>BCIA01000004.1:2861-1202861 GCA_001599815.1 Furcasterigmium furcatum
TGTAGCTACTGTGGGGCCAGGCCTGGGATAGGCCACGAAGACGTCTGCAGAGCAGCCTCTAGGCGTTGGATCCAGCGTCACGACCAGTTATCTCGAGCCCTGAAAAAAGCCCTATCTAGCCGAGCTGATCTGGACGTTGAATCCGAGCCCATCGTCCCTACCCCGAGCCCCCAGGGATCCCAGGAGCCCCAGGGCAGCCAGCCCAGCCAGCCCCAGCCCCAGGGAGCCCTAAGGGCTGACTTTTCAGCCACTCTAGGGGCCTCTAGATACTACTACGACGTCCAGATAGTAGCTATCAACAAGGACTCCTCTAGGGAAGACGCCCACGCCACCCTTACAGAGGCTGCCAACGAGAAAAAGAGAAAATACAGGGCTTTAGGCCCGTTTTTCAAACCCCTAATCTTTAGTACAGGGGGCCTCATGGAACAGGAGACGGCCCAGACCTATAAGGGCCTTCAGAAGCTCTTAGGGCCCACCACAGCCCGTTGGATGGACAGTTCTATAGGCCTAGGCCTACTACGCGCTAAGGCAGCCGCAGCAGCCTCTATCGCAAAGGACTGCCCTCGGAATAAGGCCCTATAAYGGGCTTCTCAGCTGTTTTTTCTAGTTGTTTTTCCTAGCTGTTTTTCCTAGCTATTCTTCCTAGCTGTTTTTCCTAGCTGTTTTTACTAGCTATTTTTCCTAGCTGTTTTTTCCTACCTATCTTCCTAGCTGCTTTTCCTACCTACCTTAATACTCCTTTCCTAGATAGTAGTATAGCTTAAAGTATAGCTCTAGAGCAGATTAGCTAGGGTAGAAAAATAGACCCTATCCCACCCTAACCCTAAGCTAAGGAAAACACCTAGGAACCTATTAAGCACCTAATAAACTCGCTGCTATAACTCTAGGAGTATCTATAGTAGGGAGCTTGCCTAAACCTATTATAGACTAGTCTACTACGCTAAACGCGCTAAAAGATATTACGTTAATAGCCGCGTTAGACTCCTCTCGCTCTAACGCCTCTAGAGCATCTAAGGACTTAGTATTACGACGAGCTATCTTTACCCTACGAGAATAAAAGGAATCCTTCTACTTCTACACCTAAATAAGATAAGCTAAGGCCTTACTTATTTTAGCCTACGCTATGTCTATTTTCGCTTTTATATTAAGGAGCTATTGCTCCGCTAGCGATTCCTTTAACCGTAGTCGGTTAAACTCCCCCGCGAACCGTCGTACTATATACGTTAGTAACCTACGTAATACACCTAAGACAAAAAAAATAACTTACCCGACGTAACGGATACGCCTAAACCATCGTAAGGACGACCACGACGGACGTACTCCTAACACTTTTCGCAACCCTCTATTATTACGCACCGCGTTCCGCGGGTTTCGTAAGTCAAATAAGGCATAGCGTTAAAGCTAAGAAGATCAAACAAAAGGAGCTAGGCTTCTTTACGATCGGAGGAGGATTTCTTTTGAGATTTCTAGACGCGACCAGACATATTATTAGCGGTAAAAGAAGGACGAGATTATAACAAACCAACCTTAGGGGACTATGGTCTACTTATATGGCCGTTAGGACATCGGCCTAGAGGAGGGGAAACATATAACGCCCAGAACTACAGGGACCAAGCAGGATCAGGCTCCCGCGTTAGCATATAACTTAGACAGGATTAATAAGGAAGGAAGGGTTACGTAATTAGGCACGTAACCGCTCACCACGCTCACTCCGCTAAGGGTGGTAAGCAAGGTGAGCAAGGAGCGACGCTCGCAACGCTCACCTTAAGGGGTATAGCGAGCACGGCGAGCACCGCTAAAGGAGATAGGTATATTAGGACGGTGGATTTCCTATATAGTAGTCTCTACCTAGCCACTTCAGCGATCAACTTAAGTATTTATTAGACACCACCTTAAATAGGGAAAGCTCCCTTACGACCTCTTATAAAGAACGATCCGATTAAGAACACAAGTACTAAACAAGCCTACCTAACTTACCGATAACACAAACCTACCTCGATACCTTATATCTTTGTTAGAAGAGACACACAGATCGTAACACTAAGTGGCTTATAGATTACTATACTCTATACTCTATAATAGATTACTAAGGAGGGTAAGCTATAATAAAGGGGATAGGTATATTAGGATAGATATCTTAGGGACTATAGACTATACTTAGATACTTTAGCGATTAACTTAAGTCTTTATTATAACCTACCTTAAAGAGGGACTTACTCCCTTATGATACTTAACTACGAAGAAGCTATTACGACTAAGTACTACTTATATTATATACTTACCTTATAAATATAAACCTACCTCGATACTTATACTTCTATTAGTAGGAGTATATAGATCGTAACACTAAGGAATTACCGGTAGCACCTATGTCCTGCTAGCGCTATCTAATTTCCCATATAACTTTAATGACAACCAGCCCTTTCGGTAAAAGCCTAATATATAGGGATAGATTAGCCATGGTGATATGCCGTAGGCTGCTAGGGGAAAGGTGGGTAGGCACCATAAAATTTAAGGGCGCCCTAATGACCTAAAACCAGGACCTGTCCGGTTCGGGCAGCTCCAGAAATAGCGCTCATCTACAAGGCTGTTAACGAACATCCGGCCCCGCACCAGATCCCGGCAGCACACACGTCGCCTGCAAAGGAAGACTACACCACCAAAATTAGCATGTAGAACCATTCCGTTCGCTCAACTACGTCACGGATGAAACGGCCATTTGAGCGGCGACGTGCGCCTGAATTATTTATAGAGATCCGTAAATGAATTCCTGGACTTGTCCGCTATCCAGGCCTGACTTGTCCCCGTTTTTGATAAATAAATCCATATCGAACCCCGGCAGTTAGTCGAATGCTTCAGTGTGGCATTTGATAAATTGGGGCACCTGGATTAGAATGTGATCCGAGCGCTTAGACGGTCCATCGTCCGGGGGCCAAACCCCGCTCCCTACAGTGCCTACTAGTAGTAGGTCTAGGCATTGGAGGAATATAAAAGCAACCAGCCAACCATGCTGGCCGAGACTTTCACGCTCCCCTCAAAGTCACCTCCCTTCTACCCTCCTTTCTCGCTGCCCGATAGCATTGTGTTGTGCCTTGCCTCGCTGGAAGACCCCGATACTCCTGGCCAAAATGCGGTGGCCGTTCTCAATGGGACCGTTAGTTTGGACAGAACCTGCTCCAGGCTCTCCAGGGGCCTTCCGAGAGGACGAGTTCGTCCAGCTTTGGTGCGAGATGCACGTCTTGCTCGTCAGACTCAACTTTTGGAAAGCCGAGGACATTATCTTCCCGCCGAAAGATACGGGGAGGCACGCCGGTCTCGATACTCAGCATCTCCTTGTCGGTCTGGGCATATCCCCGGAAGCCGTCTCGCTCCTCGAGCGTCTACCATACGCCCGCGAAACGTCGGGCAATCGCCTGCGCATTTTCGAGGAGGCCATGACGATAAACTACCTTGACCAGGAGGATCTTAGGACCTGCCGCGACCCGCACTACATGAGATCTAAGGCTGCTGCTTTCGAGCATAGCAACACGACCTTCGACGAATTGATCGACGACGGCGTCAGCTATCTTTTGCCCTACGATGTCGCCGTGGCTGGCCAAGACCAGAGCTTTGGTCTGACTTGGATCCTAGACCTTAAGTATAGTACGTCTTATCCTCTCCGCTTAGTTACTCGTCGTCCTAGGGCCGTCCCAGCCGACCTGACCGTTCCACCCGTCCCCTAGACGCCTTCCGATTCCTCTTTCGCCACGCCGAATATTCAGGAAGAGGCGAAGAAGGCGTCCCGTCAGACTTCCCGTGGGAGATGCCAGACGACCCGGAGCACTATAGGAACTGGCCCACGTATCACGCGCCGACCGTCATGAGGAGCTGGATCCAGGACCTCCTCACTCTCGAGATGGTCCCAGCCTCCATCAACGGCGAGTACTGGAGCTTCTCAACCGTAAGTGCTATTAACCCGCTGAGCGGCATAAAAACTACTACCTGCGCATCATCACTAAACACTTCTCAACAGGGCATTACGGGTCAGGTTATCGGTAAAGCCCTACGAAAGTACGGCTGGCCGGCCGGCTTTCGTCAGGAGGAGTGGGCCCGGGACAGCGAGCAGATCCTCAAAGCCGCAAGAGCTGTAGGCTCGCGCTACGGTGCGTCCTTTGATCCGTACCTCTACCGGGCGGATGAGAAGCAGATTATAGCTCGGTGGCGCGAGGACCCCAGCCTCATCCCAGACGTCGGGCTGGATCTGACGGAATGACCGGTGTGACCTACGGGGGCGACAGTTCATGTGCTCTCTGATGGTCCTGAATCGAGTATCTACAAAACCTTTTGTCTTTTTCCATTGAGAATTCCATTGATGATTCCATTATGGCTTCCGTTTAGACGACCAGACTTCCAAGACACTCAGGGGGCTGGGGTCGCCGTTGCCAGGGTCGGTTGGTGGACGCCCTCGCCCGTAACAGCAGGGACATCTGGCTGGGAGACCTTCTGCCTGCTCGGCGACTCGATGAAGCCTCCGGTCTCCTTCTCGAAGGGATCTACCGCCGTCGCCGTGGCCTCCAGCGAGATCGCCGTCGGGTTCCCGTTGATGTCAAGCCCCAGAGCCGCCTTCTCCTCGACGCAGTTGGGGGACAGGCCGGGGATGATCCCCAGGTGCTCTCGGAGCTCCTCCGGGGTCGCGCGCCGCGACTGGTTGCGGCCTTCGACGACGCCGACGCCGTCCTCCTCGTTGAAGTAGACGTTCACGGCGTCCAACCCGCGGCGCCTCGGTGGCGTAAGCCCCTGCGTCAGGGCGTGAGGGATGGGAAGCGTGTATATCGAAGGATCAATGTTCATTTGGCTGCCAGAGCCCGTGATGTACCAGGGATCCCATGTCAAGAGAGCGAATCCCTGATCGCTGAACCCCGGGTTGAGGCTGGGCAGGCAGGGGTTCTGCCGCAGGTGGTCGTCCCAGAGGACGGTTTGCTCCCAGTCGGGGTCCCAGTCAGAGTATGAGATGCTGAGGACGACCTGTGTCTTATAAATGTAGGTGTTTTCGTGGCAGATGGGATAGAACGACGTAAACTCGACGGCCTCACTCGACTCCATTATTTTCGGGCAGACGCGGTTTACTATATTGGCGCCGGCGGAGATGTTCTCTGACCCAGGTATCCTGCATCATGGTCAGATCCCCGGGTAGCTAGGTACTTGACGTACGAAATCGGGACACTTACACCCTTATAAACTGCACGAAAGGGTTCGGCGCGCCCATGAACCGGAGGAAAGGAAACTCGTCTCGTTGGCACCCTCCGCTCGGGTGCTTGGGGAGCCACGCGGTCCAAGAACTATGCTGTTCATTCCATGATTTAGGCATTGTTCTGTCGTATGATACTGAGACGAATGGACACAGCAGGAGGTCACTGTGTCGTGCCGGATTCCGTGTAAGCCAGTGCCTGCCCACTGAGACGTAGTTATGGCAGGCCTGAGGCCAGGCCTGGACGTCGCAGACTCTCGTCGTGGTTCTTGAAACGGTCAGCGTCGTAGTCCCTGTCAAGGTCATGAAGCACTCTTCCTCATGTAGGTCGGGAAACTCAAAATCCGAGCCAGCAGGCAGGTTGTAAGGAGTGTACCCCTGGTTTCTCAGGTCCTCGACATCGCCTCCCGCCACGTGGGTGCAGCCGTCATAATCCTCGTACATGACACCCAGCATGGGATCCTCGGGTTCATACATCGCTCCGAGCTCATTCTTCCTCTGATTCACCTTTTCGAGGGCGAGGTGAAGCAATAAAAGGCCGGCGAGGCCCCCGGCCCACCTGAGCGGCCCGAGCTCGTGCTCCATGCAGGATCGTCTCGCAAGCTTCGTCTCCACGCTCTTGCAGCACTGTCGGAAGGGAAACGGCCGTCAGCAAGGATAGTTGGTTTCTCCAGAGTGTAGCACTCACAAACGCCGCATAGGTACCGGGGAAGCATTCCTTTGGCGTATCGTCGCCGTCTTTGCCCGGCGGCATGTTGTTGTTGGCGAGATGGACCGAGCCGGCGGGACAGCCGCCTACAAACCCGTTGGGATTCCCTACATTGAAAGGTCGATTAATCGGCGGGTAACAGAAGAGAGGTCTCCCGACCCAGGAGCACCCTTCTACTGCGAGGTTGTCCGGCGCACAGAGAGAACGCTTGCCACGGCCGGACCCCATGTTGATCCTGTGGTTCGGGCCTCGGTTGAGCATACATTCCGGGACGTCTTTCCCGGCTCCGGCCCACTGAGCAATCAGGTTAGTTATGTGGGCGGTCGAGGGACCCGGACGGGGGAGCATCGGGACTTACAGCACCGGATGCTGCGGTGATGGCATGCCAGCCCACGGGGCATGCCTGGCCGCACTCTGTGAGTATCAAGTTCTAGATTTGAGAAGATAACCCGTCAGTCTAGAGCATTGGGGGTGGGTGGCCGGGGTTGATCGTACCCTCACGGCGTCGTTCTGCGACTTGATGTTGGCGCCCGCGCGGAGCGCTGCGTTGACGGACATCTCCCTGAACATTCCTCCGGGGAGACCAGCGAGGCCACCGCTCGCGGCTGCGCCTGATGCCAGCGCGCGAAGGGTCGGGAAGCCCGGTTCGTCGAGGTCGACCGCCCAGATCATCTTGCCGGCGAGGCATCTGTCGTTGGCAAACTGCGTCTTCAGGGCCAGCGTGTCGCCGTCGTCGTAGGAGACCCTGCGGGATGCTGTCAGCCATCTCGCGGAGGAGGAGGAGGAGGGGGGAAGGGGCCAGCCCGGCCGCACTCACCATTGGCCTTCCCAGCTGATGTACTTGATGGCAGCCTGCCTGTCGAAGACGGGCACCACTCCGGTCCTCTCGATGACGCGAGCGATCTCGGCGTTGGAGAGCACGCCCGAAGTGGCCATGCAGAATCCGGGCTCGGCGCCGCCCGAGAAGGGGCATATTGGCTCGGTGCAGCTGGGGTCTGCCAGGGTGAAAGACCGCCCGTAGAATCCCAGGCCGAGCACGATCTGGTTTGGGCTGATGTGGTTACGCCACAAGAGATCCAGGCCTTTATCGATCTCTGTCCCAAGTTGATGTCAGGTCAGTACCTAGTCTGACACGGACGTCGTGTCTGTTCGCCATGCGGACTCACCGGTGAGGTTCGTGTGCGGCTGAACCACAGCCTGCGACCACTTGCTGTTGCTATCCTAGGTGCCGTGGATGTTATAGGTTATGATATTGAACTAGAGAGACGCTCAGTTAGTCACGGATACTCTCATGAATACCAGCCTCGCCATCCCTCTGAACCTACCTAGTTGATATGAGGCGCTATGGCCTGTACATCAAAGTGCCGGAGGTACCCTTGTTGACGCATCAGATGTCAGCGTTCCTGCTCATGGTCTTTCTAACCAGACGACCCTTACAGTTAGAGGCCGGGATGGCCACTGTTATCTCCTTGGAAATCGGCAAGGCTCTCCGGAGCTCTCGGACGAGGTGCATATAGTTCTCTTGTCCTCGGGCGCCCCGTCACGGTCCTCGGACACCGGGTACTCCTAGTCGAGATCGATGCCGTCAAACCCGTAGGTGTTTATCAGGCTAATAACTGACTGGATGAATATCGCGCGCCTTTCCGTGGTTCGGGCTATATTGGAAAAGGGGGGCCCGCTGGCAGCCTAGCCGCCAACTGCGATGGAGACCTTAAGGCTGGGGTTCTGCGACTTGAGGTTGACGGTTCTGGAATACAGCGCCGGGTTAAAGTCGTTTATGGCCGCGATCCGATAGTCGTCTCCCACTAAGGCAAAGGCATAGTAGACGTGTGTCAGCAGCTGAACGTTGATGTCCTCGGGTGCCTACGAGCAGCCTGGGCGGTTGAGCGCCCAGCTCTCGTAGTACGCGATGGTCCTGACGCTGCTCGTCCCCGAGCTGACGCCATAGGAGCTGGAGGGAGAAGCTTCACGTCAGCAGGCTGCTAAGCAGCAGATGAGGGCGAGTCTGGTTGAGGCTCCGTCACTTACGGCCGGGTCGGCTGGCCACAGTTGCTCTGGCACCCAGCATCGCAGAATAGAGTGGTAGTTCCTGGACAGCGAGCGCATTGTCAGTCAAGGGACGGTTCTTCAGTGACGGGCTGTCGAGCGGCATACACCACAGAACCCATCGCCGCTGCAGCACGTGTTCAAGGGGCAGAGCTCGTTCTCCGGAAGAGCATATTCTGAACGAAAGCGTCAGCAGGCCATCCTCGAGATAGGTAGGCGAAGCAAAACAGGGAAGGAACAGAGTCATACGTCCGCATTCTGCCACCGCATCACAGGTGCCTTGACAGCCGTCCTCGCAGAAGTCAGGGCCGAAGCCGCACCATCCAAAGCGGCCACAGCAGCCCTGCTCGCATGGGTTGGACGCCGAACACGATCCGTCCCGCTGGAAGGTGCGCGATAGTTGCATGGAATCGTTGGTCCGGCACCGAGCTTCGCCTAGTAGGCCGGCGAGGAGGACCAGAGCCCGCAGGCTGAAGGCGTGCGGCACTCTTATTGTGATGGTACTATGTAGCGAGACGAGAGATCTCGACGTGAGGAGGACGGCAGATTCACCGCAGCAACTTCGGCCGCGTACTTATCAGGCGGGCCGCTCAGCGGAGGGCCCTTCTTATGCCATGACCCCTTCGGTCCTCAGTTAGGATTAGGGTCACAGGACGGGGCAGGACAGGCGACATGCGTCCGTCAGGGGAGTCACAGTGCGGGTTGACGTCCTGAGAGCCAGCCCACGAAGGTCGCAGGCTTGGCGAGCTGTCCAAGACTCTTGGGTCCTGCAAGGCAGCGCATCAGCTTCATCACAGGGGCAGATTCCATGTCGAGAGCGGGCCCGGGGGTCTTGTCATCATCTTGGCCCTGATTATGCACGTGGGCTGTCCTCGGCGCCGCAGGCTGAATTGCTGCAGCCAACGGGTTGGGTTGTCCTCGGCGCCGAGACAGGCAATGAGGCCGACGGTCGTGCCCCCCTTGCTCCCGAGGCCTGCATCACCTACTTGTAGTTTCGACGCCGCCGCAAGAGTCTCTTTGCCGTGACAGCATTCTATTCATTCGCATCAAATGTTCGCGCCAGTCGGGCCTTTGCGAGCTATCAATATGTCCCCGAAGACGGTCCTCCTGATGTCGGCGCTCCTGACTCTGGCGCGCCCTGCCGCTACTCAGACGGTGAATTTCTTTGGCGGTCATCAGGTCCAGCTCTTCAGCAACATAGAGCTGAGCCGGCCCTGCGCTGCCGCCCTGAACACGCCGCTCAGGTGCCCGCCCCTGGTGCAGAGCCCGACGTATCCCGACTACACACTGAGTGAGTGCGCGAGGACGCTGTTTTGGGGAAGGGGAGAGGCGTTGTGGGCTTACTTTACTTGCGCGGGAAGATCTCACTATCGCAAAGCTCGAGGCGCTCTGCACCCCGTCCTGCCAGACTGATCTATCGGATGTCGCCGACCGGCTGGCACTGAGATGCACCGAGGAGGTCCTGGCCCTGCAGATCGGGAACCTCACCTTCGGCGACTTTGGGGAGTTCGTCAAGCATCGTTCAGATATTCTGTGCCTGAGGGAAAGCCCCGGGGGTCGCTTCTGTCAAGAGGCCATGTCCGAGTAAGAACACCCACTAGTACTAAGCCACTAACACGGCGAGAGATGTCGAGAACGCCGGGTCGTGCATATCCCTGACCGCTAACATGTGTAAAGTTGGGACGTCTCCGAGTCCGCGGGAGACCTCACCTGGCCCGAGCACACGCAAAAGTGCTGGAGAGATGAAGAGACTGGTGAGTGTATGTTAGAGATGGAGGGGTTCTTCGATGATGAGGAGGAGGACGTCCCGGACTGGATGTTCCCTGCCGGCGGCACCGCGGGCGAGGACTACTTCAGGGACCGCAGCGGCGTCCTAGAGGGCGCCAAACAACACAGCCTCGGGAGCGCCGAGTCCCTAGACTGGGACGAGTATCCCCTCGAGATTCAGTGCAACCGCTGCTTCTGGTCAGTCTTCAGCATGACGCCCGCCCCGGCTGTACTGGGAGGCTGAGGATGTGCTGACGCGGAGGGGAGCGCAGGAAAACATTTGCCATGGGGCAAGAAAGCCAGTGGTCACACATGCGATGGGAGTGAGTCAAAGAAAGCACCTCCGCCATCTAGACTCCTGTGCCTCGAGAATGATGGACTAACAAGCTGCTTGCTCTAATTTGACAGCTCCTGGACAGAATAGACGTGGTCAAACATGGTCTAGAACTGCGATATTCGCGGAGAAGATGCCGTGGTCACGCCGTTCCAGAATCTGACCGAGCTCGAGCCGTAAGTTTGAACTCCGGCGCCCCGGCCTGATGGTTTAGGTTCACGGACACCTAACTTCGGCTTGCAACTGACGTTGTGTTTTGAAAGGCCCCCCCTTGATGATGGTAGCTCCGACATTGACTGGAGCATGTGTCCCAGCATAGCCGTGATTCCGGCCTCCAACGAGGACCTGATTTGGGAGTTTGCGCAGAAGTCGTCCCTGCCCATGGAATGCATCCGCAGATTCAACCACGATCGGTACTACGACGCCGATTCCCTCCGGGGCCAGCAGCTGTGTCTGCCCCTGACGTGTGAGGTCGCCGTCGTCGACGACCTCAGAAACGTGCAGGACTTCGTGGAGACGAAGCTCGAGGGAGTCTCCATGTTCGAGTTTCTCGAGTGGAACAAGTGCATCCACCGGTCGAGCGTGCTGCTGATAAACGACACCGTATGTGTCGGCCCGCACGGGGGCAAATACGTCCCGACGACGACGGGGGTCGCCTCGTCCACCGTTTTCACCTCGACAGCGTCAGTATCCTCGTCACGTCCTCTTCTGGCTCGGCGATCCTCCCCGATCATCTAGGACACACCTGCTGACCCATGCTTGCGTTCTGCATAGCACGCCACATCCCACCGCCCGCCCCGCGGCGCTCACCATCCGCAACTGCGGGCTCTTCCATGTCATCACGGACACGGACTCGTGCACCGAGCTGTCTCTGAGGTACAGGATCACGGTCCATGCGCTCAGGAGTAAGTCGAGGGCCCTCCTGGAGAGGGCTGCGTGAGCAGGCCCGGCAGAGAACGCGCATGATGGATTGCTCTAACACGAGAGGGACAGACATGAACCCAAGCATCGACATCGAGTGCAGCAACTTGTGGGTCGGCCGCTTATACTGGTAAGGATGCGGAATCCCGGCTCAGACTCTCCAGCATTCATCTAACCATCCTCTTCAGCGTTGCGCCGGTCAACGGAACCGAGGTCCCAGACGTGACTACTACGTACCCGGTGGTCACTACTACGCCCTAGGGGGTGAGGATGGCCGGCTTAGTGGCAACATCTGCAGAGTGAAAAGATCAAGACCCGGAAGAGGGGAAAAGGGTACTTGTTTCCCCTCCTTTGGAGCTCATATGACCCCTATCGTACCACAACTTGCTCGTCTCTTCCCCTTGGACCCCTGAACCAACAGGATCTTGGCAGCATTTGCATGATAATTGTGTGCGCACTGTGTTCTTCACGCGGTTCTTGCAGCGCCGAGACGCACACGGCTCGCTAACCGTACGCGCTGAGCGTCTGGATTTGGCCTCCCAAGGCAATAAATCCCACTGGTCACGGCGGCTACCCCTCCCTCTACGCCCCGCTGTAGACGGGAACGAGTGAGGGGCGGCGCTTGGAGCGGGCCGGCCGGCTCCCCCGAGCTCACCGGAGGCAGGGGTCCCTGCATCGCGCAGACCAGCCGGCCGTGGCGACCTCGGTTCAGGGCGGCCAAGAGACATAAGAGCTGTAACAGCCGTAAGAGGTCACCGGAAAGTTTCGTTGGTAAATGTCAGTTGGCGCTAGTAGTCCCCGAACCGTAGTCCTTGGCACGCAGTCAGTCTCAATAACCCCTCGCCAAGCACGCAGCGCTGGCATGAGGCCTCATCTCCGGGGTCGTTCGCCTAAATTGTATGAGTGAGGGACTTGGCTGCAGAGTGCAGTAAATAGTTGCATGCATGTCCGTTGAGCGCGAGTACCTCGAAATGTTTCTTGGCTAGAGGGGGGAAGGAAATGGGTACTTTGAGCATCACAGGGGTTTTCACCCGGACGCATGTTCTCGGGCCAGTATATGAGCAGTCTCTGTCTGGCGTGCTCCCATTATTCGCTATGACTGAGACTCGCCCGCCCACATCTGGTCTTGACCCGGCCTCTAACCGAAGCTTGACCGCTTGTTGATCCCAAGATGACCCGATCCGTCACTCATGCCCTGCTGCTCCTCGCGGCTGCCACAACATGCGTCGTAGCTCGGAGCCCTACACCTCGGTTCCCCATTGACCCCAATACGTCGCCGTACTGCAAGTGGTGGGTGAACTATGAGGGAACCCAGAGCCAGACCTGCGACTGGATTCTGGACAGCTCCTGGATCACCGACGAGGAGTTCAGGCGATGGGTATGAGCCAAACCTTCCTTTCTGCCCGTTGCCGAGGGACATGACGCTCAGATTCCTTACAGAACCCATCCATCGGAGCCGCGTGTGCGGGCATCGAGCCCCAACGATCCTACTGCGTTGACGGCTTTGACGAGCCTGATACCACCGTCACGCCCACCACGACCACCACGACTACGCAACCTCCCACAACAACGACCACGCCTGGAAATGGCATAACCACTCCTCAGCCTATCTAACCCGGCATGGTTGATAACTGTAATCGGTTCTACTTGGTCGAGCTGGGCGACAACTGTGCCGACATTGCCGCAGCACACGGCATCTCGGTCACACAATTCACGACCTGGAACCCAACCGTGGGCGGCGCCACATGTGGAGGGCTCTGGGCTAATGCTTATGTCTGCGTCGGTGTGATCGGCTCTACCCCTATCACCACAACAACAACCATGCCGACTACTACTACGACCACCACGTCGCCGCCAGGGACTGTGCCAACACCCATCCAGGCAGTCTAGACCCTATCCCCAACGCAGCCCAACATGGTTAGCAACTGCTACCGTTTCTATTACGTCGAAGAGGGCTAGATATGTGCTAACATCGCACCAGCTGTGGGAGTCACCGTGGCACAGATCGTCCAGTGGAACCCATCCGTCGGCCCCAACTGTGTGAACATGTGGGCATAAACTTACATCTGCACCGCCGTCCGGAGCAGCATACCGACGTACTACCACCATAGATGCCACAGCGATAGCACTACGACCCGCGGTCTTTAGGCTGCGCGGCTGCTGGGCAGGCCGGATATGAACGTCGAGAGCTGCGCGGTCTTCTGCCTCGTGGAGAGAGGCGCTTCTATCTTCGGCGTCGCTGAGGGCAGGGACTGTTACTGCGGGAACTCGGTCAATAACGGCAGTATGAGGGTAGCCGACGCCTAGTGTAACCGCGCCTGCGTAGGCAACCAGGGGTAGATGTGCGGCGGCGCCCTGCGATATAACATGTATAGCACCAGCGCCACGCCGCCCTACACGTATAAACACCACGGCTGCGCTAGCCAGGAAAGTAACAGGATCTACGGCGTAGCTACGCTCAACTTAGACAGCATGATATATAACACCTGCGCGAGGTTCTGCTTTGGGGAACGGAACACGAGGGGTTTGGCGCTCTTCAATGGGCGTCAGTGCCAGTGCGGCAACAACCCCTATGCCGGGGCGCAGTGGAGGAGCGCCTTAGAGTGTAACATGCCTTGCTCTGGAAGCGCCGGTCAGATTTGTGGTGCGAGCAACAGGCTGAGCGTGTTCACCCGGGAGGATAATCCCCTATTCACGTAGATCGAGGGCGTTAGGCCCCTGCCATTTTTGAGCCTAGATGAGGTTTTTTTTCTTTTGACCATAGCATTATCTTAATACAATGACTTCAATAATTGTTTTTTTTGCTCACTTCAGAAAGAGAATCAGATCGTATAAGTCCCTGTTCTTGTGCCACTGCCGCCCTGCCTTAAACGGCACATCCCACACCAGGGAGTCGTCCTCGAAAGATCGGTATGCTTTCGCCTGGTAACTATAGGATGTCCAGAAAGGGGCCTATGAGGCCTGCGAGGGCCCCGAAGCCACGGGTGACCTGGTCTCCATGAGGTTAGTTAGTGATAGAGGGGGATTCCAACTCGGGCGTTGCTTCTAGAAACTCACTGGATGGCCCGATTTCCGGAAATTCACTGGAGGGCATTACTTCTAGAAACGAACTGGATGGCTCGATTTCCAGAACCCCACTGGAGGCCCTTTGTTCTAGGAAGACCTGGATTGTTAGGCGTCCCCCCTAGGAATAACCCGGACTGAGTGGAGCGTTTAGTGCCCAGGTACAAAGTCAGATGAGCCAATAGAAGCCAGGTCGAGGTGGACCCCGACGCGGATACCGCGTCGTTACTCGGCGACGATGTCTCGACCGCGACCACATCCATACGATCCTCCGTTCTGGATTACGAGTGGCGTAACGGCCGTCGGTATTATGGCTACCAGGCAGGCCAGTATAATTTCCCCAACGACGACCAAGAACAAGATCGCCTTGACATGGTTCATCATGGCTTCTACCGCCTCTTCGGTGACAGGCTGTTCCTGACTCCTATCGACCTTGACGGGAAGCGGATGCTCGACATCGGAACGGGCACTGGACTCTGGGCTATACAGCTGGGCGATGAATATCCTGGGGCTGAGCTGATTGTCGGAAACGATCTCAGCCCTATACAACCCACTTAGACCCCGCCCAACGTCAAGTTCGTCGTGGACGATATGGAGAAGGACTGGGTAGAGTCTCAACCATACGACTTCATCCACTGCAGATACATGGCCGGTTCCATCAAAGACTGGCCCCGGCTTGTGAACCAGATTTTCGATAATCTGAAGCCCGGAGGCTGGGTGGAATTCCAAGATTCCAACAACCTGATCTACTCTGACGACGGCACTCTCAAACCCGACAACCCCTTGGTGGTCATGATGAATGGCCTCATGGAAGCATGCGATAAGCTCAGACGGACCATGAATCCTGCGCCTTCTACACAAGGATGGGTCGAGGAAGCTGGGTTTAGGAATGTGAAGCAGCAGATCTTCAAGTCGCCCGTTGGCAACTGGCCGAAAGATCCTCGGCTTAAGGAATGTGGCATCTTCACGAGACAGAATCTTGTCGAGGGAGTCCATGGTTTCACCGCCAAGCTCTTTAGCGGCGTCCTGGGATGGAGTGAGCAAGAAACCGAGGTCCTTAATGCAGGAGTGAGGGCAGCTGCCCGGGATTCCAGTGTGCACCCTCTGTTCGACGTTGTTGTTGTCACTGGGCAGAAGCCGGCTTGATTATGGGCAATGCTAAACTCTCAAATACCTATATGGAAGATCCGGGCGACTAAGAAGAAGCCATGCGTTCCTTAATTCCTTCTCCTCCGCAGCCTATCCTTACAGCTTGGTTGTGCGCGCTATCTGCCTATACTTGGCCTTCTTGCGCCGCCTCGTCTCGACTTGGGCCGCAGACCTGAGAGCGACCTTGCGCACCCTCTGCACGTGAGCCCTGAAATGGTCCAGATGCTTGAACTTTTCCGTCGTGCACGCCGGGTGCAAGCACCTAATCAGGTCCCCGCGGCTCTAGGCCTGCTCTCGCTGGTCTAAGTGCTGGTCGTCGAAGTGGTCATTGCGGACTGTTGGACGGCAGAACTTAAATGCTCGCTCCTCGTGCGAGAGACGCATATCGCTAATGCAGTTAGGACACTGGTTCGGATTTAGTAGAAGTGGGAAAGGCTTGGGCTTGGGTGACTCCTGTTTGATGGCTGGCTTGATCTGCGGGCGAGCCCGGATGCGGTTACGTCGGATGGTCTCCCTCTTATTATAGAGGGCGACTATTAGATTAATGGCCTCGATACGATGCCGCGCGAGTTCTTCCTTAGACCAGTCGTCGGGTTGGTTATATAAGATCTCGGCAAGCCGAGCCCGCTCTGGAATAGCAAGATCAACCTGGGGGTCTGGAATTTCCTCCTCCTCCTCGCTACGCGCCTGCCTCTCGATGTCCTAGGTCGGCCGGTTGTAGAAGTAGTCCTCGCGATATGCCTTGACTATTTTATTCTCTCGCTGCGTCGTCTTCGCTCTGATCTCGGAGGTAAGCTGGCGAATCTCGGCCTCGGCATCTAGCCCCTGAATACGGGAACGGCCCTGCTTTAGGAGTGCGCGCCTCTCCTCTAATGCTATAATCTCTGGGTCGGGTGGTAGGTCCGCCTATACCTCCTAGGGAATTATATCTCTAGTAGCGCGGGGGTCGCGGGTAAGACTAACGTGGGTAAACATCTTAAAGAGTAAGTCCTCTGTCTCTTCTTCGAGGAAGGCGTTCTAGAGGTGGAACTGGGGGATCTCGTTGATGTATGCACCGTAGAACGTGGCGAACCGGGGATTGTGCCGTAGCATCTGGTCGCGAACCTCGTCGGGTGTATTGCCTGTAGACGAGTTAGAACCGACGGGTTGAGGTGAGGACGAGAGACAGGTACCGTTCGCGGCATTCGCGGCGCCCCTCCGAGCAAACCGCGGCGTCTAGTGCTTCTTAAATCCGGCCTTGAGACTCTGGCGGCGTATGTCGTCTCGTAGCTTTGCGTACGATATGGCCTTATCGTCGGATAAAATCGCTTGACTGCACCTTTGGAAAACAGGGACCTTTAGCTTTGACTGCTTCCATCGCAGCGGGATGCACTCGCGGCGCCCCTAGACCTTAGCTTTTAGAACTTAGCTTGCGCAGGTTAAGCTATTAGCATCAAAGGCACCGTCATATATCGCGAGGGCCATAATCCTGCTAATAGCACAGAAGATCAACTTTTTGGTGAGCGTAAAGAAGAAGATAGTCCTAGCAAGTTAGCGCGCGTAAGGCACCTCGAGGGGGATAAGATATACGGCCTCGGCTTCTTGTCCGCGCCTTTATAGTAGATAAACTTAATCGCTATAGCCGGTATATAGTTGCCGGTGGCTGGGTGTACCACCATCATAAGAAGGATATCCTTGTAGCAGAGAGCCTTAGGCCGCCCACGTCCCTCGGTCTCCTGCACAAGGAGCTTTTGCAGGGCCCGGGACTTCTCGTCGAGGCTTATCTCATATTCCTCCTCGTCATCCTCGCTATCATCTTCCCCCTCCTCGCCGCAAGGGACCTCCAGGAGGGCCTTGCGATCAAAGATCTCCTCCACTGAGCCGTCTTAGGGCTTCTTGCGTTGATTGTCTATAAGCTCGGCGGGGCGACAGCCCGTACAGCATAGGAATAAGTAGTAATTATCTAATTAAATACGGTGACGCTCACTAGGGAAGATGCCGGTGTCGTACGTAATATTGAAGACTAGTATAACCCTAAGGCTAGCTACGCTCACAACAGGTTTTCCGTCGAGATTCGGTGCGCGGTAGCCAAAGTAAGGAATAAGGAAGGTCTTGTAATACTAGAAGGGTATAAGTAAGCCCGGGGAACGCCTATCGATATATAGAGACATATACCTTATAGAGCTTATCGGAGTCGTTACGGTCTAAGTATTGGCCGCGGACATTCCTATAGAGTATCTGGAACTAGCGAATATACTAGTAGCTAGTGCCCTAGGACGTGATATTAGACACCTCGCAGACGTGCAGGAAGAAATCACAGAGGATCTCGCGCGTCAGCCGCTTTTCCAGCGCCTCACGCCACTCACCCATACCATGCTTATTACAGTAGTCCCTCTATTTCCGGTAGATGCCGGCGACGTTGATCTTGGTCTCGTCGGCATAGCGCCGGTTGATAAAGTGCACCTTCTTCAGCGCTTCGCGGTGCGCGCGGTGTTCCACACCGTCAGTGGCTATGGTCTGTTTGCAATCCGGTTCTACGCTTCCAGCTCAGTAAAGCAGGCTAGGAAGTCACGATAGTGATTCGGGGGTGCTAGCCGACGAGTGATCGTCGACGCTATAGTGTCTGGCGTTTACTTCGGGCGTGGTGGGTATCGTCGGAAATAGCATCGTTAGGTAGTCGGCGGAAGGAGATGGTCGAGGCAACGAGAGGGACAGAACACCCTCAAGGGGGCGCCCGCCATTTATAACGGAGTGCCGCCATTCTAGCAGCACTCAGGTTATCATCGCAGGCCAGAAGTGGCTCTCTGGTTATCATCACAGGGTCAGAAGTAGCTCTCAAAGAAGAGGGATCAAACCGAACCGTAAAGAGAGGCAGGCAGTCTAAAATTAGGGCTCCGGGTGGCCCCACTGTTGGAAGGGCCTTGGACGTGGCCCTGGTGCCTGGCTCCTAGAAGTACTTAGTACCTAGGGCGGGGCCGCCTGTGGTTGGCCCTGTGCCTGGGTACCGCGACTACTGGAGCCTGTCGAAATGGCGGTAGAACCCGCCCGATTGGGAGGCCTAAACAGCGATTTCTCTATTTAATTAGTAATATCCTAAATTAATAAATAGTATTTACCTTACCTTATAGCTTTTAGGCCTCCTCCGCTTTATTAGACCACGGTAAAGCACCTAAGCTAGATCTTAATATCCGCCTATTTAGCGCCTACCTATCCCCTCTATCCCCTCCTATCCCCTATAATCTTAATGTCCGCCCTGTGGCGCCCCCCCTAAAGCCGGCCCGGGCAGGCAAGGGTATTGCCCGGCCCCTAGTAGCCCCCTAGTAGCCGCGGCCGCTGCCTACTTATAGAGTGTTTATTAGATGCTAGAGGCGTCGCTCGCTATCGCCGCCGCCGTAGGGATAAGGGCGAGCAAAGGGGGCCGCCGCCGCCGCCGCTACCTCCTCCGCCGCCGCCCCCGCGATCTTAACTTTTATGGCCCGCCGCGGGCGGGATAGGTGACCCCCCCGGCCCGGATGCGCGCGCGCTGGTTGGCCGGCGGCGGCGGGGGGCGGGCGGCCTCCGCGGCGGGATGGGCGTCCGGAATCGGCCCTGGGGATCGCGCCTCTCGAGAATATCGTGTATGAACCGGGCAACGTCGTCGTGGCCGCTGCAGCTTGCCTCGGCGGCCGCGTCGCGACCGGCGTTATTCCTCATTAAGAGCCACATTAGCACCCTGTCCGTCGTTGTCCTGAGCGTGTCTGGATCATGGTGGTACGGCCAGAACTCGGCGGCGGCGTAGCCGCTTCTCTCGACCCACTCGCCGTCGATCTAGGCGTTGCAGAACCAGCGGAACAGATGCTTGACAAACGTCAGATGGCCCTCTCTCGCGGCGACGTGGAGCGCGGTATCCCCTGTAAAGTTCTGGTGCGTGAGATATATCTGGAAGTCGCGATGATGATGACCACCTGGACTCTGGTTGCGACCGAAGAAGTCGTCGATCGCTTTGATCCCCTCGAGGTGGCCTGCCGCGGCGGCGGAGTGCAGCATAGAATCGCCGGTTGAGGGGTTGATCGCCGTGTTGAGGAGCTCAACCAAGGTGCACTCGAACCGCCGGACGATAAAGAACGTCTTCCTGTCGTGGTATCTGATGTCTCGGCCCAAGTCGATAAGCTCCTGGATCTGCTCCGGCGACAAGGGGTCGGGCTCCGGCTGATCGACGCCACGAAAGCGCCGGGGGACGTCGTCGAGGCTGATCGGCAAGATCGGCTTGTGTCTGGGCGCTGACATGGCTTGTGCGTCGGCGGTGGTGCCGTTGTGCAGAGTGATGGATAAACAGCGGGGGAGAACTGGAGGGGCTTCCCCTGACAACCTGATTATCTCCAGATGTACATATGTACGTACATGCGAATGTACGGGACTACGTACATATGGCGCCATATTCAGACACGAGAGGGGGTCACCCCCGTGCCAGGAGGAGCGCGTGAACAACTTTCGTCGTCGAGCGCCTAATATTGACCTTGGCGTAGTGCCGGAAAAGTCCAATGCGCCGGATCCTGCCTGCGGGCAGCACAAAGAGTCACAGAGTGCCAAGGCAAACCTCACCAAGCCGGCTGCTCGGGAGGCGGTGCATTCTGGGCGGCGCTTAAGTAGAGCCGAGCCAGGGCGGCTGCGCGAGAGCGAGAAATCTTTTGAGATACCCAACTACCCCCCGAGGCACTCCATTGAGGCACAAACTGGCAGTAGTTACTCGTCGAAGCCGTAGTGAAGAGAATTGGTCGTGATAACTAAGAAGCTATGAGTTTGATGCCTGGCTGACTGGCTGCACGCCGAGATCCCGGCGTGGGCCGGCCGTTGCGAGGCCCGCCGCCGGAATGACCCTCCGATCCCTTTGCGCCTCCACTGGCGCCCAACCACTGGATATCTTGCGGCTTCGCTTCGGAGAAGTTCAAGTTGCGCTAGCGAGAAGCCCTGACGAAAGACCGTGGGCTCTCTGCTCTGTTGAAGCTAGGGTAGGTGAGGTCCGCCGGCGGTCCCCGACACATAGGAGGCCGACCTGCTAGCGCCATGACTTTCATTATCCCCGAAACACCTGATCCTATGAGTCCCCATGCCGTCCTATTGGCCATTTTGTTCCGGCATCGTACCTTTCGGGCACCCAACCTCGTCTCAGCTATACGACTAGACACTATAGAAATGCCTCCGGGCGAGCGGGTGTTAGCGTCACAGTGGATCAACGCGATGTTGAACGCTCACGACGTGACGCGTGAGGAGGATGAAGTGCTGCAGATGTTCCGCCACGTGCTCAAGCAGACAGGCTGCGGCGGCCGCGCTGTGCTTTGACTCTGAGTCGAGCTGCTTAATACTGATATGACGAGGATTAAGAATGTTGCGCCTAATCTGGCCTACATCTTGCGCTTATACAGCGAGTTCTTAGGTAGCAGTGTAGATTAAGCAACAAGGCTAAACCAAAGCAAGTTGCTGTCGGTCTAACTCGGTGACGCGGGACAGTATTCGGTGACCGTCGGTGTCGCTACCTAGATACATTTACACCCGCAATGACGGCTAACCCCAGTTTTATGGCGATGAGCAAGCAAGACCCAGTGGTTAAACGGTGGCGGCGAAAGAAAGCTCGTAGTCCCTAGGCACCCATGACTGGGTTTCTCGCTGATTTTAGATGTATTCTCTTCACATGAATTGGAATCCAATGCCCACCCGGCGAATACCACGGGATGCATATGCCTTGATCTCGACCTATTGATCCTGCAGCGATTCTTCCCGTGGCACTTTTCGAGATCCAAAACCCTCTCAGATTCCAACGTCAACAGTCGATGTCTCTTGCAACACAAGGGGGCTTCCGTTGGGAACCCGTGGCCAGGCCGACCACCCGGCAGATTAAGCATCCTAGTCAATGGTGGGCCATTCAACGCCGTCCTTTGGCCGAACAAAGACTGCCCTGCCGAGCGGGGGGCCGCCCGCGAAACCAACGCAGGGGTGGCCGCCGGCGGTGAGGGTGACATTGTGCTTGCTGACGCGGAAATCCTGGAAGAAGGGGGTCGTGGTTGGGACGC
Organism: Furcasterigmium furcatum; assembly: GCA_001599815.1. Taxonomy (NCBI): domain Eukaryota; kingdom Fungi; phylum Ascomycota; class Sordariomycetes; order Glomerellales; family Plectosphaerellaceae; genus Furcasterigmium; species Furcasterigmium furcatum. The sequence goes on from BCIA01000004.1 coordinate 24,104, forward strand.
CGTGGGGGTAGACGAGGTTTGCGCCGCCGCCGACGCAGTCGTTATAGGCCGCGTGGACCATACTCCGAATCTGCGGCCCGGTGATAACGACGGAGCCTGCGCAGCCCGGGCACTGTCGCTGAGCCGTAACGCAGACCTGGCGGGGGCCGATGGGGGTGTCGAGGACGGTGGTAAACCCGGTGATTATGTTTAGGTCATAGGTCTCGCCGTACTCGCTGATCCTGTCGACAAAGGTCCGGAAGCCCAGCGTGGGTGCGATGTATTGTCCGCCTGTGAACGCGGTGCAGACGATGTGGTTCTTGTTCGGGTCGGTCGTCTGGCGGGGCGAGAGCTCGTTAGGCTCAGTGGGGGCCGCGTGGGCTGGAGCCAACAGCGATGCCAGGGCGGCAGCGAGAATAGGCTGCAAATATATCAGTGGATATTGACAGAAAGTATTAACAGAGGGGGTCTTACCTGGAGTCTCATTGTGGGTCTGGGAGGTTCCAGTTCAGTCACTCAGTCTTTGTGTGTGTCTGGTGTCTGATGTCTGGAGAAAAACCGGAGCTTCTACGGTCTTGGATTCTTGTCTTTATACGCCGACCTGAAGAGGGCGGCCTTGGCGAGTTCAAGTGGGCTGGACGAGTCAATTGCCTCCGTTGGCGCAGCTGATGCAGCTGAATGCGACCAAGAGGCACAGAAGGCACAGAAGGCACAGACGGCGAAGCACTAGATTCAGTGCCTACAACCAACGAGATGCCCCACGGTCCCACCTGAAATGCGATATCACCAGCCGAAAGAGCCTGTTGGGGTTGCATTTCGCTGAGAGCAGGGGCCTCCAGCACCTACCACATATGTATTCCCTGCGTGCGTCAAAGCGAGGTTTGCAGGGTTGGTATGAGCGGCGCAGTCCAGTAATAGTAACCTCGACTCTCACGAGACCGGCTTTGCCACTTGCATGCGTTAAATTGGACTCTGAATGCGTTTGCTGTTCAGGGGTCTCTGAAATAAGTCTGTTTCCCGACTCGGGGCTACTGCCTTTTCTGTGCCCCCTGGAAGAATTTTGACCAGGCATCCGCCATCTCTCGTCGCTGCCATGACAGGACTGAACAGTCAACATTGAGGCCCTAACCGTTAATCATTCAGCCCCCAGTCAGTTCCGACCCCGGACACATGCATCGTGGACCTACTTGAAGATGGCACCAATTTCTGGGATGTTGGCTGCACGACCTGCCCTATAATCACCTGGCGCGGTTGGTCGGAGGCCGCGGGACTGACGAAGGAGCCTGTGCCACCAGATCTGGATACCACGTAGCGTTTGTATTTTGTGAGCCGTGTCTTTCAAGTCATGCAGACCTTGGACTGGCCAATCTGGCCTGTATGGCTTTCCACAGGCTCCCCCTCACATGTGCCGCATCTTCCGAAAAGTCCCGCAAGGCAGATCGCACCATGGCCTCGTCCAGCCCCGAGATAATTATACCCCACCCGGGCCCGGTTCAGTCGGCCACCATCGCCATTTACCCTCTAAGATGCGGATAGATTCATCGATGCACCCGTCTGCTATGCCTTGATCGGGCCGGGCGCTGTCTCGCGCAGAACCCCGACACCGCCGACCACCTCGAGGCCAGCGCGTCGAGATCCCCCTCTCCTTGTAACAGGTCGCGGCGGTGGATCCTCGAATTTTGCCCTTCTCTGCCTCGTCTCCAGCGTCGTCTGCCACTCGCAAGAATCACCCAGCCGTTTGGTTCGAGGACCCTAAATGGCGGCCATGACTCTACCTCCTCACTTGCATCCGATATGCTGCACTTCTCCAGGATGGCAAAGTTCTCAGCGGATTTAGTGCTCACCCTCAATCCTGTCATCTCTCGACTACCAGAGGATGCCGACGAGGTAAACGCAAGACTGAACAGGAATGTGTCGGTAAGCACAGAGCGGCAGCACCGCGCAAACCCCGCGATTAAACGCCCCGGGCCAAGGAGGGCGTTGCGAAGGCAAAGTGGCACACCGGAACATTTGCCGTTGGTCCTTGTTGATGGACGATGCCGCAGCCCGATAGCATGCCGTCGAAGCGGACGACGCGGGCTGAGTCGCCAGAAAGGGCGGACGGGTGGATCCTTCCAGGAGGCACTGCGAGCCTGAGCTCTCAAGAAGTCCGGTCCGCAACCAGCATGGTCGCCTACTCAAAGCGTGCGGCCATCGCTTCTCCAAAGCAAGCTCGCCATGGTATCTAGGAGAAGCCGTCTCAACAATTGGTTGGCCGATTACACGCGAAGTCCCCAGTCTCGGGGGTGCCAGATACATTGAGATATACATATATAGTAGCCGGCGTGGCTACTCGTCGCTGAAGTTGAAATAAACCCTTAGGTACCGGGGACACGCTGGTCAATACGGCCGATGATCCATTCATTAAAGTTCTCCCTAACCCCAATGATGACATTGGTGCGACACATGAACCAACCCTTGGCCGCGACCTCCAGGCACCGCCACGATGGCGCTGGTACCTGTCCAGAGAGCACTTGACGACGTCGCGAATGTCGTCAGTGCCGATGCTGTTAGAGCTGAACCTGTGGGTTAGTACATGCCTAGGTCCGAAGCGGGCGTTTGCGCCTGAGTTAGATCCGGCGATGACGAGATTGTGCCATGTGTCTTCGCTGCGGGGCCTGACTGTGAAGCCTGCCTTGCGGGTATTTGCCCACCGATACATCTCGTGGACGCCGCCGGTGAATGCTGATCTGTCGGCCGTAAGACCCTCAAACTGGTAGCCATCGCACTGATCGGAACCGGTGTGCCAGTCGATGGTGCCAGCCCACACGTGCGCGCGCTCCCAGATGGCGGGTGCCTCGGCGTCTGGCTCCTCGTCACCTTCCTCGGAGTAACTAGCTGTTATCAACCTAGATAGTGACATCGTCGTCGTCGGCGCGCCTGACAAGAGAGTGACGGAACACTAAAACAAACAGTCGTGATTAGCTGGTAGGATCCAGGTGCCAAAGCCCGCGCGATATGCTTACTCTTGGTGACATCTACGCCGTGCGTCTCAGCAAGGGCTCGCTCGCGAGGGGTGAGGACATCGCCGCGCTTAAAAACCAGGGTCTCGAGATACCCTTCATCTGGTCCACCGACGGTGGGACCAGCGGGGCCAGGCATCGCCATGGCAGCCATCGGTGCGCCGGCCATGGCGGCGTTGAACAAGGTGCTTAAGCACATCGTAACAAAGTCGAAGCAGGAGTGAGGAGAATCCTGATGATTTGCAGAAGGCGGTCAAAAGCTCGCGCGGAAGCCTCCCTTTATATACACCAGGCGGAGAAGGAGGTTGGCCCGCCCCAAGTGAAGTGCCCACCGAGTACCCCTGACGCCCAGCCATTATCAGATGGAAGTTTCCTGCACAGAGCACGCCAGCTCTGGTGTATAGAACAAGCCACGTACAGCGACTCAGCGGGGCACAGAGAGGCACAGAGAGGCACAGAGAGGCAGGAAGAGGCACAGCGAGGCAGGGAAAGCAACGAAGAGGCACGAGAAGACATTAGTTCGGACCTATCGGGACAATGCCATTGGTGGCAAAGGAGTAGCCTAGACAATAATGATCTAGCACTCAATGACGGTTGCAGACGACGTGATCGGGCGGCCACTCACCATCTGAGCATCGCGCCATCACATGCGCAACTGCGCTCACTACGCGAAAGCCGTGCCTCAGTATTGCATACTTGGCATTTTGGTCCTTGTCATGGGAGCGAATGATTGGTGGTCAAACGGGTTGGCCGTTGCATTGATTCCCGTTGCGCTGTGCCTCAGGGGCACAGCAACCTTGGCTCACCTGCGAATCCTGCCGGCGAGCCCAGGATCTAGAAAATCCTCTCTAATCTTGAATGCAGTGGATGTTCGTTGGCCTCTTTTGACAAAGGTACCGGGCAGAGTGCGCCATCCTGCAGACGAGGTTATTCTTTCGTGTAGTACAGGGCTGGAGATCACACTGCTGTCGCTCCGGCCTCTTCGGTCGTTACGTCAGAGCCAAGGAGATTAGGCCTTTCTTGGCCGAGACTGAAATAGAATGCAATTAACTATCATTTTATGAATATATCCTTCAACCCAGAGGCACTTTGCGCAGCCCTTCCGGGCGAGTATTACGGCTCCGGCGATGCATCGGCAGGCAATCCGGTTATTGAGATGACAAAGCTGAGCGAGGGATGATCACTGCTTCCACTCAATAGTAGTCAAGTAAATTTATCTGTAACAATCCATCGACATAGAGTTTCTCGGCGTCATACCTATACGCATCTTTGTCGGGCAGTTTATATTCGTGGCCAACTTCTGTTCTTTGGTACTTACCTTACTTAAAGAACAATCCAAGAAATCCCAAACGCAATCCTCCTAATACCTCCTATACCCTCGCATTAAAACTAAATCCCCCGACAGGAAAGTCATAGAAACCCGTCGATGATGCCGCAGTAAAGCTCCTTGAAATTAGCCAGCTTGTTCCCCATGTACTCGCGCTCCGTCGTGGGCAGCCCCTCAAAGCGCGACAGGAAGTGCACGAGGAACATCATATCCCGCATGCGCATTCCGACTTCTTCCTCCGACTGCCCGAGGGGCAGCGCCAGCACGTCAGCGATGGTGCTCGCGATCTCAAACAGTTTCCGCAGCATCCCGCCGCCGTGCGTCGCGATGCTCGCCACGCCGTCCACCCGACCCACGAGCCCGTGCAGCTGCGCAAACAGACGGTCCGTCGGAAAGAGCAGCGAGAGACCGCGGTGTGCGTGTCGCGGTGGCGCGGAGCGTAGGAGGCCCCGCGACAGCGCGAGCTGCCATACGAGCGTGCGTAGAGGAAGCGCTCGTGGATGAAGCATTCCCAGTAGATACGCTGCCTTCTTGCGGTCTCGCTAACATCGATGCATGTGGCGGTGTTCTTCTCACCGTGCACCCCCAAGAGCTGGGTGAGGGAAATGGCCTCTCGGAGGATGACGAAGCTGCGGTCGTATAGCCTGAACGATATCAAAGACATTTCAAGGAAGAGGCACGTAGCGATGCGCTTGACTGTCGCGTACGAGGCGCCGAACAAAGGCAGTTCTGTCACCGCTCCAGACAGGGTAGTCTCAGCCTAGCAGTACACAATGAGGCTTTGCTGCATAAGCTCAAGTGTGTGGGCCGCCAGCTGGCCATCGGCGGTCCATGACGGATGGGCCAGGCTGAGGGTGATCGAAGCGAAGGCGTACACGAGGGCCCTGTCCTCGGGTTTGTACTCCATTGCTGTGATTGCGGCGCGGATCTCCGCTGGGGATATAATAGGACTCCCGGGGTACACGATATGCTCGTACTCGGAGACAAGCCCGAGAAAGAAAGCCGGGCCATACTTGCTTGCCATCTTGGGCAGATCGACGTCTTCATTGTTCTCCAGTGCGGCCGGGCGTAGTAACTGAAGGGCCCGGGGCTTCGGTCCCCGTGGTGTTGTCCCTGAGCTGATCCACAAGACTGCCCGAGCACCCGGTTTGCGCTTTGCGGCCTCTGCGGAAAGGTAACAGGCGAGGTTCAGATGCGAGCACTGGGCGCAAGGAAGCACACCGTTGCATTTGACCTTGCGGACTCTGCAGCTGTGGCAGGCTTTGGTAGTTCTGGTCGTCATTGGGTTCGAGGGTGGATGTTAGTGGTTGGAATTCGTTTGGTTTTCCTCGTATTTGCACAAGTCGGGAGTAAACATGAGAAGCGCGGAAGAGGGGGTCGTGTCCATATTTATAAGTACCTAAGTATCTTTACCCATTGGACCAGTTGAAGGGTGAGGAGGACGGGGAAGAGCAAGACTCGGGCTCTGACCCCTGCCATCTTCCCCCCCTTTCTATCTTGGCTAGCGCCAGTAATGCTTCGAACCAGACTCTCATGGATTGTGACAGCCCCAGATGCAGCAAACGGGAGACATGACAAGAATGTCATATTCTTGCCTTCCCACCCTATACACATGCAGCGTCCGCCTCACCCAGAAGCAATCTTCTCGGCATGGACCGGCTCCTCAAGCCGCGACTTCTCACCGCCCGAGCGGTCAATGTGCACGTCCAGCCTGTCCACAACAGTCGTGGCAAACTTGCGCGCGCTTACACGCCTCTCGGAAAGGACATCCAGCTCCGCATACGTGCGGCCGCTCGGCTCGGGCAGCCGGAAGTACGTCCACACGGCGCACAGGAAGCACGTGCCTGCGAAGAAGAGGCCGGATGTGGCGCCCCAGTCCCAAGCAGAGGGATTCAGCATGGCCGGCGTGATGATATTCGTGACGATTGTCATGCCATTGTAGCAGTTGCGAGCCATGACGACCGATTTTGTGCGCAGCCGCGTCGAGGTCAGCTCCGTCACGAGCGAGTAGCACACGGGGCCGACGGTACAGTTATACACAAGGGTGTAGACGACGAGGAGGCTGCCGATGGCCCACTGCGCACCAACGTTGTCGCGACCAGCGAAGGATGTGCAGCCGATCGTGAGGAGAAGCGTGAAGAGGGCGCACAGCCCGGCCAGGTAGAGCGTGCGCCGGCCGAACCGGGTCATGAGGAACCAGGCCATGATGGTGCCGACGGCGCCAAGGCCGTACTGCCCCAGTGTCAGGCTGAAGGAGTTCTCGACGGCCAGGCCGGCGTTTTGGTAGAAGTAGGCCGAGTAGCCCATAAAGGACGCGCCGCACAGCGACTGGATTGTCCAGGTGGCGCAGACGATCTCCGTGCGGCGGAGGTTCACGCCTCTGAAGAGGTCGGTGTAAAATGTGCCGGCCGTCTGCTCGCGCTCGAACTCGTTGGTGTGGATCATCAGCGAGATGGCCTCGTCAGGGTTAAAGGAGATGTCGGACTCGGAGCGTCTCGTCGTGAGGCGTATCAGGGAGTGCTTGGCGTCATCGAGGCGGCCGCGGCGGGCAAGCCACCAGGGGGACTCGGGGGCGAAGTAGACGCCGATGGCGATGGGGAGCGGCCACATCCACTGCAGCGCGAACGGGATGCGGTAGGCCCATTCATCGTTGCGGGAGAGCATGCCACGGAGCACACCCGACGCCAGAAACTGGCCAATAACCCAACAGAGGTTGACGTAGACGGTCAGGTAGGCTCGGAGGTGGGTGGGACAGACCTCAGCGGCATACGTCGGAGCGAGGGTCTGGAAGACGCCCCTGGGGATCACCACGGGTCAGTACTGATATCATGTATGGAAACGAGACGAGCGAGAGCTGCTTACCATGGAAATCCGATGAGAATCTCGCCGATGAGCAGCTGGACTAGGTTCTGGGAAAAGAAGATGATGAAGATGAACCCTGCGCAGGCTGTCAAAGCGCCGATGATGGTCCAGCGGCTGCCAACCCTGTGTTAGTGATGGCCTCTGATGGAAGAGTGAGGAAATAGTTGTTGTCTTCCAGGAGAAGAGACACATCTCGTGAACCCAGAAAGTATAAAAGAAGGGTAACTGAACGAGAATTACATACTACCCGATGCGGTCGGCGATGATGCCGTTGAGGAATAGGCCGAGGATCTGGCCGCTCAGCGCGCCGTTAGACAGGCCGCTCTGCCACTGGGCCGTGAGCTGGTACGACCCGTCTGGCTGGAGATTGCCGAACTTGCGTTGGAACTCGGGAAATGCCAGCAAGCTGTACAGCAAGGTCATGTCGAAGCCTTCCATGACGATGCAGGTCGACAGGAAGATGGACCAGAGGCATGCCCTGCGGTACAGATTCAGGGACTTCCACAGCCCGAGGCTAAGCTCGTCGTTGATGGCCTGGGTCGCCTCCTGGATGGTCATCTTGTCGACGGTTGCATGCTGCTGGTCGCCCTGCTTCTCGGCGACGGAAATGGACATTTTGGCTGGTATCATGAAGTGCGACCGATGCTGCAGGCTTCAGTGATCGAGATTGAGGTGGTGATTATATACTTCTCCTTGCGGTGCACTGGCTCGCTCATCTCCATGCTTGCCTTATCCGGGCTCTGTTGCATCTCCACGCCTTCAACCCCAGGAACCCCAGGCCAGAATCATGGCCATAACCAACCTCAACCCCGCAAGCTGCCATCACGATGTCCCCACTCGTCGGGCCGGGATGGAGACAAAGAACGCACCTGGGGCTCCGGTGCCCGCGGGGTTTGTACGCGCCATGACCAAAGATCCTTTCTGGGGTTGCCCGTGATTTTGGAGTCACCCGTTCCGCCCCCCCGACCTCCCCCTATGCATCATCGCGGGCCTGGGGACTATTGATTCTCGTCGGGCCGAGGTCTGGCCAATGACCTTCTCGGGGTGTCACTATGGCTCATACAGCATCAGCCGCCAAGCAGGTTTTGGATCCTCGGTCGATCTGATGAGTGTCTCTGGCTGTTCGTTGAGAGGGTCACAGCGACATCATCACTCCGGCCCGGCCGCACTCTCTCATTCTCAACGAGCGCGACACATCTGGCGATGACATGACGGGTACTTTAGACTCAAGGACCCGTTTCAACAATTCAACGATGGCAGAAAAACGCAAAGCGCGCTCTTTCTGCCCCCTTCCTCCCTCGCCCACGACCATTTCCACCCAAGTGGTGACCCGACACCGGAATGACCATCAATAAGCGGGAAAAACAGTGGTGGAAGCACGGCGTCATCTATCAGATATACCCCGCGTCGTTCTGCGACTCCAACGGAGATGGCGTTGGCGATCTCGCAGGCGTCCTGTCCAAGCTCGACTACATCAAGGACCTTGGTGTCGATGCCATCTGGATATGCCCCATGTACGAGAGCCCCCAAGTCGACATGGGCTACGATATATCCAACTATGAGGACGTCCACCGCCCGTACGGCACCCTCAAGGACATGGAGATGCTAATCCGCGAGGCCCACGCCCGGGACATGCGCATCATGCTCGATCTCGTGATCAACCATACCTCCGATCAACACGCGTGGTTCAAGGAGTCGCGCAGTAGCAGGGAGAACCCCAAACGCGACTGGTACATGTGGCGACCGCCAAGGTACTCCGCCGAGTCCGGCGAGCGTCTACCTCCCAACAACTGGCGGTGCAACTTCGGTGGTGGCAGTGCCTGGAAATGGGACGAGGCCACTCAGGAGTACTACCTTCATCTGTTCGCCGAGGAGCAGCCTGACCTCAATTGGGAGAATTCTGAGGCGCGGGCGGCCATCTATGCCTCCTCTATGGAGTTCTGGCTCAAGCGCGGCATCGATGGCTTCCGTGTCGACACGGTCAACATGTACAGCAAGCCGCCGGGTCTCCCGGACGTCGCGGTGAGGGACCCGAAGTCGCTATATCAGCCCGCCGAGACAGTCTTCTGCAACGGCCCGCGCATGCACGAGTACCTCAGCGAGATGAACGCCATCTTCTCCCGCTACGGTGCCGTCACTGTCGGGGAGCTCGCGGCGACGCCGTCCCAAGAGAAGGTCCTGCGATACGTAAGCGCTGAGGCGCGGCAGCTCAACATGGTCTTCCAGTTCGACATCGTCGACCTCGGCCACGGCACGACGCACTACTATGAGGCGGCGCCGCGCAGCTTCAATCTCCCGCAGTTCAAAGCGGCCCTCGACGCCACGCAGTCGCTCATCCGCGGCAACGACGGCTGGAACACCAACTTCCTCGAGAATCACGACCAAGCGCGCTCCGTCTCGCGCTTCGCCAGCGACATCCCGCGATTCCGCGCCGCGAGCGCTAAGTTGCTCGCGCTCATGCAGGCTTGCCTCAGTGGCACGCAGTACGTCTTCCAGGGCCAGGAGATCGGGCTCGTCAACGCGCCGAAGGACTCGTACCCACTCGAGAACTATGCCGACGTCAACAGCCGGCTGTTCCTCGACATGGTCCGCGAGCGTCAAGGGCCCGGTGACGCAGTCGCGATGAACAGGGCCTTCGACGCGCTGCAGTACCTCGCGCGCGACCACGCGCGGATCCCGATGCCGTGGCGCGCCGGGGGGGCGCACCATGGGTTCTCGGACGCAGCGGAGGCGGCCGGGCAGGCGGTGAGCGAGCCGTGGATGAAGCCACACCCGCTAGCGGGTGAGATCAACGTCGAGGACCAGTTGCGCGACCCGGACAGCGTGCTGAGCTTCTGGAAGCGCATGCTGGCGTTTCGCCGGGAGTACGCGGATGTGCTGGTGTACGGCGACTATCGGGGCCTGCGGATGGGGGAGGAAGACACGGTGCTCTTCGTGAAGGAGGCGGCGCAGGGTCGAGCGGCGGTTCTTGTGGTGCTGAACTTTTCTACGGAGGAGAAAAATGTCGCTCTCCCTGATGTAGAGGAGCTCGGGTTAGTGCGCGAGGACGGGGTGCGGTTCGAACTCATCTCGTCTACTCATGGGTGTAACGGGGTCGGGGAGGTGCTGGTGCCGCTGGAGGGCCGTGCGTATCTCATTAAGTGAAGGCGCACGTGGAAGGGCCTAGAATAGATAGAATAAACAGACTGATTTATTGTCACCTTGCGTGCCTATTATTTCATAAGGACAAGATGGTCAAGTCCAACTGTATCTTGAGAAACCACGGCGCAAGTGGCTTAAGCCCCAATACCCCCGAGGAAAAGTAAACGCGCAATCCACTTAGCCGTCATCGCCGCCATCCCCACCACAAGACCCCGGTCCCGACTCCCCGGCTTCGTGGCCGCCTGCTTATTTCCCTCCATCACGGCCATGCTGTAGATGCTCACGGCATCACTGAACACCAACCCCGCCTGCACGATCCGCCACAGGCCCACGTCATGCTCCGCACGCGGCAGCACAAACAGCGAGACCACAGCCTGGAATAGTTGCAAGCCGCCGAAGGGGTGCATGAGCGGCGCGACGTGGCGCAGCTCGTCGTCCTTAAGGTGGCGCAGGCCGGTTATATGCGCGCGGAAGGGTCGCTTCCAGCCGAAGATATTAACGTAGACGCCTTCGAGGCTAATGAGGCCGTCGACCCAGGTGAAGAGGATGCGGTAGAAGGCGGGGATGGTCATGGTGGTGGTGGTAGGGAGGAGCTGTCGTTGATACGGAGAATACGAATAGTTCAAGCTGCCACGCTCAAGTTTGGGAACTTGTTGAGAAAGAAGATGTGCTCAACGCAAACAACTAGAATGTAGGTTGCACGCGTAGAAGGGCACTCGGGCCAGGAGATCAAACCGGGCTCTGATGCTACATATAAATACAACGCTGCGAACCTATGTAAGGTATTGGACGCCAAGGATGAAACATCATCAAACATCGAATCACTGCCTTCCTGAAGTGGAGACCGGCCCGCAAGTAAGCACTATTAATGCCCGCTGACTGTAAGCCTCTTTTGACCTAGGGCCTGCGGCATTCCAGACCGAGGGAGCCGAGAGAGTCATCATCATGTCCCTGTGAACAGCGAGCACCACACTCTGCCCCCTGCAGTCTGACAATATGAGGATTAGTTTCCCGATTCGGATAAGCTGCCGATAGGCGCCCGTCGATCTGTCAGGAGTTGCTGAATCTTGGTCGGGCCAACGGAGAGGTATTGATATCATCGTACACCAGAGAGGCGTATCATGTATGGGCACAACTCCGAGAAAATTTATCTTGATATAGATGTATGTCCCTTCTACCATTAACGATATAACTCCTCCACAATGCCCCTAATTGTTGTAAATAGGGATATTCCTCGTCCTATACTCATACCACTTAGGCAAAGTTCGCTTCAAAGGCGTGTCGGTTGTCAGCTGTAGGTCCTCGATGGCGCTGGCCCACTTGATCAGCTTGTCCTCAGCCCAGGCCGTCTGCATAATGGCCAGGCCGTAGGGCATGCCCGTGTTCTCGTGGGTGGCGACAGGGAGGGTAATGACGGGGTAGCCCGCTTGCGCGGCGATCTGGTAGCTCTGGCCGACATCTGGTGGTACGAGGAGGCCGTCGAGTTTTCTGCCTCCCCCCGGCCTGAGACCGAGGGCATGGTCGATGCCGGTGCGGGTGGAGGTCTGGCAAAACTCGAGGGCCTGGAAGTACGTCTTGTCCTGGATGCCCTTAGTTTCGAGTGATGCGAGGAAGCCGTCCTGGCCAGAGTAAAAGCCCGGGTTGCCGAGTGGCCAAGGGTGGCCGCCCTCGCTGCCGTCATTGTCGTAGTTGTATTGCACGATGTCCTCAAGCGAGCGGATGCTAGTGTTCTCTAGCTCGGCCAGGTATGCCTTGATGTTATTGTAGAAATCGACCTTGACGACTGTGTACTCGGACTCGTTTGGGTACCCGCGGAAACTACCCCAGTCCCAGTCCCAGCCGTGGGTGCTGACGAGAGTCTCATAATTAAGAATCTCCGTCTCGTTGACGATGGTGGCGCCGGCCTTCTTGAGGGTGCATAGGAAGCGGCTGAGCACTCGTTTCTGCGCGTCGTCGGCGTACACCCAGAACGAGTTCCAAGGCAGCCCAAACACCGCGTCCTTCAGAGCATCTTTGGTCGTCAAGAACTGTGTGTATCCGTCCTTTGGTGTGTGGCCCGCCTGGGCGAGGGTGTAGTTATCACGCGGATCAACGCCCCAGATGGCATCAAAGCCGTATACAGCGTCGCGGACGGTCCGACCAAAGGTCCCGACGGAGTCTTGGTGCTCACTCTCGGGGATAACGCTGTTTGGGTTAATTAACGGGCCAAGACGAGAACACATAGAAATTGGCAGCTCACCCAGCACGAGAGGTCAGGCCAACAGTGGGCTTGATGCCGACAAGGGCGTTGCGCATTGCAGGGTTGATGACTTCTCGGTGTCAGTCATAGCTGGGCAACTCGGGGGACAAGGAGAGAGAGGAAGATTTTGTGGAAACTAAGATAAACCTACCGCTGCCATCCGTCTCCGTGCCGAGGGAAAAGGCAATGGCGTTGGCAGCGACGCCGGCCGCGCTTCCCGAGCTGCTGCCGCCCGGGTTGACAGTGAAGTTATACGCGCTGCGGACCTGGCCGCCGCGCCCGGAGAAGCCCTCAGAGTAGTTGTTGCTGCGCATATCCGCCCACTCGCTCAGGGCGGCCTTGCCAAATAGCACGGCGCCGGCATCCCGCAGCCTGGAGACGACATGGGCGTCCCGAGGCACAATGCTGCCCAGGAGGGCCCAGCTGCCAGCCGTGGTCTCTAGGTTGTCCTTGCTGGCTATGTTGCCCTTGACGGTGTAAGGGATTCCGTGCAATGGCCCACGGACCTTGCCGGCCGCGCGCTCGGCGTCCATCTGCGCAGCAATGGTAAAGACATCGGGGTTAATCTGCTCCACGGACCTGTTTGCTGTAAGTTTCTTGCCGTTGTTGGATGTGGCTGGCGAAATGGTGAAGAAATGCGGGCGGGCATTTAGCCCGTCCCATATTTCATCCAGGGTTTTGGACTACATGACGGAGTTTGGGGCTTTATAGGATATGGCTGCATGTACCTGATATATTCCTGGGTCTGGTATGTCCGTTGCATGTAGCAGAGGACTAGCTGCTGCGAGGTAAGGGTGCCGTTCTCCATGGCTGCCTGCATCTGGTCGATAGTGGCCTCGAGCAGCTGAAAGTCGCCGCATGGCGGCATGGGGAACAGCTCCGTGGTATTGGCATTCTCCTGCAAAGGAAAGAAGGAAGGCGTAAAAGCCTCGAGGGACAGCTGCGCTCGAAAACTGGCGACGGTGGAGGCCACTCCGGCGGCTAGGAAGAGCTTTAGCTGTCGCATATTGACGTTGTCTTAGACTGCCAGGTACGAGGCGATGAATGGCAGGAGAGTGTTTGCGGATGAAGGGGTAGGGAAGAGAAGAGACTGAGGAAATGAAGGAGCAGGAGGGGGGGGGGGGGGGGGGCAAGAGCGTAAAGACACCGGCCCGCAGGTCGCAGCGAGCTGGTACCTCTCGATGGGCCGCGATTGGCCGACACCGGCAGATCCGAGAATGCAGGAAGATGCATCCTGCAATGTGGTAGCTCGTCATGCAGGGGGAATAGCCACCCTGTCGCAAGTTTGCAATTTGGTATATATGGATGCATAGTGAGAGTCGTACAAACGACTGCACCTAAAATGACCCCTGCATGCAGATAGTGGCTCAAAGGTGATTGGACAATGCTGCTGCGAGCAGCTTTGTGGCTTGCGCTGCATCGGTCTGGACTGAAAACCTGACGTTTCTTTAGTTCTGGCGATGGCATTAGCCCCGTTGTTTGCCAACGGGGGCAAGTCCCCTCGTACTTCTTATTGTCGGCCAGCGCGCGGGCAGCCTGCCAAACTTAGGTACCAGTTGCACCCGTACAAATCGATCCGGGTAGGCACACTGCACTCCTCCCGCAGCACACGTCACAAGATGAGGCCCTCGTCGTTAGTTGATGTCCATGTCCAGCACTGAACTTTGACCACCTGTCGGGTTAATCACTCACGGTTCTCTGCTGGCACTAGCCCGAAGTGGTCTCACCGGATCGAGACATGTTGGCTATGTGTTCAGGTCGGTTTTGCTTTTATTTCTACCTCATCACACATACGAGGCTGCGTGGAAATTTTCCACCGACGTTGGAACATTCTCTTTGCAGCTATATCAGGTTTTCTCTCTGTGTGTGTTGGTATCACTCCACCTGCATCGCTATAAGCTAAGTCTTCTCCTTCTCCCCGCCTACCCTACCGCGGCTTCAACGTCTGAGTCCATCACCGGCCCGGTGCCCTACAACACCTCATGCGCTGCAACCATGGTTTCCTCCGCCCTGAAGACTTTCAAAAGGACCAGGTATAACAAGAGTGTCGCGAAGAATTCGAACAGCCAGTTAATACTGTAAAGCTGCTTCAGTCCGATATGAATCGATGCAGTCCCGGGGCTGACGGCGTTGGCCAGCCCTGGGAGCAGAGGGGCGAGAATGGTGAACAATATGATGAGGGCACGCCAGTTGGTTCCGAACTACCATTTCTTTGACCCAAGCTGCCCTAACCTCACGGTCTTGGAGGTTCAGGATGACTCGCCAGCTGTCGCAAAGATTGGCGTTCTTGTATTAACTGGCGGAATGGAAGTGATCTACGGACTCCTGGCGTTTTCTTATCATGACGAAGGTCGCAGCACCCAGGGAAGAAGCTCAGCGCTGGAGGCTGGAGGTATCCTCATGCGACTTCCATGATCAACATTCCCTCGGAGGTGCCTGTCTTCCATCCTGCCACGACGCATCCTGCCACTAAAGTAGAATTTTTCAGAGGCCACTACTAATCTCAAATGAAACCGCCTTCCCAAATCACCTGAAAGATGGTCTCTTCCACTCGGTCCATCTCACGCCCCTCTGAAGCGGGCGACAACGGTCAGGCTTTAATCTGCAGAACAGACGACACCTCATTCATAAAGGCCATTCCCTCTTTGCGGTAAGTATCATCCTCGATATAGCTGCCGTTCGCGTCCAGGACGATGTTTTGCGGCTCATCCAGATTATACTTAGGCCAAAACGGCAGGGTGCTCTCGTTTCCGCGGCTTGTGTTCGGATCCCCATCGTGTACAAAGGAGATGTAGGCACGGCCTATATCTTCGCTCAATACCTTGTGGCTTCTGTATTCCGGCATTGGACCCAGCTGTCCTGTTATGTTCTGGAAGCTGAAGGCGACATTTTGGAAGTGGCCGACGCCATACTTGGGGTTTTCGCCATACTGTTTTGCATCAGCTGTTGTCTTCTTTCGCGGTTGTCGGTTTCTCGGTACTGACCAGCAAAGTATCAAAGCGGTAACTGTAGACAGGGACACCAGCCTCGGTGTACTGCTGTGAAACCCGCCTTCTCGGGGCGACCATGGCTATGTCCCCTATGATGGCTGCGGCTCGTCGCCATAGCAAGCCTCTCTCAGGGAAGACGATTGGGTCCGGATTCAGGTAGTATGGCGGTTGGCTTTGCGGGTCATCGGGATACAGCTCCAACAGCTTGTGGGCCATGGGTGGACGGATAGCATAGTTACGATGGCTCATCAGGTTCTGCCAGAGAGATTTCTCGTCGTCGATTCCCCGGGGCGCAAACGTGCAACCCTCATCGCTGTTTGTTCCGATCAGGAGCGGCACTTTCAGGAATTTTCCCTGGCTGGCTAGAACGCTGGGGTTGTCTGTCCAGAGGTCGCCATCAACGACTGGGCGTCCGACTTGGTCAGCCCTGGGTGTTTTGCTTGGAGAGGTCGAACACAAGATCTTGAGAGCATTGGAACTTACTGGGATTCCAGACCAAGATGGTGGTTTGGGCAGCCTGCCAGTACTCAAACGGCACGGATCTCAAGCAGCCCAACACCATGCTGTTCCCAGTGCATCCCATCGCCGCAGTCATTGATTCCACAAAGCCTCGGTAGAATGATAGGTCGTGCATCGGGGCACCAGCAGGACCTCCTGACTCCATGATGGCTCCGTGATAGAGTCCCTCGTCTTCGCCATCACGAGCAAAGAGATGGTATCCGATGGCTTGCGCTCCGGCAGCTACCAGCGTGCAGTGTCCGTCAGCGGATTGGGATTCATATGCACGGCCTCCTGGTTGCACTTACATTCCCCCCAGATGGTCACGCGGTTGGGGTCGCCCCCGAAGGAAGCGAGGTTCTCCTGAATCCACATCAGAGCGAGTCTTTGGTCGTGCATTCCGGCGTTTGTGCTTCCTTCCGCCAGCAGCTCTGGTGTCGCCATGAAGCCGAGTTTGTTCACTCGATAGTTGAACGATACTGTGCGCTTCAAGTAAGTTTGGCTTGTCCTCATCGAAGCGAAGAAAGTGATCCTTACCGCCAATGATCGGCTTGCCCATTTCTTGGCTGAGATGGACAATACCCGATAGGTTGTATCTCGGATCCGAGGAGCCTCCTCCGTCAAAACCGCCACCGTAAATCCAAACCAGAATTGGGAGTTTGTTGGCGAATTGAGGCCTCGAAGGTCGAACGACTGGTGTAGATCAGTAAGCCACGTAGCTGCAAGCCACCGGACTGAGAAAGAAACGCACCATTGATGCTGAGACAGTCTTCTGAGATATCGTTTCCGAATACGTTTGGTGGCGAATACTGGGGACACTAGCAAAACAATGCGTCGTTTAGCGGGTTCTCTGTCCAACTCAACACCAGCGCAAGGGCTTTTAACGAAGCTATGTAACCTACAGCCGGGCCGTATTCAGTCGCTTCGCGAACACCATCGAAAGATTCATTAATGTGATATGGTCGTTGAAACCGTTTCTGCCCAGTCGGTGGTAAAGCGAACGGGATGCCGAGGAAGACATCTTGATTGTAACCCTGAAGATGCTTCCCTTCGTATGTTCCGTTCAGCGTTGTGGCTCGGGGCGCACCTAAACAGGCATCTGCAACAATCTGACGGCCGAAAGCCAACATCAAAAGCCCAATGAAGGGACTGACGTGGGTAAAGCCAACCATTATGTCGTTCTCACTCCACTGTGCTGTGCTTCTCCTTAGCCCTACACCTCTAGAAGTGATCGCATAAGCTATATATCCCCTCATGAGTTCATCTTGCAAGCATATTACCCGACGGCTGGGCATAGTCTGGATGACCTAGACTTCGGCATCGAATGTGATATTGGATTATTGGTGGAATTATCATCCGACTCCTCCAAGTGGGTTCGTGGAGAAGTGGCGGGGAACTGGGGAGCAGCGGGGATCTCTTGTTAACTCACTGAGTTTCCGTAAACCGGAGATCGGCCGTTTTCCGCAGGACAGCGCGGTGGTTTTGCATCGGCTAAATTGGAGTAAGTATGACCACAAATTCCGAGCTCCTATTTTCCGCACATGCAGCTCCCCAGTCCGTCCCTCCCGCCTCCAAATCTAGTTCGGTTGTGTGAGGAGGAACGAATCCAGCCTTGCAACCGTTTATTAGGCAAACTCACTTCACCATGTCTTTTCGGCGTCCTTGGGTTAGAACACAATAAGGGGAGAGTCAGCCAGCAACAATGTATAGGTCCCTAAAGAGTGTGAGTGAAGACAGATATATGAATGTCGATGACCAATCTGGAACACCAGCCGTCAACCTCGGGAGAGAGCACCTAAGCTCCTGGCTCATATGACCGAGCATGGCCACTTGCTTCCTCCCGAGGGGCCTTGAGCTGGTTTCCGCGGCCACTGTCGCCGCGCCGCTTGTTCTCCCGCTTCGGATAAATGCCCCTAGTGGTCGAGAGGCAGCAGAGATTCAGTGACGGTATTCAAAGCGTTACCGATTTAAGATTCGAGTCATGACATAGAAAGCGACAGGTAGCGGATGGTGTTCTTGGCCATGCAGCAGAGGGTCAGCCCGGGCGTGATCATAGACTAACGGGAGAATGTAAAAGATGCTTAGTTGAAAGATAATGGGGGTTGAGAGAATATAACTGTGGAAATGCTATGATACAGGTGTTTATTCCAAACATTTCAGGGTCCCAAGAGGTTCGATCATGGGGACCTTTGGTTTGTTAAGAATAATATCTACTCTGCACTCCTCAAAGGTACTGAAAATGACAGTCATTGGATTTCCCACACTTCTCCTAGGCACATCTAGTAGCACCAGGCCAACGGAAACCGCAGCACTGGCCAACGATGCACCCTATTCACAGTGAGTCAAGTGGCTGGCTTATTAATGAATGGACTGTACAACTCGTCGCCTACTTAATCGATGAACCCCGCAGGTCTTTGTTCTTGGCCGCATCTATCTATGATTTTGCTGACTTGAGGCAAAGCGACCGCAGCTGATTGCGCCCGTGGGGAGATCCCCGAGGGGGTCAGCTCGCCATAAACAGGGCCAACCCATTATCACTTAAAAAGAAAGAAACCCCAGTTTTGTTTCCGTTGGGATGTCTAGATTCGGTATTCGGTTTTTCCACGGACATCTCACGCTTGACAGAGTCGCATTCGTGGAAATATGGAATAAAGTGCGCCGCCATCACTTCCATGAAGGCCCGCCCGTTTTGAAGATCTCCTGAGATTTTAGCCTAATCTCCGCTCCCCCCCAGGCTTGCGACGCCCCACCGTCGGTTGTGAACCTGAGGCTGAATGATCTCCAATACCAGCCAGGGATATTGGGGAATTGACACCCGACGGATGTTAAGGACTCCAGTCCATAGAATCTCAACCTCACTTTCTCTACCGACACTGCAGAGATGCAATGCATCTCAAATCCGGCTCGAGCTTGTTCTATCGAGGTTTCTGGACTAGTGTGTGGGAAGGTGAACACTGCATATAAAAGGCAGACTGCGCAATGTTTAATCTTGCGAAGCTCGTTGTCAGACGGTCAGACCACAACTTGTTTCCTGTAATTGGTCCAGGAGGTCAACATGTTGTCACACAGATTGATTGCTTCCGCCGTTGTGGCTCTTTTTGCTGGCCTTGCCGAAGCACGCGAGGTCCCTCAACGCCCTATTATCGAGGCTAGCCCTCATCATGCTTTCAAAAGCATCCCGACCTCCGCTCCCCGTACCGAAAAGGTCTGCTGGGTGAAACCTAGCTGTACGGAAGACCACGATGACGCCCCTAAGATTCTTTCCGCCTTTGAGGAGTGTAATAACGGTGGCACCGTGGTTCTCGATAAGGCGTACACCGTCTGCTCGCGCCTAGATCTCCGCTACCTCAAGAATATCGACATTGCCCTCACTGGATCAATTACGTTCTGCGACGATCTCGACGTTTGGGCACCTGAAAATCTATTCCAATTCCCCTTCCAGGATCAAGGGACTTGGTGGCTTTGGGGCGGCGAGGATATCCACTTGTATGGCCTGGGGACCGGCACCATTGACGGCAAGGGTCAGGCATGGTACGACGCCCACATCTTGCACGGCGCACAGCGTCCCCTTCTCTTCGTCACCGATGGATGGCACGGCGGCTCTATCACTGGGCTGAACATGCGCGCCTCGCCTCAGTGGCACTACCTCATTGCGAACAGTTCCGATCTCTTGATTTCGGATATCGACATATACTCACGCTCAGGGTCTCAGTACGAAGCTCGGAACCTAGATGGATGGGACACCTATCGATCTGACAACATTGTGATCCAGAATTCCTACATCGATCACAAAGACGACTGCGTTTCCTTCAAGCCTAACAGTACCAACATCCTTATCCAGGGCCTGGTCTGCAACGGGTCCCATGGCATTTCAGTCGGCTCCCTTGGGCAATATCCTGGCATCCTCGATGTTGTGGAAAATCTATTTGTGTATAATATTTCGATGAGCAACGCTTCCGACAGCGCCCGTCTCAAGGTATGGCCTGGGGAGGGTGCCGTAACCAACCCCGGCTGGATAGGTGGCGGTGGACATGGCATTGTACGCAACGTGACGTACGACCAGTTTTACGTCAACAACAACGATGCCGCCCTCAAGATCGATCAGTGCTACGGCGCTGTCAACGCCTCAACATGCCAGGAGAACCCCTCACTCATGGTCCTGACGGATGTTGTCTTCAAGAATTTCTGGGGCACCACGTCGGCGAGGAACGACCCCGTGGTGGGATCACTGATCTGCAGTGACCAGGATGTGAGTTTAGGAGCCGTACTGAGCTCCCGCTTGTTCTATGCTGATGCCAATCCAGAGTTGTGATAATATCCAGGCCCAGAACATCACGGTGGAACCGCCGAGCGGCAACCTGGCTCGCTGGAGGTGCAGAAATATGGAAGAGAGCCTCTTGGAGCTCAATGGAGTTGGATGCGTGGCTGGCTAGAGCCGGAAGGTGCTTGTGAAGATTGGACATTCACCGCGACGACGCACATTTGATGCCCTCTCTTACGACCAGTCCC
This sequence comes from Furcasterigmium furcatum, assembly GCA_001599815.1. Taxonomy (NCBI): domain Eukaryota; kingdom Fungi; phylum Ascomycota; class Sordariomycetes; order Glomerellales; family Plectosphaerellaceae; genus Furcasterigmium; species Furcasterigmium furcatum. The sequence continues at coordinate 44,651 of BCIA01000004.1, forward strand.
ACAGCATCATCATTCTACACACCGAATACTCCAAGCTCTTCAACCCTACACTAAGGCCGCAGAACAATGCCCTCTTGGCTGCTCGCCTCCGAGTCCTTATCCCGACGCCGATCGGACATCTCAAACTCTGTGCGAACTTCGATGCCCCTGGTGGGGAACAAACCCATCTCCCACGCTTGAGGATCCGCTTTGACAGTTGTTGTGTCGACTTGTTCACTTCCTTCAATCTTTTCCTGGCCACGATTCCTGCTGAACATACCATAACGCGATGCGATCGCACTGCCTGTCCCACTGCTCTTCTTCAGCCGTGACGTAGCCTCACCAATGATCTGCGGAGAGAAGAGCGCCTTTAGGGCAGGGACGCTCGCGCAAATGATGCCCGTATTGATTTCGATGATGGACCAAAGGTTGACTGAGATGCTGTGAAGGAACGGGTCATCGGCGAGGGTATATTCATGGATCGTGTGAAGACGAATAATAGATGTGATGGTGGCGAACGTGCCGACAAGAAAGACACAAAGAAGCGCAACCTTCTCTCGTGTCGGGCGGTTGATGCCAATGAGAGTCTTGACCGGGAGACCGAGGATGAAGATATCGGTTAAAATGTTGAAGCTCGACGTAACTATGGCCAATCAGCAATATGTTAAAATCGACTTGGATGACCAGGTGCGTCACTCACAATAGAAGAACGCCGTCGTATTGATGGTGCAAGCTCCATTCGTGGATCCGGCCAGGTCCCAAAACTTAGCGATGGGCTGACACTGGGTAAAGACTACGACGATGCAGACCATCAGGAAGATAGTGTGAAATCCCACAGTCCAGACGACAACTTGTCTGAACCTATGGTCAACCGCTATCAAGATCCATGTCAGTAGTGATGACGAGGCAGGTGGCGGTCGGCATGTCTGTATGGAAAGACTTACCGAATCTGAGGTACATGAGTAAAATAGAGACCTTGATCGAGGCAACCGCGATGTAATACGTAACTTGAATAGCCAGCGTGATCTTCATTAGGTTGACCATATTTTCGAGCGAGAGGGTGCCCATGGGCATACCCATCCCTTGATTGCGCGCGAAAAGAATCTCGGCCATGAAGCCAACGGCACAAGCCTATTCCTGTTAGATTTACCCTTGTTGGAGGATCAGATCCATACCAACGCTACGCAGATAGTCCAGTCATCATGGCCTGGCTTCCTGATGAGCCATGCTCGTGCGAAGATACGAAGTACAACAACAATGACTGGGCGGTTCCAAGATTAGCTTGCTGGATGCTACAGAACATAGCATTGCTTGTTGTCAAGGAATACGTACTTGAGGCTATGGTGAAGGCAATAGTCGTGGCAACGAGGACATTTTGCCCCGCGCGATGTGTTATTGCCATGGCGTCAAGCGGCGACGATGGATCTTGGAATATTATGTCGAAGTAATCCGTGATTCTAGGCTGGGCAGGATGGGGAGGCTGCTGCCTGTAGGTAACTACCGTGCTGGTTCCAAAGCTAGGGAATCAATGATGTGGCAGTCGGAACGTCACATATGTAAGCGTTGAGAAGGGGCACGGCGGCAGGAATCGTTGAAAGAAGGGAGCATGGTCCTGCAATTAGTAGTAGGTATCTGAACCACTTTCGGCTGATTTGAAATCGCCTCGGGAAATAGTACAACCGTGACAAGGCGAGACACGCCACACCATTTACACTCCTACTAGGCCGACGAACCACGAGTTGGTTTCCCGTTGTCTGTCAAAGGCCTTATAAGATGCTAGCCGTTTTGTGACGCTGGGCGTAGATGCTACGGCAAGCCACAACGGGCCTTTCTCCACCGCCTGGGCTCTCCCAGTCTTTCCGAAGCTCCTTTCCCCGTGTTCGCGGCGAGTTTCTCCTCGTTGACCCAAGCCTCAAGTCCGAGGTGAACCAGGGCACGCCATTCTAGGAGGTCCGAGCAGCACGCAGGTTTTTATAGTTCATCAGTGCAAGGATCTGTGTCTCGGTTACACGTGGGCGAGAGGTATTCGATTCGCCCTCCCGGCCATCAGGATCAGGTGTGGTGGATCGTGAACGATATGTGGCTGTTGGGCCCACCAGAACCGCCGGAATTGGCCTGGCCCGCACTGACATCGTATCATGATGTCCCAGCGAGCCGGCAAGAACAACCGAAGCGAGATCCCGATTGATGAATCCACCTGTCAATGGGCTGACAGTGGACACGGAGCTGAAAATTGCAGGGGTACGGGCCCAGGAGCATCATGAACCACGGGTCAAGGAGCAGAGAGGCATGGGCAGCTGAAGTTGCTGAACTAGGTTTGGTCCCTTGTTCGACTCCAATATCGTCTCACGAGCGACAGACCCCGCTGGCAGCAACATGGTTAAGACGCCTCAGGGGCACAACCAAATGCGTAGAAGCTACTACCAGCCTTGACAGATAGTTAGCACATGTCCCTCTCGTTCCCTCACCCAAGGGCGCCGCGCATCTCCTCACGCGACATACTACCTAGAATGCCGTAAGGTGGCCTGGATAACCCTTATCTTAGCGCATCCAATCCTTCCCAAGAACTCAGTACCCTGAATGTTAGTCGGCGACAATGGAAAGCCTTGACAGACAAGCTGGGAGATCATACTGTCGATGAAATGGGACTGACTTATAAGCATTCCGCGGCCTAGACTTGTGCCGAGGTAATAGTATGCTTGGCTCGCCAGAATGGCGCCTATCAACGAGCACCGCAATCTGCCCCTGCGGTCCGAGAACGTGAGGATGTTTTCCCTCTTCGGGTACACCACCGGCGGGCACCCCGGTCACGAGCCATGGTGAGATGACGCCCAGACCGCCCGCGTTTTCATGCTAGTTTCAGTGTACGCAACTTTGACGTCTAGTTCCCAAGGTCGCTATCAACAGTTCCATCACCGGGGCTGACGGCTGTGGTGGAAGCACTTGGGTTTTTTCCAGATGTCCCTAGAATGCACTGGTGATCCACCCGCGCATGGGTACGGAGCCCCTAACTCCCACCGTCTCGGCTCCCGAGGCCGGCTGGGCTCCCCTCTGTTGACCAGACGTGGGGCAGCTGAAGGCCATGGCCATATAAACCTCAGTTGCGAGTAAACCAGCTGCCTCATCCTCCATGTTGCCGGTCGGGGCGTCAACATGACTGTGGGTACCCACCCAGAATACTGGCACGTGCCTGCGGAGCGCCATCTCCCACCACTCAAGCGCTCCAGACGTTGCCTCCGGCTATCATTCCTGCCAGAACTGGGGAAAGGCAACAATTTCCATCCTCTCTTGAAAATCCAACGTCTCGGGCAGGCGACCTTGCACTGCAGCATGAAAGAACTTCCGACTGTGGCTACACGGCCTCACTGTATATCTCGCACTTCCAAGGCGGCGGCTACTTCGCTAGATATCCCGGATCCGGCATCACCGAGCCTCTGTCTGCCGCCACTTTGACGACTTCGACAATAAGCCCCGCTACCATATTAGTTTGGGTGCGAGATCGCAAGACGCGCGGTTTGGCCCCTACCCGAACCGTGCCATCCCTCGAGGCCTGGCTGATCTTTGACGAGGTGAGATCGTCACCGTCAGAGCCAAGATTACCAACGTGGGTGATGTCGCCAGGAAGCAGTTGTCCAGCTGTACGCGAGCTATCAGTCAGCTAGGAGGCCTTGAGAAGCTCATGATTCTGTACCTCCTAGCCCGATGGTGTATTAAAACAAGTGCCCCATCCTGCCTTGGTTCAACCCACGTGGGTTTCTGTTAGGTTTGGGCCAGCATTTACGTCGCTCCCCGTCCATGGATGTCGATGGATGCCGGCTCTACCAGCACCTCGCTTGAACAACCACCTCCCCACGCAGTTGGGGGGGATGGTCAACGATGATGCAACATTGCATCTGCTTCGTGATCTAAAAACCAACGCTTTACCTCTTTAAGTGATTCCTTACTCATTAGTGCCGTATTATTCCCTCACCTACTTACACCCCATCTTACCTAGCATGTGACGGGGGAAAACCCAAAGCCAAAGACCACCCCCACTGACCCCACCGATAATTAAAACACCGTCTCCCTTGCCCCGTGGGGTACCTACTCGTGGGGGTCAAGGGCCAAGTGTAATAGGCATAAAAGACAGGTTGTCTCGTTCAAAGCGGCACCTTATTGTTCAGTTAAGCATCTTGATCACGACTGTCTTTTAAAATGCCTTTGTATTTGTCCCTGAACGGGGAAACCCGGACCATTGCCGCCGCGCCCTTGACACCAGAGGCCTTCGCTCCCTTCGGCGATGTCATCCAGAACCCTCGTCCTGACATCCATCCTACCACCAACCCACTCCCCAAAGGACTTGTCCCCAATGCCATCCGCTCAAAGCAGGTCACAGCCTTCAAATTCCATGCTCCTCCCACCCCACAGAACCTCTACCCCCAAGCACCGAGTAAAGCGCCGGCCAACACATCCCTCAGCCTCTTCGTCTGTGCCTCCAACCCGACCGCCAGCTCAGGATACCGCCTCGGCCTTCTCGAGCGCCATCCATTTACGTCCCAGACCTTCGCACCGATGGTAACTCCACCTGGGTGCTCATATCTGCTCCTGGTAGCTCCCAGCTCACCAGTCGGCGAGATGGGCAACGACTTGCCGTTCCCCCTGAAAGCGGATCAAAATGGAAGAAGTACGCTCCAGGGCAGGGGTCTCCCCGACCTGAACCAATTGAAGGCTTTCACTGCCACCGGCCGCCAGGGCGTGACCTACGGCGCGGGGACGTGGCACGCTCCCATGGTCGTTCTCGGACCTGAAGGGACATCGATGGAGTTCATCGTGTCTCAGTTTTCGAATGGGGTTAGTACTGAAGACAGTCAGGAGGTAGAGTTTGGTGGTCTGGAGGACGAAGGCAAGGGTTGGATCAGTGTGTCGATCCTAGCGAACCAAACACAGTAAACAAGCAGGTTCCTGCCAAGTATGATCACTGTGTTGGCCTCGAGAGACGTTTATTTTACTTTTCGAGAGTCTTAAGCTGGCCAGGTCTCTTCATCTGCGTGGGATTTGAAATGTGACCATGCATATTATTTAATGGGGCAATTTGCATATTCGATTGTATTAATGAGTGTCGTATCTGCCGTTTGGCGTTTCTCCTCAAACAGATCCCCAGCGTTCCTGGATGCTTGGCATTTGGTGTAACACCATTGTGACCTGGTGCGTGACGCCTACTATCACTGGAACTGCTCGGCCCCCAAGTTCGCCCCAAACTTGATCTTCAGGAGGTCCTTCTCTACGATCTCGTCCTTCCTTTCCACCAGCTCATCCACGTCCCAGTTGACGATCACCAGCCTTCCACTGAGAAACTTAGCCTTTTCCGATATGAGCCACAAGGCCACGGACGCCACAAAGTCTGGGGTGTCCTGGTGGAAGGGCCTGAACGTGTCCAAGATCATATCGGTGTCCATAAGACCTGGGTTGAGGGACACCGCTGTAATATTCGGGTATGCGGCGCCAATGTATGCGATCAGCTGGAGTGCCGCAAGCTTGCTGTCGACGTAGCCAGACATGGTCGGCATGACCCCCCAGGCACCCGTTGCGATATTCACGATGCTCGCAGGGGTGGAAGTTGGCTCGGGGAGCGCCCTGATGAAGCTTCGGGCCAGAAGAAAGCCGCCCAGGGTGTTGACTTCCTGGGAAAGGAATACCAGTCAGATACGTGTAGGCCTAAGTAGTCCTTGGTTGGACCACATAGGGTAAGCGCTGAGACGAGGACTCACAAAATTCTTCCACCACTTCGATGGGTCTTCCTCGTGAATGTCGCCGCCGCCCGAAATGACGGCTGCATTGTTGACAAGAATGTCGGCATGTCCAAACTTGGCCCGGACTTGCGCGAACAAGGCGTCGACGGAAGCCGAGTCGGAGACATCGGTGGCCACAACAAGGGTCTCTATCTGAGGGTGCTTCTCCTTGACAGAGCCCTCAACCGACTTCAGCTTCTCGGCGTTGGTGGCAACAAGCACCAAACCCTTAACACCAGCCTTGGCAAAGATTGGTACGAGACCTTGAGCACCTAGGCCGCGCGATGCACCCGTAATGATGGCAACCTTCCCGACCAGGGAGTTGGCCGGGTTCGTTGGGTCAATGGAAGGGTACGGAGCGGTGCGGTTGTGTGGAGTGAACTGCTGGCTGGAGTGAAATGTTAGGCACTCCGGTGACTGGACATATGGATAAAGCATGGCGATCCGTTGAGTCCAATGCAGAGAGGTCACTTACCTCGTAAGAAAGTAGTCTGCCGGAAGGTTCTCCATTGCGGTGTCGAGGATGAAAAATGTCGAGTGTATATTGGTTGACAGAGTTGGTTGGATGTGTAGGTAGAAGGAACTTTCGCTTCAAGTAATAGGCGTATGCTGATAATGAGGCGGCTTCAATTCGGACCCTGCGTCATAATTCATGGCCGATTTATAGGTCCGCCGTCGTCCATAAAATGAGCCTATCTTGCACCACTTCTGACGAAATGCACTAGTACAGTCAGCGCGGTTTGTAAAGGAAAATGAAACCCTCCGAAGGTTGACGAAAGCTTCCTGTCACGTCGGAAGTACACGGATAGGTATGTCGTCAGTCGAAGAAGGCAGGTGTCCTATGCCCACCGCAAGGTTGGTCATCCATGGATGTCTGAATGGTAGGTTCGTTTGAGACAGACTCGGCGCCGGCCCCATATCTTTGACGAAAGTTGCCTAAAATGGCCTAGTACGACCGATTGTTGTACCCCGCCCCAAGGATCTGGACCCCGCCGCCGCGGCTGACATGTCGGGGATTGGTAAGTGCGCGCTCAGTCAGCAACCTGCGGATTCTTGATCCGGACGGCTTCCCCGAGCAGTGCCTCAATCTGGGCATTTTTCGTCGAGAAATCAACCCACGACCTGCAAGGCACTCACAGGGCCCGGACGAATGTATCGGCGTCAACCTGTGGCACGCACCACACAACGACAAAGGGTTCAGCCACGGCGGCAGCCCTGATACCGAACCCCCTGCCTTGCTGGATGCCGGATCCGATTCTGCGACCATGGGACGAGCACCGACCAGTGGTTACTGCGAGAACTGCAGGAAGAGGAGGGTTAAGTGCGATAAAACGAAGCCGCACTGTCGACGTTGCTTCAAAGCCGGCCAAGAATGCAAGGGTTACGACCTTCCGCTGCGCATGCAGAGCCACGTTCTGGTCAGGGACCGGACCGGGACGGAGAGGATGGTCATCCTTCGCGACCCCCCAGCCCTTGCCGTCTCCGCCTCCTCCTCCTCTTCCACGGCGGTAACGGAGCCCCAACCAATACGGCGATTGGCCTGCACAAACGAGGAGCTCATCTTCTCATACTTCTTCCAGAACTATGTGTGGGCACACTTTTGGCGACCCATCATGCGGATGATGGATGTTCCCTCCAACGAAGTAGCGTACAAAGCAAGTCTCGCTATTGCAACGGGAATCAAGGGGCTTAATTATGACGACAGAGCCCTCAAAGTCCAGGCCCTGGATTTGTACGGGAATGCGATCAACCTGTTCCGACAACAATTCAACCGGGCAGTGGGTCGCAGGCCCGAGATGGCAGCACTTGGAACGAACGTCATCATCCTGTCGTTGTTTAACGTATGTCTCAGTGCTTGTTGTGACCGCACCGATGTTCAACGTTGGGCTAAATCTGCTTTTCAGCTCGCAATCGAGGGAAACATCAGCCTGGTTGACCACAACGGACTGATTGCGATCCTGCAATACTGCGGACCAGAGCCCTTCCAGGAAGAATCACTTCTGACGGTGTTCCGGTCATGTAGGGCCAACTTAGTAAGTATCACGAACTGCAATGCTCCTTTGAAAGTTCGTTCGGATGCTTACAAGGCAACCAGCTTTGCAGATCCCTCGACCAGGGAGAGGGCACGTTCTTGGAGCAACCCGAGTGGAAGAGAGTTCCCTGGCTGCAATGTCCCAAAACCGCGGACGACATGCTTCAGGACATCGTTGTCCATCTACCGTCCATCTCCGAGACGTTGAAAACCCCTGCCGGCCCAAGCCAAAAGCGAAGTCTAGAGCTTGTTGGCCTGCTTGATGTGCTGTCCAGCCAACTGGACACATGGAGGTGGGAGTGGGAAGAAGCCAACCCGGGAGCCGCGAATGTGGCGGCCAGACGCGGCCATGACACAACTGCTATTTCCGAGCCAATTCTGGCAGAGGTTTTATCATCGAGGATCGACATGCAGACTGTCACCCAGGGCTTGGATATCAACTTGTACAACACGATCCGTGTCTACATCTCACGGCAGCGGCAGCTCCTGCTGGGTAATATCAAAAGATCGAAGGATGACCGCAAGCTATCACTAGAGGATCTGCAGTTCTTGGAGGCGACGGCCCGTCGGCACACAAAATCGCCGCTTTTGCTCCCCGGGGAGGCCAGGCTGCCATGTCAGTACGCGATGGAAGCAGCGCGACTAATGCCTTACCTGGCGGAACAATTAGCGACTCGTAATCATGACGTTGCTTTGATGGTATCTCCGACATGGATCATATTCTCGGCCCTGAGATTGCAGCCTGAGCTAGAGGAATGGACTTGGGCACTCCGAACGAGGGTTCATTTCCTCAGGGGCCCGGCGAGAGACCTTTTCGATATCTTCAAATAGCATCGACGGCATGTCTCATCAGGCAGGCGGTAGGACTCTAGTCTCCGATTTGTTCCATGCTAGAAAATTTTCAATATCTAGAGCCGCCCCTTGGGGCCATCACCAGTTGTCTCTCCAGATCAACGCCAATTCAAGGCTGCCGCGTCTGACGAACCCACCGACACCGCCGAGACCCAGAAATGCCGAGGGACTCCTTCCGGGCGCCGAAACTCCAATCATCAACAAGTCTTGATAGATTTTCTAACCTGGATGGCTGCCAAACGAGACGATTTTCCACTCGAACCAGGATATCCAGGCTGGCATTATCATCCATCGAAATCTTGTTGCTTCCCGGTTCGGGAGCTCAAGTCTATGCATGCGCCTGCAAAAATACTTGAATATTGGGGTCCACGGTGTCCCCCTTTTTGATCGGCCATTGGATCTGGTTGATGGCCCATTTTGGTTTGGAACCTACTGGTCCAGTCTGATGTCTTCGTCCAAGTCACGGTCCGGCACGCAAACCCCATGACCACGCCGTCGCTGGCCTGGACGATACGGGCAACAAATACAGGCCTGGTGCCGCCTGTTTGCCACTGTTGCTACCGTTCGAGAAACAGGACGTGGAGAACGACGGACTGCGGTTCGTTGCAGGGTATCACCGCGACACGGCGAGCATCGAGATGGGGAGAGCGAGCTCAAGATGTGATGCTGAAATCTTTATCTGAAGCCAACCTGCGGCCTGCCCAGCCCTCCTGACAATATTATGTATTGCTGATTAGTCCTAAGAGTGTAGATTCTTTAAGAGTTGCATGGCAGAAATTAGTCGGGGGGTGTTTAGCTAGTACGAGTGACTACTTATCACTTCAGAAAGGTCCCGCCCGGAAACGTGGCAGATGACGGCGCCATGATGTACTCTCAATATCCGGACAGCTAGCAGCTGGCAGCAGGTGTCGTTTCGGGTCCCTGAAACAGGAATCCGCTGACACCCCTCGCTGACGTCATCATCTCACCCGATGCCTCCCAAATGTTATATGTTGGCCTCCCCACCTTAGACGGCACTTGAACTTTCTCTCTTTCATCTCATCAAACAATTCATTGGCAACGAAGCTCACCATGCCTCTCGTTGTTCCAGGCATACAGACCGAGTCAGGCGACAAGACCGAGGAGTGGTCCAACAAACTTGTGGGCAAGAAGCTCCATGACGAAGAAACCAACGAGACGGTCCGCAACCAGCTTCTAGCCTTCTATGCCACGAAAGAAACACGCTGACACTGACCGCAGTGCTTCTGCAAGCGGGACCTCCCTGAGGAACACAGGGTCATCCAGCCCGGAATGATGGTCACCAAGGATTATAAGCCTAACCGACTCAACGTTCACGTCGACAAGGACGGCAACGTTTCCCACGTGGAGCATGGATAATGACATCCAAAGCAGGACGAAGACAATGCAGAAGAGGCTTAGACATAGATAGTACACTGGTTCATCTCAATCGAAGACGCTATCAACTGCCTAGCACCCCTTTGTTCATCCATAAGCCGGCCCTCGGCCCGCCCAACCTTAGGAGGGGCCAAGGGCCAAGAGAGGCGACCCTACGTCAAACTCAGGAAGCCCAAATTATCACCTACGGGGAAAAGGAGTAGCTTATCACACGTTCGAGGTCACTATCGTAGTTTTCGGCCAAGTTAACTCTGACATGGGTGTGGAGACTTTCTCACACAACGCCTCCGATGGACTTCCATGCTATAGACTCTTGTCTTATTCCTCGTGCACATGCTCACGACGGCTCAAAACTGGCAGTGGATATGAAATTAATGCTAGAACTTTAGCTATCTCCCCTTTGGCGACTCGTCGAGACTGACTGCTAAGTGAGCTTCAAGATGTCGGCCCGGTTACCCTAAGCTTAAGAGACATCCAGCATAGCTTACAGTTAGGTTTGCTTACACATACTTTACAGGTTTATCTTATCTGTAAAACGCATTAGGCTGCTTTCGAAACCAACGGCAAATCGCTGACAGAAGCCTCAAGAGAGAATACTGGGAGGCCGAACACAGCCACCTTTGATTCCAGGTCAACTATGCTCTTGAAGAATAGAGATGGTACCTCGTGAAGGGCTCGTACAGGCATCTGTGCGACAAGCCCGCTAGGTTGTCGACTACCCCGGGGTAAGCTTCCCTTGCAACCCCCCTCGCAACTCTTTTGTTCATGAATTGCTTCATTCTGTAACCCCAAATACATCTCTGACTAGACTATGGCAGTGATACATGCTCAATTACCTGGTGAATATCTATTACTAGACGCGCTGTCATGCCAAATGCCTTCAGGGCCATTCATCGTTCGTGGACAATCCCGTTCTATTTCTCTTAGAGCAACAAGCTAGCAGTCAGTTGCACGAGCGCTTATAACCACATGGCACAACTTTGAGCAAGCGCCCCTTGTCAGTGGCAGCAAGCCACCTACTCGGATAAGCTTCTACATCGGGAAGCGGAACCAAGGCTCATCAGCTTGGGTTACATCGACAGCGGCCAACCGTACATTTGAGGCTTTGAGCATCTATTACCGGAAAAGCGGGAGCGCCCCCAACAGGCTAACCCTCAGCTAGATTTTGTCGGTCCTACTTTTCGGCATATTTTCTCCGCGCGATATGTGCGTGGGGAGCTGCACCCCGCGCGAGCCAAGTCTCAGTATATTAAAACTGGCGCATGGCGCATTCCCTCCTGCGACCAGTTTACCTTTTACTACCGGAACATTGCACAGACTGGCGGGGATGACTCCCTCGGAGCAATAATAATAAGGACCAGCTCGTTCCGGGGCTGAGTGAGTGGCGGAAAAACAGAACCAGAGTATGTGCCCGCCATCCAGGGGAAGTGCCCAGGCTTTGCCGAGGAGGAAGCTTTGCCCTTGGCTCAAAATTCCGGGCTCATTAAAGCTTGAAATACCGTCGGGGGAGTACTCGAGATCGGATCTTGCGCAAATCGTGTAGATCTTTCCTGTCAGACGCCATTCATACCACAGAGATCGACTGTCTAGTCCCCATCAACATTTCTCCTTGGATCCACAGGCATGAAAACTGCTGCCGTGTTTCTCGCCCTTAGCGGCCTAGCTGCCGCCCAAGCTCCTCCTTGGGGGCAATGTGGCGGGCAAGGCTGGACCGGTCCGACAACGTGTACCTCTGGTGCGTGAACCCGACCTCAGGCAACCTGACGGTATCTCCAGCAAGCTGACAGACTTCAGGATGGACGTGCACTGCGTCGAACGAGTGGTACTCGCAATGCCTCCAGTCTTCGGGAGGATCCCCTCCTTCTCCAAACCCCGATCCGCCTGCCCCTCCTCCCAGCGGCACCTGCGGCGGGGGCAGCCCCCAAGCCAGAGTCACCGGGTCTGGGAGTTCTTTCACGGCCACTCGGGGCTCTAGCACGGTCTATACTGGCTCTGATTATCGCGCCGCCATCCAGGCTGCGGTCGATTCTATCTCGAGTGGTCAGCGCGTCGCCATTATGGCTTCTGGATCTATCGGTGCCAGCACCATCACCATCGGCAGTGGAAAGATTTTCGAGGGCTGTGGAACTATTAACGCCGCCTGGAGGAACGGCCGCGGCGCTATCGAGGTCACCGACACCGTCGGTGTGCAGATTCCGTTTCTCACCATGACGGGCGAGACGTACTTTGCCCTTCGAGTCTCCGGCAACCGGGACTTCTCCCTCGGCAAGATCACACTAAACCTTAGCCGCGGCTTGGGTATTCGCTTTGATCGCGATCGGCCTGGTAGCACCAACGTCCAGATGGACGACATCCGGGTGACCGGCGCTACGAGTCATGCGGTTGAGGTCTGGAACGTCGACGGCCTTCGTATCAACCAGGTTATCGCCAGGAACGTAGGCGAGAGTGGCCTTCTAATTCAGAACACGCGGGATGCCCGTGTCGGTCTCGTTGACGGCGACAACGTCGCCACGGGTACCGGCTACGCGACCCTCCGTTTTGCTAACCGTAACGGCCGCGCTGCGAACGGCCAGTATCCCACAAGTATCTTCATTGACCGGGTCAAGTCGCGTGGCGGAGGCCGTGGTATCTTCTGTGTATCCGAGTCTGGAGGCGCCGAGATTGGTACTGTTGACCTGGCGAGCAACGGGAACAACGCAATTCTCATCGAGAACTGCTACAATGTTAACATCCGCGGCGGTACCGTCAACGGTGGCGGCGAGGTTCGTCTTGCTGCCCGTTCCGAATTCGCTAATAACCGCGACATTTCGGTTACCCTTACCGTGAGTTCCACTCCCATCCCATTTCCCTGGTCCTGGTCGAGATCGTGCTAACAGTGACAACCAGGTCAACAACACACCTGTGCGCGAATCCCCCTGCGGCGTGAACATCCGCTGGAACCTCTCCGGCAACGGTGCCAGGAACATTTGCTAGGCTGTACCTCCTGGGGGGTCGATCATTGGCTTGGGGAGCATTGAAGCAGACGCTCCCTCTGGAAAGTCCCTTTTCCTTGTTTCAGTACGCATTCAAAATTGATTCACATCACCAATTTGTTCGAGTCTTCGTTTCGGTCTGCTCGAAATCGTTTGGCTGAGAACGACCGCTGTTCGTTATTTGACCCTGTGACGTCTTCTCATGCCTTGTAAATGCCATCACGTCAACCCAAATGCTTTTCATTGTCTCATGCAACAGCAAGGCGCCCCGCCAAGCTTATTCGTCAAGTTCGGTGCCAAATTCTGAGACGATCCAGCGGCAGAAATCTTCCCACTCTTCACGCCACAGAGCCAACTTCTGAGACTTGACACTGTCCGTCTCCTGGTCCTCTCCACGCACCCCTCGAATCCACTCGTCCTGGCTCTGTTCCTCGAACGCTGACCAAAGGACACTGTTCTCAGCGAGAGAGCCGAGTCCAGCGAGGCCCAGGTTATCCCAGCCTTGAAGTACCTGGAAGAAGTCGTGAGACATCCCCGCGGTATCCTGTCCCATCATGGCCGGATCGTCATTGCAGAGAGAACATGCCACGCCACGGGCTAGCAGTGCTGGCAAGGGGTGTGCTAGAATCGATCCACAGAGTCGAAGAACCTCGTTAGAAATCGGACACGACTCGATGAGGATGTTTTTCTCCTTCACCATCTCAATGAGGAGAGGGTGTTTGAAGAGGCTGAATCCATGGCCGATGCGGCGAGTACCAAGTACAATGGCATCGAAAAGGTTCTTGTCCGTGGCAGTGCCGTCTCCGAGGGTCTCGCCAGCGTGGAAGAAGAACGGCAGGTTCACGCCGGCCCGCTTACACTCTTCGATGAACCAGGAAAGCTCGGGAAGGATGTCGACCAGAGGTCTACCGAGTTCTTCGGGGCCGACGAGATCGTATCCGGCAATGAGATGGGGGAAGGCAGCCTTGGTGGCAATGCAGTGCTTCATGTTCTCCATCATCTGAGCCGTCGCGGTGCTGCGTACCGTAGTCCAGATCGTTGTCAAACCCCAGAATCCTTTCCCCTCGGGAGTGGCCTTAAATCGAGCCACTTCCTCCTCGATCACCTGAAACATGTGAACGTAGTCATTCTCGGGCTCCTCGTGGCGCTCGCGACAATAGTCGAGTGACCAGGTGAATCTGATTCAGATGTTAGCCAGCCAGCAGGAAGTTGTTGCGAGCCATACGTACCGCAGTTCAGCCCAGTTAACTCCATCCCCTTTCAATGTCGTCATGAGACGGCGAAGAAGGAGTCGGAAAATTGGCTCGTAGTGTATCAGTGTAGCGCAGACCACGAAGCACTTGACAAACTTGACCCAGATTGCATCCACGCCGTGGTGTTGCTCGTGGCTGTCGTTCACTGACAAGGTGCATCGGCTCTTCAGCCATGCGATGAATCCCTCTCGGCCTCCGTCAAACTCATCAGCAGCCTTTGTCAGAAGCAAGAACTGGCCAGACTGGTAACTGTCGGCCCAGATCGACCCTTCCGCCTGATCCTGAGCCCGGTATCGAAAGGACAATGTGGCGTCGTCTCGTGCATTCTGACTGGAAAGTGGTACGCTGCTCGCCATATGCATGCCAGGCAGCTTCAATAGTTCCCTGATGAGGAAGTCGAACTCCACCATGGCATCCAGATGGGCGTGAAGGAGAGATCCTTTCGGCATCCGCCGGACAATCTTCCACAGCTTGGTGTTTTCCATGCGCTCCTTGGCAAGCATGAACATCATGCCGGGGAAGATGCACTCCTGGTTGGACACTGCCAGGTCTTCCTCAACTTGGGGTGTCCAAACGGTCTCCTTCTCATGGTTGCGGATGCGGTCGACGATGGCACACGCCTGTCTGGCAGTGGGCGAGAGGGCAGCTCTGAAAGATGCGTCCGACCGCTGCGATTTTTCCTTGTCGAGAAGCTCTGCCCTCTGAGCCAGAACGCTCTCAATGAAGGCATTAGAGTTTGCGGGAGGAATGTTCTCCCCTGTTCCCGAAACGAGTGAAGTCATGGCGAAGGTTCGATGTGATCAGTGAGCATCTCCGGCTGTGAAATGTGGCAAAATCGAGAACCCCCACCAGTCTCAGGAGGAGGGGTTGAGGCAGCTTAGTCAGCGGTTTCCACTGCAATTCGCGCATGTATCAACCCGTCGGCCGAACTGGACCTTTCTGACTTCTCGATTCCTCCCCTTGGTCGATTAGCAGATCCGTCACCTCGAGGTTTTCACTTTGCACCTCGACGCCCTCGCAGATAATGTCCTCAGAGGCTGCGTGGCCCTCAATAGGGCATATGATGCCCTGATCGTTGAGCTGCCCCGATCAAAACCCGAGGTAAATCTCTTCAGGAGAAAGCATGGTCGACTGACATGGCCACCATTCCGCCCAGATACCTGCTCCAAGCTTACAGTAAATCGATTTCGGGAATCGATTTAGGAGCTCTGATAATCACTTTGACTTTATCTAACTGAATGAGGATTCACACCATGCCCCAGTCACCATCTGCCCGACAGAGAAGAACCCTGACGCGCGCCTCTAAAGGCGGTTCCCCAAGTTGACATGAACAGCCTTGATCTGCGTGTACGCTTCGAGCCCCGCCTCGCCGAGTTCCCGGCCGATGCCACTCTGCTTCACGCCGCCAAAAGGAATCCTTGGATCGCAATCCTGGCTGCTGTTAATCCAAACCATCCCAGACTCGATGTCGGATGCCACACGATGGGCCACCTCAAGGTTCATTGTGAAAACTGCGGCGCCAAGGCCGTAGACGGAGTCGTTTGCTAGCCGTACCGCCTCGCTCTCTTCGCCGAACTTCACGATGACGGCCACGGGCCCGAAGATCTCATCTTTCCAGATACTCATCTCAGGTGTCACATCAGCAAAGACGGTAGGTGCGACAAAGTATCCCTTCCCGGTCTCGTTGATTGTCACCGGCTTGCCGCCGGTAAGGACGCGGGCACCGGAGGACCGGCCGGCTTCGATGTACGAGATGATGCGGTCTCGTTGGGCTCCGGAGACCTGGGGTCCCTGGAAAGCGTCAACATCCCACTGTGTTCCGATCTTATTAGCCTCAACGCGAGCGACGAAGGCGGAAACAAAGGCGTCGAAGATATCGGCGTGGACGAGGAGACGCGAGGTGGCGGTACAGATCTGGCCTTGGTTGGACATGATACCAAAATGCGCCCACCGGACGGCTTGCTCAAGGTCTGCGTCGGGGAACACAAGGAGTGGCGACTTTCCGCCGGTCTCAAGGGAGATATTCTTCAGGGAGCCCGCCGCGAGGGCCATGATATGAGTCGCGGTAGCCGTGCTACCTGTGAAGGCGACCTTGTCGACGAGAGGGTGCGAGACAAGCGCGGGGCCGGCTTTAGCCCCGAGACCGTTGATGAGATTGACGACACCCGGGGGGAAGCCAGCCTCGCGGACAAGGCGGGCGAGAATGAGCAAGCTCAGAGGGGTCTGCTCGGCAGCCTTGAGGACGACGGCATTACCACATGCGAGGGCCGGTCCGAGCTTCCAGGTGGCCATAGAGAGAGGGTAGTTCCAGGGAATGATTTGTGCAACTACTCCGATCGGCTGCCGGAGGGTGTAGGCGAGCTTGCCAGGGATGCTGGTGATGGTTTGGCCGACAACCTTGTCGCCCCAGCCGGCGTAGTAGCGGATAGTCGTAATTGCTTCGACGAGATCACCCTCAAGAGCCTCGTTGTAGGTTTTACCTTGAGGATGTAAGTATTGATTAGCCTTTCCGGTTGAACTCTGATGAAGAGAGAACTCACCGTTATCCCATGCATCTACCGTCGCCAGGAGCTCCTTGTTCTCCTCGAGCAGGTCGGCCAGCCGAGCAAGAAGCGAGCCACGGTCTGTTGCAGAGAGGCCCTTCCACGCGGGGTTTCGCATAGCGGCGTACGCTGCCTTGACCGCTCGATCGACATCTTCCTCGCCGGCTGCCTGCACCGTGGCGATGTCGAGTTCTGTGGCGGGGTCGACTGAGGTAATGGTCTCACCTGCAAGGGATGAGACGAACTCGTTGTTGATGAACAGGCCCAGGGGCTGAGTCCACGTCTGTCCGTTTGGCGCCTTGAGCTGTGTCTCGAGGTTGGCCATCTTTACTGACTGTCGGAAGACGTAAAAGGCTGTGTGTGTGTGTGTGTGTGTGTGTGTCAAAGGGTAACAGCTGCTTCTGCTCTCATGTGCCGCAGTTATCATCAATGTGGCCCGGCCGGACCCAAAGCACGGCATTATCATGGCCCCAGAGTTCAGATTCATTCAGAGTAGGAAGATCCAGGGCATCCATCTCAGCGGGTTGCATCACCCCACTTGCCAGTCCTGGATATCTTTGGGCAACCGATGATCCGAAACATCGGCGTGTGTGCCGATTGAGCGTGCCGCATTCCGTCGGTCCACCTGCCCAATTCAAGATATGCTGGATGCCTGAGAGATAGGTAGCTCCCCCGGAGAACAATCATATCTTGAACCTCGGGCATCATCTCATGCCTGTTCCGCACTAGTGCATCATTGGAGTGGTTGCGCCGCGGTTAGTTTCCTCTTCCGCCGGTCTATTGCGCCGACACCGGCAGCCCAAACTCCTCGTCCCGACTAAAGGAGAGGGGATCTAAACTGGCTGATAGAGGTATCAAGCCCTCACAGACACCCAGAGGTTATGACCTAGAAGTGGCAACTCATGCCGAAAGAAGGGTTCCATGGACGCATGGCTGTGCTTCCGCTTCACTAGCCCCGCAGATCGGCCCTGGCGTCGACTTGCACTCCGTAGGCCGCTTGTTCTGCTGCGCGCATGAAGTCAAGTCGCATACGAGTGGTCTAATGACTGAATTTGGTTTCTCATTCTGTACACGTGCCGCCCAGTCTCAGCCTGTGGTGGTGGTCTCAAGTGACCCAGAGAGGGGTTCCGAATCCGGGGCGGAAGCCCGACGCCTACATATCTCCCCATTGCCATCCGGATAGCGGTCGGCATTGAGCGCACCAACAGAGTCTCTCGTATTATTCCCACTATTCAAGCACTCCTACTCTTGTTCTCTCATCGGCTTTGACGATGGTCGTCAACATTGTGGTCCTGGGGTAAGCAAGCGACGCCGAATGTATCGGGCAAACCCGACAGGAATGAAATGCTGACTGACAATCACAGCGCGGGCGTCTCAGGCTTGACTTCGGCCTTGCAGCTGGCTAAGGACCCCGGATACTCGATCACAGTGATCGCCAAGTACATGCCTGGCGATTACAGCGGCGAGTACGCTTCCCCGTGGGCGGGCGCCAACTTCCAGCCGTACGTCGCCATCATCCCTGAAGTCCCTCAGGACTACTCCAGAGCTTCTAGAGACTGAAATTATCATGTTAGATTCTCCCCGGAGACGGACTGTAGATGGGAGGAGCGTTCATGGCCGGAAATGGCACGATTAGCCAGAAGCGTCCCGGAGGCTGGCATCCATTTTCAACGTGCGTCTTTCTCCTCCTCTTGCGTTTAGTACGTTTTTCCTGGAGAGTCGAACCCAAGGCTCTGACAGTCTAGCAGCCAGTCAGATCTTGCGCCGCCAAAAGGACGCTGACAGCGGTGCCACGTCGTTCGACTCCATGTTCATTCACAACCCTTGGTACCAGCGTCTCTTCCCGGACTTTCGTGAGCTATCCCAGGAAGAGCTGCCCGATAGCGTCACCTCCGGGTGCCAGTTCACCGGCATTTGCATCAACACGGCGATCTACCTGCCGTGGTTGGTTGGCCAGTGCCGGAAGCTTGGCGTCATCTTTCGACGCGGCGACGTGGAACACATCAGCGAACTGCAGCGAATGCACCACACCGGCGGCAAGGTTCAAGTTATTGTAAATTGCTCCGGCCTGGGCGCGAAGACGCTCGGTGGAGTCGCGGACCAGGACATGACTCCCATTCGAGGTCAGATTGTCCTCGTGGAGAACGAGTCGCCGTCCATGTACAACATCTCCGGCACCGATGACGGAGAGGACGAGGTTTCGTATGTCATGACACGAGCCGCGGGTGGTGGCACGGTGCTCGGCGGCACGTATCAGAAGGGAAACTGGGACACGAACGCGGACCCGAACATGACGGAGCGCATTATCCGGAGAGCCGTAGCCCTCCGGCCCGCCATGGCGGGCGGGAAGGGAATCGGGGGCATCAAGGTCATCAGGACATCCGTCGGTCTCCGGCCGTACAGGAAGTCTGGCGTGAGAGTAGAGGCTGATCTGGAAACCTGCGCCAATGGGACCTTGGTCGTCCACAACTACGGTCACGCCGGATGGGGGTATCAGGGGTCATATGGCTGCGCCGAGCACGTCGTGGAGCTTGTGACTGCGTATACGCAGGGAATGACAGACCCAAAGTGGCCCATGTCCAAGCTGTAATTCGGGATTCAATCTACGATCGAGTACCCATCAATCGAAAGAACAGAGTGGCTGAAATTATCATCGGAGGTTGTCCTACACTCGATATTGTCTGCGTCGGTCTCTCTTACACCTGTCTGTTCGCTCAGCCTCGGCCTTGGCAACCCGTAATTCCAAGGAACGGAGTTGCAAGACACAAACCCGGTCTAGCTGAATTACTTTCCATGTCAGCGTCTGTGAGAACTCTTCAAATTTGATCCAACAATTCTTTGACTTGTCTCGAACCCAGCGAGAACTTGTATCGATTTCCTTATAGGCAACAAGACATTATTTCATTCTTGTTAAGTTTCTGCCCAAGAAACATCTCCAAGTCGGCCCAAAGACGGCCAGTTCCTTAGCCAGGTACAGCTCCCCTCCACAGCGGTTGCTCCAAGCCAATGCGCTCTCTTGTGCTAGTTCTAATTCTAATTTCTACAACTTCATCCGCTGCAATAGCTCTGAAGTTACCGCGGAGGACTTCCTGAAAATACGATAAGCCACGAGGCGCTCATTCGTATGGAGCATATCGCATGGGCTGGGTTGAGTAAGTAAGACGACGGCTATAAATTCGCTCGGCTGATCCGAATGCGTAGTAGTTGATAGGCATTTCGGTAAATAAGTTAAAGTACTTACTTATCTATGTACCGGGGAAGATAACGCGGTAAAACCATTCCGGCCCTGGCCTACCTCTGGTGTCACGCCCGGCGGGCTGAGTCGTCCGTAGTGCCCAGTAGTCAGAATAGATACGAAAAGGGTGCGGGTCTAGGCGGCGTTACTCATCTAGACCGCGCGCCGCTTATGCTTCTTTCGAGAAAGTTTCCGCGAGGGAATCCAAGACACCTTACTCAGGAAGAGACTATCCTACTACTAGCAGCACGACAGCGGCGCCCGTAATTGATCCTTGCTTATCTTTGTCTCCACTCAAGAACGGATTTACCCCATGGGGGACCCGACAAGCTCAGTTTCCTCTCCTAACAAGGTTCCGAGTTTCAGTTTCTAAAGGAAAGGCTCATTCACCTCCCTGGTCATCCCTGTGTCTGATACCTTTAATAGCAGACAAATTCTATTCTTTCTACAAACCCAAATTTCTCCTGGAACTCATATTCTCGCCCATATCCCGCCTCGGCCTCGATTCTCACCATGCCTGAACCTCTCAAGACTGAACAAAAGTCCTCAGACTTGGACATGGAAAGCATGCAACCCAATATCTCCCACGCGCTCGGGACGGTTAGCGATACTCCTCACAAGATGACCATCCAACATGATGCTGTCTTTGGAGACATCACTGAAGGGGGTCCAAACTACCGCAATGTGAGTGGCAAACAGGGACGAAAACACCATAACAACAAGCCGCCCTACATCGCATATGTCTGGTCTTGCTGGACTAACGTAATCTCTGTGGCCAGGTTGGATGGATCGGAACGACGGCCCTGATGATGAAGACCCAAATTGGGCTTGGGGTGCTATCTATGCCGGTTGTCTTTGGCACCTTTGGAATCATCCCTGGCAACATCGTACTCGTCATAGTCGCCGCCGTGACAACGTGGTCGAACTACATGGTCGGCGTCTTCAAGCTTAACCACCCCGAAGTGTACGGCATCGACGACGTTGGTCGCATGCTCTTTGGCCGTATTGGATACGAAATCTTCGGCGCCGTATACTGTCTGAGTAAGTCGGGCACCTCCCGAATCCTTTCTCGGCGTCGTGTCGAGTGCGCTTGGCATGCTGCTGGGCGATGCCTTTGGACTCTTCCCTGATCTAACTCAACGCGTCTTAGACTTCACGATGGTCAGTGGCTCGGCTATGATCAGCATCTCGGTTGCGCTCAACGCCCTCTCGGAGCACGGAGCCTGCACGGCTGTCTTCGTTGCTGTTGCGGCCATCGTGTGCTTCGTCCTCTCAAGCATCCGGACTCTAGCTCGCATCAGCGCTCTGGCTTGGATTGGGACCGCATGCATTATCACTTCTGGTGCGCTATTTTTATTCCAACCGTCCCGTTTTCTACCTCCTCTACAAGATTAGAGCTAACTGTGAATGTACCCAGTCTTCATCGTAGCTATTGCTGTCAGCCTCCAAGAACGCCCTACCGCAGCGCCGGCTACGGGAATCTGGGTATCGGACTATAAGCTGGTTAACCGTCCTTCTTTCACTGAAGCTATGTCGGCCGTATCAACGCTCATATTCACTTATGCGGGGACCGCGGCCTTCTTCAATCTAGTGGCTGAGATGCGAGAGCCCAGATTGTACACCCGGGCTCTCAGTGCCTGTCAGGTTTCTGTCACGGCTGTCTACATCGTCGTCGGCACCCTCGTGTACTACTTCTGCGGCTCTTACGTCGAGACGCCAGCCCCAGGATCAGCTGGGCCCCTGATCAAGAAGGTAGCGTATGGCATTGCGCTACCTGGGCTCATGGTTTCATGTGTATTGTTGGCTCACGTAAGGCCTCAAGCTCTACCTCTATTCATGACATGTAATCAACTAACAAAGTACGTATGGACTTAGTTGCCCGCCAAGCACATCTTCGTCCGCATCCTCAGGGGCTCAAAACACCTCACATCAAATACCCTCACACACTGGGCTACCTGGCTGAGCTCCACTTTCGCGGTCTCGTTGTCCGCGTATCTGATCGCCAGTGGAATTCCTAACTTTGGAAGCCTCGTGGCGCTTGTCGGCGCCTCCCTATCAACGTTGCTGACTCTCCAGCCGTACGGCGGCATGTGGTTCTATGACAACTGGCGGATGAGGGGAGAAAGTCGGACTGTCCGCTGGTGGGTCATGGCCGCCTGGAGCACCTTCATGATCGTCGGTGGCACCTTCGTCATGATCAGTGGGACCTACGGTGCCATCATGGGCATCATCGAATCTTTCCGCGAACAAGGAGGCTCTCCGGCGTGGTCCTGCAGGGACAATTCGGGGAGCACGTAACTTCGTCTCTTCTTCGATGCAAGTGCGAAATACTCCCTTGATTTCATCGGCTTCGCACAACATGGCAAGCTGGGGGAACACCGAGACTGTTGGTGTACGGAAACGAAACTACTGAACCGTCAATCAAGGAACTCTCAAAGAAAGAGGCAAAAGTAGGATGGCTTTGTTAGGCAAGCACATCTGTCTTAGTACCACGTATTTAGGAAATCAGCCCAGAATTATCTTTCTGGAGTGCCAGAATTACGGTCGGAAAGTGTTGTGGGTGCCTGGTGTGATGCCTGGCCTTGAACCTACTCCCCAATGGAATCAGGACATTACGCGAATTTACCTATCCACCGCTCGAGGAACCTTGATGTAACACGCTTTGTCGCAAGCGTAATAGCAAGGGGTATTCCGCGACTGGGCATTATGGGCTTGACAGCGAACTTCCTGACTCAGGGGCCGCGCTCATCAATCACGCCGGCATCGCGTCTCACCTTCCCTAGCATGTGCCTCATGATCATCAAACATTCATGATAAGGCGATACTAGTGGGCAATTAGTCTGGGGCCGATGGTGGAGCCAGCTGCTGTTGACCACGAAGGCTGATAGTCGTGGGCGCCCTGTTTCTTTTGGAAGGTTTCCGCCGCCCAATGTCAGTCCCGGACGCGCCTTTGCACAACCACAGACGCGTGCGGGCCTACTTGTGTTGGGCAATAAAGGCGAGCATCAGTGACGCCGGCCCATCTGGTTGTTGGACATCTGTCATATCTCTATTCCCCCATGACATCCACATCATGAAGTCCCGGCGGATCATTTCCATCATTTCCTGCCACGCTGAAGGCGAGGTCGGCGACGTCATCATCGGCGGCGTGCTCGACCGGCCGGCGAAATCCATGCACGACAAGCTCGTCCACTACGTGAAGGAGCACGACGACCTGCGTATGCTACTTGTCCAAGAGCCCCGAGGTCGGCTGGAGATGAGCATGAACCTGATCGTACCACCATGCCGCCCGGATGCCGATGCCGGGTTCCTCATCATGGGTCCCAGCGACTGGGTGCCCATGTCAGGCTCAAACACGATTTGCACGACCACTGTGCTCCTAGAGACGGGCATGCTCGAGATGAAAGAGCCCGTCACGACAGTCAGGCTAGACACCGCTGCAGGGCTAGTTGTTGCCACCGCTGAGTGCGCCGGCGGGAAGTGCAAGTCTGTCTCCCTGGACAACGTGCCCGCCTTCGTGTACGCCCTCGATATGGAGGTTGAGGTCCCCGGCGTCGGTCGCGTACTCGTGGATATAGCCTACGGCGGCCAGTGGTACGTCGTCGCCCAAGCCACAGATCTCGAAGTCGCAGTGGAAACCGCCAACGCCGATCGCCTTATCGACCTCGGTAAGCGGTTGAAGAGCGCTGTCCAGGCCGTCTGCAACCCTACGCACCCGGAGAACCCGGCCATCTGCGGTATCAATAATGTCATCATCTCGGGGTCTCTCGTAGAGGGACCTGACGGAGGAAAGTCGGTCAAACACACCGTCATCGTCACACCTGGCCGGCTCGACAGGAGCCCCTGCGGTACGGGCAGCTCATGCCGCCTCGCCATCTTGCACGCCAGAAAGCTTCTAGAGGTGGGAGAGTCGATCACGTTCAAGAGCATCATTGATACGGAGTTTCACTGCCGCATCAGGGGCCAAACCAAAGTCGGCGAGTCTGAGGCGGTTCTCCCAACGATTAAGGGGAGGGCATGGATCACCGGGGAGAGGTTTGCCCACCTCGACCCAGAGGACCCGTTTCCGGGGGGCTATCTTCTTGGACAGTAGAAAAAGAAACAAATACATGGAAATTTAACTATCTGGTGTTCCGAGTCTGACTTGGACGATCGAGACATTGACTCCCCTGAGAGAAAAGCTGTGAAGCAAGCCACATGCATCCAAGCTGCCCGGGCCTCCGTCATTGCACAACCAAGGGTGTTTGGTAACCCACCCACCGTCATGAACTCCTCCGCCAAGATCTGAAACAGGGTGCTAGAGTGCTCCTTGCCATAGCCCCTGCCCGGGTGGTATTGATGCATGGCAATAATGCTACTACGTAGGTAGTAGCACGAAGGTAGGCCATCCCGAGAGCCCTCCCCGCCTCCCGGTTCCAGAAGGGGAAGGCCACCGCCGGACCCCACTTTCAAACTCCGCCGATCTCCGGCGACGATGCCCGGGACGGGAGCACTCAAGCGGGGTCAACATCTTTCGCCCAAGACAGCATGTCACCCCTCGCCGGGGCATGCATGATACACCAATATCCGGGAGTGCCCCAACGTATAACTTTACAGCCCTTCCCTCAGCTACAACACCCATCCTACACCTACCCATTTGATGAACCACCAAGCAACCCGCCCCGAGATTGATCATCCCAGCCCGCCGTCCTCAACAACTTGCACACCTCGTATAGTCTCAACCATCACCATGTCTCCCTCTCAGCTCCGCGGCATCATGGTCGCCTTGGTCACACCCTTCCTCCCGGACGGCAGCGGTATTGACCGGCCTGCTCTTGATGCCCATATCAACCGCCTCATAGATGCCGGTGTCCATGGTCTCGTTCCCGGCGGCAGTACTGGCGAGTTCACCGCCCTTTCCGATGAAGAGCGTCGCATCCTTCTCGAGCAGACCATCGCCTCCGCCGCCGGCCGCGTGCCTGTCATTGCTGGTATCGGTGATCTCACCACCGCTAGGACCTCCGCCCATGCCCGCCACGCCGCCTCCGCAGGCGCCGCCGCGGTCATGGTCGTACCCCCTTTTTACGACGCGCTCACGCTCCCCGAGCTGCGCGCCCATCTCTCCGAGATCCACGAAGCAGCCGGCCCCGACGTCCCCATCATGTACTACAACATCCCCTCTGCATCTGGCATCACTCTCTCGCCCGCCGACATGGCCTCTCTCAGCGATGTCGGTGCACTCTACCTCAAGGACACATCGGGCAACGGCCCTGCCCTGACGGAGCTCATCTTCAGCCCAGCGGTCAGCGACAAGATCACCGCCTTCAATGGCTGGGACACCTTGACCTTCTATGGCCTCGCCGCCGGCGCCAAGGGCTCGGTCTGGGGTGCTACAAACATTATTCCCGAGCTCTCCGTCGCCCTCTGGGACACAGTTGCCGAGAGGGGCGACCTCAAAAAGGGACGCGAGCTCTGGGCCAAGATTTTCCCAATCTGCAAGTTTCTCGAGTCCCACAACTACGCCGCCGCTGTCAAAACGGGTATGGAGCTGCGTGGCTGGGCCACCGGCGGTCTGCGCAAGCCCTTTGCTCTGCAGCAGGGCAAGGAGCGGGAGGAGCTGGCGGCGCTGCTCAGCAACGCGGGAGTGAAGCTGGCGTGAGTGGGTATGCATTCCAAGAGAATAAAGTGGCCAAAAGATAAAGATAGATGCTATGTAAAATGCGAATCATACATTTCATCCTGGATTGGGAGTCCCAGGCATGAGCAGCTCCGGCCAGCTGAATGTCCAGTCCCCCGTCTGCCTGCGCCGCTCCCACACAGCCGCGGCCACCTCGCTGGGTTTCCGGGGGCTCGAGAGTATAATGCCTACGTAGTCCGTCTTCCGGAGGTACTCGGCCGCCTTTTCCTGGAGTTCTTCCGTCGCTGCCTCGCATCCCACAATGAAGCTACACCATGCAACACTCGACGCAAAGTCCTGGTCCTGGAGAAATACGTCCAGGCACGGCTCCAAGTATTCTAGAGCCTTGCATACCGCGTTCTGCACGATCATGGCACTCATTCTGTAAATCCGCCGGTAAAAGTAAACGATAATGCTCTGGTGCATCGCCATGATCATGCACCGTGTCTGCGGGTGCTCCCAGAGGCTCGTGTCTGGGCTTATGAGGTTGCCAGGGCGTCCCGGTCCAGCAGGCAGGTTGGTCGTAGTCTCAATCGTGTACGACCAAATGTTTTGCTCCAAGGTCTTAATGTGCCGCGACAGCGCCGAGGACACGACAGGGTTGATAGCAGCCATGGCGTCCAGCTCGGGCCTGCTGTTGGCAAGACTGAGCGTCTGCGACAGGAGCGTCACCAGCGACTCAGGCAAGCCATAAATGTCGGGATATAGTGTTGCCGGCCAGCTCCCGGATATCGTCAGGTGTATGTCAGTGTACCCGATATCCGGGGGCTTCTCCTGCTTCAGGTCCAAGTCGGTTCCCAGGAACTCTTCGCGGACATTGAAGTTGCGGAAGCCCATCTGTTTGATGACTGCACCAGCGACGGGCGGATCTAGTATGGCGGCATGGGCTGACATCGCAGTCGGTTGCCGGGTGCTCTCCGCCAGGACTCGTATGTGAGTGTACATGTGATGGAGCATACGGACATTGAAAGACTTTCGGATCGGGAAGCCTCGGAGCTGGATCAAGCGTTGTGCGTCTGCGAGAAGCGCATTCATAGCAGATGATCCAAGGAAGGGGACCTGCGGGTGTCTGTCAGCGTTGGCCCAAGAAGTTGAACCTGCCGATGCAGGCGTATAATCTCTCAGAGTCTCACCGAAACCATGCCGGTGGCAAGCAGGCCTGTGAGCAGTTCGGTATACTCAGCCTGTTGGTCCCCCTCGAACTCATACTTGAGCGCCCTTTTGAGGTGTTCTCTGGCCTGAGCTTGATGAGTATCGGCCAGTTCCGTCCACTTATTTGCCGAGGAGCCATCCAACCCGGAGTACTGTCCGAGATGGAGGGCAGCCTGGGCCAGAAGGCTGAAAAAGATGCTGCAGCGGGTATGCGACGCGGTGTTCCACAGCGACAGCTCCGCAAACGTCTCCAGTGCCCGGGGCAGGATAAGGAGCTTCCACGGCGAGATCCTCGCGGCCATCTGCGGCACGGCCGACTCGAGGACACGCTCCTTGTAGAAGCGCAGGAGGGGTGCAGCTGAAGGGGGGAGGGTGATTGAGATGCCGTGCCTATTGCTAATCGCGGGCATCGGCATCTCTGCGGGCAGATAGGACCAGCGCGGTTCTGGACTGGGCACGCGAGAGGATCCCCGGGAGGAAATCCGGCACTGAGGGTTCGACTGATAGAGCTGGGCAAATGCATCGTCGCTTGCGACGAGGGGCGTCCGAGGGGTTCTCGGAGGGGAGTAAAGATGAAGATGGTCCGCGGCGCTCATGCAGTTGTCGAGAAGTTCAAGTGTGACAGAAGAGTTGTCGCCCTCTATCCAAGTGTGATCCAGTACGATAGACAGCCCAGGGTCGATCAGAGATGACGCATCAATATCGTAGGGGTGGTGTTGTGCAGCAGTCGCCCAGTCCGGGGCGGGGCACAGTTCGAGGTCGACTTCCTCGATGCTCTCGGCATCGGGTCCTGGTGATGGCGGCGTCGGAGTATCAGCTACCACCGAGGATGCAGGTTTGAACACGCCAAAGGGACCCTCGAGATGGCACGAGAGGCCCGGGTCTTCCGTAGCATCAACGAGTTGCAATGCGGCCGAGGTCGACCGGGACCCGAGGCTTTCGACAAGCTCTTGGCTCATGGCGCTCCGGGCAGCCTCGGTGAAGAGCGGGTAGCGGTAGGACGCC
The DNA here is from genome assembly GCA_001599815.1 of Furcasterigmium furcatum. NCBI lineage: Eukaryota > Fungi > Ascomycota > Sordariomycetes > Glomerellales > Plectosphaerellaceae > Furcasterigmium > Furcasterigmium furcatum. Next base: position 72,493 of record BCIA01000004.1, read on the forward strand.
GCACGGTGACTACCCAAGCCGGGTGCATGGCTGCCTTCAACAGCCTGGGAAGACAAGAAGCTGATGCTGCCATCGGCGGCCGATTCCGACACCCATAGCAGGCGGGCCTCGTACCCCCTGCATTCAAGGTTGAGCCGGAGACAGGTTGAGCAGGTCGGGCGGGCCTCGTCGCACTTGAGATGGCGACTACGACAGGTGCGGCAGCCTGTGAAGGTCCTGGAACGTGGCTGGCCCTGCCGGCCATGCTTGTCTGTGGGGGGTCGTGACCTGGGCTCCATCATGATGTCTCGTTTCGGAAAGTGGTCCAAGACAGCGCGGACAGGGGAGGTAAGAGAGGAGGGAGAATCAATAAGACCTGGCTGGGGCCGTGTGTATTGGATTTCGATGAGCCGGTGACTGCATGCTGGGCACATCAGACATGGTCCGACTTGCCTCGGAGGGGAAGAGCCGGGGAGGTGGATGGACTGGACTTCCAACTTGGAACTTCAAGCTGGATGGGAGTTTGGGCTCGTGGCTCTTTTCGCGCACCCAACAGATGGATCGGGAAGGTTTCCGCGGCCGATCTCGGTGCGGTTGTTTAGCCCGGGGGCTCGATTCTCCGCGCTGAACAGATTTGGACTCGTGGTATTGTCACTTTTGTCCCGTCCCAGCACTAATTAGCAGCCACACGCGACGCGCTCGGCGCGGATCGGTTCGGCCGACCTTAAAGCAGCGGGCCGCTATTTTCGACTTGACTCGACTAGTGCTGTCGAGGGATTAGGAAGGCGAGAAAGAAGGCGATCACGCAGAACATCCGCCCGTCCTCTTGAAGCGGGACGTTGGAATCAGTCCTTCGAATGAATTCAGCAGGTGTGCGCGTCGAGATTCCCAACGATGAATGCGCTCCAGTGTTCGCCTAGTGAGATCGGGAGGGGTAATGGAAAAAGGGAGGGGTCTCATGCCGTCTGCCAACTCGGGTCCTGCAACCAACAACTTCTGCTTGAATCTTGACTGACAGTTGTCACACCAATACCACAAAGAACCTCTTCTTTCGACCGCCATCATGGCCAGAATATTTCTGTGGGCACTCCTCGTAGCTTCAGGTCCCCTGACCACGACGTCTAACGCAGTCCAGGACAGGGGCCACGGGCTACATCGGCGGCGAGGTCATCCAACAGCTCGCCAAGGCCAGCCCTGCCCACCAAATCAGAGCCCTCGTACGCGATGTCACGAAGGCTCAAGCCGTGGCCAATGTCTCCGCCCGAATTGAGATCGTACACGGTGATCTCGATGACACTGACATCATCACCAAGGAGGCGCTTGAGGCGGACCTGGTCCTGCGTGACTCTTCCCCTGCTTCACCCCTTCTCATCTATCGCTGATCAAACGCTGATATTGATGTCCAGACCTCGCCGCAACCGGCCACCTAAAGAGCGTTGAAGCCATCTACCAGGGCCTGAGCAAGCCCCAGACACCCCAGAAGCCGAGGCACTGGATCCAGATCTCAGGGGCAACCGCTCTGGCGGCCGCCGAGCTCGCCGACCGAAACCGCGTGCCCGGATCTGCAAGCGACGTTGTCTTCAACGATGTTACTAGGCTTGAGGACATACGCGCCCTCCTCCGGGCACACCCGGGGCGGGCGGTGGACAACTTCCTGCTTTCGGCTGGGCAGCGGGCTCCTGCAGTCAAGACGGCACTGATTTTCGGGCCCATCATTTACGGCGAGGGCACAGGTCCTGTGAATCAGCGCAGTGTCCAGATCCCGTCGCTCGCGAAGGCGACGCTACAGAGAAATCACGGACTCCAGGTTGGGTCTGGCCTCAGCCGTTGGGGCAACATTCACGTCGCTGACCTGGGCCGGTTGATCGTGGGTCTGACCGAGGCCGCAGTCCAGAGGCCAGAGGACGACAACCTCTGGGGCCAGAATGGGCTCTACCTGGCCGGGGTGGGTGAGATGGTATGTTCTGGCCGGACTCCGCTTCACTGACACATCTAATTACTGGCATCCAGTCCTTCGGCGAGATCTCCAAGCGGGTGGCGGCCGCGGCGCGGGACCTCAAGCTAGCAGAAGGCAACCATGTCGATGAGGTGCAGGGCGACGAAGCGAACACCCTGCTACCGCATGGCAACGCGCTTTTTGGGACCAACGCGAGGGGTAAGCCCGGCAGGGCCACCCTATTTCTGGGCTGGGCTCCAACAGAGGCTGGTATTGAGAAAGAGATTCCTCGCGCGGTTGTGTCTGAGGCAAAGCTGCTAGAGCTCCTCTAGGAGTTGGACAGCATATGACTTTCCAAGTACCAATCAGGCAATTCAGGTTCAGTTCTGCACACGAGGTTCTGCAGCTGATTACGCTATTGACCACATTGCACAATCGGTCAAATTGTATTTCTTGAAAGAGTATTCTAGGCGAGACACCGCCAAATCTGAGAAATGGCGTTTCATAGCAGCACGATCAACACAGACTGGGCGCGGCGGAAGTCCACAGTGGTCGACGCAGGTTGCTGACTGTTAGACAGCTGCAAAGCGAGGATAGGTGGACGCTGATGGGCCGACGAATAATATGGACGATCCGGGACTTCTGGGTATGTTTCTGAGTACTATTATTGCTACCACTTAATGAGATGATCGAGAAACTGGTTTTGTAGTCCTTGAATATTTCACAGTTCAGAAAGGGCTTGGTCGCCGATGTCGTTCCCCTGGGGCGGAGTAGAGGGGCCACCTTGATGCCGAGGGTCGATTTGGCTGCCGATGATAATCACGAGCTCAGCAAGTGTCTATTTCCATCCGCGAAAACGAGACGAGAGAGTATCTGAGCCCCCCATGTCTTGACTAGGAGTTTGGTCAAGGTGCTTATTCCGAGGGCGGATGTGTTGTCAAGAAACCCCCAGACGAGTCCAGTCCTGTTCGGGCGGTAGCCGTCCCTGTACGCGGACAGGCCCTGAGTAATGCCCGTCATAGCACCAGCGAAATTGGCTAGCTGGCGTTCCAGCGACATGCGACTGATTGGTTATCGGCTAGATCGGTCGCTTCATGCATGCACCCCAAGCGACTTGGACTCGCGGCATGTATACCACACATGCGCTCATAGTCCTATATGCTTCAGTCCCCCGCAGATGAAATCATGTATAAAAGCGCAGCTTAAAGTGTGTGGGGACGACAGTTCTTCTCGTCTCATTTGTTCCGTGCTACAGCAGTCCCCAGATACTTAAAGACCCTCCAAACACATTCCCGCTACTCAACCATGCCATCTCAAGAGGCCAACCTCGCAGCCGTGGTCCCGGCTACCGCAAAAGATCTAGTCATACAGGAACGTCAGATCCCAGCGCCTGGATCAGACGAGATCCTCGTCCGCAACCACGCAGTTGGGATCAACCCCGTCGACTGGAAGCGGCAGATATATGGCTTCAACAACCCCTCGTATCCTTTGGTCCTGGGCTCTGGTGAGTTTTCGATTTCTTTTCAAATCAAATCTCGCACACGTCTCCGGCTTACACGCTCCTCGCAGACATCTCTGGCGTGGTTGCCACAGCGGGCTCCTCGGTGACAGGCTTCAAGCCAGGTGACCGGGTCATCAGCTTCCCGCACGGCTTCGTATCAGGGAACAGCGACAACGGTGGCTACCAGACATATACAGCTTCCTTGGCTCGAACAACTATTCATCTTCCAACCCAATGGGGCTTTGCCGAGGGTGCCACGATACCCACTGCAGTGGCCACGGCAACCATGGCTCTGTTTGACAACCTCGAGCTTCCCCTGCCGACCGTATCCGTGTCGAAAACTTCATCAACTATCGAGAAAGACACCGGGATCCTGATTTGGGGTGGCGCCGCTGGTACGGGATCGATGATGATCCGGATTGCGTCCGCCATGGGTCTCAAGGTCTTCGCGGCCGCGAGCGCGAGGCACCACCCGCATCTGCGGTCTCTCGGCGCCAGTGTTCTCGTGGACTACAAGTCACCGACCGCCGTGGACGACCTCGTGGCCGTCGCAAAGGAGTCCGGCGTCCAGATCTCCCTGGCCATCGACGTCGTCGCCGGGGCGCACTCGCTGAAACCTGCCTCCGAGGTGTTGCAAAGAGCAGGTGACCCGGATATTACGGGCAAAATTGCGCACACGCTCCCGTGGCCGGAGGCGCTGCCGATCCCCGATGGCATTGAATCAACGACCGTTGCTTCGGAGGAAATCTGGACTCGGAGGCGGGACGTGGGTGACTGGCTCTTCGCAGAAGATGGTGCCTTGGTCAACTGGATCGCCCAGGGAGCGATCTCGCCGAGGGCCTATCGTGTTGTCGGACAGGGAGTTTCGAATTTCCAGCCCGCTTTGACTGAGTTGCAGAAGGGAAGAGTGAGTGGTGAGAAGCTTATCGTCGAGATTTAGACTAGAGTAGGGCAGGGTATGAGGTTTGGTCGGATGCTAGAGCAGCATGCGGTATATCATGGACTTGTTCATCGGCAGCGCCTCCACCCACGGGAGCGTGTCGAGACTTACAGACCGTCATCATCCAAGACGAGAAACAATGCCCAATCTACTTGGGCCGCCAGTAAACTATCGGGTCCCAGAAGCCCAGCTGTATAACTTCCTCTACGCTATTGAGGGCCGTTGATCCAGATTTGGCCTGGACGAAGGCGTGCACGCGACCGTACTGGTAACCCTCGGCGCTCTTCGTGTTCACGACTCGGGAACGGCAGATCGATGCAAGGATGTCCATTAATGTCAGTTAGGGAAAGTATTAGTTGCTACTCTCGTATACATAGCAGCGCTAAAGAACCTCATCATTGGCCCAGGAATGCCTCCCGGGGTGCCCCGAACAGCATACCCACTCCTCTCTCGCATTCTCAGCCCTTCCCTGTAGCATTTAGGCGGGGGAAACGGCCGCAGGGCACTCGTAGCAGCGCGCATCGTAGAAAAGGTCGGAGGTAGCGACGGGGATGCTGGCGTTGACATCCTTGACGGCGACGTTGTACTTGTAGCAGCGCTTGCCGTTGGTGTTGTAGCGGACGGCCTTGCACTCAGCGTCGCTCTTGCAGGAGGCGAGGCACTCGGCCTTGGTGTTGAGGACGGTGTTGCTGTAGGAAGTGGGCTCGGTCACGTCGTCGGTGATGCCGCTCTGGCCGCAGACGGTGCCGGAGGTGTTCTCGAAGCCGCAAGCGCGGTCGAAGTAGTGGAAGGTCATGGGAGACTTGACGGTGTAGAGCTTCATGTCGGAGACGGTGTTGGTGTAGAAGTAGCAGGTCTTGAACTGGGTGTCGAAGCTGACGGCCTTGCAGCCACCACGGCAGGCGTCGAGGCAGTTCTTCATGTTGCCCTCTGCCTGGGACTTCTTGTACGAGGGAGCATTGCCGCTGACGAAGCCGGTAGCACCGCAAGTCTTCTCCCTGGCCTCGAAGGTGCAGGCGCGGTCGAAGTAGTGGAAGGACATGGGCGAAGAGACCTGGTAGAGCTTCATGTCGGAGACGGTGTTGGTGTAGAGGTAGCAGGTCTTGAACTGGGTGTCGAAGCTGATGGCCTTGCATCCGCCAGTACAGGCTTCAAGACATTTCTCGATGGTGCCCTCGGCCTGGGACTTCTTGAACCAAGGGGCGTTACCGCCGACGAAGCCGGTGGCACCGCAGGAGACAGAGGCGGGAATCTCGTTGAGGGTGCAAGACTGGCTGGCGCAGCCGAGGGCACTCGTGAGGGCCACGAAGGTGGCGGTGAGGATGGCGGAAGAGCGCATGGTGACAGGTGTCTAGGACAGATAGGAGCTTGAAGGGTATTAAAAATGGTAGTAGAGTTGAAGGTGCTGTTGTTGGGTGAGGAGTCCAACCCGACAACTGGTGAGGGTCATGACGACGGTTTATGTAGAAATCACAACATCAGTTGACGTTCTCTTGTCAGGCCTCCACGCACTCAACACTCGAAGCGCTGGGACGAGCAAAGGCAGAGCTGAAGGTGCTGCGCAAAGCTGAGAATTGAATTATTGATCACTTGTTCAATAGTTTCGTTTCAACGCCTTGTTCACCACATTAGTGCTGTTTGCTTCTCCGTCGATGGACTCCCTACGTCGGGGCCCGCGCCGTTCGAATCGCTTATTTTACCCAACCGAAGCGCCGGAGCTCGGGAAATAAGACCACAACCTCGGACGTGCCTGAGTACGGACACGCCACGCGGCAGCCACAGTCCTCAATTGGGACTGATTTTGGAGCGGGCAGTCTTGGCAGCCTCATTCTTTTCCGAGAAAGGGAACACCATCGCCCCTGATCCAAAGCTGGAGCGTCTCACGGCCTCATGTCTCCCACGTGTTTGGCTGTGAATGCGATTCCCAGCCAGCCACAATGTGCTTTGGGACACAAAGCCCGAGCGATTGGGTTCCGTCGCGCGGGGCGCAGGAGACGGGAGTTGCCCGGCGGGACAGGGATCCTTGCCCCAGGACAGCTCACGATGTCAAGACCATGGCAATACCACGGATTTGGTACGTAGGGAGCAAGCGCCCCGAGTTCAGCTGAGCTCCCGCCAAGGACCCAGGGCTGGCGAGGCCCGACGGCCGAGTGATCCCGGCCGATATCAACCATTCAGAGCCAGGCTTCACTTCTCCCTCACCTTAGTGCTCACTCAACTCTCTGGGTCCGCTGGTCTCTGCGATGACCAGGCCGCCGCTGCGAAGCGAGGAGTCGGTTAAGCACAAACGTCAAGTGCCGTCCAAACAACCGGGACCATTCTGAACCCCGACGCACGCTGTGGCCATCCCCACCAGGGGAGGTAGGGGCGAAATGTTGTCCCGATGAGGAAACAATTGCTGGCAATGGTTAGATCGATCTTTCTGAGCAGGTGGTCACGGGTCGCTTTCGAAGTAACCATGCCGACCCGACTTTGGATCAAGCCTCGGAAGATCGAGATGGTGTCTCTCTTCACTTGATGAAATCAAGTTTTCACTTGCTGAACTGGAGATTATTCTGAAAGCCGCTCTGTCGACTTCCAGCGGGTCCAAGGAGTAATAATCCGGACGGCAAGGGAGCTAGAGAGAGTCTTCCGCTGTCGGTACGGCGTGGTTGCCTGGCCCGTGGAGGACACGAGCACCGCCGCAGAGATGGAGTTAGCCAGCAGGAATCTGGAGCCGGCAACGGGGCTTGGGGTGGCCTGTGTCTTCGTGCAGATGGTCAGGGTGCAGCCTCGCTTGGGACGGGTACATCACCGCCTTGCTGGTGCGAACCGGGGAAAAGGGTGCCCTTTCCGGGCTGGGCCACTACTGTGGCACCGGTTGTGGCACTAATCATGGCGAGCCCAGTGCTATACCAGGCTGCTCTAGTGCCGGACTGTTACATTTGTCCGTTCCCATCCAACTTCGTACATGATTCCTGAACATTCCGCCCATGTTTTAAACGCTGTCATGCCATCTATCGAATCCCAACTCATGGCTTCTGCCCGTAAACGACGTAACTAACACATCCGCGTTAGTTAAAGCCCGCAGTACTCGGGATGCACGACTTACAAGGTCAGATAAGCGTGCAGCTTCGCGCTCTTCAGCTCCTTGCGAACGAGCGACAGCAACACGATTACCTCCTCCTGTTTCCACCCCAGGACATCACGGAACAACCGCAAGGTGAACGCCTCGAGGCCGTCGAGGACCTGTGCTAGGTTGCACAGCCCGATCTCCTTGAGCTCGGGATCCTTGGGCCACGTGCCGATCGGGATCTTGATCTTTTGCGACTGCACATCCTTGAACCCGGCATCTTTCACCCAGCCCTCTAGGTTCGGGCCGGGGGCCGGGTTGCGCCCGATCCTCTTTGAGGCGTCCATCAGGGCGTTCATCCATTTCCTCATACTGTGCTCTTCTGTGACGGTGTCGTCGTCGCATTTGTATTCGAGGTCGAAGTCCTGGTACTCGACCCAGCCTCCAGGGTTGAGGTTGCTGCATTGGTCAGCTCTCTGTATCCAGCGGTGGGCGCACAAGGCCTTTTCCTTACTCAAAGGCATTCTTCACAAACTTCGGCCAGTCCAGGATGCAGGCCGCCAAGTAGCGAGAAAAGATGAAGTCAAACTTGTTCTCGTGGATCCAAGGGCTCTCCACGTCGTCGACTTCGAATCTGACATTCGGAGGGACCCTGTCTCGAGTTAGCAGGGAGCACGAGGCATGCCGATGCATAAGGCACCTCACCAGTTGGATTGGATCGGGCTCAAGTCGTTGCCGAGAACCTGGTGTTGTCAGCACCGCGTCTTGCGAAACCAAGCCGGTGGGAGTCATCTACCTCTGCGTTGGGGACAGTCTCGCCGAATTCAATGGCCCCTGCGGCAGTGAGTAAGGTGGCAGCCCAGGGAGGGCACGAGATGGACTCACATATGCCAGTCCCTGTTCCGAGATCAAGAACTCGATGAATCTTGTCCTCTTTGATAGGCGCGAGGTACAATTTGTCCCCGAGCGACTTGATCATGATGTAATGCGACAGGTCGAGCCGGTCAAGTTCAGCCTAGGCGCATCAGTACGTCGCGAGCCAAAACCACGGGCATCGATCTATCTTCTCACGTCGTCATTTGGTAGTGGATACGCTTCACTCAAACGGTTAGCGATGCCTCGGATCTGGGGAGCGCGGGGGCCCTGAATGGCTTCCCGTCGCGGAATGAGTGCGTACATCCTGATCGAAACGCGTGATACCGGCGGCCGTTCTCGATAGGGTAGTTGAGCACGCTCGATGTCAGAGATGCCGTCAAAGACGAGCTGAAGGCGGGTCAGCATGGAAGTGGTCTTCCGTCTCCTCGTGGTAGCGGCGCGCGTACAGTTGCTCGTCCACGGAGGTGCCATCGTCGTCCAGCTGCGAGGTCGCGCGGCTCGGTCAGTCCCCCGAACTCTCATCCTCGTCCCCGGACGGGGGGGGGTACTCACGCCCACGGCAGGGTCGGCCTCTACACGTCCATCGCCCTCCATCATGGCATCGGTTCGTCGCGATCCTGGAGTCGTCGTCGCGTCGTCGTCGTCGTCGCCGCCGTCGTCGGTTGTGGATTGAAGGTGAGGGGAAGCGAAGCGACGCCGAGATTTGGCTGAAAGGCGACATGGGGTCTAGGCCATTTACATATCAGAGTCCGGCAGCTGGCCCTTCCCGGATGGTCGGATAGCGCGCACTCAGGACGCCAACATGCCGTGCGGCGTGCCAATCAGGTCGCCCCGTTGGGCCCAAGTCTCCAGTCTGAAGGAGGACTCCCCTGTCCATCCGCCGAGCCATTCCTTGCCCGGACACGTGCGCTCCGTGTCAACGGGGGACCCTGGGCCCACTTTCCGGCGGTCCCTGACGAACCGCAGCAGAGACGATGATGATGCCTCCTGCGACTTGCAGGTGAGTGGTCTGGGACGATTTCGGTGGGTTTCCTCGACTTGTTCCCCGGGGGATCCCCCCTTTTTGCGCATCCCGTCGCCGTTCGCTGGACAGGACACCTCCTCTCCCTCAATCCCGTCTTCCATCGTGAACCGTTCCATTTCCAACCATGTCTGAATGGTTGGTCGAACGCGCGACTGGAGCCCTCGCCGGCCTCCAGTCCACCATCAGGCTCGCGGACACAACCCCCCGAGCGCTCATTGGGTGTGCCGTGGCTGCCACAACGGCCTACGTCGTTGGCTCGGTGAGTGCCAATCCATCCATCCATCCCGACACCCATTCATTGGCAGGTCTCTCGGTCCCAGACCCTCGGGACCGCCGCAAACAATCGACTTCTTTGTTCTAGCACCCGCTGACTGGAAGAGCCAAGGCCATCCAAAACCTCCTCTTCTCGCCCATCCCGCGCCCCGTGCCCGGGCCATTCCTGGCGAAGCTCACCAGCAAATGGATGCTCTGGGTCGAGATGTCGGGCGCCCGCGCCACCACCATCAACGCGCTGCACGACAAGTACGGCCCCGTGGTCCAGCTGGGGCCGAATGAGGTCTCGTTCAACGACGTCAATTGCGTCAAGGCCATCTACGGCTCGACCACGACATGTGTCAAGTCCCCTGTGTATGACAGCTTTGGCAGGACCGGCATGTTCCAGATGCAGGATCCCGTCCAGCACCGTGAGAGGCAGAAGCGGGTGGGTTGATTGATTCTATTCTGGAGCCGTAGCCCGTGCCGAGCCGCCCCGACTGACCCTGGCGCAGATCGCACACATCTTTGCTCCACGTTCCCTGCTGGAAATGGAGCCTCTGATCCAGAACGTGACCCGCCAGCTCGTCGACGCGCTGAAGAAGAGAGTCGGCCAGGCTGTCGATTCGCTGCACTGGACGCGCATGACCGCGCTCGACAACTCCGGCGAAATTCTTCTGGGCAAGTCCTTCGATGCGCTCAAGGGCGACGGCGAGCTGCCCTTGTACGTCCACCATCTCGACAACGCCTACCTCGCCTTGGCGCTCTACGCGAACTTCCCCCTGCTGTACAAGTTCCTCGAATGTCTTCCTATTGCGGGACTCCAGCTCTTCCTCAACTCGAAGGAATATGTCTATGAGGTACGCGCCTGGGAGCAAGACTTATTTCCTCGGTCAGAGACAGCCGACTGACGTGGGTGTCCCCCCTTCCAGTACGGCGAGAACGCGATGCAGGAATGCATCAAGAGATTCGGCCGCGACTCAAGCCACAAGTCCATCATCACCAGGATGATCTCGGGCGACCCAGACAACGGCATCGAGCCCTTGTCCGACGACATCATCAGCCTCGAGGTCTCCAACGCCGTCTTCGCTGCCACCGACACCAGCGGAAATGCCATGAGCTACGCCCTGTACCGCATGGCCAGCCACCCAGACTGGCAGACCAAACTGCGCGCCGAGATTCGCGCCGCCGGGGCCAGGGAAGCCAACTACTCGTTCCAGCTCCTCCAGTCTCTCCCCATCCTCCATGGCGTCATGAACGAAACCCTCAGGCTTCACCCTCCGGCTCCTGCGAGTCTTTCCAGGATCACGACCGGGAAAGGGTGCGAAATCGGAGGTCTTTTCTTCCCCGGAAAGGTAAGAGAGCACCCAGACTCGCGGATGCGACTCACGCTGACGTTCTCCTCCAGACGCTTGTGTCGATGCAGGCACTGACGACGAACCGCCATCCCGACTACTTCAGCGATCCCGAGACGTTCGACCCCACCCGCTGGGTCTCCAAAGGCCAGATCACGGCCGGATCTGCCGAGCAGCATGAGATGTTCTTCTCTTGGGGCAAGGGAACCCGGGCGTGCATCGGCCAGCACATGGCGATCATGGAGCTCAAGATCCTTCTTGCTCAGGTTCTGGACGAGTTCGAGGTGGAGCTGGAAAGCTTGAAGACGCACGAGGATATGGAAACGACCGACCACTTCACCCTGATACCCAAGGGTGGCCGGTGTGGCCTCATCTTCAACAAAGCGCCTTGAAGGGGGCATTGCAGGTGTCATGTCTTCTCGAAGCCTTGCGGCGAGTATGTCAGTGGTTGGGGTTGAACCCATCACCAGCCTTTCTTCATTGAGCGAAATTGACGAACTCTTGACCTTGTCGGAACACCCGGCCATCCCCTGGAAGCTGAGAATGAATGATCACCAAGTCCGTGCCGTGGGGAGATCGATCTCAGAGACGCTCTTGCTGGGAACCGCTTGGCGGGTCCGTTTGGTGGTGGTGCGGTCGTCGTGCTCAAGATGTATCCGTGGGTTAAGTGGGAGAAGAGACGTCCGACTCGCTCTGCTGTCGAGGCACCCTTGCAGAATTTCTGCTGCCAACTCTTCCACAAGTCGGTGCTAAATCTGGCTTCCAGCTTGCGCTCCTAGTGACCCCAGCGTTAGAAGCCAAGCCTCTCGTCGTCGTCCTGGCTGTAGTCATCCACGCCTGGGCTGGGTCCTGTGCATGCTGATGCAAGCACGTTCGATGACCGGCGATCTCATGGTTCTCATCATAGAGAGGGCGAGATGTCCGCCTGTGGGACGAATGTGGCGATGAGGCGCGGGTGATGGTGTCGAGTGGATAAAGAGGTAGACGAAGAAGGGTGGGAGAAAGTGGACGGACGAGGAAGAAAACCATGTCCCCATCAGAGTCTTGCCGAGGAGGTGTCAGGAGGAGGGAGCGCACGTGGACGTGGTGAAAAGGGTTAGCGGCTCTCCGCCCCAGTGCCTCAGTCCTAGTTGAAACTGATGACATTCCGACGGCCATGAGTTTCTCGTCCAGATGGGATGCTCCTAGGTTGTCGGGGTGCAACACCAAACAACCACGGCCGGCTTTCGGACGATTTTTTGGCGATCAACACAGGGGCTTTGATCAACACACGCCGCTATGACCTCTGCCGCTCAGACCCTTGAAAAGGAGCTACGCTGGGCGAACCATTAGCAACGCCGGAAGCCAGCGCCAAGCAGCGGATCCCAGGACGAGTAGTGCCTGTGCACCGTTGCTAGACCCTGACGACGTCCTCCGAATCATGACTCGGGATGAGCCAAACGCTGCTTGTTGGTGCGCGACGCGGGGCAGAGCGGATTCTTGCCGGCTGTGGCTTCAACCTAGCTCTCAGCACCAGTGGACCACTCCTTTGGGAGAGCCCGGTTTATAAGGTGATGTTCGTCCCGAATTGCGAGAGACCTGGAGCCTCCGCGGCCATGTTCTTGACCAAGCTTCCGGCACTTCCTGCCTCCTTGCCGCGCACATTGATCCTTACGTTCGGTTCAACGCCTTCCGACGTCTGAGCCATGGTCCCCTCACGAGTTGGCTGGCTCGTTCTGGCCTTGGGCGTGTCAGCAGCAGCAGCACAGAGCACCACGGAGCTCCTCGCCTCTGCACCAAACTGCTCTGTGAGTGGCCCTGCGACGATGGCGCCCGTGCGATGTTCGACTCGAACTCGGAGAGCCCATCACGTTCACCAGTGCAACACATAATGACCCCCAATATAGCTCCCATGCGTATTCGACAATGTCCAGGCCGCAGGGTGCAGTCTGTTTGACTTAGGCAAACTGGAGTCATGTGCCTGTCCCAACATCGAACTGCAGTCCAGTCTGTCGGCATGCGTCCAAAGATCGTGCCCCTACAACGACCAGATCAGTATGCAACCCTGCCGAATCAGCATCATTTTCATTCTGACCGTTCCTCCAGAAGCAGCAGGCGTCCTCAACGAGCTTTGCAGCTCCTACCCCCAGGAATCCCGACAGCACGAAGTCAAGGTCGCCGCGATCGTTTGTCTAGTATTGACCCTATTCATCGTTGGTCTTCGGTCGATTGCTCGCTTCACAGTAACCAGCCGGCTCTGGTGGGATGACTGGACAATTCTGACGGCCACAGTAAGAGCTCCCCCCTTCCCCCTGGCAGCGGAAAAGCCCCCTGTCTAACAGGCAACATAGATTCTTCTCGTCGCCATGTGTAGCATCAAAGTATCCAGTACGATCTCGAAAATCTAAGCAAAGGGAACGAACCAAAACAAGGCTAATGGGGTATTCTACAGGCGCAGAACTGGGCTTCGGCCTGCACTACTGGAACGTCAATCCAGGGAAAGCTCCAAAGATTCTGCAGGTAAGTCACTTATCGTCCAACATCGGCAGGCGAGGAGCGACTAATGAACCCCGGAAGATGTTCTACGCGACGCAAATGCTCTACATCCTCATTCAGGTGTCTGCAAAGGTTTCGATTCTAATGCTGTTCTCACGCATTTTCAGCGCTCGCTGGTTCACCCTGACCGTCCGATGGTGTGTTGGATTCCTTGTCGCACATGGACTGCTTTTCCTCTTCCTTATCGTCTTCCAATGTATTCCCGTCGAGGGGATCTGGAACAAGTCGATTTCAGCGAAGTGCCTCGATATCACGGCGATTGGCTGGGCTGGCGCTGTCTTCAGCATTGTCGAGGATCTCGTGATTCTGGTCCTCCCGATCCCGGAACTTTTGAAACTGCAGCTGTCGCTTCAGAAGAAGATCGCTGTTTTCCTCATGTTCAGCGTTGGTTCTTTGTGAGTAATTGCCCTGCCGCTCCTGCGTACATATCAACTGACCACATTGCTTTCTGCCAGCGCCTGCGTCACCAGCATGGTGCGCCTCAAGTATATGGTCACCTTCGCCAACAGCATGGATGCTACATGTATGTTCGGATCTCCCCCTCTCTGCGCCCGAAGTTTAACGATTCCAAAACAGGGGATAATGTCGATATCGTGATATGGTCAATCATCGAAGAAGCCTGCGCCATCATATGTGGCAGTTTACCAGCTCTCCGGCCCCTCCTCCAAAAGATTCCCGGGCTCTTTACGGCAGTCAACCCTTCCGCCGTGTGTGAGCTCGAGCCAGTAAGTGGGAATTCTGAGGGTGGCGAGAAGATCTCAAAACGACGTTCCGAGCTCCTCGGCCAGGGTGGATTCCAGCAACTACACAACTCGGCATGAGTCGTCGAGTGAAGGCAGCGGGCGTTTAGGAGAATGAATATTTAAAACTTAATTAGATACTGAGTGAGATTGCGTATACCCTAGGACAAAATGAACATTCTACCTGTTTAAAAGCAGCACTCGACAGGTGTCAAGATTGCTCAATCTTAGTCCAAGTCTTCGGACTGGAAGGGCTTCCTGGTGGCCACCTCCAGCCTCGACCCATGAGTGGCATAATGTTACCAGACACATGGTGTGTACGCTCGAGGGTTGCATCTTGTCGACATCCTCAAGAACGATCCACGGCATAGCCCCAACGCAGCCCCGACGCAACAATGAGAGAGCATCGGTGCGAGGTGTATATAACCTGACTTACCATACCTTACACGTCGCCATCAATACATCATCGGAAGGAGAGATCTGGTGGTAGACACGGTGTTAGCATGATTCCCCTCAGATATGAATGGCGGTAGTCCGTGTATAGAAGACAGAACATCAGGCGATGTCAGCTTCGTGTCGGCATCGGTAGACTTCGATCGGCAAAATAGTTTTGCATCATGTGTTCTTCGTGGTATTGGGTGGAGGGGAGTAAAAGGTGAGGGACTTACTCTCAGTGCCCACGATGCCACGGATCTGTCGCCTACGTCGTGGCACGGCTGGCTCACAAGGTATCCCGAACATGCTACTGTCTGGTTGGTTTCCAAGGTCTGATATAGTCTGTTCTTCACGGCCTGTCTGCAGACATTCCCACATCTATCGCCATGATTCATAATGAATACATCTTACTTGCATCGGTGATCACAGCCCAGTTTGACATCGCCAACCCCACGTCGATGCTACAGCCTACGTGCCGCATGTACAGTTTCGACTCATTTTGCATCATCATGCATACAGATTCCATCTATTTGGTCGCATTGGCACCCAAGAATGCCCTTGAAGGCAGGTGGACGCTGTGCAAACGGCGACACATTTTCCGACATGGGTATCATGCAAGACGTTGTTGTATACTGCATCCATCATGGGTGGTTCACGATGACTCATTTTTCATCACCACTTACTTATGTTGCAAACCACAAGCATTAGAGACTATCAATTAGCTCTCATGTGACCTTTTAATAGCAAATGGGCCGATTTGGAATCCAGTAGCTTCCTCAATTTCGAAGTTAGGAGACACCATAACTCCAGAATTGTGACAGAATTACATCGAATTCGCTATCTTGTACTGTGGACGAGGGGGCCCACCCTACGAGTAAACCCCGAGTCGCCGGAATTAGGCATATCCCATACTCGTACTTGCAAGACACAGGAAGAACTTGGAAACTGTCGTAGGCAAGGGGTTGTGTCAGCACCCCGCGTCAAGCAAGACCTTCGCAATCAATACATGGCGCCAGGCCGCGAGACCCTGGTGAGCGAAATCTCGAGCCAACAATACTTGGTTTGCGATGCCACATGGGATCTTCGCGATTGACGAAGCAATCTTGCTGAACCTCAAGGGAATCACAGGCACCTTGAATGGTGATGTCCAATCGAGCCGGTCACTGTCTTGTTCTATTTCCCCGCCCGCCTGCCTCCCCATCTTGCTCACACTTCATTGTCTGTACATCCACCAAGCCCGTCTTGAGAGGGATGGCAGTGTCTTACGCTGACCAAATATATTCCTCGTCCTGCCGCATGAAAATGTCCTTACCGGGGGCCTAGCCTCTCCGTTTCAGACTGACAGGCACCAGCTAGGCATTTCGCATCGGGCCTAAATGGTGCCGGCGAACCCCATAAATGGCATCAAGATAAATTCTGATGTCATTGAATCGAGTTTTTCGAGACGCTAGAAAACGTATAAAGACCCTCCGTAACCTCCTCGACACTTTTATGTTTTGTCCTTGTGTCCCCGGCCCTTTCCCCTTCCTAGGCCAGCCGATTCATCCTCACTACTCGGGACCCTTGATCACAATGTGGCCCGCGGCGTGTCCCTGCCGGAGCTTCTCGAAGGCCTTGGGGGCGTTGTCCCACTCGAACACCTCGTCGACCACCGTTTTGATCTTGCCGTCGGCCATCCACGTGCCCAGGCGCTCCAGGTCCTGCTGCTTGGTCTTGACCTGAAGCAGGGCAAACTTGCGGCTGCCGCCCCCCAGGAAGCTGGGGCGCATCATGCGCGATGTGAGGTTGACCATTCCCGCACCGCCCATGTCGGCGCCGATCTGCACAAAGGTGCCCGACGGCTTCAGAAATCCCGATGCTGCCGTGTATAGGTCGTACGGCAGCCCGACATTGTCGACCACGTGGTCGAAAACCTGGCCCTTGGCCTTGAGAGCGGTAATGAGGTCGTCCTTTACATAGTCGATGACCTCGTCGGCGCCCAGCTTCGTGCAAAGGTCGATCTTGCCCGTCGAGGCCACGGCCGTGACGCGGCAGCCCAGGAGCTTGGCGATCTGGATCGTGTAGGAGCCGACACCGCCCACGCCATTGACCAGAACGTGGAAGCTCTTGTTGATGTCAGACCCTTCCTTGGCCGGCTCCGGCACGTATGGAGCTATCGAGATGAGTGCAGCCTGACCGGAGGACCCTAAGCCGCTGGCTTGCTCCATGGAGACGGCTGCCGGCAGCTTGGCGCACCACGAGTCGCGCGCCACGATGTACTCGCCCAGAGTGCCGAACTGGCACGGGTCTAGGCGACCGAAGACGTTATCCCCCTCGGCGAAGCGGGGCCCCTCCTGGCTGGCCGCCACGACGGTCCCGGCGAAGTCCATGCCAGGGCTGGCGGGGACCGAGATGACCATCTTGCCCATACCATACGGGAGCTCGGGGACCTTATAGTCGGCGACATTGAGACTTGACGCGCGGACCCGGATGAGCAGCTCGCCCCTGGCCAGAGTGGGCGGGCTCGTTGGCCGCACATGACGTGCGGCGTTGTTCAGAGCCAGGCTCTTGTGAAGGCCGTTAGCGGCTGAGGAGTACAGCCAGGCGCGCATCGTGTTCGCGGCCATTCTAAAGGAAGCCCGGCCTGTCGGGGGACGAAGGTAGCGGAGGAAGGTGCCTGTTTGTGGATGCGCCGTATGGGGTTAATCGTAAGGCCGTATGGGGGCAATCGTAAGGCCCGATGGGTGATGGTGGGTGCGTGGATGCGTGGGTGGTTAAGAATGTAATGAAAGATGACATCTCATGTCATCTCGGAGAGGCATTGCTGTCGCATCTAATATGCGCCTTGAGATGGCATCGGAGATTCCCTTCGGTTACGAGGAAAGGTGCTGTCGCTTACTGGCGATCAACTCCAGGGTCTTGATCCAGCCCTCCTACAAAGGCCGTGATGGGCCCCGTGAGATGTCAGCAAGCGGATGCCAACGAAATTACAAGGACGATGGCTCATCATGAGCGATCGCGCCAGGACATCCATGGTTGCTTATTCAGCCGCTGACAGCCTCCGTGAGATCGCTGGTTGGACATGGGTACCAATGGATGTTGAGAAGGCACTGCCCCACCACCTCCAGCAAAGATCCCAGATGGCTGGATTCTATGTATATTTGCCTCGGTGCTGCCAGCTTCTCCCATCCCTCCTTGATGCTCCTTATTGTCTCGTAGTTGCATGCAAGACTCGCCTCCGCGTTTTCGTTACTACCGCTCCCTCTCTGACCCAGAGACTTAACCATTGCGGCATGACCTAAGTGCATCTTCTGGGCCCGTCTCTGTCGATACCTTTGGGCTGCGTATCAGGCGTGTTACTGCGACTCCCGGGATCACAATCATTACACCACCATGACAGCACAGGATGTCAGCCCAAGGCGGCAGACTCCCTTGAGCTTTATGACCACCCTCTCTCCCTGGGTGAGGGTCTATCGACCTTCGAAGGAACCAAAGCCCGAGAACCGCCCGGTTACTGCTGGACAGACTACTAGCCAAATTACTGCGATCGAATCGACCCCCGCCGAGACCATTCCCGACGCAGGCACCACCGAGGACCAGACGACTGGCGAGACCCTCCCTAGCAAAACCAATACCGTCGAGGCTCCTGCTGACACCACCGCCGGCGAGACCACCAAGGAGTCGAAGCCCGAAATTGAGAAAGCCATTCCTGTCGGCACCACCGCCGCCAATGCACCGGCCCTTATCATTCTGTTTCCATGGTTTTCCGCCAACCCGGGTGCCGTTGAAAAGTACATCAATGCCTACCGGTCCATATACCCCTCGGCCGAGATTCTACTGGTGTTCACGTCGATGAAACAGCTGCTATGGCGGCCTGGAAGGTATGTCACTCTCACTTTTCATTTAATATCCTTCTCTTGCTTTAGTAAAGACGCTTTCGAATAGAGTCTTATGGGTGTCTTACGCTAACTCACCCAGGAAAACGCCGGACGTCGACCCCGCCATCTCTATTATCAAAGTCATTGCTTCCACCATTACTGTGAAAAAAGGGACTGTTGATAAGCCCCGAATTCTTGTGCATGCATTTTCCAACGGCGGCTCCGCCATGCTCGCTCGTGTCCGCGAAGCATATGGTGACCCTTTCCCCCCTCACGTCACCATCTTCGACTCTGGCCCCGGCTTGTACAGCTTCAGTCGGTGCCTCAACGGCGCGACCTCAGGCCTCCCGGGGTGGCTATGGGTTGCAGTATGGCCTGGCTCTGCTCTTATCACGCTCTCATATGCCGCGCTATATGCCGGCCGCCGTGACGCCTTTCGATATTGGTTTGAGATGCACAATGAGGTAGCCGGGGAGGTGCGCCGGACGTACATCTGCAGTGAAGCCGATGAGATGATCGCAATGTCTCACGTGGAGAAAAATGCACGCGAGGCGGAGGCGAAGGGCTATAATGTGCGGTTTGAGAGGTTCAACGGGTCAGCCCATGTATCTCACATGAGGCTAGACAAAACTAGGTACTGGACGATTATACAAGAGACATGGCAGGGGCTCAGACCAATCTCGTCGAGGCTCTAAAATGGCCTCTTGTTTCTCCCGCAGGGACAAAGGAAGAGAGGATGGGTGAATCGGGAGTCTTTGTTGTAGCGTTGGAAGGGGTTACTGGTGTGCTCGCAAAAGGCTGGAGCGTTGAGATGGTCCGAGGCGCAGTTGCGTCCGATATGGAATTTTCGGAAGGCTTAGAGTCTGCCTCGGAAGCCGTTGAGGTGTACGTTGTTGTCGATGAGTCTGGACTAGTGGAGGATGAAACGTTGCTTGACTCGGATGATGAGATGGAGGATACGCAAGACGAGGAAGTGTCCGACCCGATGGTGGAGGAAGAATCGGCAGATCGGAAGACGAAGCACCTGACGAAGCCAGGAGACTTGACGAGGTGGCCACATAACCGTCGCTACAAGATGCAATGCTCGAAGACGGGAGGATTGACGATGGCGCCTCGGAAGGGCCTGGCATGTGAAGCAGCCAAACTCCTAAGCCCGAAACGGTCCTGTAAGAAGTGGCATAAATCTGGCGTCCTCGGTCGAGAGTTTGATGATCCTGTAATATGGAATATGGGTGCTAAACCCTAAAAGAAGAAGAGATACCATCCGTTCATGTACGGTCATGCGAGTCTGCTGCGGTTCTTTCCGCACCATCTAGCGTAGTAGGATCCCGATGGGTCTATATATACTAGGTTAAGTATCACTAGGTTAAGTATCATCACGATGCGGACTGGTGACACCGAGAGTTCACCCCTCACGTCGTAAATGAGCCCCTCTGATGAGGGCCTCGCGGGAAGATATTCTTCGGGCAGCTCGCATTGCGCCATGGCCAGGCCTGAGTAGAGACATGAGATAGCCACAGCCATGTGTAGTTCCGATGAGGTGGTGAATGTTCCTCCCGCTATGATGGTCGGATGTAGTGGCACGATTTGTACGGAAGCGCGATGTTTCTTATGACACCACGGTTCGAGGTGTCGCTGCCCGGTATCGACCAGCAAGGGGTCGATAACACATCCGGCGAGCCTAGAGTCGACGCTTGCGGGTTGAAGTGGTCTACGCTGGAGGAGCCGGGGGAATGGCAGGACAGGGCAGGCGGTAGGGCCACGGCCGAGCTGGTTCGGGTCGCCCAGACCATCACGCCCAATTACTTGCTGGTGGGATGCGGGTAAATCTCGCCGCAGTAGCAATAAAGTCCAAGAGGCGGCGAGCCTTGTACTTACGTCGCATTGGAAGTGAGATGGAACATGCTAGACCGCTCCTTTTGTCTGTATTCAATGTTTTACAGTTCAGGGGTGCGCGTTTGCTAGTTTACCATGTACAGACTCTGACGTTGAGAGCAACGTGACAACTACACCCTATAGTGAGTGAATAGATAGAAGGCCTTTGTCCATGACATCTGAAGCCTCCATCATCCGCGGCAGATGTGAGTAGGACGTCCGTCTCCCAGACGGACGGCGGACCCTAGCCTCCACCAAGACGAAGCCGGACAAGTTCCCCTACCTCCAATGCTGATAAAGTCGAGTCGAAACACGGATCAGAGTTGGAATGACGTATTCTAGCCCTGTTCTCTACCCTTTACGACAAGGCTTACATCCACAACCCGAGGACGTTCGCGCCCGCTTCTCTGCCGTGGTTGTTTGCCGACCTCGACTCGACTGTCTCGGCCACGGGCTTGCCGAACTCTGACTGGAAGGCCAAAACCTTTCTCCGCTTCTCCTTCCTCCCGATGTATAAAAAGTTCCATATCATTGATCCGGGCGCAGTACCATAGGCTGACATCAATATCCAGAGATCTACCATATTAGCCACCTCGCACATGCACGTTGTCCAGATGCCCTTAGCCGGAACCCGCGACTTTAGCCTAATTCTGTCCGTCGAGATCTAGATGGCATCTGCCGTCCCGCGCCAAACTAGGTGCTACTCCGGGTCGGGCCATTACCGACATGGTGAAAGTCCTTGGTACCTCGGGGTTGGCCAGTGAAATGCAGTGAAATGCCCGAGACATCTCATCCATGCAACGGATTGGCCTAGGCTTCGTATTTCCGGTGTCACATGATAAACTTAGATTGCAGTGGCTGTAATTCTCACTCCGTGTTTGATGTTAAGAGCCTGTGGTGCGACTGGCTAACCTGAGGGCCCAGAAGACGACTGGTTTTGGGTTCAATAATGAAAAGGATTGGAACTTCTGCCGGATGCAAACTTCCATCCAATCCAAAATTGCCATGCCCTCGTCGAGAAACCAATGGTGTGGTCTTGAGTCTGCTGACTTCAGCACCATGCTGCGTTTCGCATCTAGCACTTGATGTGTCCAGACTCTTTTAGCCAGAAACACCCGGCACAAGCCTGATAGGACAGGCCAAGGTTATGGAGCGACCTCACCTGTCCCTCCCGCAGAAACATGCGATGGGATTCGAAACCCACTCACTTCCTGACTGCCGAGGTGCGGAGATGACCCAGACAGCCCAGATCCCTGCTCTTTGCTATAGACCAAGGGTCATAAGTCCGGCTTGGGTTACTTCGGGCCAGTGGCTCCGATGGTACTTTCCGGAGCTCGTATTGATTGGTCTTGAATATTTAAGTGCCTACGTCCGCTCACGATGATGTACAAATGGCCATTCCTATCAAGCACTCAGATCATCAGATCATCTCAACTCCGTTCTACCACAATGGTTTCGATTAAGAGTCTTCTCCTCGTCGCTGCGGCCGTGACCGCCGTACTTGGCCGTCCATTCGACTTTCTCGATGGAGACGACGGCAACTCGACCGAAGTCCTCGAGAGACGTCAGGTGACACCCAACGGAGAGGGCTACCACAATGGCTACTTCTACTCGTGGTGGTCAGATGGCGGCGGCCAGGTCACTTATACCATGGGTGCCGGCAGCAGGTACCAGGTGAGCTGGAGAAACACTGGCAACTTTGTCGGTGGCAAGGGCTGGAACCCCGGGACTGGCCGGTAAGATGCCCTCTTCTGGGCAACCCTCCGTCTCAGACGCTGAACAAGAACCATAGGACCATCAACTACGGTGGATCGTTCAACCCCAGCGGCAATGCGTACCTGGCCGTCTATGGCTGGACTCGAAACCCCCTCGTTGAGTACTACGTGATTGAGAACTATGGCACGTACAATCCCGGCAACTCAGCCCAACATAGGGGAAGCTTCCAAAGTGACGGTGGTACGTACAACGTTTACGTGTCCACTCGCACCAACCAGCCCTCCATCGACGGGATAAGGACCTTTCAGCAGTATTGGTCAATCCGCACCTCCAAGCGCTCCCAAGGGTCTGTCAATATGCAGAACCACTTCAATGCCTGGGCCAGGAACGGTTTGAATCTTGGACAACACTATTACCAGATCGTGGCTACCGAGGGGTATCAGAGCAGTGGTTCTTCCGACATCTATGTGCAAACTCACTGGTAAGCCTCGACCGAAGTATCTTGGAAGAAACTTGGCTGATTCTTCTAGATCCGAGTACTGCTTGAATGGTTCTCTGAAGCCTGCTGGATCTGGCCAAGCTTAGTGCAATTTGAATGATCGGGAGACGGTGTTGGACGTTCGAAATTGTGTTTCTTCCTTCATAGCTCCTCTTAGTCCATGAGATTTCAAAACTTTTGTGGTTCAGATCCCGATTCACTCTCACTTTGCATTCTTATCAGCATATTCAGACGTTTGTTGCAGTGGGTCTTGACGTTAAGAAGGAACTAAATGGTGTTTTGATGAACTCACGATGTGCTTCTCCCAGATGGAATCCCAGTTATCACAAAGAGGGGTGATGTGTCTCCATTTGGACTTGCGTGCCTCGGGGACGAGAAAGTTCTTTTCGCCATGTGTCAATGTGTCCAGCCTCTGCCATGTCCTGGATGTGCCGGTGCCACGACCGGGCAGTCATCGCCGTCTGGAGACGTGCGCCACCGGGGTTGTGCCTCCTCTCGCCCTCGTTCAAGCTTCGTAGGAAGACTCATGAGTGAGGACATCAAGGTCTCTGAGCCTTCCTGTGCTGCCCTCTCCTGGGACACGGTGGCCAATGCCTCATCCCAAAGCGCCTCAAGTGAGCGTGACAGACCCTTTTTCGGTTGGCCATGACCGAGGACTGGGAACCTTAGCTCTGGAGAGAAACAGTTTTGTGAGGTTCAAAGGAATGGGTCTCAAAATGCCGAGAGGATAGAAGAAGCCTCTAGAAAGAAGGGACAGAGCTTGGGGTGGTAACTGGAGCGTGGCCGTAGAGGGAGGGCTGTAGGCGAGGGAGTTGTGGAGAAGAAGAGGTTTGGGTTTGGGAAGGGAACATATCCTTGACAACCGGAAGGAAATGAGATTTTGTCTTGAAAGGGGAGGCATAGAGAGCAGAGAAAGAGTGGGATGGGAACGAGTGGCGTGACTGAGGGGGGAAAGTAGGGTTTGAGGAAAGAAACAGTGGCGATTTTGGGAAGGACGTGGCGGTTCGCAGAGTCAAGTCGAAGGGCTGAGGAAGGGGAGAGAGTCAGAAGAGATTCCAGAGCGCCGAAGTCGATGCTCCCAAGAAGTTGAGGGTCATGATGGCCAATGGCTCCCTGGCGAGTGAGGCCCGGCCATCAGCACCTGCTTCATCGAGCCCAAGAGCACGAAAGCAAGAGACTCTCATGGACACCTCTGCCGCGGCATTCATGTCTGCGGTCAAGAACACTGTTGAAAGGGTGGCCATGGCGAACTGGACGATTCTAGCGACTCGGGCCCGGCAGCTACCTTGAGGAATGTTTCGCTGGCGGCATCGAGCTCCATTGGAGGCGTGGCACGGCGTCACCCGGCCGGGGCGGTGTAGCTGGTCCCCGACGTGCTGGTTCTCAGTACATCATAAGTCTGCTCGCCGGTAACAAGCTTGGGCCTTACCTACAGTGAGCCTCGAGCCCTGGCCACAAACCACCATCACTGCTTGCCGAGATCGCGAGGTGCCTTGTTGCTTCAGAAAACATGACGTTCAATCATTATTATGTAAGAATCAGAGCTATGAGTGGGTATCGACAATCATCAGGCGTGAACGCTTCCTCCTTCGTCTCCTGACATGTGCGTTGACTTGCAAGTTCCTCCAGAGAGTGCTGATCATTCGGTCCTGGCTGACACTATGCCGCGGCTTCTTTCGGGGCGGCATCTTCGGT
This sequence comes from Furcasterigmium furcatum, assembly GCA_001599815.1. Taxonomy (NCBI): domain Eukaryota; kingdom Fungi; phylum Ascomycota; class Sordariomycetes; order Glomerellales; family Plectosphaerellaceae; genus Furcasterigmium; species Furcasterigmium furcatum. Next base: position 96,760 of record BCIA01000004.1, read on the forward strand.
GGGAGCGGCCTCCTTCTTGGCGGCGGCCTCTTCCAGCTCCTTGACCTTCTTCTCCAGTGCCGCCTGCTTCTCGATGGCCTGCGTCTTGTCGCCCTCGGCAGACGTGACGCTGGCCTGCAGCTCCTCGATCTTGGCCTTCAGCTTGGCCTCTGCCTCGTTGGCAGCGGTGGTGGCCTTCTCGGCGCTGGCAAGGCTCTCCTCAACCTGCGCCTTCAACTTGGTCTCGGCCTCGGTCGCGGCGGCCTTGGCCTTCTCAGCGGTGGCGAGGCTCTCCTCAAGCTGGGTCTTCAGCTTAGCCTCAGCCTCGGTGGTGGCGGTCTTGGTCTTCTCAGCAGCCGCAACGCTCTCCTCGATCTGGGCCTTCAGCTTGGCCTCAGTCTCGGCGGCGGTGGTCTTGGCCTTTTCAGCAGCTGCGACGCTCTCCTCGATCTGGGCCTTCAGCTTGGCCTCAGCCTCGGTGACGGCGGCGGCAGCCTTCTCGGCGCTGGAGACGCTCTCTTCAAGCTTGGCCTTCAGCGCGGCCTCGGTCTCGGTGGCGGTGCTAGTGGCCTTCTCAGCGCTGGCGAGGCTTGCCTCAAGCTCCTGGACCTTGGTCTTGAGGGCAGCCTCCGAGTCGCTGGAAGACTTTGCGCTAGATGTAAGCTCGGCAACCTTGCCCTCCAGGGCCTTCTGCTCCTACGAATCAAGTTAGCGGGCAGCCCGAGCGACAGAATGGAGCAGATGGAACTCACTGATTGAGCGGACTTGAGCTCTTCGCTGGCCTTGGTCGCGTTGCTCTGCGCGGTGTCGAGTTGCGCTTGCAGGGCAGCAGTCTGAGTGGTGGCATCTCCGGAGGACTTCTTAACCTCCTCAAGCTCAGCCTTGACAGCGGCAAGTGCGGCCGAGGCCTTCTCAGAGTCCTGCTGCAGAGTGCTGACGCGAGCAACCTGCTCATCACGGTCCTTTGTAAGAGAGGCAACCTCCTCAGACGACACCTTGAGCTTCTCCGCCAGGGCCTCGCCCTCCTGCTTGGCCTTTGCGAGCTCGCCGTCGTGCCGATCCTTGAGCTTCTTTTCCGCGTCCTGCAGCTGTGAGGCAACATCGGCCTGGGCCTTGGCGGCATCGGCCTTGTGCTGGTCGATCTGTGCCTGCAGGGTGGTCTCGCTCGCCTTCTTCTCCTCTCCGAGCTTAGCGGCGTCGCCTTGGCTGACCTTCAGATCCTGAGAAAGCTGGTCATTGGCGGATTGCAGGGCGGCATGCTTCTCCTTCCAGTCAGCTGCCTCCTTCTTGGCGGCCTCGGACTCTGCCGAGCCATCGGCCTTGAGCGACTCGTTGGTCTTCTCCAGGACAGCGACTTTCTCCAGCAACTCGGCGACCTGCTTGCGAAGGGCGGCAGTCTCGGTCGTGGAGTCTCCCTGGGCCTTTTCGTGCGTGTCGGACAGAACCTTGTACTTCTCTTCCCAGTCGGCGAGCGCCTTCTTCGAGGTGGCGATCTCGGCCTCGGACTCCGACTTGAGCTTGTTGAGGGTCTGCTGAATGGTGTCTGCCTGCTCCTTGGCCTTGACGAGCTCGGCTCCGGACTCGGTCTTGAGGGTGTCGAGGGATTGCTGAAGCTCGGTGGTGCTGGCCTTTGCCGCGGCGAGCTCAGTTTCGGAGTCGCCCTTGAGCTTGTCCAGGGCCTGCTGCAGCAGCCTGAGGCTTTCGTTTGCCTGGGCAGAGGCAGTGGATTGCTCTTCGAGGGCCTTGTTCGAGGTGGCGACGTCTCCCTGGAGCTTGGTGAGGTCGAGCTGCAGGGTCTCGTGCTTCTTGTCGGAGTCCGCGAGGCGGGTTTTGAGGGCGGCGATCTCGGCTCTCAGAGAAGACTCGATGCTCGCGTGCTCCTCCTTTGCGTCCGACAGCTCCTTCTTGACCGACACGACCTCGGCCTCGAGTGCTTCCTTCTGCTGCTCGGCGGCCTTGAGCTTCTCCTCCAAGGAGGCGAGCTGCTGCTTTGCCGCGTCCAATTCGCGAGCGGTGGTGGCAGCGGCCTCCTGATTGGCCTGGAGCTGCTGAGCAGCTTGCTCCTCCTTCGTCTTGAGGTCGGCCTCGAGGCGGCCAATGCGGGCCTGACTCTCGCCGCTGGAGGAGGAGAGTTGGGCATCAAGGGCCTTGATCTTCTCGCGCAGGTCCTCGGCCTCTTTCGTGGCGGTGGTATGCTCCTTTTCCTTCTTGGAGAGGTCCTTCTCCAGTGCGTCGATGGTGCCCTGCTTGTCCGCCAGCGACTTCTCGAGCTCGGCCCGATCGGCCTTGGTGAAGCCCTCACCGCCTCCGGAAGAAAAGGAGGAAACGACGTTGCCCATTGTGGTTGCAGCCGGGGGAATTATCCGGGAAGATTGGCTGGAGGTGTTGGAGGTTTCCGGGGAGCAGCTCAGCCTGATCAGAGGTTGAGGACTGATTGAGGTGCGGAAGGAGCTTGCAGAGTTGGAAGAAAGACGGAGGGGAGGAGGAAAGAACGAGCAGATGGCCCGGCAAACAATTAATGTCTGCCCCTTCCCCCCGGTCCCCTCGTCGCTTCCTGTTGCCTTGGCGATAAAATGAGCGGTGGACTGGCGGTGGGTACGGCGAGGTGACAAGGACCCCTAAGCGCCCAACGCAACTGGAAGTTCAGGGGTCCAGCTGTGGATGCTGCATGAACCACCACCGACGTTCGCCTGGGCGCCACGGCGGCGCCTGATCACATGGCGCTCGGTCTTGCCCGGAATAAAATCAGGCCAAGCGCTAGCAATGCCCAAAAGATGACGAACCCCCAGCACCTCACCGCGCTGCTTCTGCGTCGGGTCTCTGCAGGCCCTTCTGCCATGCCCTGCACTTTTGGGCAAGGAATCGTGCTGCTGCAAGATGCTGCACGTCAGTCAGGCTCGAGGGAACGGAACCTCGAGAACAGCGCCCAATTCTTCAACGATTGGGCCTCGGCCTCACTTTCGGGCCCTGGCGACCGGCCGGCCGGCCAAGGTGGGTAGGTGCCCAAAAGTGACGAAAATCCAATATCCCCCGACTCGCTTTCCTTTCCTTGTACGTACTCGCCGGAGAAAGCGGCAATTGCACCTTCCCTCTTAGCGTCTTCGTCACTGTGATGCTCGGCACAAAATCTCTGATCTGCATATTGCATGGTGATCGGCATAAGCTTGCACGACTGCGCGCCCCGGAAGCACTAAATTGACCTCACCGCAACTCGGGGGAATCGAAGCGGCCTCTCTCCAGTTTGAGCGCGAATGAGTCGAGCAGACACCTCGGTATGTTTACAATATCACGAGAAGCTCTCCTTCTTGCCTGGCCAACGACCGAGCAGTCGACTCAATTTCCTCTTCCTCGAACATCATCGTTGTGGATGGGAAGCTCTCTCGAATCTCGGCCTGGAAGATGGCACGGACGACCCCATGCTCTTGGAGAGGCCGGACAAGACAGCCAAGCGCCCCGACACCAGCACAGGCATAGGTATGGCAGTGAACTTGGCAGCGAATATGAAGAAGCCGACCGCATGAGCTTTTGTCATTTGCCTTGTAGTTTTCCGGTTGAAACAGTCTGAATTCCCGCCCGCCCTGGCACTCGCTGGTGTCTTGTCGTATCCCTGGATCCGATGGGACGTATTAACGGCGATGAGGGAGGTCGAAGACTTAAGGACACGGGTGTCCCAGCCATCACTCGAGAGAGTATCCTGCCTAACATTATCGCGGGGCCATGCTTCCACCAGTATGAGGCTCCATTCGAAAGACGAAGAGGTCCTTGCGCGGTGGACATTATGCGCAACAAACCCGACTTGGTGGTCATGACATACCACAACTCCTCCATGAATAGAAGACCATCAAGGATCACGGAACAAGGATGGAACTTTTCCTCTTTGCACGGGACTTGAAAACAGTCGAGGTAGCGAACCTCGCCTACAAGATTAAGATTAGCAGAAGGACATTCGAGCTGCCGACCCCGAGCATCCTCCCAGAGATCTGGAAGCAGATGAGCATACGCTTCGACGTCGTCCTAGAAGAGACCCGGATGTTGCAGCGTCTGCGACAAAAGTGAATGCCTCATTCAAGGCAGTTCCCACGGGGAAGTCGTTTATCCTCACCGGGACCTTTGTGCCCGACAAGTGGCACGACCTTGGGAACATGCTGGACCTTCTCCCGGCATCAGCTCGGTCAGGGACCCTCACTTCTTCATCTCAACGTTCGCAACCAAGACGGAGAGCGGCATGGACGCGCGCAAGCTGAGCTTAGACAAACAGGAACTTCTGGTTCGATTCCTAGGTGTGGCGTTCACGCGATCTTCCAAGATACTCAACTTACCCGAGCCCAGCATACGGATATTTGTGTTCGAGATCGACTCCCTCTTGGCCGAACCCTCAGCGAGGACTACGCGAGATGCAAGAAGATACCCAGCAACTGCAAAGGCCGGAACTCGCGATTATGCAAGAAGCATATGCAGAGGGCGATAGGAATTGTTGTTCGAGGACTCTCTTAGAGTGCTAACAAGAAGCTGCATGCTGCGATCGACAGCATGCCCGAGACAGCCGCGCTCGGAGGTGATGCCACCGACAACCTGATCAGCGACAATCCAAACATCCTCGTAGAGAATCCCACAGGCTTGGCGGCATTAGGCCTTCAAACCTCCATTCTGGCGATTTGCTGACCGTGGCGGATGAAGACAACACGCCGACATACGATCGATAATTGTTGAGGCCCGGAAAGACAAACCTAGTGAAGATCTGGCGGGTCATCTGTGCCAATTTGCACCTTCGACACAGTGGTCACTCTGGCCACAGAAGGGCTGCCACAGCTGATGCGATCACCAACACTCTCCTCAAGTCCCTCGGGCTTCCTGCACACCAACACCGTCTCCAACGAGTCTAAGAGTCTAATCGTGCTAACAATAAGTTCGGCAGCTGCGATTCTGGCCCGGGTCGCCTTCGCTCACTCTGCGACGTCTGCACAAGACGCGGGATGAGAGGACAGTGAGCTGGAAAGTCTTCGACTATGACTCACACACCGAGATGTCGTTTGGGTGGATATCGGTTTACTGGATTGATTCAGGCAAAGGAATCCGCTGCTCCTTCGTGGAGGCATCGCGACACTGCAAGCGGTTTGCTTGAGATATCGGTAGCCCTGTCTGTCATGTCCTGTCTGTCTCTGGATTTACTGCGTCAGGACGCAGCACTTGGTTGCGACTCGGGTTGTCCATAGCTGTGAGCTGAGTGAGATGATTGTATGTGCTGTTTTCAACGGCTGTATGCTGTTGCATTTGAGGGATGGTTGGCAAACACTTTTTAGAGGGTTGTTTCTGGAGAAAGATTGAAGAAACCGTCAAGCAGATCGCGAAAGCGTCGGGGAGGAAACCTCAGCTGCATGTTGGGGTATTGCGCATGCCTAAGCCGTTCGCCGGAACCTGAATGAGTCAACAGCCTCCTCACTCAGAGTCGGAAGCCTTCAGCTGGTCGGAACTTCTCCAAGACAGCTTTTGGAGCGCACTTACTTACCCTTTAAAGTAAACTCACCTTGTTTGCTTTGCCTCGATGCTGGGTTCCCTTCAAGACGCAGTTCAACGTACTTCCGAGCTCAGTTTTGATCCCTCCCCTCCCGTCCGCTCGTATCGAACAACCCAGGTCGCAAGAGCCTGCGACAATGGGCGGCTCGGCTTTTACCCACGGCTCTCACGCCCTCAGCACACCTCGAATGCCCCGAGACGTCTATGAAGCCGAGAAAGAACGCTGCAAGGTCGCTTTGCGGCGCCTCTACCATTGCGTCGCATGTCCCATCGAAGGCCCGGGCAAGACGGATTTTGGCGACCTCGACATCTTCGTGGCCTTGAGAAAGACCGTTTGCGAAACTAAAGACGACCCTCGCGTGGATATTCAACGGGAGCTGGGAGCAGACTTTGTCATATTGGGCAAAGGCTGTTCGCACTACGCAATCCCGTGGCCCGTCTCGCCCACGGACGAACCTCCTTCGGATGACGAAGAGAAGCGATACATCCAGGTGGACGTCACGATCTGCCAGTCGCCTGATGCGATGCAATGGTCTCTGTTCAAGCATGCCCACGGAGATCTCTGGAGTATCTTGGGCAGCATCATCCGCCCGTACGGTCTCACCATCGACGAAGTCTGTCTCTCCATCCGAATCCCGGAGCTCGAACGGTCCGACCGTAAGAAGGCGCGCGTGCCTCTGACCAACGAGCCCCGCGACGTTATCATATTCCTCGGACTGCCGGAGGGCAGATTCTGGGAAGAGCCCTTTCCAACCCGCCAGGAGATGTACCAGTACCTGGCCCAATGCCCAATGTTCCGGGTCCGTCCCCTCGACATCAGCGCTGAGGCGATGCCCGGCCCGGAAGCCGGCGGCGCAGAACAAACAGACTTAAACGCCAGTGATCGGAAGCGTTTGGCCACACGTCCTGCTTTCCGCGAGTGGACGGAGTCCTTCTTGAGAGATTGCCGCATCGAGGGGCGCTTCCTCGAGCGGCGAACGAATCGAGATGCCGTCCTTCGAGACGCCTTCGACCGCTTTCAGGTCCAGGACGAGTACCAACGGCGCCTTGACCATCATGTCACCGAGCAGCAGGTGGCCCGCATCAAGTCCAGCATCAAGGAGTTGTTTCCAGCGCCCGAGGGCCCTTCCCCGGCCCAAAAAGAGATACAGTATCGAGGATGTCTACTCAAGGCACTGACCCGTATCGTCATCGACGGGGACACCTCGTATGGGATCGTTCCTGACCAGGACACACCTCTCAAAGATAGCAGGGGTTGCTTTATCATGGAGAATGTCATCGACTTCATCAACAGGAACCATGAAGCCATCGGCGCTGCCGCCATGGCTCGTCATCACCAGGCTTTCCTTGACAGGAAGCTCGCATTATCCCAAGCACAGACGCCGAAGCAGGACTAGAGGGGCCGGGAAATCTGGAGTTGGGAATTGAAAATGGAGGGAATCTCACTGCATTGTTTGGTGTTACTTTTGGAGCGTTCGACGGGACTCATTGGAGGAGTTTGGCGCTGGGAAAGCGAACGCGAAGATTACAGATATGATGGCCGGTCTCGGGTCGACCAGCCAGACTTCAGATAAAGCCTCGGATAATTGAGATGGAATTTCGCCTTGCTTCACAGAATCGAGATGAGTGCTTGCTGGACTGGAGGCGGTTCAAATGAATTCCTATCTGGACGGCAATGTCGCTGGATCGGCCACGTATTGTCCAACCTTCATGTTGCACTCTGCGCCATTGGAAGTACAGTGCTGGGCGGGAAGGGGCGTTCTGAAGATAGAACCCCTGTTCGCTCTCCATTGCATCAAATGCATGTCGTGTATCCGGGTGTGTCCTCTCGCAGCCCTCTCAGTCTGTGGGCAGCTTCCAGAGGCCGTCGCCAAGGTAATGCGCATCTTCCACCACGGGGCCCTTGCCCTTGTCCTTGACATCTTTCGTTCCGGCGACCAGGATGCCAACCGCGCATGCCTCCGTCTTGCCCTCCGCCATCACGACGACCGGTTCTCCCTTGGCGAGTTCCCGGCTCCACCGTCCTTCGTCGTCCACGCCCTCATCCCCCTCCTTCGGGTCTGGAAGCCGGCCTCCTGCGCTCGTGAGCCCAGGTGCCATGAGAGTCGCACCGGAGAGGACGAATCGAATGGCGCCCCTATCTATCCTGACGGTCGGGAAGGCCGCGGGGAAGCGATGGACGAGCTTGAGGTGCGGGAGAAGAATGTCGGTGTCCTGCTGGAAGAACAGCGGCTGGTTGTCGACAATGAACAGCGCGCAGCGGTCGGGCAGCTTCATCTGCTCGAGAGAAGCCTTCTTGGGGAGGATCTCATCGATGACCGGGTTGAGGAGCGGGTAGGTTTGGAGGAGGGATGATCGGAGGGATCGTTGGACAGAGCTCTTCAGCTTGGACTTTGGACTCGGGGTAAGACTGTGTGCTCCGCGTTAGCTGTTGAACTCGATGCGACGAGTCAGAGACGCTCACTCTTTCTTGAACATGTTGGCGACTGACGGCACGAAGTTCTCGGCCGTGTCTTGTTGCGTGATGTTTGGGTGTTGGAAAGGTTGCCGCACGAGACTTGATTCCTCCGAGTCGAATGCCCCGCACTGCGATGGCGGGGTACTCACCGGTACAGCGTTGCCCCCTTTTAGTGCTCGGTGCCCTCTTAGTTGCAGCAGATATTCGATTATCAAATTGGCTTAGTAATACGCTGGTTCCCCGCAGATGCGGAGCTGCTGTGGGTTGCATCCGAGCTAATCCCGAAACGGCCGGCTACGGAATATCGGGACTTTAAGCTCTGCCCTCCCAGGACGTGGAGGAACGTCGTCGCGCTCGGAGAATGTTACCACTTGGTGGTAACCACCATCAACGTGATGTCACCGGTTCTTACTTTAGCCCGCGCCGACCAGGCGGGGAGATGGCATTTGGCTTTGTGGAACCCTCCACTCTGCCCTCCATCCTCGCCCGCGATCTCGACAACATCCATTTCCCATCTTCTCCCTTTTCATCCCCTCGCTACACCAACCCAGCCCCGACATCGCCCCCGCCCTTTTCGCCTCATGCTCACCTAGGTCGGCATTCTCGTCGCATGCGCACTTGATCGGATCAGGGACGTAGTAGCTCTCGATTACTTCTTCTCCAGCTTCATTGGACACAGGGTCCTGAGCCCCTTACGTCATCGTCATGGACCTCAATGGTGTTCCTGCAGCTGCACCCGCGGCCAAAGGTGAGTCTTGCGCAGTAGCAGATGGCACCATGCTTGCATATTGTTCATGGGCCTCTCAGTACGGAGAGGGTGCCGATGATTCTCACCAGGGCCAGCCGCCCGTACCTCGTCCACCCATCACTCCACAAAACTGAGCCAAGGGAGATGCTGAGATCCATCCCAAACAGCTTTCGAGCCCTCCGCCGCCGAGCCGGCTGCCTCGAAGGACTTCTCGTCGAAGCCATTGGACCCCTCTGGTAGCCTGGGGCCTCCCAAGGACGGCGGCGCCCCAGCGGCCAGGGACAACGCCGCTCCAGGCGCGCCGCCTAAGCCGACAGAGCCCCTGGCACCTGCGTTACCTGCTGTCTCCCACGCGCCGAAGCCCGTCAGTGTCGAGGACGTTCCTGAGAAGGAGGGCTCAAACGCGACTGCCGGACTGGGCCTTGGAAAGCCTGCCGCCCCAGAGCCGACAGTCCCTCCAGCAACAAGCAGCGTGAGCGCTGCCGCGAAGACTCAGGCCCACCCGAGCGAGCCGTCGAAGGCCGATGTTGTGCCCACTCGGGATGAGACGTCCGTGGGCAAATCTTCCTCTGCAATCGATACAGACGCTCTGAAGGTCGCTTCAAAGGAGGCTCCGAAGGACGTCGTGAAGGACGCTCACATCACCGGGCCCGGTGTGAACGAGCCATCGCAAACAGCACCGAAGATCCCCACTGCCCAAGCTGAGACCGTCAAGGCCCCGACCGCTGTAGCAGGGCCTGCTCCCATCGGGTCCGGAGAGCGCGACGCTGTCAAGGCCCCGGCCGCTGTCGCAGAGCCTGCTCCCACCGGGTCCAGCGAGCGCGACGCCGTCAAACCCCCGACCACTGTGGCACAGCCTGTCCCCGCCGGGTCCGGCGAGCGCGAGGCCGCTCCCCAAGCCATTCCCGCGGAGCAGAAGCCGGAGGGCAAGACAGAGGATGACAAGAAACGCAAGGCTGACGCGTTAGATGCTGGGGGAGCCCCTGAGGCGGGGGTCGACGGACAACCCCCGGAGAGCGCCGATGCACCCAACAAGAAGAGGAAGCCCGGGAAGCCACCAGGCGCGTCCAATGGCAACTCGGCTTCCAGCAACGGGAAACGCGAGAGTTTCGGTGAAAAGCTTGTCAAGAAAGCAAAGAAAGTGCTCCCAACGGTTGGGAGGACGGAGCGGAAGACGCGCAGCCAGGGCCCGGCCTGAGTCGGCATGCGCCGTGGCAGCAAAAGTGCTTTGTCGGCGTCAGGTGTACTAGATGGCGGCAGTGCCATATTTCTTGTTGCTCTGACAGCTGTTGCTTGTAGTACGCGAAATCTACCTGATAGTTTTTTCAAGTCACCACAAGCCCAGTGAGCACTCATCTCGATTTCTCAAGGCGGCGCGAGAGACCATCTCAATTCGCCGAGTCCCAACCCGCCGATTTTCTGATAGCTGTTGCTTGACGTACGTGAAATCGACTCGACTCTTGTTTCACATGGCAACAAGCCGAGTGAGCACCCATGTCGATTTGGTGAGGCCCTGAGGGCGGCCATCTCGATTTGCGGCGTCCTCACCTGCCTGCCTTGGATGATCCGTGTCTCTCTCAGTTGAGACGTCACGGCGAATCGCTTATGTAAGCAGGCCATGACAGGCACGTACCTTCGTTTCGGCGATGCCTCAGCAGTTCAACGGTCACCGACCCCAACTCTCCTCCCTTCACACCACCCTGCAGTTTGATATGAATCCAAATGAGGGCAGCCTGGCCAGGGGCCACTCAAGGAACAAGTCCGCGGCCAAAGGTACGTAAGCCTGAGCAGATGCCGACCGTGGCGCCAATTCATCAGGTGCTCGGGGTCACTTCTCGCCTTGGCCTGTCGTCGTGTCTTCCTTGAGCCTGACCTGACCTGCTCAGCTTCGCGGCCACGGTCGTCTACCAAAGGCCCTCTCGATGTCGCCGAGTAAGTGACGCCAGTCATGCCTCTTTCGGATTGCTCCTAACACCCCCGTGTAGGACGCCGCTCCATGATCCGCTCTCGGCCGCGACCCAGCTGAGTCCCGGAGCACCCAGCCGCTCCTCCAGCCAGCGGTCCCCAGCAACGAGGTCGCCACTGCACTCCCCGGCGCCGACTGCCGTCAGGACATCGATTGCTAAGGATCTGGGATTCCTTCTCCGCCCAGAGATCTACCATCCCATCGCCTCGCTCAACGTCCCCGCGGCTTTCCGCGGCCCTTCGGATGCACCAGATCCCGATGCGTCGCTCACAGATCTCATGAAGAAGGGCTACTTCCGAGCCGCTGCAATCGCTGCCGCACAAGAGTTAACGTCGCAATCACCACGCGCCCCTCCGGTCGAGTCCTCAGATTATGGTCGCATATTTGACCTGCTCTACACCAGGCTGGTCTGTCTGACGCTCATCGACTCGACAAATGTTGCTGCCCAGGAAGTCCGCGCCCTGGGAGACATGAACAACGCCGCGATCTACGTCGACGAGACCACAGGCGAGCACCTTGTACCATGGGAACTGCGTGTTCTCAACGTCAGACTCCAAGCGATCGGCTTTGGCGACCCTAGAAGGGCTGTCATGAGCTATCACGACTTGGCACGAGAGGCAAGGGAACAGGTTGGCAAGGCAGTGACGAGACACGACAACTCGGCTCGAGAGCTCTGGAAGTCCCGGCTTCTTGACCTCGGCGTCAAGGTTGTCGGGGCATTGATAGAGATGGACGACATCTCCGGTGCCGCCTACCACCTGAGCACCCTGAAGGAGCAGGGCGATGGGAAGATGTCCCTGGCCAGAGCGCTGCTGTGGTTGCACCTCGGCGATGTGGAGAGGGCAAAGACATCCGTGCGAGGGTACGAGGACGAGCCTGACCACGCCGAGAAGATTGTGCACGCACTCTGCGACATGGCCGACGGAAACTACCTCACGGCGCTGGAGACGTGGCAGTCACTGAGAGAGCATCTGGACGACGAGATGGTGGGGGTGAACACTGGCGTGTGTTTACTGTACACGGGCAGGCTGAGCGAGGCAAGGCTCTCTCCCCTCCACACCGTGCTGTCTGGCAACACTGACAAAATCTTCAGGCCCGAGACATCCTGGAAGGACTGGTGGATGAGGGGTTCTCATCACATACATTGTTATTCAACCTGAGTACCATGTATGAACTCTGCACTGAGAGGAACAGAATGCTCAAGATGCGTCTTGCCGAGAAGACAGCTGGCATGGAGCATTCAGCGCGGGGATGGGAGAAGACAAACGCCGACTTCAAGCTGTAGTCCGCCATGGGCAGGAAATACAAGTCGACGGTCTGAAGAACACCATTACACCGAGCTTCTCGGAGACAATGCTTGTTTCCGATGACTATGCCTCAGCCTTTCAGTCGCAATATCCCGCGCCGTGCCCCTGTTCATACCGAACTCCCGTCAAGCCGTCTCCTTCCGTGCTGAATCTCACGACGGCAGTCATTCAGTCATCGAGAAACGCATGCCTCAGTGTACTAAAGTGTCATTACAATTCTATAGCGGAGATCCTGGCGGACTGCCGGGTGACCACGGGCCAGCCTCGAGATCTGAACCAATTCTAATACATCTGCTCGCTTTTCCTGGCACGTGCCAGTCTCGAGGTCCCGAGTCATCGAGACGGGAGAACCTCAGCGCCTCGCTCGAGGCTTTCTATACAAAGAATCGCCGCTCGTGCAGCTTCATGTATCCCTCCGAACGCCTAGAAATGCAAAGTCATCATCMCCCCGCCAGCATGTCTACCAGCCCTGTCCCGGGCTGCGAGTGTTCTTTCGTCCTCCACGGAAATAGTCGTACTGGGCAGGATCGCCGGCATCGGGACTGTCGTTGACATCTCCCTGAGGAAGGCCGCTGTACCCTCTCGGGCCTCCGCCGAGGGCTCCTGTCGTGGGGCCGCCCTGAGCAGGCTCCATTCTGTAGCTGTCGACGCTGCGATCCCTCGACGCGCCCCGGCCGTATGCGTCTCCCGCACCCATGCCCGCCGCATCGTAGACTAATGCAGTGTCGCTACCATTGGCATTAGCGTACAGAGGGCTGCGCGCCCTGCCAACGTCGTACGTCGAAGGCGGCGCGAAAGGAACATTGGGCCCGGGTGACGTGCGGCCTGAGCCGTAGCCCGAGGCAGTAGGCGAGGGCCGGTATGCGGAAAAGTCGGTCGTGCTGCTCTTCTGGAGCTTGCGATGGCCTCCAGTCATGCCACCGGTGGGGGTACCTGGGCGCGAGTAGTCCGAATCGCCCGCGATCGAGCTTGGTGTGCCGGGGCGCATGATGTCCCGATCATGCCCGAAGATCTCGCCTTGGCCGTGCTCCTCGGCGAATTCGGGGCGGTTCTTGAAGTGCTCAAAGTCCATCTGAGAGTCGGACACGAATTCGAACCCGGGGACGTTAGCCGACTTGCCAGGCTTGCCGGCGCGCATTGGATCGAGGGCGAACGTGTCCGAGTATCCGGAGACGCTCATCACATCTGCACCGCTGCCAGCCTCCCTGCCGTCTGTCAAGCGGCCCTTGTACACCAGGTGAAGACTGCCCTGCGCCTTTTGGTGAACCATGGGCGTGATGAGCGGCTTGTAGAGAGCGGGATGACCAAACCGCGACGCCAGCCTCTCGCTACGCAGACGCTGCTCTTTCTGGTTCCCGCTTTCGGGGTGCTTCGCAACGTTGAGCGTCGAGTAGTACCGAATCTTATCGTCGAACTGGCGCGCGCAGATGAGCTTGAAGATGATCAGGATGAAGGGCAAGGGTGCTACGGCGATGGCATGGGTGTGCATTCCGAAGTCGCCGCGAACCCAGCAGGTGAGGAAGACAACCAGATTTCCCATGATGGTCGCGAAAATGAGACGGTTGAAGAGCACGCGCCAGAACAAGCCCCCAGACTCGGTCTTCGTCACGAAGATGTAGAGCAGCAGGTACTTCTTCAGCCAGACATCGATGGCGAAGTACAGTGCCACCGCGGGTAGGGTGATGGGCTGGATGCCGGCAAAGCAGAGGCCGATGGTAGTATAGTATAGGAAATAGTTGTAGTAGGATGCGTAGTCGAAGGCAGGCGGTGCGGTGAGCTCGATCAGCTCTCGGGGAGTCGGGCTCGAGAACTTGCGGACGAAGAAGCTGTAAACGAGCGTCCACAGCTGCGCCAGGTCAATGGCAGCACCGAGTTGACGCTGCAGAAGCCAAGAGACCCAGAACGGGCTGACGGCGCACAAAGCATTGAAGAAGGCAACGCCGATGTTCGCCTGGATGATGGCCTGCCAGGCATCGGCACCCTTGTCCGTCTGCTCGCGGACACCTGCGATGAAGGACCAGACGGCGCTGAAGAGGGAGAAGACGATGAGGTTGTTGAAGACGAAGAATGCGTAGAGCTTGCCAAGCACGTGTCTCTCGCGGCCTGTTTTGGTCTGATCTCCCGCCTTCATGGAGAGGCGGCGGAAGATGATGGGGAGCACGAGGAAGACGAGAGACATGATGGCAGGAGAAGCAATACCCTGGACCACACTCCAGAATCCCTGGTTGCGTATAAGCTCCGTGTTGAATGCCGGCCAGACCTTGCCCAGGTTTCGCAGGTTGACGAGGAAGATGGCGATTCCCGCATTGGGCACGATCCACACGAACGTGAGGAGCGCGATCCACAGGTTGTTGATGAAACGTCTCCAGTTCCGCGTCTTCTTGTCGAGGACCATGTTGTTCCAGATGACGTCGTTGGGGCGAGGGGCCAGCTTGATCGTGGAGCCGGCCGGATGCTTCTTGCGGCAAGCATACGCGATGTTGTGTGCCTCGGAGATGTCGGAGTAGCTCGCGAAGCCGTAAGGCTTGGTGCTGCGCTTGTCGACGCTGAGGCGGACCTCCTTGATCTCTACTTCAAGCTGCTTGATTCTCTGCGTGAGGTAGTCGATCGCGTCCACCTTGTGTCCCTTGGGGTATGTCGAGTACGAGGGGTCCTTCTTGGACGGCTTGCAGGTGGGTCTCGCAGCGGGAAGCTGAGCGGGATTCTTCATGTACTTGGCCAGCACACTCTCCAGCTTGCGGACGGACTTTTCGTGCTGGGCGATGAGGTCGGGCAGGTCCTTGACGTTGCGGGCAACGGCGGTGCGGGAGAAGGAGGAACTCGGGACGACTTCGTCGATGATTCTGGCGATGCCCTCGTCGGAGCAGCGGTCCTTGGGAATGTCGTAGAGCTAGATCCCTGGTCAGCATCTGTCCAAACGGGCAAAAAGAGACGCCCGGCGGGAGGGTGGCACCCACCATGAGTGTCCTCGCGTGCAGGCTGTTCTGGTACTCCTCGCTCTCGAAGTAGCGGCGGCGAAGATGCAGGACCTTCTTAGTGTTCCACCACAAGAAGAACATGATTGTCACGTTGATGAGGTAGGCGACGACGACCTGCCCCCATATGGCATTGCCCCAGACGTTCAGAGGGGTCAGTAGACCCATCCACTTGCGGTCTGTGACGTAGTCCGCGACATTGGTGACGTGGATGGGGACCAGAATGCCGATTCCGAAGAGCGAAATGACGAGGAAGATATTCCTCAGCATGGTGATGAAGCGCATGAAGATAGCAGCGTCCATGCCGGCGTGCTGGATGAACTCATATTCGGTGGTCTTCCAGATGGGCGTGACCCAGGACCACCAGCTGCGGCCGATGGGCGGCGGAGCGTGCTTCTCGTCGGCATGCTTGAGTTTTGGCGCGTAGACTGACTGGTTGTATGGTCGTAGGAAGGAGAAGGCGAGGCCGAGGCCAACCGTGAAGCCGAGCGATGTGCCGAGGGCGGCCCAGAAGGAGTTGGCTTGCAGCTGTGGAGGAAGAATTCGTCAGTATCCGGTCAGGTCGCGGGAGGACCACGGGAGCCAAACATACCTGACTGGCAAAGGGGTCCTGGAGCAAGTCGAGGAGCTCCCGGCCGGCATCAAACTGTTCGGGTTCCTGTCGGGCGTGCAGGATTCTCGACAGAAGAGTGTCCATGGCTGAACGATGGAGGTCGCTCGCTCAGGGGAGCGGGCGGTTCTTGTCGGTTCCGCCTGCAAAACTATCGTGGCACGTGCGACCCGGACGACGATGGAGATGGATGTATAGTGGTGAGATCGGTTCGTGTCCGCCACGCAGCCGAGGAGCGCACGAGGATGTGGTTCGCCTGTGTTGGCGGTCGTGGAACGGAGGGAAACAAGCGAGCGTAGAGAAGAGGAATGCAATGCCGCCTCCGCGATGACGTGGAATCAAAGGCGAGAGTCTGGCGGACAATGAGGCGTGTTTGTCGTAGAACGAGTGGAATGTCTGCTCGGGGCTGAGTCTAGGAAAATCAGGCGCACGACAAAGAGGCGACGGGATCGAGAAAGGAGGACATTGTAGGACGTAGGACGAAGGTGATAGGGCATAAGGCACGCGGAGATGCAAGACGGACCAGGGCCAGGCCATGCATCATGTTGAGCATCAAATCGGGGAGGCCCACGGGCGGATGGGTCCTCCCCGGCCATCTTGCCATCACTGGCGACGCTACTGCTGGGAGTGACGTGCCAGTGCAGTGCCAGGCAAACCAGGCAAGCCAGGCCAGGCCAGGGCGGGCAGGAACACGGGCCCGCCGCGATGGTCAGGGCATCCCGGGCCCACTTCCCACTCCACTGCTGTCGTCGTCAGCGCCAGCGGCGGCAGGTACTTCTCGCCCGTTCGATCCCCTGAACGGTACCTGCGATGCCTCCCGCTGAGGTGCTTCCAGTTCGGATGGATTGGGCGGTATTCCAGATACGAAACCGCCGCGCAGGGTACTCCACACCACCCCCTTTGTTCGATGCCTTCTTTTTTCCCCTGGCCGCCGGAACGGTCCATCATCTGTAACGGCCAGGGGTAAGCGGTTGGAAAAACCCTTCGGCCGTGGAGGGACGCTAGCTGTCAACCATTCTCAATCTGCAAAGGCGCCGGCCTCTCAGAGCCGGATGTGGGAGTCTGATGGGCCGCGACGACTGGATGTCGACGTCTTGGTCCCTGAAATGGACCCGGCCAGGCCTCGGGGAAAGCCTGGATCCCGATGACAGCGATGGATCGTCGCCAGCGAGCGAGTGGCCAATTCTGTCCACACTGAGGAGCGGACCGCCCCACGCATGGTCTGTCGCTCGCTCGCTGCCGTTCGAGTTCCGATCCTATTTTTGCCTCGCGGGTGGATGCGGTTGACGGAACTGGGCCTAGCGACATGGAATACGAGAGCGCGTGCTGCGGCAGTGCACCCAAGCGACCCTCCGTTTATGCAAACAAACCACGAGTCTGCTCTCATGACGACAGGACTGCCTGATACGGAAGAACCTCCTTCTTAACTGGAAAAGACCCTGATTCCAGTCCGGAGGGCTCCAACCCCGAGCGACGTTAACTGTGAGTCTGCTCCCGGTTAACTGTAGGGAAATCTAAATGCAGAAATGATCGCCGCACATCCACGTGACCGCCCGATCGTACCAACAAGGTAGATCTCGTGCTGGAGGTAAACCATCTTATCCTTGTTATAGGCTATAGGCGAATCGCCGTCAGGAACCAAGGTGATAAGAGGTGCGCCGATAGGGTATGGGTAGGCCTCGGATGATACCTAGTCGCCTACGGGAACGTAGGACGGGACCCTAAAGTCAAAGCTCGGCATCGAGTCTAGCACCAGAGGGATCTGGGCGACGTCTATTGTTGCGGTGTTGTTGAGTTGAGTTTCTTGGGGCGATTATTGATGGCGGTGGTGCCTCCTTTTGAACAGGCCAGAAACCAAATTCGACGGCGCGATGCCCAGCCTTGGCCTCAGGGGAAGCAGGCAGCCCGCCCAGCATCGCAACCCATTGAGATTTTAGGTCTGCTCGGCATCAGGGTCAATAGTGAGTAACGCGCAGAGTCTTCGAAGCTCTAAAGCTTCGTATCTCAAGTTGGACGAGGCCTCTATGACTTCGTAACATATCATGTCTCGCCCCCGACCTAGAAGGACCCGATGCCCCTTCGAATTATGAGTGCGAACTTATCATCCGTCTTTCCCGCCCTCATTGTGAATTGCACGAGCTATGTTACCGGCCATGAGCTCATATTCCGGGTCGGGCACGGGCTGATGGCTTCAGAACTGTGAAGAGTATGTGGCTCTGACGGAGTTTGTGGTCCTACTGTATCGAACAGGTCAAGTTGGTTTTCTCGCTATGCACCACATAGTCTACTTATTCTGTCTGGGTCTGGGGTCTGGCTTGGAAAGCCCCGAGCGCGCCGAGGTAACGATCAGGGCGCAGAAACAGCGCCTTCTTCTCGCCTTTGGTCCAATAGTTGATGGCAGCCTGCAGCGTCCGGATGATGAAGCGATGCCCGCCGATGTAGGACCCGGCGAAATATATATCCTTCGCTCCGTAGACCTGAGAGTGAAGAAAAGCCAACTGGCCGATGTTGTTGGACATTGCGAACAGCAAAGAGCGGGAGATATCGGTCTCTTCGAATTTCGTCTCCCTGTCCTCTTTCTGACCCTGCTCCTCACCGGCACCAGAGACGCCGATGGTGTTGTGAGTGAGGCCTTCTGCTGCCATTTCCGCGGAGCGTATGGGGAAGACCTTTCCAAAAGTTGACGCAATGTCTGTTTCTCGGAAACCAATGCCTTTGTAATCGGCGCCATAGATGTCCCTGATGAGCCTGTCAATGTTGGCGTGGTCACCCTGCTCTGCTTTTTCAAGCATCTCCTCGTATGTTCGGGCGTCGGTAAGCATCGACAGCAGTCCGGTGAGCATTCCAATGCCCATCGATGAGCCACCGACACGTTCCGAAGAGCCGTCGTGCGAAACCTTCAAGTAGGACACGCCGATTCCAATGTGGACAAGGAGGCATGGATATGCATTGGGCGAAGGGTCCACGTCGACCAGAGCATCGGGGGTGAAGGCGAAAATCGACTTGGGCATGTAGGTAATGCAGAAGTGTAGGCCTACAGGCATGAGCTCAGGCTTCGAGCTCCCATCTCTCGACTGGGGGAGTTGCTTTGTGAGAACAAACCTCTTGCTACGCATTCAGCCTCACTCTCGACTGTTGCATCGAGCCCCAGAGTTTCTTTCAGCCGCGGACAAAATTGTCGAGCCTCACTTCCGGTCAGTATCACTGCTGTCACCTTGCCATCCGGTGAGGTCTGACTTGCGACCTGGTCCCCTGGCCAGGCCGCCCGCGTCGTGCGGGACCGAATCAAGTCGTAGCATTCATTGATATCGGATGTTGCGAAAGAAGAGAAGTGCAGGCGACGACCCGCTCCCGAGTTTTCTTGAGCCCGATCAGAGTGCACAGCGTGGATCCCCGATGACCCAATCTAGAAGAAGCAGGATTGTCAGCTGAAAAGCCGTTTTCGCGGGCCAACAAATTGATTCTACCTCGAGACCGAACTGCACTTCGAGATTCAGGGCATCGGGTAAACTAATAGGAGCAGTTGAGGAGTGTTGGTCTAGAATGGTTGAATCGGGACAGTCCGGGTCGCGGTCGGCAGAAGGGGGCCAGACATTGGGCATGGTGGACTCCGAGGCATCGCCAGCTTGAGGATGGCGGAGGAGACGAGTTCTACATAAAACTGCCCTATTTAAAAGGGGGATCCAGTGAAATTTATATTTCCGGCCTAAACTTGCATGGCAGAGACCGCTTACATCCATGGATCGTCGGGCCGGTACCGGTGGGACTATTCGAGAATATGCGGTAAGTAGGGCTCGCTCCACAGCTGGGCAGTGCAGCACATCAGTGAAGTCGTCAAATGAGATGAATTAGCACCGTTGAAGAAGATTAACCTCGCAAAGTGCGTTTTATACTATGGAAGAAAAAATAGTACACAGCTGTATGCTTTTCATACTCTATTTACCAATCTTAACTGTCTAATCTACCAATCTGCAGCGAACCAACATTGTCTCCCAACAGCAAACGTGACACGGGAGCGAGCATGTTGTTCCATCATAGGCGCCTCTGGGCCACAACACCAACCACGCTGCAAGTTACGAGTCGGCCGTTGAGATGTCCTTGGCGTTCGCCTCGCTCAGAAGGTCCATGATCACCTTGCCAACGGCGATACACCTCTCCTCTCCATACTTTCCACACGTAATCTGCACCCCGACAGGCAATCCTTGTACCAAATCAAAGTCGTCTGGATGCATTTGATTTAGTCAATAGCCTCTTCGCAGTCCTGCAGACAATTTGTGTCCATGCACTCACATTGACTTTTGTTGAACTCGTCAGAAGGATTTCTGCCCTGGTGATCCTGCCAGTCCTGGGGGGCAGGTTGATCAAGCTCTTGTGAGACCGTCGTCACCGGAAGAGCGAGGGCCGCCCAGTCCAGAACGTTGTACAAGCTCGTGTAGCCAACGTACTGGTGCGATTTCACCCAGGTCCACGGCTTGTATCCCACCCAGGGAGTCACCGGCGAGACTATGGCGTCGAGGCCTGAACCGTGCCAGCGTCGGAGATAGTTGGCTTCAAACTCATACTTGTCCGCATGTACCTGCCGTGACAAGTTAGCGAGTCTGGTCCATTTTGGATAGAATGCCGGTGGTATCTGACCTGATGAGATTCTGCTGTCGTTAGTAGGTTCTTCGAGGTGCCTACCAGCATTCCCTCAATCAAAGGCTCCCCAGAAAGGGCGCGGTTTCTCTGAGCGGCAGCTCCCCCATCAGACAGGATCGCCTTCTCAAAAATGTCGTATGCTTCTGAATTAGAGGAAGCGTCCCATGGAATGACTGAAATGAAACTGTCAGCATTGCATATTCAGAACTTTTACTGCTAGCACTCCAGTCTCTTTCGTACCTTCGTGGCCTGCGGCGTTCAGAACGGCAACAACGCGCTCGACGGCACGCGCAATCGGGGGCTGGGGCTTGACTCTCCCGTCATCGATGACGAAGCCCACCCTGAGCTTCTTGACTGGCGGAAGGGCACAATCCTGCTGCTGCCACTGAATCTTGGAGACGTAGGGGTCCGAATCCCAAGGCTTGGACTGGGATAAAGCCTGCATGTAGGTCTCGATATCCTCAAGGCGCGAAGCGATGGGGCCGGCGGTTGGGAGAATAAAAGTCTGTCGAAGGCTCGGAGGCTGTCAGCTAGGTAGGTCTATGAACAGGTACTGAAAGAAATGCTTGAGGTCCTCACCCTCCACGTGGATACGGGTGCCTGGAAACCGTAGGAGACAGTCCGAACAGGCCACACAGGGCAGCGGGAATCCTCACCGATCCTCCAATATCAGTTCCTATGCCGAGCGGGCTCCCTCGGAATGCGACTAGAGACGACTCGCCTCCGCTACTGCCACCGGAGATCAAATTTCGGTTCAAAGTATTGACACACTGTCCAAAGACATAGTTGTTGGAGTCGGACATCTTCAACCCGGGTTGTAAGCCAAACTGACATTCGCCACGGGCAGGAGGGTCGTAGGGAACAGATCTTACCATCAGAGATTGTGGAACATTGGTCTTGACGTAGAGAACCGCTCCAAGTTTCCTCAACGAATACGCTGTGCTGGAGTCTTCTGCAACTGGCCTGTCGATCAAACCAGCCCATCCTGTCTGATATTAGTACGGTCTCCATACTTTTTGTTGAGAGGAGTTTACTACCCAGGGTAGAGTCCACGCCCTTGATGCCAACGCAGTCTTTGACACTGACAGGGAGACCGTGCAAGGGGCCCACGGTCTTTCCCGTGGTGGCTAGCGCGTTGTCGAGCTCGATGGCACGCGCAAAGGCCTCGTCGAAGAAGATCTCCGTCAGGCAGGTCGTGAGTTGATGCGCGAAAGCTGCCCTCTTCGCAAAGGCCATGGCGACTTCGAGGGCCGAAAGCTCCCGTTTCGCCATCTTTGCCAAGAGCTCGGCCACGCCGAGGCGCTCGGTGATTTCAAGCTCCTTAGGGGTTAGAAGGTGACAATCCCGGATATAGTCCAGTGCGTTGGGAACCGAGTCGACAGCCGGGATGTTGGCCAGCCGCCACGGCACCGGGATCGCGTCGAACTGGCGAGCGCGCTTGTCCGCCGCCTGGTCAAGATAAGTAACAGCCATGGCTAATAGATGCAAGGCAAATAAGAACTGCGAAGAGGATGATGGATTTGATAACACCTCAAAGTTCCCGATGATTATATAGTGGGCGACTTTGCGATCGTGGCGTGAAAGGATATATAGGAAGGGCAACAGATAGAAGGGTAGAAACTTTTAGCAACGGGGGGAAGTTGTTCGGAAACTAAACATTTCGCCGATGATAACGCGGCATGTCATAAGCATGTAGGGACAAACTTACGTCTCCAGGTCTTCTCTTGCGTTCCGAAACACTTCCGAAAGGGGAAACCGATCAGGGCAGATATACCGACTCGTTTCCCCGCAAAACTCGAGCGTTGGTCGGCCGGAGAGTAGAAGTACTAAGTGGCAGAACCGTGACTCGTTTCCTATCTAGGAAAGTTATGCCACACACCCGACATCGGCCACCAGCCCTTTGGATCTCCAAATCTCTTCACACTGGCCCAAGACTCCCGAATACCGGGGGAAGCCTCCTGCTTGACAGTTCCTCCAGTACTCGCTCAGGAGCCTACATTGTTGTGGAGAGACCGTGTGCATCGCTGCCAGGAAGGCGGGTTTTGCCATGTGCGCGTAGAAGCGGGAGGACGAGGAGCAAGCAGGGAGGATGTGGCAAATCCTTTCGACGGCGCACTGCACTGTCGTGTGCCATGGTTCGTCCGCCGTTCCCCTGGTCTCTCCACGACTGTCCCCGGTTCCCGGCCATGTGAAGACAGCTATTGCTGCTGCGCAGCGCCATGCGTCCCTGCATCTTCCCCGGGGTGTGGTCTCCAGCCCAAGCTGGAGGAGATGGCCGGTTGTCCGGTCTCTCAAATCAAGCTCCTGCTCTAATTCCCGTCCGTCGTGCGTCTTTGCCAAATCGACGAACAGCTGAAATGTCTCCGGGGAGCAGCCAACCGAGGTGAAGAGATCCTCGGAAATCAGGTCTCGATGCCAGTCGAGGAATATCAGCGCATGGTCTCCATCTCCGTCACTCTCGGTGAGCTGCCTGATGACAGCGCCCGTAGTGTCCCACCAACAAAAGTACGCCATCATCTCGGAGAGACCAGTGACACCACGCGATAGTGCCTCGAATTTCTCGCGACTATGGCAGTGGTAGTCCAGGAGGGACCGGGCGCCGCGTAGATGTCGTTGCCAGTGCCCAAATGTCCCGTCCGAGGCAACTTCGAAGAATGCGAACGCTAGCATGCCGACAAAGGCAACCGGGTCGGCAGTCTTGACGGCCTGGCTCAGGCAGTTGAGCGCAGCCAGCTGATGGACCTCGGCAGTATCTTCATCCAGCGTTGATTCCGAGCGAGACTCGTTGCCTGGGTCCGGACCATGGCGTTCGGATACAGTAGCGTCTGTGGACATGTGCGCCCGCAGGAAGCCATCTACGCGAGATAGAAGGAGTGGCGAGTTCAAAGCAGTCAGCTGTTGGGACCCGCCGTCCTTCGCCCAGTCCGACTGCTGGGAAAACTCGAAGCTGCGACAGACGGCTGATAGCTTCTCCAGCAACCAATCACGGCCACCTGCGTTCGTGCTCGGATCGTCTTGTTTCGCGGGTGACAGACGGAGCTTCTTCGTCGTGCTCGGTTGTAGTCCTGCCTCGGAGGTTGGTTATCTTCGGGCTGCCCGGGGAACTCCATGTCGGAACATGGCACCAACGGCATAACTTACTGGTACTCGACCTCGCCCTCCCTACGCCGGTCGCTGACACCGCCGGTGCGCAAGCCCAGACAATCCTCTGCGGATACCCTCCGCATTCCAGCCCGGATTGGACACATGGGAGGCAACGGGGCCTATTCAGGTCACACTTAACGCCTCGGGCTTTACAGCATCGACAATCCCGATCTCGGCGGATGCCCCTTAGATTCGCGGGGTTTCGGGCGGACTTGGCCTTTGTCATTCTGTAGAGAGGCTATTCAGAGCCAGGGTGAAGTCAAGGGAATGGGGGAAAGTGTCTGGGGTGACAAGGGAGGCAATTGGTTTCTTAATGAGGCAAGCAAAGAGTCGAATGTAGTCCAGCCGGAATGAACCTGGGGGCGGCCACCTCGGATATCAATCCGCTAGGACCTCATTGCTTGCTCGATTAGGAAAGGAATCGGAGAACTCCGGTGCCACTCGGTGGCA
The DNA here is from genome assembly GCA_001599815.1 of Furcasterigmium furcatum. Taxonomy (NCBI): domain Eukaryota; kingdom Fungi; phylum Ascomycota; class Sordariomycetes; order Glomerellales; family Plectosphaerellaceae; genus Furcasterigmium; species Furcasterigmium furcatum. The sequence continues at coordinate 120,549 of BCIA01000004.1, forward strand.
CGTTCCGGAACTCTAGTGGCCTCTGATACTCGATCGTTATCTTTTTGCTGCCATCGTACTCCCTGACTGACTCGGGGATAGGCTTATCTTAGAATGGCCCAGCGTCACCCCTAGCTTACGGAGAACGCTAACCCTCGACTTTTGCGGAGAGCTAGCACGATTGACTGCCTGACTGAGAAGGGAATTAGGACCCGACCAACTGGAACCATCCATAGATGGATCCGTCGGAGGTGATTTGGAGCTGGGCCACGGGACATTGCACCGATGGCCAGAGCACGCCGTTAGACACCACCTCGAAACCAGAGATACCTTCCGGTCTACTTAGATCGCGCAGGCGGTGCTTCGAGCAAAGGATATATTATGAGCGGTTCTGTCCTCACTCTTTTGCCCTCTTGACTGAGCTCACATACAAGCTACATCAACCACTCAAATCTCACTCTCACCATGGTCACCCAACAAAGATCCCCTGCGACATCGCTTCGCGAGAAACCAAAGAAGCTAGCGGACGAAAACCTCATGGACGTCGAGCAGAGCCTGAGCGCCAATGCCCGGGGTGCTATGGAGGATGTTCGCTCGCCTGCGGTCCGGAAGATCATCCGCCGCATCGACCGCCGCCTCATCGCCACCGCCGGTTTCATGTACTGCGTCAGCCTCATCGACAGAGCCAACTTGGGGGCAGCCAACATTGCTGGCATGTCTGCTGACCTGGGACTCAACGTCGGTTATCGATACGTAGGGGGTCACCCAAGACTTTCACCAGATACGAACGCTGATCATTGAACAGTCTATCATTGCCCTGGTGTTCTTCATTTCGTACACCCTGTTCCAGCCGCCTGCTACCATTCTATGCCGCAAGATTGGACCCCGGATCTTTCTGCCCGGAATCACCCTCGCTTGGGGTATTCTTCTTGTCAGTTTACCTCGGAACCGGCATCGAACGGAATACTGACTTAGAACAGATTGGCTTCGGATTCCCGCAGCATTGGCAAGCTCTGGCTGGGTTGAGGTTCCTCCTAGGAGTCCTCGAGGCTGGCTTTCTTCCCGGCTGCCTCTATCTGATTTCCACCTGGTACACTCGATATGACCTCCAGAAGCGTCTCACCGGCTTTTACATGATTGGATTCTTTGCTTCCGGTCTTGGAGGCATTCTGGCTTATGGACTCATGCAGATGGTAAGCTACGCGCGGGCAACAAGCGACAAAGCACTTCTGCTTACTTTATCAAGGATGGCATTGGTAACCTCGGCGGCTGGCGCTGGATCTTCATTGTCGAAGGCTTGGTGTGTTATTCCTTCTGAAACTCAGAAAGGGCTCTAAGCTGACTCCAGAACAGATCACCATCGTCGTGGCGGTAATTAGCTCGTTCACTTTGGTTGACTTCCCCGACCAAGCTCTTCGGAAAGGAAACTTTCTCGCCAAAGAGGAGTGTGCGCAGATTATTTACCTTATCGACGCGGACAGAGGTGACTCTGCCGAAGAACCTTGGAACTTCAAGGCGTGGATTTCCTCCGGAAAAGACCTCATTATCTGGGGCTATGGTCTGGCATTCTTGTAAGTGAAATGCACGACCTGTGGTGACAACGTTGCTGACGAGGTGATAGCGGCTTCACTGCTATTACTTATGGTGTTGCGTACTTCCTGCCACTGATTCTTCGCGACAGCATGGGGTTTTCGCTGGCAGCGTCCCAGTGCCTCATTGCTCCCCCTTATTTCGTGGCTTGCCTCTACATGTATATGACTGCATGGATCAGCGATAAGTATCACATTCGGGGCCCCATCATTGCTGCAAACACGGTGGTCGGTATCATTGGACTCTGTCTCATGGTATGAATTCTCAGACTCCTGCCCGATAACCACTCCTACCAAATGAGCAGCCCTGACTTTTCATTCAGGGTCTCGTCAAGAACAGTGGCGTCGCATACTTTGGTGTTTTCCTCATCTGCTGCGGCTTCAACACGAATATCCCGGCTTGCATGACATATCAGGTATGTTCTGAGCTCTTCAGATCTGTTTTTTCCACCCTAACAGGCTTCCAGTCAAACAATATCCGCGGACAGTGGAAACGCGCATTCTGTTCGGCGAGCTTCGTCGGACTCGGTGGAATCGGCGGCATCGCGGGTTCTCTTATCTACCGCAGCCAGGATGCGCCTCACTATCGTCCCGGCATTTACACCTCTATTGGGTTTGCCTTAATGGTACTCTGTATCATTTGTTTCAATACCTGGTACTTCCGTCGAGAGAATGCCAAAGCTGATCGCGGAGAAAAGATCCTCCAAGGTCACCCCGGCTTCAGGTACACGATTTAGAGTCAAACTAGGCCGAGAGGAGTCATATGCAACCAGAGAGAAAAGCAGTCAGGAGACCAGACGAGAGCATATGCTGACACTTGTTGAGATTTATCACGTGGATCTTGTCATTCACTCCTGAGCGTTAGTGTAGCCTGTGGTTGAGCTCAATGGCACTTGGACAAGTGGTCTATGTATTGCAACAGTTCTTGAACGCACATGTCGGTTGATCCAAGCAGGTTGAACTACACCTCACTCTTATCGCCACTATTTCGGCCACGAATCTCAGACAGCAAGTACATCCAGCAAAAGTATATTCCTACTACGCTCACCTTCGTTATTTCGTTTTTTGAAGCCACTCCTGCACGATGCCTCGGAAGTCGACCAGCTTGTACGGCTCGGTGATTTCCCGGTACCAAGTCGGCTTTCTGTGGCAGCGCAGATTCAGGTCGGATAGAAGAAGATCCGCATACGGAATGCTGTCGAATACCAGGTCAGGGCACCGTTCTCCAGTGCCTCCAGCCTCTTTCGGCCGTCTGATCCTCTGGTATTCAGTGTGGTGGTACGTCTCCCGCTTGATGACATCTAACCCGAGAGCCGTGGTAGACCCGAGGGCCAGGTGCGGGATCTTGTCGTCGAAGAGTGCCGTAATCCACAAAGCCTGTGCCTGCGACAGAATAGCCGTGTGCAACGTAATGTGCGCGCCGATGACGGCAAGATTCTTCTTCCGGACGAAGTCGGGGTCGCAGGGGAGCATGAAGCGGTGCAGCCGGTAGGGCGCCGGAGATGCGGCTTCAACCTTGGCCATTGCGACACTGCCAGTGGTCTTTTCCTGGCGGAGGTTGCCCGGTAAATGTCTGACCGGCTTCGCTCGCAGTACGGGTGCGGACCGGAGGATGTCCGCTCTGACTTGGGCTTCCAGCACCGGCTCCGTCTTTCCAGAGCCTGGAAATCCTAGTTTCTCGACGATCCCCTCCGGGAAGAATTTCAAGCTTGGCCTCGCCTCCCACCCCGTACAGCAAATAACGGCATCTGCCTCGATGGTGGTGCCGTCCGAGAGGTGAACAGAGGACTCCGACAAGGAAGAAACCTCTGCTGCGTGGGCGCTGATCTGTCCGTCTCTGACCAGGTCGAAGAAGCTCGTCTCGTAATTGTGGACGCTGAGTGAATTGCCCATCCAGAAAGTTGAGGTCCAAGGTTTCAGGTCCGCCACTCCTGGGGTCTCATAAGCGTTCAGCTTGGTGACCTTGTTGTCCAGATGCCTCCAGAAGAGCTGAGAAAGCTTCCGGCCGAGCCATGTCCGGTTGATCCACGCCCGAATCGGCCAGGCAGAGCGCCCATACGGGTTTGGATCAAGCCATGTGAATAGTCGCGTTGCCGACGCGGCCGAAATAGACGCAATGTAACCTTCCAGCCGTACCGGCCAGCACCAGCTGGGCCCGCCACCGGCTCTTCTCATGACCATATGGGCTCTGGCACCAAAACGAGCCGCGGAACTGTAGCAGACGTCCCAGGCGGATTTGTTACCGCCAATGACCACGACAGCCTTCATATCTGACATCTCTTGCGCCCGCTTCTTGAAGTCTTTCGCGTGGAAAACCGGACCCTTGAAATCCTGCTTCCCGGGAAGCGGCGGCATGAACGGCTCCGAGGTCAGGCCAGTAGCCAAAACCAGCTTCGTAGTGATGAGCGTGCCGCAGGACTCCATGTCGGTTGTTGACGTTGTGAATCCAATCTCCCATTTCCCGTCAGGAAGCAAGGTGGCAGATTCCGCCTTGGTGTTGAACCGGATGCGGGACATCAACCCGAACGCCTCGCAGAAGTCGGAGAGATAGGCATGGACAACCCTGCCAGGAATATGCTGCCCCTTCTCGATACCATACTGCTTAGGCACGAGGGGAAAGTCGCTGAATTCGTAGGTGCCGACGACATTATTCGTCTTCAGGCCGGGATATAGTCGTTCGCTGGCCCAGGTGCCACCCACGGAGTCCGCGTAGTCCAAAACGAGGATGTCCGCTTCGTTGTGCGCCTCGAGGTACGTCTTGGCCATGGCCAGTCCATGCCATCCTGGAGAAGTGTGTCAGAGAGAAGATAAGCAAGGACCTATCAAACCTACCGGCGCCAACAACAACAAGATCAAAACACTCCATGACGTGGAGCATTCGCGTGACCCCTCGTAGCTCAACAAAAGAGAGATCCAACGTCCTCGGGAAATCTCTTTATAAAGGGTATATGATAAAGTCGTGTAAACGACGATCAACGATGCGTTCTATGTTGTATGTGTGAAATGTGCTTGCTTTTGTATTGTTAGGACGATGAATGGCAGATGTGAGAGGCCGGTACCTCGGCGTGTCTGGGTATACGGGATAGCTCGGAGTTGGCTCAAGATGGCTGGCAAGTTTGCTCGGCACCCCTGCATTCATGCGGGCGATGTGAGAGAATGAGACGATCGGAAGTTGGCCCATTTGGCGGGAGTCCTTCTGGGTGAGGTCGCTGCCCTGTTCGGATTCGCCCTCTAGGATGAGACATTCGGCGTAGTCGGAATTTTAGTCGGAGAGAGGCAGCGTTTGCTGGGTCGGCGAAAGCACTTGGGACCAAATTCCGAGAAACCTTTCTGCTATCTGCGGGGGGGAACAGGACCTAGTTCCATGACCAATGGTCTTGGCAGAATTTAGATAGCATCTAGCGGATGGAATACTAGGGAACTCGGGGAACTCCTCGCTGAACCAGTCTGAGGCATGCCTCTACCTTAACGTGTACCGACCACGGGGCCAGCACACCCGCCAAGCTCCCCGTGTTGGTCTTCCTTCACGGTGGATCTTTCAACCTCTTCAGCTCAGACTCATTCGATGGCCCCTCCTTCATCTCTCGGTCCCAGGTACCTATCATGGTCGTGACCGTGAATTACCGCCTCGGGGCTTTGGGGTTCCCTTCTTCGCCTTTGTTCGAACAGGAAGGGCTTCTGAATCTCGGCCTGCTCGATCAACAACAGGCACTCCGGTTTGTGGCAAAGCATATTGCTTCGTTCGGAGGAGACCCAGAGGCTGTCACTCTTGGCGGTCTATCCGCCGGCGGACACTCGGTCGGGATTCATCTCTTCAACAACGACACCGAGCAGTTGTTCGCCAGGGCATGGCTCCAATCCGGCTCTGTCACAGCAAGAGCGTTTCCTTCGGCGAGTTATCCGCTCTACCAGCGCCAGTTCGACGAATTCCTCGCACTCACGGGCTGTGGTGGCTTATCGGGCAATGATGAGACATTGACGTGTCTACGTAATGCCCCTGAGGAATCTCTGCGGAACGCCACGACGGAAGTGTTCAACAAGTACGACCCGGCTCGCACATGGCCATGGCAGCCGGTTCACGGAGGTTCCTTGTTTGAGCAGCCCGGTTCGGTCTCGGGTATCCAGGGCCGCTTCCACCGTGTTCCCGTCATCACCACGACCACCTCTGATGAGGGCAAGGAGTACGTGCCAACGGCATTGAGACCAACGAGGGATATCTCCAGTTCATGAAGGGGGTCGCACCGGGTTTAACCGACGAGGACTTGAAGCGGATGCAGGCGCTTTATCCCGACCCGGCCACCGATTCATCTTCACCATACGTCAGTTCCCTCAACAGCACGCAATTTGATCGTGTTGCGGCTACTTGGGGAGACTACGCTTATCTATGCCCCAGTCGAGAGACGGCGTACAGGATCTCACGGGCTGGGGTGCCAGTTTGGAAGCTCAGATGGAATGCTGCCAACGGAACTCCAGCGTGGAAGGGTGTTCCACACACGGCAGATATGAGATACTCGTGGGCCGACCCGGACGCAGCATATCCAGCGATTGGAAGCATGTATCTCGCGTACCTGGCGAGCTTCGTGGCTACGGGCGACCCGAACAAGCATCGACTCCCAGGCACCCCCGTGTGGCCGCAATGGGACGATGGATTAGGTACTGATGGTGAGGAGCAGGAATGCGCGGCCTCGCGCGAGGGCCGCGGCAGCTAGTCATGCAGCCGGGAGGGGCACAGGTCGAAGATGATGATATTCGCACAGAGCAATGTCTTTATTGGCGCGATCCAGAGAGAGCCAAGCGGCTGGACAAGTAGGGGCCCGCTGCTTGACCTTGTTGCTATCATGTTAGGCCAAAATGGCGAAGACTTGCACACATTACAGGAGAACCTGCGCTTCATGGTGACTTGACTTTCTACCTTTCGTCGCACTCAATACATCCAACCTCATGCATTATGCTGCAACCCTCGACACGGAATGTGAAATAGCAGGCATAGCGAAAGGGATTGGGACGACATATTACCTCGATTTGTCTGGAGAGAAAGACATAAAGATATATTACCTCGATTGATGGCGCCGGTGTGTATCTCATTTTGAGAAGCAATTGAACATTACCTTCGTTTGCTTAATCACGTGGAAACCCTGGACAGTGTTCTGTCGATTTCAAACAAAGATCTGGGAGCATATTTGAAGCATATTTGTATTCAAGCTCGATTGTCTGCCCCCCCCGGTCGTTAGACCGACAGAGGTTGCGGTGTCCCGGGCTCAGCGTTGTACGAAATTCGGCCCGCCGGAAGGAAGAAGAGCGCAACCAAGGCGCCGCCTCGCACTTCCGGATAATGGTGCGTACCCGGCCCTGGGGCAGTCCACCCGGCTTTCTGCCAGCCCTGCATGCCTTTGAGCTCAGCCGTGTCATCGATCTGTACCACGCAGTTGATCTCTCCATACGGATGGGCGTGGTATTGACCCGCGTAAACTTCCTGGCTATCCATGAAGACGGTTGTAATACTGAAGAATCGGGTCTCGGCTGTCGGGTTGGTGATCCTTCCGCGCCGGTACTTGGGGCCATCGAGCTCCGTCTGGGCTACCCATCCTTCCTCGATACCCTGCCGAATAAACCTGCAGAAATCTTCGTAGTAGGGATTTCCAGGGCCATATTCTTTGTTGAGTCTGGCCTCAAGGTCCTTCCCAGGGGTTCTGGAGGGTGAGAAGATGCACCGTCAGATCCTTCAGGTCACATGCAAAGACAAGGGAGACAGTCACACTCACAAGTCCTGGACTTCGTTCAAGAACTCGCTGGCTCGAGCTACAAACTTCTGCGCAGTCGGCCACTTGGCAAGGTCTAAAACGGCTGCGGTGTCGACTCTGACCATGGTCGCAGCTGGGTGGAGGACGGCGGGGAGCTGGGTATAGAGGCAAGCCGTAGACTCGAGATCGTGCCGTGAAAAGAGTCAATTTAGACGCATATAAATATCCAACTACCTAAATTCAAGCCTAGAAGAAGGTCAGCAATGGAAAATGAAAGTGCCGAGGGGGATTTGGAGCAGATCGGTAATGGGTGTGGACTCTCTCCGATGAATCCGAACTCTCCGAGACTCTCGCCGATCCGACACCCTTCCGCCCACCCAGCGAACAACCAAGCCCATACTAAAGTCGCTAAGTATTGATTTTGTTCACCAATCGGGTGTTTACGATAGTCACGGCTCAGCATGACGGATTGGGCCAGGCGCTGGCTAGGACTTGTATGGTGCCTGCCTCGCAACTCCATCCAGGGAGCGAGCGTATTCTTGGATCCTCACCTGGTTGGAGGCAGGGTAGTCTCTTTGCTTCTTCGCAGGACCGCCCCAACAATATGCATGCATCAGTGGTGTAGAGCCTAAAATCGTGACTGGTCCTAGTCCTGGTCCTGGCCGATACGCCTTCATTGTCCACGATTCACCTGTAGCACATGTTCAGCGCTGAGGATCAACCATTGCGGATAGGGAGACCAATGTTTAGCCACAAGGGTGTAGAGCTTTTCGCCATCAACATGTTTGGCATTTCCATGAAATTTTATTGACATAATGACTGATGCTGCAGCGACTCCCCAAGAATCTAAGCAATACCAGTAGTCACAATCTGAGGTCAGCTCCAGATTCCCGAACGATATAGAAATAATATCGGGCCTCTCCGAATCTCTCTGCGCCTCAACAAGCCGACGACCCTTCGTATACCCGCCCTCCGCTACACTCCAGACGACACGACATTGCGACACATCCGATCTCCTCTAAGCAACCCACCGGAAGCCAGGGTGCCTCCAGTCAAGGTCCTCGATCTGCTTCTCGGAAAGACCCGCAAGCTCGTCCTCGGCCGACCTGCTTTCACGCTTGCGATTGTCTCTCTTCATCCATAGGAGGGTGAGAGTCCCGATAACAAGGATGCAACCAGATGCGGCCAGGTTGAGACCATTTCCAATGGGGTAGTGCGGCCCATCGCTGACCATGAAGGACCATGTCGAGATTAAACCGCCGATGTTCCCGAACATGACTAGATGCGAGAAGAGTCATCAGTAAGAAATCATACTATGGCGAGGGGAGGTAACCGTGGCAGGTCGAAATCGAAAGCGCAGTATTGGCCTTTTACGTACCGTTCGTTCCGATGCCGCTGCTCCTGGCCGTATCGCTCAGGACGTTGGCACTGATGTGAGAGTTCAGAATCGGTGCCATGTAAAAGGCGGCACTGGTGATGAGGAAAGTCGCGCCATATCTAGCCTGCGGGCTCTCGGTGCCGAGGAACATGGAATATCCAACCATGACAATAGGTGCGCTGCAGATGACAAAGATCTGCCTGCGATCGATCTTATAGCTGATGCCAGGAATAAGCACGGTAAAGAACGCCCCTACGACATAGGGAGGGACCGTATAGAGCTGGTGGGAGATTGTCGAGCGCTCCGGGTAAATCGTTCTCACGATAGTCGGCAGGAAAAAGGCCAGGCCCTGGACGGTGATGTTGTTGAAGAGGAAGACAAATGCGGAAGTCAGCGTCAAAGGGCTGCAGATACCAGCCACCAGCTTGGCGGTATCAATCTTATCCAGTACTTTAGTCGCTCCTGGCCGCTCGCTCTTGATACGGTCGATAGCAAGCTTTTTCTCCTCCTCATTGAGCCACCTCGCACTTTCGGGGCGGTCAGTGAGGGTGGCTGCATGTTGGATCAGCCATCAGCGCGAGATCGCTTTGAAAGAGGCAAGACGCAGAGCCAATACATACCGAACGAGATCAGAGCCAGAGCAACAGTGACAATGCCTTCGATAGCTATACAGGAGATGCAGTGTTAGCTCTGAGCCGAAACGCTGTCATGTGCCGAGGTGTGGGACGTAGTAGAGCTTACCAAAAATCATCTGCCAGCTGTGGAACATGCCGAAGTTGTCAAGCCTAAGGATTCCTGATGCCAGAAGACCACCGAACGCTCCCGCGAGCGGCGCCATAACGATATATAGGGAGAGCCGGAAAGTAAGCTCGGAGCGCCGATACCATCGTGACATATAGTAAGCAATGCCAGGAAGCATGCCGGCCTCAAAGATTCCGAGTACAAAGCGAACACCGCAGATCTGCGGGATATCAGAGACGAAGGCCGTGAAGATAGAGCTGAGTCCGAAGCCCAGCGAGGTTGCAGGGATGAACCAGCCGGGGCCCATCCACTTGCAAAGAATATTGGCAGGGATCTCAAAGATGATGTAACTGATGTAGAACACCGACAGGACGAGGTTGTAGTCCGTCCCGGACATGCCGAGGTCAGCCTCGAGTCCAGCCAGGCGAGCATTCCCTGTCAACATCGCTGTTAGCTGGATGTGTGTGTGTGTGTGAAATGGATAGAAAAGTCGCGTACCAATGTTTGCTCTATCGATAAAACAGAACAGATAGAGCAGGGCCACCGTCGGGACAATCATGAAGTCGATTTTTCTGCGCAACGCTGCCTCCTTTTTGGGGTCGAAATCGAACCCGCCATGTTGGAGACTATGGCTCGGCTTGTTAGTTCGTTCAAGTTGGCATCCAAGGGGGAAGACTGAAAGTGACTCATGCCTTTCAGCAGTCGCTTTGCCAAGGTCGGAGTGGCCAGAAGCACTCTCGATTGCGCCCTGAAGTTTTTCTTCCTGGCCACTGGCTTGCATCTTGGACATTGGTGCAGGGGGAGGAAGCCGATTGATGGTGAAGGGTGCGGGCAGATCCCGTATGTGTTTGCTTATGGCTGAGATTTCTGAAAAGTGGAGGAGAGAAAATCCGGCAGCTTGGGGACTCTGCTCGACTTGGAATAATGACCTGGAAGAGAGGGTAAGGCCAGAAATCCCGTCGAGTCTTCACTGGGATTTGCCCGAGTACTTGTATTCATACATTTCCGGCCTTATCATCCAGGTCATTCATCGCTCGGCGAAGGCAGGGTCATAGATAGCTACAGTCGCCTTATCATATGGGTCACAGGGCGCTCGGCGAACGCAGGGTCATAGATAGGTGCAGCGACCCCAGTCCCCCCATGGGGTCAAGGTGCCACTTAGTCCGATCCCGGGAAGCCAGCGCTTCGTGATTGCTAGTGTGTCCACGCGAGAATGTATGGACCCTCGGTGGCTAGCTAATCCTCGTCCTGTTACTGGCAGAATGCATCATCCGAAGGACATCATGAGCGACGGTTAATTCGGCGTAATAGTCTGGGCACCTTATCCGAGGCTCGTCTGCTACCTGGCGGCGCTCAGCTGGGCTAGCCCGTCTTGGCCAGGAGGCGATTAGGTACCCCGATATCCGATCTCGCCGATCAAATTCCGCCACTCCCCTCACTCCGACTTAAATTCCGACCTCATCCCCCGCCACAGCCACATCACATCCACGAACTCTGCGCGAGCCCGGTCCAGAAGAAGAAATCTCACCAGTTCCGACTGAGCGGATGAGCAGGGGATCCTCACACAATGGCTCCGCCGAAGGGGCCGAGGATGCCCGCGTGCGAGCCCTGCAGGCGATCGAAGCTCTTCTGTGACCACGCGAGACCCGCCTGCGGCCGGTGCCAGGACGCCGACAAGGCCGGCGGTTGCGTCTATCGGCGGCGTCCCTTTTCTCGCAAAAAACAGCGCCATGATCTCGGTGCCCTCGAAGCATTCTCTCACCGGGCCGAGCCCGCGACCCTGTGAGTTACACCGCGATGATGCACCCACCACCCTGCCCCTATCTCGGTGGGAGCGGCATGTCGACCTAGCCTCCTCGGCCCGAAACGTATCTGCAAGGCCTCTTTAGCTACAGTGCTTACAGTTTTCCTCAGTCCTAGTGCTGGCCGAGAGAATGTCCCCAGCCCGAACTCCCCGTCCGTTCCCACAACCAGGACAAACTACCCCAATCCCGGGTACATGGGCGCGTCCAGCCATGTCGCCATCTTCAGCCAGATATCCCAGGATGGTGACATCCTCGAGGACTCGGGCCTGGCCCCGGAAGACCCCGCTACTCCGCCGGCGGTTGATCCGTCGCTCTTGGGGTTCGATGCTGAGATGCACATTACCAAGGTCGCGGAGTGCATGAAACACCTGCTGGGCACTTTCAACTCCGACGCACTACGGGACCTCGTGTCGTTTTGGCAGGCCACACGAGTCAACCTCACCTTGGCTGGGCCTCTGCTCTATTCGTGCCTTCAGACACTGGACGACCTCCGATCGCTCTCACCAAATACGGCGGCCGGCATTGGCCCTTATATGGTTTACGCGAGAAAGCTACTCCGAAACTCGATCCAACCCCTGACCGTCCGGGCACCTCTTCGACTGGACAGCTTCTGTTCTCAGTTCATCGGTTCTAACACCCGATTGGAGACGATAGGGCTCCTCTTCTGCGCCGTGATCCGAGCTGCGTCCGAAGTCCACGTGTTTCCTGCGCTGTATCTCGGTAATACGCGCAGACAAGAGCTGGTATCGCTCGCTGCTAGGTTGACCAACGTCATCGTCGAGGCTATCTTGTCTCTTGATATGCTCAACGACCTTCAGCTCGTGTTGCAATACGAGAACTTCATATCTCACTCCTTTGTATTCGGAGTGCAATGTGTGTAATCCCTGAACGAGCCAAAGTTATCAACTCGGCGACTGACTTGACTCACAGCATATCATTCCTTCCGCAAGCTCGGAGACGTCATCACGTCCATAATGTCCCTCGGGTACCACGAGACACTAGGATCCACGGAGACAGTGCCTTCTTTTCTCATCGACATCCGAAGGACGGCTTTCTGCCGAGCGTACTCTGCCGACAAGAACTGGGCCATCTTCTTGGGGCGACCTCCGCGCCTGGCGAAGAAGTACTGCAACCTTCAGGCGGCCCTCCGGCAGTGCTCCTCGACTGATGCGGATGATGGCATCCCCTCGCTGTCTGGCCATCAAGATACTTTACGGTGGCGCCCCGACTCCGAGATGTCAATCTGGGCCGAGACCCGCTGGACCGCAGCCTGCGCGGCTCTGAAGGAGGAGATACTTGAAATGTTCAGAGACAACAGCAGAGAGCGGTTCGATGATAGAGTGAGGTACGTACGCCTGGGTGACCAGCATGCCAAATTCTAGAAACTGCATCGTCCATTCGCTGAACATCTGACCTCAGCGACCTTCAGAGGCGAGCCGACCAGCAATGGGATGCTTTGCCGAAGAGCTTTCGCATGGTAGGGAGCCTCAAAGACTACGACAGAGGAGCCTGGGAGCGAGACTTCCTAGCCAGCACGAGGCTCAACTATCTACATGTGCATTTCCTGCTGCGCCTGCTGTGTCTCGGGTCGTCAACAGATCCCGACGCCGCTTTCGTCAGCCTCTCTCGGGAGATACTTGCCCTGGTCGTGGAGGTCATCGTCCTGAGAAACGAGCTGGTCTGCTCTACGGGGACGAGCTTCGAGTGGAAGGTGAGCATCATGGCTGCTGTGCACGAATGTTTGCTAACTTTCAATTCGAGCTGGCGCATTATGGTCTCCCGGCAATAGGTATCATAATGATTGCGATGCTCAGGAGGCGGCATCCGCCAAACGGGCTGCAAGATACCGAGATCATCCGCGACCTCGGCATCGTGGTTGCGGGGGTCGACCTGGGCACGATCGTGCGGCCAACAGAACCCAACTATGCTCTGCTATCCAGTGCGACCAGGACGATCAAGAAGGTTTTAGTAGGGATGCAGAGCAGAGGTAGGCCACATACCCCCGTCCTGGACGATGATACGGCATGGCCTCTTGAAGCATGGGTTCCACAGGCTCAGCTTGAGCCCTGGGACTTCGAGTTCCGCTTCTGGGAGAATCTTGCGGAGCACCCATCCATTTTTGACCCTTCCTGTGTGACGAATGGATAGGAGAAGAAGAAGAGGGAACAGTTTTGATGATAGCTGGCCAAACCTCGGCCTGAGGGCATGCATGCTTCGGGACGGCACCCCGGACCTCAGAATGCCGAGGAGCGAGTCGAGTGTCACAAGTAGGTCTACTGACGGCTAGATTGTCGATTTGTCTCCGGCTAGAAGTATTCTTCGTCCTCCCAGTTCAAATCCAAACCCGTTATCATCTTCTCTACGACGCTGACCGCGTCGCTGTACACCGCCTGCTGGAGCCTCTGCTTCATCAAGTCGTCGCCGTTGGCAAAGTCGCACCGGAGGCACTTCCTGGTGATCTCGCCGTACTACGGTCCCAGGGAAAAGCGACCCCTCGACATCCGTCGGACCTGGAAGATGTCGTCGGGAGTCTCGACCTCCAGCTTCTGCCACTTGTCGATCTGGAGCATGGCGACACCGAGACTGTACAGGCTGAGGTTATCGATGCCGTAGAGTAGCTGCTCGTAGTCTAGCTGATCGGCCTTGTCGCTTGCCGTTATGACGCCGGATTCTTCCCGGCCGTGCCTCTGCACAAAGTCAACCCCGACGTGCAGCGTGCCGAGGGCCTTCGCCCTCACGGCACTTCTTTTCCCATGGGGCTTTTTTCCCGTGGATGGGATGGACGGGACGGAAATTTCGGACGTGTTATTTGCTGGATCTACCTTACCTTAGATTAGATACTGGGTGATGAAGACCAACAGGTCATCAAATATCAGTCTATAGTATGCTTAACCACGTAATCATTTACAAACCTCGTGTAAATTACTGAGGTTATAAGCACTCCTTCCGTATTACAGGGCATTAGACTCCTTCCTAATTTCTTTGCTAACCAGCTTCTCCAGAATGCCATGAACGTGGACAGCTGCCTTGACATTACTTCCCCCAAAGCCATCCGCCATAGATTACTAGTAGCTCTCCTTAGAATTCTCCTCGGGCAAGCAGATCCGAAACTCGGGGAATCCTAAAGCGAATAGCGGTACTCGGGGTTCATGTCACCAAGATCCATCTTCTCCTGCTCCGTCAGGCTGGTGTCCGGCTTGGCAGCCCTCTGCCTGTTTTGCAGCCAGCAGCCCCAAGCGTAACCTATGCACGAAATGATGCTGAGGATTACGAACGCAATACAGATCGAATAGCCCGGGATGAAGCGTGGAGCATCCTTCTGCAGGAAGGCGTAGACGCTGATGATTCCACCGATGTCTGCATTGGACGTCAGCCTGAACACCTCACAGAACCCCTAATGAGGCCGGACCATATTAGACAGGGCAACTTACTTCCGAAGCCAACCTGCCAAGCACTTCCAATAGCGCGCCTGTGGTGGCCGCCGAGATTCATGTTAAACCAGCAGACGACGATAGGCATCGCGGTGTAGGCGCCCATGGCAACCAGGAACAGCGCCGCGTACTGCACCTGGGTGTTGTCGTGGACGCCCAGGAGAATTCCAAAGCCCGCAATGCTGACGCATATAGTAAAGACGGCGAAGCCGAAACGGTGGCGAACCCTGTCGGACATCGTTGCAATGGTCATCGAGAAGGCGAAAGCTGCAGCCCAGGGAGGCACGCTGAAAAGCTGCGTCTGAATGGGGCTGTAGCCGTAGGTTCGGATGATGGTGGGTGCAAAGTAGGCGTATCCCTATTATGATATTAGTCCGCGTGTCCGGTGGCAGGCTGAGAGTGTAGAAGG
This sequence comes from Furcasterigmium furcatum, assembly GCA_001599815.1. NCBI lineage: Eukaryota > Fungi > Ascomycota > Sordariomycetes > Glomerellales > Plectosphaerellaceae > Furcasterigmium > Furcasterigmium furcatum. The sequence goes on from BCIA01000004.1 coordinate 135,622, forward strand.
GCCGAGAATGGACTTACGTAGCCGGGAACGATGAGTCCGAAGCTGAGGTGATAGGTTAGCATGTTTTCTGTTGACTTCCTCTCGTCAAATGAGGAACCAGCAGGGGGAGACCTACTACATGAAGCCGCCGAGAATGACCTTGTAGTCCTTGAGGACATTTCCCACGTCCTTCAGGGTGATCTTACGCTCATGTCCCGAAGCACCCTGGGAACGCCTCAGACGCTCAGTCACGTAAGCCTTCTCATCTTCCTTGAGCCATTTGACGTCTTCCGGGAAGTCGGGCAGCCAGAACCAAAAGGCGAAGCTGACAAGCACCGTCAGCAATCCTTCGAGGATGAAGATCCAGCGCCAGCCCATGTAGCCACGGACACCGTCCATCTTTCCGATAGCTGCGGCCAGCAATCCGCCGAAGGCGCCTGCGAGAGTCGTGCTGTTGAAGAAGAACGAGTATCGCTTCTGCGCCTCGTGTCTCCGATACCTGTAGTCGCACGGTTAGCCTGCACCTCTGTGTGCCTCATTCTTGGCGCCTTCTGTGGGAAAGACTTTACCACGCCCCTAAGAGGTAAAAGCAGCCAGGAAACATGCCTGCGTTTCAAAAATCAGCTCAATCCGATGCAAGGTGAAGGCGTGGGAGCGAGTTGAAGCTTTTGGGACCCGAGGTCACCATCACGGGATGTGCCTGTGTTTGTCCCACTTTTTCCGCTGAACCCCTTTTCCGCGATCTCGACGTCGCCCCAGACGCCCATCCCGTCAAATTTTGTTTCCAGGGGGAATACCTACCAGTTTCAAAGACTCCAAGGAAGAAGCGAGTCGTGAGGAGACCAGAATAGTTCGTGACAAATCCTTGGATCATAGTGATCATTCCGAAGGCGAACATGTTGATCGAGAGCCAAACATGAGGCTTGAACTTCTTGAGCAGGATGTTCGAGGGAATCTGCAGGATAAGATGTAAGAGACAGTCTTCACTGACAGGTTAGGGCAGGTTCCGTCCACTCACTTCGAAGAGGATGTATGGGACGAAGAAGATGACGAGCGCGTTGTTGTACATGGTGCCGGTGAGGCCGAGTTCCTCAGAGAGACCGAAAACATTGGCGTTCGCGATGTTGACTCGGTCTAGATGGTGAGATTCTCAATGAGCATGGCAGATAGCATGGGAAATCGCAAGGGTAAACGTACCCAGGAATGCCAGAAGGTACATGATACAGAGGAACGGCACGACGTGAAAGTCGATCTTGGCCATCAGACGGCGGTCCGATGTGTGCGACGGGCACACCAAGGGCTCCAACTCCTGGGTCTGCTCAACATCGCGAGGCTTCTCCATGGACTGCGAGTCCGAGGCTGCCGCCGCGTTGTGCTCTTCGATTCCAGACTGCTGCATCTCGAAAAGGGCGCGTAGCGGAAGATAGGTGTTCTAGACTAGGACAAGGCGCGTCCGTGTTCCACGATCAACGGGGCGGCTTGGGTTTTATTCCAGCCATCGGGAACACCACAACAGGTCACAAGCGGCGCAGCTCGCCGACTTCGGTGAGTGAGCAACTTGACCGGCCCACCGCGTGGAGTCCAAAGAAGAAGTTGATCTCCCTAGGCTGGTCGACGGGTGGTTAGGGGGCAAGGGTGCCCCCAGGGAATACGCCGGACTGTGGACAACCCCGCGTTTCCTCCCCAGCACCATTGCAAACCCGGCAGGTGGGAGCTTAATCCAGGGGCGTGGCGGCCGGATGGCTTGCAGTGATGCAACCTTGCATTCGGGCTGATGAACCGGCAGTGAGTTCAGGTGTGTCACGGTGCGGAAGAGGTCCGCGCCGTCCAGTTGGCGCCCGCCCCGGAGCGTGCCATCACGTAACATCACGGAGCGCCACAGGCGTCCAGCCAAAAGCTTCTTCAGACTTAGGGGGGTCGGACGAAACCCCTGCAGGTGCCTGCCTCACGGGGCAATATTTGTAAGACACGGACGACAAAGTTTCCTACAACAGACAATCCTTCTGTCCGGCGGCTGGCCAAATCAACCCTGAGTTTCCACCGGCCCGGTCCCATGTCCTGACCCCACAATCTGCCCATAGTGTAAGTGCCAAGCACCATACCCGAGAGGCGGCTCGATTCGAGAATTTTTCTTTTTGGCTTGGCGGCTCCGAGTCGGCGTTCGCGACCACCAACTCTTCCCACACCTCCGTCCTGGCCACCAAGCCCATGCGTGGGCCCGGAGCCCGCCGCTCATCTCCGAATCGGCCACTCTGACTCTTACCTCAAGTCTGACACTTCAAGACCGCAGGGCCATGTCAGACATGGGTGCGCGAAGAACAGAAGCTGGTTGCCCTCCCTCGAAGTCGCCCTCTCGGCCAGACTTCAGATCGATCGAGCCGCGGAGAGTTGAGACGATCCGCCTTATTGTCAGGCAGCCGAGATGGGTCCTTTGTTCGCTTCAGGAATCCCGCGTTAGCGCTGGCTGGACCAAAGATGATTCTAGATCGACAGTTTCACGGTTGAGCGTGGACGGCAGATCGACGCAACATGCCTGTTGGGCTTCCCTTTGCCTTCGTGACCCTGCTTCGTGATCCACCTTCCCTGGATGCCCTCCGGCTCTCTCTCGCCAGCACAACGTCAGCCAACAGTTCTCGGCCGATGACCCGGTCAGAGAGTTCTCCCCGCAAATCTCAGTCCAGCAGGGTTCATAGGCTCCACCGAGTCCAACGAATATCACGAGGCCTTGCGAACGATCAACTGCAACGAGATGTTTCCTGTCACGTCCACGAAAGACTGTTCCAGGGCAGAGCCGGACAGCGCTTTCGGCCCAAACATCGTCACGAACCCCAAGCCTGATCAAGCCGAGCACTGCTGTACACGAGGAAGATGGAAGTCAACACCTTCCTCGCGGACTTGCTGTCGTCGCTGCCCCATTGCCCGTCCTTACCTGCCTCTTCGCTCAAGATAACCTCTTTTGGCTTCGGAAAATTGAGATAGTCTCTTTCTAGATTAGAGAAAATTGAGGTCGCCTCATACTGAACTAGAGAAAATCGAGATGGCCTTATGCTAAACTAGAGGTTATCGAGATGGCTTCCCTCTGGTTTTCAGGAAGATGAGATGGACCGGTGCTGACCCGGAAGGAATTCTAAGGATTGCCTAATCGACTTCTGCTGATTCTCAAGAATACCAACCCAGGCCTCCTCTAATCTTCCGCTTTGCTCTTCCTGATCTTATTATACTTCAAGGGCATTTTTCGACGCACATTTCCAGTGCCGGTGCCTGGCAGATTGACTGATCTCGACCTTGGTGATCACCTTCCCGATATGTGTCTTCATGTGTTGTTTGAGATTGCCGATTGCGTCGAGAACATCTCCGTCCTGGGGTCGCTTGCAAGTTGTGACAGGACAAGTTCGGTTGACCCAGCCCCGGTGAGCGTCATCGTAGTGCTTGTCGAGTTCCCACTGAGTCTTCGAGACTCTCTCGTTGGAATACCCCTCCTGCTTACATCGACGAGGCTCAAATCAACACTTTCTCTGTCGGACATGGGTATCGCGATTTGTCTCAGTCGTGAACATCTTCTTGCGGAAGGGGCAAGCATGAAAGGCCACGTCGGCATCACAGAACCTGACGTGCTTGTCCAGCTCCTGTCTGATTATGTAGGTCCTCTCAAAGTTCGCTTTGGGGCACTTAAACTTGAATCGGGTTGGCATATTCTTGCTGTGCAGCTCGATTTCCTCGCCTGTTGCCTCCTCCCGAGTAAGCGTCTCGAGTTTGAACCAGGCGTGCTGGTGAAAGACCACGTTGATGATTGACAAGAAGTCAACGAATGCATGCCCTGCGGCAAGGTGAAGATGTCGTCGGAGTTCGTGTTGGCGTCAGAGAGAAACATATCTATCTCGTCTGCCCCGGCAATTGCGCGTTGGATGAGCTCGGAACGACTGTCAACTTCCGCAGTGTGTTCCTCGATCTCTGGAATGAGAGTAACAAAATATACAGCTGGTTGAGCTATTTTGCTGTCCAGATGTGCTGCCCTTGACTGATCTCGAAATGAACAAGAGGCGATGTCGAAAGAGAGGCCGTGTCAATTTCCCGAGGTTGAGAGAGAGGCCATCTCGATTTCCGGAAGTCGACAGAGACGCCAGGTCAATTTTTTCAGGCCGCTCCGAGGGCTGCCATCTTTTCTGTGATCCTCCTGCGCTGGGTCAGGGACGTCTAATGGGACAGGTATCCCCTTGGTAACACCTCGCATCTTTGTCACCTCGAGGTGGGACAGGGCTTCCGCATCGCCGCTCCGCAAGGCTCAAATCGCGAGTAGTTTGAGAGGGGAGAGGAGGTGACTTAGATGGCGTCGTCGCAGACGGATCAGATGAAGCGTTGGACAGTCTCGGCCCCGATCCCGAGACAGTGATCTCCCATGCGCTCCTTGGTAGAAGGGCAAGAGTCGAAGAAGATGCCCAGAGGCGACGAAACGGTGAAATGGCGAGGGAGAAGCCTGGGGAAGAGTGTAGGTAGTAGATGCACGAGGAAGAAGTCTGAAACCCTCTCGAGTCGAATCGGAATAACGGGAAGGGGCTCCGGCTTTCTTGTGGAAGGACGTGTGCACGGCGCCTTCCCTTCACATTTGTCGAAGCCTGGTCGACATGGTTGTTCAGCCTCCCAGGGCGGCCATCCTTTCCGCGGCCCTCTGAGTATGCTGGTAGCACACCATGTTGATAGTCGACAGGAACAGGAACTTCATGTTCGCACATCACACTGACGTTGACGAGGAGGGGTTGACCCGGTAAAACGCCGATTTGCCTTGAGGGTATCAATGCCATACCATACATGCGCCAGCCCTGCAGCCCGTGTCCGCGGTGCAGCCAACGCCGATTGCCCCATCACTTAGCGCCCCTTGACCTTCCGTATTACCACCTTGTCACCGTCAAGCTCCCAGCCGACCCCGGCACTGTCCTTGAGAACGTCCCACGTTGACCCTGTGCACTGTTCGAGGTACTGCTTGTCGACGGACAGATACGTGCGGCCGAAGCACTTGAGGGTACGCGTCCTCATCTCGTCTTCCGCAAACTCCATGAGCCTGGCCTTGTGTCCGTCGACGCTCCGCCTGACCCGGTGGAACGCAGCAAAGTCGTCATGGACCAATGCCCCGAGGACTGCGTCGACCTTTCCGTCCGCGAGCTTGTATCGGTGACGGAGAGCATAGGCCTCCGCCAGGTCCCGGCGCCGACAGGCGGTGTCCAGGATGAGATACGCAACCACCTCCTGCAACTCGACGCTTGTCAAGGACCGCAAGGGGTGCAGGCGCTGCAGGACATGTAGGATCGCTGGATGGTACGACTCGGGATGCTTCGTGAGGACCGCGAGGCGGATGTTGAACAGGTAGACCTGGAGTGCAAAGTCGTCGGCACGCTTGGAGGCAACGATGCCTTCCCGCAGCTTGCGGAGCGCCATCATCAAGTCCGAGAGCGGTTTCGTAGAATCAGAGCCGGGCGTCGGACGTGACAAGGCGGGCAGACTCGCAGGCGCGGGGATGACAGCGGAGGATGCGGTGTCCTTGAGCTCGAGGGATGCGAATCGGCGCAGGAGCTCGTCGCGCTCGCCTGCATCGCAGCAGAATGTCATGTACCGCTCGACGATCTTCGTGTAGTACCGTTCTTGGGTCCGAAAGTCGAGAAGCCTGAGGGAATTGCGACTGTCAGCACCTCGGCCGCATGCGACATCCATCGTGTACCTACCTGGTCTCTCCCTTAGAAGGCAAGCCCATGCTGTCGAGGGGATCGATCTCCACAGGCTTCAGCCTTCCCCATGGCCCCGAAGGCGCTCTCCCGCCGCGATTGGGACGCATCGCGGAGCTGGGGCGGCCGCGTTAGCGGAGCGTGGAGGGCAATACGTCTCGGGACGAGAGCTCTGGTGGGCTCATGGAACGACGGAGCGTTGGTTGATGGCGGAGGTGCTGATGGGAACGAGGAGGTGGGGCTGGAGCTCTTGATGAGATCAGCTTATCTTATCGGCCCATTGTCGACCGGATGCTGGAAGCGGCGACCCTTCCCCCTTGCACCTGAGACGGCTCCCAACCCATCACCATAATGTTTAAGAGCTCGAAAGCAGACAACGTACAGAAGCGACCGGATACATCAATGTTTCATTCAAGACGTGCTAGTCGCTGTGCCGTTGGGTGGCCCCCTTGTAAGCATGGCGATCTGATTGCCGACTACGCCATCTCGACCCCGGAAAACCGAAGCCGCGGGGTACCTCGGCATTTCTCACGACACTTCGGCTGTGGCTCTGACACTGGGCACTGGCGCTGGGCTGGGATGGAAGCAAAGACAATAAAAGTGTCTGTTGTCCAGCCATGCAGTCTGAGATCCCATGTACAATCATCAATCCAATTGATTAGCACCGTCCTTGCCCGACCCCATCCACGTCTGATTCAACATGGCGGACCGCGTGTCACAGATCGCAGGGCACCTGAACTACCCCAAGGGTATGCTTGCTGGCCAAGTGGCAATCATCACCGGCAGTGGACAAGGCATCGGAGCTGAGGCTGCCCGTCTCTTTGCCAACGAGGGCGCGAAGGTGATCATTTCCGATATCGATGCTGGTCCGTGGCCCCTCCTGAGCTCTGTTGATGGCTGCTAACATGCCGCCCCAGCCAAGGGAAATGCGGTCGCTGAGAGTATCAGGAAGTCGGGAGGACAGGCTCTCTGCGTGTCCGGGGACATGCTCGACTCGGAATACATCGAGAGGCTGGTCAAGGAGGCTGCCGGCTTCGGCAACGGCAAGATCCACCACATCGTGAACAACGCCGGCTACACCTGGGACGGCGTCATCCACAAGATGACCGACAAGCAATGGGACACCATCGTCGCCCTGCACTGCACCGCGCCCTTCCGCCTGGTTCGCGCGGCGGCCCCCTACTTCCGCGTCAAGGACGGCGAAAACAGGTCCATCATCAACATCTCGTCGACGTCGGGCGTCCACGGCAACGCGGGACAGGCCAACTACGCTCTCGCCAAAGCCGGCGTGACCGGCCTCACCAAGACGATCGCCAAGGAATGGGGCCCGGCCTTCGGCGTTCGCTCCAACACCATCGCGTTTGGCCACATCAAGACGAGGCTTACCGACGCCAAGGAGAAGGGGCAGTTCGTCACAGGGCCCGGCGGCGAGAAGATCGCGCTGGGCATCCCGGGCGCCGGCAAGGTCGAGGACCCGCAGACGGCCCACGCGGACATTCCACTGCGGAGGCCAGGCACCGCGACCGAGGCGGCGTCGAGCATCCTGGCCGCGGCCAGTCCGCTGTTCGGCTACGTGACGGGCCAGACCATCATGGTGACCGGAGGGCGAAACATGTAATTCTCAGACTCGGACAATCCTGTATCATGAACATATGTCGATTCGACGAAGGGTGCCAGGAGGCCGTGGCAGGCCGTCTGGCGGAAATTAGTTTGTATGTGTGTATGCTTCCCAACGCCCGCCGGTTTTCCATGCGCGCCCTTGTCCCGTTGGCCCCGTGACCTACACCTTGAGCCACAGGTTCAGCACGCCCTTGGCGTACTCTACAATCTCGTCGCCGCCCAGCTTGCTCTCGCCGTACACCCGGTCGACGAAGCTGATGGGCACCTCGGCGACGGTGCAGCCCATGGCCTTGGCCCTGACCATCATCTCCATCTGGAACGTGTAGCCCTTGCTCTCGGTGCTGCTGATGACCTTCTCCAGCACGCTCTTCTTGTAGAGGCGGAAGCTGCCCGTCAGGTCGCTGACGCCGGGGCGCAGGACGGTGTCGGCGAACAGGTTGGCGCCGCGGCTGACGAACTTGCGCTTGAGGTCCCAGCCGTAGACGCCGCCGTCGCCGGCGTACCGGGTGCCGGTGACGATGTCGTAGTTGGCGGTCTGCTGGAGCTCGACCATCCGGGGGATGAACTTGGGGTGGTGGCTGAAGTCGGCGTCCATGATGATCACGAAGTTGCCTGTGACGAACTGCAGGCCGTGGACGTATGCGGTGCCGAGGCCGAGCTTGCCCGACCGGGTCTTGAGGATGACGTGCGGCGCATAGGCCTTGACGAGCTGGTTCGCGACGTCCTGGGTGCCGTCGGGAGAGCCGTCGTCGACGATGATCAGCTCCCAGTCGAGCTTGCTGCAGGAAGACCGGCGTTAGCGGGAGGACTTTGACTAAAAGGCAAAGGCCTTTCAATTGGAGATTGCGCGAAGACGAACCTCTCGGTGAAGGTGCGGTTGAGCAGCCAGGTAACGATCGGCAGGTTGCGGCGCTCGTTGTAGGTCGGCAGAATGACCGAGTACTTGTCGCCGGCGGCGTTCTTGGCGGGGGCCATGGCTTCGAAGGTTGTCGGAGTACTGGCGGGCCGAATTCAGAGAAAGTTCGTCGCGTCTGTGTGAGGTCGGTTCGGTGAAAGGAGTGTCGTGGAGTTGGCGGCGCGTTTGGCAACGTCTCGATGCTGCTGGCGATGGTGTGTCCTCTTGGGAATGTTCAGGGGCGATGGACCACGGGTGGGATGAAATTGTGATGACTAAGCAATGGCGCCCGCCCCAGCAACCTGGAACCCTCCAACCTTGAATCACGGGTCTTGAAAGAGCAGAAGGAGCCCCGACGAAGACTCTCACCAAAAGTCAATGACGATAACCTCTTGTCCCCTCTCGACATCCTAGAAAAATCTGCGACTGTCTGCAATCCACGAAACATCCCGGGACGCCAGCTATCCTCCACGCGCTTTTAATCACTTGGGGCCGTGAATCCGCTTCATCCCACTTTGACTTACACCTCAATTCATATCAGAGTCGTTCCCTTTCATATTTTGGGAAACTTCACCGGGTGACCACTTTCGAAACCGCACACAAACTCTTTGCAATGGTTTCTTAGCGACACCGGACACCATGAGGACCCGGAGATCAAACCAAGCCAAACGCTACAGTGCTCCCGACTACGGGCTCGAATCCGACGGAGAAGCCAAGTCTGACACGCCGCGCGCCCAGTCTGAAGAAGAAGAAGACGCCTTTGATGGCGAGGCTGCCAATCCTGCCGCTGAAGACGATGACGAATTCGACGATGGCTTCAATGAAGAAGTCCTGGACGACGAACCCATCCCAAACATCAAGAGCGAGACGGCCAGGAGACAGCGGCCACTGTTGAGACGGCACATCAGAAACTTGTCCCTGGTCAATGATCCCACGGATCTGGTTCCGTACCCGACGGATAGTCGCCTGACGAGTACGCGGCTTTATCACGGCATCTTCCAGAAACTCTTGCGGGCGTATTTCTACGAGGATTACTACGGTCCCGGGGATGACGCCGTCGCTGCTGCCGTCAATATTTTCCGCCGCTGGTCCACGTACGAGGTATTGCCCTCGAAGCTTCTTGACGAAGACCGATGCCCCTTTCCCACTCCGTGGGTCCCGGACGACTTTGAAAGCGCCCAAACCTCGACTCTTGGGGACTGGCAACGGCGGTTCCGGGAGGCTGCTAGCCAAGGCTTCGTGAGCCCGCAACATACACGCAGCTTGTCCGACGATGCAGCGAAGCCATACCTCATGCCCCCAGAGCGAGAGATCGCCGTGCTTCTCGGATCGAGCGCCTCGGGGCAACCTCATCTATTTCGGCCGCATCATCCGGTTGGGTTCAACCAGAGAGGTGAAGCAATCCAGAGTCAACAGAACGAGCAAGAAGAGCACCTGAACGGGTGGCTGTTCGACGTCGGTGGCCTTGTGGTATCCTTGGCTTGGGCGCCGAGAACCGGACGACAGGTCCAAGTCCTGGCCCTCGCTGTAAGCCCTTTCTCCGACCAAGACTTGGACGCTTTCGAAAACGCCGACGTCCTGCCCGATGACCAGTATCAGCATGGCATCATCCAGCTATGGACTATTCAGGCAGATGATCGAGGGGATGAACCCTGTGAGCCGTCGTCTCAACCACCACGACTTGCATGCACGCTCCTCCTGGATTGGGGCCGGGCAACGAAGTTGCGCTGGTGCCCAGCAAGCCCTCCAACCCAGGACGACTATGTTGGCCTGTTGGGCGTGCTGGGCGTTGACGGGAAGGTCCACGTGGTTCGCGTGAATACCGAAATGGTGGAAGGATCACACACATACGGTAGGCATCTGTCTTCCTTGAACTGTAAAGGACTCCGTGGCTGACGAGAAGCAGAAAAGGTCGAGACCCCGATGGTGTCACTAGGGTTTCCTGACGAAGACAAGATAACCGTTACCGCCTTTGCCTGGGTTGGCATCAATCGTATCGTGACGGGGCATAACGATGGCTCGATCGCACTCTGGTCGCTGTACCCTACTCTGTGTCTCTTCCGCCACGCCGCTCACCACAGCCACGTCCTCCACATGGCGACTGGCTACCCTTCACAGCCATATCTCGTCGCCTCGCACCCCGTCAGCGGCCTGTCGGCCTTGATCGACCTGTCCACTCCGAGTGCGAAGGTGACAACCACCACCAACCCTGCGATCACGCCCCAGCAAAGTATGCTGGAATGGTGCGACCACCTGCAAGGTTTCATCTCGGGCCTTCCCTCTTCCAAGCCTCTCAACACAGCCGTGGGGTTATTCCATTCCCGGACGTTCTCGACGACGCCCCGCAAAGTCCTCGAAGGCGACGCGCTCCTGTCTGCCATTTCAGTGGGAGTCCATCACCCGTTCGTTCTCGTGGCGCTCCTCGACGGGTCCGTCTGGTCGTGCAACCCGATGAATCGGACTTTCCTCCCGCGCCATGCATCTCCGGGCTGGAAGCTGAAGGTCTTCCAACATGAGCACGTGCCCCGTGCAAGATTCACTTCACCGGCCCCTATTCACCCGCAACCGCGAGACGAAGAGATACAATCCAGCCGGGGCATCTCCCGCATTCTCCAGGGGTTCAAAGCTACGGTCAACCAAGGATACAAGGCTCTCGAATTCGCCGCCACCGGCACGAACACGGGGATCAAGTCCAGGCGGAAGGCCAGGCTGGCCAAGCCCAAGAAGAAATCGGGCCAGCAAGGAGAGGCAGATGCACCTGATCAGGGGGTGGATGCCGACGACGGGGACGAGGGTGGAATGTACGCGGACCCCTCCAAGCTCGTGGCACAAGAGCCGCTGAGCCGCATCATTGTCATGTCGTGGAATCCTAATCTGGAGTTTTCGACGTGGGCGGCATTCGGGATGGCCTCCGGGTTGGTGAGGGTACAGAACCTCGGCGTGGGCCATTAGCGCCGTCGGCCTCCTCCAGAGCAAGGCGGCACAACCATCACTGCGTCCGCTGGCCACCGAGAGCAGCATCGGACCCCTTTGGAATAGACTGAAAATGGTATTTGACGAGCAGCTTTGCGCCCGGTTCCGCTGTGCTTCCTGAATAGTCCACCATAGCCGACGCGATCGCCGCGTCCATCGATTCGCTGCTTTTGTAGATGGCCGTCTCAGGGGTGTGATCCGAGAATTCCCAAGCTCCAGAGCCCAACTCCTCCCATTATATTACAGCAGGTTGTCGCCAGGCCGCCGCTGACGGCTCCCCATCGCGCCTCCCTCCTCGCTTGACCTTGGCTGCCGCGCTCTCAACCGACAAGGACGTTGTTCAGCTGCATCGAGTGTTAGTAATCGGGGGTACGGGCATCAATCGGGTCAATGGGGTATCGAGGCGTGTCGAGTCTCTTTCGCGACATACCGGAATGTGAATCAGCTTGCTACAGGCCGCCAGTCAGTAGGTGATCGAGGAGAGGAGGCAGGGGCATCTTACATGACGTATCCAACGGCACCCATGACGATGAAACCCATGCCGACTGCCTGGCAGATCTTCAGGAACTCGGGGCCATCGGCTGGTGAGGAGTGTCAGTAGACCTTCGCGAGGTGCGGTTCGCCACGTGATTGCGGCGGGAACATACGCTTCTGGCAGCGCTTGATGAATTGCGTGCCGTCCTTGACGAACTCCTTGGGGACGTCGAGGATCTCCTGAACGGTGTCGGCCATTGTGCTGGATGATTTGTGGTGGATTGGAGAGCGTTGTGTCGCGATCCAAGTTGCGAAAGAAGCCAGGGGAGCGAGGAGAGCTAATACGTGGTTAATTCCCCAGTTGGAGGCACACGTGACAAGTGGTGTACCTGGCCTTGTGGCGGTGCGTTAGCTGGGGCGGGCCCAGACACGTGGCTGTTAGCGACCACCAGCCACCTCCCTTCAGCGCCCATCAGAGGACTGGAAGTGGACTCACTCATCCATCAAGTCTCAACAAATCGTGAAGATGATCCGAAACTCCGTTGCGTCCCGTCCGCTCCCGAGCCTTCGATAAAATCATAAGAACGGGAATTTCAGCACATGAACGTCCCGGCTTTAGTATCTGAACCTCCATCACCCAACCAATTCGACCCGAAGATGCCGGACAATGTCCATTCTGTGAAGCGTCGCCAGCCCGCTGCGACTGGTGATGCCGATACCACTACAAGCATTTCTTCTGCCGTCAAAGCAGTGGAAGAAAAAGTCGAAAGGTCCCTGACTCGGCTCCTCGGCTGGGACGAGCTGCCCGCATGGCGCCGCGACAACGCCTTCATCCTGACAGGATATCGGCCGGACTCCAACTCATATCTTGACTCCTTCGCGAGCTTGCAATACCTTCACAATGAATCCGTCAACATCTGGTCCCATCTCATCGGCGGTGTCTGTTTCCTTCTCATTGGGGGTTTCTTGTACCACGAGGTTGCGCCGCGGTACGAGTCGGCTACATCTTCGGATGTCCTGGTCTTTGCGTGCTTCTTTGGTGGTGCTGTCACATGCTTGGGCATGAGCGCGACCTACCACGCAATATCAAACCACTCACCCGGCGTCAGCCGCGTGGGAAATAAGCTGGACTACTTGGGCATTGTCTTCCTCATCGTCGGCAGCTACGTGCCGGCGCTGTACTATGGCTTCTTCTGCCTGCCGAAGCTGATGACGGTTTATCTGTCCGTTGTGAGTGTCCTCGGATCGTGGAGGAGCACCCTGCCCCGTGTGTACTGACCCTCAACAACAAGATCTGCCTTCTCGGCCTCGGTTGCGCCACGGTCTCCTGGCTGGAGCACTTTCGCACGCCGGAGTGGCGGACCTTCCGGGCTTCCATGTTCGTCTGCTTCGGCCTCTCCGGCGTGGTGCCGGTCGTGCACGGGCTGCTCGTCTATGGCCGGGACCACATGGAGAAGCGGATGAGCCTGAGCTGGGTGGTGGCCCATGGCATGATGTACGTTTTCGGCGCCTTCTTGTATGCCGCTCGCTGGCCCGAGAGGAGCTTCCCGGGGAAGTTCGACATTTGGGGCAGTTCGCATCAGATCTTCCACCTGTTCGTGGTGATGGCGGCAGGCACGCACCTGTACGGCATGGGCAAGGCGTTCGATTATCATCACAGCGGTCTGGCGGTGTGTTAGTAGGGCATGCGGCTGCTCTGGGCCATTTCCCACATGGGACAGCGTGTCTGCGAATAGGCATCACAGCGTTGCGATCCAAGGCAACCTTCCCTGCTTGTAAAACCATATGTTGTATTGAAGGATGGAAAGAAACCACCCTTCGGGATCCCTGACTCCGTCGCCGCAAGATGTCGCTTCGTCCGATCATGTTGATGTCGTGGTATAGTGGTACGATCGTGCTCTAGCTTTACTTCTTGCCGCTCTTCTTGATGCCGCCTCCGGTGAGGGGTCCCTTGCCAGAGGCCTTGGCCGCCATCTCCTTGCGCGCCTTCTCGTCTAGATTGATTGTCAGAGCAGAAAGGCATCCACGGGACCAGCGAGCACATACCGGCCTTCTGCTTCTCTCTGTAAGCGAGATCCTCGTCGTCCAGGTCCTTGGCCTGCTTCTTGGCCGCCTTCAAAGGCTTCGCCTTGCCACCTAGAACGAGGTGAATCAGCCATGCTGTCCGTCCGCAACGGCGTAGGCATTTGCCTTACCTTCACGACTGGCGCCACCCATGATGCTTTCGGGAAAAGTGTAGGTACGGTGGTGTAGAGAATGGTGGATCGCGCTCGGCAGGAAACGCAGGGGAAAATTGGGTTGAGGCGGGATTTGGAGGATGGGAAAGACGGCGGTGGTGGGGGTGGTTGACCACAGGGTCTGATAAGAGCGCGGGCGCTTATCGGCGTCAGCAACAGGGAAGATGACTAAGCATATTTCTTGTCTTCCGGTTCTCAACATCATCAACGACGCCACTCCAACTCTCTGAAACTGCTCTTCCCACGTCATCGACAAGCACAATCGCCCCAGCTGCTTCTCTTGTCGATTTTGCTGTATGGACTGAGTCGCCGACAATCTCCGGTTCGCCTTGATTCCTGCTTCTCCGCAAGCTCCTGCAAACGTCTGCTGACACGCGCTTCTTCTGACCCCTTCCAAAGACCAGGCGACAGCCTCTGTCGAATCACCGAGCACTCTTTCCCCCCAGCCTTGTTTCTGCAGTCACCATGGCTTCCAGCTCCGACGAAGGAGAGATCATCGAGAACAAGGTTCTGGATTTGAAGGCAACCTCACTGCCGAAGAAGCTTGAAGGAAACGGTGTTGACCGGACAGACAGACAACGAGAGACTTTCTCGGCCCCCAGGTCTCCCGATTTCGACAGCCCCTATGCTCGCGCCTCTCGACGCAGCCGATCTCCTCGTGGTCAGAAGCGACCCCGAGATGAGCGTGACCACGTAGGAGCCCGGGGCCGCGATGATCCACGTCGCTTCCGCGTTCACTACGAAGACTCCGACCCCGAAGCGGACTCGTACAGACGGTCGCGCGTTTCTTACGATGATCTCGACCGCCCGCCCAGCCGATCTTCCGCAAGTGGCCGGGACAGCCGCCCACGAGCGCACAGTCGTGAGCGCAACCCGAGACGCGACGCCGATGCGCACCCCGGCCAGCGAGATGGCCGGGCCGCTCCCCCTCGCTCCCCACCAGGTTCTCACCGTGGCGATCGTGGCCGGAATCGAGACGACCATCGAAGGGGACGGGACGTTCGATTTGTCCGCGGCGAAGATGGACCCCTGCCCACCCGACCAAACGTCTCCAGAGAGCTTCAGAACGGCCGCAGCGACGGAGGAGATTACGATCGAAGACACGATGCAGGACCATCAGCCAACTCGCGTGCGGCCAATGGAACGCGGCCCTCGATCCTGAAAAACCGCGAGGAGACCTCCCAGGACCAGGCCGACATAGACTTTGAGGAGCCGACTGTGGTGGATGAAGATGCCGAGATCGAGCGCCGGCGCAAGCGGCGCGCTGAGCTGCTCGCGAAGTCCAGTTCTGCCACGCCTCTCCTCGTCAATGCGTTGCACACAGCCGCGGAAAGATCCAGGGGAGCATCGCCCTCATTGGCGCAGCACAGCACATCTTCGGCGGCGGATGTCCAAACTCCGCAATCCGGTAAGTCTGGTCAGCCCTCACTGAAGACCTTCGCTAACAGGTTAGATGCGGCGTCACCTGGGCCGGGAACACCTCTTAGCCACGGGGAACAATCACCCGCTCTCGAGATTACGGACGAGACTGATCTGGTGAACCGACATGCCATACAAGACGTCATGGACGATGGGCCATCAGCCGCAGACTACGACCCGACTTTGGACATGCGAGCGGACGGCATCCGAGATGAGATGAGAAATGGACACGTCGGCCTTCATGGCCAGGCCCTGGATGACTCGGCCCCTGAAGAGCAGGAAGCTGAAGAGCCTCAGGCACAGGAGGCAGCAAAGCCGGAGGCTGATGACGATGACGACGACTTTGACATGTTTGCTGACGATTTCGACGAGGAGAAGTATGCCGCACCGAAGCAGTCCAAAGCTGAGGTGGTGGTGGCAGACAAGGCCGGCCCGTCGCTCACGCTCCCGGCAGGCGGTATCCTCGAAGGAGACGACAGAGAAGGATACTACAAGATTCGAATCGGTGAAGTCCTAAACGGTCGATATCAGGTGCAGTCGACCCTGGGCAAAGGCATGTTCTCTGGCGTGGCCCGAGCCGTCGATACACAGACGAAGAAGCTGGTGGCCATCAAGATCATGCGAAACAACGACGCTCTCCGGAAAGGTGGCTTCGTGGAGATCAACATCCTCCAGAAGCTGAACTCGGCTGACCCCGAAGGTCGGAAGCACATTGTCAAGTTTGAGCACTACTTCGACCACAAGAGCCATCTTTGCATGGCATTCGAGAATCTCAGCCTGAACTTGCGGGAAGTGCTCCGCAAGTTTGGAAACAACGTGGGCATCAACCTGGGCGCGACCAGGGCGTATGCTTACCAGATCTTCGTCGGCCTCGCCCACATGCGCAAATGCAGCATCATCCACGCGGATCTCAAGCCTGACAATATTCTTGTAAGTACATGGCTAACCTGGCTCGTGACGAATGAGTTGCTGACTATTTCAGGTCAACGAGAGCCGCAATGTTCTAAAGATATGCGATCTGGGAACTGGCATCGATCGGTCTGATGCAGCCACGGCTCACAACGAGGTCACTCCATACCTTGTCAGTCGCTTCTACAGAGCGCCTGAGATCATCTTGGGAATGCCTTATGACTATGCCATCGACGTGTGGTCCATCGGTTGCACGCTGTACGAGCTCTACACCGGCAAGATTCTGTTCACCGGCGACAGCAACAACCAGATGCTCAAGGCCATCATGGAGATCCGCGGCAGGTTCACTCCCAAGCTGTTCAAGCGAGGCCAGCTCTCCACCGCGCATTTCGACGACCTCGGCAACTTCATCAGCGTCGAGAGAGATCGAGCTCTCGGGAAGGTCCGTTTCTCTGCCAGCTCCTTCCCTAATCTGCATATTGTTCTGGTTGCTGACTGATTGCCTTTACAGACGGCTGTGCGAACTCTATCCATTGTCAAGCCGACGCGCGATCTGAGGACACGCCTGACGGCTGCGTCGGCCGGCATGAGCGAGGGAGAGACCAGAGACCTCAACAACTTCATCGATCTCCTCGAACACTGCCTCGCACTCAACCCAGAGAAGCGCATCAAGGCGGCAGATGCCTTGAAACACCCGTTCTTCGCTGCGAAGGCCACGGCAAAGCACTAACGAATCCCGATGAGGACGGCTGGAGATTAAGCTTAAGGGTATAATTTTGGGCTGTCTTTGTCATGTTGCATAGCCTACTCTATACGCAATATGGAAGTTGCCGCCCGTCCAGCAAGCTGAGTACGCTGAAAGTGAGCTTTCCTCCGATGTGTGCCAACCACCAACGCTTGAGCCGGTGCCTCTCCTCCTGCTGGCCTGCCCATCCTGGCCGGCAAGTTCCCATGGTTGATGCGCCGGTTCTCAAGCTGACAATCACCGCCGTTGGCGCAGCCTGCCCGATAACTGACGCGCAGTGTCGCTGGACGGATGCATCAGATCTCGTTTCGACAAGGGTCCGTGGCGCGCCATTGAAGAGCGGTGTGCTCTGCTGAAATGGTCTCATATGGAGTGCATGCTGATTTTCGCTGCAAGCGTCTGCAGGGAGGTCGGTGTTGCTCCGGAGTCGATACCATTCACGTGGGGTAACGGATCAACCCATGGGCTGGGTGAGTGAGACAGAGCCAGGAGTTTCCTCGGTGAGAAACATTCGAGAATGAGCTGGGAATAGGGGACCTCACTCGCCTCACTCGAGGTTTTGGCTGCACTATCCAGCCGTTTGCGAACATCTCTCGTGATGTCCATTGGCTCGGTGGCACAGTCCACCTCAGCGTGGCTGCCGGGCGGAGAAGCAGGACGGAAGACCAGGCGACCCGGCGGCAGGGTTGTCGGAGCTTTACTCGATCCGGCTAGGCATGAACCAGCTGAACAGACCGCTTCTTTCTCGAAGGTCAGTGCCGTTGATCATCTCTGGCCATCTGGGCGCCTGAGATCTGAGGCAGAAAGCCGTTTCGCCCTGACCCTTGCCGCACTGCTCGAGGAACCGCCCGTCCCCCTCAGACTTCGGCACTGCAGCATGGGGGGCCCTCGCTCGCCCGAGACACGGCCTCGCGAGTGGCCCATGATCCATGCTGCTTCTCGGAGCGTTGCAGAAGGCCTGTCCCCTGCCTGTATAGCACAGAAACCTGCATGCCCTTCCCTACGACATCGCCACCGGCGGTCTCTCACGTAACGCGGAGTGCCGCAGCTCCTGTCTGCTGCCGAGGAATCCGCCTGCCACTATCATGCGCAGTCCTAATAAAAGCACTAGCTACTGAGTAATAGGACAGGCTGGCCTGCTGGCTGGCCTAGTGCTAGGCAGAGGATCCGAGCTCAGATCGCCGCCGCGGACCCAGCGCGAGGCCGTCGCCGGGAAGAAAGGCACCGTAGCGGCGAGTTGGTGCCACGCCACGTTCTGGGCCACAAACCGTCGTGCGTCCACCACCACCAGCACCACCAGCTGAACGGCGGCGGCGCCTGCGTGCGTGGACACTGGCACACTGGGACTGGGACTGGCACGCGGGACGCTTCTGCGCAGTAGCGTGGCACAGACTTTCACCAAGAGACGGCAGCATGCCGCCAAACCCGCATCAGAGATGAGGACCGGACCTGGTGACGGGGTCGCCTGCGACTCACTCATCCTCCCCCATCGACGGGCGCTAGGCATGCGACAAGACTTGGATGGGTTGTGCTCATTGGGCGCCGGTGACAGCCTTCGTGGTCTGTGTTCCCACCCGTTCCTCACGCCCGACAGCCTCATTTTTGCCAGACAAGCCAGACAAGCCAGGCCAGCCCCCGCCCCGACCAGTCACGGCTCACCAGACCTCGAGATCTGCTGGGCGTCAAAGGCCAATGGAGAGCGGGTCTGCTGTTGTGAGGCTGTCTGGCTTGATTGCCTCGCAACTTGGCTGTCTCGTGCGCCGATAACATACAGGGGGGGTGGCATGGGACGCGCCCAATCGTCTGAGCAGGACGGAATGGAGATGTGGGATCAGACAGGGAACCAACAGGGAATCCAGGACTCCATGACTTGCCTGAGGCATCCATGCCTGGGATGTCAGCCAGTCGGCGCCCCGGTGCAGCCTGCAATGCCACGCAGCATCCTTGCCCGCATTCCATGCTGGGCGACAGGCATGTTCCATCTCTCTCGCGCCGCAGTTGGTGGTTCAAGTGTTGTTCCGTTTCTGCTCGTGAGTGATGATCCAGATGTGCCAAACATCATCACGGTGACGATGAGAAAAGACACCGACGAGATCAGCCGTTCCCAAACCAAGTGCAAGTACCAAGTATCACCCGGCCTTCCGTGGCCCGGGAGATTGCCTGCTTTCCGCGAGATTCCATGATCACCGCCGTGATATCATGTCATGTCAAGCCGTGCGCGATGACAGATCACAACAAAAGATGCTGTGGCACCACCACCCGCCACCCTCCTTTTCGCTGTGTCAGTCAGTCCGTCGGGGCATCTCAGCTTCAGCGAATAAGGGCCTCGTCGACGTCTGCGAGTCGAGACAAGAGCGCTTGCGGTGTAGGCTTGTTGGCTTGCAGCAGCGTAGTCTCTGACTGATCAGCCGATGGAAGACTCAGGAAGCTCTCCCCTCTGATGATCACGTCGTCAGATGGCCCGGCATGAGTCGCGATACTTCGGGCTGGCAGAACCGCTGGCCTGGATGAAAGTCTGTTCGCGGCACCGACGGGACTGTTGGTGGCTCTTGGGCTCCCGCCGTCCTGGTGCGTGCCCTCACTCACCGACGAGGACGGGACCGCACAGAGTGATGTGCGCTCGTCCTGCAGACGGCATATGATGGCACAAAGCCCGTGCATCTCCCCAGCCACTGGGGATCGATGCCCAGTCAAGCCAGTCCAAGGCAAGTCAGCAGCGAGCAACCCTGGGACCGGATCCTTCTGCAAGCACTCGATGGCCCCGGGGGAACAGGCGCTCCCCGTCGTCCACTCAGGAAGAGGCGGTGCGACACCACCACGTCCCTAGATCAAGTCACGGACCACTCAGGTCGCCGCGCCACGGAAGCCCTCGTACATCCGTAGCGTCACGAAAGCGTGGCCCTGGGTCGACCTGACGTCTTCCACCCGCCGTTGGTTGGTCAGGGCGTCCACGCATGGCGCAGAGAGACACCGCAGACGTAAGGCCGCCGCCCCCCTCCCTCCACCCACCCCGTGTTCAGGCCAGCCAAAGAGGCGCAACCTTAACGGATGCCTCGCTAGCTCTGGATCAGTGAAGCTGGGCCCTGCACGAAACGAGAATAGCCTGACCGAACTATGTGTGTGGGTAAGACACGACCCGGCACAACCACCCCGGCGGCCCCCCCTTGTCTCGAGTAATATTGCGACCCGCGACAAGGATGGGCCAGGTTTGCCCAGACAGAGATCACTCACTGGTGGGTAGCGGTGGGTGTGCCAGAGGAGGACGGACCATCCGACCAGGAGGAACGCCAGCGCCCGCCTTGCCGCCTCACTGTCATGCCTGCTGGACTGTACCATACATTATCTCCTCCATAGCCTCCTCCATCACAACCACTATCACAACCTCCTCCGCCCCCGACTTCCCAGACCTTCCACCTTCCCTTCGACAAACCCCTTCTTCCTCTCTTCCGGTAACTCCTTCACCGGCCTGACGCTCCTCACAACACGCTTGACCCAAACAACTCCCCGGCCGCCCATCCCGACCCAACTCTCTCAGACCGAAGCATCGCCTCTTCTTGACCCGTTAACTCGACGTCAACCCGTGGACTTGGAACTGCAACCCAGAGGACTTTTCCGTATCATACCCAGAGGATATTCTGCCGGACCAGGACATTTGCTGCTTCTATCGTTGCCGTTGCTTTGGTTCTGCAATCTCGGTCCTGCCCATCAGGATAGAGACCTACCTCCCCCCAAATCCCCCTTCTCCTTTCTCCATCTCCAGTCTGTCCGGACTTCTCTCGCCCGAGGAGCCCAGCACAGACGGTCCCGCCAGAAAGGATTCATTCATACGTTTCGGACCAGCACATAACATGCAGCATGTCCCAGGATTTGGATATCCCACACCACCGGCATCGCCCGTGTACGGCGCCAGGTGCCTGTACCAACAGCCGATAACGACCGTACCCCCCAGCCAAGCGCGTTACATCCCCCTGACGCCGGAGGCCAGGCTCGGCCGATGCCTGGAAGGAAAGCTGCAACTGACCTCCATCCTTGGAACGGGCGCCTATGGCGTCGTCTATGGCGCGATCGACATCAAGACGGGCCTGCGGTACGCCGTCAAGTGCCTCAGCAAGTTCAACCCTGATGGGACTCCGTTGGATCGCCGGCAGCTCGCCTTCCAGAACCGCGAGATCCGGCTGCACTACCTGGCGTCGGCCCATCACAACGTGGTCTCCATGTTGAAGATCGTCGACGAGCCGGACTGCATCTACGTCATCCTGGAGTATTGCCCGGAAGGAGATCTGTTTCTTAACATCACGGAGCGCGGTCAGTATGTTGGAAAGGATGCTCTGGCCAAGAGTGTCTTCCTTCAGATTTTGGATGCCGTTGAACATTGCCACTCTCTTGGAATCTACCACCGGGATCTGAAGCCGGAGAACATCCTCGTCACGGACCATGGAGACACCGTCAAGCTTGCAGACTTCGGTCTCGCCATCGCGGCGGACCGCTCTGAAGATTATGGCTGCGGTTCAACTTTTTATATGAGTCCAGGTAGGCACACACCTCGTCCAGGACCAGCTTCCTCTCTCCCCCCTTCGTCCTCCCCGTCCCCAGCACCACTAACGCTCTCTCTTTCTCTCTCCGCAGAATGTCTGGATCATGATGCCCGGAAGCCCTTTTACTACTGCGCCCCCAATGATGTCTGGAGCCTTGGAGTCATTCTTGTCAACCTGACATGTGGACGCAACCCGTGGAAACAGGCTTCCTGCGAGGATTCCACATACCGGGCATACCTCCGGTCCAAGGACTTCCTCAAGACCATCCTGCCCGTGTCTGATGACCTCAACGACATCCTGGGACGGATCTTCACAAGTGACCCGACCCAAAGGATCTCGATCCGGGAACTGCGAGCCAGAATCATGGAATGCCCCGGATTCACGGTCCCGGCCGTTGCGCCAGTGGCCCTGCCCACGCCGCCGGCATCGCCCCAACCCACCCCTGTATACGTTGAAAACGAGGACATGATCCTCACCGAACATGACGCGGCCCTCTCACCCGCCTCGTCCACCTCGGACTCCGACTCGGACTGCTCCGACGACGACGTCTCGCTCGTCTCCAGCGACTCGACCATCGACGACATGGACGACGACTTCTTCCGCGAGCAGCAACAGGAGACATCCCAGGACTGCCCGCTGTTCACACTCGACCACGAGGAATCGCCATCCCAGTCCTTCGTCCCCCACCACGAGTTCGTGTCGGAACAGTACACTGGTCCCGTACCTCCGCCTCCCACATATCACCACCAGGAGCAGGTGCCGTTCCACCTCCCGAACATGCACGCTCCCGTACCGGCTCCTCCGCAGGTTGTTTCCTACATGCCTGAGAAGTCCTACCTGCCCATTCTCTGGGATCACATGGTAAAGTACGTTCAGCAGGTGCCTCCGCCTGCCTACCAGCCTCACCAACCCTTCCACCACCAGGTGCCCCTTTTTGTCGCACCCCAGGGCTGCTACTAAACCACGACACGTTCACTGCCACGTGCCCCCGGACAGGATAGGACTGGACTTGCCTGGACATACATACCCAGCCGACCCGCCGGTCCTGTGGAATACGTTAGGCTTCACGCTGGACTCTGGCACCGCCAGCTCTGGCTCCAAGTGCCCCCCTTGGAGCCTCACTCCGTTTCGGAGAGACCTCCCACCCAAGCCCTCATGTGGCTATGGACTGCCACCCGGCACCACCAACGACCCATCTTAATTTCGTTGTATCTCTATCTCCTTTTCTTCTTCTCCAAGATCACCCCCACGGTTCATCATTCCGCGGGACTTGGCTTTCCGGGCAAACCAAGCCCGTCCTGGCTCCAACACTGTACGATGGTTCTCTTTTCTTTTCTTTTATGAATAGCGCGGAGTTGGGGAGGGAGAGGCCGTCGTCGTTTTCTGTTGATACTCAATTTTTATCGCGGGCGCTCAAGCGGATCAAGCAAGCAAGAAAGCACGGCCGGAGGGGCCGTTCGATGCCCCCGGCGTTCTCATTGTCACTTCACGGGCTGGCATGCCCCGGGTTCAAAACGGGGTGGGAAGTAGGAAAAAACTTCTACAAATGTCGCACTCAAACTTCTTCAACTGTATTCAATTCTGGGCTACGGCAAGTACAAGAGCAAGCAAGAGTCGAGACGAAGGTGGCGCGAGGACATAGAGAAGAAGAGATTCGTTCTTGTCCGATGGAAGCGCGGCTCTAGAGGAGGCGAACTTGTGCGTACGGGAAATACAAAAGACATTGGGCTTTACGGCTTCACTGCTGATACACACCGTTCCCCTTGACTGACTGACTTGGGTCCAACCGCTCGCCTGCAAGTGATATGAAAAAGGGGGGACCATGGAAGCCCCCGGAGCATCCCATCCCCCCTGAGTAGAAGCTCTCTCGTAGCCCAGAGTGGTGGTCCACACGATCTTCATCCAATGTTCTACGACCTTGCCTAAACCGGCCACTATCGCGCGATGATCAACAGGCCACTCCCCTCTTTGTACCACGATGCCGGTTCGAGGCTGGGTCGCACGCTAGCCCGGCCGGACTCTGCTCCTATTCCTCCCCAGCCGGTTCCTGGGGAGCGTGGCAGACTGAGTTCGTCCAGGCGTCGACTGGGCGTGTCCTAACCGCCCCGGGATAAGTCAATTGGGCTATCAGGGTCCCCAGTTTGTGATCGCCAGCTTCGGGGGTGGTCAGATGGCCACGCAGCATGACGAGCTCCTTGACTCGCCGCAGCTCCTTGACTCGTCACGCGAAAACGACGACGACGACGGGACTTACGGCAGCACGGGCGCTCGGAGATTGGTAGAGATGGCTGGAGCGGCCGCAGACAGCTTGCCAAGATGAACAGAGCAGATGAGCTACGAAAGAGGAGATCCTGCACGCGGTTGAGCTAGTCGGGAACAGTCCGGTTTGAGGCTGGCATTCAACGGCGTCCACAACGGAAGGCAAGCGAATAATGTTGCTATCTCATTACAATGTCCTGCCATGTCTCGCCCGCTCGCTTGGGCCGGGGAGCACCGAATCCATCCTTTCCATGTCTCTGAGACTTGTGTTACCCCCCATGACATGGTCTCGCAGCATCGTTGGGCTAGCGCGTTGCAACCCTCCTCCCCGGAGATGCTATCGTCAAGACGTTGAACACTGATGCAGACATAGCGTGAAATACGGGACGACAGAATGAGACTGTCCACGTCATCCTGCTCCAAGCCCAGGCCACCGAAGCTAGAGAGCTTCATCTGCCTCGAAGCTTTCCATCTCGTCTTCCACGTCGTACCCGGCTTCCTGCATCTCCCGCTTCCGCTCGATGGCGAGACGCGCTTCATGGATGGCATCCCACTTGGCTTTCTGCTCGGGCGTTGGATCCACTGGCTTGACCAGGCCACGCTTCCGCAGCCTGCGTCGGTGTTGTCTCTTGCCGAGGAAGTCCAGAGACGCCATGTTCACGTCGTGAATGTCGCTGCCCGTGATGTACTCCCAGGCATCGAGGTACTTGTCAGACAGGTCCTCTGAAAGCTGTTCGTACAGCTGACGGCCCTCGCCGTTGGTGATCCACTGGTCGAGCTTGACCGGGATGGCGGAGCCCCAGAAGGGGTCACTGGGCTCCCAGATGCACGGCCCGTTGGAGGGGGAGCAAGTCTCCGGTCGACAGTATTGTGCGCACATGGCAGACTCTGCGATGAACCAGAGAGAGAAGGCGAGCAGAATCGAGCCCAAGAAGGTGAATCGGAAGGGCTTGCGTCTGTACAAGGATGGCAGGGGTACCTGGAGGTAGGTAACCGCCTGCGCAGGCAACTTTTCGCTTGCGATGGCAGACTTGCTCTTGATGGGCTTGATGGCCTTGGTGGGTGCTGCTGTAGATGCTGGCACATCAGCAGGCTTCAGCGAGCTGGCGAACTTTTCCGTCTCCGATGCCAGGGGCAGGGGATGATCCGCATGAGCGAGGTTCCCTTCCAGCCTTTCGATGCCTAGCTTTGCTGAGCGAATGCCCATCAAGCCGTCTGTCAGCGTCTTGCTCATCCTGTTGTATCGTTCGAGCTCGCTGTGGTCCTTGTCAGGGTTTGCTTCTATCTCCTGGCGTTTCGTCGAGATCTCCGTCAAAAGGCGATCGATGTCGCTGGAGGGCGCCAATTGAGCCTTGGAGCCCACAAGCAACTGTTCGAAATCGTCGAGGGTAGAGTCCTCAATCTGATAGGTCCGCTGGATCTCGAGCAGGTCATCTCTAACTGTCGGTGGCTTCACAGAGTTCAACAGAGGGCCGCGAGTGCGAGGCAGTGACCTGGTGCGGCGGCGACGGAGTCCTGGTGCTGCGACTGCTGGCGTGTCGTTGGGCTCGAGGCCAGTGCTCTTGAGCGCGCCATCCTCGTCGTGAGTCTCCGTGACGTAGAGTTTAGAACGAGGCCTCGACCTCGATCGATCAGATGTTGTTGGCACTGGACGGGAACCGATCACCCCCTTGCCGACTGTTGCGGATGTTGATTCTTTCTGCCCAACATCTGCAGTGAGTCGCTCCTCGACCTTCGTCGGAGCAGGTGTTTCGACGTATGCTCCCACAACCTTGGGTGTTGGCATCGAGGCCACATCACGTTTGGCAGGTCGTGGCGTTGTTTCAGTCGGCTCGTCCTCATCCTCATCCTCACTTGGAGGGCCCACCGACGGTGCTCGAACGGAGCCCCTCTCAGACTGGTTGTCGCCGAGAGCAAACAGCTGGATCTCCCCTTCGATGCGATCGGTCGGATCATTGTCAGACATGGCCCTGCTTGAACGTTTCTCCTTTGTAGATTCAGTCGATGACGTTCGACGCGCGCCGACCAACCCGACAGATCGCGAGTTGTTCTCATTCTCACTGGACACGGGTGCCGGGACGCTGAGGGGGAGATGACGCCAGCGGTTATCGTCAGTTTCCTCTGCGTGCCGTGCAGCAAGTTTCGTCTCCCCGCTGTCATTCTTGTCGCTTGCTCCTGGGCTCGCGCTAGCTGCGCGAGCTAACTGCCGAAGGAGGTCCCTTGAGTCTGACCTGGCGTGCGTGGAGCCATTGCGGGAATGAGGGACATCTCTGCGGCTCTTTGCGGCAGCTGCTGCCTCTTCGCCCACGGTCCCACGATTGCCGCCACGGAAGATGGTGACGGGGGTGTTGGGAATCTTCTCTCCATCCTCATCCGCTTGACTTGACGGCACCTTGGCAGGGGTACCTGCGGGCTGACTTGTAGGCACGGCTTCTTGGACGACTTCTGAGTTGCGCGGTTTCGCTTGGGTTTCGGGAGACAAGGACCTCGACATGGAGTTCTGCTCTCGAATATCGTCCAGACGATTGGCCGCCAGCGCCTTCTTCGACATGAAGGTCTTTTCCCGCTCTCTGATCTCATCGAGCTTCACGTTTCTCTGTGGTGCCGCGTCTTCGGGGTATGCTGCAGCGGCCTGGTCAAGCTCCTCCTCGAGCTGCTGTATTTCGTCCAGCTTGGTGTTCTTCTGCTGTACCTCAGGCTCCCTGGGGAAGTCCGGGGTGCCAACTTGTTGCTCGATTTCACGCTGTCGAATTTCGTCCAGCTTCGTATTCGCCCTTGACATTGCGGCTCCAAGACCGACAGTGGAGATTCGCGGGCTGTCGGAGATTTGCAGGTCGCCAGCGGTGAACTCCTGATCGACCTGCCACCCAAAGCTCTTGTTTGGCGATGGTTCCAGGACATCTGCCGATGCGGGCCGGGAGCTGGGTGGCGTGGGCTCCTGAGGCTGGATTTCTGTCTCCACGGACGGGATCGGCACGTCGGGCGCGTATTCAGAGCTCGAGTGGCGGCGGTCGGCGGCTGGAATACCCCGTTCCTCCCGCGCAAGCAAGTGAGCCACCCATCCCTTAGGTACGTGACCCTTGGAGAAGGCTGGAGGCTGAGGGCTGGTCGACAGACTGCTGGTGCTGGCCCTCTTTGTCAGACGGCCTGCCTCGGGGATCCGCGATGCTTGCCTGTCCATGCCATTGTTACTGAACCTGTTGCTCGGGGAGTATGGCCGCTGTTGCTCCTCCGCAAACTGGCCAAAACGTCGATCGAAACTGCTCGAGCTCGACAGGCTGTCCGCGGATCGCACAGTGTCGTTGTCGATATCGCGCGCACCGGGGTACTGGGGAGTCTGGCTTCTTCTGCCGAAGGTGGCAGATTGCCTGTTATTAGCTGCCTGGCTGGTTTGGCGTCCATCAGACGCCCGGCTCAGCGGTCGCGGTCGGGGTGCGGGACTTGGGGACCCGTCAACAGGCGCAGGGGAGAGCCGGAGTGTTCTTGGTGACGCGTATCGGTCTTCTTCGGCCTCGGCCATGCGGTAGGCCTCTGTCAGGGAGATTTGTTGGCGGGCCTTGGAAAAGACACCCGCGGCGGAGTTGGGTCGCGGGATGCGGGATGCCCCATCGCCGTTGCTGGAAGTCACAGACGGCGTAGGCGACACGGCGCCGGAAAGGCGGTCAGGGCCTGTGGTTGCCGCGAGAGCAGAAAGCCCGTCGGAGTAGGCGTTGCGTCCGAGATTAGGCCTCGTATCGGCCTTCAAGCTCTCCCTGGATTGCTTCTGGAACAGCGACTGGCGACCCTCCTTGTTGACCACGAGGGGTATCGAGGTTCGTCCGTTCGGCCTCGGCAGAAGTGCTCTGCGGTTCTCCGAGTCCGCATCCATGTCGATGCGGCAATGTGACGAGGAGCTTCGTGGGAAAGGTCGTCGTTCAATGTGGGAAGGGGGGTCAATGATCGGCTGGTTGCATGGTCGTGGAGTGAGAATGGCCGAGTCGTTTCATGACATGCGAAGAAAGGGAGCAAAGGAGGTAAAGAGTGGAAGAATGAGAAAAGAAGAGGGGCGGGTCAGAAGTGGTGGTCAGTCGTTCCGAGGCATCTCATCTGCAAAGCATAGCGGTGGCACAGATGGAAATCAATGTTTGGATTGTCGTGGCTTCAAGCTGTGGAAGCGCGTCTGGGGGAATAAAAGGCGGCGGACCCGCCTGACAGGGGTCCCTGCTCTTTCGGGGCTAGCGTCATTTACCAGAGCACGGGCCGCTTCCGAGAGTGGACATATTGATACGGGCAGTGGGTGGGCCTGAGACATGTGGTCCTCGGTGCTCTTGCAGCATTTCGGAAGATGAACACCTCATCAGGTTCAGGGGCATGAGTTGAAAGAGACGAGCCATGTCTGTCAACGTCTACCTAGTATTCTATTCTAATTCTACCGCCTGATTGCTTCTTCCATGAATACCATACCCCGCTTGATCCTGCAGCTCGGCCCCAAGTGCTTCCAGTTGCCGTCCTGCAGTGATCCGTCAAACAGGTGACTGCCTCAATGCTGGTGTCACCAGGGTCGCCTTTTCGAAGGACCTCCCGATGGATGACTCTCAAGGTAGCGAGTTACTAGGGGCGGTGTCTGTCATGATGCCCACTGGAACTTCAAGTACAGCATGATGTACCAAGACAGGATGATGTCGAGGCGAGAAGCCGTGCCTGCTTGGACTGAAGGCAAGCCTCAGGGGAAATTCAAGCAGCGAAGCAGGCAGAGCACTTGAACTTATGCCAGTGATCAATCTTCTCAAGGCACCAGGGGGAAGAAGTATCCCACTCATGTTCGTATGCCTCAGGCATTGCAAGATGCGGAGGCGGGCACTCTCCAGACTGCAAAGTCAGCCAGAATGTCACTTTGATATCACGGCTAAAAGAATGCAGCGTCGATGCCAAATCATCTTGTATTGGCTACCCACTCCCCTTTCCAAGGAGTCATTAGTCCTCTTCCACGAGCGGCAACCACCAGGCCTCCTCCGCCATGTCCGAGTGCGGTTGCCCCGACTCCTCGGCCGCCGCGCCCTCCAGCCGACTATCAGTCTGAGCCACCGGATAATGCGGTCCATTGCTCGAGAAAAGGAATAAACAGTCCGATTTGCGTCCAAAGGCCGCCCGAAAGTTGAATTCCCCGTTCCCGTTCCGTGAACTTTTTTGTTGATGGTACAAGCGCTCAAAGTCATACACACTCTTGCCGAGAAGAGACAGAAAGGGAGATGGAAGAGGGGGAGCCTCCAAAGACAGTCGAGTCAAACCCTCCTTCCTTCAGCAGCCCTCGCCCTGAGACACATAACACAGCGAGCGAAAAAATGTGTGGCGGCATCGTGGTAACGCGTCGAGGAGTGTCGGTGGGCTGAGGGGCAGTTAGGGACTGCCGCGCTCGCGATCCCAGAATCCTTGATGCTTCCGATCACCGCCACTGCTACCCTCCTAATGGTAGTTTCCGCCCCAGCCGCGCTGCTGCTGCTGCTGCTGCTGCTGTTGCTGCTGCTGCTGTTGGCCGCCGCCGCCGTAGTAGCTGCTGTAGTTCTGGGCGTAAGAGCCGAACCCGGCGTTACCATGCTGGCCGCTTCCGCTCATGCCGTATCCGCTGCCGCCGTGCAAGTTATGGCCTTGCTGCTGCTGGAGGTGGCTGGGGTAGCCGCCGTATCCACCCATCTGGGAGTTGGACTGCGGGGGCGGGAGGCCAGCCTGGCTGGCAGGAGCGGTCTGGGTGGCCGATCCGGGGCGGGCTCCGCCGAGCGAGGGGGAGGGACCGGAGCCCGTCTTGGACTCTCCAAAGGGCTTCAGATCATCGTTTCCGGGTCCGCTGACAGACTGCTGCGCGGGTCCATTGAAGCCCTGGCCGGCCTGGGAGGGGAACGAAGAGCCACTGCGACCGAACGAGTCCTGGATGCCGCCGAATCCGCTGCCAGCGCCCAGACCGCCGGGGTTGGCGGCCTGAGTAGAGCCGGCGCGTCCGAAATCACTGCCCAGTCCAGAGCCGAGGCCACTGTCTCCGCGGTGGAGAGAGGACTGACCAAAGCCGGAGGCGGGGGAAGAGGCGTGATCGTAGGGGCCCTGGGGAGACATGCCGTAGGGCTGCTGGTACATGGCGGCACCCTTTCCGTAAGGGCCGGCGCCGTATGCGCCCTGGCCGTAATGTCCGTAGTTCATGAAGCCCGAGTAGTAGGGGCTGCCCGCGTAAGGGTGGCTGTAGCCGTAGTTCTGCTGCACATGCGACTGCTGCTGAGTCGCCTGCGTGGCGGCACTTTGCTGCTGCGCCTGCGTGGTAGGGTTGGGAGTCGAGTGGCCGCTGTTGTGGGCATCGTTCGAGACACCGCCCGCACCGTAGCGGGACTGGTTGTGCAGAGAGCCGCTCTGGGGATACTGGCTGAGGTTATCAGCCTGAGAGTTGTTGTAGCCGCCGAAAGAGCGCTGCTGGCTGGCAAGGCCATCCTGTTGACCCTGGCCACCCTGCTGGCCGTAGGGCTGTCCGTAGTAGTTGTAAGGAGCGCGGTTTTGCTGATCCGCGGTGTAGTAGGAGGAGTACTCGCTCGGTGCCGAACTGAAGGCTCCACCAGCCTGCTGAGCCTGGGCCTGGGACTGCTGGCTCTGCAGAGCATCCAATTGGCTCTGAGAGGGATTCGCCTGCTGCGAGAACGGATCGAGAGGCTTTTGAGCGAAGGACGAGGGATCCTGGGCGCCGGGCTGTCCATAGCGGGAGAACTGGTTCTGGGCAGACTGGGGGCCAGCCTGGGCTGTTGTGAAAGAAAGGTCAGCGCATGTCTTTGTTCCGGGTGTGTGGAATGACCGTACCTTGAGCAGAGGCGGGCTGAACGGGAGCAGCGGCAGTGGGAGTTGCTAAAGCAGAGTTAGCACAAGTTGATCATGAACAGCGGGTTGCCAGTGTAATCATACAGTTGGCGGCGGCAGCAGCGGGCTGCGTAGGGGCCGCGAAGAACTCGGCCGAAGCATCCTTGGGGACAACGGGGGGAAGGGATGTGCGAGGATGAGCGACCGGGGACTCGGCAGGAGGCTGAGTGCGGGTCTCAGGCTCCTCGCGATCTCCGTCGATGTCCTCCTCACTGCCCAGGTTGAAGGCGCCGAACTGAACGGCGGTGCGATCGACTTCGCGGTTGCCGGGCATGCGGACGGCCTCTTCCTGGTCAAGAATCCTCCTCTGGTAGCTGGGCGTGCGAGTGGTTCGCTCGGCGGTGGCCTTCAGAGCGGAAGCAACGTAACCGCTGGAGGAAGACTGAGTTTGGGGACGAGCGGCTTGTTGATGCTGTTGCTGCGAGGCAGACAGAGGCGTGGCAGTGGCACTTCCGGCAAGGCGGGGATCCCACGAGTCGGCCGCGGTGCTGGCGACGGTGGCAGTAGCGGGGGGATGCGAGTCATCATGGACCTGTTCGAGGTTGATCTCAGTAAGCTGATCCTTGGAAGGCGGCAGCGCAATCTCGGGCACAATGACGCTAGGTACTTGAGTGGTAGCCGGTTCCTGTTCAGCCTCAACGAACGGCTCTGCGGCAGCCTCGACGGCGGGCTCTGGGGCGGACTCGGGCGTGGGTTCGGTATCAATGGATTCGGTGGTAGGGATGGGTTCAATGGATTCGGCGGGCTTTGCGACGGGAGCCTCGGCGGGCTTCGCGACGATCTTGGGCGCAGTGGACTGGCGGAGCATGCTGGCCCAGGTCTTCGCACCGGCAGCGGCGGCTGGCTTGGGCGCATCCTCGACAGGCGCGGCAGCAGTCGTGGGCTTGCTCTCGCCCCAGGCGTCTCCAACATCGGGCTTGGTGTCCCAGGCAGAAGACTCCTCGGTCGGGATGGACAGAGTTTGCTGCTCCTTGGCGACATGTCGGGCACCATTGGTGGTGGCAGCATTTGAGGACCTGCCCCGGGCACTGCGGCCGCCTCTCTCGGTGGCCCTGCCGCGGCCGCGGCCGCCTTCAGACACGTTACGTCCTCCGCGAGCGGGCCTGGGAACAGGAGCAGACTGGTCGGGAGCGGAGGTCGAGGCCTCCTTCTTCGAGCGAGGAACCTTCTTCGTCTTGGAAACTTCACCCCACTGGGAGATGGTACCTGTGGGAGAACATGTAAGTTAGCGTCTCGAGATGGCGATGATACACGTGACCAGATGGCGTCCATTCAATCGACAGATGGGGGAGGGGCTTACCTTCGGCGATGCGCGTGACAGCCTCGGTCTCGTCGCCGTCGGTTTCCTGGAGTGCGAACAGAATATCGACCTCGGACCACTCGGGGAACATCTCCTTGATGACGGGGGTCTTGTCTCCGTATTGCTTCTTGAGGTCTGCGATCACGCCTTGATCGTCGTCGAACGCGCTCGGGTTGTCGACGCCGTCCGTCTTGGAATCGGGGCCATTCGCCCTGCCGCCTGAGCGACCGCCGCGGCTCGCGAACCCTCCTCTCCCACCGCGAGCTGAACCCCTGCCGCGCGCGGCGGACGACCTTGCCTGGACCTCAGACATGGTGATGTGGTAGTCGGGATTTGATTTCCACGTGGTAAAGACGTGGTCGAGCTGCGAATTGTCCCGAGGGCAAAACAGCTCGAGCGGTTGCGACGAATCGAAAACGAGTAGAGGAAAACAAAAGAAACAGGCGAGGACGTCGCGCACGATCGGGCGTGGGATGGGTGGGTGGGTGGTGGTGATGGAGACGAGATTCGAGGCGTTGTGAATGGAGTTGTTTTGTGAAGCTCTCTCCAGTGGAAAAAGTTGACTGATGGGACCTCGAACCTAAGGCAAGGCAAGAGCAGCCTGGGACGCCTGTGGAGGGCAGGCACGGCAGGTGGGCAACTGGGGCAGGCGCTGCACAGGGAGGCTTAGGCCGCTGCAGGGGAGGCCGCTGGGGGCTCGTGCCGCGAAAAATGACGACCCCTTGTGCACGCATCGGGACTAGCGTTGCCAGCCTTTGGTCCTCGAAGCTATCGGGCCACGTGACGTCCAGCCAGCCGGTTGGTTGAGGCGGCGGGGCGTTTGGGGTAATCAGGTGACAGAGCTATCGAACCATGGATGACGGCCGGGGACTGTGAATGTTTCTGAAGCCGGCTCCCGTCGACCCGACCTCGAACGATCGCATACGCCCAACACTCTCTCGACTTCTTCCTCAATCGACGAGCCAAAGATTGAATTGTACCCCCGTTGCAACCTCTGACACCTGCGACAACGACCGCGAAAGCCGGGTGGCTACACTCATCGCATCAGCACCGGCGGCAATATGAACACCACCAAGGCTCTGGGTTCCCTGAAGGGCGTGTTCCCCTCCATCCACCAACCGCTGCCGCTCTCGAAGAACGAGTCTCAGAAGCTCCTCAACGCACTGAAGACCTCATTTCGCTCCAACCTCGACAAGGAATATGGCTGGGACTCAGAGAAGCCGTCCCAGACCCGGAACCCGACATCCTCGCACAACAAGGCCCCGAGTTCGCACCCCACCAGCATACAGCAGCACCACAGGCCGACAGACCGCCATCTTGATTCCATCTTGTCGAACCCCCTTTTCAAGCAGGCCAAGCAGGCGACGGAACGAGCGGCTGGTCTCAAGCGTGATCCCATGGACGTCTTCGACGAGGCCGTTTCCAAGGGCATGATGACGCGGAAAGCGGCAACGGGATGCCTGATCGCGAAGCGGCGGGACATTCTACAATCCAGCTCACTGTCAGTGAGTGAGGCCATGGCAGCCTCGGGCGCTGGACGCCGAGTGGTTCAGTGGCTGCGCGCATCGGGAGAGGAGAGAAGTGGCGCGTTCCTCGGCGACGACCGCCTGATGAAGGAGCTGGTGAGCTTCCTGGTTGCTGAGGGCCTGGAGGAGGTCATATGGACGTGGGCACACCATCTGCACCGGACGGAAGGGCAACTGGAGGTCATCGGCCCTCAGGGGATCCTTCTTAGCAGACTGCTCTTCCGGCTGGTGGTTGCGAAGGCACGGGTCATGGACGACAAGAGTCTGGACGCAGCATATGCCGCCCTCCTGCGGGCGGACCACATGTGGCGGGAAAGCGACAATCTCCCGCGGATACTGCAAGAACCGTGGACGCATCTGTCATGGGCATCAACGGTCGAAGCGTGGAAGCGCCCCACGCCTTCAAACAACCTGTTCGAGGACTACGTGCGCATTTCCGAACACCTCCAGTCACCGGTCAAGCTCGACCTGGCGCATCTCGACCTGTACCACCCCACGAAGCCGAGTCACGAGAAGGCTCTGGAATTCTTCAACGCTGAGTCCTGGGTCCCAGCGCAGGGGGCTGGATCATCAGACGAACAGGCTCTCAAGTCTCAAAAGTTCATCAACAGGGTCGTTTCGATGGGCATGGACACGGTCAGGCATCTCACGCAGATCGGACGGGTCGAGGAGGCGGACTGGGTCACACGGCTCCTCCGCGAAAAGCTCTCAAATCGTTCATTAGGATATGACAGCATACCGGCCCTGTGACGGGGCTTTGTTACTTATCTTTTCACAAATGATACCCAAATTATTTTCTCATGACCGCTTTCAGTCCACCGTAGTCATTTCTTGAAGCAATTATGGCCATCTTGGGCAATTGAAGCAAAAAGGGATTACATGATGGCGGGAGCACCTGGCAAAGTGGCAAAAATGAACTCTCCGACGGGGAATTGAACCCCGGTCTCCAGCGTGACAAGCTGGCATACTAGCCACTATACGATCGGAGATGTACCGTTGCACCATCTTGTGGGCTGCTGATGGAAACCAGTGTAAATTGTGGTCCTATGAGCTAAACTCAACCCGCATCCAGAGCATTTCGCATCTGAACCCACCCAGCCGTTTTCACAAGAGGGGCAATAACCGACAAGAGGACATACAGCGGCCGAGCCATGTCTCGCGACTCAAATCCCTCCTCAATACATTTATGCCTCACTCGTTTATCATGCAGAAGGCACTGTCACGTCAAGCTGAGAGCCAAACTTGACAGTTGACCAGAACCCTGATGGAGGGTGCCATCCTCGAAGCTACCCCAATCTGATCCCATCAACCGACACCCGGGTCGAGCTCGAGCGTGCCGCGCCGGCATAAACTCCCGGGATCCGGCATGCAGGAGGGGGTACAGGCAATACGCTGTATGCAGCAAGCCCTGTGCATCTGCGCACCCTCTCGCATCATTCTGGACGTGTCACCGCCGATGCAGGACCTCACATCTTTTCGCTCCAGGTCGACATCTCGGGGTGCTCTGCTCCCACACCGACATTTCGCGCCACGACAACGGCATCGGCCCAATCGCGGAAAATTGCGCGCGTCATGGCCTCCCCGGAGGAAGTTATTGGCTGCGAAACGCCGGGTATTCTCGATGCGACGGGGGGAGATATCGGACTGAGCTCCAGCAGCAACCCCTACGGAGAATTGCCAGCGCAGTCCTGCCTGTGTCCGGAACTGGGGTTCGGAAGCGAGACTGGCGTGTTCGAGTACAGCGAAGGCTCGATCGCGGCGGCCGCTAACTCCCCTGACAGATGGTGGTCTCATGCAGCTTGTTGTCGTCTCATTGTCGAGGTCGATCTTCGCCGACTGTCTGCGACTGCGATTGGCACCGCCGATGGGTGGTGGTCAGACGGTGAATCGCCCTGTTCGGATTCGTCAATTGCCTTGATACAATGGAAGGATTAGAGGTAGCACAGGAGCCAATGTCTGACAATGCCCGTCACCACAATCTGAGTCCAATGTTTGATATATGTATATTAAGCGGCAGAATGAGGCGTTAATATGGAAGTGTGCATCGGCTCGGGACCACTACCGGTCAACCACCGAGCCGAGCAGCGTGCATCCTCCTGCGATAAAAGCATTGTGGGTATGGAAACATTCTAGAGCGCGCTTCCTCCACCCGTTGCTCCTCCTGATGCAGAAATCCGTTTCTCCTGTTGTGTTATTTTTTGTGGGGGATTTTACTGTTTCCTGTTCCTCGCGCCCGCGCGGGGCTCGCGCCTTCGCAGCTCTTACTGCTTGGCGGCGACGTGGACAACGATCTTGCCGAAGGGGGTCTGGCCGTGCTGGCCCTTCAGCTTCTCGTAGGCCTTGGGCACCTCGGCGAACTCGAAGGTCGAGTCGATGATGGTCTTGAGCTTTCCGTCGCGGATCCAGTCGGAGATCTGCTGGAGGTCGTCATGGTCGTTCTTCACGATGAAGGTCTGGAACTTGCGCTTGCCGCCGCCGAGGAACTTGGGCAGCAGCAGGGACTGGGAGAGGCGGCGGGCGCCGTCGAGGGTCATGGCGCCGCCGACGTGGACGTACTGGCCCTTGGAGACAAGGAAGGTGTCCGACTCGGTGTACAGGTCAGGGGGGGAGTTGCCGACGTTGTCGACGCAGAGCTTGTAGACTTGGCCGCCCTCTTTGAGGACCTGGGTGACGTCGGCGGAGGTATAGTCGATGGTCTCGTCGGCTCCGAGCTCCTTGCAGAGCGCCTGCTTGTCGGAGGAGCAGGACACGGTCACGTAGCAGCCGAGGGCCTTTGCGATCTGGATGCCAAAGGTGCCGGTGCCTCCCGAGCCGCCGTTGATGAAGATCTTGTCACCCTTCTTGACGTGGGGGCAGATGGTCTGGTAGGCCGTCAGGGCGGCGGTGGGCGCGCCGGCGGCGACGTCGATGTCGACGGTGGTGGGGACCTTGGCGACGTCGTCGTAGGATGCGACGATGTACTCGGCGAGGGAGCCCTCAGAGCCGGAGGGCTCGAGACGACCGAGGACGAGGTCGCCGGGCCTGATATCACCAATAGTCTTGCCGACGGCGACGACCTTTCCGCAGAAGTCCATGCCGGCGGTCTTGGGGAGCTCGATCATGGCGTGGGCGAAGACGCCGAGCTCAGGGACCTTGTAGTCTGCAGGGTTAATGCCGGCGCTGAGGACCTGGATGAAGAGCTGGTCGGTCTCGAGACCGATGGGAAGTCGGGGAAGGTCATCGACGAGCTTGAGGTTCTTCTCGAAGGGGCCGGGAGTGGCGAACTGCCAGGCCTTCATCTGTTGGCTTGTCGGCATGATGGGCGATGTGTGTGATGTGGTTTGTGACTTTTGAGTGTCTGTGGGAGGGAGAGTGAGGGAGAAGAGGGATGACGACGGATGGTGATGGACGCAGCGGATGAGGGGTAGTTAAGGTGCTACGTGAGTCAAGAAGGGCAGAGGAAGAAAAAAGATGTGGGTGATGCGGGGGTGGGGACCCTGATATCAGAGGGTTCAAAAGCTGAGGAGGCGGGCAGGAGAGAAGGGTGGCGGTTCCTGCTGATGTCAAACTTGAGAGCTCGAGAGCTGCTGCTTCGTTTCACTGGGTGTGGATGAGAAGGAGGCGGCGGCGGGCGAGCTTGGGGGATGGGTGGACGACGAGGCCCTCTTGATAAGGACGAGCGGCAACGCTACTAGGCGCCGCCGCCTGCTAGCACATGTACGGAACTTGAAGGGTGTATCAAACCAAGGCCGCCTCAGGTCAAGGTCGGGGCAAACCGCGCGAGGAAGCAAGCACCTGGAAAATGAGGTGGATGGAGGCGGCGGCGTCACCGCCCGAGGTCCCTTCTGGATCTGGACCTGGAGCTTGTAGCTTGGCTGCCGGGAGAGGGGTCGTCCGTCCGAGGGTGCAGCAGAGCGGGCTGAGGTCATGCACACTACAGATGGTGCAGATGTGAGTTGAGGTCACAGATGCCAGTGGATAGAGAGTGGGTGGATGGATTGGCGGCCTCCGAGGGATGCATCATTCACTCGCGATACAAGGACCTCCCGTCTGGGCGGGCAGTGGGCGATCGGGGAGTGGATGAGGGGTGGTGACCACATGATGCGGTGACGAGATGGATTGGCCTGGCCTGGCCTGCCCTGGGCGAGGGGCGGCTGCTCGCTGTAATGTGACACGGGCTAGGTGCGATGGACGGGACCAGGTAGCTCCTGAGAGAGGGGCAACTGTGACAGACGAAACTGCGCTGGGCCACTGGCAGGGGCAAGAAAATTTGCGACGAGCCACGCGCCTGATGCAAAGAGTAAGCCGAATGGAGCATAGGACGAGGGGCGGGCAGGCCAGGCAGGAGCAAACTCGGGGGCAGGAACTTTCAATTTCGAGCAGTCGCGATGGAGGGGCAAAAACACTGGACGAAAAAAAAGGAGGGGCAGCTCTTTTCCCTCCATCCATTTCCCTTCGCTAAAACCGACAATGGAACATCATGTGCAGAGTCAAGGATCCATGGAGCTCAGATCCCACCTGAACCCCTACGTCACCCTGCAGCAGGGCCGAGCACGACGGCCCAGAGCGGCGATCCGATTTTTACGCCTCATACCCGTTGCTTGACCTTTTCTCGGGACAAATCGCCTGCGATGGGGTCCACGCTCTCGGCGTCGCAGCCGAATGCCGCGCCAAGACGCCCATCACTCTGCGTCTCGCCGCCTCTGCGGTCGCTGTGCTCCTGTGTGAATTGACAGATGACAGATGCGCTGCCAGCGGCGACTGACTCCCCGACCGCGCGCCTTATCACGGCCTGCACAGCGGCCCTCATCCGGCGGCCGCCCTCGGAGTCGTGGAACCATCCATTCGACTCACGCCGACACGAGGTCGTCTTGGGAGCTGACGTGGACCCTCTGACTGCATATGATCTTTGTACGTACGAATATGCATCCGCCTGAACAATTCGGTCTGCTGCGGAGCCGGAAGAGAGCGTGCACATAAGAAAATTCTGTTCCGGCGGTTCTGGATCGCAGGCCGGTGGGTGGGCTGGATGCCGGGCGCCCCATTTCCTTTAGCACTCGGAACGATGGTATCCATCCATCATCCATGGAACTCGAACGCACCCTGAAGGTCCCAGCCGCCGGTCAGGGCCCGCGTGGATCCGCTCTAGAGAGGCGCCGCCGTCGGGTTCATGAAGAGTTTTGCTCAGGGACTCGCCGCCATTACGAGACAATGCAACCGCCGAGCGGCAATGGGCTGGGAGTCATATGTTGTTATTTCGGGACACGGACCCATCCATCAACTCCATCAGTAGGGCAAGGCAGAAGGCAAGTGCCGAGACAGATTGCGGGCCGGTAGAGACACTACTAAGACAGACCGGAAGAGACGTTGCACACCCCTTTCGCAACCGGCGTCCGTCCTGCCCGGTCTTGAAGTAAGCTTAAAACTTTACTCCTTGGCTAATGCAACGACAAGCTTACAAATGTTGTCAACAGAGTCATTATATTGTTACCTGAGCGGATGAATGAAGCTGGACACTCATGCCTCGTGTACTCGTAGATCGTGAAGAGCCTGAATGTGCCCCCAACCAGCATGGTCAATCTCCAAGCCCGCCGATGCCTGCGCTGCCATCTCACACCGCCACCACAAGCCCGCCTCCACCGGCCAGATCAGTGCTGCTCGTTGCCACCGTCTTCCATGCCGTTGACCACGCGCAGCGCTCGCCTCGGCCCCATGACAACAGAGAAGAAGCTCGGCTCCTGGCCCTCCAGAAGCTGCTCCGTGCTGGAGACGCTGCCCTGGTCTGTGTCCCGGCTCCTCTCGCCGCCCGTATACCCGCTACGCACATCCTCGCTCCGACGCATGGGCCCGGCAACAACCCCGCTGCCGCTGCCGGCCACCGTGCCGGAGCCGGAGCTCGGCGATGGCCCGTCCATGGTCCACTTGGGCTCCGCGCCCGCCCCGACCCAGCCGAACGACTCATTGCTCCCGGCGCTGTTATCCCGTCGGTGCTTCGATTCGCGCTCGCTGTCGCGGGTGCGGCGACGGCCCAGGAGCCCGCCCAGCAGCCCGACCGCGCCGAGGGACGGGTGGCTTGCGCCTGAGTACCGGTTCGCGATGGCCAGATGGCGCTTGTAGGCCGCGACCTGGCGCCGGTATAGCCAGACGCAGAAGGCGAGGTACGCTGCGACAACGCCTAGTAGACCAGCGATGACGCCAGCGGCGATGAGGCCGGGGCTGGTCTCGCCGCCGCTGCTGTCTTCGGAAGCGTCGTTGTCGCTCCCGCCCGGATCTCCACCGCCGCCGCCTCCTGTGACCCCGGGCGCTGGCTGGGTAACCGTGGCCGTCGCTCCGCTCTCCGTGATCGTGAACACTGGCGGCGTGCCGGTTGCGAAAGGGCCGCCGGTCGCAGGCCCGCTCTCCGGCGTCGAGACGGTCGCGCCGCCGTTTTCGTTGCCGCCGATGACATCCTGCACCGGGCGGGGGACCTGGTAGCCCCATGATCCGGCGAGGACCGAGTTACCCGGACTGTGATCCGGATCGTGGTCGCCCGCGACGAACCTGTCCGACCAGCGGAGGGAGGTGGCGTTGAAGACGTAGATGCCGGGAGAATCGCACTCGATGTCGTCGCCGACGTAGCCACCGACTAGAATGAGCTGTCCGTCGCGCATCGTGCACGTGTGCCCTGCTCTCGGGGAGGGGACGTTGCCGTCGCCATCGTCGTCGACGCGAACCCAGTGGAACGCGGGAATCGTCAGGATGTACATGTCGTTATACTGAGTTTGGTTTCCCTGGAGGCAGGTCAGTGGTGTTTGCTTGGTGATGATGACCATATCGACTTACAAATGGCAGGTCCTGGCCCCCGAAGAGATAGATCTGGAAGCTGGAAGCATCCGGGGCACTGGCAATGACAGCGCAGGGGTTGACACGGTTCGGGGGCTTATCGCCCGTCGTTTCCTGATGGTACCATTCCGACGACTCGATGTCAAAGACGTCCAAAGTCTCCATGTTCTCCGTCAGATTCTGGTCGGCGCCGCCCCCGAGGCCGATGAGAACGCCTCTCTTGCCCCATCCGGGGACGAATATCAAGACCGCATCGGCGCGCTCGGGGAATTCTTCGCTGTCTTGCTGAGTTCCCCCTTCGGTGATGTTCCGATACGCGCCACCTTCGCCAGCGCCCGCATCTCGAAGGGCTTCGACGCCATTGTTGCCGTAACCTGGGTGCGTCCACTCGAGAAGGCTGCTGAGGTACAGTCTGGGTACGTGGATCGACCACCCTGGAGTCGTCGCGACATCGAGATGTCCGCCGAAGTACCAGCTCAAGCCGAGTTCAGGAACCGACAGACCAGCTCCCTCCGCTGCTCGTTGAATGGGAATGCCACTGTCCGTGGAGTAGTTTCCCGCTGACGTCTCCGGATCTCTGAAGCTCGTCCATTCCTCATTGTAAATGTTGTAGCGCCAGAGCGCCATCTCATCTGGTGTCGCGTATTCCTGCGGCCCGCCATCGTTGTCTGCGAACTGTCCGCCGTAGAGGTACAGGTTGTTGTAGTCCTGCCACAGGTATCCGAGTGACACGGCCGGAGGTCCGTCGGGGATCTCCAGACCAGTCAGCTGCGGCTCATCGATGTCCCAAGAGCTCTGAAGATCCAAAGCGAGGAAGTAATTGTCTGTATGCAAGTTAGATCTGCTGCACGGGAGGATGCCTCATCTTCTCTCGGGTACTCACTCCAAGTGTTGAGCTCTTGATCTCCTGACGTCTTGGCTTGGCCTCCGTAGATGTAGAGCGTGCCGTTGAGTTGGGCGACTGCAAAAATTCCTTTAGAATGCGTTTCCTACGTATATGGCGACGTACTGACCTTGATGAGCCCACCGAGTGCAGACATCCGTCCTGCTTTGCTCCCTGATGCGTATCAAACCGGCGTCCGCGACGCCGGGATCCAGCTTGCCTCCTCCATTACGGTAACCGATTCCCGGGAAAACGAGAGCGACGATCAGAGCCAGCATCGTCACGCGATGCACACCCGACATGGCTGGCGATGGACTGCTGACTGATGTTTTGATTTTGGGTCTCCGAGGGCTGAGCTTGGAATACCACGGAGTCTTGTTGCCCTCGGCGGCGGAGTCAGTCGCCTCCGTCGGGTTCGATGCCTGGCACTCGTCCTGTGTAGAGTGCCGCTTCGTCTCGTGTTCATGATCGTTTCTTTCAGAATTTCGGTCTCCATCATCGTCGTGCTCGTGGTCCGATGCCGATCCGCGAGTGCTTTCGAGGTCCTTCTCACTGTTGCCCGCCCGGCTGCCTGCATGTTGAGTCGGGTTCTCTGACGAGCCATCATCGCTCGCGTCATCCTCCAATCCCACCTCCCTGAATACCGACTTCCTCCCCTTCTTGATGTTTCCGACCATGGGGAACGGCAGCGGTCGAAGGACGAAATCGTCGTGCAGCCGGTCAGAGGTGAGTCGCGAGTTGAACGTTGGTCTGGTAATCTCAAACCCTTTGGTTGACAGGTGTCTCGAACTTGTGTTTTTGGTGGATTGTTCACCTAGAGAAAACTCGGTCGCGGGCATGGTAGCGAGGGTGTGCTGCACTGCAGCACGGAGGACACCCTCGTGACGTCGATCGCAGCGTTCCCGGTTTGCATTGGGTGCAGGGTTATCAGTGAAGGCGACTGGACCCCTGGCAACGTGGTGGCGACGTTGGCCTTCAGATGGGGACGGAGGTGCAGATAACTTGATATGCTTTTCTGAGATACGAGAAAAGGTGGAAGTCCAGATAACTGATTGCAATGGAGAATGATGGAAATGGTTGAGATCCGAGGGACGGGGACGACGTTCATCTGATTCGGAGGGCTTGCTCCAGCCAGGATGATCATTCTGCCAAGTACGTGTCGTAGGTACGAGTAATTCGATACTTGCTATAGCGCAGGGTCCAGCGATCAACTGACCACAGAACCGCCTACAAGGCATCGTCCTCGGCTTCCAGAGCCAGTGTCCTCGATCTTGGGGGACATTGGTACATTGGCCTGCCAGCTCACGCCGTGCAAACTGGTTGCCAGGGACCTCTGCCAATCATGAAATCATAATGCGACCTCCATCATCATGGTGCCAAGGGGCCAACGGCCTGGGAGGCGGGGCCGCTGCAGCTCCCCAGACTTAGCGCCTCGGCGACCCTTTGCCCCGGTCCAACTGGAGCAATCCAGGAACAGCTTGGAGGGCAGAAGGC
Organism: Furcasterigmium furcatum; assembly: GCA_001599815.1. Taxonomy (NCBI): domain Eukaryota; kingdom Fungi; phylum Ascomycota; class Sordariomycetes; order Glomerellales; family Plectosphaerellaceae; genus Furcasterigmium; species Furcasterigmium furcatum. The sequence goes on from BCIA01000004.1 coordinate 178,252, forward strand.
CATGGTGATTGGCTTCCCAGTACAGGGGTGCGCTCTGGGGACGTCAAGCGATGACTTCACAGACGACTGCGACGGGCTGCCCAGGACGGAACCTGATCCAGGAGCAGGAGGTCCCCGCGTGGCAAAAGTTAGCCTTAACCTGATAACCATGCCTGGGGCCACTGTTTAGTCCAAAGGAGAGACTGGGTTGACTGGTCTTGTTGAAAGAAACCATGATCCAATATGGTAGTCTGTTTACATCCAATCGTGGAACAGCTCAAGGCAGGTGAGTAGTGTAGAATGTGACGTCACCAACTTCTCGTCTGGAGCAGGTCAGCTTTCGTCGTCGGAATGGAGGCTGTATAATTACCTACCTATCTTTGATAAGGAGACACAGATCCCGTGCAAATGTTCCGCTCGTAGGTCACGTGATATTCGGGTCGGCGGATGACGCCGGATCAGCCCGGTGCCCCAAGCACGGGCCTAGACACCTGTGCGGCGAATCAAGTTGACTTCTCACGATGACTTTATGGCTTTCTGATTAAATAATGACTGGAAACCGATGACTTGCCTGCCTGGAACTCTGCTATCGCGAGATTCTCGACTCTTGTCAAAGAGAGCGCCCCCGTGCTCTGACCATCTCCACTTCTAGATATCACATAGCACGGGGAGGGAAACCGAGAACGAGGGAACTTTTAGCGTTCATCCCCCCCGCATTATGCTTTGACTCGCGCTTTAAACCCGGTGCCACCCCGATCCCAATCTCCTTCCTCCTGCATCGGATGTCATCCCGATACATTCGGTTTCTCTCCCTTCCACAGCGCTGCAAGGACTTGGCCAGAATACTACCATGCCGCAGGACCGCCGAAAGCCCAGGAGAACCGCCAATGCGTAAGTTCCATGTTGTGCATTACTTCGAGCGTGGATCCCAGGGCTGACCAGTCCCGAAAGTTGTGTTACGTGTCGCCAGAGCAAGGTCAAATGCTCCGGCGAACAGCCATGTTCCTACTGCAACCGCCGTGGCATAAACTGCGTGTTCACAGATAGCCATCACAAGGTTGTCGTCTCTGAAAGGTCTGAGTCTCTTGTAGAAGTCGTCTAGTCGTCTAATAGAGCATCATTAACAGCCGCTGCTCGTCTAGATACCTTGAAGAATTACGACAGCGAGCCCAGATGCCGTTGTCGAATGGCTCGCCACTTCCTCCGGCGGTGACGCCAAAAAGCCAGACCAATGAATCTCTGGCTGAGCATAGCAATGCCGGGTCAGAGCCAGATCCCAACCTGGGCTGTAAGTGGCATCAAAGCGGACCTGAAACATCGCGGGCTGACTCCTCTAGTTGGGCTGGAAAACCCCCGGGTCAATCAGACAAAGTCCAGCACCGATTCTTCCAAAGGATGGAGAGACCCATTTTCTGGGCCGTCTAAGACTATTAAAAATCCTCTTAAAGATGGACGAAAATGGCGTGAGTGTCCCTCGCCTCGATTTGCACCCCCCGAGACTGACGGGCCGAAACCAAGTCTGGCTGGCCCTATGGTCTACCTGGTCATTCACTGTTCGACTTTCAGTCATGATGGCGGAAAGCCTTTACGGTCCAGGTCAAGACATTGCATCGGTAGTCCCAGTCCAGTGCTATCCTATGAAATGGGACAGGGTGCCAGAAGAACAGCCTCCGGATATCACTGCTTTGCCGTCTTTTGAACACGCCAGCTTCCTGTATAGCACGGCAAAATTTCATCTCGGCCAGCACTACAGATTTCTCGAGGATGAGTCCTTCATGTCGCACATGGCTGACTTCTACCATGGCGATCCGCAATCCAAGGCGTCGAAATGCCGCATGTGGTTCGCCCAGTTCTTGATCGTGCTGGCCTTTGGAACAGGCTTCATCTCCCAGTCCCGAAATCCATCAGAGCCTCCGGGGAAGCGATATTTCATCCGAGCCATGGCTTTGATGCCAGACCACGGTACCATCTGGATGCACTCCCTTCAGGGCATCGAAACATTCGCTCTCGCTGCCCTCTACCTGTACTCTGTCGACCAAAGAGAGGCTGCCGTCCTTCAGGTTAGTGCCTTTCTTCCCCTTTCCAACCTCTACTCAAATCGACTAATGCGGCTCTCCGACAGATTGGTCAAGCTGTGCGTTTAGCTCAGATGGAGGGATTACATACCCGGCTCCCCGAGTCAGAACTCGGGGAAAGCCTATCAAAACGGTGCCGTAGCCTTTGGGGGAGTCTTTGGATCATGGACCGGCACCTGTCCACTTCAACAGGCTTACCCTTGACGACTCCAGACTCGGGTGCCCCTCCCTGGACAGCTGTAGGAATTCCTCATCCAGATGAGGACATTATACTTGGCCTCCAAGGAAAGCTGTCTAACCTGATGTGGGTGATTCTGGAAAGTATGTAAAGGAACAGCAAATCACTTCTTGTTTCGAGGCTAATACGTATTTGCAGCACTTTACAAGGCCGAGCCGAGTGAAATAGCATCATTCCTTGAGAGCACGCGATCAATTCTGCAATCGTTGGCAGGCCACGCCAAAGAAATTGAACACTTCATGACCGTCAGATTTGGAAACCTGGTCCATACCATGCCCAAGGGCACGCGCCATATCACGCTACTGTACCATCAGTGTGTCGTTAGGGCAACCCGACCACTTCTTCTATGGGCTTTGAGGGAGCGACTGGACAATCTCGGCAAGGGCCAGGAAGATCTGAGCACTTTCAACAGCTTCCTCGCCTTGACGACGACACTCATCATGACAGGGATCAGGTCTGCGGAGAAAACTCTGCACATTTTATCAAGCGAAGAGACTTTATTGGAAACCTTCCTGCCGTTCGACCTCGAGTTCACTCATGAGGCAACCTTACATCTGCTCATGGCACGAGCCATGTTTCCCACGGCTGTCAATGAACAGGACTACATCCAACACGCGCACACAATCGTCAACGAGATGATCAGCAAGGGCAATCGAATTGCCCAGGCGCGAAAGACAGAGCTCCTCCGACTCGAGAGTCTCCTCGAGGAATTCGTGACACGGTCCAATCGACATGGTCTCCAGGTGTTCGATTTGTCGTGTCCAGAGGTGTGGGAACCTTTGGAGGACGGCTGCGCTGCCATCCCCCAAAACTCTTCGCAAGCGGCAACTGGGGCGGGAGCACTCGCGGCTATGAATCTACAACCCAACTTCTTCATGCAGCCGGCGGAGCAAGGACAGGATCACATCGGCTACTCCTTCATGGAGGATGTTGGAATATCTTCGGATGCATTCTTGGCCATCGTCAACCAGATGAGTAACGTTGAGGAATTGGCCCAAGATTGGACAGGATTCTCTACAAATCAGAATTGAAATTACTGGATTGTACAGAAAAGGAACTTGCCATGTTATTCTAACATGGTTCGCACATTACCTAGTCGACAATTACGCGTACCTTTGATGAGTTCGAGTTCCCATCGTCGGGATCACAGATCTGCGAGATCCCAAGATTTGCCAGTCAAATCGTATGATGGAGCTCGGTTCGGCAGCAGGAACCGACAAGCCTACTGTAGCCAAGGCTCACATGCGCTGATAAGGGATGATTCATTGGACGAGACTGCTCGTACTTGTCAGCCAGGATATGCCGAGAGGCGCTACTCGGGATCCCTTTCCGAAACTACCTACATTAACCAAGATGAATCGTCGGGAAATCCGACGCGTGATAGCCCCATGGGATATCGTGGCGGGTCCAGTCCCCCAAAGATATTCCACACTCCCCAGATCCCCAGGCACGAGCCACGATAACGTTGATGATGCCTCTGCCATGACACACTCCTCCGAGGCCCACAAACCCGAGATGGGCAGTCACATGGACCGATCTCATGGAATCGAGACTCGATGGACCGGAAGCGCATGGCCTGGAAGGTTTCAACGAAACATGAACCGAAAGAGGGGAGCTGCACACATTTTACGAGCTATAAGACATCGGTCTCTATGATTCTTAGTTCCTGTGATGAGGAACTGAGCTCGCAATAATCTGGCAAGACAATTCGACCGCCCCATTCCCGCCAAAACAACCCGTTCACCGCCCAAACAACCCCGGATCACTCACCATGCCTGCCCTCGTCTCTGCCACGTCGGCCGAAGTGCCAACCGTTCGCAAGCTAGCACCATTTGTGGTCGGTCCCACGAACAAGACGCCCCTTCAGCCAACTAACCAGCTGCCTCGGGATCTCATCGAGACTGCTAGAGCTACTCCGAAGACTGAATTCGACGCAAAGAAGCATGTATCCTTCCAGCCTCCCCAGAGGACATACAGCATGAAGGAATGGGGTTACGAAGGCCAGGGTGTCTCCCCCATCGCGGCCTCAGACCCATTCCCGCTGTTCACGCCCGACGCTGTCCAGCAGTGCAGACGAGAGATCTTCAGCGAGGCTGTTATGGAGAACTGTCAGTTTGCATCCACCTTCACGAAAAACATGGTTCGGGGATACTCCCGCGAGTAAGATGATGTCCGTCCTCTAAGCCCATAGACCAGTGGCTAACATGCTTTGTAGGATGGCCCCCTTCATCCATGCGTTGTGGAAGAGCGACGAAGTGCAGAACGCCGTTTCTCAGGTCGCCGGCATTGACCTTGTTCACACTTTCGAATACGAGATCGGTCATGTCAACATCCTCGTCGACGGTGAGGAGGTTAACACAGGTGGAGCGAAGGACAACGTTGGCTTCTCGTGGCACTATGACAGCTTTCCCTTCGTCTGCGTTACCATGCTTTCCGACTGCTCGAATATGACCGGAGGAGAGACGGCTGTCAAGACCGGGGACGGCGACGTGTTGAAGGTCAGAGGGCCGACTATGGTAAGTCATCCATGCCAGCGAGCCTGGAGCATGTCTAATGTAACTTTCAGGGGACAGCAGTCATCCTCCAAGGTCGCTATATCCAGCATGCCGCCCTCAAAGCCTACGGAAAGGAGCGCATCTCGATGATCACTCCGTTCCGCCCCAGATCCCCCTTCGCCCGGGATGAGATCGTCCTCACTGGGTCTCGCGCCATCAGCGATCAGTCAATGCTTCTCTACGGCTACACCATGTACCGTGCCGAGATTCTCGAGGAGCGTTTCCGAAAGTACCAAAAGAGTCTTCAGCAACAGATTGAGGCTGGGCGGAAATTTGACGTCGAGGCTGCGAAGCAGTTCCACCAGGAACAGAAAGAGCTTCTGGAGGCGACACTTGCAGAGATGATTCCCATTTTTGACAAAAGTGGATGATAAGAGCCTTGTAGCACTCTGTCTGGGAACTTTACAGTCTTCTTAATCATATGTGGCAGTCTCTCCTTGAGATCAACTCACTTGCTCATCGCCTCACTTGTATGATGACCCTGATCACACTAATGCCATGCTACTGATACACGTGGATTTACACTTGGGAAGGTTGCCAGCATTGGAGTTGACGTCGAAGTACCTAGGAGGACGTTTAAGGATGAATATAGGTGTCTAAGAGTGGGGGAATAGCCAGACGGATGCATTCCAGTGTCGTCTGGCACGAAGACCAGGTACGACGTCCGCCGGACGGACGGGTTTTGCCTCAATAGATCAGTCGCTCAACCTCGGATCTGACGATACCATTACTCACAAACAAGTCATCAAAATCTGTGTCTGTGACAATGACCGAAGTCGAGACCCCTCCTCACCCCGCCTCCGCACGGGCCAGGCTAGTGGCGAATTGGGGTATTTTGGTGCTGCCGACGGCTTCGGATCAGCCGAGGAACCAAGGACTGGTGGTCGGAGGCGGCGCTCCAGGGATCGGCTTTCACCCAGCTAAAGAGCAACTTGCTCGGGACCAACCCGAGAGCCGCTAACATCCCCCTGCAAGCCAGCCAGGCACAATAGACGCTCGGAGAAAGCAGTGATGCCACCATAGAGTTGCTGGCCAGCGGGAGTCCCGAGCCCGAAGAAAGGTGACAGGTTGATGCGAGATCTGTGTCATTGGAGTCATGGGGCTAGAATCGGGAGATGCGGAGGTCACAGTCTGGGGCAGCGCACAACCATCACGGGTGATCCGCTCTTCAATGATAAATATAAGTAGATCGAGAGCTGTTTTGCCAACACCGTTAGCAGTAGCAACACAAACAAACACATCAAAGCATTTCTCATTCAACACCACAGTTACCATATCAAACTCATTATCTTACAATGGCTGTTCAGGTCGCCAAACCTCCCGCCGCGCCCAAGGTTGTCGGTTCTGCAACCCAGATTGCGACCCGCCCAGAGGCTTCCATCCCGCAATGGATGATCGACGAAGCAGCGGGCGTTGAGCCCGTGGCATTCAACCCCGAGAAGCACCTGGACTTTGAGATGCCCAAGAATATTCTTTCCATGAAGGAAATCGGACTCGAAGGCTGCGGTGTGTCCCTGAATGCTGCATCCGCTCCCTTCCCGCTGTTCAGCCAAGAAGCCATTCGCCAAATGCGACGCGAGATCTTCAGCGAGACTGTACTCAAGGAGTGCCAATACTCCTCTACCTTCAACAAGAACATGGTGCGCGGCATGAACCATGAGTAAGTTTCAGCACTTTGTCACCTCCTCCTCAGACACAGCCAGAAAATCTAACTCATGGTCCTGCTGAACAGGCGGGCGCCCTTCACGTACGACGCTTGGAACTCCCCCGAGCTTCTGGCTAAGCTCTCCGCCGTTGCTGGCATTGACGTCGTCCCCCACATCGATTTCGAGATTGCAAACATCAACATTACCTGGAACGGCCAGACGAAGACTATTCGTTCCACCGCTGCTGCTACAGAAGACCCGCTCGCAAACCCCGAGTCTGCCGTCGCCTGGCATTTTGATAGCATGCCGTTTGTCTGCGTCGTCATGCTTTCCGATTGCACCGACATGGTTGGCGGTGAGACTGCTCTCAAGCTGCCCAACGGTGAGATCAAGAAGGTCCGCGGTCCTTCGATGGTGAGTACCTTCCTGTCGATTTGCTATATTATAGTTCACGTTGCATCTGACATTCTATGATAGGGTACTGCCGTCCTCATGCAGGGCCGCTACATCGAACACCAGGCTCTCAAGGCGATCGGTGGAAAGGAACGCATCACAATGGTCACCTGCCTCAGGCCCAAGAACCCCCTGCTCAAGGAGGAGACTGTCCTGACCGGCGTGCGTGGCATCAGCACCTTGCCTGAACTCTACGAGCAGTATACGGAGTACCGTCTCCAGATTCTCAAGGAACGCCTTGCGCTCAAGCTTGAAGATGAGAGACAGAGGCGTGCAGGCAAGACGCGCACCTATGATGTTGACGAAGTCAGAGCGTTTCTGGCTGAGCAGAGGGATTTTTTGGATTCCATGTTGGCCGAGCTCATCTGAAAAGTCAAGAAACCATGACAAGCCGTATGCCATGCTCGGGTTCATAGCTTAAAATCATCGATTTCACAATAATAGTTTTGCTCAATACAAGCGTTTCATTGTGCCACCAAAGATCCAGCAAACACCTTTCCTGATGTGACTAGAGGCTGGGCTGTCTTCAGTACTTTACCGGAAATACAGGCGCGGGCGCTTTTGAAAACTGTCCAAAGCTCACGAGAGCCAGCCATGCAAGCGGTAACGAACCTGCGTAAGCAAGTGAGACTGCACTGAATAAATATTGCTTATTATTCTGAAAAGCTCTCGAGGAGGTTGGGTGGGTGCTGGTTGCTTCTCGAATCTGATTTCATGCGAAGAGTCACTATCATCCAAAAGATCCTTTGGCATCCAGGTCGATGCCACATTTCCCCCTACTGAATGACATGAGGCCCCTGATCTATGAAATCTGCAACACCCTGCATCGCAAAATCGTCTCCGCCCATCTCGGCCATTTGATCAGCAATCAGGAAAAAGGCGTCCGAAGAAATGCCAATATCGTCCATGAAGGTGCTGCTCTCCATCATATTCTGGTGATGCAGAGCAGCATCAGGCAAATAGTCGGAGAAAGCGAGAGGCGTCACGGCTTGCTCGCCCGGCACCACTGCTTGAGGCGTCGAGACAACGCCGTTGGACTGACTCTGGCTGGTGCCCTCGCGGCTCAGCTCTGGATCTGGCAGAATGAGTGTTTGCATGCCCTGTTGCTCGGATTTCCTGGTGAACTCTCTGCACAGCTCTTCAAGGCGGTTCAAGTCCCGCTTTCGCACTTTTGCGACCTCATTGCCGTTTGAGATCATCTCCTCGAGGATGTCTCTGGCTTGTTGCACGAATTCGGCATCCTCATCTGAGAAAGGGAATATGGCTCGTGCCATGATCAAATGCAGCGCCGCTCCGTGTGTAAACTCGAGATCAAATGGTAAGAAAGAGGCTGGGCGGGGTGAGCTTCTCGTTCAAGTCGATGCAGCAGAGATCGTGACGTACCGAAAAGGGCGCTTTCGCGAGACAGTATCTGAAGAGTTTTTGTTGCGGAATTGATGCCAGTCGAAATAAGGGTCGTAGTGAGGGCAAGGAAGTTCTCGAAATTATCAGGCCCGGCCATCTCACCATCCAGTCTATCAAGCCTTTCCTTCAAAACAGAGTACAGAAGCGGTCTCGTTGCCACGATGACGCACTTTTCAAGTCAGCAAAGCTTCAGCAAGGTCAAAGTTTCATATGGATCATGAAATGCAGGCGGAGTGATACGTACCTGATGGTACAGTAGAGTGATATGACGCATGCCTTTGGGGATTACGTCCAGAGAATTCCCAAATTTGACCGCGATGATTTGCTCGATTTCTTGGGCATGCCCGGCCAACGTCTGGAGGATAGATCTTGTCTTTTCGAGAAAGACGCCGAGCTCAGTTCGGTCGCCCTGGTACAATGCTTGAAGAAAAGTAGTCAGTAAATCGGTTGTTCATGATGGAGTCATATGCCTTACTGTGCAAAATATCCCACATCAGCTGTGACAGCTTCGCTTGAAGGATGAGGACGGTGTCCTCATCTGAGCTGATTGCGGGCTGGCCCAAGATTCCCAAAAAGTCACAGTCTGCTGTTGACATAGACAGTCCCAACGACGTGGATATGTGTCTGTCCATAATCCAGAGGGTGCACCAGAGACTTCGGCAGCGTTTGACCAAGTCAATTCCCAGGTCAGCCTCGGGCAGCTGTGTGTGCAGCCCCTCTAGCTGAGCAATGCGAAGTGCTTGGCCAACCTAGAGTCAAAGAGAATTTGATCAGCAGAGCTTCCTTGGTGTAAAATTCCCAAGATCACTTACATGAAGGAGTGCTGCTTCCCGATGGTCCGTCGAGTAGAAGAACAACCCGACCAGCGCAAGTGTTTCACATGCCGGTAACGCCCCTTTCCACACTGACGCCATGGGAGGTAGTAAAGACATGGCCCTCACAAAATACTTGGATCCAGGGGCCTCGCCTGGATGTCGGGACTTTGAGAGAAATGCTGTACCAAAAGCGAGAACGACGAAGAACTGGGAAAGCCACAGCCGCGGCGTTGCTTGTTGTGACCGTGCATCGCCGCGATAGAAGGCGTATATCTGTGACTCGAACGACCCGTCCGTGAAAAATCTGTAGTGCTGTCCGAGGTGAAACTTGGCCGTATTGAACAGGTAGATGGCTTGGTCCAGGGGAGGCAACCCACTCAAGTCGCACGGCTCATTTTCCGGGATCTGTTTCCATGTCATTGGATAGATGGTATCTGTAGCAGAGGCTGAAGACATGTTTGCGTCATCGTGTCGAAGCCCTTCCATCAACATGAGCGTGAGGCGGACGGTGAACGACCATGTCGACCAAGGTGCGAGCCAGACTAATCGAGGGCGTTAGAGAGACTTCGCGAACACTGATATCAGAAAGAATAGCTTACGCCACGTCCGGCTGTTTTCGTCCGGATTCTTGATGGTTTTAGAGGGAAAGGCGAATGGATTTGTCCAGATGGTTAAACGAGGTCGGGTCTTTGCTCCAGCCGACAACTGTGAGGTCGGTGCCTGTGAGGGGAAGGACGGGCCTCGTACGTGTCAATGAGTGTCCGGACATTCTGTCTGTCTTGAATACGTACCTGAATCCTGCTTATCCTGAGGTGACTCTGTAACCGCTATGGAGTTGGGCGGGCTGATGTGACTTGGCTGCGTCTGGCTGGGCGCTGGCTCAACTGCGGAAGATGAAGGTGCTGAAGGGCGGTCATCATTCGGCGCCGTCATAGAGCTCCCCCTCGCGCGTTTATGAAGATCTCGAAGGTATCTGAGGAATGTAGATCTCAGCGTAAATGATCATGCGACAGCGTTGGGCTCAGGTTCCAGGGGACGCACTGTCGGGAGACCACGACGCTGTTCGGGCTATCCGCGAAATGGCACTGAAGCAGTCGCCGTTGACAGTTGGAGCATGGCTCGTCGCCAGAGCATTTGATCTTGCTCTGACGGCAAGCGACGCACCTGTGGTGAAGTCAGCACTCGCCAAGCTCCCGCTCATCACCAAAGGGTGTATCCATCGAGAGCTACTCACGCATTGGCCGTGCGCCGCGCCTTCATGTTGGCGGCCTCTCTCGGCACAGCTTTGGACATCTGGGTGGACTGAGTATGATAGTCCCAGACTCGAAGGTTTCGTCAACATGCTGTCGACAACCTCAATAGGATGGAAGGATGGGAAGCTGGCACCAGATCCATCGTGGCCAGGCCTTGAGGTTGGTCGCCGGTTTCGGGGATGCGGGGAAATACTGGGGAGAGGACCTAATCCCAATCCAACCGTCTTGATGACCACCTCCAGTGCTAAGCGGACTACTGTGGCTAGCGGCGTGAATGTAACTGCTTAGCGGGTCCGTGAGCACCCCTCTGAAGGTTCCTCCCGAAGTCACTCTTGTTCGCCGGGATTAAGAGCTGAGACGAGCCCACGACCCGCGTTTTTTTCGTGACAAGAGGCCTGGGAACAATCCACCCTCAAGTAATGATTTGCATATAAAAGCTTGGCAGGTGCCAGAAAGACGCAGCATCCTTCTTGTTGGAATCGTTTTGCTCAGACCCGCTTCCATCGAACCGATCACTCATCACTTATACAATGACAACCAAGGAACCGCAACACATGATGGAGACTCCCAGTTCACACAAGGTCGAATGGACCACCAACTCCCACTTGGCAGACCCTGTAAATGCTCATCGTCTCTCTCCCGTCTCGGTGTTTCCAATGCTGACTGAACGACGGCGCAGGCCCCCCTAGCGATGGGTGGCTTTGCAACCACACTGCTCAGCGTATCGCTGGCCATGATGAACTTCCGAGGGGTCACTACACAGACCATATTCATTGGAAACCTGTGTTTCGTGGCCTGCATTGGACTCCTTATCAGTGCGCAATGGTCCATGGTCAAAGGTGACACTTTTTCATATACGGTTCTGACCGCGTTTGGTAAGATGAACCGCAATGCCCTTGCCTCCCCTGCTCGTTGAAGCTGACGCCTGGCTCTAAGGTCTCTTCTACGGCGGCTATGGTGCCGTCATGATCCCGTCTCTTGGTATCGTTGATTCTTACGGCGGCCTAACTCCAGAATTCTACAATGCCTTTGGTTTTTTCATACTAGGTAACAGCCGCACATTACAACTGCATCGCACGACCTCGCTGACAGTGTATGTTTCTTCAGTCTGGAGCGTCCTCAACATCTTCTTCCTCATTGCCTCGATCAGACTGTACGCTCCGAGAATTAACCAACTGCAATCTCCAGATCTCTGCTGACCTCTCAACAGAAATATTGTGTACATCCTCATTTTCATTGCCATTGAGCTTTGTCTCGTTATAGATGCGACGTCTCAGTTTGTCAAAGCTGATGGGCACGACGCGATGTACATGACGCTGCAGAAGACGTCTGGCGCATTTGGGTTCATCGCAGGAATACTGGGATACTACACCACCGCTCACTACCTCTGCGAAGATGCACTAGGCTTTGCTGTCCCCATGGGCGACTTATCTCGGTTTTGGCGAAAGCGGAGGAGGGACTAGACGAGGCACCGAGAGGAGCCAGTCTCTGAATCTTGCAGACAGTACCCCAGTCATGGGCAACCGAGATTCCCGCTCAATCAACAGACCTGATGTCCTCTTGCCAGAGAGTGTTGACTATTGCCCGTGATCTTCCATGGAGTGTGATGGTCGTTCACAAGCTGGCTCGGGATTACCGAGAAGGCCATGCCGTACTTACCCCAGTTTTCTCGCTAACACGGCTCAGAAAACAGGATGCCTACCTATGAATCGTGTATCTGCTTCAGCGTAGCATAAAGCACACAGCCCTGCTGGGGAGGGCATGAACAACATCCCTTCAACACCGATGGCCGCCATGTGCCGTTGACGGCCGCGGCCACACCGTCGCGGGCTAGTGGGCTAGCCGCCGTAGTCGTCCCAAGCTTGCAGCACTTGCCCATGGAAGTGCCGACCGCCGCATTCCTTAGCCTCGGATTGCTTCCGACCCCTGCCCTGCACCTTCTGGGTCGCGAGGTGCGACATCGGAAAATCCGAGGGGGCAGTTTGAGACTCGGCTCAATCCCCTAGCCCCAAGCCATCTCTCGCGTCGACCGAGGAATTTCCTCGTGGACTGGGGCGGATGAAGCCCGATGGCATCACACTCGACCCCAGTTCCCGACGCTGACCAATGAACTCTGACTTATTGTCAAGATAGCCTGACGAAGGGGTACGCTTGTTCCATCGTGGGCCTTGCCCCCGTTTCTTCCCCGGACTGCCCCATGGAGTAAAGAGACCCGGCGGGTGGGCACAGGGGCACGGTTGCTGTACACCATCAAATCCATTAGCTACCTCTCCGAATCAAGTCCCTGAAAATTGTTTAAGAACTCGACGACTTCACGACCTCTTGGTTGATTCCTGTCTGTCACAAACCCCCAATCTTCAGCCAACCAATCTGTCTCAGTATCTTCTTTTTATCCCGTCCCCCTTGCTCCCCAAATTCACTTGTTGACAATGTCTGAAAAGGAAGAGAGCGCCACGGCCTCTCCCTCGCGAGCCTCCATGGAGAAGCCAAGTAGCGCCTCCCAGGTCGAAGAGGGAGTGACCGATGAACTGGCCCGGGTCAATACTGCCGGCGAACTGCACCGCGAGATGTCCATCCGCACCATCTTCATGCTTGGCATTGGAGGCGGCATCGGCACCGCACTTTTCGTTAGCATCGGCGGTGCCCTCCACACGGGAGGTCCCGCCAATCTGATGCTCGGCTTCATCGTCTACAACCTCTTCGTTCTTGCCAACATCAATAACTCCATGGCTGAAATGTCGACATACATGCCCATCAGCGGTGGCTTCATCCGCCTAGCGGGACACTGGGTCGATGATGCTCTCGGTTTTGCCGGTGGCTGGAACCTTTACATCTACCTCGGAGTCATCATTCCTTTCGAAATCACTGCGCTAAGCCTGGTATTGTCGTACTGGAGTCCGCACATACCGGCGGGCGCCATTTGTGCTGGCTCGATTGTGCTCTACATGTGAGTTCATCCACACCCCGTCGGCGGAGGGTGATTATACCAGGCCTTGATTCCGGTTACTAACGGTTGTCTCTTCACTCAGCGCCATCAACGTTTTTGCAGTCGGAATCTATGGAGCTGCTGAGTTCTGGCTCTGTGCTCTTAAGGTTCTACTCATGGTCATCGTCTTGATGTTTACCCTGGTCACCATGTGCGGCGGAAACCCGGATCACGATGCCTATGGCTTCCGACACTGGAATGAACCCAGTCCTTTCCTCGAGTTCTTCAGCACCGGCAATACGGGACGATTTGAGGGCTTCCTGGCCGCCTTGTGGTTTGCATCTTTCACCTGCGTCGGGCCCGAGTTCCTCAGCATGGCCGCCGGCGAAGTCAAGCATCCGCGGAAATACGTCAAGATCGCACACAAGGCCCTATACTATCGAATTCTGGTAGTTTTTATTGGGGGTGCCCTGGCTGTCACCATCTGCGTTTCGTCTCGCGACAAGGTCTTGGTGGCCCTTTACACGCATGGCAGCGGCAGCACTGGTAGTGCAGCTGCCTCGCCTTTCATCATTGCCATGGACAACCTTCGCGTCAAAGGTCTACCTCACCTGATCACCGCTCTCTTCGCCACGACAATCTTCGCCGCTGGCAACACCGTCCTCTACAGCGCGACCCGATGTTTGTATGGCCTTTCTCTGGAGGGCCGTGCTCCGAAGATCCTTCGAAAGACCACCAAGTCTGGCGTCCCAATCTACTGCTTCGCCGTCACGATGATCTTCCCTCTTCTCTCTCTCCTTCAGCTCGGAAGCGGCACCGGCGTCGTACTCACCTGGCTCATCAACCTTGCCACGGGCTCGACGTTACTCTACTTTATCACCGCTCTCATCACTTACATCCGCTTTAACCGCGCCTGTCAGGTCCAGGGACTTGACCGGAACACGCTGCCTTACAAGGGAATGTTCCAGCCATACAGCGCCTGGTGCGCCCTCATCTTTGAGATCGTCATCATTATCTGCTACGGCTACCGATCTCTGGTACCTTTCAACGTCAGCGGGTTTATCACGGCTTACTTCATGCCCGTTTTCATCCCCTGTCTATTCGTCGGCTGGAAGGTTCTCAAGAAGACCAAGTTTGTCAGAGCCAAGGACATGGACCTGGTTTGGGAGGCACCTCTCATAGACGCGTACGAGGCCTCGCTGGAAGAGGCTCCTGTTGGCTTCTGGAAGGATGTCTGGCTTATGGCCCGGAACTGGGGACCCAAGCAACAGCCCAACACAATGGCTTGATCTGGGCTACTTTGTTGCCCTGAGACCATGAGAGTCTTATTACCTCCACAGCTCAATACGCCCATCGCCTACAGGCTCGGAATAGAATCAGGACTCGCGTTCGTCATTCATAGCTGTCGGCCAATAAGTTTTGAGTATGGGCAACATGCTCCAGGGAGCAAAGCCAAGTGCTATACTCAGCACGTGCATGTGAGAGTGTGTGATATCAAGATTTCTATCCGTGGGTCATCCATGGCCTGGCTTGCTTAATAGGACGTGAACCTGCTCGCACTTCCTGTCCAACAATGACAGGCTGGCAACACCCGTGATATCTTCACATCGTGAAGTGCTGCGACGGCTCACAGGCACATTGTTTAGAGCATCGCGAAATCTGAACCGCAGGTGGCTCTTGTCACCTCATCTGCAGAATTGAACAAGTGTCTCGGTAACTGACTCAAGAAGAGAAGCTAAGGAAGGATGTTCCGAAAAACGCACAACACTCTCGGTCGGCTTCGCATGGAGGAACGTATCAGCAACTTGAGATTGCAGGACAACGGATCCCAGATAATTACTGCACGTCGTGTCCGGTCTCTTCCACACTTGGCATAGTCTGCTTGGCTATTCCCGGAGATTTCGGGACCCCATGGGGATCCTACCCCACCATTGATAGAATCCGAGGCCGCTTGGCCGGTCAGACTAGGTCCAGGCCGATGGTATGACCCTCGGGGAACCCGAGAACCTGCGTCAGCTAGACAGCCTACGCAATCACATTGAGCTGGGCTTCTCGGAAGGCCAGTGGTGTCTCAAACTGTCCCCGCTCGGATGAGAACCCGAGAGTGTGTCAACCCCACTCACGTTCCGAGCTGGCGGAGTTGCATGTGGACCACGGTATCGGATCCTCTCATGTTCACGTCACTGTCTCGCTTCCCGGCAATATCTAATCATACAAGAGCTACGACCAGATAGTTGAAGCCATCCAACACCGGCACTTGGCAAAACAGATGCAATCCGCCTTGCTCTCTGTCTTCGTGATCACATCCCAATACACAAGTTCCAACCAAGATATTTTCCCCTTTTCTTATCTCTTCGTTCAAAATGTCATCAGGTCTTGCCTCGAGTTTGAAGGACCCCAGCCTGGTCGTCGAGAAAGCCTTCATTGGGGGGCAATGGGTCCTCTCACAAAGCAACAAGACCTTTCAGGTCAACAATCCGGCGACAGGACAAGTCATCGGTAGCTGCCCCGAGTCTTCGAGAGAAGACCTCGACGCCGCCATTGAAGCTGCTTCCAATGCATTCCCGACCTGGCGAGCGCAGTCTGGGAGGCAGCGAGGTCGCATTCTCCGAGCATGGTTCGAGCAGATTGTCGCCAACAAAGAGGATATCGGTCGCATCATCACTGCCGAGAATGGCAAAGCCAAAGGGGACGCAGAGGGTGAGGCCCTGTTCTCGGCGAGCTTCTTCGAATGGTTTGCGGAAGAGGCCCCTCGCCTGTACGGCGATGTCGTACCTCACAGCAACCCGTCCTTCAGGACACAGATCCTCAAGCAGCCCGTCGGCGTATGCGGCCTCATCACGCCCTGGAATTTCCCCATGGCGATGGGTGCCCGAAAGATTGCGGCGGCTCTCGCTGCCGGATGCACTGTTGTGCTGAAGTCCGACGGGTTGACCCCGTTCTCTTCCAATGTCCTGGCCGTTCTTGCTGAGCGCGCTGGCGTTCCCAAAGGTGTCTTCAACGTCGTCACATCGCTCCACAACACCCCTGAGCTTGGCCTCGCCCTTTGCGAGTCCGACATTGTGAAGAAGATCTCCTTCACAGGGTCGACCAGGGTCGGCAAGATTTTGATGAAGCAGTCAAGCGACACCCTCAAGAAGCTCAGCCTCGAGCTCGGAGGCAATGCGCCTTTCATCGTTTTCGACGATGCAGACCTCGAGACAGCCGTCAGCAGCGCCATCGCCAGCAAATTCAAAGTCACCGGTCAAACTTGCGTGTGCGCGAACCGCATCTTTGTCCAAGAGGGCATCTATGATCAGTTCAGCAAGAGACTAGTCGAGGAAGTGAGCAAGTTCCGTGTCGGCAATGGGGCTGACGCATCTGTTACCCATGGCCCCCTGACGACAACCGTGGCCAAGGTCGAGGAGCATGTTCTCGATGCTTGTCAGAAGGGCGCCACCAAGCTTCTCGGCGGCAACAGACGGCCTGATTTGGGCCCGAACTTCTTTGACCTGACCATCTTGGGCGACGTCAACGACTCGATGAACGTCATGAGAGAAGAGACCTTCGGGCCTCTTGCAGCGTTGACCAAGTTCAAGACTGAAGATGAAGTCATTGAAAGGGCCAACAGTGTTGAGGTTGGCTTGGCCTCATACCTCATGACTTCGAGCCTGCCCCGATCTTACAGGGTTTCTGAAAGGCTTGAATTTGGCATGGTTGCTCTCAACACGGGCGTGATATCTGACCCTGCTGCACCGTAAGTCCCCCTCTGATACAATGGTAATGAAAAGATTTGGAAGCTAACAAAATGAAGATTCGGTGGCATTAAGCATTCGGGCATCGGCCGTGAGGGCAGCAAGTACGGGGTTGACGACTACATGGTGTACAAGACAATCGTGACTGGAGGCATCGAGACTCGGTACAACTCCAATCTGTAAATATACTAAGCTGCTCTCGGCACACATACAGAGAAATAGAGGGATATAAATTAGACAGCCATTTCAGTCACCGAGTCTGCTGCATGACATTCAAGGATGTTGGGTGCCACTGCTCAGTTTTCATCCCTGCAACCCCCAGAAAAGGGAAGCCGGCCAAGTCAGGATCATGTACTCATTTCTCCATAAGATGGCCCATCCGGAGTAGCGATGCTAAATCATTCTCTCACGTACCTGTAGCCAAGTCTGATCTCATGGGCTTGCCCTGTGGTTGTGTAGATGTATGCGTCCAGGAATGAGCCACCAACTTTGTGGATATCCTCAGCTCACGCATTATTTAGCAACAAAAGCACGCTTGTGATGAGGTTGTAGTGGGCAGAGAGTACTGGGTTGAGTAAAGCCTGCACATTGGAATTGCTAATTAGAGCATCGACCTGTCCCTCGGCCTCAGTGAGTCCACTACCTCATTGGCACCGACTTCACCAGATGCCAGTGCTCCCTCAATGTATCCTTTCCAATGCCGGGAGTATTCAGTGCCCACAAAGTGAATGTTTCCCACCGGCTTTCCGTAGACATCAGAAAACTCCGTGTAGTGGCCTATCGCCGGGACCGGAGCCAAAGCCCCTCGACTGAACTCCTCTTTCTTCCAGATCTGGTCGATGTACTCGATGGGGCGGCTTGCGTCTGGCCTGGCTCCGGTGCCGAAAACAGTAGCTAGCTGCTCGAGGATTGCCGCCCGTCGCTCAAGCGGCGGCAGTTGCGCCCAATTCTCCCCTGGGCGACCGTTCAGAAAGCAGGTCAGGCTGTAGATCCCCTGATCGTCGACGCTCGTGTCTCTAGCAACGCAGACGGGCCCTTTGAAACTCATCAAAAAGCCGTTAAAACCACGGCTCCGCCACCAGGGCTGATGATAGAACACCAGGGCTTTGTTGTAATGGCCAAGCTTCGTGGCCCTCGTAATCTGCTGTAACCTTACTGGCAGAGGCGGTGAAAACTCCAGTTCTCGGAAGAGCGTGCTTGGGATCGAAACGATAAGCTTTCTCCCCCGGAATGTCCTGCCATTTCTTGTTGTGACCACGACGTGTGTGTTCCTATCCTCGATCAAGTAGACGGGGGAGGATAGATGAATTCGATCTGTCCCCACAAGCTCTGCTAGACCTTTTGCGATGGATTGTGTGCCTATGTAGGGCCCTTGTCAGCGATAGAATGAATAAATACCGGGAGGTCGGCTTGTGCAACTCACCCGTAGGCAACCGCATGTAATTTCCACCGGTATGGTCATCGGCGCGAATAGCAAGAAGTCCGTGGTTTGTACGACAATAGTCAATAAAGAATGCCGCTGATTCTTCGGTAGATTCGAGTCCGTGCATGACCCGAGTCCAAAGGTTGACCATCGCGAGTGTCTTAGGCAATGCCCCGAGTTTGCGAACATACTCGTCCAGTGTCTGGCTGTCGTCTTCTTTTGAAAGGCCATTCGGTTTCAACGACTCGGACTGGATGTGGTCCCGTATCTTAACGAGATTTTCCTTCTCTTCAGGACTGAACTATACGTTGACGAGTTGAAGTTAGTCTCAAGAGATAAGCCATGTCTCATTATACAAGCATCCGTACCTCTGGGGTGATTCCGAAAGGAAATTCGATCCTTTCACTCTCATCTGTAATCATTACAGCCGTACCCCCCAGCCGTTGTTCGACGATGTTGTCTGCGAGTCCGAACCTTTTGATGAGGGACCAGACACGTGGCTGCAGATGCTTGTTGACCCAAGCAGCTCCGAGGTCTGCTGTGCCACGGCCGTTGGCCAACGGGATGGTGAAGCTTTTGCCTCCCACCCGATCCCGTGCCTCCAGGACAGCAACAGAGAGCCCCGAAAGCTGGGCAGAATGAGCCGCTTGTAGGCCGCTGAACCCTGCACCGATGACCACGACGTCCCACATTGTCTCTGGATATCCAAAAGTATGAAATTAAAAGTTGAAAGTTGTTACGCGTTCGGGAGTTGCAGTTGGAATTGCTTGGCAGAAGACATGTAGTTCAGCGAAGGCTTCGCAGATTCATGTCCTCGAAACAGCAATCATCTTTCACCTTGAATGTCCCCGGACAGCCAAGCTTTGTCCCCGTGGAGGAGGGGTGGGGTATCGGGCCGGCTCGGGTTTCCCGAGGACATGGACTCCCCCGGCTCGGAACAGATCCGAAGCGGCCCCGCAGCCGGGACGTCTCGGGTTCCACTGCCTCACCACCATCTCTCGGCAATGCAGCCGCCTTTTGCAGAGATTCATGTCTGAGAGATGACGAAGTCACAGATGGTTGGGCCGTGGGTACAAGTAGGTGAAATGGTAGTTAATGCGTCGCAAATCATGACGTTCTCCAAGAGTTTTGACCACTGCATCCTTTCCACTTCATCTCGCACGGTTACCTCATAAATATTTACCATGACATTCTCATCAAACGCGGCGTCCAAGCCCGAATACGGAGTGGAAGTCTTCCGGCTGAATGAGATTGCGGAAGCCCTCCGCCTCGCCCGGGAGAAGCACGACCCCATTGACGCGCCGACGCAAACCCACCCCGGCCTCAGTGTGGAGGGAGCCTTTGAGGTCCAGAGGATTACGGTCGAAGAGGCGACTAAGAAGGGCGATCGCCATGTTGGGTATAAGCTCGGAAACATCGCGAAGGTGATGCAGGAGGCCTTTGGTTTGGACCATCCCGACTACGGTTTTCTCCTCGCCAGCAGCTTCGCCTACGAGGGATCCAAGATTTCTCTCAAAAGCTTTATCAAGCCATACGTGGAGCTGGAGCCGGCCTTCGTGCTGAAGAAGCCCCTGCGCGGGCCGAACGCCACCGTCGCCGACGTGGCCAGTGCCATTGACTACGCTATCCCGGCCGTCGAGATCATCGACTCGCGCGTCAAGAACTGGACAATTACCCTGGAGGACACACTGGCGGATAATGGTTCCACTGGTGCAATCATCCTCGGCGGCGCAACGCGCAACATCACCGACCTTGACTTGGGAAACATCAAAGGCACGCTGCTCTTTAACGGAACCCAGATCATGACCGGTAACACGCGGAACATCCTCGGCAACCCCCTCGCTGCCACCGCTTGGTTGGTCAACCGACTTGCAGCTTTCAACGTGGAGTTTCTCCCAGGGCAGGTCATCATGCCAGGGAGTTGCCTCCAGGCCATGCCCATGGATAAGCCGGGCAGATGGGAGTGTGTATTTGAGGGATGGGGGTCTGTCGTCTTTGACGTTACTGAGTAGAGTGGAGTAACCGCAGCCCAAATAGACACGTTTCTCAAGATAGTACATGGCTGAAGATGCCGGGTTGGTAACAGTATTAAATTACACAAGGCTTATAACGTCACTTTGCTCTTTTGGTATTCGTGGACATCCATATTAGAAGGAACTGATGACAGCCTCCTGGTGAGCAGCCGCGTCTGTCCATGAGCCCATGTGTGGCTGCACAACACACCTCGTGCTCCTTCGACAACAAAAGACCATTGAAGAAAATGGCATGTCGATCGCTCGGGGAGTTGATCGGGGAGATCGTGACCCCGCAGACATCGGCGACGCTAGACATTGACCCCATGGAGAAGCGTCGACTAACATGGCTAGTCAGGCCTCATCTGGCTGGGAAATGGCGAAATAAACGTTCTGGGGTCTCGGTAGTTGGTGGTTTAGGAGCCCCGAAAGATGTCTGAAGCCGAAGAAACGGAGTTACAAGGTTGAGGGAGGCAGTCCGATTTAAAAGCAGGCCCAAGCCCGCCTGCCACAGCTACTCAGTCTCCAGCATCAACTCTCTGTTCACTCTGCTCACCATCACTCTGACGATGGCCTCTAATCCCACCGTTGTTTTCGCCCCAGGCGCCTGGCACGGCCCAGAGTGCTTCGACCTCGTCCGCGACGCCCTCCACCAGCGCGGATGGACCACCAACGCTGTCGCCTACCCGACTGTCAGCGCTGAGCCCCCCAACAAGGGCCTCCAGGATGATGCCGCCGCCGTACGCTCGCTTCTTCAGCGCCTCGCTGACAAGGGTGAGCAGATAGTCCTTGTCGTGCACTCGTACGGTGGACTCGTCGGTGCCGAGGCCGTCAAGGGGCTCGGGCAGAAGCAGCGCGCGGCCGAAGGACTGCCGGGAGGCGTCATCATGTTGGTCTACCTCGCGGCCTTCGTGACGCCAAAGGGCATGAGTATAAAGGCCATGCTGGGCGGCCAGTTCCTGCCGTGGATGAATTTCAAGGTACGGTCTCTTCCTCTCAACGCTACCATTCCATTCTGAATTGAGGCAGGGCGACTATGTCTACGCCGACACGCCTGAAGACATATTTTACCACGATGTCAGCCCCGAGGAGCAGAAAAAGTGGATTGGCCTGCTAAAGCACCACTCATCCGCTTCGTTCACGGACGAGGTCGGCTATGAGCCGTGGCACGACGTTGAGTGCATGTATTTCTTCTGCGACGATGACAAGGCGCTGCCTCTGGCCGTGCAAGAGCAGATGGCCGGAATGCTGGGCAGGACAGCGCCTCGGCATCACTCCAAGGCCTCCCACTCGCCCTTCCTTTCCAAGGTGAACGACGTCGTCGAGGGCGTCGAGCTGGCTATCAAGGAGGGCAAGTCAAGGTCGGCGAAATGAGGACGTATGATGCACTTGTGACAGCAGAAATGTGCACGGGATGAAGGCCAAGATCTTAATTAGTACAGTTCAAGTTGTGTCCAATGCCCACTGCCACCATCCCATCAGTGCACGGCGTCTTGGGGCATGAGCCGCCGGGGAAGGCAATCCGAGAAGCCTGCCGCATGGGATGATCCCTGAAACAAATTACCCCCTGCATCTACAACCATGTCAGAGTAGGCGCCGAGTCCGTCCCCTGCATGTGGCGCCAACCGCCCTGGGTTCAGCTCCCACTGCGCCACGATGGCCATCACCAACAGCCAAAATCGACCCTCATGACTTGGGCTCAGGAGCGGCTCATAAAGCTGGCCTGACTCGCATAGGCAACGGGTTCAGCTTTCAACGTTCCCCGTGTCTCATCTATCATCGCACATCCTACTTCTCCACCAAGCACTCCCTTCTTGTTCATCCTTGCCCGGCCGCAATCAGATTGAGACCATGGCTCAAAGCGCAGAAGCTGACGTGGACCTGGAGGCCCTTGGGGAGCTGAATAACGCCGAGGCTCGCGCTCTCTTCGACATGGTCGACAAGCTCTCCGCTCTGGGCGTCGGAAAAATTGTCGACCTCCCCCAGATCATTGTCGTGGGAGACCAGTCCGCTGGCAAGTCGTCGGTACTGGGGGCCATCTCGCAAATCCAGTTCCCGGTGCATGGCGGTGTCTGCACTCGATTCGCAACGGAGTTGGTTCTTTCCCCGAGCGCTCGCCGGCGTGTCCAAGCCTCTGTTCACTTCGCCAACTCATCCAAAGCGGCGCATACTCTACGCGTCGATGATTTCGATCAGAAAGATATCGAACAGATCATCGGCACGGCCAGGAAGCAGATGGGACTTTCCGACAACAGCCGGGAGTACTCCAAGGACGTGCTGCGACTGGAGATCGAGGGCCCTGGCATGCGCCATCTCACTCTTGTTGATCTTCCGGGAATCTACCACAACGAAACCGACGAGCAGTCACCTGAAGGTATCCAGGTTGTCATGGACATCGTCACAAGCTATATGAAGAAGCCCAATAGTATCATATTGGCCATCCTCTCCGCCAGCAGTGGTTTTGCAAACCAGGCAGTCATGAAGGAGGCTGCCAAACACGACCCAGCCAGGGAGCGAACACTCGGAGTTGTTACGAAACCGGACGTGCCCCCGGTGGGCTCAGATCTACAGAAGGAATATCTTCAGCTTGTTCGAAACGCGCAAATCACCCACAAGTTGAGGCTCGGTTGGCATGTGGTGCGCAATCGAGCAGAAAATGAAGAGGCCCGCCCGCAGGATGCCATCGAGGAAGACTTCTTCCGCACGGGCGCCTGGTCTTCCATCCCGGCTTCTGACCGAGGCATCGTCGCTCTTCGGAAAAGACTCAGCACACTACTTCACGAACACATCAAGAAGAGCCTCCCTACGGTCATCAAAGACATTCAACTTCAGCTGTCTGAGTGCGGAGACGATCTCTCGAGACTGGGGCAGCCAAGGTCGACACCTGGAGCCATGAGGTTATACCTCACTGGCGCTGCTGAACGGTTCCGTGACCTGGTCGTCGATGGAACCAGAGGCCATTACACCGACCCGTTCTTCGGAGGATTTGATGACGATGACCGAAAACTTCGCGCTCGGTTGCGGATCTGGAATCGCGCCATCCGCCACATTCTCTTGGCCCACGGGTCAGCCTACGACGTGGTCGAGAAGGTGGGATTGTTTGGTGATACCGGAAAACGGCGGCAAGTGCCCGAGTACCTCGCGGGGTTCCTCCGTGGGAACGTTTACACTAGCCTTCCCACTCCAAAGGTCATACTTCGGCTGCAGCTGGCTACGCAGCTGGAGCGCCAGGCGGCAATAAACCAGGGTATCGAGCTCCCAGGATACTCGAACATGGGTCTTGCAACTCAGCTGTTCCAGGAGCAGACGAAACAATGGGAGCCCCTGGCCGTGCAGCATCTCGAGAAAGTCACTTCCACCGTGAGGGACTTTGTGGAACAGGTTGTTCTCAACGTGACCGGCTCGTCCAACGAGAGGACCAGGGCCGCCATTCTTTCCACTCACGTGGACCCTTTCTTCGATGCGAGGCAGGAAGTTCTCACTGCCAAGCTACATGAGATCTTGCGGCCTTTCAGGGACTCGTACGCACTGGCTCTTGATGCCGACTTTCAAGACGCCATGAACGACCTGGCGACCAAGCGTAAAGTAGCAAGCGATTTGCAGGAGGCACAAGCAGGGCAAACGACCTCCAGCAGCTTTCGAGCTGAGCAGGCTGGTGGAGAGTTCGGGACTGAACGGATTGTAGACACGGTGCAGACCTTCTATGAGGTAAGAATGGCCCAATCCCAGTCTCAGAGTCCGGTGTCCCAGGAGTGAGTTACTAACAACTGGGTGCTGTTAGATGTCGCTACGCACCTTTACCGACAACCTCATCAACCTCGCCATCGAGAGCTGCCTCGTAAGAGAGCTACCCAGTATCTTCAGCCCCAGTCTCGTAGCTACCATGAGTGACGAGCAACTGTCAGCATTCGCCGCTGAGGAGGAAGGGGTGAGAAATCGTCGGTCACAGCTTGAGACAGACATCGCCCTTCTCAAAGAAGGACTTGGTCTGTGTCGTCGAAACATGCCGAGAAACGTGAACGGTCGGTGTCTCGAACCGCCTCTGCCCGCGTCTACAATTCGGGCTGACTGATTGGACCCTTTGTTAGGCCGAACCTTCAACTCTACGAGTGCAACGCAAAACAAACCCGCCACTAATTCTAGCAATGGAGGCAAGTTCAACCCTGGTGGCCCTTGACTGTGGCGGATGCTGATTCTAGCAAGCAGATGCACAGCGTTCTTCTAGGGCGCCGGGCAGCAAGGAGCCCAACAACCAAGCCCCGAGACCGAAAAGTGTCTTCGCGGAAGCGGCAGAGCAAGCATCAGCATCGCCCGGAGGGGCCTTCGGACGTGCCCCGGTCTCCGGGCCCACCACCGGCAAAACCCCCTTTGCTTCAGCGCCGGGCTCCTCCGGGACTGCGACCTCGACTAGCGGACACTTTACTTCCCCGTTTGCCGCTGCTGCTCCCAGTGGCGGTTCGCCCTTTGGTCCACCCAACTGGCAAGGGTTTGGCAAGGCCAACACAGGTTCTGCCAATGCCAACCCTGCCCCGGGGGGGCTGTTCGGTCAGGCACCCGTGCCAGCTGCGGGCTCTGGCCCCATTGGGAAGGTGTCGGGAAAGGCGACTTCAATATTTGCGGGAGGGTCCAGCGCTGCCCAGCCAGCTCAGCCTAGCAAGAATCTGTTTGCGAGCCAGGGTACGCCTGCAAAGTAGCAAGTTTTCACGGGCAGGATATACAAAGGATGTGAGCTAACTGGGTCATAGATCGTAAAGTCGCCGCTCCTACAGATGTGAGAAGGGGCGGAGACACTGGAACGCGCCGGGGGGTTCCTTCTATATGGATGCAGTGGGCTAACTTCCGGCCCAGAAGGGAGTCACTGGAAGGGGGGGTCTTGGAATATCAGAATATATGTTTGTTGGATGACTTCAAGCGATGGTCGCCCGAGGAGCTTAGATTGGCGGACTACAGGTAGATGCAGTCTTCGATAGAGTACTGAAGAATACAAGATAGGGGTAAATACTGCGACGTGGCGCTCATATCAAGACTGGAAGGTCATGACAGTGCTGGCAGCGGCGGACAGCGGCAGGAGAACCATCGACCTCGTCATTCAATCTCTGCCTCATGTCAAGGGCGATATCTACGTGTCTCAGAGTTCACTGCATCCTCGATCTTGCGTACGGTCACCGACTCAGAGGATGGATGCGCCGGGGATGACTTGGAGTGGCTCGACATCACGCTTCAACATGGATGCCCGAGAACGACACCGATTACCTTGCTTGTAAGCCAGCGCCGTGGGAGCTTGTCGCTTCCTTGCCGAAAAAGATGACATGCTAAGTGCAAGAGATAATCGTAGCGGTCCTAAAGCACGTAGAAACCGAATCTTCAAGGCGATGGTCTCGACAGGTCGTTCCTGGTGAGATTCTACGAGCCTGACGCGAGACGGCCATCAATGTCAACGGTGCCTCGGCTCCACTTTCATGAACTCAGGGTATCTCAATTACCAAACGCTTATCGGAGCTGGATTATAGCATCATATACAACGCGATGGCCAGCGCCCACGAGAGCACGGCCATGTTCCCTGCCAGTCCCGCCGCCGCCGCCGAGTCGGGCCGCTCGTCCACCCGCTGCTGCCCGTCCCCGCTCCCGGGCTGCGGGCTCCCAACCCCCGAGTTCACGTTATCCAACCCCGGATCGGGCGCCGTGAAGGCCGGATCGACCGTACTGGTGAAGTTCGACGACGTCCGGCTCCCCTCGACGCAGAGGTCCGGGTTCGTCCACGTCGCGTCCACCGCCATCCGCCACGCCGACTCGGCGCTCTGCACCATCTGCGGCGTGTAGAAGAACCGGCAGTTCGCCGGCTGGTACAGAAACTGCAGCGGCGTGCTCGCGTCCGAGGGCATGAAGGCGTTCTTCCCGTTCACCGCGCCCGCGAGGTCCGGGTCGCGCGCGCGCTGCAGCGCGTAGCCCCTCGCCAGCTCGCCGAGCTCCGAGCCCTCGAGCTCCCGCCGCCGCTCGGGCGGGCTCAGCGCCAGGATCGCCGCGGCGTCCGCCTGCATGTCGTTGAAGAAGAAGACCTGCGCGCCCTCCACGCCCGCGATGGCCTGCATCGGGCCCGTCTGCGGCCGCCCGCCCATGGTGACGGTCTTGACGCCGAGGCCCAGGATGGCGAAGTACGCGAAGAGGGTGCACGTCGAGCCGCAGGTGCCGTCTGTGAGGAGGACGACGTTCTCGGGGGCGAATACTGCAGGAGGGGGGTTGGAGCGGTCGCCGACGCCGGTGAGGTTGAAGTCCAGGTTCGGCTGCGTCAGGGGGCTTTGCTGGTACGCGGAGAAGGAATCACCGTTGAGCGTGACGGGGCGCAGGATCTCCTGGACGCCGGCGAAGTCTTCCCCGGAGGGCTTGAACACTTCGCCGGGGATGAAGTTCCCAATCAGGGCGCTCGTTGCCAGCTGCACGATGGCATCGCGCTCGAGCTCCGTCGTGGGCTGCAGCTGCGGCGGGAGCTCGTCCAGCCCCTGTGCGATGCCGACAAGGCTCTCGGCGAGCCTCAGGTTCGTGGCCTGGAACCGGGGCGCGTTGGGGAAGAGCTGCGCGAAGAGGTCGAAGCCTGCGATGACGAAGCCTCCGCCGTTGGCTGAGAGGTCGACGACCAGCCGCTGCTTGTTCTGCTCCCGGCACTGAGTCAAGAATGTTTCCACCGTCCGCTGGAAGTCGCTGAGATACTCCACCGGCCCGAGATTGCCGTCCGGGGCGAAGGACGAGACTGAAAGGACCGCGACATCGCTGTACTGTCCCTGAAGGAAGTATCCCGAGGTCGTGTTGGAACCGCTGTCTCGCACAACAGGGGCGGGATAGCCGGGTCGAGGCGGCAAGAGCCCCGGTCCAAAGACCGGCGCCGGAGGGGCCCCGGGGGTGGTTTCGTCCGGGACCTGGGGTTGAGCATCCCCGACGGGCATTGTTCTGACCGGGTTCAGCTCCGGGTTGCAGAACCGGTTGTAGAAGTCCTCCCCGTTCTGAATACCCGCAAGGTTGGCACTGGCTCGGACGATGGCGAAGCTCTCCTGGGTCCGTTCCTGGCCGTTCTCGTACGTCAACGTGAGGCTGGGGCCTTGGAAAGCGATCGAACCAGCCACGGTGAGCGCGGCTTGCGGCGAGGCGTAGTTAGGAAAGACGGAGTTCCACTGGGAGTCGGGATCTTGGAAGCCGCTGAATTGCAGGTTCAGTTCCTGGATCAGGGTTGTGGCATCTTGCCCGTTGATCCTCGTGATCGCCGGAGGCATCGTGTTGGAGTTATTGCTCAGCATCCCTATCCAATGTCAGCCCTTGAGCGAGAGAGAAACGACTCGCCCCGTAGATCTCGACGTACGTGAGTGATAGAGCCGGGGCACCTCGCGCCCATCTCTGCTCACGGACACGATGTCCGATGCCAGGGCGTTGCCGAAAGCGAACGCCTTGAATATGTCACCGCGGTAGTTGAAATGTCCATCATGCGCAGATGCGAACAGCTGCAGGATTGCCAGCTGAAATTCGTACTCGCTCTGGTATCCTCCAGTCGCTGATGTTCGGCCAATCTCGGCCAGTCCTTCGGGGATGTCTGTCGGCGGCAGCATGTACGAGGCGGGCGGGTTCTTCAGCCAAGGCAGCGTGCTCTGCCACTGGGTGTATGCCTGGAGGCTCCTGATCAGGGCCTGAGCCGGCTCCGGTTTGTTCGGGACGGTCTGGAGACATTCGAAGGCGAGTTGCGCCGAGACTGTGGGTACGGCTGAAGCAAAACGCCAGGTCAGTCGCTGCTCAAGACAATCATGGCCGCGGCTTTGTCTTACCGTTCGGATTCGCCGCCCTCATTGCATCCGCCTCGATGCCGACTCGTGCACAGGCACTTGGATTGAGGCCGCCCTGGCTCGGAGCAACCACCGGCGGCTGCGATGGACTGACTACCGGCGTGATCGTCGTCGCTGGCGGCGGCCACGGAATGAACTGAGGCGCCGGGGCAGCCTGAACGCCGATGCTGCCGTAACCTCCATGTCGATTATTCGTAGAGAGCCCGATGAGAATTACGAGTGAAGAGATGTAAAGGGAAGTCCAGCCTCGAAGTAAGAAAGAAGAAGAAAAAGAAGTAAATGGTGAAGAATAAGAAGTAGAAGCAGAAGCGACCGACGAGAATGAAGAGGCACCCATGATGCCCTCCGATGAGATAGGCCAGCTACCGCATACGAGGCAGCCCGAGATGAAAGGCGGGAGGCGCGGCGACGATGACCCCAAGAATACGGATCGCGACCTCGTCCAGCACGATCACGTTCATGAAGCAGCAAGCAGCATCCCTTCCTTTCTTCTCCAGGAAACAGACCGGTCGGGTCGCGTGCGTGGAGCGAGCGCCTGGTCCATATTTGAAGGATGCCGCTCAGCCTGGCCTCCGATGGCCAAGTTGAGACGAGCCGCAGTCTCGGGCCACCTGGACTTGAAGCCGTCTTGAAACGCCAGAGACTCCTCGACCCTGCGGACGCCCAAGTGTCCGGGATGCTGACCCCTGTTCGTCCCAGGGGTCACGGACGTTAAACGCTCCGCCATCTCGCTTGGCGGCAAGGCAAGCCGAGAGGCCCTGGTGGTAAGTGCAAGCGGAGATTTCGATCGCATTCACGGAACATTAACAATAACATTCTGGATGTTCGGCGTCCGAAGAGGTTGTCCTCTTGGGAGAGCCTGTTGGTGGCGACGGCTCGAATTTGTCGTGGCGCGCGGGAGTGCGCTGCTGTCGCACCTGTCCATTCATGGTACTTGTCCATGCGGTCCCCGGTGATGCTGTTAATAGACTCTGTGATCGATATCCAGTTTCGGACATTGGTCAGAAGCTTGGCCCTGGGGATGGGTTTCAAGCACGCGGAGCCGAGGAGGAGACAGATCCCTTTCCCGCCCGAACTGAACCACCACCCGATCGATCACCGAGAGAACCGAAAGGTTCTTTTGCATCTCAAATGCCGGCCAGTAGCAGACTCGCTCACTCGGAACCCGATGTAAGAATGAATCATTCAATAGAAATTAAGGGTATCTATCCCAAAGAAATGCCCATCCTCCGATGGAGGGTAGACCACCGTCAACTCCAAGCTTCCGCGAAAGACTGCACGGGCATGTTCTTGGCCCAAGTTTCAAGCCGCAATAGCGGAATTCCCTCTCGTTTAAACCATGCCCATAACACCCATGCCCAGCACACCGGCGGCCACTCCCAGGCCCATGCCAGCGTACCGATTGGCCCCGTTCTCGCCGTCGGAGTCTCCGTCACCGTCACCCCCCTCGCCGGTCGGCCGGGGGCGATCGGTGGAGCAGCTCTCGGTGCACGGCAGGGCCGACGTGAACGGCACCGGTGCGCCCTCGCCCGTCGAAGCAGATGGGGGCGCCGTGAAGACGGGGTCCTGGATCGACCGGCTGACTTCGGGCCGCACATCCTCCTCATTGACATTCAGCACGTTGTCGATCATCTGGATGACGCCGTTGGCGATGAGCAGGTCCGTCTGGATGATCTTGCCGGTGTTCACGAAGATGTCGTTGATGTAGCGGGTGATGTGGAGGGGCGTGTCTGCCAGGGTTTCGAGGTCCGAGTCGTCCTGGAGATACGCGGCGCGAAGCACGGCGTTTGGTACAAGATGGTAGCGGAGGACACGGCGGAACTCCTCGTCGTCCATCGAGTCGAATGCGCCCGCCAGCCGCTGGAAGGCAGCGTTATGGGGCGCGAAGATGGTCGCGTTGGGCGCCTCGGCGAACTCTTGCACGAGATCGGCCTTGTAGAGCGCGCCGAGGAAGGACGTCAAGTCCATATACGAGTTCCGGATGGAGGGCTCCAGCCTGCGCGGCGTCACCGTGAGGGACTCGACGATCTGCACGAGGCCGTTGTCGAAGGGGATGTCGGTCTTGACGACGGTGACACGGGTGCCGGTGCCCGAGGTGATGACCACGTCCTCGTTAGGCTGCATGGTAATGAAGACCTGCTGGCCGTCGGAGACGTTGGCGTATCTCGTGTCGTTCAGCAGGGTCGAGACGGTCATGGTGTCGCCGGGCTCCATGGAGCTCAGATCGACCTCTCCACGAAGCAAGCCGTACCTCAGCCACACGGGAATAGCGTCCTGGTCGGCATCCCAGCCCTGGCCCTTGACGAAAGCGGCGTCATTCGGCGCGATGATGGTGACGCCGTCGCTGGGGAGGTTCTTGTAGACGTCGGGGTACTCCTCGATCAGGGACTGGAAGGTGGTGAGGTTTTCCTGCTTGGCGATGACCTCCTTGAGGCTTTGGGCCGCGACGGCGGGAATCGCGCCCAGCGTCGCGAGAGCTGCCAGGCCGAAGGCCACGAGGCGAGTGCGCGAACAGCGTGTCGATCTCCCGAGCGCCATCGAGAAAGGTGGTTTGCTGTTCCACAAAAAGAATACGAGTAAAGATCGGAAGCGGAGGGCTGGAGGCGACTTGGCGCTGTGAGCGGAGCGTGCGTATCGAGTATTGGTGTTTCTGAGAGAAGATGTTGCGGGTGGAAGCAGTAGCAGCGTAATAGCGTAATGGTGAATTCAACGATGCCGTGTATGACCAGATCGAGAGATGGGTGAAGCGAAGAGAAGCCGGAGCTGGATGTGTACCGAGCAGCAGAAGAAGAAGAGTCGCAGTCGCCGGCGAAGAGACAGAAAGTCCAGGGCAGATGGCCTTGCCTCTGTTTGCGATGCGATGCGATGGAACGAACGACGGGCTGCGCAGAGCAGGAGCAGACTCACTCGACTCGGAGGAGGGAAAAAACAAGGGGAGGAATCAACAGTTAATCAACGCGATCAGCGGGAGAAAATCGCGACAGCGGCACAGAGGAGGAGCCAAGGCCGTCCCCTTCCTGCTTCTTCCACCCCCGGTCTGGACCCCAACTCGCCCTGTGAAGCTTCCAGGCCAGGACCAGGACCGGGCTGGAAGGAAGCCAAATGAGGAGGGCCGCAGCTGCGAGTTGGCAGCGGAGAAGCTCAGCGCTCATCCCGCCGAGCTTGGCGTCTTGATGACTGCATGCGTGACCCCTGGCCTGGCGTCCGAACGTGGCCAATCCGGGGTCTTGGGGGCCGGCGGGGCCTCAGCTTGGAGAAATTACCTACCCATCGGGTCACTGACAGGGGTCGAACTGCTGGGGACCTCCACTATTACTTGAGAGGTGGTCGTGGACTCGGGGGTACTCGTAGGGGCCGACCTCTCAGGTTGGGATGGAGGAGCTGGGCTGAGTCTTGCATAATCAATCTCGAAGCCAAGCGGAAGCTCAAGTAACAAAACCTCAGCTCTTCATTCTGTCAACGTCCATTGGATGCCACCTGTGCTGCTTCTCCCCGATAAGCCCAGAACGCCCGCCGTTCGGGTGGCTTGCCCCTGAGAACCACTCACTGTCAGTGTTCTCAAACGGCCGCTACCGACCGTTGTCGACATGGTGTCGCCTATTCTTTTTCCCGCCTAGGCTGCTTTTCGAGGGGATCCTCAGCTCCAGGATGCCCCTGGCCACTGGCTGCCCGGCACACCGCGCGAGTCACTCGGCGAAATCTCGTCGGGTCGGGTCTCGCTCAGCCTTACAAGTCCAGTATTTGTATTCCCCCCCTGCACCTATGCCGACTCCATGACGATGCGCGACTCACAGCAGAACAGAACATCCCGAGCCGCGGGCATCTCTCTCAGAACAGAAACCCCGTGACAATGACGCCGTACCGCCAGATCCGCGCCGCGTTCGACGACTCGACCGTCACCGTCTACCAGGCCTACAGCGCCGCCATCGCCGGCCCCGCCGTCGCCGCCCAGAAGCTGACGGCATCGCCCAATTTCAAAGCGGGCCGCATGACCTGGATCAAGCCCAGTTGGGCATGGGTCCTCTACCGATCGGGCTACTCCTACAAAGACCCGCGACAGGAGCGCATCCTGGCCCTGAAGATGCGCCGCGAAGACTTCGTCAACCTCCTGCGCCGCGGCGTGCTGTCCCACGCCCCGGGCGGGCAGCCCGTGGCGCCGGAGCGCGGAAAGACGACCGACGTCCGCATCCAGTGGGATCCCGAGCGGACGGTCAGGCTCGGGAAGCTCGAGCATCGCAGCATCCAGATCGGGGTCCCCGCCGCATTGAGCGTGCAGTGGGCCGAGGAATGGGTTGTGCAGATCGACGACGTGACCGACAAGGCGAGGGAGCTCAAGCGACTGCTGGACGCGGACCAGGGCATCACGGACGAGGAGCTCAAGCGGCTGGGCTTGATCCCCGAGGAGCGAGTATTCCAAATCCCGGAGGACGTGCAACAGAGATTAGGCATGGTGGCCCCTGAGGAGGACGACACCGGCGGGCGCGAATTAGGGGGCGAAGACAAAGTGTCGCGAGATTCAGGTACGGACGACTGATATGACTAGCTACCCAGCTAACAAGAGTAATGCTTACTTGCGCTCGGGCTTCCGAGATGAGTGGAACGGGCCGCGGGAGATTCATGCCGCCTCATAAGGGCGAGCCAATGCCTTACAGATCCTTCTTCAAGTCGTGTTCCTGGGACATCCGTCATCAGTATTACATCGCCACATCGCCAAAGGATCTGGATACGTACCGGCTTGTGACTCGTCTCGTAGTCGATGTGGACGAATGCACGCTCGACGTCCGGCAGCTTCTCGATCTTCATCTGCAGCTCCTCGGCCACGTCGTGCGCGATCTCGAGCCTCTCGTTGCGGTCCATGACCACGTCGATCTCGACGATGTAACGCGGCCCGCTGTGGTAGGCACGCACCGTATCGATCTGCTTGATGTCCGGGGAGTGAGTCGCCGCTAGGGGAAATGACGGTCAGCAACGGAAGCAAGATCTTGCAACGACGAAAATAGGGGCTCGAGGCATCCGAGACGCACCGACGTAAGTGATCAGCTGGAGGAAGTCCGGCTCCGCCGAGACACCGATGAGCAGCTGGAACTCCTCGTACGCCGTCCTCAGCCAGAGCGAGGCGATGATGACCGACAGGATGATGGCGCCCATCGGGTCGATCCACCACTTGATGTAGCTGCCCGCCGCGAAGGTCAGGATACCGAAGCCGTTGACGGGTAGGTCATTGCGGTGGTCACGCCACAGGATCTCGACCTGCGAGTACAGGTGCTTGATGGTCCAGCAGTAGAAGAAGAGGCCCAGCTTGGTGCAGAACGCGATGGCCACGGCGATGACGCTCGGGAGGTGGAAACTCTTCGTCTCGTTGTCCGAGCCCTCGGCGAGCTCCCGCGCGGACATGACGATCAGGACCAGGGAGACGGAGAACATGATGAAGCTGAAGACGATGTTGCCCGACGTGGAGATGCGGGCGCGGCCGGACGGATACTTGAGCGGATCGACCTTCTTAACGGCGCGGTGCGACAGCATGAGCATCAAGCCGCTGAGGGGGTCGAAGATAGAGTCCGCCATGGTGGTGAAAAGCGACAGACTGCCGGAGCTGATGGCGGCATACATCTGGAGACTGGCGAGGATGATGTTGGCTCCCAGACTGCCCTTGACGGCGATCTGGTACCGGAGATTAGTATCACCGTGACTCTCGCGGGCCTCGCGCTCGTGATCATCGACGCTCTTGAGCAGCGACCTGATCGTGTCGTTCTGCGTGCGGTAGAAGGCCTGCACATCGCGGGTGCGGCGCCCCTTGCCGAAGGAGTGTATCCTTTTCCTGGCCGTGTTGGACTGGATGCGTCCGATGTCCGATTCCGACTTGAGACAGTCAGACAGGCGATAGGGGTCGTTTGTTTCCGTCGAGTATGCCGAGCGGCACTCTGGGTCCGCCCCTGTTGTCACTGCGGGCAGGGCATGGAGCTGGATGCCAGTGGCACCGGCAGCCTGCGTCTCGGCACCGAGGTGGGAGTCATATTTTGCGGGATTTGAGGACACCATACTGAAGAATTTTCGGTGCACACACTCTTCAAAATTATGACCAGAAATTAACTGACGGCTGGCTGGACTTGCAGGACGTTCTTCTCTGATACCAAGGCCAAGGATATCGCCAGTTGTTGCTTGGTGTTTTGGTGGTAAAACGAGGAACGGAAAGGTCAAGCGGCTGGTCGAAGAAAACGGAAGGAACAGACGAGCAAGGGAACGGGGGAGGGGGAAAACAGCCGGGCTTTTAGAGATCTCGCCTCTCCTCGACCAGGGAGATCCGCGGAACACGTGGGGTGGCCGTCACTCAGTGCCAGGACACACAGACTTCGTCCGTGTTACTTGATTGCGTTTCTAATCACCGGCCGGCGGCGAGAGGGGTCTCGTCATTACAAACGCAAAGTGATGATCCCCTCTCCTCTCCTCTTGTTGGAGCCCTCCGCCCTTGCGCCCCTCACCACAATAACCAGTCCAGTCAGTCCGTCTGTTGATAGCGTCCACTACAGGATCATCGACCAGGGGGGGCAGTGCACGAGCTAGGCCCAACCCTGACAAGGCGGCAAAACCTGCCTCTCTAGCAAGAGCTCCATCCCTGCTCGTGGGCCTCGGCATCTGGCCGAGCACCGATGCTGCCCGCCGTCGATCTGTGCAGACGCAGTGCGACAGAAAGCAATTTGAGTGGCACCTCTATTTCTAATATGTGAGTCGCTGGAAAATGTGAACCGTCGCCCTTCACCTCTAGTCGATAGAAAGGTCGCTTTGCCCATCGTCCCCGGCCTCTGTTGTCGCGATCGTGCTCCGAAATGCCGCACCGAGGGCCTCCACGACCGGAGCCACATCTGGCGCCTCTGGGAGGGAGTTGATGGCCTCGTGCCTTGCCGCGTCTCCGCCATGCCATGCATCGGTAGCTGTAAGATCCGTCTTCCCTTGCACTTCCTCCTCGCGCACGTCTCTTCCCTTCCTGACCGGGCCATCGGGGGCCGCGGGTGTGATCGCCGTGTTGTCGAGAAGCGACTGCCACATGACGAGGAATATGCCGGGGCCGGCCATGGTCTCGGAGTCGCCATCGAGGATATCTTGGACACGAGATCGAGAGATCTGGCTGATCGCGTCAAGATAGGCCGCATGAGCGTCGACGATCGGGATGAGCTGCTTCTTCTTCTCCTCGGGCAGCTCGGCAAACAAGTTGCCTACCTGCTCGACCATGGTGCCCTCGACGTGCGACGAAGAGCCCTTGACCGGCACGCCGGGCTTGCGGAAATGCACTACCGTCTCGTTGGCCCAGTTTCTGAATATCTCCGTGACGCCGGGCGCCGATTTGGCCCCGTAGTGAAGCCACTTGTACAGCTTCTCCTTGTTCCCCCGCAGCAGCCCGGCGAAGTCCTCGACGGTCGGCGGACTGTATTCAGCGGTTCCCGCATCCGTCTGCACCTTTCGCCCCTTTCCAACAGCGATGAATTGGTCCACGAAGCTCTGAAAGTCGGTGATGTGCTCGCGCAGGTCGACCTTCTCGTGGACTGCCCGGATGTACGGCTCGAACCCGGCGACCACGTCTCGCACAGCCTGCGTGAAGAGATCCGGGGAGGACTTGCAGAGAACGTTGACAATCTCGTCGCGATCCCGGATGGACAACAGCGCTGAGAGGTATTCCTGGCACAGCCCGTGCTGATCTTCGGACAGCGCCTTGTCGAGCTCGACATCGGAGTCTTCGAGGACGACAGCGATGATCGACTTGGCGTCCCTCGCGCTCTTCTCTCGTGCGGCGGCCCGGTCTTGCGGCGACTTGCGCACGTGTTCTTTGATGGCCGCCAAGACTTCTTTGCTCGGAGCCTTCTCGTCTTTCTCAATGCGGTCGACTGTCTTCTTGAATTCGGCGCTGTCCCATCCAAGGACGACTGAGATGATGCTGCACAAAGGGTAAGCTTCTGTCTCCGAGATTTGAAAGGGAAGGACTTTACCGTTGAAGAAGATTCATTCCGTCTTCGGCATTCTTCGTGATGCCAATGTAATTCGACAGGGAGCCCAGGCTGAGCTTGGAGAGGAACAGCTTGAGCATGGCGGACATCATGGTGGCGGCATTGCTCATCCTCAGCGTCTGCCTGACAACTGCATACGGGACCATGCCGTGGACGTTCTCGATGAGCCTGAGAAGATACTGCCCCTCGGATGAGAGCACGAATACATGGTGGCAGAGTGACGCAAGACTGCATTCGCGTCAGAGACAGTCTCTCAGGGCAGGGCAGGAGAGGAGAACTCACTGGATGATTTCGTACTCGATGACGGCCTGAAGCATGGGTGAATGTGACTCGACGTCGTCGGACTTTCCGAGGAAATCTGTTACCTCGTTCAGGAGATTTCCGTAGACGATCTCATGGCTGCAGTCAATGAAGGCCTTCTCGAGGTCTGCCGCCTGTGCGAGGTTGTACTCTGCCGCCCTGCCACCAGTCTGGCTCGCAGGACAGCCACCGAACAGCCCCCTCGCCAGAGACTCCATCATGGCCGAGAAGGCGGTAGAAAGAGTCTTCCTAGTACCCATCGCGCCCTTGTCGTAGCTCTCCGACAGATCCGCCTCCGCGAACTTCCTGATGAGGCCCTGCAGGCGCACGCTCCAGAATTCGGCCGGGATCTCTCGCACACCGGGGAGGGAGAGGGGCATGCGCTTCAGCAGCGTCTGGAGGACGGGCGACTCGGAGACTGAGGCGTAGGACGCCGCGACCTGAGGCTGGCGGTTCGTGGTGCTCGCCTGGCTCCTTGCGCTCATGAAGCTCTTGCTGCTGCCGCTGCTCTTCGCGCTCCCCGACGGACTTGCGCTCCGGCCTTTGAGGTCCTGGGTCTTTGGGGACTCAGCCCCGGTGGCGGTGAAAGGGTAGCCATATCGCGAGATGGTCGCGGGGTTCTTCAGGGCTTCGATCTCGTTGTACGTCTCAAAATGCGTGAGGATGTTGAAGAGCGCGTTTGTCTGCTCCGGACTCAGTATCAGCGACGCATCCTGGGCCGACGCCATGGTGAATCATCTATCGTGAGCGAGATGCGGTGCCGAGCTGATGAAAGATGAGGCGACCGGCTTTCAGCCTGGAGTGAGGGGTTGGCGCGGGCGTGGTGTTTGTTCAGTCTGGCCGAAAAAGAAACGACTTGGCGCGGACTTCGGGTGACAGATTGGAAAGGGGAATCGAAGCGAGCAAAGCATGGATTTTCCGCAAGAGGAAACGGAGATGATGGGTTGTGACAGCAGGGTTTCACAACTTGTTGGAGCAGGGCCAGATAGAGTCAGTAGATCGTACGCTGGCGGCGCTGTTTTGGGGGTTGACGGTGGATGACGTCAGCAGGTCGCGAGTCAGAAAGGGGCATCATCACTGGCGGGAGGGAAAGGGGCAATTTTCAGGGACCAGCACACTCATGACGAAGGAGATACGTTTGTTGTTGTAATTGGCTCCTTAGCGCGTCCAGAACCGTGTGATCGCCTGAACTTCCGCCCCAATGCAAGTATGTCTCCCCAGTTCTCTGCAGTGTGTCATTCGGCTTTCAACCCTCCAGCCCCAAGTCCAAAATGCCGAGATGCTCAACCTCCAACCATAGCGTAGTGGTGCCCTTTGTCAGGCCCATTTGAGAAGAACGTCAAGAAGAGACCAACATCCCATCCCATTCGTCTCCGCCCGAGATCCCAAGTGCAGTGTTACTAGGCCTTGCTGTCGCAGCGGCAGCGGCTGTGGATGTTGCACTGCTCAGCCCACTTGTCCCACTCGACGCGTCCACGGTTGTTGCAACGGTAGTTGAAAGGGCTCTTCTCGCACCAGCCGAAACCCCACTCGGTCTCGATCTCACAGTGCAAGGGTTTGGGAGGTTTGTCGGGCTTGCCGGGCTTCTTTCCGGCGATGACGCCGACGGCCATAGCGAGGGTGACCAGAACTGCAGCACGTCAGTTGATGCTCGGTGCTGCGCGAGACAACCGTGTGAATACTTACGTGTGAGCTTCATGATGATGACTGGAGAGGATTGTGGATAGAGGTACTGAGTTGTTCAGCTTCAGCTGGGGTGGTCTTTGAGACTTGACCTTGGTTGAGGTTGGTTCTGAGAAGGAATTCTTCTGACGGCCGGAAAAATCCCTTGATTTTATAGTAAAAACTGAGGTGGTGGAAAGTCCGAGAGGAAGCCGCGAACTTTACTGAGTGCATGAACTAACTGGAAGGGACTGAAGTGAATCAGAGTCTCAGAGAGCAGGTTCGCTTAGTTGGCCCCTGAACTGCAGGAACGTTCCAGTGAATCCGAGGTTTGAGGTGATAGTGGGACAGAAAGAGCGTAAATCTTTATTAACAGTTAAACGGCAGCGGCAAGAACAAGTCAGGCAAAATGTGCTGGGTCACTAAGAGTAGACAAAAGACATTTACTTTTGGTTGTCAAAGCAATCGTAGATTCTAAGAACCACGTCTGTCTGCACATGAAACTATCATGATGCTTATGCAAGTACACTTAAAACAGTGACTCTTGCCTGTTCACTCTACCATTCCACACTTAAAGTGTATTTGAGGATCCTCACGTATCGCATTACGTCTTTGGTGGCAGACTACGGGAATCCTGCAACATGTGAACATCTTCGCACAATAAAAACCGGCTTCTTTGTCTCCATGCATATACTGCATTGTTACACTAGAAGCGACAGTGGCCACGCTCTGCATGTTCTCGAGGGATGAACACCGTGAACTTAGTGAATCTCGGTCATTGCTTATCACGCTCAGAACCCGGAATTATCGGCCGACGACATTTTCGTCAAAGTGAAAATCGCTTTTACAATAGACAACGCTAAACGCTAGACAATATGATATTTTACACCTCGAGCCCAGCTTCCAGGGGTATTTCCCGCCCGTCCGCTGCTGGCTACCTTGCCCAGTTCGACCCCGGGTAATGCGGCGCGTTCCGCGGACTCGGAGACGCAGGCATCTCGAAGGCGTGGTGAGCCGGTGGCGGCACTGCTGCGAGCTCGCTGGACGACAGCTCATAAACACCCGGCCCCTGATTGCCGACAGCCATCTCCGGGACCACAGCGAGTGATTGGCCCTGCTGGAACCCCGGGCTACCAGGCCACGGCTGATCAGGATGATGGCCCCAGCTCTGGTGCCCCGAGCTTGCCCCAGATACCCAGGACGGCGTCATATTGGACTGGGTCGAGTCCGTGGTCGACGTGTACCCCGTCATGCCCGACTCCGGGCGCCAACCGGGCTTCTCCTCGGGCCCCTTCCAGCCGCCGTGCGGAGAGGCGTAGAGGCCTACCGAGGCTTCTGGGCTGTGACCTCCGAGCATGGCCTGGCTGGCCTCATCATGGGCGGCGCGGCTTCGTCGTGATTTCCAGATCATGGCGATGACTCCTCCCAGGATGGCGGCGCCAAGGGCAGCGCCGATGCCGATGCCCGCCTTGGCTCCGACTGACAAGCCGCCGTCCTCGTTGGGCTCGTCACTTGAAGGAGAAGGTGTGTTTGAGTCTTTCGCGGTCTCGGAAGGGCTTGATGTACTGGTCGTCGACCGCGTGGTCGGGCTCGCCGTCTCCCGTTCGCCGATGTTGATGAAGTCGTCTTCCGTAACGGAGAGGGGGGTATTTGAGTCGTCGCAGGACGTGCTCATTGTGCTCCAGACCGTCCGTAGTGTGTTGCGCGCCTCCCTTCCGATGCAGCGGGCGGCGTTGGTGACGAAGCTTCCGCCGTTGGAGCACAGGCACGCATTCATCTCGGGCACCGTGGCACCCTCGCAATTGGAGCTGGCGTCGGCCTCTTCGAGACAGGCCTGGGCGCCGCTGGGGTACAGGCCAAAGTCATTCTTGACTTGCGCGAGAGCCACGGGGGCCGCGAGAAGGAGGCAGGTGAGAAAGGCGGACAGTTTTCTTCGTGAGCGAATCATGGTGATGTGTGAAATCCGAGATCGACTCGGCGCGTTGCTTGCTGTGGTGCTTCGTCGCGGGCGTGCTAGAGGCCCGAATTTGTATCCCACACCTGGCTGAGGCGATGCTGCAAAGTCGCTGGTATCCAAGCTTCAGCTGTTGTAGATTGATGCGAGGAGCTGTCGAGAGCTTCGAGTGTATTTCGCGGAATCCTTCTGAAGGGTGTTTGGTCGTAAGTCGAGGAAGAACCGGGAGCGGCTGAGGCGTCGGGGCGGGCTGGACCATTTCATAATAAAGAAGCTCGCGCCCAGGGATCAGCTCTGTCTCTCATCAATGACCTCAGCTTACCGACCGGGCCCGGCGTTGAGACGGTCTCGAATTAGCTGCATCCCTTCGGGGTGATTCAGTGCCGGCACCGGGGCTGTGCTGACTGAAGAGCCTCTGCCCCTGTCGACCACCACTGGGAGAGCATCCCTCAGCCCCGGGACTGATGTCCTGGGCATCGCAGCAGCGGGGATCTGAGCACCCAAGACCTAAATTTAGCCAGACCAGAGGCTAAGCACCAGCCACCGGCACAGCGATCGTGGAGTCCTTCAAGAACCAGCCACCCACGGGAGATTTGAGGAGTGAATCACTTTGTTCCTGCTTGTCGCTCGAAGCACCGCTCAGCCCTATCGATTCTTGGCTCTCTTTGCCGGACGCTCTTTGATCAGCGCTGTCCCCCCAATGAGCTCGAGTGGTTCCTTTGACCGCCCGACATTGTTTGCTCTCTCGATGCAGGGGCAGCCGCTTGGCGATGCTCGTCAATGCCGGGGACTTGAACGCGCTTTTGACGCTTCTGCGTTGGCAGCGGGACTTGAAAATTTTCGAGACCGTGGCTGGGAGATGAGCGCAGGATGAATCCTTGTCTGTCATTCTTCTGGTCGCGCTGTTCGTAAGCAGAAGGATGCGCATGGGGTTGGAGCCAGGGCCCGTCATCCGCTCATCAGGGCTCCGTGGCCACATCGCACCGGGGAGATAATCCGTTGCAGAGTAAAAGCCCAAGGGCAATGGCGAGTTCAAGAATTGACTACTAAGTAGCCGCCGGAGCGTCACCGCGCTTCTTCGGCGTGCCTCCAGCATGTCCGGGGTGTCCGGATCTCCCGAGCGAACGGCCTCACCTCTCCTCCTCCCCGACAGGAACCAGCTTGCCGACGACAAGATACTTCGACTCGAATCGCTCTTCCCATCCCTGCAGCGCGTCCATCTCCTCGGCGCCCAGGTCCGCCAGGGTGTCGAGCGGTGCGTCCAGGTCCTTGGTCAGCATAACCTCGTCGAAGCTGCCGCAGGCCAGGCCCCTCGAGGCATCGCGGCCCGCAAAGTTGGCGTAGGGGCCTCCAGGGCCGTAGAAGCCGCGTCCGGGCGTGACATCGAAGACGCGGCCGCGGACGGCGAGGTAGACGGGCTGGCCGTTCTCGCCGTTGTATGGCAGGAGGGTGTGCGGGTTGAATGTGCGGAAGACGGTCGCGGGAGGCTCGCGGGGCAGAGCAGCTGGCGCCGATGGTCGGAAGAAGGAGTAGAGGGTGTATGCGACGATCGAGCCGACGATGATGTTGAGCGGTGTGAGGAGCGCGCCGCTGGGAGAGAGGTCAGCGTCAGCAGTGAGCACGAGACGAGGCCGTGGACGGGAAGACGCACGAGGCCGGCTGCTTCGCAGCCTCCTGAGACATCCGCTGCTGGACGTAATCCATGTTTGTCTTCAGTGGTTTCGCTGGAATGTTGAGCAGCAAGAAAATGGCTGGTGGTAGGTTCGATTGGCACAGAGGGGCTCCGAAATGTCACAGTCGGCGCTGATGGTCATCATGGGGGGCGGGATGGAGTTTCGGCAGAGCTTCGACCAGTTTCCGCGGCTGGAAGCCGACGCCCCGCCCCACGGTGACTAAGCGGGTTTGGGGATCCCGATTCCGAGGTCACCGAAGACGAGCGGGACGGGACCGTCACGCGATAAAATGGTCCAAACTGCATCGGATGAGCTTGGCCCCCGTACGGGCTGGTTATGATTGATCTACTTCAATTCGGCAAGCATGACCCGGCGATCATACCTCTCTCTTCACTCATAACCTCATGGTATGGAGTCTATCACCCCAATCATCGTTCCAGTGGATGGATCTTGGAAGCATTCACAACAAACCCTCACGGTACATACAGTCCCGCCGCATC
Source organism: Furcasterigmium furcatum (assembly GCA_001599815.1). NCBI lineage: Eukaryota > Fungi > Ascomycota > Sordariomycetes > Glomerellales > Plectosphaerellaceae > Furcasterigmium > Furcasterigmium furcatum. The sequence goes on from BCIA01000004.1 coordinate 220,674, forward strand.
ATGACATCGTTCCCGAGTTGTCAGCGCAGTTGAACACCTTAGCAATCATTCCCGTGGCATAAGCATCACGGATGGACAAGGCGACTCCGTACCTGAGGCAATCCATCAGCAGAATTCATCGGAGCGGTGAGAGGTCGAACTTACGTTCCGCCGACGACCAAGAAGAGGCCGACAGCCATGACAAACACGTGGAACCCGTACGTGGCCTTCTGACCCGCCGTTCCGCTCCTGTACTCCCGGAAGTCGTACATCCAGAGCATGGCGGGGAAGACCAGGCTGAAGGGCGCAAAGCACAGGGCGCCGGCGAGGCCGAGCAGGTAGTTCAGGATGGGGACGGCCTCGGCGAAGATGAATCCCAGCACGCCGAGGAGCAGGTTCGAGCCGAGCCACGTCCCCCAGTGGACGGCCGTGTTGGCCTGGAGGTGCTTCGAGTCGCGCAGGATGCGGACGAACATGTACTTGGCGGCGACGTGCTGGTAGATGCCGACGCCGATGATCAGCCCCGGCAGCGCGATCCCGTAGGAGATCTTCTTGAAGAGGGGCCCGGCACTGCCGAAGGCCGGGGTCGTGAGCCAGACGCCGCACCAGCGGTAGATGACCAGCGAGAAGGTCAGGTACAGGGCGCCGACAAGCACGCCCGTCACAAGCGCGGCCTTGCGGTAGTCCTGGGGGCGTCTCATCTCGGAGATGACGGGCAGGTACATGGACGAGCCGCTGCCGCTGATGAAGATGTTGGCCGTGGCGGTGATGCCGGCTGCGAATCCCGGGTAGGCGATGGCCTTCCACCCGAGGTCGAAGTCCCCGGTCGGAGGCGCCGCGGCCGGACGGTCCTGCTGGGTCACAGCGACGACGAAGATGAAGACTGCCACGAAGAACGTGGCGAAGCCGAACCACGTCAGCCATCCGAGGCGGGAGAACGTCCGCACCGAGGAGAAGCCGGTGATCATGACGGCCGAGACGAAGCTGAAGATGACTGTGCAGGCACCGTGCTCTGTGATGGCATTGAATGCGGTCGAGCAGGAGACGATACCGGCACCCGTGATCAGGACCTGGGCGAAGAGGACCTGGAGGCCGACGAGCTCCTTGCCCACGCGGCCCCAGAGAAGGCCGCACATGTCGGCCAGAGCTAGGCCAGGTCAGCATGCATTATGTATTGGTTCGGGGGGCGACGTACTGTGACACTCGGGATGGCGGTTTCGAAAATCTCCCAGGACGACGGCGGTATCTGGTCGCGGTGATGTTAACTTGGCTTGACCCTACGGACGACACACTCGGGGGCACCGAGAGGTTGACTTACAAGTGTTCAGCGTCTGCCACCCCACGATGGACAGAGCACCGCCGACGGCGCCGAGGGTCGCCAAGGCACCAGGGACGCTCAGGATGCTCATGGCAAACTGGATCTTGAGGAAGATGATGGTGGCCCTCTGCCAGCTGACCGTCCGGAACTGGACGCCATCCTCGGTGTCGTGGAAGACGGCCTTGGCCTCGAGGACCTTGCCTTCGAACTCCGCGTCGTCTGCCTGCTGCTGGTGCGGGCCGATGGTGTCCATTGTCTCGGACTTGCTATCCACCTGTGTCTGAGGAGTCGCCATTGTGAAGGGGACTTGGAGTGTCTTTGCAAGTGATAGTCTGGGATTCTAGATATCCAGCCAACGCTCTCTGTGTCGCCCGAGATCCATCGCAGACGGAGTCACTCTTTATATATCTGTCCAGGTGCATTATCCGCTCACGAACATTGCCTATCTTCATCGCATCGGCATCATTACATCCGAGGGAATACCGCAGCTAATCGCATACAGTCCATTTCCCCAGGTGCGACCGCCCGGGCACCGTCCACGCCAAGCCAGATACAGCAACTTCCCCCGGCCTTATCAGTGGTGGCGCTACCTGGCCAGTGCCTTCCCACGAATCGCGACATTGAAAGGGTGAAGCTTATCATATATGGGTTCTAAGCCGATGGCTTGGACAGTGCCCGTCGCATCCCAGCTCTGGAGGATGCGCGGGCTCTTATTAGATGCCGTCTCCTTGGATCCTGGAAGAGATGGTTCTTGGTTGGCACGAGCTAGTAGTCATACCAGCATCAATTTGACCGCACACGGGGCCTTGGACTCCTGCTGGGCGACTTCGAGTACTGTATTCACTCATTGAGTACTACGTAGATGGCCTGGTATGACTCGGACTATCTGCTCACCTCCTTATCGGCCACTCAACCTCGGCCTGACCACCCACCCGCAAAGTGTAAACGTACACCCTTCTTTGCAAGCAATCAATCGGTCAGGAATGTGATCTTATGCCCTGAGCTCTGGACAAATATGACATCGATGATCACGCACCTCACTGGACTGTGAGTAGACTAGTAAGTGCCTGCTGAGATGAACGCGGTTGGCCAGATTGATCCAATACGAGTGCGTCGGTCAGTCAATGAAGATCAGGTACCCGTGAACCTAGTGTGCCCGGTGGTCCCGGCACTGGATAAAGCAGAAGTCGTTGATGGCGAAGCCAGCCCAATATAGTTAGTAATTAGCACGCCTTAGCCGCTGCGGCCCTTTGTTGAAGACGATGACCAGGAGATCGATGCTCGATGGCCTAGCATCACCGCAAAGTTACGTATTTTACTCTCCCGTCGGTCCACATGCCCCGCTGATTTGCACCCACCTACAGAGTAATAGACAGGTGATCGGGTTGATAGGCCAAGTGAGCAGAGCGACCTCTGTGTGATTATCGAAATCCTCCTCCCCTAGGATGTAAAGAAATGGCCCGGGTCATCTTGGAAACTCCAATCTCCAACGCCTAGAAATGGCGTGCGGTCAGATTTCGGCCGGGAACCAACTGCGGCACGTCATCATTTAGGAGGCGTGCCAAATCATGCAAAGGACAGCTGCCGTCGAACCAACGTTGGATGTCCATGTGCCACGAATCAAGATTGATGCAAGCCAGCGTGGGGGAATCTTGGCGTTCAGCACTTCGCCACCGGGGATATGTGGTAGCCTCACCCGTGACCCCGTCGAGCCAACCGCGGAACGAGATGCATGCATGCATACATGCATTGCCAGCCGGTTGCGAAGTATGTTCTGAATCGACGAACATGGAAACGGGACGAGGCTCCCTCCCCTTCTTATGCTACATGGACGGACTAGAGCTGACAGGAAAACAGAAGATACAGGTGCGAAGACATGTAAGCCATGCCGGTGTCATGCTGGAGAGGTGTGGCAGTCCCGGCAGCGGCCAGCAGCAGGACATCGACCACAAGTGCCCACATGGACATGGACAGAACAATGCTCACACGCGCCACCACACCCTCTCCGCTGGTCGGGAATCGGCCGGCATGGAGGGGATGCAGGTCGACATCGCCGCTCAGGGCCACAAGGCTGTTGCGGTTCGCAATCTCTGCCGTCCCTCCCATCCCTCCCGTCCCTCCCGGGAAGTCCTTGAGCCCCTCGCGGCCCAGGTTGCCCTTCCGCCCCTTGAGATCCTGGTGCTCCCGCCGGCCCTTGGGCTCCTGGCTGCCCAGCTGTTCCAGGCAGCCCCGGCTGCCCCCGAGGTCCTGCCGGCCCCGGCACTCCTGGTGGCCCTGCTGGTCCCTGAGCCCCTGGCAGCCCTGGCACGCCCGGCAGTCCAGGAAGTCCGGGCTGTCCTGGGAGTCCTGCCTGCCCCGGAAGTCCTGCCTGCCCTGGGAGTCCTGCTTCTCCTGGGGCTCCCTGTAGTCCTTGCTCTCCCTGTAGTCCTCGCTCTCCCTGTGGCCCCTGGGGCCCCGGTTCTCCTGGTCGTCCTTGGGGGCCACGGGCACCGCGACACCTTCGGCATTTGCGATTCAAGCACGAGGAATCGCGTGGTGAGGAAAGTTTCGGTTGGTGGGGAGTTCTCTTGCCGTAGCACAGGCACGCAAAGACAAGAGTGACCACTGCAAGGCCAACAAAAAGACCCAGCAGGATGTATCCTGTTGTGTTCGAGTCTCGCGACATGAGCACGGGTGATCTTACAAGACCTAACGCGCTTGTTGAATGTCAAGGGAGTCAGTTGTTGAACTTGTGATCGTAGAAGGTGCTGGTGTGCTGTTGGGATGGTATTGGTTTGTTAGGCCTGGGCCCCGTGGCATTGGCTTGAGGAGGTGCTCTCTTATGCACCCGGGAGACCCAAACCTGGACCATGGGAGTGTCAACTTGAGGCTTGTCTCGAGCGTCGAACTGTTGCCGCTATACTATCGAGCTCGACACCGTTAGCTGCAGCACCTGCCACGCTCGTCAGCCTGCGTGCAGGTTTATTGCATAGTATGCATGCGGTCTTAAGCACGATGACCAGGACTCCGCATTGCCACGTCGTCAAGTTCCTGCGAGATGGTCGCAGAAGGCTGCACTTGATCGCGGGCAATCTACTCGGCGCACGGTTGGCGATTACACCCATCCGGGGACGTACAAGTACCTTTGTACGCTGTGGAAGTTCCAACGCCAGTCATTTTCCGCTTTGCATTGAGCTACCAGCCGAGGCGAGGTCGGAGCCGGCCAGCTGGTGGAGTCGGAGGCCATTCAAGCCTGGCTTCCTACCGTTTGAGACTTGCGCCAACGCGGAACAGCGACGCAGCTCGTGGGGTCGATTTGAGGAAGCTCGCGGGCAGGCGCCGCTTGAGTTGATATGATATCTGCCGAAACTGCAGCGCCGTTGGCGGTCCAGTGTTGCTCGCTGGCGAACCGGCCGGTTGAGGGATAGTTGGTGGGCGCATGGGCGCTAATCCCTCCTCATCAATGGTGAGGCTGCCCATCAACCAAGAAGCCCCGTGAGCCCGAGTAAAGCGGCGGGCTTCTGCCAGGCATGGAGGTGGTGATTGCAGTCAGCATTCGACCCCGATTCGATGAGATGGCGTCAGGCTGGCTGCCCGTATCTTGATTTTACCCCTCACGGTGTCCCGACAGCTCGGAACTCGAGGCGAGCGACATGGTTCCACCCTGGTCGTCTCCGCCGCTATGCGCGGGTAAGGCAAGGTTCAACATGACTGCTGTCTGGTGCACATTCTATCTATCAAGGCAGAATTGGCTAAATCTCCGAGTGGTACGCATTTACACAAGTGCGGCCAGAGCTGAAGATGTCCCTAATATGGCCTCTCTCTGCTCCACTGACAAGTCGATACCGAAGTATTCCCGCAATGCTCTTGTCCGGTCCTCCTCGCTTTCCAGGATTACCTCCCACTGCTTGATCCCTCCCTTCCGCCACTTGAGGACTGGTCCATCAAGGATCAGCACGCCGTCGATGACGTCTGTTTTCACGCCCCCGAGACCGTTAACCCCATTCTGATGGGCGACCCCGTCCTGGACTGCGAACTTGTGATGAAAATCCCTCTCTCCGGTGAACTTCAGGCAGACCACCTTTTGCGTGAAGAAGCTGGTCCGACTGGTCGAGGGCCCTAGGTTCAGCACCGCCAGATCCTCCGGCAGCAGCTCGATATCGAGGAAACAATATTGCGCAGCCCAGTTGGCGTCATCTCCTTGCCGAAACTCGTAGATCCAGTATTTTGTGCGCGAAGGCAGAATTCTGTCGTGACGGAGCCTAGCCTGCATCGTGCCGGCCAGCTGCTGCGCCTCGGTCGTCACCAACCGCAGCGGGACGGTCGCGACGTTACCCCCGAAACCGACGTCGACGGCATACTGCTCGTCTCCGATGCTTACAATGTTTAAGCAGTGGGTGAGGGCGAGATAGCGGCCCTTGGTCTGATCAAACACTCGTGATGGAACCAGACATGTGTCGAAGCCAAGGGACCGAAGAAGGGCGTTGAAGAGATAGTTGGTCTCCATACAATAGCCCCCGCGCCCTGAGGATTGAATGATTTTCTCGAATACTCTGGGCAAGTGAATATCGATGATGCGGTTACGGGAGTAATGCAGGGCCAAGTTTTCAAACGGGATCTTGCGGAGGTGCTGAGCGTGTAGATGGGTGAGGACATCCCGCTGCTGGGCGGCTGACAGGCCGGTGATATCGTAGTGGCGCAAATGAGCTGGTAGGCTAAGTCGATCAAAGTAATGAGTGACCTGCCCGTGGTCGAATATCCTGCTCGAGGTCATTGTGGTGGTTGATCGTGTCGTCTCGTATTAGATGGCCGCAGAGTTTCGATGTGGAGGTACTTGCAACAAATACCTAGCAGCTGATTTGGAATGTGGATCTACCATCGCATCAAGAGAGGGCGTCGTCTTAATTAAAGGACGTGATACCGTCGGCGCCAGGTGCCGATCCGCAGCGGGTACAGTCCGGGCTGCGGACCGGGCACGGGTGGATGACGACCTGGGGCATCCATCACCAGAAAAAGATACGACTGTAACAGCGTTTGACGATGTAGGTCAAGAATCCAGAGATGCGCCAGTGACTTGCGTACCCTGCGGTCCTTCTCACTACGGCCGGCCTGGTCATCTAGGATACCAGTATTGCCGTAATAACTAATAATCACTGGAGTATTAGCTAAGTCGCCTTCGTGCTTTGTGAGTGTGGACCAGTCTTGATATTTCTGCGAGCAAAGCTCTTGTAGGTGAATCCCGAGTTCAACACGATATCGTGGCATCATGAGTGAGGGCGATACGGCACATTGGATCTAGATATACATTTTGACAAGAAATGTAGCCTGTCTTTGGAATTGACTACCCCTTGGCCCGACGCTTCCCGTGGAACGCTTCTCGTGGAAGTGCCTGGCTGTGGTAGTATTATCCACATAACGAGAAGCTACCCGATGGAGTCGGCAAATCGGGTATGGCCACTCTCTGATTGGCTGGTCGAGATCGAGCGGCTATGGCACCGTGAACCCTGTTTGGCTGATCGTTCCGGCGCTGGCCATAAGGAACCACAAACCTACCTAGTATAGTAATTAGCATGCCTTAGCCGCTGCGGCCCCTTAATGAAGTTGGTGACCAGGACATCGATGCTCGATGGCGTCGGGCTGGCTGCCCGTATCTTGATTTTACTCCCCCTCACGTCGTCCACAGCTGGGAACTCGAGGCAGGCGACATCCATGGTTTCTACCCGATCGTCTCACTGAGGGACCTGCAGCGAATACACAGCTCAGCCGTGCCTTCAAGTTGTGTCATCGCTCATCAGTATTAGAAGGTGATAGTGCATCTGCCCGAGAATGAATCTACTTGGGCACTCCCTTCCCCGCGTGATCCAGATCCCTCATGTGTACAAGTCGTGTCTCGTCTTCGTCGCTGAACTGGACCTCGTACGTCTTGTGGAAGATGATCCCCGTGACATCAGCCTCCGGATCCGAATTGATCGACCGTGCCGTCACCACGCCGATAGTCCCATGGTGGCTGTCCGGCTTTGCGGTCCCCGCGACGACGGCTGTCCCCCTCGAGAGCCCGTCCGCGTCGTGCTGGTAGTACTTATTTCCCCTGCTGCGCATCGACGAGCCTCTGCCGAGAGCGGGAAACGCCGCGATAAGCACCATACGGATGGCCGGGAGGCATGCACACACGACGCCGGTCAGCACCTCGATGGTGGACCACATCGAGACGTCGAAGAACTCCCAGCTCGTATTGTTCGTCTTGGCAAAGTGGACGAGGGACTGCAGGCGGAGAATGCTAACAACCGTAACACTACACGGGGTGTCAGTCAGCCCAGGGCAATGCGAGGCGCTTTGCGGATATGGGAGGCACTTACAACATGCCAACACAGAACATAATGGCCACGCCGACCTTCTTCTTCCAGTGCAGCTGCAAACCCTTCAGCTGCCACAGGGGGATAGCGAGGATCCAAAGGTCGAGCGCGATGTTAATCGAGGCGTGCGACCAGCTGATCAAGCTGGCGCTAGCACAGCGACCCTGGTGCAACCCGTCCCACCGCGTCCAGAAGTGCGGGATCGGCCAGCACTGGAAGATAACTGCGACGATAAAGGCGAAAGCCCAGACGATAGTAAAGATAAAAGACCCCCAGAGTAGCCGTTTTACTCCGGTCGCGGGGAAGATACGTATATAGAAGCCGATGATAGATAGCTTCACCAGGGCGACGAGCAGGAAATAGAGGTAGGCCATATGGTAGAAGTAGAAGAGGACGTTAGTAATCTCTGTGGGGGTCAGCGTCCATATGTCCCTACCGAGTCCATTCTTTGCCGCCCCGTGGACGGTGAGAACTGCGCTGGGTATCGCGGAGATGATAGTCGCGAGGATCAGCCAGTCGTCCATGCCGATCTCCAGCTTAGACCAGAGCTTATAGGCAAAGCGTATCAGGATGCTCACGGCGGCAGTGGCAACCATGACATTAGAGATGAGAACATACTCGCCAGAACGGTCGCGGACGGCGGCGCCGCAGTCGGTTAAACTGGCATTACGCGTGACTGGGATGGCACGTTAGCCGCGGTGAGATCGAACGACGGTCGGTCACACCGCATACCCAGGCTCTCTGGGATCGAGCAGCTGGCTGTCACGCAGAGGGTAACGTTTTGCTGGAATCGCTCATCCGAGCAGATGCATGTCTGATTCGTAGGTGCGCAGAGGCCGCCGCTGAAAGCACCCGTGATGCATTGTTTCTGGCGCAGGCTGGTCAGCGAGATCAACAGCAGAGGGACAAGTTCGGCATGTCAAATTTACAGCGCAGTCGGGAAAGGCCGCCAGAGCGTCCCCTGCTGAAGGGGTTGGAGCCTGGGCCGCCACCAGTGCCCAGAGGGGCGGCAGCACAAACAGAGACACGAGCATGGTGGAGCTGGTGAAATCTGATCTGACGAGGAGACTCCAATGCAATCGGAGCGCTTGCTGGGTGGCCTGGTCTCGAGAGAGAACGGAAGCTATGAGGGGGAAGGATGCCAGGCAGATTCCAATTCCGGCAGATTGGGAGGTATGTCGGGTGCAGTCCTGGCCTCGAACCCAGTTGTGCCGTCAAAGCGGGATGAGAGGCAGAGGTCTCATATATCTGGCTATCTCCGCACACCATCGTCCCAACTCGCCCAGGTTCGGATGGCGTTGATGCTTCAGCTCGCCAAGCGTAGAATCGCTCTTTCGTGGCTTAGTATTCCTCGGAGCAATCACTGGGAACTGAATAGTCTCGGCGGTGCCAGGAGCCTAGGCGCGCCGGTCAGCAGATTTCTCCGCTCATGAGACAACGTCACCTTTCTCTTCGTACCATGGAGAAATTGCCCCCCTTTCGGAGAAATAGCCCGCCCAGCAAGCCTAGACTCTGCAATCACGATGGGACGGCGATGGCGTTTACTAGTCACGATCTCAGCTCCCGGTTAGGGAACCATCCCCGAACGGTGGAGATTCTCATCTCCGTGGCGTTCCAGCTTTGCGACTTGAAACCCACGAGCAATAATGCAATAGTCCCGTACTGAAGCGCACGTGGCCAGGAGCTGTGGCTTGGTAGTCCGGTCGAGATGCTAGTTTCGGAGTATTTAAATAATAACTCCTCCACTACTACTCTCATTTCCTGGCAGCATGAACCGGTAAGCATTTCCATGGCTTGTCACGATGTGCAATGTGAGGCGCCAGCAGGGAGAAACACGGAACTGGCTCGGCCGAGACATGGACCATTGGCGCATGTAACATCAACGTCGGTCCAGCCAGGTCTACTCCGGACATTAGCCATCAATAAACCTAGACAGTGAGTAGCTATAACAAAGGTACAAAGTGGATAGATTCTTGATAAGCTGCCACACATGGCCCTCGGCTCGCTCGCCGGAAATGCACCAGAAACGGGATTTGACAGTGCAACGGCGGTAGTGCATGAAATGGGGGCCTGCCAGCGCGAGTCAGTCCCGGCCAAGGGTGACCTGGATGACTTTCGTCCTCGTCTGACTGGCTGTCAGAACCCTGTAAACCCACTGCCATCTGCCCTGATTAAGGGACTGTCAACAATTTGGTGGAGCCAAATCTCTGATATTTCGGTGATGGGCCAACTCCAAGGGCAACATTCCGAGGACTTTCACATGCTGATACGAGCAGTTCTCGAGGGATAAAATGAACGCACTCGTCCCTTGGTTTCCTAAGGATACCGTCGTCTAACCGTCCTCGCCTCGTGCTGTCTTGGTCGTCAACATGCATTTCGCCATTCTTCTAGCCACTGCCCTGCTGGCTAGCACAGAAGTGCTATGTATGCCCGGGTATGCCAACTTGTGGAGGCGTCCCAGCTCAACAGACCGTGAGATACAACCTAGACAGAGACCCCAATCCCTTCATCTGACGACTAACGGTAGAGCAGGTCGCAGCCCTTGCCCGATGTTGAACTCCCTTGCAAACCACGGATACCTTCCCCGCAACGGCCAGAACATCTCTCTCGCGGAGTTGGTTCAGACACTTAGCGATGTCATCAACATGGATCCGGAGGCCACGAGGCTGGTGGGAGTCAGGGCCTTGTCAACCTCGACCACGGGCAACCCCGACACATTCAACCTCGATGATTTAAATACCCACGGAGGTGAGTCAGGAACGCTCGCTCTAGCCAAGCGCTCTTTTCTCTCTGTTGGTGGTGACACGGTGCTGACCTCCCAAGTCATCGAGCACGATGGAAGTCTGAGCCGCAACGATATCTACTTCGGGGACAATCACAGTTTCAACAGGTCGATCTGGTCCTCTGTCGCGCGTTTCTTCACCGGACGCACCATCTCCATACAGACTGCGGCAAACGCAAGAAAGGCTCGCCTGCAGGCGGCCGCGGCGAAGAACCCCGACTTTAACCTCGACGCTGGTGGCACGCAGATCAGCCTGATCGAGACTGCCCTCTACCTGTCTGTCTTCGGAGACCCCAATGAGGGGAATGCGGTGACTCGGTGGGTCAGGGTGCTGTTTGGTAAGTCCTCGCCCGTTTGGAGGTCTTGATCGAGACAACGGTCTTAACATCACCGCCCACTAGAGCAAGAACGGCTGCCTTTCCTTGAAGGCTTCAGGAGGTCGGCTACGCCCATCACCTCGGCTCACATCTTCGGCCTTGTTGGGAAGGTGGCGGCTGCCAGCGCGTAATAAAGAACTCGGCAGCTATCTTGCGGGTGACGGGGAGGGAGGGGATTATTCAACCCGACGGCCACGCGGGGATTAGTTATATTTAACTCACAATCAGTCCCTCGACTTGAAAACGTAAATTCTAGGTCGAGTTTTCCATTTTTGCCAACGCGCCAAAGAGCTTAGTTCCCTCTGCCTTGCACTGCATCTTATGCTTCCCCTACATCTCATTATACCTAGGTCTAGCAGAGTATATCCACCACAAACGGTTTCAGCGGCATACCCTTAATCCTTAATCCGCCCAGACCTAAACACCAAATGAAAAGCGATTCTGATAACATACGTCACCAGTCATATTCTCGATAGAAGAAAGCTTAGAAGAGCTGCTTATATTTACTTTCGAAGGTCTAACTAGTTCGATCATATAGTCTTACGGCTAGTTTAGGAATAACCCATATATCTATATAAGAAATCCCGCCTTTAGATATAAAGTTAAATCTCTAGCTAAGTAGCAGTATTTTATTTCTTACCTTGTATTATTATAATTTTCATATTCCTTCAATTAAGATTTCCTATCATAGTTAACCCCGATTCTTAGCTTATATTAAACGCTGCCTCCTCACAGCCTAATCAGACTTCACAAATCATATCGTTGCCCGCATGCTTTTATATCTAGTCTCTAGTTTGGCCTATCTAATAGTGATTTCTCTCTGAGGTAGAAAGAAACATTACTGCTTTTGCGTGTCGGTGCATTGAAGGATATCGGCGCGTTGTGTTGTCTATTGACTTGTCTTGTTATAGGCTGACTTACGCACGTCAGGTAAGCATCCTATCAGGACAATCCATCTATCCGGACTGGATCCACGAAAAATGGGGTGCGGCTAAGGTCATATCCATGGACCACCACCGCCCACTCATGTCTTCCGCCTGCCACATACTTCTACATCCGGACAGCTGCAACTTGTTCCGCATATACCTGCCATGAGCGAAATCGGTCGGTGAAATGGCGTAACCTGCGGTCCCGTCCGAGCCGATGGGCGGACGGCGGAGAACCCCGGATGGCCTTGGGCCATTTCTCCATGCCTTGAATTAGTTTCCAACCCTGGTGACGTGAAATCCCATCATTTTTCACCTCTTCTCATATCCAAACCCTCGAGTCCCCATCATCCTCAGGATACCCTCACTGCGTTTCATCAGCACCATCGCCATGAAGAGCAACGGCCCTGTCCTCTACCCCAACGCGGAGGTCACTCTCGCCGTGACTGAGTACTCCGCCAACCACTCAACGTCTTTGCCCCAGCACATTGTCGACTACCACGCCCACGTCATCGCCACGAAGCCGGACACGGCCAACGTAGTTATTCCCCGAGTTCATTAGTCCCTGTTCTGGCTGTCTCAGGGGTTCTACGATGAGTCTTTGCTCCCGAGACACGATGAGAAACTCCTGATGCTGCCTGAAGTAATTACTAACTCTGAAGTGTCGTAGTACATGATCAGCAACTTCCAGGCGCAGAACCACATCTGGCTGGCTAATCTCATCGGCGCTAAGAACGTAGAGGTCGTCGTCGGCGATGCTCTTGAGAGGTGACATTATGACCACTTTCCGCAGTTCTGGAGACGAACCCCAGCTAATAATTCTTGAGCATTCCCGCCCTCAATCCCTCAGAGCCTTATGATCTGATCTTCATCGGTACACTTAAATCACTTAGCCCTGTCTTCTCTAGACCAGTATCACTAATGTCTCACCAAAATACAGATGCCAACAAGTCCGCCTACCCCACATATCTTAAGACCATTCTAGAGCGCTCTGCCCCAGGTGCGTCCGGACGCCTCCTCCGCCCCGGCGGGTTAGTGATTGCGGATAATGTGCTCCGGCGAGGGTGTGTCGTCATCAACGATAGCAGGAACCCTTGGGCCGCCAAGGAGATTACGAAGCGGTCTCAGTACTCGCATTTAGAGGAGCTCGCTTCACTGCAGGACTACAATAGGGTTGTGAAGGAGAACTCAAGGCTGGATGGGCTTTTGCTTCCGCTCTATGACGGCGTGAGCCTGGCCAGGCTGTTAGACTGAGCTGGACGTAAGAGGTATCGCAGGCAGCGGCCAATTTGTCTAATATAGCAGATATAGGGAGGATTGATTTCAATGACGCTCCGACACTACCATGTCTTTGTAACTTTCGCCCCTTGATACAACCTCTGTGTCTACTGCGCAGTAGGTTGCTAGCCCCACTGCAAGCCATAACCGCGGATTAGCCCGTGCAATTTCATAGCCTGTGCTGACAAAACCGTCTGACGCCGCGTCGCCCAGCACAGGAGGCCAATTGATTTGCGGGTGGGAGCTTACCCGGTGACCAGGACAGTGCCAACTACCATGGCGAGGGAGTCCTAGGATAATCTATCTATCCGGACTCAATTCCACGAAAAGTGGGGCACGGCTAATTTTATATCCATCGACCGCCCATCACGCCTTCCACCTGCGAAGCTTTTGCCTTACGCACATATATTATGATTGCTCCATTGAGGTTGACATGATCCGGCCGGAGTTTAGACTTACGCCCTATATCCGTAGGCATCTGCGCAAAAGGTCCATCGGTGAGGTGGACGTGGCCCGGCCGGCACTTCGACCTAAACGCCGTGTGTATACGCATCCATGGCAAGGTCCGTCAGAGATGATATAAATGCAAGCACCGGCATCCATATTGCCTAATGACCCTCTATATCCCCTTACGCGCCTCCTTTTGAGAAAAGATACTAGTTGGGAGCCGTTGTTTACAGTAGGTAGTCTTTACCAGTCGCCCCGTTTAGAGGCCATCGCACAGGTTTTCGGCGACACCTGCGACCTCCCTTGGAGAATAAGCGTACCGACGACTTTAAGCGGGGTTCTGCCCCATGGCCTGCAGTTCATTCCATGCAGATGCGAAAGGTGCCACGTCATCTGAGGCCGATGGTGAGTGCAGGAGCGTGTGACTCGGAGTCTACCCCTCCCCCCAGGGGTTGGCTAAAAAAGATTCCGCTGTCTCTCCTTCATTCTCCCAAGCACTTAAACTCGCTCAATCTTTTGAATCATTCCCACTTGCATCTTTCACCAGGGCTAGCACTTAAAGTCGCTCAAGCTTTTGAATCATTCCCATTTGCATCTTTCACCATGGCCAAAGCTGAGAAGGACCCCGAGCTCATTGAGCTAGCGCGTGGCCTGAAGAATACGCCATGGTGCGAGCATTATGAACGCATGGTCTCTGGGATGTAGTTAGTAGGCTCGAGTTCCGAAAACCTTCAGACCTCACTGATATGAGAGCCAGCTACAATTGCGTCGCCCCCGAGCTTGTCAACGGTCGTCACCGCGGTCGGTCCATGTCGCGCGAATTCAACGATATTGATCACCGCACCGGCAATGCAGATGAGATCGAGGCCAAGAAGACCCAGGTTCTGGAGCAGTTGCTCGGACGCGTCGGGCCGGGGACTTTTATCGAGGCGCCGCTGACAGTGGACTACGGATGCAACATCATCATGGGCAAGTACTGCTTTGCAAACTTTGGGTACGCCCCCGTCTCCCTTCTCATATTCCCCGCCATTCTGTTGATATGGGAGTAGCTTCACCGTTCTCAATTGCAGTCTTATTATCATCGGCGACCATGTGATGTTCGGCCCCAACGTTAGCATCTACGGCGCCGCCCACGAGACAAGTGTGCTCTCGCGCTACAAGGCAACAGACTACGCCCTGCCGGTGCGCGTCGAGGACGAGTGCTGGATTGGCGGCGGTACCACTATTCTGCCAGGGGTCACAATCGGCAAGGGCTCGACGGTCGGCGCTGGCAGTGTTGTCACGAGGAGCATTCCGCCGTATTCGGTTGCTGTGGGCAGCCCGGCGAAGGTGGTGAAGACGATTCCGACGGTGGAGGAGGAGCTTGAGGATCCAGCCAATCCATATAGGGATATGCCGCTGGCGCTGCACTTGCCGGCAGATGCGTGGGAGGACCCAAGGTTGAAGAGGCAGTGAGGAGAGACGAGAGAGATGGGAGATAACACCACAACCAATACGAGCTGGTCTAAAGAGTTCTACGCTACTGAAATTCCAACCGAGCCTAACCATAACCACAGCTATTGTGATGACCGAGGACTTTACACTAAAAATTCACGCGACTTGCCTACCATGACTCTATTCGGGACGCCGCACAGTTTGGTCTGGCGTTGAACAATGACTTGAGCACGGGATTGCTCTTGTTATTGGCCTGCTGGTATCAGTCCCTGATCAGACCCCTTTATCACTGCGGTCAACGCGAAAACAAGATAGGCACTGAAAAACTGTGATTCTGCCTGTCTGGTTGTGTCTGCTATCGCGAAGAGCCCTGGAGATAAAAGAAAAATCCTGGGTCAGACGCTCGGGCCACCTCTCATTACGCCCAGGCGCTCTGCCCGTCTACACTGCCACTCGCATGCGTCGCTGACACTGCACCAGAGCTTCACTAAGACGCTCCGACTGGTCTGATCGCATAATCTTACGGCCAGTTTTGGAATGACCCGCGTATCCGCGTGAGAAATTCCACACTTGGATGCAGGTTGAATCTCTAGCCAGTCGGCTGCATTCCGTTTCTCACCTTACATCATTGTGTTCCACATGCCGCTCGCATCCTATTTAAAGAGCTCGGCGAGCACTTCTCAGCAACCCCAGGAGTCATCGTGCTCCTTGTTCTGGCCACCCTTCTGCGTTGGTTGCCAATCTAAAGCATCCCCAAATCGCCATGACTTTGGCGGTTCCCTTTGGTGGGGCCGCGATCATAGGATTCGCGGTCCTGTACTTTCTCAAACCGGGCCGTTCTTCGGTCGAATCGCTGCCTCTGCCGCCAGGCCCGCCGCGGCTACCCTTGATCGGCAACGTTCACCAGGCTCCCAAGTCGCACGGCTGGTTGCAGTTCGCAGCATGGGGTAGGGAATTCGGGCCAGTGTTCTACCTCAACATGCTCGGGCAACATGTGGTCGTCCTGTCCACAGGGGAGGCCGCCCACGATCTGCTAGCGAAGAAAGGAGCCACGTTTTCGGACCGTCCCAAGATGTTTGTATGTGTCTACTGAGATCACGGTCGACTCTGAGGCCATTCCATTGACTTTCATTTCGCAGGTAGCCCAAGAGCTAGCTCTGAAGAACATGAACGTGTTGTTGATGGACTACCATGAACGCTTCAGGATGCGCCAGAGGCTCGAGAACATGCTCCTGAACAACACCGTGGCTGCCAAGTATCGCGGCTTCCAGACCATGGAATCGAAGCAGTTGCTATTTGATCTCATGAAGAGCGCTGGCGGCGCTGGGGTTGACGTTCATAGCCACTTCGAGCGCCTAACGGCCAGCGACCTCTTCGCCCTTTTTTACGGGTTCCGCCTCAAAGATGCGCAGGAGCCTGAGCTCGTAACCTCAATGGCCCTCAACGAAGAATTTTCCGCTTTTGTCCGTGTAGGGGCCTTTCTCGTGGACTCCTTTCCGGCGCTCAACATCCTGCCAGGACCCCTGGCTCCTTGGAAGAAGATGGCCGAGTCTCATCACCAGCGCAAGCGAGCTGCCTACAACGGAAACTTCGAGCGCGGCCTCAAGTTTCCCGCGTGGACCTTCGCCAAGCAGATGCACAAGACCGTGCAGGAGGAAAAACTCACCATGTCGTTCGACGAGTTGGCGTTCGAGTTTGGGACGCTTGTGGACGCTGCGCTGGACGGCACCGTCGAGACGATGGTCTGGTTCCTGATCGCCTGCATCACGCAAGACCATGGGTTCGTGGAGAAGGCCAGAAGACAGCTGGATGCTGTCGTCGGGCGAGACCGCCTGCCTACTTTCGAGGACGAACC
Organism: Furcasterigmium furcatum; assembly: GCA_001599815.1. Taxonomy (NCBI): domain Eukaryota; kingdom Fungi; phylum Ascomycota; class Sordariomycetes; order Glomerellales; family Plectosphaerellaceae; genus Furcasterigmium; species Furcasterigmium furcatum. Next base: position 237,402 of record BCIA01000004.1, read on the forward strand.
CAAGCTGCCGTATATCAGAGCCATCCTCGAAGAATTGCTGCGATGGAGGCCCATAGCCGCCGGAGGCGTCCCCCACTATACCAACGTGGAGAGCATCTACAAGGGGAACCGGATCCCTGCCGGCTCGGTTGTGATAGCAAACCACTGGGCCATCACGCGAGACGAGGCCGTTTACGGCCCGAACCCGGACTCGTTCGTCCCTGAACGCTGGATCGGGCCAGAGACCGCAGAAACCGGGCAGATCAAGGACCTTCCCGTGGTAGGGTTCGGCTATGGCAGACGGACCTGTCCTGGGAGGCACTTTGGACGGAATATTCTCTGGATATCGATGGCGCAGCTGCTCTGGGCATTCGAAATCCAAGCCGGACTTGATGAGGAAACGGGGAAGCCTGTTGCTGTGGACGCAGATGGTTCCATAGATGGTCTTGTCATGAGACCCTTGCCTTTCAAGGCGCGACTCACTCCCCGGGATCAGCAGGCGCATGACATTATCGAACGGGAATGTCAGACTCATGGCGAGGATCTGGTAGCCGTACTTACCGAGATTGGTGAATCTCTGACCCGAAAGTAGGTGTTGGACGGTGAGGGATTGACCAGTCCAGTCCACATGCAGTTACGACAGACTGATCTGACGATTATGACTGGGATCTTGAGAAAATCATGTTGAGAAGACAGTGTTTGCGCTGCCATAGACATCTATAGTTTGAGTACCTGTCTTGAATTGATTTTTGACCATTGATGAGACCGCACTTCCATCGACTTCGGCCGCCCCCTTTCCGTGACCAGAGTCTCACCATCTATCTTCTTCGCCAGCCGCCTGTTCTCATTCAAGGAAAGAAACATCATGCCAGCATAGATAGATGCAGAGAATCTTGAGAAAGCCATTGTGGTAGCAGGGCGCATCGCTCTTCACAGAGATGTTCTGCCCAGCCTGGCCTCCCAAGTTCGAGCCTCCGACGCCCAGCGCGAGCCCGAAACATCGCACCTGGGCATCCAAGGTGTTGATGCCGAATCAATCGTTGTTCAGGCTCTGGGTCAGAGGTCAGAAGCGCGAGGATGGCGTATTGGCTCCTGAGAAAACGATGGAGTACGCCACGCATAGCAGGCACAGGGGCCCGCGGGAGGATGTCTTGTCGCTCACCCATGCCACGAAGATGGCGAGTATGCACACGCCGAAGTTGTGGGCGGTCGAGAGGAAGCTTCCTTGCAGTGGCCGCGTCGAAGCCTAGGTTCTTGGATGAGTGGTGTGCTGAGACCGCCCTTGGGGTCCCACAAGATGACACTGAAGCCGAAATGGCCCCTGGTCCTGCAGCTTGTGAAGTGTACCTTCTTGTTGGATGGGGTGAACCTACAAACCTGACAGACTAGCTCCGGGGCACCGGGCCTGAGTTCTTAACGGTGCGGAGACCCACGCCGCGCGGAGCAGCCGGGGTAGGGAACCCGGGTGGGGCTTTTCGGGCCCGGGCTTGGGATACGTCCCGTTAGCCGAATTTTCCCGGCCGCATCATCAGTCAGAACTCACACCACAGTGACAACGGCGCTTCCACAGCCAGATAATAATTGATTCATCAGCTCCAATAAAGGACGACTATATCACGGCGTCACCCGGATTGCCAGATGCTCTCATGTACTTGACCGCTCGGTCCATTACACACTGGCTACCCCAGACTCATGTCCCGACCCATATGGCTGGAGCTCGACCCCAAGCAGGTCAACGCCTCCAAACTTGGAACCATCCTTGTTGTCAGACATTGACTTTCGCCACTTTTCGAATGAAACCTCGAAAGCCCGCTTGTACTCCTCGCGACTGAGATCCACGGGCTCCTTGTCATTACCGACCAGGCGCATCTGCATGTCAGCCGCCGTGCTGCTCATCCCAAAGTCGTCCTCCTCGAACAGGACGTCAATCGAGCTCTTCACCCTACCATCAATGAGCTTCTGAGGCAGGTCGAACTCGTGCGTGATAGGACGTCCGAGCCCGACGCCGTGAACTGTCTTGAGAGCTTCCACCATTGCCGGCCCGGTACGGAAGCCACCGGTAATGTACGCCTTGGTATTGCGCAGCTCGGGGATGATCCGTTCCGCAAACTCGATGAAGAAGGCCTCGCGCTTCCTGGTCGACTCACGTTTGTGAGCCCACCCGCTCGCCTGGTACGTGCCGCCAGAGAGTTCCACGAAGTCGAACCCGTGCTTCTCGAGTTCTCCGCAGAGCACGGCGCAATCCTCGGGCGTGAAGCCATCCTTCTCAAACTCGACGCTGTTGATCTTGATGCTGTGGATGAAGTCCTTGGGCACACGGGCCCGGATGGCGTCAGCAATCTCCAGGATCAGGCGCGAACGGTTGGCCAGCGAACCACCGTACTGGTCAGTACGCTTGTTGGTTGATGGCGAGAGGAACTGTGCGAGGAGGTAGCCACTCCACGACTGTCAGCTGTTTGACCCAAGTCTCTGCCATGTGCATCACTCACTGTGCGCCGTGAAGCTGCACACCGTCCCACCCGGCCTTCGACGCATACTCGGAAGCATGAGCGAAGCCCTGAATCAGCCGTTGGATGTCATCCTGATTCATTGCACGCGGCTTAGCAAACATCATGCCTTGCAAGTTCATCTCGAGATGCACATCGCTCGCCGAAATGGGATGCTTTTGGATGTCTTCCGTCACCTGACGTCCCGGGTGGCTCAACTGCATCACGGCCAGGCTGCCGTGCTTCCTGGTTGCCTCGGCTAACGCGCAGAATGCCTCGAATCGCTCACCAGAAAAGGGCGCGTCCGGGGGAATGATGGGGTTGCCCGCGGCCTGGAGGTGGTCGTACTCGATCATGGTGTTGCCGGACAGGATTACCCCGGAACCACCCTCGCCCCAACGTTTGTAGAGGTTGATGAGTTCGGGAGTGGGAACACCACGTTTTTCAAGGTCGGTTGGGTGCCATGTCGCGGTGCGTTCGGTCATCGCCGCCTTCAGGAAGGGGTTCTTGGCCGTTCTTCCGCTGAACGCGAAATGGAGAGGTTGCCCCAGTGGCTTGGGGTCGAAGTCCTCGGTCTTGAATCGTCTGGGTGTCATGGTTGATGATAGCGGTGGCCCGGGATGAGTTGCTGGCCCATTCTACCCTCGCCATCCTTCCAGGCACCTGATGCGCTTTAAGTGTTGCCTCTTCAGTGGATAGATCTGCGCTATTTCGCCGGTTGACCCTCCACAAGGTGGGTTCTCCGATTCTTCGACGATGAAGCCATCCCACCTTGCGGAAGACATCAAACTCCCATCACTGTTTGATTTGTCAGGCACTACACCAGGGAGTGACTCGTGTGGAGATGCGGAGTTTGACAGGCGCATTCCGGCCGGTCGTGGCCCCGTCAAAAATTGGCGGGCGGACAACATATCGAAACATCCGGGACCAGGGATTGATCGCGAACGGGCGCTGGGACTTTGACATCCCCCTCCACCTTCGTCAGAAGACTACACCGGAACAAGCAACAATGCCATAAGTCGTGTCCCATTGAAACGACTCATTGGTAATCCGCCTGCACGCAACTCGGCAGTCGGCACAACCTCAATTTCATCCGCCGCATGTGATGCCATACCGCGCGTAGTGGGCACCATCCACAGCGGACACTTCTTGACTACTGATTTCTAAGCAGATAGGTAGTTTGGGAAACACCTCAGATCCTGAGTGGGGACGCACAGCCTCATTCTCTTGTATGCTTTATTTCCCAGGGGCATGCTTTTCCGAGTCGAGTATCCAGGGCGACGACGCTGCCAACCACCAACCTGAAGAGTCCGCTGTCATACATGTGGTGCTGTGGTCTCACATGATTTATGATATGTTGATGTGAGGAGTAGTAGTGTTTGAGCACCGTGGCATCATGGCACCACTGTCGTCTATTTGTGGCCTATTCGCACACCAGACTGTTCATTCTCAATACCCACGAACCCGCAACACCCCCAGGCATCACACCATCTCACTCGTCAACCCTGAAGTAGCACACACGAGAGTACATGACCCTCTCATTAAGTGCGCCCCAGCTCTCAGAAAATTTGCCCAGACAGTCCAACTCCAGGTGGTAATCTTCCAGCTCGTCGTCCGGCCCCAGGATCTCCGTGGTGTCGCCGTTGTTGAACATCCTCGGGATCTCGTCGGTGTTGCTGAATGCGTAGCCGAACATCTCGACGTTGATGCGACGATCTTCGTCGTACTCGAGCGCGCCGGCCCTGCCGCTGGCGCCGTTCCAGTCCGTGCTGTCGATCTGCTCGCAGTGCTCGTTGAAGACGGCAACGGAGCCGCTCTGGCTGATGATCGGATTGCCGTCGCCGCCGATAGAGCCGCCGTGGCCGAGGATCATGACGAGGCGGTGGGGGAGGTCGGACCTGTGCGCGGTGCCGCGGCACTTTTCGTCGAGCCAGTCCTCGGCGATTTGTCTGGCTTAGAGCTTGCCGCGAGATTCCCTGAGCGAAGGGGGTCAGTTTGAGATCACGGTGCGGCTTCGGGTGCACGGCCGACTTACTTGACAGGACTCGCGAGGGCTACAGAGACGGAGAGGGCAGTAATGATAGTGGAGATGGTGGTGAAATGCATCGTGACTCTGTATTGGAGTGACAGATGAGGGGTGATGGTGTATGAAGGACGGGCTGGCTTCAAGTATTGGGTGCAGCTGCTGTGTTGTTCCTGTCTAAAACAATCAGAGCATCTGTAAGGGCCTCCAGTTCCCCTTATTATACCTTTCTAATGTCCCCAAGGAGACTCAGGAGATTCCCAATGCTCGGTTTCGTCATTGCCCTGCGCCGTAGTTGTGGAATTTTCGGGATCGGCCCCGGCTGTTAGACACCCGGCCCTGATCGGCAACGGCACATCCGGGGGCGGGTCTGGGACTTAACAGGCCCTGCAAGGGACCGGGAAAGCCGTTGGTCCTAATGCCGGGACAAAATGCGGCAACTCAGGCTATCACCGCTGGGCCCAGAGGCTGTAGCTGACTCGCGAATACCATCTAAATGTACCTGTTTTAGGTCATCCATTTTCACTTTCTCAATAGTGAGTTGCAAGGCGCCTCTATTCTTAAACGGCCAGACCTCCTCGGCCAGACCAAGAGCTTGATTGCGGCGCGGTAGCGTGCGGCGTAGCAAATAGTGTACACTCCGAACTTGGAAGTCCTCATCTCATAACCACTAAAGTTGGTAGTCGGAGGGCGTTATCTGGGATATGATTGACCACAGTGATAATGAGAGATACGGGCATGTTGCGTTGGCGTTTGTGCTGCTTCTCCTTCAGGCATCGATCTGCTCTTGGCTGAAGTCATGTTCGGTGATTTAAGAGGGTCACCTACGCGTCCTCCACTGCTGAAAACTGACCACACTGCACTTTTCTGAGGGCCATCGTCGATCCCTGGGCTGGGCAAGGCTGGGCAATGCTGTGCCGTTGCTAGAGGCGATAGTCAACCCTGAGATTCCTTCTGCGGCACAGAAAAGACACCCGTGCTCACACTCTTTGCGTGCCATCAAAGCCGCGCGTGCAACCGAGCCCTTCTTATTTTGACAATGCCCAGAGTTGTTGTCCAAGTTTTGTTCAACACAAGACAGCTGCATCGCCAACTCACCAGATGATAGCCGTTGCAGTGGTTCAAGTGACATCAGAGGCGCCCATTTCTATTTATGGAGTGCTGCTAAGGTCAAGCCCTGCAAGTCACACTTGGCAACATTCCCAATCAGTGAGGTATAAGTTTAACATGCTCCCATTCTTGCAGATACTGGGAACGACGTCGTCGGAAAGGGCTTCTAGACACGACCCCTGTCTACACGCTCGCGGCCACAGCGATCTCCTGCTGTGCGACAATCACATTGCCGGTCTTCGTAGTTTCCGCGCTGACTTCCTCGCCAAAGTTCTCCCTGCCATCCGCAAAGACCTGATCAAAGTCGTACTCCGACCACCTGATATCAGGCGCCAAGCCTGCAAACTTCCAAACCCCGTCGATCTTGCGGTACCAGTGCTTGTTGTAGCTGTGGGCGTGCCCTTTGACAACGACCTCCGACATGGACTCATCGCGGTACTTTTGATGAGGGACGCGAAGCTGGTGGTGCCCGATGACCTCCGTGTCGGAAATCTTCTCCCACCTAGTTCCGCCGATGAAATGCTGTGTTCGGAGGAGGGGGTTGCCCAGGACCGAGGGCGCTGAAATCATGGCGATGAAGTCGGAGGCCGGCATCGCCTCCCATATCTTATCGAGGAACGAGCGGTAGTCAATCTGAGACGTCGTGAGCAAGGGGCAGTACTCGATGGGGACGGCTTTTGCCCACCCGCAGTTCCGGCGCGATGCATCGTCGCAGTCTTTCCCAGTCCTTGGAATCGTAGCTCTCTGCCCACTCGAAGCAAGCGGCGGTGAGGCCGAGGTAGTCTGCGACTTGCCGTGAGCTTCTCGGAACCAAATTTGCAGAATCTTTCCTGCGACTGAGCTCGTCACATCAAAACTCACCCTCAAAACTGATATTCTTCGCGTGCTCCATTCCTGGCGTCGTTGTTGGGGTCTAGTCTGCTGGGTGTTGCTCTGCACTGGATGAACTGATGTTAAGCAAATATTGATGAGCGGCATTTCACTTATTATACTGGAGTGAATTGGCCTTGCACGACACGGCATTCGGACCCCCGTGTGAAGCACCGCCGGAACGCCGATAGTCGCCGACGGGCACGGGCGTGGTCTCCCAGGTCTCCGGACATCGACGTGGGGAACCCCGAACTCCCGACAGACACACAGCATAAAATTAATACTGCATACTAATGGGGTTCCATGACTTGACACTACTTCCGAGTATCATTTACATGGGGGTCTTTCCCCATCTGGCGTGCGATGGTGACCGACTCCCTCAGAGCGCGACCAACAGTACCCCTGACGGCTCCCTCCTCCAGGACCATCAGTCCACCGATCGTGCAGCCTTCGGGAGAAGTGCCTTGGTCTTTGAGAATCGCTGGATGCACACCACTTTGGAGCAGCGCGGCGGTGCCCTGCATTGATTGGAAGGTGATGGTATGGGCGAGGTCTCGAGGGACGCCCACCGCAACCGCAGCATCGATGAGGGCGTCACATATGACGGCGAAGAACGCGGGAGTCGACCCAGCAAGGGCGGTCGTTGCATCCATGAGACTCGGCGGGATCTGAACTGTTCTGCCGACACGTCGGAATATCGCATCGGTAATCAGGATGCAGTGCTCCGGGATCTTGGGCTCTGATACCTCAATGGCGGTGAGGGACTGTGAGACGACAGCGGCAATGTTAGGGAGCACTCGAATGACAAGCGCTCGCTCAGGGGCTTCTGCGCTGGTCGACTCGCTGCCGTATAAGGTGGTTTCCAGCTGCTTGCGTGTCCATCCAGCGGCGATGCTGATCAGCAGCTTTCCGGCCAGGGCGTCTCGGATCCCAGGATCAGAGAGCACCGCTTGGATGTCTGCCGGGTCGACGCCGAGCATCACAATTTGAGACTGTGAGAGTGCACGCTGGTTGTCCCCTCTGATGATGCTGACACGGTCCAGGTGGCCCTGGAGCTCTCTCGTCAACCTCTTCTCCGAGCCCTCACTGCGCACGCAGGCGATGTATCGAGAGACCGGAAGATGGTCTTCTGAGGCTTTGGAAGGAGCGAGTAGGCCCTTGAGAATCGCAATTCCAAGGTTACCTGTTGAGAATCGTCAGCTTATCGCATTCGCTTGGGGCACTCTCGGCCTTTGGGAGTCGCGTCCGACCGAGACGGCCTGGGTGCATCGTACCGCATCCGAGAACGCAAAGCGTCGAGTCCTTGTATACGTCCATTGCGAGGATTGTGAATTTTCTTTTGGAGCTGCCCTCACCCGTGGTTTGCTTCGCCGCTGTACTTAGGAGAAGTTGGGAGAGTCGTGCTTCGGTTGATGTGCCCAGTGATTTTGTTGAGGGGCTTTAGGACCCCGCATCGGACAGCTCAGCCGACGTTGATGTGACGAACGCGAAGATGCCACAGATTTCGTCCATCCGCGTCGTCATTACTTTGACCTTGGTGTTCGTTCCAGAAATAGTCCAGTGCTCGCACAAATGACTTAAGATGACTTTGATGAGTGCTCCCTAAGGCCCGGCGATCCGATTACCGACAGTGGCGCAACGAGCGTGAACGAAGGTGACCATGGCCGATTACGCAATTGCCTAGCTGTTCAGATGCTCTTGTCGTCGGTCTCACCAGGTTGGGGACATCACGGGGTGGGTAAGATGGATTTGACCGGGTTGAGGGGGAGATGGATTCCTGTTCCTCGGTGAGGGTTCTTATCAGGTGTGCTGGTTCCTTGCCTCGCCAGATTTTGGGTGCAACCTTCGTTCTTTCTGCGCCCCCCTTGCGACCTCAGAAGCTCAAAGGCGAAGCTGGATAGTCGCCATTTGGTGCCTGTTGGGCAGATATACCGAAATTGATAACATGTTCCTCCGCTTTAGGGCCCTGGATTCCTCCTCGTTGGCCATCCCTCACGATATGCTGTCGAATATTCTTCGGGTGTGAGATCTGAGTATCGTAATCCCTGCCGTGGTTTTGCAAGCCGGAAGTAATAACGGAGCTGAGGGTCGGGTTGCTCCATTTCGCATCCATGGATGTCGGCATCTGGCGATGCTACGTCAATCAAACAGCTCTTCCACGGACGACCAGTATTCATACATCGGGATGCCTCTTACCCAGGCGCCCTCATCGGGTTTCATACGATACGCCCTTCCGGTCGGTGGCGCCTTCAGTCACGATCCTCCTATGACATGGCGTCTTGACTCCTCCCCCGGCTTTGACCGGGCTTTGATCCTTTCCCAGGAGTTGTGCAGTGACGGGATTATGTGCAGTGGTGGGAGAACCGTGTTATGACCTGGGCTGGGGAATGGTAGTGCCAGAGTGCCGGGCTCAGCGAGGGGGCGGTGATGGGTCATGGTGCGTCAGGGGGAATGTTGATGTGATGTGGTGCCTTGGGCTGGACTGGGAGGTGTCTTTCTGATATCCCGTGCAAGCAAGTGTGAAATCAGGTAGGAGGTCTTTCGAGGGCAGACGGAGTGTTTCACGGGCAGGATGGGACGGGGCCGGGGTGTGCGTGTCTGGGTCAAGGGACGCGAAGGGTGGTGATGCCGTAGCTAGCCATCTTGACTGGTTGCCGGTAGGGCTAGGGAGGGAGGGAGATGGGGATTTAGGAGGCGAGCGATGGGGTAGGGTAGGAACGGGTTGAGCGGTGCCGTGGTGTGACCGGGGCTTGGGGTTGTGGAATGAGGGAGATGGTGATGTGAGGAGAAATATCAGTTCTGCAGATCGGTCTTAAAGTGGTCGCACTGCTTCCTGTTAGCGTGGCGGAGTTGAAGAGTCGTTATCGAGGGGCCGTCCGGGTCGATGAGCCGCGCCGTGGGGAGCTCCAGGGACGATCGTATCGATTATGCAGTGCTTGTTGATCTCGAAGAAACGTAGGAGCATCGAACAGATTCGGTTTGACGGGCACATCTCTTCAGTTTAAAGTCCCAGCGGTCCTCACTCGCATCAGGAGAACCTCGTCGCCCAGAAGTCCAGCCATGGCAGCACAGGTGCCCAGGCTTGGGGCCTGGATCTTCAGGGTCTGTTCCACTAATACTGCGCGCAAACAGTTGGCGACCTTGCCCTATTCGGGTGATCGGATGCACATCCGCTTGGTCCCGAAGAGCACGGATTTGAAGCTCCCTCCGATCGTACCTGATCGGGAAGTAGCCGGGGTCCAGGCTAAATTCGAGCTCTGCTCTCCAGCCTGGGCGAGGAGGACGATCTTCCTGATTTCTGGATCAGGTCGTTTATCGCCTCACTCCAAGCGCCAAGCCGAGTGCCGGGCACGTCTCCTCCTCTTGGGTCTTCTGCTCTGCCCCTCCACAGAAGACGACATGGAGAGCCTATATGCTGGACTGAATGTGGGAGCCAATCCCCCTATTCCCCCATGGCTAAGTACATTTATACGGTTGTTCCTTTGATACTGGGCTGTAGATGCGGCGGGTTGTCTGCCGGGCCCGCAAGGAAGCCCTTGATCCGCCTCTCCTCCACTTCCTCGCCATCTGTCGAACTCGTGGCGCAATCTCATGAGATTGAATTCAGCCGGAGCAACGATGACGGGCCGGGGCATCTATTCCGGGTTGAATGCGGAATGGTTCTCCCGGAAACATGGGTTGCGAGGGCGATGCGCCTGTGGATCTGTGGTTTTCGTCGATGGTGGCTCTGGCTTATATAGGCTCGGTAAGACCGTGAGCCCCTCCTTGGGACATGTTCAAAGTTTGGTACTACCAAGATTCTCGTTGAAACCTGACAGGCATCATCATGTTTGCCAAGGCCCTTCTCGCTGTTCTCCTCGGCTCCAGCGCCGCATCGGCGCAGCTTCATAGCCTTGCACTCGCTGCTGGACTGGAGTTCTTCGGCACCACCGTTGACGAGCGTCACGTCAACTCGGATGCCCAGTACAGGGCCATCCTTCAGGACACCTCCGAGTTCGGTCAAGTCGTGCCTGAGAACGGGCAGAAGTGGCAGAACACTGGACCCTCGCCTGGTGTTTTCGCTTACACCCAGGGAGACATCGTAAGACATCAGCCGACATATCACTTTGCCAGTGGCCCCCCGAAATTCTAACAACTTGTTCTTCTATCAGGTTCCCAACTTTGCCAGGCAGAACGGACAGATTCTCCGTTGCCATACATTGACATGGTCAGCCCCTTCCGGAGCCTTTCTACGGATGTACACTTACCAACCGGGAATAGGCACTCTCAGCTCCCCAACTGGGTTGCCTCTGGAACCTGGACTCGCGCCACCTTGACTGATGTCATCGAGACTCACATCGAAAACGTCGTCACCCACTACAGGGGTCAGTGTGCTCATTGGGATGTTGTCAACGAAGCTGCCGGTAGGTCCCCTCTCGTAACTAGGTCGCCTGCGCTCATCGGCTGACCATCTTCAAGATGACAGCGGCAACTGGCGCGATAGCATCTTCTACCGCGTGCTCGGCACAGACTACCTGCCCATCTCGTTCAGGGCAACTCGGGCAGCCGACCCTGACACCAAGCTGTACTACAACGACTACAACCTCGAGTACAACGGCGCCAAGACCACCAGGACGGTTGAGATTGTCCAAATCATTCAGAATGCCGGTGCTCCCATCGACGGCGTTGGTTTCCAGGGCCACCTGATCGTTGGCTCGGTTCCTTCCCGCAGCCAGCTCGCCACGGCCCTGCGTCGATTCACTGCTCTGGGCGTCGAGGTCGCGTACACCGAGGTGGACATCCGTCACTCCAGCCTGCCCCCCTCCTCCGCCGCCCTCGTAACCCAGGGCAACAACTACGCCGCCGTCGTTGGCTCTTGTCTCGACGTTGACGGCTGCGTCGGCTTCACCGTCTGGGGATACACCGACAAGTACAGCTGGGTTCCCCAGACGTTCCAGGGACAGGGAGATGCCCTCCTCTACGATGCCAACTACAACAAGAAGCCCGCATGGACCTCGGTGTCCTCCGTCCTCGCTGCTGCCGCCACCAGCCCTGTCCCGACCACCACGAGCACCAGCACCAGGCCTCCCGTCACAACGACGACTACCGTCCCCCCCACGACGCTCACCACGACGACCTCCTCGGCGCCCACCACCACCCCCACCGGTGGGCCTGAGCAGACCAGGTGGGGCCAGTGCGGTGGCATTAACTGGACCGGCCCTACTCGCTGCCAGAGCCCTTGGACTTGCCAGAGGCAGAACGACTGGTACTACCAGTGCCTCTAAGTTTGACGAGGACCTTGGTCACATGTTGCGGAGATACGAGGCAATCATAGAGTGCTTTCCGGGGCCGGACTATGGGATCAAACAGATGTGAGGGACGCGACCGAGTCTTACACTTCTTGAATCTACTGTTGCGATGCTATTGTTGCGATGCTATTGTTGCCAAAGATGGTAGCCTCGATATAGTCTGCTGCTCCTGAATGGTATTGTGTACATTTGGGAGAAAATCTATCCGATGCCCGGGCGACTTGATCGCCTGTTTTATGCTGAGAATAGTCGCGAACCAGGGATGGGAATCATGGTATACTAACCATGATTGTTAAGGTGACGTGTTGAGTTGAGATCAATGTGTTGCGATGCAACAGCAATGACCTCTTACGCCCTGCAGCTGTATACCGGACGAGAATAATCCAATAATAGCTCACGCCTTGCTCTGGACGGGTGTGGATTGAACCTGTGCTTCCTGATGCTGTGTTTCAATGTCACCCTCAGACTCGGTGGTGCCGTCTTGCTTCGCAACGCGGGTCTGCAGCTCCTCCTCGTGCTGCTTCACCGGAACCTCTGCGAAAATGTAGTCGATTTCTTCCAAGGTCTTGCCATTGGTCTACGATAATGGTTAGCCTGGCGAAAATAGGACCCGGGGGCAGAACGTACCTCTGGAAGGAAGAAGTAGACAAACGGCACGCTGAAGAACAGCATGATGCAGAACAGGAGATAGATCCTCCATCCGGTATTGGCAATGGCTGCCGGGGTCATTTGCGCGATTACCTGGGGCATCATTAGCTCATCTTTCACATGAAGGTGCAAGAATTCTTCGCACAAAGGTCCAGAGCCATTCGGAAAAGACTCCCACAGCCGATCCGATGTGGCGGAGGTGCAGCGGTGTGATCTCGGGCGCATACAGCCACGGGACCGAGTTCCATGACAAGCCGAACGACACTTCGTAGCAGAAGAGCATTGCGAGGGCCAGTTTAGCGGTGGGCGGGGTGTTGACGGCAATGCCGGCGGTGAAAACGGCCATGAACGTGAGCAGCGCGAGGGATCCGAGCATGAGGACCTTGCGCCGTCCGAAGCGGTCGTTGAGGATCATCGGGGGAAACGTTCCGAGCCAGAACGCGATCTGGATGCAGCCGGCCACCAGACTCGCCGTCTCCCGAGGCAAACCGACGTTTTGCTCCAGGACGATCGTGACTACACAAGACTCAGCCAAGACGCAAGATAGATAACCACGTGCAGCTCGAGGACAACCTACCGTAGAAGGCTATGACATTAATGCCTGTGAATTGTTGGAAAAACTGCAGCAAAAAACACAGTGCGAGTCTTCGCATGTTCTTCGCGTCGGATTTGTCGTGAATCAGCTGCTTGATGGTGAACTTGGGGTTCGCCTCCTCGAAGGCCAAGGCGGCAGCCATCTCGGCTTCGGTTGACCTGACACGTTCGTCGTCCTCTGAGCAGTCGAGAAGCTGTGCCAGAACTGATACGGACTCTTGCTGGCGACCATGCGCATAGAGCCATCTTCAGGAGGTTGTCAGACATTGGACGACGAAGGGGTGGAATGAGTGCATACCTCGGACTCTCCGGTAGAAAGGGGATAGTGAAGATAGTTCCCAAGGCAAATACCAGCTGGAAGGCGATGGGGAATCTCCAAACGACCTAAGGAGACGCGGAGTTAGAAGGATGAACTGGAAAGAGCTGGTTCGAGACGTACCTCGCCCTGTAAATGCTTGACGGTTCCGTAATCCAGCCAGTAGGCCACGACAGTGCCAAACTAAAGTAAAATGACTTAGTACGTAGCTTCCTAGAACCTAGGGGAAGGGAGTATGTTAGAGGTCACCCACAATGACAATGGACAACTGGATAGCGATGGCTCGACCACGGGACTCGGTCTTGGAGCACTCGGAGACCCATACCGGCACAGTCGCCGTGTTCATACCTGAAAGGGGACCAAGTGTCAGTGATTCACGTTCAATGCTCACGTCGATTTGCCAGCATTGGACTCACCGTTACCGACACCGGAAATGATTCTGCCCACGATCATCATGGGGGCCCCGAAAGCCGCTGCCTGAATGATACCCCCGACGACCATGATGACCGATCCCCAGAAGATCGTGCCGGTACGTCCCAGTTTGTTTCCAACAAACCCCGTCACGATACAACCCAGGAGACAGCCGATGTAGTATAGGCCGACAATGGTGCCGAGGTATCCCGAGCTCGGATTTCCGAGGGCGTCGAGCAGACTGGGCTGCGTGATCAGGCCGCCGAGGACACCCTAAACAGGAGAAACATTGTCAGCGGCTGAGAGTGTCTCGAAGATTGGAAACGACCTACCTGATCGTACCCGAAGAGTAGGTAACAGCTTCCGGCACTGGCAGTAATGGCCATCCGTAGCCACTTGCCCCTGGCCGGGATCACGCCACCGTCGCATGGCCAAACCATTTTGAGATTGAAATGGAGCTAAATCAAGTCAAAAAGAGCTAGAAAACGAATTTGTTGCGAAATCGTGCGAAACCTTCTTCTGTAGTAGGATGGACTGAGAAGAAGGCCAACAGCCCGCGGGTTATAAGGATGAGCGATACGGGGGCGGCTCCAGCCCCATGGGGCTTATCCGGAGGCGAGGTTGGGCCTGGGGTTCACTGCGGACGGATAGTCGGATCCTGGCTTGGGAAAGGCACCAAGGTTGATGACCGGGATTGAATCCCGCAGTAGCTTGCCGGCCGAATGGTCCTCGCCCATTGTCGGTGCGCGGTGCATTGGGTCAAGGCTCGGCTTGAGTTCTCTACTAGCCTCGGCCAGGAAGAAACTCGCGTTCGGAATCATGCCGAAGTTATGTCAAAAGCTCGCCGACGTGACACCCCAGACGCTTGTTGGGTGCGCTAGGTGACCATGTCGCTTTATGTTGCCCGCTCAACGCCTCGCCTCGTACAAGCAGCACAGTCGGGGGGAAGATGACCGACCCCGGAACGACCACGTCGACTGCACTTCAGATTGGGCCTTAGATAGTCGAGATGGCTTCTCTCTTGAATTTAGAAATTCGAGGGAATTCACCCCACAGAGATTGATCCGCGTTTGGGTGACGGGACTCTGCCTCCCCCCTTGCCACCGACTTGGCCGATCACCACCGCCTGCGCCCTCCTTTCAAAGTCCACCGCAACCCAAATGGCCCCCTGCAATACCCAACTCGCGCGTATCTCTTCCTTTTTCTTCTGTCAACAGCTAAGACCATGATGCGCAGATGAAGTCGCGGAGAAGTGAGATGGGTTCGAGTGTTGGGAGCTAGGGTTTCTGTTCCGAGGCGCTGGCTACGAGATCTAGGCATCAAAGTTCAAGTTTATGAGAACAGTCTTGGGCTCCGTAAACGCGCGAAGAGCAAACTCGCCCATCTCCCTGCCCATACCACTCTCCTTTGTCCCCCCGAAGGGCGTCGAGCAATGGATCATGCTGATGCAGTTGACGCCCACGACGCCAGAGTCGAACCGGGTGGCCAGACGCAAGGCCCTGTTGATATTCTGGGTGAAGACACCGGCCATCAGGCCGTACACGCTGTCGTTGGAGCGGTCGATGACCTCCTGCTCGGTCTCGAACTTGTTGAGGACGGCGACGGGGCCGAAGATCTCGTCTTTGTAGATGGAGGCGTCGGGGGCAGTGTTGGCAAACAGGGTCGGCTGGATGAAGTAGCCCTGGAGCTGTTAGCTGTGAATATTTGAGGGGGTGGAAGTCTTCTTCTCTTTGTATACCTTTGATCCTTGAGCCGCACCGCCGGCGATGAGAGTTCCCTCCTTCTTGTCTACCGCGTTGTTGATGAAGCTCAGGATACGGTCGTACTGTGCCTTGTCGACGACGGGCCCGATCTGGATGCCGTCTTGCTCGGGGTTGCCCAGAATCTTGAGTTTCTCGCTCAACGCTACCTTGTACGCCTCGATGAACTTGTCGTAGATGCCAGACTGGACGTAGACCCTGGTCGCTGCGAAGCAAATCTGCCCACTGTTCACAGTCAGTGCATTGACGGTCCTATGATGGTTAGCTTGGCTCTTGGATGGGAGACGATGGATCGGGTACGTACCACTTGACTGCATTGTCGAGGTCCGCATCGTCGAAAACCACCGCGGGGCTTTTGCCTCCCAGCTCCAGGGTCACTCTCTTCAAGTTGCTCTTCGCAGCCAAGATCTGGACGGCCTTGCCGGTGCGAACGCTGCCCGTGAAGCTGACCTTGGCAACGCCCATGTGCGAGGCGAGGAGGGCTCCCGTGCTCCCGTCGCCGCCGACGACCTGGAAGACGCCCTTGGGGAATCCGGCTTCGAGGATCAGCTTTCCGAGCGCAGCGGCAGCCAGGGGCGTCTTTTCGCTGGGCTTCAGGATGAAGACGTTGCCAGTAGCCAATGCAGGTGCTGCCTTGAGGCCCATCGATGCCATGGGTCCGTTCCAGGGGATGATGCTGCGGTCATTGGTGAGTGAGGGACTTGGAGTGCTGAGGGACGGCGTTTACGCACCCTGCAACGACGCCGAGTGGTTCGTTGTGCACAACCTTGTAGAAGCCATCGTCGGCTGGGAAATGCTGGCCGCTGTGCTTGTCGGTCCAGCCCGCATAGTATCGGAAGCAGGTGATGGCGGTGTCGATCTCCGACTTGCCAAAGGGAAGTCGCGGGGCACCCAGTGTGAGTCTCGTCAGGCGGGCGAGGTGCTCCTCGTTGGCCTCGAGGATGTCGGCGAACTTGAGGAGGATTGCCTGTCGCTGCTGGCCTGTCATGGACCTCCAGGGGGAGCCGGGTTTGAAGGCCTCCTTGGCCGCGGCGACCGCCTCGTCTACGTCCTCCTGGCCTGCGACAGGGACCTGGTCTGTGACGAGGTCACCGGTTGCTGGATTGTGGACAGACAACCTGGACACGGTCAGAAAGGCTGGGAAGTAAACATCAAGAGGAAATTCAGGACAAACCTGGTGGTGTTTCTCGGCTTGACATACTCGGGGCAAGTCAGCACGGATTACATCCCCACGACGGATATGTCTGAGCTTCCACATACTTCATTGTTCAAGAACAGCTGGGTCAGATGGGGCTCTAATTCAGTTGCCATTTTGAAAGTTGCGATGCTCGTGGAATGAATGCGGAACGGTTTACTTTGCTTCGGGCCAGCTTGATGGACATAGGTCTATTCATGCTAGATGTAGGTCACTTATTTGAACTCTCAAGCTCCATCGCGACTCCGACGATACCGGGATTCTCCAAAAGCTCCACCATGTCCATCTTCGGGGAGAATGTCGAGGGCGAGGTCCTGAGTCATGACCTCGCAGGTCATGACATGCCTCGGATCGCAGCTCCTCTTTTGTCCCTGACAGGGGCCGCCGCGTGCATTGCCGCGTCTCTGAGCCGGCCGAGAAGGGTGATCGATGGGAATTGGCGAGTTGTACCGAGATCTGCCGTGGGCGGTGGGAGGGAGATGAGAGCTTGTTGTTTTGTTCTGCGAGTGGAAAAAAGAGGATTTGTGTCGTCCCCCTGATGAGGTGATCAGACCATTTTCCCGTTATCATTTACAGGGCATCATCAAGAGAGACGCCGCGTGGAGCGCTGGACACTCTGCGCTTGTATGTGCAGTCCGGATATTTCTCACATCTTTGGTCCGATTCTTCTGTCTTCTCTCATGGAGAACCGCGTTCAACAGACAGGGCCTCTCGGTGCTACTACTATCGAAGTCCGGGAGAGGAAGACTACGGTGAATCGCGAGAATGGAGTTAATGGCTACCAGCAACGACGCTGGCGAGGTATGCAACCCGAAACTATTCTTCAAGCTTTTCCTGACATTCGGTAGGACTTCTAAGGGTCCATGGGGACAAATACAGCCTCTCAACTGCAAAGAAGTTCACAAGAGGTAAGGAATCCGATCTGATGGAAGACTCCAAATCGGAGTCGCGACCGCGGGGCCACTCAGGCTGAGTGCGGGGTTCGGTTTTAGGGGCTTGCCTGCTAAGTCTTACCACACTTAGCGCACTTTGTCAGGTGACGACGGCGATTTCCAGCGACGATGAACTCGAAGGAAATTCGGCCTGAGTCGCGGATCGGTGCGACGACGAGTCCTCAATTCACCCCGACACTCATGCATCACGACGCTCTGCATCGAAGCCGCACTCGACAACCTCTCAGATCATGTCCGAAGCGGAGGAGTACGACACAGCCCTGGGCTCGTCCGGGCCGACGACCGGCGCATCACCAACCAAGCCGAGGCGAAGATCGCGGATGATCTCCAACCTGACGAGGCAGCAAGCCCAGCACAAACGCGACCAGGACCGCAGAGCGCAGCGGGCGCTCCGGCAGCGCAACAAAGACAGGATCGAGTCTCTCGAAAGCGCCCTCTCGCGCATGAGTTCGGCCCAGGCGGAGGAGGCAGCAGCACGGGACGGCCGGCTGCGGACGTTGCTGGAGGAGAACCGCCAGCTCCAGGCGCGGGTGGAACAACTGTCTGGGAATAGTACGCGGTATCAATCGACTACCGTCACGCCTCCTGCGTCCTGGGCGTCACCTTCGGCAGATCTACCTCCACTGGAAGGACAGTCACCCTGGGATCATGGCTGGGCAGCATCTCCCAACATCACGACACGGCAGCAGGAGGGCCGCTACGATCCTATCGCGGACTGCTCGAGGGTCAATGTCGCTGCCCAGGCCACTGGAGAAGCCCAGAGATCTGGAATAAACGCCGGAATGTCTTTACCTGACGCTTCTCAGTCCCCTGCCGTTGAGCGCCCAGCGCCGAATGCCGTCCCTGCGGTGCATGCGGCTCTACCGAACCATCTACCACCGACATGTCCTCTAGATCATATTCTCCTGGGCTTCTTACGATTCTACTCCAATACAACGTCAAAAGAAGTCGCCAAGGACCTCGCCGGGCCCGCACAGGTCTCGCTCAAGTTGTATCTTCACCCGGAGCTCACCGAAAACGTCAATCCCATCAGCAGGCTGATGAACGAGGTGCTGTCAACGTTTTCGCACGTCCGCGCGCCGGAGAAGATATCCTTCATGTACCTCATGCACAGGACGATGCGGGTGGGTCTCTTCTCGATCTGATACATGCCGGACCCTCGTGGCTGACTCTGTTTTCCCTCACAGTGGCAGATATTTCCCACCGAAACCACGTATTCAGATCTTCCGCGATGGCTCCGACCAACAGCAACGCAGGTCACAGTGCCTCACGCCGCGTGGATAGACAACATCCCCTGGTACGCGATCCCCGGTGATCCCCGGTGCCGATGCCGACCAAGACCCCGTGTGGCTGACCATCCGCAGGCCCGGCGTGCGTGACATGTTGATCGAGAACCCAGAAAAGTACCCCTTCGCGCTCTTTTCGAGCGTCTACTCGCAGTGCGTGACGGTCAATTGGCCATACGACGCAACGGACGCCATTACCGAGGCGGGGGACGACTTTGTGCCGAACAAGATCTTCGAGAAGCACATCCAGCGCCTGGGGAACTGGACAGTGTCGCGGGACTTTGAGGAGCATTACCCGGAGATGGTGCAGCGGGTCTACTCGCGCGACTGAAGCTCGGCTGGGACGGGAGCTGGCGTACTGGATATGGGGCCGCTGGACAATTCCGTGCCAGTTGAACAATGAGAACACTACGATACCCTTTCAAGACCATCATCTACTAGTAATTACAGTGACCATCATATCCATGTACACGGACGTCCAGTCCACATGCGCCCCCGCCTTCTGGATCATGCGGCTTGCCCTTGGCGGTTCGTGGGCGTCCATGCGGGTGCATCCTTGGACTTCAAAGAGGCCCGGAATCGATTGCCGTCCGGGGTCTTGCCGTATTCAGCCGCCGATCGTGGAGGGGACATTCAGCCCCGGGATGTTGCGTCCCAGCTCATGTGCTCGTGACAGTCCCGAACCCAGCAAGACGGATCGATCACTGACTCAGGGTGCATGAGATGCCACAGGTCCCCGCACTTATGCCATGACAAAGGGGCACCTTGGAGCCATGAGTCAGGGCATTTCCCCGGTCATGGCGCCGGCAACACCCCGCAGTCGACCCCCGATGGGGAAACGAGGTGGGGGTTCACCACAATCTCCAAAGCGGAACAGACTCGAATGCATGATGGATGACAAAAGCCCACCGGGAAATATTGTCCTGACTTTTGGGAGGGGAGTAATACGGATATGGTGTGATTTAAACAGCTTGTAGCAGACTGGTTCCCTGCCATCCAGGTTCCGTTCTGTGCTCAAGCCGAAATCCGTTGTCCCTCTTAGTCCATCCAAGAAACCAATCCCCAAGAATCACCATGGGTTCCATTGCTGCTGAGACCATGCTGGCTGCCCAGTACAACGTGGTGAGCTTGAATCGCGCAATTTACGTTTCTGGATGAGGCTCATCTGACCCCCCGGCGTCCTAGCCCTTGAACAAGGTTGAGGTCAACCAGGTGCCCATCCCGACATGCGGCGACAACGAGATCTTGATGAAGACGAAATGTGCCACCCTGTGCCATTCGGATCTTGTGAGTATTTCGTGCTTCGATCTTGCTCAGGTGGCTTGGGTAACTTCACTTGAGTTGCCCTGGTTAACACGGATCGAAGATGCTCTTCTGGGGCCACACTGCCGAGAAGCCGCCCACGGATAAAATCACGATCGGCCACGAAAACACGGGAACTGTCGTTGCCATGGGGAAGAACGTGACGGGCTTCAAGATTGGGGACAAGGTGGGCTGTCTTGGCTGCAGCTCTGCTTGCTGTGAGTCCAGCGTTGATGCCGCCCCGGCCAACTCGATACTAACAAGGGCCGACGACAGACAACTGCGAGGGATGCCAGGTTCACAATCTGTTCTGCGAGGCGGGGACGCAGAGGCTGCACGGCTTCCAGACAGCCGGGCACTTTGCCCAGTTCTCGACCACCGATTACCGTAACGCGATGGTCCTGCCTGACGGCATGGACATGGTCAAGGCGGCTCCCCTTTTCTGCGCCGGTATCACGGGTGAGTGATGAACCCCTGTCCAGAATACGCGAGCATCAGTCGACTTACTTATTCATTCTCTCCACAGCATATCACTGCGTTAAAGGATGCGACCTCACCGAGGGCCAATGGATTGCCATCGTCGGATGCGGTGGGCTGGGCCACCTTGGTGCGTAAACTACCGGGCTCTTCTTCCCTGTACGCTTGCTGATGGTTTGACCATAGCCGTCCAATATGCAAAAGCAATGAAGCTGAAGGTCATCGCAATCGACATCTCCGACGCACAGCTGGAAGACGCCAGAAGCCTCGGAGCAGACGCCGCGTTCAACTGCAAGGATGACCCTGACTACGAGGCCAAGATCAAGAAGATCACCAACGGCGGGTGCCACGCCGCAGCCGTCTTCAGCGCGTCCAACATTGCCTACACCAACGCCCCTAAGACCCTACGGTGAGCCAGACCCTCCCTGATACTGCTGACTATGGTGACTAATACCTACCAGCATCAACGGCCTCTTGATGGTCGCCGGCATTCCCAAGGGTGAGCTCTCTGTTTCAGCCCTGGATATCCTCCTGGGAAAATACCGCATTGCTGGGAGGAGCAGCGGCATTCCCCAGAGAATGCCGGAGGCGATCCAGTTCAGTCATGATCATGGGGTCAGCTCGCATGTCTCGGTCTTCAATGATATCAACGATATCAACAAGATGATTGACATGATGGAGGCTGGACAAACTGCGGGACGCCTGGGGATCGTATTTGAGTAGAACCGTATCTTGCTCAGAGTTTCCCAGACCAATCCCTTAATACCTATTGATTTTTACCATGAAGTCATGTCCGTGCGGTGATGACTCACGACATATGAGGATGAAGCACTGGTAGAGATTGGAAATCGCGACAAGTCTTTCCTTTCGGTCTGAACCCCCGGGTCGCCTTTCAGTCAACATGAAAGTACAAAATGGCTATCATATCCCCATACATAAACCCCATTATCATCACACATGCTCTCATCCATCGAGAAGGTACTAATAGATACGCCGCAGTGCCCACGCTTTGGTTCATTATGCAAGGCTGGTCAAAGAGCCGAGCAGGGCCGCCAGAGACAACACAAACACCGGAGTCCTGAGGCTCCCACCGGCAGAGGGCTCGAGGCTCGGCTCCGACGAGGGCTCGTCGACGCCGGGGTTTGTCCCTCCTTGCAAGTCCCCAGGCTCGTCGGTCTGCGAAGGTCGGCCACTTGTGTCTGGAGACGATGTGTCAGTGTTCTGAGCCGTGTCGGTGGACCAGTCTGCCGACGTACCGGCCTCTCCAGGTCTTGCGGTTGTGACTGTAGCCTGCGCGGAGACGTCACTCTGCGTGTCGTCTTCGGAGGTTGGGCTCTCGCCAGATCCATCACCGCCGTCGCCTCCGTTGCCCTCATCATCTTCATTGCCTTGGCCCCCTTCACCTCCGTTGTGTTCATCGTCTCCATCGTCTCCGTCGCCCGCGGTGTTGGATGGACGGGGCGGCTTAGGCCCTGTCGGCATCACCACGCGGCGGGTTGTGCCCGGGGTTGGTGTGTCGGCTGTATCATCAGACGTCGTGGGCTGCGGCTCCCGCGTAGTCTTCACACGTGTCGTTCGAGGGGTGGTGGTGGTCGTCGTCGGCCCTGGCTTGTCGTCCTCGTAGCTGATCGAGGTCGACGTGACGATAATCCAGTCAGAGGCCCATCCCGGCAAGTTTGGGCCGATACCTTGAATGGTGCAGGACTGCAGGGGCGCTTCGTTGGGGAAGAGATCCAGTCCAAACTGATCGTACGGCGCCCAGTGTGAATACTCATCCTCTAGCAGTCTGTAATTCAGGCCGAAGGGATCGCTGGTAAGGTTGTAATAGACGGGGCCGAAACTGGATGGAGGACCGGTCGGTTGGGGATTGGAGGGCAATGGAAATGTAGGCGAGGGGACATAGCTGATCAGGTCGTTGCTGGTCACCCACGTCGAAGGGTAGCCCGTGGCGCATTCGCGTTCGGTCACGTTCCCACTCAGGATCGTCGAACTTGCGAGAACTCCGCCCCAGCCGTAGTGGTCAGGCCAGACGATGAACAAGTTCGGATATGTCCTGTTGGGTTGTGCTGGATTAGCAATTGGGCAGATGGCTCGATGGACTGGACTGCGGCCGATCCAAATGCAAGCTTACAGGACGGTGGTTGTTGCTTGGCCGAACCTGGTGAACGTGAATGATGTGATGCGCGTGCCATCCGAGTTGACGTCGGGCATGGTGAAGCCCTCAGGGTAGTTCTCGTTGAAGATTGTCGTGGTTCTCGCGGTGCCTGCGACAGTGTTGGAAACTGTGACGATGGTGAAAGCCGTGAACTCCGGGAGGCTCTCAGTTGAATCCTGAACCTGCCATCCGTAGAGCTCTGGGCGATCCCCGAGGATGAAGCAGCCCTCATTTCTAGTGATCTCTCCGCACGGCCCAAAGTCCCAGAATGTCTGCGAAGGGGAGGGTGGCGCTGTCACGGCCTGGGCCCGACCTATCCGACAACGTCAGCTTCTGGTCACCATCAAAACAGGATACAGCCATGCGCACCTTGCCCATTCCATAGCAGCAGCAGCTGCAGCAGCGAGGAGGCCAGGCAAGCTGGAGACGCGGATCGGATCATGCTGATTTGGGCGGGACAGTGTCTCAGCTTGGTCTATCTTGGGATGCGTAGGCCACCAGCAAGAACGGGAGAGGATGCTCGGGGGAATGTTCTCGGGGAGTCCGGGTTTGATAGCTACGAGTACGTCTTGTCAGCTCTGCCCACGGGTGTGCCCTGACCAGGGGGGAGATTTGATCAGGCTGGGAATATCGGCCCAGGAGCTTCGCAGCGGCGCAATGCTTCTCCTCTTCGGGAAGAAACCTGGAGAACGACATGCTCATACGAGAAGTCCCCTCTCATATCATTGGTGAACTTTGCCGAAGCGGCCGTCTGGTGGTCACAATCCTAATATAACAATAACATGACAAGCATTAGCTGAAAAAATGGTTGGTGATGGCAGGGGGAGCAAGTTTTGGCCCCCAAGATAGGGCGACCTTATATGGACCTCCCTGTCAAGGATTGCGTGGGCGCGCCCTGGAAGCATTATATTTCTCGGTGTTGATGGCAGACCTGGGTCAAGTTCTCTCTTCTGCCTACGCGCTGGCTCGGATACGAACGCAATGGGAGGCGTTCAAATCCTGTTCCCGGTCCTGTGGCGCGAGATATGGCAGGTGATGGCTGTAGCGGCCTCTTCGGGACTCTTCGCCTCGGTCGTCGTCTACACGCAGATCACCAACTGGGCCGCAGTTGACAGTGCCAACAACCTGGTCTTGTCCCAGAACTTCAGGACAGACCCCAGCACGACCCTTGGCATCGTGCGCGTGCTGCAGGGCCTTCTCGCCGCCATCTCTTCGTTCGCGCTGATCAGGTCATTCACATACATCTATTGGATCCTGATCAGTCGCCAGAGTGGACTTTCGTACCTTTCCTTCCTGGCGTTGGCGCCGTCTACCCTAACACTGGGGAAGTTCGAGATCATCCTGTCATCTGCGTCTCGACTTTCCACCCGCGTCATGGCGTTTTCGAGGTTCGTCTCAGCTCCTGGGTGATGCATTTCAATACGGAAGACCTTCTGAACACAGGCAGCATCGTTTTGAGTTTGTTCGTATGGCTTTCTGGCCTGGTTCTTTTCCGTAAGTTCGGCCGTGGTGGTGGCAAATGCTGCAGGCGTTCACGCGAAGGCAAAACCACTGACATTCTTCACCTCTTCGCGTGGTCTAGTTGAAACATCAATGGTCGTCGTATATGACACGACGCACTCTTACGACGTGACCGCTGGCACCGGCCCTTTCAATGCGGCGTACGTGGACGAGATGATGGACTTCCTCGATAGCTCAGATGCGGGATACGAACATCGAGTACTGCCGTACTCGTACTACAGCGTTGTTTACAACCTCGTCACCAACCCGGTCTTCTCGACAGCTCAGCCGCCAATACAATGCGATCACCCGCTTTGCCTATCCTATCTGCTGACCGGCGGCGTGGTCATGACCGCCCCTTGGCAACCGACTGGCTACCCGCAGTACCCCTTGATCAAGGTCCCGAACCTCCCGGCAATGCAGGTCGAGTTTGACCCATTCTCGTCGGCGGAGAACTACACGGATGTGGACTGCGACGTCTTCGGGCACGACCTCTACAAGGTCTCCGTCCGTCTGTGTTTGTCGAGGCCCGAGAACGACCCCGGGTCGATCGAAGCAGGTAGGCTTCACTCGTAATGTCAAAAGATTGTCCAGAGGCTGGAGCTAACGGGTTTACCAGGGTTGTTCGTGTGCAACGAGGGAGGAGTCGGCGGCTTTTGCAACACGACTTACCCGACCGCAAACATCACCACCAGAATGTCCTTCTTCCGGCGCCGAGCCACCATCGTGGCGTCCCGTTCAAACTCGAGCATCATGAGCGTCTCCGCCCAGACCGCCCCTCAGAAGATTTCAATATCCGATGATGAGCTGTCCGCTTACAGGGCGGCCCTGGGCTGGCTCTTGGACTACTCGGCAGCGGACATTCCCGCGCCCTCCGCCATCATCGAGAGCTTCTGGTCCGGCCGGGACACACTGTCCACGGAACACATAACCTACGGGTACCTTGCGGAGAAGTTCCACAGCATCCTCGCCTTTCCCCTGTGGCTCTTCAACGCCAATAACTGGGGCAACCCCGATCTCAGACGAGACGAGCTAGTCACGACGCTGCCGCCCGAGTTCTACACGCAGGCGCACATCGTCGCGCCCTACACGAGGATTCAGTTCAACGAGAACATGTTGGTACTCTTCGCCGTGCTCCAGGGCTGGGTCATCGTCTTCGCGTGGGTCATGCTCTTCTGTGCGCTGTATTGTGCCGATGCGCTGCCCGAGATATCGTCCTTCCCGCTGTTCGACATTGCGTTCAAGGCGGAGGCTGATAACCATGCTGCGCAGGGCGACGCGTGGAATGCTGCGGATTTGGAGACTTTGAAGATGATGAAGGCGGCCACTATCCACCGCAAGACCGTGTGATGGCTCGGGGAATGAAGATGGAGCGACTGGGTATACCGGCCACGGACAGCCTTGGTTCTTATGCTCTGGCCGGCCTCGCTCTCGGCT
Source organism: Furcasterigmium furcatum (assembly GCA_001599815.1). Classification (NCBI taxonomy): domain Eukaryota; kingdom Fungi; phylum Ascomycota; class Sordariomycetes; order Glomerellales; family Plectosphaerellaceae; genus Furcasterigmium; species Furcasterigmium furcatum. Next base: position 263,192 of record BCIA01000004.1, read on the forward strand.
GTCAGCTCGACCCTGTACCGCCTGACAACGGAGGCTATGGAGCACGGCAATGAGATGCGGGCGATGCTCTGGCCGATGCAGGAGCGCAGGCGGTGGCCAGAGGTTAGCACGGCGTACCTAGTTGGTGGTCACGCCCCCGGAGTGGCAGGTCGACCACAGTGATCCCACGGTTGACTATCGGTTTATGATCACTATTGATGACAGACGAGTGCAAACTCGAGAAGAGGCGGTTTCGTCAGTGCGACAGGGGGAGAAACAATGGGAGGAATGGATGAGGGATTGTGAAACGACGGCATACCATGTGAGGACGCCGAACACGCCCTCCCAACTGCATATGGATTCTGGCTCTTCCCTATCACTGCATTCGGACCTATTCCAGCCGCCAGCAATCAGATTCGCAAGACTGTCAGGAGGGGAGTAAGAGTCGCGCATGGAGTCTGGGACCTCTTCAAGACATCGGATCTGTCCGAACACAAGCCTGAATTATGCCTGCAGTCTTCCCGAGACACCAGTGTCGGAGATCAACCTGAAGAGTTGCCAGAATGAGGGTGCCCTTGATCCTGCGCCTGATTGCGCTACCCGGAGAGCATGGTCGATTTATTGTCCGAAACTGACCCGGCGGTCTTACATACATTACCGCTGATTCGTATGTAGATTGGTGTCGACCACAAGCTGCATTTGGTATTTTCGGGCATGAGGTGGACGAGCACGGTGACCCAACAGGGGTTTTCAATCCACACCCCATGGATGGGCGGCACGACTTTTGGTCATCATCATCTTCTTTCTCGCCCTTGCCTGGCCCGAGGATCCTCAGTGACAACTCGAGCAAACAGAATACGTGATTCTACCAAGAATAAATCGTTACAATGGGTCCTTTAAACTCAATTGACCATGGATATCCCAAGGGCACATCTCCCAAGAGCATCCTTCCCCGTTCTTCGAGCCCTCATCTGGGCGCCTGTAAGGCCTGTCTGGGGGCCCTCCACGAGGAGGAGGGGGAGAAAACTGATTTTCAGAGTATCCGAGAATCCCAATACGTCCGAGGGAGTTGGAACATCAGAGGACGCTGGGAATTCTGAAGAAATCGATGCAGCCGACGAAGTTGAGGACGGCACAGGCTCACTGACAGGCGGCCCAATACGGACCTTGGACCAGAGGCTTCGCTGCTTACCCATGTTGTGGTCCGACACAGACCGCCGTACCAAGTTTGAGTGCCTTTGTGCAAAAATCGCCAGCTAGACTTGGATTTGCCTGCCGGAGCAACTTTGCAGTAATACCAGCGCGCATTGCGATCGTTGCGCAAGTGTCCTTTGGCTCGACAACATGCCACTTGCCACAGTTTCGCGTTGTTCCGTCGGCAACCGCACAGTCGCTTGGCGGAGGGACGCTTGTTCTCGAGTATCCGTCTCTTACCGGCGCCTCAACCAGGCCCCTCCGGGGTATAACACCGCTGAACCTCCCGCCCTGGGGGGAGACGCAGATCAACTTTCCGTAGAAGTCCGTCCCAGGCTGCAGGTTCGAGCAGCCTGAGTTGATCCACGAGTTGTAGAACCTGATGGTGCCGTAGTCAAGGTCCAAGGTCCTCTCGATCGAGCGGCACGTGTCCGAGGGTCGCACGTAGTACGTCTCGCAGGCAACAGGGACGCAAAGATCGGACCCAGGGGGAATTGACGAGCAGTCAGGGAGGACTGCCTGGTTGCCCATGTACAGCGCGGCAGAAGATACCCCGGTGCAGTTGGAGATAGACTCACACGTCTCACCCTCCGCGGTTGTGTAGCGTTTGTCACTGAGACAGTATGGCTCGAACCCGGGTTGATCGTCCTCCAAGGGTGGAGGTATTTCGGTTGGTCCACTGCAGTCGCATTTGCTGTAGACGTACTCGAGCTCTGCTTTGTAGTATTCGTTGTAGAATGAGTACTGGGAGGACTGCATCAGAGCCAACCGATTCACGTAGCAGTCTGAACAGAGATCGCACTGCTCCATCTCCCGATAGCTAGGGACCTCGGTGAAGTTGGCGATTACGTCTGTTGAGATGATTAGATTAGCATCCTGCCATCCATTTACCATCACGGGGTGAAATACCGTTGCAATAGCACCCAGTCTTCGGGTCCTTGAGACAGGTCTCATTGAAACCCGCCCAGGCGAAACCTCCCAGTCTCTGAGGTACGCTACCGTCCAGGACTTTACCCGCGCAGTCCCTCTCGACTGAGTTGAACCACTCCGACAACGACGAGGAGCACTCATCCGTGCAGACCTCATCGGTCAGGGTGGTATTTGCCAGGGACCCGCGGTAGTGAAGTTCGGCCATCGACTCCACCTGCGGATGGCATTTGACGGGTGCGGTCAGGGAGTGGATGCATTGTTTGCCCAGGGTGACATCAAGAGACTCCCTGTCATGGAAAGTGAAGCCCTCATGAGCAAGAGCACCTGAGCCCCATAGAGCGAGGAGAAGCAAGCGTAGCCGGGGCATCATTGCGTCTGAGCTTGTCTGGCCTGAATAGGATGGGCTGCTGCACTTTGGTCGGGGCAGAAAAGAAGACGTGACAGCGGTCCCTGCAGGTAAAACTGGTTCTCCAGTATGAAGACTTGGGTCGCGTCCGTATCTTAACCAACCTTGGTCTCCAAAAGCGAGGAGGTTTTGGTGCGCTACTACCATACGTCAAAGAAACCACTTGGCATAGCCAGCCCATGTCATCCGCCAAGTATGCAGGTCAATGTCATCGAGTAAGCATGCAGCTTCAGATCAAGGCAGAACGTGGTGTCAGCTCAGGGGTATTTCGTAGGAAAGATGGTCATGTAGCTCTTTGAGACGTTAATACCGCAAATAACCAAAATGTTCCTCAGCGTGATCGCCTTGTCAGCATATCCCAAGAGTACAACATGTGAACCTATCGATCGTAGCTTCAACGTCAAGGTCCAGGCGGCAACGCTCATTTGCCAAACACGACCATGATCGGCAGGGGAGAAGACGCTGATTGGCGAATTCACGATGCGACGATGACATTGGAAGTTGTCATGCACGTCTTCCGCGGGCCTGAGCGGGACTTCATGCAGTGAGCATCCGACTGCCGGAGCATGAGCAGATCAGCCGAGTTGATAAGTGCTCAGATTCTCGACATGGCCTGACTTTTAGTTGAGCCAAGAATTCAAGGTCGGATCGCCGTGACGGTCACATAGCACGAACAGCATGCACGATTTGATTCAGACCTGGGCATCGACCGGGATTGAGATCTCTTGTGTGGAGCCGTTCCGTAATCTGCGTCAGCAGTTGAGCGCCCATATGGGCTTAGAGATCCGCGGGAAACCTTGAAAAGGAAATAGCTACAGGGTCTTCGGATCCTAGACAACCCTGCCTTCAGCCTTCCGAGGTGAGATCAAAGGATTTAAGTAAGACTATACGCGGCTCAAGTCCGAACGAATCGATAGTATCAAGAAACCAGGTAATATGGTAACATCGGGTCTGAGGTCATCCGACGATCGACGTAGTCCTCTTCCAGACTTTGGTATGCCCTACGCTATGGAGGACGAAAGAACTACCCGGCCAAAACGGACGGAGTCTTACGGAATCATTAAGGGCATATTGATGACGGAAGCCTATATACTCACATCTGGCACGTGTGTAAGAGCAACTAGACCGCCAGCATTGTCTCCTTAGGCTTGAGATGACCATATCGATACCAAATTTCAAGACGATATAGATTCCCAGATCTTTTTGAAAGCTTTTCAGTGCCTACACAGGGGGTTCCTCTACCTGCTTGAAGCAACAAAGATGCTGCCCTCTATCTTCTGGGCTCTGGCCCTCTTTACGTTGCAAGTCGCCTCACAGAGATGCAATTCAACAAGTCCCTGTGAACAAGGCTGTTGCAGCAGCTATGGATACTGCGGTTTCGGGCCTGATCGTAAGTTGCGCATTCCATTGTACCACAACTCGCTGACTTTCGCTTTAGATTGCGGTGATGGATGCATCTCAGACTGTGATCGCAAGTCCGAATGCAATCCCGGCTACGGCTCAGAATGGGCCGTGAAAGACAAGTGCCCTCTTAATATTTGCTGCTCAGAGTACGGCTACTGCGGCGTAAGTGGGGGTTCTTGGGTCAACATGCCTTCGAACTTATCTGCTAACTGGCAGGTCTAAATACAGCTCACTAAAGAACACTGTGGTGATAGAAAGGTTCAGCAGCCGACCTGCTCCAGGACCAGCGGAAACAATCGTGTCGTCGGCTACTACGAGGGATGGGCACCGACCCGGCAGTGCAACTCATTCCGCCCGGAGCAGATCCCCGTTCTTGTACACCCACATCAACTATGCTTTTGCAACCATTAACCCCAAGTCCTTCCAAGTGCACCCAGCATCACGTGCTGACATTGGACTCTATCACCGCCTGATGCTGCTAAAAAACATTGATCCGCAGCTCAAGATCTACATCAGCCTCGGAGGCCAGGCTTTCAATGATGCTGGCCCAACTGCCACGACCTTTTCGGACCTCGCCGCATCTGTCCCCAACCAGAAGGCATTCATCGGAAGTCTTGTTTCTTTCGTATCCACGTACGGGTTTGATGGAGTCGACCTTGACTGGCAGTATCCGGGTGTTGAAGAGAGATCGGGCAGGTCGGAAGACTACGCCAATTTCCCACAGATGGTGTCCCGACTTCGACAATCTCTGGATGCCGCCGACAAGGGCATCACTATCACCACCCCAGCATCGTTTCGACATCTACGAAATTTTGACCTCCGAGCGCTCTCCAGGTCCGTGGACTGGTTTAACGTCATGTAAGCTGACATTCCCGTCTCACTTTTGAGTTCTTTCATCTGATTTATAATCTCTTTCTTCAAGGACATATGATCTCCACGGAACGTGGGACAAAGGCGAGGCCTGGACAGGCCCTGTTCTCAATGCTCACAACAACCTGACGGAGATCGACCAGGCGCTGGACCTTTTCTGGCGCAACGATATCAGCGCGGAGAAAGTTGTCATGGGCCTCGGGTTCTACGGACGCTCTTTCACAGCTTCCTCTTCCTCCTGTCTCGAGCCCGGGTGTAGTTTTGAGTCTGCCGGGGAGAGCGGCAAGTGCAGCCGCGATGTCGGCGTCCTACTTAACTCGGAGATCGACGAGTTGGTGGAGGAGCATGCCGTCACTCCAAAGCTGTACAAGGATGCGGCTGTGAAGGTGGCTGCCTGGGATGACCAGTGGGTCGCCTATGAGGACGAAGAGACCCTGAAGCTCAAGTCCGAGTTCGCCCAGTCGAGGTGTCTTGGAGGACTAATGGTCTGGTCCATCAGTCACGACACCGCAGATGCCAAGTACAGCAAGGCACTGGGAAGAGTGACCAATAATCGCGAGGTCAACCAGAGTCTTGAGAAGAGACAAGATAACGCCCCGGCGTATGAATTCGACGATATCCAAAACCCACAGTGCAAGTGGACGAACTGCGGCGAAGGTAAGCCTATGACCCCGCTAGACTGCCTGTCCGGACTGACACGTAACGCGTAGGCTGTCCGCGCGGATGGACGCACGTCAAACGCACTGATGGCGGAGCGCGAGACGGGGAGTACATGTTCGACGAGTCTGGCTGCAACGGCAAGGGAGTAGGGGGAGCGCACTCCTTCTGCTGCCCTCCGGGCGAGAAGCAACCCGAATGCGGGTGGTATAAACATAACAACGGTAAATGCATGCCCTCATGTCCCGATGGGATGGGAGTGGTTGGAGGCAACAGCAAGTACTGCAACAACAACGGGTACCAGGCAGCATGCTGCACGACAGACGTCAAGCCCATGACTCTATACACGACGTGCTCGCTGGGCTCGTGGCCCTACTGTGACCTCCAGGAAGGGTGTCCACCATCGTCTGGAGACTCGTCCAAGGACACTCTATTGGCTGAATCGGGAAGTGGAATGGGAGGGGCTGTCTGTCGCCGCCGTAAGTAACTTGAACTCTGTTGATACCAGCTGAGAAGGCTGCGCTAACCTCTCATACATAGCCGGTAGTAACCAACGCTCCGGTAAGATGAAGATCTGCTGCGACACCAGCAACAACAAGAAGACCTTTTCCCAGTGCGAGTGGTCATCGGGCTGCGACGGCAGTTGTCCGTCGGACAAAGTGCGCATAGCCCTTGATACGGAGCACCCGGATTGCTTCCCGAGAGGTGGCAAAGCTCGCTGCTGCAAACCGGCGTACTACGACACGATCGAGGTTGAGAACCCCAAGCTTGACGAATACCGAGACGAGCTGGACAGGTATCTCGAGAGTCCTGTATGCTGGAACTCATCATCGAACGTGGACTGGAGTCCGAACCCTGCTGAGCCACTCCCTGGTGACGGAGACACTGATGATTCCAACCTCTCTCGGCGTTGGATTTTCCCCATTATCACCCGCCCGCTGGAGAGGGCGTCGGCTAGCCCAGGCCAGAGAACGACGCATGAGATGTGCGTGGACCTTATGGTGCTGGCCGGCTCCACATCCATGCTGGACATGATGGAGGAGATATGGAACGAGAAGTTTGCCGGCCTATTCTCCAATCTGAGGGCTTCCACTTTGCGCAACGATGTCAAAGACCTCCCTGAATACTCGGCCCAGGGTCCTTTGCAGGTCTGCCAGGACTTGATCTGCAGCCCGTACTCGTGGAACAATCGCATGGGGAACGCCGGTGCTCGGACGAACTGCACCGAAGGGTTCTGTGCCCTGGACCGCCCGGAAGATCGGGACGACTGCAATGACGAGGACGATTCGTCCGAATCACGCTTGGTGAAGCGGATCCGAACCTACACTCATACGCTGCGGGCTCCAGACGGGCAGCACGCTACAATTGTCACCACTTTACCTGGTGTGAGTAGTCCCATTCTGCTGCCTTGGCCACACTAGCCCACTCCGGATCGTTGGGGCGGTCATTAGTTAGAGCGCTGACACTGACACCTTTTCTCTCGTGGCAGTATCTCAGCCTGAGTAACCTGGACGATACCGAACCTGTCCGCCGCGACGCGCTCGATTACGAGAGCTTCGATGATTGCGGCAATCTTCGATTGGTACGATCACGGGTGACCCGCGACGAGGGAGATGATCCGTTCTATAATAGTATGTTTATGGACGGCTGGAAACCAACCACTGTGGGCACAAGTCGTCGAAATGCTAACAGCAAGCTTGCAGTGGAACATCCCTTCGACGGCGTTCTCATAAACAGATTCTTTCAGGATGCAGCCGCTGGAAATCTCCAAAGCGGTGCCACAGCTCAGACGGGCCATGTCAGTCTGAGCTTCTTCAGACAAGCCCGTACGATGCCACTGCCGAATCCTCCGCCTCTTCCGGTCAGCCACGGAACTGCGGCAGACTACGGCCATATCCTAGACAGAGTCATGGAATGTCTCGGCAGCGAGACGAACAGGGCCAACTTTGTCCTCGTCTTCAAAGACATCAACGCCTCAAAGACATCTGTGAGTATCACACAAGAGTAAAAGATCAGTGTCTGTCCGCTACTGATGACCGTTCGCAACGTACAGTTGATGCAAGGGGGTAACCCAGTCAGTTATCCGCGCTGGGAGCCGCTAGCCTCGGATCCCGACGAGATAGAATACCTCCTCATGAAGCTCAAAGCCGCCATCAGCGTCATCACCTACCTGAACCGCGATTCCGCCCCGAACGCCAACGAGCGGCTCACAAACATCGTCAATGACGTGGGAACACAGCTGGCGTACGCGCAGCAAGTATACAACCAGAACCGACCTCCCTCGGAACACATCCAGATTCTTGAGTACTGGAGGGAATGGACCCGAGACTTCTTCGGAACCTTCTTGATTCGGCACACGCAGACGTTCTGTCGCGGCCTGATAGCAGTGATACGAAAGTACTGGGCTACGAGGACCGGTGCCGAGGCGAACGAGGTGCTCGAGAAGCTGCGGATCATGGATCAGGCGGTGGACAATTTCAGAATCAGCATAACTGGTTTTGATTGAGCCTGTCATCTAGTTCAGGGGCCATGCTAATCTTCTCTTGACCCAATGCCCGAAGGCATAGATGGCTTTATTGGTGATGATGAGGATGGCATGGACATTGACGACGAGGATGATCGAGGTATCTGGTCAGGCGGCAGGATACCTAGTCAACTCGTGATTCATTTCCATATGCTAGACGATACGATAGACATCCGTATGCAATGTAGCCTTCTTTCTCCCGATTCTGATTTCGCGGGTGGCTTCATTTGCCACTACACATCTTGTTCTCGAGCGACATGCCGGTCAACTCCCCATTGTACACCTTCGAATCGCCTCCCCTCCCCGGCGAGATGTTCTCCAGGTCTCGCACGGGAAGCTCACTGCAGAGGTCGACGACGCTCCTCGTCGTCATCTTCATCCATCCCGGCCAGGGCGGGCCCATCCTGGTGTTCCGCACGGGGCGATCCTCGTGGTCTGCCTCTACGCACTTGACCCAGAAGTAGGCATCCCTATCGACTCCCTCGAGTGCGTCGGCATCGGCCAAGAGGAAGATGCGCTGGGCGCCGCTGTCATTCATAAGGGGCAAGTCCTCGGGGCTGCTTTGGGTCGCCTGGTCTTTGTACACGGCGCGCACCTCGTTGATGCTCTTGTCGCCGAGGAGAGTGACGTCGGAGCGGGGGTCAAGGCGGAAGAGGCCCCTCAACTGGTCGGCTATGGCGTTCTCTTCGTTCTCCTGGGCCTCTTCTCTGCCACCCGGGCCAGGCTTGGAGTATGTATCAATCTCATCGAGAACCTGTTCGTTGATCTTGGCTAGGAGCGTCGACCACTGCTGATCGGTCGCTGGTCCGTAGGCTGTCCGGTAGATTGTGAAGCCCCAGTTGCGGTAGAAGTGGCTCACGTCGTCCCCCTGGGTCCAGGACGTGCCATCGGGCGGCCGGAACGCGCTGTCGAGGATGGCGCGTAGTTTGGATTCTCCCATTGTGAGGGCGAGCATGAACGTGGTGGACCTGCTTTTCGTTGAGCGATTGTCGAACCAGGAATGTTTTGCCCGGAGATCGATGAAATATCATCGGGTCAGGAGTGCAATGGATTGGCGAGGCCGGACTGCCATGCAAAACAAGGATTTCGGTCAGGTCAAGTACGTGTGTTGATGTGAGCGTGCACAAACCTGTCAGACTCCGCGGATCTCTCGTCGCATTAGAACTTTCGTTGAAGGCGGCGGTGTCAGCTGACGTGGATGACCGTTCGTTATCTTTACTGGTCGACGGCTCGGGTGACGGTGGATTTCGCCTCATTCGACCTGCATGGCAGTGAAAGTTCCACGCATCGCAATCTACTCATGCGTTAAGCCAGTGATCGTAAAGCGGCGGGATCACCCAGCTCACCCGCCAGCCATCCGAAGGGGTGATCTGGGAGAGCTTTTGACATAACTTTGCATCGATGGCCTAGTGAAAGGAGAGGACATGTCGGAGCAGTGTGGTGAGCACGGGCGGTGATAATGATGACTGCCCGAAGAAGGATGAAGATCCTACGAAACCTATGATGAAGATGTCGAGGGACATCAGAAAAGACCCGACACAGACGCCAACGAGGACAACGGCGAGGGGGAATCCGGACATCGCGTCCGCGTCGGAGGCCGAGCATGTTGAGCGGCCTTCTCCTTGGTCTCACGATCTGTGCTTGCTTGAGCCTGTTATGGTGCCTCTGCCTCGTCTGTGGGAGGCGCCATCAAGCGCTGATGGTTTGGTTCATGTCTGCGAGATGGATCATCGTTCGAAGTCATCTGGGGTGGTGGAAAAGGGGGGACGATCTGACCATCAGGGCAACTGGGCAAAGCAACCACCAACACTGGCACTTACAAGTACCTTACTTACATGCTGACTGCCGTCACTGGAGAACTTTGCAGTGAGCGCCTCCATTAACGAAGTTGGCATGCCACGCCACACTTCCTCCATCAAACAGGCGTGGCCAGATAAGAGGAGCAGGACACAAGTCTTACAACTGAGGCCAAACGGCTCATATCCTCTCTCTCTCTCTCTCTTTCTCGCCTATCTATACCTAATTATCAGGGGCGTCTAGGCGCGTGCACCACGACAGTCCACTTAGACCAGTTCGCAAAGGTCTGTCCCTTGACTGAGTTGGCGGAAACGTGACCATCGACGGGGGCTGGTTGTGCCACCCCCCATTCTCTGCTGCTTAGGTAAATGAGAAACGGTCGCGTGCGTGCTGGTGAAGTGAGGGAGCCGACGTTGCTCAGCCACAACGGCCATTGATCCAAAGTCCATCAGGCCACCAGGCGGAGCCACATCATGCCGATCTGACAACGTGTACGGTACCCGTCACTAAGCTTTGCGAAGCGCCACAGAGGGCCTTTTATACAGATTGGACGCAGCCGGCAATGAGCCTATGCCATCAGAAATGAATCTGGCGATGCGACGCTAGACGGAGCTGAATAAATAGTTGAGCACCCGTCGCCCACCTCCATGCTCGTCATGGGCATTCCTCGTCGACTCACAACCCCGCCGCAAGACCTCAGAGAGCAAACCATGCATTTCAAGACCGCCTCTCTCGTGCAGCTCATCCTGCGCAGTGTCGCCAACACCGCGAATGTCGCGATCCTCGGCCTCGTTCTGTACTGCGCCATCGAGTTCAACCGGCTCTTCGGAATGACCCTTGCCACAGTATGTTACCTAGCGAAGCCCCCGCGGACTAATTCGACGCGCACCGGCCTCTTCTAAATCCTGACCAAATCACAGGTGATCGTCGCCTTCGTATACAACACAGTCCTGATCATCGCCTACTGGCGGCTTTTCAAGGCACGGCCAGCGCCGGCGAGCAAGGCAGTCAACCTGGACAATCTTCCGCGACTCGCGATGAGCGACTTGTTCGTCGTCATCCTCTGCAGCGTGTCGGCTGGCCTCATGGGGGCCAGGGATAGGGGACACGGTCCGTACGTAGCGGATCCATGGAGGATGATTGCATTTGCCCTCCAAATCGGAACCATGTGAGTGATTCCCTGGGACGGTACTTGCGAATGCTACTGATGCGAGCATTGTGCAGTGTCTTGCAGATGATCGCAGGCATCCTAGCCTGCGAGGGCTGTATGAAGGAGAGCGACAAGTATGTGCCCGTGGCACAACAGGCGAGGGATGGTTAATCCGTAGAACCCCCTTGCCAAGTGGCTTGACGAGAATGGGTCTCTAGGCTCCCCCAGTCAAGTGGTTCAGGGGTTGGGGGGTAGCACCAAGACATCACTCAATGGTACCGGGCATCATGGACATGGAAAACGGCGTATATTTTGCAAGAAAATCTCTATCACGATCCCGATGTGTAAACATGTGTCGAACGAATCCAAATCTGGTGAGACCTAGAAGAGCTTTCTCGGCAGGGTGACGGAGAAGCTCTACGAAAGAAAAGCGTTGAAGTAGAGTTGAGGGCGAGTCTCCCTTTGACTAGCACCACTCTTGGCGAATGAAGACATTCCAGCCCTGGTTGGTAAAGACCTGACCGTTGACCCGGTGAATCCAGAGGGGGAACTTGGTGCTTCCCTCGTTCGAGCTCTCCATGCAGAGGGCCATTATTTCGTCGGCGCGGTCGGCGATCCAGTTCCATTGCACCCAGACGTCGTGCGGGTTGTCGTTGCACCAGGTAATACCGTTGCGATAAGAGCAGCTCACGCGGGCACAAATAGCGTGTCCGCCACGCGCATGTGCGCTTCCGGGGAGGCCACGAAGATATCTAATGTTCTGCCAGACGTTGGCGGCTTGCGCCTGTCCACCGCCAAAGTTACAGATATGAGTGCGCTTACAGTCCCACGTTAGGACTTTCTCGTCTGGGGCAGGAAGACGACTTGAAGGACGACTTACGTATCCCTGACGCTTGGCAAGCGCCTGATGCTCTTCAAGCGAGCGGTCAAATTCATCCAGTCGCGCAGCAATGGAGCCGTCAAAGTCCATCGACCCATCAAACAGCGAGAGACTGAAGTTGATGGCCTTGATTTTGACATCGATGTCCTCCAGATTCTTTCCAGATATCGTCACATTATCGCCGCCGAGTTCGAGGGGACCAACCCAGTCGAGATCAACCCACGTGATGTCGTCAGGGGAATGGGCATTCTCGGTGACGGCAGGAAGGGCCTATTTTACCACGTCAGACATGAGTGGCGCAGGCAGACGCAAGATAGACTAACCGTTGTCAGGGCAGCCTGGAGGGCCAGGAGAACGTTGACAGCACGCATGTTGAAGTGTTGAAGCCTAGAGGCGGAGGAAGACTCTTATTGATGATGACGGAAGTGTGAGTGTGGTGTGGTTTGAATTGGACGTGGAAGGACTCGAGAAGCCCGTCTTTATATACCACAACACGACGGAACTCGGCTCTGGGCTCCATTCAATCGTCGACTCGAAAAGGTAAGGCACTGCGAGCATGGTCTTTGCCACCCCTTGGGTTCTGGTGACAAAACGCGCGGCGAGGAAGGGTTCTCCGAGGGATCGTGAACCTTGGTCAAGCTTCAAAGCCGCAAAATATCCCCCTCACGCGCAGTCACTGCCCGTACACAAGTCTACCACGTGCATCTGGTGGCAGCACTTCGGGATGCCCGTTGATGCAAAGTAACGGGAGGGGGTGCCTTTCTCGACCCAGCCCATGAAGCGGTGACATGGAACTGCCACCAAGCCTGCCTGGTAGAGGGCAGGGCCACAGAGGGGACCCATGCTGTGATGGAGACGCAGACGCACGTGTAGTATTTCTGGATACTCGGGCGTCGGCTACTGTTCGTATTCGAAAAGGGGTCTCCTGGGCCTGCGGGACAGTATCCTCTGTCGATCTGGCGAACCGACTGCCCGCTGGACATGTGGAGCGAGTTTCGGATCACAGACATTTCAAGCCAATCTATCGCCTCACGTATCGTGCACGCCGAGTGGCGGATTCGTCGTATATCATTCATTCACTAGAGCCCATCCATCACAACGCTCTTTCCAGTGCCTCCTTGTGTGTTGACGCAGTCCCAGCATCGCTTCTCCTCGGAACTTGAACTCATCGAACTCATCCCGAGCGTCAACTCGCCTGAAAGCCCCGCAGAACTCCAAAAAAAAAAAAACCGGCGTTGCGCTGAATGCCTCCAAGTTCGAAACCGTAGTACTTACAGTATCAATCAAGGTGGGTAGGTAGTAAAACGCATCTATGGTTATTAGATGTGGCACCTCTCTCTCCATGCTCGCAAATGCCCCCTCGGTCGCATCGCCACGCCGTGCCCCGCTCCCAGTGTGCGCGTGCATCTGCATCTCTTCGTCGACGCGCTCGCATTCGGACTCGCCCAACTCGTCACTCGTGTACTTATCGCGACACTATGCGAGAGGGCCGCTTGGATACTGCGAGTGAAGAGGTCTCCCAGGCTGTTGCATCTAATAGCTGGATTCAACGGAACTGCTGCTGGGATATAGTCGGGGATAACGTCAGCGCGGCAACACGATTCATTTTTCAAAACAAAGTAGGGTCGGGTTCAGACGGGATTTAGAGATCCACAGAACCCCGCGGCCCCAACTGCGGGATGGGCCGGCCGTCCTGGCCCGTTGATGCATCCAGCATTAGTCCTTCCTTCCTACTACCAACCTGTCAGAGATCGAAATGCTGACTCATCTAAGCGGTGCCAGGAGAGAGAAGAGAGAGAGAGAGAGAGAGAGAGAGAGAGAGAGAGAGAGAGAGAGAGAGTTGGCTAAGCTTTTTGAGAAGTATTTCTCTGAGCCGGGTGGCTGTTTAGTCCATGCAGCCCTCGTGCATCATAATTCCTTGGCGATCTTTCAGCTGGCTTGGCAGCCTCTAGTGCCAATATTTTCAGGGGTTGAGTCGAATCACGGCCGGGCCTGGAGCGCCCCATCCGCGGGCAATCAGTGGGCTTTGCAGTTCCGAGCAAGCCACATCATTTCCAGACGCGCGGGCCGCGAGAGCTGCGCCAGAGTCAACATCGCCATTGATTCTGTCTGCCTCGACAGCGAGGCAGGTTGATCATGGCCACGAGACAACTCGAACGGCGCGCATATCACATCCGGCCTTCTGAAATGAAATAGAATGGGGAGTATAACAAGCCGGCGCACCGCTGAGAGCGTGGCCCCGCGGATGCTGCCTCCTTCGTCCTCGCTGGCGCTCGCACTCCCCCACGCCGCTCACGATCGTCGGCCCCCCTGCCTCCCCTTTCAAGCACGATCTCCGATTTGGGAGAGCTGCTAGTCTCAAAAGCAATACAGCGTAGCTTCATCTGGACTGCTTGTCGCGTGGCGACCAGCGGCTCGCCTCCCCCCTTCTGCTAGGCAAAATAAGTAGAACTTCCCGTCCAGATTTTGCTTCCCACCCCTCCAGGCGAATCTTCCCTCCTCGGTCGGCCCTCGTTCCACGGTACTGTCACTCGTTCCAGTGTCCGTGATTTTCACTCTCTTTCTTACGATGAAGGACTCTCGTTTTCTCCTGGCAGCGTTGCCCCTGTTCGCATCAGCCTTCAGTGCCGTTGCCTCGTCCACCCAGCAAGATGGCATCCTCAGCTTCCCGCTCAAGGCCTCATCTGCGAGGAGCCTCAGCAGGAGGCAGACAGATGTCGGGCTCGACAGTCATCTCACCGGCACCATATACACCATTGACATCACGATCGGATTGCCAGGAAACGCCGTCGCCGTCCAGTTGAACACTGGCTCCGACGAGACGTGGGTGAACCCCCTCTGCATGAGGTCTTTCAACCCGCAACTGTGTGAGGAGGCCGGACGCTTCAGTCAGAGCGCTACCTGGGTCGATCTCTACACCGAGGGCACCAAACAGTTCGGCTCAGGATACGTCAACTTCCGGTACGGCTACGATTATGTATCGATTGGACGTGAGCCAAACACTTCCGTTTCCGGGCAACAGGCCATCTGACTTCACCCAGCTATTACACTCGAGACACAGATCTTCGGCGTTGCCTATGATTCCGAATTCGTCACTCATGGCCATCTGGGCCTCGCCCCAAGTCTGTTCGGATGGGACAGCTCCTATCCTTTTGTCTTGGATACTATGTACTACCAGGGGTACATCAACAGCAGGGCCTTCAGTCTCGACCTGCGCGGCATTGGCAGCGATAATGGTAGGATCTCCCGAGCCCGTCCTCTCGCGAGGGGCTCCTTGTCTAAGACTGGTCGCTAAATAACTACTTCAGGCGCCATCATCTTCGGCAGCATCGATACCCGCAGATACATCGGTTCTCTGGAGAGGCTTGCCATCGTCCCGGCCGCTGCCTCGCCTGATGGCTACACTCGGTAAGTAAAGCCCCAAGACTCCGAGCCATACATTAGTAACACGCCATAGCTATTGGGTCAACGCCAACGCCATCACTGTATCGCGCCCCGGCGGCGACGAGACGTTCGTCTTCGAGGGCTCCCAGGCCTTCAGTCTCGATAGCAGCTACACCCTGAGCGGACTTCCCACCCCCATCTTCTACGCCCTCCTCGAAGCTTTCCCCCAGGCAATTCCCATCCCGGGATCCAATCAATACTCCATCCCCTGCAGCGTGGCCGACGAGAGCGGGTCCGTCGACTTTACCTTTGGAAGCACCCTGATCAGCGTTCCGTTGAGGGAGTTCATCTGGCAGCAACCTGAAGGGTGCTACTTGGGGGCATTCCAGTCTGATGGTCCGCAATCCCTCGTCCCCCGACCGAGTGTGGCGGCTTGACGTGCTGACTGACCGAAACACCAGACTATCCCGTCCTCGGCGCGAGCTTCCTGCGCGCTGCGTATGTTGTTTTCGACTGGGATAACCGCGAGGTGCACATCGGCCCTAGCACTACCCAAGAAGACTGCGGATCGGAATTGGTAGCTATCGGCAGTGGGAGAGACGCCGTGCCCTCGTTGGTCGGGACATGCCCTACCGCCCCGCCCACCACTTCTTCGGACGTGTCGACGTCTACTTCGATGCCGCCTTCGAGTTCTTCCGAGGCCTCGAGCACGATTTCCTCAGACAGCGCCCTCCCGAGCTCTTCAGACGTTTCGATCTCCAGTGACGTTGTCTCGAGCAGTGTCATGTCCAGCAGTGTCATGTCCAGCAGTGTCATCTCCAGCAGTGTCGTCTCAAGCAGTGTCGTCTCAAGCGACGTCGTCTCGAGCAGTGCCCTATCCAGCAGCGTTCAGTCTGGTGGCATCAGCTCGAGCTCAACCCTGGACAGCAGCAGCAGCGCCTCGTCAACCACGGACGCAAGCGAGATTCTTTCCACGAGCTCCTCCGTCTCCGCGAGCACTTCTTCTGAGGCATCCTCAAGCATCTTCGAAAGCCCGAGTTTCTCGGATTCGGTCATCTCCAGCAGCGCTACCAGCTCTGCCGACAGCAGCGCCTCGACCTCTTCCACTGTCTCCAAGACATCGAGCGATGCTTCGACCGCCAGCTCAAGCGAGTATAGCAGTGACCCCTGTGACGACGAGACCAGCGTGATCTCATCCGTCCAGGCATCCGAGACCAGCACTACCGACTCGATAACGTCAACCGTCTCCTCGCATTACGGCACAATCACCCGCCCGCCGTTAGAGACCTCGACGGTAACGGCGACTACGACATACACTATCACCTCCTGCGACGGGAACGTCCCTTACTGTACGGTCGGCGACGTCACGACCGAAGTCACCACTCGCTACACGACCTTTTGTCCCCCCACGACAGCCACCTACACGCTGCCGGGAACATTCGCTTGCCGCCGCGAGACATGCAAGGTGGGCGAAGTGACGGAGCCTCGCGTTGTCACGATCTTCCCCGTCACCACCCGCTCCGAGCCCGTCGTTATTCCCGGATATTCCGAAGGGATTGGGGCGTTCACCTCGCCTGGTCACGAGGCTCACGTCCCCTCGCACGAGACGGGCCTCCCGGGGGCCTCTTCGGAGACTAAGGGCCACCACGGATCGGAGGATGTGACGAAGATCGTGCCCACAGCCACGTACGACCACGTGCCCATCTTCACATCCATCTTTACCAGCGTCAAGCCCGGAAACGCAAGCAGCACTGGTTCCGGCGACGACGCAGTAGTAACTGCCGGGGCGTCCATGCACGGCGTTTCTTCCCTGCTCGGCCTGTGCATGGGACTCCTAGTTGCGCTTCTGTGAGCCCGCGCGGCAGCCTTGGTTTCGATCCAAGGGTCATGGTTCAGTTCTTGTAGCATATGAGCAACGCTTCGTCGGCGGACGACATATTTTCTTCTTGCATAATTGGTAGCAGTTTGGGGATCTGACCACATACACGAAGGTATACTTTCTAGAAGACAGTCCATGACATAAATTTGTGGAAACTTTGCTCTGAGCGACGAGTCGAATACAGTCGCAGCTTTCCATAATATTCATGCACAGGAGAGGCAACTTGGGCTGCCTACCCACTAGGGGCGGGCGCTATTTTAACATGGATGTACAAGCATGTTAGACCTATCTATGCTAGGATAGATGCCCCTAGCCAGCAAAATATTTGACACCAAATGACGGTCGTATGCTCTTAGACTTGAAGATGATGTTATATTGGATATAGAGGTTAAAAGAAATAGACCCCTAGATGGGGGTCTAAAGGGTCTACTGCCTACTAACTTCACTGTCTCCGGGGTGGCCCAGAGGTTTGCCATCCACGGGCATCGAAGACGCAGGCCAGACCACGCCTTCCAGCACCCAGCACCCAGCACCCAGCATCCAGAGGTCCAGGTCCAGTTCCAGGAATCCAGATATCCGGGTCCAGGGATGTAGATCCAGATGTCCAGGGATCCAAATGTCCGGGGATCTGGGTGGCCAGTCCAGGTTGGGTGTGGTGATGGAGATGGAGATGGGAGAAATCGGACGTCGAGGGTTGAGGCTTCAGACTGGATCCAGTTGAACGGCTGCTGGGCCTGCCTGGGCCTGCTGAATCTGCCTGCTGGATCTGCCAGGCCTGCTGGATTGCTCCTGCCTGCTGGAAAGAACTGGCTACCTATCCTATTAGATCCAACTGCCTGCTATATGCCAACATGACGTTGTGGTACTATTAGGATATCTGACTAGTATGATAGCTACCACCCTTTGATATCTTGTTGCGGCAGCTGTTTTGATGTTACATTGATGTTGAACTGAAAATCCTGTTTTGGCTACCTATGATGAAATACCCTCCACCCCTGGTAGATATTGGTATCTTCCATTCATCACCCCATCTCATTTCAAGACACGGTAGGTTTAATCATACAAGAAGACCTCAGAATGAAAAGGCCAATATGTGCCCGGTCTTTTAGGGCGGTGCTCGCATTTTGAAACTCACAGCGAATCATTTGAAGTCTAGGATCCATCCATTGGCAGCTCATCTATTGACAGGAAAGGCACTGAGCCCAGATAGTCCTTCATTCTACAAGCTACGAGGATTCGCAACAGCGCCGGAAACATCGAGTCCTGATGAGAAGCGTCGTTTGGCCTTGCGCTCAAGCCGATTCAACCAGAATGGGGGTGCTGGTCTTCTTCTCGTCGTCGTAGTTTCCCGGGACGACGGCACGAGCGAGGATGCTGTCCTTGACACCGTCCTTGGCGAAAAGCAAGTCGATCTCCTCCAGGGATTTTCCGGTGGTCTGGTCGCATGTCAGTTCAAAAGGTTCGGGGATGTCAAAGATAGAAAACGTACCTCTGGGCACATGAAGTACACGAAGAAGATGGCGACGAAACAGGATAGGGCCATCCAGATCCAGATCTTCCAGCCGACGTTCTGCAGCGCGATGCCACCTGCGAAGACCGTGATGAAGGAGAACAGCCACTCGCCGAATGCGCCAGCTGCGGCACCGGCATGACGGAGTTTGAGAGGCGCGATCTGTCCAGCTGTTAACTCAACTCGCCACATCCGAAGGGGCTCGAGGCATACCTCTGGTCCGTAGAGCCAGCAGACACCGATCCACCCATATCCGAAGACGATATTGTAGATGAAAATGGCACCGACTGCCGTCCACTGCGTGGCGTCGGTGCGGTTCTCAAGACCGATCATGGCGACGAAGATGGCCATGCAAACCGTCAGCGCAATCGCGGAGTACATCAAAATGTTGCGACGGCCGAATTTCTCGATGGTGTACACGAGAGGGACTGTTCCGGCGGCGAAGAAGGTGTTCATGATCGCAGCGAGAAGCTGGGCCATGAAGGGCGAAAGGCCAACCTGCGCGAAGATGACGGTGCTGTAGTACACGGAGAGATTGATGCCTGCACGCAGAAAGGTCAGTTTAATCTCGAGGCCTATACGCGTGAGGATCTGTGTCTTACCCATCATTTGTTGAATGGCAAGGATCAAGAAAGATATGCGGATGCGTCTGCCAACGCGGAGGTCGCTTCTGTCCCAGACGAGGTCGAGGATGTGGAAACCGCGCTCCTTCGAGCTCTCCTCCAGGGCGATGCTGGCGAGAATGGACTCCCTCATGTGATGGACGCGGGGGTCATCGATGGGGGCATCGATCAACCTGCTCACTGTCTCGTCGCCTTCCTCGATGCGCCCGCGCACATAGTACCAACGTGGCGTGTCGGGAAGCAGGAGGGTCATGGATCCGGCAACAATGGCAAAGAGGCACTGGAGACCGATAGGGATGCGCTACTTCGGAGTTAGATTGCCGCTCTTTTGACGGTATAAATGTGTTGTCTCACCCAGGAAATCTGATTGTCCATCCGAGTGAAGCCGAAATCAACCCAGTAGGCGATGGCAGCACCAGAGACGAGCCAGATGCAAGTCCGGGCAACGTCTGGGCCACGTTCGGTATTCTCGGTGCCCATCTCAGCTTGGTAGGTCGGGATGGCGCACGAAATAAACTACTTCTGTTAGATCCAGGTTTCCGGAGCCGAGGCAATGCAGCAAAGACTTACTCCGATACCGAATCCCTGGTGACCATGACGGTTAGCTGATGTTCCCCGCGAGGTTTCTACCAAAAGAAGAACACTTACACAGAGGATACGTCCTACTATCATGTGCGGAACAGACCATGCCGATGCCTGCAGGCTGCCACCGACGATCACAAAGCCGTTTCCGAGCAAGATGCACCCTCGTCGTCCGAGGGGCATACCGATGAACATGACCGCGAGGGAGCAGACCGTCGCGGCCAGCGTGTAGGCCGAGGCAATCATGGGAATGACATAGGTACCAGTGGGATTCTGTTCGAGACCGGCATGTCAGTTCTCGGTGTTCGCGTTCTCACGGCATGAAATGTGGTTGTTACTTACACCCATGGCGTAGCGAAAGGGGGCGGTCTCCTGGACGCCGCCCAGCACGCCAGCATCGTAGCCATAGAGACAGAAGGACTGATGAAATTGTAAGTAAATGCATGATTGAGGGGCATGTTCCTTTGAATGATGGTACTTACGATGGAGCAACTCCACGAAAGAAGCCGCCTGATCGTCTTGCCCCTGATCTTCTTCTTGAGTGACCCCAGCATGTTGCCGAGTGTGTGGAGAGATTCGAAAGTGTTGGTGAGATTGAAAAGATGAATAAATTGTTGAGAGTATGTCGCCTCGGAAAGAGTTGCAAACCTATGACCGGGCTTGGGAGCTTTATGTTCTCGATGTGGCCTGGAGAGCCTGGTTGATGGACGGTGCTGGGCAGCCGCCTCGCAAGCTCAGCTCTCAGCTCTCTCCGCGCAACAACTGCGTGACTCCGGAGCCTCTGGTACTCCAAACTTGCGCATTGATCTCAATTCCGCTTCCCCGCGTTCTCCAGATTACCCCGGAGGGAGCCTGCGTTGCTTGTTGGGTTGGCGATGCACGGCACAGCTGGCAAGGGCTGGATCCCATGAACCACGTCGTGTCCCGAGTCAGGCACGGAAATATTTCCCGCGCCACCAAACCCTCCAACGAGGCTAGATGTCATGGCACTCGGTCTCCCCACTCAGCTGAGTTGGAGTCGTCCGTGAATCCCGCTAGACATGACAAAGGGCAGCGTCCCTGACTCATGGCAGCGGCGCCGGGATTCTTTTGCATCCCGCAAGGGGATTGTGGATTTTGAATCCCCTCCGGCAGATTTGCGATGGTCTAGATTGGTAAGCTTCGAGATCCATAAGCTGCCAGATCACGCGAAATGCGACAATGCAATGCTTAAAAGTGTTCAGTCGACATCGCGAGATTGGGACGAGGAGGACCATCACGCATCGCGAGCAAATCCTCGGCTCTTGCTAAGCCATCACGCGGACCTACCCAGGACGCCCCCTTCCCACCCTTCCCTCGACATCACAAAATGGCCGAGTCTCGGCTCTTCAAGCCCCTGGCAGTTGGCAATCTCCAGTTGAAGCACCGACTGGGGATGTGCCCGCTAACGCGATACCGAGCCTCAGACGACCACGTCCCTCTACCCTTCTTCAAAGACTACTACACCCAGAGAGCCTCCGTCCCCGGCACCCTCCTCGTCTCAGAAGGAACATTCATTGCCCCCGAGCATGGCGGCTACGCCAACGCTCCCGGAATATACAATGCCGCTCAGATCAAGGCCTGGCGCGAGGTTACAGACGCTGTTCACGCGAAGGGCTCGTTCATCTTCTGTCAGCTCTGGGCGCTGGGTCGCACTATCGACATGAAGGTGGCGGCGAAGGAGGGGATCCCTCTCAGGAGCTCCGGTAATATCGAGGTCGACTCGGATCGAGGGTCACCAACCCCTCTGACAGTCGACGAGATCAAGAAGACAGCCCAGCAGTACGCCCAGGCTGCCAAGAATGCCGTCGAGGCCGGCTTCGACGGCGTCGAGCTGCACGGCGCCAACGGCTACCTCATCGACCAGTTTCTGCAGGACGTCTGCAACAACCGGACGGACAACTATGGCGGCAGCGTCGAGAACCGGTCTCGGTTTGCCGTCGAGGTGGTCCAGGCCGTCTGCGATGCCATCGGCCCCGAACGAACTGGAATCCGGTTCAGCCCCTGGAGCGTCTACAATGCCATGAGGATGGACGACCCGATCCCCCAGTTCACGGATGTCATCCAGAAGCTCAACGCGTTCAACCTGGCCTACGTGCATCTAGTCGAATCGAGAATCGCAGGCGCCGGCGACGTCGAAGCCGCTGACTCGCTCGCGTTCGCCATCAAGGCCAGGAAGGGCGTCGTCTTGGTGGCTGGCGGGTACAAGCCCGACACGGCGAAGAAGACCGTGGACGAAGAATACCCCGACGAGGACGTCGTTGTCATGTTTGGCAGATACTTCATCTCGACGCCGGACCTGCCATTCCGAATCGAGTCCGGCCTGGAGCTCACCAAGTACAACAGGGACTCTTTCTACACACCCATGTCTGCCGTCGGGTACACAGATTACAGCTTCAGTGACGAATTTCTCGGGCTGCAAAAGTCAGCCGGCAATGCGGCCTAGATAGAACGTGGGTAGATATCAGCAGTTGTAGACTCGATAGAATGAACCCAGCTTCTGCAGCTCATTCATGGTCCTTTGCATTATCAAGTCTTGTCGCTGTTCATTCCGTACTCGTCGGAACCCAGAGATTGACATGATTTGTGACCAACATGGCAAAGGACGTAACCCGGCTAATCTCCATGTCCGGCCCTGATGTGCACTAAACCTGAATTCATTCTCAAACATCTATCGGAGATACGTAGGCACTGCCGCCTTGTCCGGAAAGTCTGTCGATTTGGCAAACTCTTCCCACTCATCCAGAGACGCCAAAGTCCTCTCGCATTTCGATCTCATGACTTGGACGGCATCGGAGCCGATGGGAATGCGAATCGGCATACTCGTCGCCGCCTCGCCCCCGTTCAATGCCCTGTGCGCCAGTTCCACGATGCGCTCCGAAGCCCTCACGGGATCTCCGGGCTGCGCGCCCGTCGTCTCGGCATGGATCCGAGCCATGTCAGCCTTGATCGACGCGTAGCATGCTTCGCCGCGCTCCGGATCCAGCTCGGCCTTCTTCCTCGTGACTTCGAGGATGCTTGTCCGAAACTGCCCGAGAACAAGGATGTGGACGCTGATGCCCAGTTGATGTGTTTCCTTTGACAGGCACTCCACGGCACCTAAGGTCTCGAGATCAGTACGCGAACCACCGGTGAAATGCGACTGTCTCACCTTCCAGAGCGAACTTTGCGGCGCTGTAAGGGCCCCCGCCTGCGACGCCGTGCCATCCCGAGATGCTGCCCATGAACAGGACAGTACCGGACTTCTGGCTGCGCATGTGCGGCAAGACTGATCGTGTAAGCTTCAGGGGCCCGAAGACGAGGGTATCGAATTGGGCTTGAATCTGCTCCTGGCTGCACGGGGATTAGCCCTGGGACTTGATCAAACCATCACCACGTTCATCTCAGTACCTGAGTTCTTCCCAGACGCCGGAGAGGACGTAACCGGCATTGTTCACCAGCACGTCTAACCTGCCGAATTCCCTGACGGCCTCCAGCACCTTGGCGTCGAGATCCGCCTGCGAGGTGGTCACATCCAGCTCCAGTGACCGTACGTTGCCGATCGTCTGGCAGTACTCCAGGTCAGCGATGCGCCGGGCCGTTGCGACGATCCTGTCGCCGCAGGCTGAGGCTGCAAGAACCAGCTCCCGCCCGAAGCCGGAAGAGCATCCGGTAATAAGCCAGACGCGACTCTCTGAGGATATCGCGGGCTGCTGTTGACCGTCCATATTTCCGGACGCCGTGTTGCAAGGGAGGGAAAGTTCGGGGACAGGGAGCTCTACGTAGTAGAAGGGGGGAAATGGTTTGTGAAGACTATTTCTAGTGGTGTTTCTCCGCGTCTTCAGGTACCGCTACCCCAACCTGGCACCCTAGATAGCACTAACCGGCGGCTGGGGTCATCACTGAGGTGTGGAGAACTGATGAGGGGATTCCGTGGAAAAGTGCTGTGTTCAGTTCGGCTTGATAAGCTGGTCTAGATCTATGGAGCTAGTACCCAGTATTCCTCATCGCCCTCTCATCACTTCAGGTTGCCTCGCTGGTTGTCCAGACGGGCAGCCTCGCAGATCAGCCTCATGCCGTCATTAATGAACTCCAACTGGTCCCGAATGTAAAACTCCTTGCAGAACACCTCGACAGCCAGGCCGTAGTTCTCGGCCCGGGAGATCTTTCGTCCCTTGCCATCCTCCATCTCGCCGCCCTGGATGAGCTTATTCACGGTAGACACGATCGTCTCCACAGGAGTGAGGTACTCTTCGGGGAACGTATCCCAGGCACTCTGGGAAAGCAGGTTCGTCCTGACAGTCCCGGGGCAGAGCGCGTACGTGCGGATCCCCTCCGCCTGGAACGGGGACGCGACGGACCGCACGAAGGCCAAGACCCCGGCTTTAGAGGCCGAGTACAGTGGGTTAAACTCCTGCGCGTACTGGTTCCTGTCAGTTTCCGGCCGGTTTCACGATCCCGGACGCCTCCCTTCCCCGCAGTGGACTTACGAAGCTGGCGATGCTAGCCGTGGTCACGAGCACGGGATCTTGTTCCGGGTGCTTCTCGCTCGCCAGGAAGTAGTGCCGTGCAAGATGGCAGGTGTTGATGACCGCTTTCAGGTTGATGTCAATGCTGTTCTGGCGCGGCTCGGACGGAGGGAGCGCCGCATCCTTGTCGTAGAAGTTCTCCAGCTGGAGAATTCCGGCGTTGGCGAAGACAAAGTCCATCCTGCCGTGGGCCTTGTAGATGGTGTCAAAGGCGGACGAAAGCGATGCCCAGGAGGTTACGTCGACCTGGGTGAACTTCAGCCCAGTGTGCTTCTGAGTCACGGCCTGGCCCGCCGCGGCATTCAAGTCGAGAATGTTCACGATCCAACCATCAGATTGAAGCGAAAGGGCCACCGCAAGTCCCATCCCAGAGGCACCGCCAGTGATAACGGCTGTCTTCTGCACGCTCATGTTCGCAAAGTCGAAAAGGATATGTTGAAAGTGGTGTTTGTGTGCTCTTGGGACCCTCGAAATCCCTCTATCTACCCGCGCACCGCCGCTTAAATAGAACTAAAATGATACCTTTTCGACCAGTCTGACCAGTCTGCCTTCGTACCAAAGCACCTTACTGATCCTCATTTCCAAGCACTAGCCCCACGACCATTGCTGAGCAGCGACGCAGGAGAAGCGGTGCAACTCCAGTCCGATCGAAAATGTGAAGGGAAATGATTCCGCGAGCAGTTCCCAGAGAAGAAGAAGCGGCGTCTTGGAAGATGCAAGTCCCAATGCCATCGGAAAAAGGAGAGGGATATGGCGTCGATCTGACAAGCCTCGAGGTCTCCCCTGGTGTTGGTGACGAGGCTCACATGCCTGGCAACCTGTCAGCCATCGAGCTCTTGATGCTCGAATCAGTGGCGCCGAGGCGGCGCCTTCAAACGCGGAAACGACCGGGCCAGCAGTCTCGGGATCCTTTTGAAGGCCAGTCAAAGGCTGTGATCAGTGCCATGTCCTGACTCAGGCCCCTGGGCCTCGATGATGCGGGGTAGAATCCGGGCAGCTTCTGCCCCGCACTGTCCCGGGGTTGCCCCCAGGTTTCCGTTCGGGGGCATCGTCAAGAGGCATCGCTGATGTCGCTGCACATGTATGTATGGTCCGAGCCATTTCAGTTGCCATAAAGAAAAGACCCGAGACCTCCTGGCATGACAGTGAGGAGAGATCAGCTACTTGCGCCTCTTGCACCTGTATTTCCAGCCAGTCCAACCAAGTACATGTCCGTCTCATTGTCCTACTTTGCCCCATCACCCACGATGCCTTGGAAGCAGATCGAGCACGACTTCACCTACCCTGAGGTGGACTACGCCTCCGAGCCAAACTACCAGCCCTGCATCAAAGTGTCAGTCTTCTTCAGGAAGATCGATTCCATCGACCACGACACGTTCTTTGGCCACTGGCGCACCGTCCATGCAGACCTGGCTGTTGCCACGAACGCCTTCAGGGACCACATTGTTCGCTATTCCCAGGTAAGAACGTGCGGCGATGGGGACCATGGGCAGACGGAGACATTAACACGGGCAACAGCACCACCAGACCCCGGAGATGAAGGAGCGGGCCCGCAGCCTCGGTGAGAACGTGCTCGACTACGATGGGTGCGCGCAGCTTTGGGTCAAGAGCTGGGACGATTGGCTTGCCTTCTACAACAGCAAGGAATATGCTGCGGCGCTGAGCGACGACTGTAACAGGTTCATGGCCCTTCCGATGACTTACATGGTTGGATACGAGAACCTCGTAGTGGGAGATGCGTCCAAGGCCATGGGCGGAAAGGATGGCATGGACTCCGGCAAGCTGAAGAACTAGATTCTCACACACTCCCGAGTCCCGTCGGCATCGAATCACGGTCGATTCAAGCTATCAATATCCGAAGACCTGTTCGAACTTTCAAAGACTCGTCCCTCGGTGAATGCCAAAGGCCCATCGGGTTCTGATTCCGGGCGGGCTGGGCCCATCGCTTCCCCTCATTCCGAGAGCTCTCCAGACCCCAGATCTGGGGAGAGGCAGAAAGCTACTACCAGTGAAAACGGCCACAGGAGTGCTGGTGCGGAGAAAATCACTCGGGCTAGGAGTTGGAATTAGAACCCGTCAGGGCTAGCGAGAGCCTCCGGGGTCGGATCGACGATAATGAGGACGCTAGCACTGAGGTCTGAAGACGGCCACCTCTCCGAACACCTTCATACATAACTCTCCGCGCTTGATTCGAAATATTTCACACTTGCCTTGGCGTTGCGCCCGGACTATCCCTCTCTTGATGTCACATAGCCTCCAAGTCTTGCCCTCAACCTCTTCGTTGCCCGATCATGTCCAACCCAACAGCAGCCACAGAAGGCTGCGAATCTGGAGTCCAGCGGGGCTCTCAGGATAAGCCGGGAATCAATGAGAAGGAGTTCGGAGTTGAGCAGGTATGGAGAGACGTGAGTCCAGCCAGTGATCTCGCAGACTGACACCACTCGGCTGTAGCAAGTCGAACACGACCCAGCAGAGGTCAAGAAGATCCTGCGCAAGGTCGACTGGCGCCTCCTCCCGCCGCTCACGCTTCTCTACATCCTCGCCTTCATCGATAGGGCCAACATCGGAAACGCCAGCATCGCCGGGATGAACGAGGACCTCAGGCTCACCGGCCCGCAATACAACATGGCCCTGACGGTCTTCTTCTTCCCGTACGCGTTCTTCGAGGTCCCCAGCAACATTGTCCTCAAGCTCATGAGGCCGTCATGGTGGATCACTATCCTGGTCATGTCTTGGGGAACGGTATGACAGACACCGAACTGGTTATCCAGATAAAGTGTTAACATGGCTCCAGGTTGTCACGCTGCAGGGTCTTGTACAGACATACGAACATCTCATCATAACCCGTGTGCTTCTGGGCGTCACCGAGGCTGGATTCTTCCCTGCTGCTACATATCTACTGACCACTTGGTATTGTCGATGGGAACTGCAAACACGCCTTGCCATCTTCTTCTCCGCCGCTTCCCTGGCCGGGAGCTTTTCGGGACTGCTTGCCTTTGGAATCGAGCATATGGACGGCGTCGGAGGCCTTGGCGGCTGGCGGTGGATTTTCATCTTGGAAGGCATCCTGACCGTTGTGGTAGGCGCCTTCATGCCATGGGCTCTTCCTGACTCACCAGCTACAGCCAGCTTCCTCACTGATGTCGAGAAGCAGCTTGTCTCGAGCCGTCTGTTGCAGGACATGGGCTCTGGGGCAGGTCACAAGGAGAAGTTCCAATGGAAGTACCTGTTCGCGGCCCTGACCGACTGGAAGATCTATCTGGCAGTCATTATTTACTGGGGAAATAGGTGAGAAACACTATGGGCCCCTTGCAAACAAATTTGCGCTGACACACGTTCAACGTCTAGCATCAGCGTCTACGGCTTCAGCTTCTCGGCGCCCACGATCATCAGGGGTCTCGGATACTCGTCCGCTCAGGCTCAACTGCTCACAATCCCGATCTACTTCGTCGGCGCGTGCTCCACGGTTATCTTCGCCCGCCTATCCGACCGCCGTAGAAAGCGCTGGGTCTTCATCGTCATCCCCTTCAGCATCGCCCTCGTCGGCTTCATCGGGGTGCTGGCCATCCCCCATCCACGACTTCCCGGGCTCACGTACTTCTTCCTCTTTTTCATCACAAGCGGCCTGTACCCGTCCATCATCGGCTGCATCTCGTGGGTGGGCAACAACCTCGCGCCGTCATTCAAGCGCGCCATTGGGATGGCGCTGCTCATCTCCATCGGCAACCTAGGCGGCGCCGTGGGCTCAAACATCTTCCTGCGGGAGCAGGCGCCGAACTACTGGCTGGGATATGGGTTCTCCGCTGGCGTTATTGTTTCGGCCATCACGGCGACTATTATCCTACAGTTTGCCACAAAGCGCATTAACAAGAAGAGGGATCTCATCCCCGAGGAGGAGATCAGGGCTCGTTACACCGAAGGTCAGTCGAAACAAGGCTTGTGCATGAGATCCGCCGCTAACATTCACGACATAGATGAGCTGCAGCAGATGGGAGATAGTTCGCCACTGTTCCGATACGTGTCGTAGGCGAGGAGCTGCTGAGCGGTTGAGTGGAATTGGATGCTCCTGTGAACACCAGGCTGTGCGAACTGGCGCTCGTCGCATGGAGACGGACACAATCAATGTACTATCAATATCGAATGAAAGCTTTCTAAAAACACATGTCAATGCGATGGATTCGCCCTTGACTTTTCACCAAGTCAATCACAGCTTCGTGAATTGCACCAGTCGCAGCCTCGGTCAGCCGCGGCCTCAATCGAGCGTCACCAGGGAGCAAGTCCCATCATGACTTCCTGGGCCACGACCGACATGCCGCCACCACAATGAGATATGCTGGGAACCATGACCCGTGTTAAACCGACGGACTCGCCCTAGTACTGGAAGCCTCTGGCTGGAGCCCCGGGGGTTTGGGGGGTCCGCCCCTGAGTCAGTCCAAAGTTCGTCCTATCTGCCCCCTCCGCATCACCAAGCGACAACCCCGCCGTCTCCCCCGCTCCGGGATCTAATCCCCAAAGCCTCGCTCCGAGACAAGATCGCGAGGACCCCTCGCGTTTCCCGCCTAGACCGTTGATTTCCAACCTCTCGGGATGTTATGCCCTCGGTAAACACTACGGATTCGTCCTACAAAGATAGGACCGCACACAACTCGGCAGGAGAGAGGTCCATGATATCCTCCTTGTTCGTCACATTCAGGCTCCTGTATTCCCCCTCCAACATATTACTCCAACATACAAGCGTCACCATGGGTTCAACCAACAGCAATACGCTCCGCATCGCGTCTGCCTCTGGGTCCGTGACGGACAGGCGTCACGGCTTCGAGGACCTCGTCAAGAATGAGAAGCTTGACTTCATCGTCGGTGACTGGATGTCTGAGTACAACATGACGACGCGGGGCGGCTCCAAGACCGACAACAAGGGCTCCTCAGAAGAGTTCGAGCCGTCCTTCCTCGAGGCCATCGTGCCCGCCCTGCCTCACCTGGCAGCCAACAAGATCAAGGTTGCGGTGAACGCCGGCGCCAGCGACACTAAGAAGTTACACGACGTCTTGGTCGGGAAGATCAAGGAGCTTGGCCTGAATCTCCAAGTCGCGTGGGTCGGCGGCGACGAGGTCTGGGAGGCGGTCCAGAAGGCCATCGCAGCGGGACAGGATTTCACAAGTCTAACGCACGGTAAGCCACCATATGACTGCTTCTGAAGGAGAATTGTCTGAGGGACAAGTGCTCATCAACTCCTTCAGGAAACAAGCTCTCCGACTGGGACTTCGAGCCGATATACGCACAGTGCTACCTCGGTGGATGGGGCATCGTCGAGGCCCTAAAGCATGGCGCCGACATCGTGCTCTGCGGTCGAGTTGCAGACGCGTCTCCGACTATCGGCTGCTCGGCGTATCATTTCGGGTGGGACAGGGAGTCCTACCAGGAGCTCGCCGCCGCTTTCGTCGCCGGTCATTTCATCGAATGCTCGACGTATGTCACGGGCGGCAACTTCAGCGGCTTCAAGAGCCTCCCCGGCGACACGACCAACCTGGGATTTCCCATCGTTGAGATGTCCTCAAATGGTCACTTCTACATCACAAAGCAGAAGGACCATGGCGGCATGGTGACTGTGGACACGTGCAAGGCCCAGCTCCTGTACGAGATCCAGGGGCCGCTGTACTACAACTCGGACGTCGTTGCTCGCCTAGATGAGATCAGGATTGAGCAAGCGGGCGAGGACAAAGTGTAAGTCAGACAGAGTTGGGTCCCATCTGCCTGAGTACCTTTCTAATTTACCTGCCAGTCTCGTCACCAACGTCCTGGGCATCAAGCCCCCGCCGACAACCAAGGTCGGCATCACTGCCAAGGGCGGGTTCCAGGCCGAAGCGCACTACTTCCTCTGCGGGCTGGACATCGAAGAGAAGGCAGAACTCCTCGAGCGCCAGGTCCGCTCCCTGCTCGACGAGAGCAAGTACCACTGCCTGAAATTCCGCGTCAACGGCCGGTGCCCGGAGAACCCTCGCAACCAGGACGCAGCCACCGTCGACCTCCGCATCTTCGCCCAGTCCAAGAGGGAGGAAGACCTGTCCATCAGCAACTTCTTCCGCCCCGTTACCGACACCATCATGCAGAGCTACCCCGGCGCCACCTTTGCCGTTGACGCCCGCCAGGCCGCCCCCAAGCCCTACTACGAGTACTGGGTCAGCCTCCTGCCGCAGGCCAGCGCCAAACACGTCGCCTACGTGCCATCGAAGGGCTTGGAGATCCCCATCGACGCTCCCAAGGATACGTTGAACTTTGTCCGCTCCCAGGAGTCGTACGACACCTCCAGCCCGATCGACCTGGCCAGCCTCGGTCCGACGACCCGGGCGCCCCTCGGCTACGTCGCCCACGCCCGGTCTGGCGACAAGGGCTCCGACTGCAACGTCGGCCTGTTCGTTCGCCACGCCGATGAGTGGGACTGGCTTCGGAGCCTGTTGACGGAGGCCAAGGTCCGGGAGCTACTTGGAGACGATGATACCGGGAAGCCCATTTTCCGCTTCGAGCTGCCCAACATCCAAGGTGAGTCCTATGAGCCCGTGAATGACCCTATGTCATGATGCTAACATACGAAATAGCTGTTCACTTTTTGCTGAAGGACCACCTGGACCGAGGCGTGGCCTCCAGCTCGACGTACGACGTCCTGGGAAAGAACCTTGCCGAGTACTTGCGTGTGAAGATGGTGGATATCCCGAACCGCTTCTTGGAACGTGGTAGAATTTGATTGTGTAGATGTTAGCAAAGAATAATCACCCATATCATTGATGCACGGTACTCAGAATGAATTTCGGGAGTGCGTCCCGTCCTGTGGTTTTCTGTGGACGAGCCAGCGAGACTGTAATGTTTCCCCTGAGCAAGCACTGCAGACGGCTGAGATAGCAAGCTTGATGTAGGCGATGCAGAAATCATTCCATATTCTTGCCTGGGCTACAAAATTATGAATGGAGCCGGAATCATTTCAGGTCAAAAACTGGGTTGTTCGGTGAATGAGGAACATGTACAGTTGAGGAGGGGTATACAAGAATCAAGATTGAGCAGGAGGATGGCCCCCTCTGTCTATCATAACTTGTTCAAGAGAGAAACATCTAATTCTACAGAGAATAGAAACCCTAAAGCTTCAAATTGACAAGACTCGCCACCTTCATCGCCGACTCCTGCATCAGTTCAGGGGCAGTCCAGGACCCTCCAGCAATCGCCACCAAAAGGGCGACAAAGATCGCGGAGCTGGACCCCGAGACCTGCCGCCCGGCTTTCCTGAAAGGCCACCAGATTGAGCCGCCCTTCATGTTGAAGTCCTTCCAGCGGGGGAACATGGTTGCCTTCCAGAAAGTCACGGCCAAGCCCGGCCACGCCGCCGAGTTCCGGCCGGCCTTGTTGATGTACCAGTTGCTGCAGCCGGCGGAGAACACCGTCTCCTCCAGGACCTTATCAAGGTCCTGAATAAACTTCTCCTCTGCTTCGGGGTCGACCTCGACAACAGTCGCGTACCCGTCGAGGATTGGCTTCATCAGCACGTTCGCGATGTAGTCAACTTGGACTTCGATGGCGTAGATGACCGAGTTGAAGGCGGGGAAGGTATTGGGGCCGAACCTGCGAACACAAGAAATTAGCAAGGCTGAAATTATCTCATCATGTCTACCAGGTCTGTACTTACAAGATGGCGAAGTTGGGGTGGTTGTGGACAAACGTGCCCATGTACGCCTGCGCGCCGCGGTGCTGGTCCCATTGATCCTCGAGCGTCTGGCCCGTCTTGCCAACGATACGCATCGGCGTGAGGAAAGACGTAACGCTGAACCCGGTTGCCAGAACGATGGCATCGAAATCTTCTTCTTTGCCGGTGTCGCTGACGATACCCGTCTCCGTGACCTGCTTGATGCCCTCTGGGAGCAGCTCGACGTTTCTGCGGTGCAGAGAAGCGAGATAGCCGGGATCGTAGATCCTCCTCTTGCAGCCGAGCGGGAAGTCTGGCACGATGAAGCTGTGGTACTCTTTAGGCGCTTGGCTGTAGATGTACCTTCTCGCCTCTTCCTCGAGCGCCAGCCGCTGGCTCACCTGGCCCTCGTCAGAGCCGTACACCGAGGCGAGCTGGTCCGTCTTGAGGAAGAGATCAAGCCTGTGCCAGCGCTGCCAGAACGGCAGGTAGCGGAAGCAGAACTTGTCCCAGGTGGTAAAGATCTTATTCGGGCGCGGGTGGTACCACTGCGCGCTGCGCGCGTACTGGGTGATCTTCTTGACCTTGGGCGCGATGGACGGGACAACTTGCGCGGCGCTGCAGCCGTTTCCGATGACGGCAATCCTCTTGTTCGTGTAGTCAAAGTTGTGATTCCACTCGGCGGTGTGGAAGACCTCGCCCTTGAAGTTGTCGAGGCCGGGGAAATTGGGCGCCCTCGGCTGGGAGAAGCCACCAACTGCGGAGAGAAGAATATCACACTTCTCCGAGAATTCGCGGCCGGTCTTGACGTCGTAGAAGTTCACCTTCCACTGACCGTTCTTCCACTCCGCGCCTCGGCATTCTTTCCGGAGGTTGAAGTGCTGTCGAAGCTGGAACTTGTCCACGGTGGACTCGATATCTGACGGTCAAAGGTCAGCATCAGGTCGGAGAACGGCGGGTATGAGATGTCAAATATTCTTACAGTTGAGAATCTCTTCCTGGTCGGCGAGAGCCTGCGTCCAGTCGGGATTCAGGTTGAAGCTAAAGGAGTACAGATGGATGGGAACATCCGAACCACTGCGTGACCATCGAGTCAGAACCTGTGGCACCGTCTCATCCAAGCATATCTGTCTTGTCACTCACCAGCCAGGGTAGGTATTCGCAACCCAAGTACCGCCAGGTCGTTCTCGCTTGTCGTAGATCTTCACAAGCTTCATTAGCTGCTATGCGATATCTAGCTGTCGCGTGAATGGATCGCACCTCGAAGTTCGTGAAGCCGAGTTTCCACTTGAGAGTGTGAGCCATGGCTATGGCGCCAACACCTCCGCCGATGATGATGACCTTTGGGCCGGCCATGATTGCAATCTTCCTCGAGGCGTGAAGAGTGCTCACAATGCTAGTCGGCTACTCGAGGGACAGGACTATTCTGGGGGCAGCAAGTGTAAGCGTGAGTCGCGAACCCTCAGCTACTTACACCCCTAGGTTTTGACCGTCTTTGAAATGGTCCTCCTCACGAGGCCGGGGCCGAGATATGGGGTAGAGGACCCCATGTCAGCCATGATTAACCGTTGCTGTTCCCCATGGAGCTACAGAACACCCGCGACGGATCTCGGATCTCGAACCCATGGCAGAGCAGACAAGGGTTGGAGTTGTCGAGAGTGGGGACTGGCTGCCAGGCATAGGACTCCGTGGAAATAGATTCCGTGCTTGGCGGTCTCCCCTGGGCTAGGGTCACGATTGTGGATACCCCTGTTCCCTGTTTCCCCAGCCGCACTCCACTGGCCTCATGCCCTGACTCAGGCCACACCCCTGACTTGTCATGGCAGGATAGATCGAGGAAGTGTCATTCCCAACGAGCCCATCCTTGCGTGGCAAACGTGTTTGGGACATTAGAAACCTCAATATTGCCACTGGCCCCTTCACCCGGCCCAACAAAGGGCAGACTCTCTGCACCCCATGCAGCCGCGTCCCTTCACGGACTCGAGCAGCCCCGGATCCCCTCATATTGCCCCCTGTGATGCGGGGTAGGTGGTGGTGACCCCAAGTTAGCAAAGGCACTAAGTCGTGAGGAGGGAGTGCTAGTCGAGCCCAATGAACCAAGTCACGCAGTGAGGATGTCTCGCCTCGGATGGACGGGAATTACGCGGGGATCTGTCGAGATCCCAGCCCAAATTCCCCTTTGCTGGCTCCTCAGAGCCCTCGCTTCAATCTTCCTCTTCGTGCAAATGTCAAGCTGTGATCGCCCCTGAGAGACAGATACCTAGCAGAGTAGACGAATTCGCCTAGAGACTTTGCCATGGGAGCCACGAAACACGTCACAAGTGCCTGTCTGAATTGCAGGCGTCGCAAGGTGAAGGTATGTCCAATCCCGAGTTCGGGCCCTTGTGCTCACTCGAGCACTGCTGACGAGAGCCCGCGCTGCCAGTGCGATGGCAACGACAAGTGCTCAAACTGCGCCATGTCGCAACTGAACTGCGTGTACAATGCGGAGGCCGACATGAGGAGGTGAGAGGGAATGCCGTCCTTGTCAATTTGTAGGCAAGTCGCTGACGTCGACCCGAATATCCAGAGTGTCTGCGAAGAAAGTCATTACCGGCCTACGAGCGCGAGTTGCTGAGCTCGAGAGCATCTTGCGGGAGAACAGGATCGACCAACCATCCCCCAACGCAACCAGCCCCTCGGCGACATCTTCAGCCGCCGGGAACCAGGGGACGACAGACCAAGACGACGACCAGGATGCAGATGAGAATGCCGGATCTTCCGTCAATGCCAGCAGTAGCGTCACAAACGTGACAATGGCGCGCTCATTAACAAGCAACCCTGGCCAACCCGCCGACTCAGACCACGACGCGTCTCCCTCGCCCGCCGCTCCGTCCACTGGCCATGCTGGAGCTGGGGAGGCTAACTCACAGCATCTATCTAACATTGCTGCGCCTCCTACTCTCGATGACCTGGGCCTCGATATTGACGATGGAAGCCATGATAATACAGGGTTCATGTCTCTGGGCCCAGAAAAGAGCCCACAGGATCTCTATCCTCCGATTTCCCCGTCTTTGGACTTCGACAGCCTGCCCACCACGCCAACCGAGAGCGAAGGCGACATAACCGACATCCTAGCTGCTCGCGTCGGCGCTCTCAGAATAGCCGAAGACGGGGAGCTGCGATACTACGGGCCGACATCCAACCTGCACGTCCACCCCAATGGATGTCAGTCATTGTCGCGGTCGACCATCCGACACGTCGAGACAGAAGGACTCGGAGTGCTCGAGCGACTAGGCCTCGCACACGAAGTCCCGCTCGAAACCGAAGCTCATCTCGCAAGGCTCTACTTCTCCTGGGAGGATCCGGCCATCCACGTCGTCGACGAGGCGACGTTCTTCGCCGAGAAAGAGAACACGGTAGTTCACGGGAGGAAGAGTCCGTACTACTCGGAAACTCTCAACAACGCAATGTAAGCCGTGATCATCCGAGTCCAACAGGTTTATGTCCCTGACTGATCCATGCAGCTGCGCCATCGGAGCCAACCTGGCCTGTGGGGAGTACATAGGCCTGCCAGAGCCCGCGCCGGAGTTTTTCTCATCGAGAGCCAAGGCTCTGCTTGATATTGAGATGGACAGCCCGACAGTCGCGACCGTTCAGGCGCTCGTTGTCATGAGCGCTTCCGAGGCGGCCTTCACACGCGATGCTCGAGGGTGGCTATACAGTGGTACGTGTTGCCTGCTGGCGACCCAGTCCTTTGGAGGAGGAAAACGGTCTTCCTAACTTTCAGACAGGCATGGCTGCCAGACTGAGCGCAGACCTGGGTCTTCACCTCGATGTGACGAGGCACCGACAGACCGGGGTTCTCAGCGATCGCGATCTGGATATTCGACGGATTGCCTTCTGGGGCGTCTTCATCCACGAGCAGTGAGTTCTCAAGCCCCGATGCCGCCGTTGAATCAGTTCTGATTCCTTTGACAGCATGTGGAGCATGTATGTGGGAAGACCATGGAGCATCGGCCTCGGAAACATCACAGTACCCAGACCCAGGAGCAGTCTGGACCACGAGAGGAAGTGGAAGCCGTATCCGGGACGATCCGGCCGGTCAGTCATTCCCGACGAGGGCCTGGACTTTCCGCTCGAGGCTTGCACCGATGCCAACATCTCGCTCTGTGAATTCATGCCCCGTATCAACACCACGCTGTAAGTGAACGCGACTCTCACTCCCAACCCATCGCGCGAACAGCAGTACTGACTTTCCTAGATACTCTGGACAAAAGTCTGATATCAAAGCTCTCGTTGACTTTCTGGCCTCCACCAGAGACGACCTCTGGGCTTGGTTAGACCAACTCCATCCGGCATTGCATATCGACACCTCCAGCTCAAACACGCTCTTTGTCCCTGCTGTCCTGCAACTTCAGTCAGTATTATTCTCCATTCTTGCTTCGTTAAATCTGACAATTGCCCAGCATGCAATTCTACGCCACTTTCATCACGCTCTACCGGCCGTATCTGTCCAGTCACTTCGTCCGAAGCGGGCAATCGCTTGCATCATCTCGAGACCAGGACGTCCTGCTCGATGCCACACCGAGCTGCGTCGCCGCCGCTCACGAGATTGCCCAGATCTTACGCTGTTATCAGAGACAGCATTCCCTTCGCCGGTCCAATATCCAGATTGTGCACATCATCTTCACGGCCTGCCTCGTGTTCATCCACGACGTGTGCACCAGGGACTACGAAGAGGCGCGTGCATCCCAGAGCGACCTCCAATTCTGCTGCCACGCTCTCGGGGAGATCGGCCATGCCTACGGCAACGCGACCAGGGCGCTGGAGGTCGTCATCCTCGTCCGGAGCGAGTGGCAGAGAATGGCATCAGCGGCACGCCCTCCCTACACCGGTCTCAAAAGGCGCAGTACCGGCATGGCTGCGTCTGCGACGGATGGCCAAGGCCCTGGCAATGGACATCCCGCCAAGCGGAGGAGTTTCTGCTCTCCCCGACCGCCCGACATCCCACGACAGCCAGCCTTCTCAAACCCGCCCGCCTTCAGCGCCTTTCAGATGCTGTACGATGATTATGCAGGCCATTCTGTCGACATGACCATGCCTGTGATAGATGAGGATTCTCAGGGTGGCGGCGCCTGGGGTCTACCCATGGATGTAAATGCCAGTCTCGGCGACCTGGTGATGCCGATGGGTTGGCCAAACAGCCAGCAATTGCAGCCGATGTATGTCTTGGGCCGTGAAAATCAGGACACCAGTGGTATGATGCCGAAAGAAGGGACAAGAGAGGATAGTGACGTTTTCCAAGTTGTTGGGGACGGAGTTCAAACGATACCATGAAGTGATTCTTGAAGCAGGAAGAGATTGAAACTGGTCCTCGGGAGTTTGGGGCGAGGAGCGCTTTAAGTTGTATATTACTGGAATCTTAGTTCCCATTTGTGATCTTCCTACCCATCACTATCAGGTGTTCTTTTCCGTTCTCGTACGTTTGTGGTCTTCTTTTCCCGCGACTCGGGAGTCTTTCCCGTGCAGCAGTGAGCGTTGTCGCGGCGATGGACCTGCCCTCGGGCGAAGGTCGCCTCTACCCGCCAGAGCAATGGATAAACCTCACACGATGGCCCGGTTTATCTAGTTCTGTCCTCTCTCTGCCTTTTTCTGACAGAACACTATGGCAGATCTCAAGAAGCTGAGGTCACGAACCAGGAGTGACTACGGTTACTTCCTGGAGTACCGGACAAGATGGTTAGTTTTCCTCCTTGAAGATCACAGTCTGTCTTGCAAAGATTGTTCCTTTGGCTGTGGAAACCGTCGGATGTACACACAGTGGTAAGTGTGTTTCCCTGCTTACAAGTCGCACAGGAACGACAATGATGTGTACGGCCACATAAACAACTCGGTGTACAACTTCCTGTAAGTCCCCCAATATGCTTCTCATATTCCTTCATCTAATCTTTGAACCCCTCGAAAGAGTTGACTCCATCGTCAACGCCTACCTCATGTCTGCTGTGGACCCCGACAAGCCACACTCGGAAAGGCAACAGAGAGGGCTCGTCGTTCATACCCAGACAAACTACTTCGGGTCCCTGGCGTATCCTTGTGTTGCCGAGTTGGGTCTTCGTGTGAACCACATGGGCAAGTCAAGCGCCCGCTACGAAATCGGGATATTTATCCCCGAGAGTTCCACGGTCAAGGCGGTGGGCGAGTTGACCCACGTGTACGTGGATCGGGAGACGGGCAGACCTGCCGCTGGGGGCATGGACGAACCGTTGAGGCTCGCGCTAAAAGGCTTACTACTTCCGAGCCTCGATGTTCCGTCATCCAAGCTATGAAAATGAATGTTGTGGGGGGTCTGATGGATACGGCGGGATTCCAAAATCCGGGGCGCAGTGATCGCGATGGGCCCCGGGAGATAGTTCCGGACCAAGACACCAGCAATAACACGTTTCCTTAGGCCGTACATGGCTGTAATATCAAAGAAACCATCTGCTCGCCACACATCCCGCAGCCGAAATCTCCAGATGGCCGAGATGGATGATACCGGCCTGATCTATCCTGGAAGGAAGAGGGCTCCCAAGGCGTGTGTCAAGTGCCGAAGGAGAAAGGTACGATGCGATGTCACAAGAACGGGGAACCCTTGCACCAACTGCCGATTGGACAGCAAGCAGTGCGAGGTCATTCCACGGGCCAAGACACGGCAAGTCTCTTTCCCCTCGTCAGCGCCAGCCCTTGCTGACAAGCTGTCATGTCCAGATATCGCCAGTACGCGCCGGTGCCTCGAGAATCCACCGACAATACACGAGCCCCAGAAAGTTACAATCATGCCGAAGGCTCCCTGGAGGAGGAAGCGTTGAAAGATCCGTGTCGGCAGCAGCCTCCTGCGGCCGAGCAATCTGGTGCACACCTACAAGAAGTCGGCGACTGGCCGGCCAACTCGACCCCGGTGTTAGGACCATCTCCAAATGTCATCATCTCAGACCCAGCATCTCCCTATGAACAGCCCAATGGGCGACCCCAAACACCGTCAAGTACTCACGCAGAGCCATGCTGGGCCGACACGGGCGCAGTGTCCCCGCAGGCCAGGCGAGGCGACCTCATCTTTCTCGAGTCCCGGGGATGCTTCCAAGTTCCGTCGGAACACATTTTAATCGAACTCCTAGAGTTATACTTCTCGCATGTTCATCCGATGCTCCCGATGCTCAGGGAGGTGGACTTCTGGGAGACTTTGGAAGCAGAAGGTAGCGGTGTGACGGGCGAACACAGTGACCTCCTAATTCAAGCGATGCTCTTCGCCGCCAGTCCGGTGAGTTACGGAAATGCCTCCTTAGGCACCAGCAAATTACTAATTCTAGCCTGTAGTATATGACGGAAGACATGATCAAGTCACTCGGTTATTCCGATCTGTCAAAGGCCAAATCATCCTTTTACGAGAGAGCCAAGGTAAGCCAACAGAGTCAAGTGAGAGTATCCAAGGCCATGTTTCCCACTAACTTCCCTAGCTTTTATACGACTTCAACATCCACCAGACAGATCACGTAACTGTTGCACAAGCAGCCCTGCTGCTGACATATTGGTGCCCGAATCCGAGTAACGCCGACCACCAAGCAAATAGCAAGTGGCTCCAAATCGCCATCGATCATGCCCGAGCTGCTGGCGCCGACCAATACGGGACCGAGGACATCATCCAAACAGCAGCCGAGAGGAAGTCAAGGAATACACTCGAGCGCCTGTGGTGGTGTTGCATCGTCCGCGATCGCATCATGCCGCTCTGCGTTCGTAGAGAAATCCAAATCACCCGGGCCAGCTTCGACTTCGACTCCCACAACTCGCTAGGGGTCTCTGCACTGGCAGATGATGTCGAAGGCTCCAGGGTCCATGAGCCCCAAGTCAAGAAGTCCCTCGTCACGGTGTTCAGCTTGCTCACGAAGCTGTGCGTTCATATGACGGACGTTCTAGGGCTGATTTATCCCGTTGAAGATTCATCCGCCCATTCCCCCAATTCATTCTCAGAGGCGACTTCCATCCTTCAGAAGGCGCAGAGTCAACTGTTGAAGTGGTCACACGAAGCTACAGGGGTACTGAGCACCGCCTGTGCCGATGCTGGGATACCCCAGGAGCAGGGCAGCTTGAACCACGTCGTCCTTCATGCCAACCTTCTCTGGATCTATTATCAGTAAGTCATTCAAGTAACATGTTACCCGGCGGCGACCAGCCTAACTAACTATTATCTGCCTCAGCGCAACCACCATGGCATTGAGCAACTACGTGCCTCGGTTGTTGATGATGTCTAACATGGGACCTCCAATATCCCCCGCTCCGATACAAGATGTTTGGGACTCTTCGATAGCGATGATCAGCTCCCTCCAGCGGCTTCTGAGGCTGCAGCTGACGCCATGGGTTCCCAGCAGCGTAGTCGGCTGCATCGCTCTCCCGTTTGCCCTGCACATTACGTCAGTCAAGTATTCTCTTCAGATTCCACCCGCGTCCGAGTCCCCTGCGGCCAGCCCCGGTATTCCATCGAGCTCCCACCAGCGCTTAGGTGTTCTCATGAAAGTCATGAAGGCCTGCCACTCCAGACACGACGGCGTGGAATGGATCTCGACGGTCATCACATCAACACTGGCCAGCCTGGATCCCGATGCGCCCATGAATGGCAGGAGTCCCCCCGGCCTAGGTCTTCAGCCACCTCTTGAGGGAAAGCCGGAACAGCGTCTGCCGGATTTCATCGCCCAGAACCCAATGCTCTACCTCCGGTTGTCGCTCACACTGGATCTCAGCTTAAGCCTGGACCGTCTACCTGAAGCTGATGACTTTCCACGTGGCATCCGAGAGACCTTGTCCCTGGTCCCGACTGTTGATTCTGAGAATTTTATCAGCACGGGGAAAAACGGGTCGCCATCCTTGAGCACAGCCTCGCCGTCACTTGCGGTGTCTTTACGGCCTTCTGGTGTAAGCGGATGGGTCGAGAATGACCGGTCTTTGTACTTTCTGCACGAGATTGGAATGGCTCCGTAGGGAGAGTATCCAAAAATAAAAAGAATTGGCACAAGTGCAGTGACAGCCTCAATGACATTACATGATGGTAGTGGGACGAAGACCTCCCGCCAGAAAATTGATAAAGGATTATCTGCGGTCTGCTAAACAGCTTCTGAGCTCTTCCGTGACTCTTAGAGTATGTGCTCGCTCGCTAAGTCTGCCAGTGTTTTTTCACTTGGAATATTCCGCGGGGGGCCCCGATATTGGCGAATCCCCTCGAGCTTGCGTGGTGTATCGCGGGATCTACTTCCGGCAACGCCTCACACTCCCAGAGCCTCCTTAGTTCAAGAAGGACAGATGCAGCTCTCAAGCGTGAACAAGTCAAGACGTAATCCATGTAAGACACCGAACACTTTACCCTATTCTATTCATTACAACACCATGGGATTCCGGAATATCACGACGGCGCAGGGGTCGGCGGTCAACATCCCGCGGTCCGAGCAATGCTGCTCCCTGTCCATGATTGACACCACCTGCTACCTGACCGTCCCAGCAGATACGCTGGTTCAGCCGATCATCCCCGGCCATGAGCTGATGAACTTCCCAACTGCGTCTTTCATACTGACACACGCCGCCTCTGGGAGACAAGTCCTCTTCGATTTGGGCTGCAAGAAGGACTTCTGGAACCTGCCACCCCCCATCGCTGCGGTCATCGACGAGAAGGTTCCAGGCATCAAAGTGGACAAAGAGCTGTGCGAAATCCTCTCCGGTGGAGGGACGGACCTCGACAAGATCGAGGCGGCGATCATCAGCCACCACCATTACGACCACCTGGGCGACCCCAGCACTTTTCCGGCGTCAATGGACCTCATTGTCGGGCCCGGCTTCTCAGAACTGTTTCTCCCTGGCTATCCAACGGCCAAAGTCTCGCCGATTTTCGAAAATGCATTCACAGGCCGCAAGGTCCACGAGCTGTCCTTCTCAGACGACCTGGTCATCGCCGGCTACCGAGCTGTGGACTACTTCAAAGATGGCAGCCTCTACATCTTGGATACCCCGGGCCATGCCGTCGGCCATCTCTCCGCCCTGGTCAGGACAACGCCAGACACTTTTGTCTTCCTGGGGGCGGACATATGCCATTTCGGCGGCTCATTCCGACCGACTCCCCAGCTCCCAATGCCGCAAAAGCTCATCTCAGCCGACCTCTGCCGGGAAGACTCGCCAGACCAGATCTTTGATGCGTCAAGTTTCATTTGTC
Source organism: Furcasterigmium furcatum (assembly GCA_001599815.1). NCBI lineage: Eukaryota > Fungi > Ascomycota > Sordariomycetes > Glomerellales > Plectosphaerellaceae > Furcasterigmium > Furcasterigmium furcatum. The sequence continues at coordinate 305,363 of BCIA01000004.1, forward strand.
TCCATCCAAGCCCCACAAAGGGGCACACGGCACCATTCTACGAGCCTTGCAGTCGCGAGGACTCGTGGTATGTCGATCCTCCTCGTGCCCAGGACAGCATCAACCGTCTCAAGGCCTTGGACGCGGATGATCGAATTCTAGTACTAATCGCGCACGATCCTTCCGCTATGAGGATTCTGCCACTGTACCCACAGCACAATCTCAACGAATGGCAGAGGGCTGGATGGAAACAAAAGCTGAGGTGGGGGTTCCTCGACGAGCTGCCCGTGGAAGGGAAGCCAAGGGAATATCTAGTCGCAGGGACATACAAGGAGGGAAAGCTTGTGAAGAGATTGGACGGGACGAGACTCACCGCGGCGGCTGATCTATGAGACCGTCAGTAGGAGATAGGACGTCGGGGGACAGATGTGACCTGGCATGCTCGACCACTACGCCTCTGTTAGTTCATCAATCACATCCAGTTTTTGGCCAAGTCTTCAACAGTTCTCTTTTATTCATTTGCGATTTCCGATGACCTTCTCACTTCTGCGCGTCGAAGATGATCTTGAGAGCCTTCATCTGGTCGAACGCCTTGTACCCTTCAACAGCATCACTGAGCGGCATAATGGTATCAACCATGAACCTGCGTCTTTATTAGCATCCTAAAATCGTATCAGGCACATGGGATGCGACTCACCCCAGGGAGTCCTGTCTCTTCTCGAGAAGCTCCAGGGCCTGTGGGAAGATGCCTGTGATGGTTTTCATGTCAGCCAAAGACTCCGGGGGCCGGCAGACAGGACGGGATGGACTCACTCCGCACCGGGCATCTGCCCATCTTGATCGTCAAGTTCTTCCCATACGCCTGGTTGCCCGTCCAGGGGATCTCTCCATTATGCACTCCAACACTCGAGATGATGCCCCATGGCCTGAGCAAGCTGAATCCCATCTCCAGGGCCGAGCTGTGTCCGACAACCTCGATCACGATGTCCGCGCCCCTACCGTCCGTGAGTTCCTTGACCCTCTTCTCCAGCTCATCGCGTTGAGTCAGGTAGTTCCAAGGCTCGCCACCGAGCTCCTTGGCCTTGGCGAGCCTCGATTCGACGCTGTCCACGACCAACACCGCTTTCGGCTGATACTCCATCGCAGCGATCAAGGCGCACAGTCCGACCGGGCCGCATCCAATGAGGACAACTACCTGCGACTTGGCCGACCTAGAGTTGAACGCCCTCTCGGCTGCGAAGTATCCCGTAGGAAGGATATCGGCCATCAGCACGCTGAGCCTGGGATCCCGGATCCCGGAAGGCAGCTTCATGACGGTCGAATCAGCGAGGGGCACGCGGATATACTCCGCCTGGCCTCCGTCAAGGAGGGGGCATCCAAAGAGGAGGCACTTCTCGCAGCGGGAGGAGAAGCCCTCGGAGCAGTAGAAGCAAGAACCGCAGCTGACGGTGAAGGGGCTGACGATGGTGTCGCCGGGCGCGACCGAGGTGACGGCTGAGCCAGTCTCGGCGACGGTGCCGGTGAACTCGTGGCCCATGATGAAGCCAGCGGCAGATGGTTGGTGGCCGCGGTAGACATGGAGCTCGCTTGGGGATGTAGTGAGCGACCGAGCGCGAAGAGGAGAGAAGACTGAGCTGGCTTGACTCACCTGCCACAGAGCGCGGTGTACTGGACCTTGACGATGATGTCTTTGGGATCTTGGATCGTCGGCACCGGTCTGTCTTCGACGGCGACCTGCTTAACACCCTTGAAGACCACGGCTTTCATGGTAGCAGGAGACATGTTGGAAAGCGAGTTCAAAGTTTGGAGTCGTGATTCGCAAAGGGTAGTTCAAACAAGGCACTGGAAATTGAAACTGGGGAGGGGTCAGCCGGCTGGTGAGATGCTGCAATTCAAGGTTCAGGTCGGCACTCATTCCTTGGGTTTCCCCGCGCTGGCCTCGGCAACGACTCGGATCGTCCACGTTCAGGTGGCGCTATCTAGCCGCGCAGGTGACAGGTCGCGTTTAGATCGAGTACCTCGGCCAGCGAACGGGAAAGGTATCCGGAAATTGCCCAATCATAACTTCAAACTCCCGCTCAATGCGATGATGTACAAAGGACTGTTTCTAGGAGATTGACACCAATACACATTGGATCTCGCAAAGGACAGCTGTTTGAGATACTGGGTCAAGATGCTCTACAAGTCTCAACAGCCGGACATTCAGTGTAAGTCGAAGGAGGCAGGCAGCGGAGGCTCGTGTAGTCGTGGACGATTTTACTAACGCCCTGCAGTGGCCGAGGGCCTCCCGCTGTGGTCTTGGCTGCTGGACTCGCCGCATTCCTGCTTGCGCAAGTCGCCTTCCCGCGAGATCCAGGGGTTCACCGATGTCAGCTCCAACCGCCATATCAGCTTCCAAGACCTCAAGTCCTATACGACCTACCTTTCCAGCGCCCTCTCCTCGAAACATGGCCTGCATGAGGGCGACGTGGTGACCGTCTACAGCCGCAACTCTGTCTGGTACCCCGTCGTCACGCTCTCGGCGGTGCGAGTCGGCGCAGTCGCCTGCGGCGTGTCTCCCGAATACACCGTCGAGGAGCTGGCCTTTAGTCTCGGCGTGAGCAAGGCCAAGTTCATCTTCACGACGCATGATCTTGAGAACAAGGCGATCCGCGCCGCGATCAAGGCTGGCGTCCCTGAGGACAATGTCATCCTCCTCGATGCCCCATCCTCTTCCTCGAGGCTCACCATCGAGGGCCTCATCCGCAGCGGCGAGGTCCTTGGCCCGTCTCGCCAGATAACTCCCTTCCGTCTGCCGCCCGGCAAGAAGAACGCGGACGTATGCGCCCTCCTCTGCTTCAGCAGCGGCACGACCGGCCTCCCCAAGGCCGTGATGCTCTCGCACGGCAACGTCATGGCCCAGTGCCTCCAGATCCAGCAGATCACGCCCGCCGACCACAAAAAGATCCTCGCCGCCCTGCCGTTCTACCACATCACCGGAATCGTCCACCAGCTCCATCTCCCCATCCTCCTTAACGCCAATGTCTATGTCCTGCCCAGTTTCACCCTCGATAGCATGCTCCAGACTGTCGCGGAGCGCAAAATCACGGAACTCCTCATCGTCCCTCCCATCCTGATCCGCATGGTCCGCGAGCCCAAGTCCGTCGCCAAGTACGACCTCTCCCACGTCAGGCGCTTCTCGTCCGGCGCCGCTCCGCTGTCCCGGGAGATCCTCTCCCTCCTAGAGAAGCAGTTCCCCGGGACCGGCTTCAAGCAGGGCTACGGGATGACTGAGTCGTGCTCGGCGATCACGTCGCACCCGCCGTCCAAGTATGCCTACAAGTACGCCAACAAGGTCGGCATGCTGGTCGGCTCGACCGAGGTGCGGATCGTGAGCCCCGAGACCGGGGCGGACTGCGCGCCCGGCGAGGCGGGGGAGATCTGGGCGCGCGGGCCGCAGATCGCCATGGGGTACCTCGCGAACCCCAAGGCGACGGCGGAGACGTTCGACAAGGACGGGTTCCTGCACACGGGCGACATTGGGAGGATCGACGACGAGGGCCTGCTGGCGATCACGGACAGGATGAAGGAGATGATCAAGGTCAAGGGGATCGGCGTTGCGCCGGCAGAGCTTGAGAACCTGTTGCTCGGGCACCCTGCTGTTAGTGATGTTGCTGTTTGTGGGATTCCCGATGAACGCGCTGGCGAGAGGCCCAAGGCGTTTGTGGTGCTCAATGCCTCAGAGACGGATGCACTGCAGCAAGGAAAGGAGCTGATTGACTACGTCAAGGCGAACAAGGCGAGGCACAAGTGGATTCGGGAGATCGAGGTCGTTCGGAGCATACCGAAGAGTGCTGCAGGGAAGATTCTCCGCCGAAAGCTCAGGGAGGCTTCAGGGGCGGAAGGCAACACGGTCATCAAGGATGATCCCGTCCGGGCCAGGCTTTGAGAGCTGTTCCGTACCAAGAGAATAGGGAACCAGAATACAATAAACAACACATCAGCTCAGCTTGAATTCATCCCCTATCGGTGTCACATGTCGTGTTTGATACGCCCCTGTTCGGGGAGGACGTCGGACGCCAGAATCCGACTTCCCCAGGCGGAGTGCAGAATAGCGTAGCTGCGCCCCAACGTCAAGCAAGATGCCCCGGAATTGGGATCCCGTTCGCGTTAGACGATCGCCGGCGTCGGCGGGAATAAGACTTGGCGTGGTGGACCGAGGCACCCCCTCGCAACGGCTCGGCCTCGGCAGCGTCTTTGCCTTGGAAGAGCTTCAGGATGTGTTCCGCTCACAACATGTCTTCTTTTAGCTACTCGCTGGCAAGGTGTCTGCAGTAACTTGATCCAGTACACGTGTCTTTCATCATCCGGCCCAGCCTCGACGACATTCGTGATACCCATTCGCTGCTCTTCAAGATGGCTACCGACTCAGCTTCCGCCAGGATCCCGATCGCCGTCACGGATCGGGTCAGCGACAAGGCGAAGAAGACCCTCGACGAGGTACGGAACAAGCCCAGCATCCTGCGCGTCCCGAACTGACCGGCCACAGATCGAGACCTTCGTCAACGAGCGCTGCATCCCGGCCGACGCCCTCTTCACCCAGCTCCTCGGCCAGTCCCCCCGCGAGCGCTTCTCCGCCCACCCCCAGGTCCTCGAGGACCTCAAGTCCGAGGCCCGCGCCCGGGGCCTCTGGAACCTCTTCCTCGCCCGCGGCCACTATGCCGAGAGCAGCGCCTTCAGCAACCTCGAGTACGGCCTGATGGCCGAGCAGCTCGGCCGCAGCCAGATCGCCAGCGAGGTCATGAACTGCTCCGCACCGGACACGGGGAACATGGAGGTTCTCACCAAGTTCGGCAACGAGGCGCAGCGGAAGACGTGGCTCGCGCCGCTCCTGGACGGGAAGATCAGGTCGGCGTTCCTGATGACGGAGCCGGCGATCGCGTCGAGCGATGCAACGAACATCGAGTTCGACATCAGGCGGGAAGGCAACGAGTACGTCCTGAACGGAAGCGTAAGTGCAACTGACTAGTTTTCATATGACATTTTGGCTCGTAGACTGATCTTGAGGACAGAAATGGTGGAGCAGCGGCGCTGGTGATCCTCGCTGCGAGCTGTACATCGTCATGGGAAAGACGGACCCCAAGAACCCCAGTCCCCACAAGCAGCAGTCTGTCGTCCTCGTCCCTGCGAGAACACCCGGTATCACGGTGAACCGCATGCTCTCGGTCTTCGGGTATGACGACGCGCCGCATGGCCACGGTCACATCACCTTCACCAACGTCCGCGTGCCGGTTTCGAACCTCGTTCTCGGCGAAGGGCGAGGCTTCGAGATCATTCAGGGCCGTCTCGGTCCCGGCAGGATTCATCACACGATGCGGTGCATCGGAGCGGTAAGGCCCTCTCGCGAGACATCGCGGCCTCTTCCCACCGGTTGCTAACATGATTTGCGCAACTCAGGCCGAAAGAGCCCTCGAACTCATCCTCTCTCGCATCCACGAGCCCTCCAAGAGCCCCTTTGGCAAAATGCTCCACCAGCACGACCTCATCACGGGCCGCGTCGCGCAAGCCCGCCTGGACATCGACGCCTCGCGCCTCGTCGTCCTCAACGCCGCCATCAAGATCGACGCCGGCGACGCCAAGTACGCCCTCCGCGAGATCGCCGAGGCCAAGATCATGGTCCCCAAGATGCTAGGCCAGGTGGTCGACGATGCGGTCCAGATCTTCGGCGCCGCGGGCGTGAGCCAGGACACGCCGCTCGCGGCGATGTGGGCGAACGCGCGGACGATGAGGCTGGTCGACGGACCGGACGAGGTGCACCTGCTGCAGCTGGGGAGGAGGGAGTACCGCCGGAGCACGGCCGTTCGCGCCCTGCTGGAGAAGCAGAAGGGCTTGGAGCTGGAGTTCTTCCGGAAGTATGGTGTTGAGAAGACCGACAAGCTTGCTTTGGGCTGGACATCGGAGACGAAGCCAAAGTTGTAAGGCCTCGGAAGACACCTTGTACAATTGAGATGTTTCAAGACCTTGTTCTCAATTCAATATTTCAATATTATTCGCTCATCACAGATGACATCCATATAGTTGATGCCCTTCTCTTTCATTACATATGAGGCGTCTATACTATAAGACGAAGGTACAACACTTGATCGCGAAAACCTTCGTGTGGATTAATTATGTCTATTATTACCCAAAAGTTCTAGTGACAACTCGGAACAAAAGAAGTCTAGGTGGTGAGCGATCTCAAAACCTGGCTACTTACCTCCCCGAGAGCTCGGGGTCGAGCTCGAGCTCGAACTGTCGGCAGAAGGGGTTCGGCGGTTCCACAAACCCCGAATACCCGGAAGAGCAGGTAGCCTAGTGAGTAGGCCAGGGCTGCCGGGAGTGTTGGCCTTCTTGGCCTGGCCACCGCCGGGTGAGGACTTGCCCAGAGAAGTCCTGCGGGCGTCATCCTCCTCGACCACCCTCTTCAGGGCCTCCATCGCATCGGAGGTGCCTCCGTCCGTGCTCGAGCGTCCGTCCTCCGAGGGTGGTGAGTCGGGAAGACGAGGGAACGACTCGTACGTGGACGTGAAGGTCTGGGGAGGAGGCCTGAGGAGGTCCTGCATCGCCCTGCCCTTCGCGTGAAGAGCCAGACCAACACGGTGGAGAGGTGGTGGGTTAGTCTGTGGGGTGGCCGTGGGGGGCCGGAACTCACCTGACGTCTCACGCTGCTGGCCAGCCTGCGTGCCGTCTTGCTTCCCGCCAGCGGGAGTGCGAGTGTTGGGAGACGACATGGCCGGTGGTTGAACGTGGTTGTCGTGTTGTCGATGCAGATTTTCATGAGTCCTTGCCGCAAGGTGAAGACATCCTTAAGTAGGTGAAGTCATCTCTGCCGACCAGACATTCTAACCCCGACCCCAGAGGTTTGTAAAGCTACCATCTGGCTATCCGTTTATCACACCGAGTAAATGGTGCTGGAGAAATATTGTTCAATTGGACATCTCGATTGGCTTACCCCGATAAATCCGCAGATTGATGCACGTTTTGCCTGGGCCTCGGAGTAAGAACGCTGCTCAGGAACAAAGAAACAGTCGTACTCTCACAACTTGAAGACCCCCTCCCAAGGGGATGCCTTTGACCCTGAGATCCAGAGGTAGATCACCCTTTCCCATCTTGGTAGAGAGTGCCCAATCACCTCGTCATGGCAAGATTCATAATCTTCATCCGTTGGTAGACGTATTGTTCAGCATGCAGACGCCATGCGGCCAAAGTACGGCCTCCAACTCGGCCAAAATTCTGAGGAAGTTTCCGTGTCGGGGACATTCCGTGAAGCAGGTCAACGGCCCTTGCTAATGTTCCACAAACAAAGGCTTTCGGTGCCAGAATAGACATGACAGCTGAGTCTAACCGTACTGATCCGGACCTGCTTTGGGAAAGGGGGTCGGAACCGCTGACAGCTTGAGCCGCGCTAGAACAAAGAACATCCTTCTAGAAGACTCACTCTCACTGAACATGGAATGACTCAGCACCGCAATGCCCAATGGTGATATTATGGGAGCGGGAGGCTCCGTGGAACTGGAGCATGACGGGCGGGGACATTCTAGGACTGCGTGTTTCCCAACACACTCGATTACTGACAGTGGGCAAAGCTTGGAAAATTTCCGTCTTGAGATTAAATTTTGTAAATGAGCGTCTTGCTGCAGGGTAGTGCAAATCCACATGCCACCAAAATCCCCAACAATAACAGCCCGTACTGCATTACTACTAGTAGTACTCCGGGTGTCGAAATCCGCCTCGCGGCCCCGATGAATGAAACCCCCCTGCCGACATCACCACGCCGGGCTCGACGCCTAGTAGTGGCCGTAGCTGCCGTACTTTCCGTAGTTGCCGTACTTGCCGTACCCGCCCTTGGGAGGCTTGTAGGATCCGTAGTCAGCGAAGCCGGGCTCGGCCTCGGCCTCAGGAGCGGGGGCGGCCTCGGGGGCGGCCTCGGCCTCGGCGACGGGGGCGGGTGCGGCGATGACGCCGGCCACGGCGAAGAGGAGAGCGGCGAGGGTCAGCTTCATTGTGGTGGTTGGCTGGGGGTATGTGTGAGCGAGGGATCCTAGAGTATCTCACTTCTCAAGGGAGTTGGCTTACGTTGAAGTGTGGTATGTCAAAATGAGGAGGATGGTCTGGGTCTGACTGGACTGAGAGGAGGGTCAGGTGAGTCGTATCATGAGGGATGAGCTCCCATTTATACACTTCTGGCTCTCTCGGCACGGTCATCCTGCGCTGAGCCAGAAACACACGACGGGCTCAAGGTTATCCCCACGCCTGATTGCGTCAAAATCCCTGCTTCGACGTCATGGAGGGTTCCAGCCGGGACCGCTAGCTCTGGCGTCAGTCAGTTGTTTCTGGGCGACGTGGGCGTCCAGAAGGATCTCACCTTGCCGCCCGCGAAGGGGTGGTCACTGAGACGCCCGCTGTGTACCTGGTGTCGAACCAGACTTGCGGCTGACACCAAGTCCCCTTTCCGCCAACCACCCGTCCCTGGCGGGATGGCAGAGAAGGATGGAAGATCGCCCCAGCAAGCTATTCCCCATCCGTGCAGAATCCGATAGGTCGCTTCCAAACCCTGAAGATGTGGAGGGTGTGTCACTGGCAGCTCCTGTGTGGTCAGCGCTGAAGGATGCCACCTCTGCTCTCCCGCCGGCCGTGCGGCTGCGCGGGACCGGGCGTGGGCTTGAGACCTGCAGGCCGCCACGCAAGCAGTGAGATGTCTGGGCCGCGGGCGATCGCCTCAGCGCTTCGATAAGGTAGGATTTGGAATGTCCCCGAGAGCTGCGACGCAGAGAGCTGGCCTGTTCTGCTCCTGAGCCTCCAGATAACAGCTATTTCGGGCTCTTCTTTCAAGCTGCCCGCGAGACATCAACTTATAAGCGGGGCGGCCGGGTGGATCTCGGAGGGACTCGATGCCGGCCTAACCATGTGGGGACCCCGAGCTTCCGGCACCTAGCGATGATGCATCCGGTTAGGCACGGGGACCATCTTGTCCTCTACGCTGTAGAACTGGCATCGTCTCCCCCAATTGCATTCCTGACGACGAACAAAGAATTGTCCCTCGGTGACCACTCTAGTCCATTTGCAGGTCGTCAACTGCATTCTGTCACGGTTTCCGCGCACCCATACTGAATACGAGGTTGCTTCACTGCATGCATGGGCGACGAGCGGTAGTCATCACGGGTGTGCTGGCACCAATGTCTCAATTTGGGGGGGTAAATCCTCACGCCAGGTGATCCAGTCGGAGAGGCGGCAGAGCGCAAACACAGCAATGATTGTCCCCGCCGCCCTTGGCCTCGTTGCATACGAGGCGGGCAAGCTTGGCCCAGTGCGGGCGAGGGTGTCAGACCGGCCGGAAACGAAACGCCAGCGTTATCGATCGCCGAGAGCGAAACGTCACGGCCCTACATCGATCCAAGACAGATCTTCGAATTTCTGCACGTATCACGCAGCCAGGCTCGCCCGTATTACCCCGCAGCCAAGCTGCCTGACCCCAACATCGTGAGCTCTTGGCCCGGAGGAGCTGTTCGGGGTTCACACACCCTCAGCCGCAAACGCCCATCGCCTTAGCGTCAGCAAACTATCGAAAGGCTCCCATCGGTCCGCACCTGGCCGAGCTCCCGCATGGAATTTGCATGATAGACGCATTCAGCTCTGGGTCTGACGGAATGCCAGAGGCGGGTGACGTGAGAGCAGGCTACAAGGGGGTTGGAGAGTTTGCTCCGGCACGGCGTTTTCTCGAGAGCTCTCTGGTCCATCGAGCTTTTTGATACTACTTTTTTCTTCACCTCATACAGCACGTCCTAGGACCATTCGGCTCCGAAACGATGTTCACCAAGCCAGAGGAAGAATCATACCAGCCGCTGGCCGAGAGGATAGATGAGTCCGAAGAAGACGACTCCTCCCCGACGGCGTTCAACAATGGGTCAAGAAGGTGCCCGCCGGCTCTGAAATGGATAGCTGCGGTAGCTGCCCTCGTGGCCACGAGCGTCATCTCCATGCAGTTCGGCGCCTTCATGGCATCGAGGCCAGGCAACCTGGACGCCGAGTGCGCAGAACACACGGCCCAGTGGTGTAAGTGCGGCTCTCCCGCGTTCTATCGACCCGGTTAACATGATTCCAGCACCCGTGTTGCGAGATGTTGGCATCAGATACGAATGGAAGACCTTCAACGGATCGTTCATGCGTGAGAACATTTACCGAAAAGACGGCTCGCCCGAGGTTGACGCAGCTTGGTCGGCTCTGGGCGTGGACTGTAAGTGCGCAAGCTCAAGACCCGTCCTCCACATGACGCTGACGATGAGAAGACCGAGCAGGACCCATCCCGACGGAAGACGGACTCGCCAGTGGCCTTGACCACTCGTACGTCCAGATGAATGAGAAGTACGGAAATGGCTTCTTCGTCAACGTGGAGGGCATGCACCATCTTCACTGCCTGGTAAGCATCGAGACAATCAGTCATACAGCATTGCCGAGCGCCTCAGTGCCTAACTCAGGTCCGTTCCAGAACCTCGTGCGAAAAGCGCTGTACTTCAACTACGACTACTACAAAGACCTCGGAGCCCACGCCTTCAAAAACGAAGAGCACATCCTCCGGCTCCACGTCAGTAAGTCCACCAACTCCCCCCCAAACCCGCCCCCCTCAGCCCATCTGACACCACCCCCCAGCCCATTGCCTCGACATCATCCGCCAGGTACTCATGTGCAACCTCGACACCGGCGTCCTCGGCCAGGTCTGGGCCAACTCCGACGAGCCCGCGGCCTTCCCGGACTTCAACACGCACCACCGGTGCAAGAACTTCGACGACGTGAGGGCCTGGGCCGAGAAGCATCAGGGGCCCGAGGACGCGCCCGAGGACTACCTGAAAGCGCCCGAAGACGGCGATGTGATACCAGAGACCCCTTGATCAGGCGGTCAGGGTGGCGGGGTTGTAATGTTCACGAGCTGTTAGATAGTAATACCTAGACGTTATTCATCCAGGTGCCTGGTCCCCGAGCCAGCCGATATCAGTCACACCAGCACATTGCTAAGCACGGTGAGTGCAGACATGCCGGGATAAAGCGCAGCGAGACCGCATCGGTTGACACGATATAGACAGGTTTGGTATCAGACAGCTATAGGAGCGTAATTGGACAAGCGAAAGAAAACAAGTAAAAGGAAGGACAGGCCCTGCCCTCCGTGATGCGATGCCCAAACGCCTCGCTCAATTGACAAATTACGACGGCAGCAACAGCTTCCCCTCCCGGTGACGCCTCTCAGCCCGTGACCCTCCTGACCCAGAGCGTGGTGGGCTCATACTCGGCGTTCTTGTCGAGCCTCTTGTACGCGCGATGGAGCTTGAGGCCGAGCTCGTACTCCTCGCGCTGCACATCCGAAAGTTCGGCCCTCAGCGCCTCGACCTTCCGCTTCTCAGCCTCGCGCTTGTGGAGCACAGCTTGGCTCGCCATGAGGTTATCCTGGGGCATGAGCTCCGTCATCTGCTTGATCGCCGTGTTGATGTTGATACGTCGGTTGCCCAGGGCCTCGAGGCGGGCGTTGAGATGAGCAACGCGGTCGTTCGCAGACATAAGCTCGGGCGGCGCAAGCGGCAGGGCCTTGCTCATCGAGAGCATCGAATCCGTCCGGCCGCTGTCGCGTCCTCTGGGTCCAATGCCCTTGTGCTGGCTCGGCAGTTGTGCACGCGCAGCCGTGGGGGAGGGCGACGCCTCGCCAGAGCTGGAGGCATAGGGCGACGACATGGAAATCTTGAAGGGCTGGTCGGTGTTGATGGCCGGGCTGGTGCTTCCGAGGCAGACCGGACGTCTGCGATCCATGACCGACTCGAATTGCGAGGGTGGTGTCGGCAAGGGGGGCTGGTCAGAATCGGCCGACGGACGAGGCGATCCGGCAGCAGCCGAAGTAGCGTAGGTGGTGACGCTGAACCTGGATGGCGGTTGAATCCAGGCTTCGGCAGGGGCTTGTGCGAAATGATCGACTGGCGGATCCTCAGAGTAGGGAGCGGGAGGCTTCTCGGTGGGTACGGGGGTCTGCTGCGGAGAGTAGACGCTGGAGGAGTATGACAGGTGAGGGTTGTGGTGAGGTTTGTTAAGAGCAAGGGGATTGATAGCCTGGGGTGGTTTCCTGCGGATGGCCTTCTGCTGATCGGGGACAGCGAGAATAGGGGTCGGCTGCTGCTGGCCGGGGCCACCATGGGAGCCCGCATCGGTCACGGCTTTGGCCGCGGGAGCGGGCGCATGAGGGCCCAAACGAGCGTCATCTCCGCTCGGAGGACTGGGATAGGCTTGGGCGCCGAGCTGAGACGATTGAGCGACAGGAGGAGGGCTGGGCGTTTGCTGGCCCGGATGGGTAGGTGTTTCAGGGGCGGCCGCGTTGGGCGCCGCCGACACATGGGACGAAGCCGTTGGCGTCTGATGCGGAGGGCTGCCGGCGGCGTCGCGGAAACCGGAGCTCGAGACGCGCTTGCTGCTCCTGCGGGGGACATTCAACGGCGGCACGGCGGTGGTGTCGGCCACGGGCTCGACGAGGGTCGTCCGCCCGCTGGCGCCGCGCCAGCCGGGGCGCTGATCCAGGGGCATCGGAGCCGTGACCGGCGCAGAGATGGCCGGCCTTCCGGGGACGTCATCCTTGGCCGCTCCACCGGACCTGAGCTTGCGGACGCGGTCCCCGAACGACTGGACTACGTTCCTATCCTGGCGCTGTGCCGGCGGAGTGCGCAGCTGGACCTGAGGGCGCTGGCCGACCTCCTGGGCGAACTCCTGGGGCCTGACCTGTCCCGCGCGGCCCGTGGTCGTCGGCTCGCCCGTCAGGTCGTCCCACTTGGTAGCCGAGAGGTTCCGCAGTCGCTCCCGCGACTTTGTCTCACGTAGGGTCGCCGTGGCGGCCTGCTGGTTCTGTCGTTTCTCGCGGCGCATGGTCGGGATGAAGCTTCGCGCCTGCGGCGCCTGGTTTTCCTTTTCCCTCTGCTGCTCTTCGAGGTATCGTTGGTGGTGCGCCCTGGCTATGTCGAGCTGAGACAGCGCGGGGTGCGTTTCCTCGATGGGCGAGACATCTTGGTCGTCGGGGAGGCGTCTGTTGAAGAAGAGGCACGTGGTCAGCAACCCAAGAACAGGGACCGTCAGGACAGGAAACGAGAAAATCATGGCTGGTGTCTGGATTTCGCTGAAGCCGCCGCCAAACCGGTTGGTGTCTGGCGGAGGAACCGCGTTGCAGCAGCCCAAGTGCAGGCGCAAGGACACCTTGCGGTACGGCGCGGGAAGGAGCGGCGGGGAAAGACTCACGCATTGCGAGCAGAGGCAACCTCGGGGGAGCTCGGTGGGGAGACATCCGCCACTGTCGAGCCGTAGTCCTTTCGAGTAGCCACGTTTGCGGATCTCGCCTTGAGCGGGGAATTCGAGCTGGAGGATTGCGAGTGGGAGGAGTCGGGGCGGTCGTCGCTTCTGGCAGGGGAGGAGTCAGCAAGTGAATGGAAAGAGAGAAAGCGACAGTCGAGGGCGGGCCGGGCGTGACAGAAGACACGGGCAGCAGCGGGTGGGAATCGGACACAGCACGTGCGTGCGCCGGGGTTTAATTGGGCGAGGGGCAGTTGAGGGCATCGCGAGAATTGCGCGCATCCCAAGAACACCAGCAAGCACTCACTGTTCAAGTTGTTGGCTCAAGTCGACCCTGTGCGCGACGCCTCGTCGGATCTCGTAGCGTCTGGTCGTCGGGGCCTGATCAATGCCGAGGCCGCTCAGCAGGTCGAAGTCTGGGTGCCAGCTGTCGTCCTTGTCGAGTTTCGTGGCGGGAGAGAGCGTGTGCCGCGAGCTGCGTCGCGAGAGAGTGGCCACGGGTCTGCTGAAGAGGGGCTGGAGGAGTGAGGATGTCCTGGAGTCGGAGACAATCGTACTGGCACTGGTGACGTGTCCGTGGCGGCGAGGGGAGAGAGGGAACGTCTTCTGCCTGAGTTGTTGCTGATGATGATGATGTTGCTGCGCCTCGGGGCTGGTGTTGGCTGTGGCCAAATGCTGGGGGCTCAATGGCAGCGTGCCAGTGGCGACTGGCGCCAGTGCGGGCCTAATGCGGTCCCACATGACGGCGGCGGCCCCTGCTGAAAGGCCGGCGCGCTCAGCTCACTCAGCTGTAACGACTGGCTCTCCAGGCCCCGGACCGTTTTTTTGACGCCTCCTGGGCGGCCGTTGTTTTGGACCCTGGACGACTCCGAGCTGCAAACACGCGCTGTCGTTCGACCAGCCCTACCGTCTGCCCAAAGATCCCACCGCGAGCGGAGCCTCGAGTGATCAGCGGTGTTCCTTGATTTCCGTCAGATGGATGAATCCCTCCGCTCCAAGGCCAGTTGGCCAGTTGCCAGTCAAGTCCGTCGCCAGCCAAGGATTCCAGAAGTGTGGACTTGCTGTCCTGTCGATCGAGGTCGGGTCGTCAACCCCGGGATTCCGTGGAAAGCAACCCTCCAAGCGTTCGTCCGCTCGCCAGGGGCCGGTCCCCGTCTTGATATAAATGCCCGATGAACACGACCGCGTGTCTGGCCGAGTCCTGCTTGTTGTCGTCTGCCAGCGCGCGCGACGTCGATGCTGGAATGGTGGCGCCTCCCAAGGGGCTCATCTGCCGTGTCGCAAAGCGGGCGATCCTTGGCCTCTCGTTCGTCGACGGCGTGCAAAGGGTCGAATGAGGGAACACCTTCGCCCGTCCAATCTCAGGCGGGCGACGTGACGTCCATATACAACCCGGGTCGGGAGCAGAGGCACCGAGTTTCGTCTGAGCCTGCTGGCTGGCTCTTACGGGACCGCACACAAATAAGATGAGGATGGAGTCTCTCCCACTCGTTGTCAGGGACGCAAACTCGCCGACGGGCGAGGTCATACGTCAAGCGTCCAATATTACGAAAAAGAGCCATCAGCCCGGCCGCCTCAGTCCCCATCGCAGCGGCACATGAGCCTGTCACGGCTGGGGGCGCGGTGGATTCGCCTCTTTCTTCGAGTATCGATAGCTTGGCCTCGACGACGAATTGCTTGCTCAGTCCATCATGATCAGATCCGTTGGCTGTCACTGGCCACGGACCCTCCTCACCGGCAATAGTTAGGTGGTCTTCCACTCTCACCTGTCGCCGCTAGCTCGATCAAGCAACTGCCAGGGCGCCCACGGCAGCCCGGCAGTCCGGGAGGTCTTCAGGGGCGGGTCGGCAACAAGTCTGCCTCTGTGCCGTGCCTGTGCTCGACATTTACTCCGATGTACGAGGAAGGTCGTACAGGAGAGCTTCGTTTCGTCGGCATGTGCCTCTAGAAGATCAATCATGTGAGACTCCTCCTGCTGACCACGCTTACTTGGTGCTTTTAAGCATATGCAACCCCGGAGCAGCGTGTTTCCAGTCTCATCGACGGTGCCGTGACATTCCGCCCTCCGCCAAGCCAGGGGCCCCCCTTGCTTCCAATTTAGGCCCATTCCCCGTCCGCCACTAAATGAGAAATGGCAGGGGTCGAACGGCGTTTCAGAATCCTACTCTAATTGGAGTAGTTGACGTGCGCGGTAGCAGTGCTCGATATGATCCAAAAACCCGCTCATCGACCGCAGCCGGGACGTTGCCGCAAGAAGTGGACGGCGCGGACCAACGCCTGGGGGAACAAGCTCCGACAATACACTGGCGGGCAACTCGCCTCGCCGATGAATCTCATACAAGTACGTGGTACGGCATCCTCGACACACACGTCCGTAATCCGCCCCGGACTCCGTCAGGTACGGGAAGCGAATGGGTGCCATGCCGCCAAAGTCGTCCTCCACCGTGGTCGACTTCGACGGCAGTCGTGATAAGTCGCAGCCCGGAGGTTCGAGTGGCGCCGCGTGAAGCTGCTTGAGAACCCAGAACTGCTTCGTGGTCATTTTCTCGGTGCGCTCTATCGGGTTGAACTTTGCTAGGTTTTCGATCGACCCATGGACCTCGATTCCCAGCTGCTTCGCCTGCTTCACGCAGACGAGGCGATATACCCGGCGGCGCATGACTTGGAACCTGACGCAGTACATGCCAGGTATGCTATACATGACGGGGATCCTCCCAAGCTGCCTGTTCGTCAGGCCGAAGCACTGCTTGGCGATGGCCGGTGTTGTCATCCGAAAGGCGTGGTTCTGGTGCAGGCATTCGAAGCAGACTCTCTCGCAGGGTGGCAAGAACAGGAAGCCGCCAAAGTCGAAGCAAGAGGCGCACTTGTCTGATCGGAGCGTCTGGCGCAGCAAAAGGGCGGAATGATAGCGGAGGAGCCGCGTTTCTCCCAACGCAGTCAACACATTGGGCGCGTGCTCCATCACCTCTCTGTATGCCGGCAAGGCCTCGACGACCGCCTGTCCCCGGAGAGACGCACGGGAGAGTCGCGAAAGGGACTGGAAGTCCACGAGGTTAAGGACAAGCAGTAAGAGCTCAACGGGCAGGACGTCGAGTGAGCCGAGCGATGGGCAAGACACCTCACGGCGTATCCCTGAAGGCCGTGCTGGGGCGACATTCCGTATCATTCCCTGAAGATCTAGCTCCATGGTGCAGGTGAGCTTTGAGATGAGCGCCTCGGAGGCTGCTGGGTGGGATGCCATTATCTCAGGTGAAGCCAGCCATGAAGCAGGGTAGTGTCAAGCAGTGTGCCCTCCGATCGTGTTTGTTGACCGGCAGTTTGCACTGCAGGAGTTGTCGATGCTCAAACAGCGAGACATTGTTCAGCACAGACCTCCACGGAGGGTGGGCGATGCGGGCGTCCGGAGGAGCACATGGACCGTGCCCGGCCCGCCGTTTGGTGACACCTGCAGAGCCAGGGGTGGTGAGACCTCAAATTCCACCCGACAGGAATGTATGGCCAGCGACGCTTCAAGTTGCAACACCATCCCCCAGAGATAATCACCACGAAGTCACAGCCAACCATCTCCGCTCCGTGGCGAGTGTCTAAGAACAGAGCATTCCAGACTCACCGCCCATCTTCAACAGCTGAACCCCCACGTTTCACCATCAGACATCTCGGCCGGCAACGAGCAACACCTCGTCGTATTAACGGCATCCCCCACCAGACCATCCTGCAGATGAAGCATCTCTAGAAGCTGGCTGTGATGCATATGCGTGCTACCTAAATATGTCATGATCCGTACCTGTCGGGCTGAATGACGCCAGATGAACAGCAAAGTGGTATCGTAGTGCGCGCCCGAAATCCCGCCCGTTCCATAACCCAATATCCCCCATCTCATGAAGCATCCCTCCCCGTAACGCCGTCCCTACAATGATCAAGACGAGAATCTCAACGGGAGCGCCGGGAACCAGGGCCAGGCACACCAAGGCAAGCAACGGTCTTGGTTCTATATCCGCCGCCTGTCCACGGCTCCTCACTCCGCGGGAATGTCACTCCCCGAGTCGGAGCTCGACTCCACATCCACGGGCTCCTCCCGCGAGACGCCCCGCCCGGCAATCCCCATCGATATCCTCTGCGGCTGGGACCCCCCGTACGACGAGTGCGGCCGCGGCGCGCCCGGGCCCGCCAGCTTCGTCGGGTCCTGCGTCACGGCCGTCGCGCTCGAGCCCGTCAGGCCGCCCGTCAACTGCGACACGGCCAGCTTCTTGATAGGCGGCAGCGACGACGACCAGTCCTCCTCCAGGGGCCGCTTGGCCCCGTTCGGCCTGGGGATGTTAGCCGCCGTCCACTGGCTGGACGAGGGGGTGGTCGATGCCGCCGACGGCGGTCCCTGTGGCGTGGCCGGGGGCGGCTTGATCGGCGTCGCCACGGCCGGCAGTCCGAGGCGTTCCCTCTCCGCCGCCATGGCTGCGGGTCCCCGCCGCTCCCGCAGCCGGATACCGTACTTCTTCCGGATCTGGCTCTGCTTCGTGGCGTGGCTGTTCTTCAGGCTTGCCAAGCGCTTGTCGAGGCTGCTGGGCTCCCATGTGCGGCGGGCCTCATCGATCTTCAGTTTGAACGAGTCCTCCGCGGCCTTCATCTCGTTGTCCATCCTGATCTTCTGCTCAGGGGTGAGATGAGCAGCCGCTCGACTTGCAGAGGAGTTGAAGTTGTCGGTGGGATAGGGCGTCACCACTGTGGGCGTCTTGGGCGTGCTATTGGCCACCGGTCCCGCCGGAGGTTGTTGTGATGGAAGGTCGCTTTGCACCAGCGGCGAGTGGGCTGGAGCGGGGGGCGCAGAAGACGGGGTCGCGGAAGCCGGGGGCATAGGGGCAGAGTTGGGCAGTGGCTCCGGCGCCCTGGCAGGCTGAGCAGGCGTTGTGGGCGGCTGCGCAGGCGTCGTGGACGGCGGCGCAGATGGAGACGTGGTTGTAGGGGGACCGTCGGTAAAGTCTCCGCATACCTTGTGTCGCGTGTGGTACTGGAGTCCCATGGGACTCGTGAAACCCATGCCGCAGAACGGGCACCGATTGTAGTATCCCTTCCCTTGCTTTCCTTCTGGCTCACCCTTCAGGCAGACTCGTTTCTTGATGTGCTAGAACACGGATGTCAGAATGGGCCCCAGGGGTCAGGTGGCGGTAGTGGTGGACTCACGTAGGAATGTGCCGACGGGGCCTTGAAGATTCGGCCACAGTCCCCGCATTGTGGTAAGCTTCGTTTCCCGTTAGGCATGGCCTTCTGTGCAAGCGGTGGCAATTGGGGCCGCGCCGGCGGCTGACCCTGCGCTGCTGCTTCGGCCTGTGGTGGCTGCTGGCCTTGAGCTGGCGGATGCCACGGCGCTGGCGGCTGGCCATTCACTATCTGCTGGAACTGAGGGGGCTGATGAACTTGGTTTGGCATTGCCCCTTGTGCAGGCCGAGGCTGAGATGGGTGTTGCTGCTGCTGTAGCTGCTGCGGCTGCTGCGGTGGTGGCGGAGGTAGCGGTGGCTCCGGCTCCGGCTCGTCCTCCTCCTCAATGTCACCAACGTCGTAGCCCAGCCGCTCCGCCCTCGCCAGCGAGTTCAGCAGCGTCTTCGCCGGGATCGAATAAAGCCGCTGCGCAACCGCCTTGTCGAGGAACTTCGGGCCGGCCTTGGAGAGCAGGATGTCCGCGACGTCGTCGAGGAGCTGCCTCGACATGGCGCCCGCGACCTGCACCTTGGTGGCGTGGACCAGCGTCTCGCCGAAATCCCGCATGGCGCGCTGGAGACTGGCCGGGCGCGCGTTGTGGACCGAGGCGTTCATAATGAAGGCGGTGTGGTAGTCGGAGCCGATGAGGCACCGCTGCCAGTTGTCCCGGACGACTCGCCGCACGGCCGCGGTCGATACGGACTGGAGGCAGAGCGCGAGCCGGTCGCACTGCTGCAGGAATGACGGGTCGTGCAGCTCCGCGTGGGACCTTTCCGGTGAGATCGCAGTCGCGATGTGCGGTGCTTGCACACGCTGATGGTGAGCAGGGGGCGGTTGTGTAGCTGGAGGTTGATGTAGGTATTGGTTTGCCGGGCCAGGGTGCGCCTTGAGCATGCCGAAAAGGGGACCTGGAGCCTGGGTCATCTGCGGCGTCATGGGAGAAGCCGGATGGCCGCCATCCTGGCGAGGCACTTGCGGTGGCCGAGACTGGGTCGGCAATGCTGGAGAGGCGGATGCTGTGGTGGACTGTGTTGCCGGTGGTGGTATAATAGAGGCGATAGACGGCAGCGACTCCGGTCTGCTAGGGAGGACCGGTGAGGCCTGCGGCGGCGGCGCGACGGAGGCCGAATTTCCCGACTCGTCTTTGCCATCCTGGGGGGCTGCCGGAGAGGCGTCGGCGGCCTCTGCCGACGTCTCAGGCGGCATGCTGCTGTCGACGATGCGTTTGTCTCGGTGAGCTCGGTGGGCCGGACCTTGGAGCTGAACTGAGCTGAGGTGGGTGCTGCAGTGCAGTGGGCGCGTCTCAGACGCGACACGGGTCTTGTCGGACCGTTAGGGGCTGACGGGACGACTTTTGGACTAGGTACGGGCAGCACCCTCGCAGCTTCCCATGTCAATGCTGGGTCCGCCACAGCGAGAGGAAGCAGCACATACCACTTCGAGTCTCCGCTCCTTAAAGCGGTGTGGTCCTGGTTAGGATCTCGAAAACGAGCGACAGCTCCGTTTGCTTCGCTGTTGACGACGAGACGCAGTGCGACGGATACGCCACTAATTATAATGCTATAATAAAAAAAGAGAAAGGAGCAGGGTAGGCTCTCTTTTATAGCGAGAGTATAACTTTTTTAGTGGCTTGCGCTAACACACCACTAGTCCCAATTCGGCTAGATCTACACGTATTACTATCAATGCTCTTTCAAAGAATGGTCAGATATTAATTATGACCGTCACGTATCGAAAGCGGGATCAATTCGCAAGATTCGGATTTCATAGGACGCTATCGATACAGATATGCATGACCCACCACCAACACTCGTCCAAGTTCCATCTTCACACCACTTCTCACCCCAGCGCCCTGCGCCGTCTGCCTGGGGCGTCACCGTTCGCTCGGCAGGAAGCGGTTCGCAGTACTTCGCATACACCTTCTGCATATCCCATCCCTTCTTCTGACACAAGTCCCTCAGGAGATAGTTCAGGGGGAGAAACCATCGTTCCCGCAAGGCACGTGCGGTGCGCCGTCCCTTGCCTCGCCGTCCGGCGATCCACATGGAGCGCTCGGGGGTCTCGAGGCACTCACCCTAGAAGCTCTCGAGTTGGCCCCCTTTGAGCCCCAGGTTGACCTTGAGTCGGTGATTGACGACTCGCTCGCGCAGTTTGGCGAGATAGGCGTAGCGGCTCAGCCACTTCTCGTCGGACCATCCATGCGTCGTCAGGCCGGTATGGATGGAATACTGCGGCAGGAACTCTGTCCAGCCTTCGTCCATGGCGTGCTGGTGGCGGGCGACAAAGTCGAGAAAGCCCTGGTCGCAGTGGTTGATGTGAGCGTCAAAGAAGGGGATGAGTCGTTCCAGTCTCTTGGCAACCCTTTGTTCTTCCTCAGGGGTCCATTGCGCCTCGAGAGACCTCGGGAGTTCGGCCCACACCTGGAACAAGCGAACCACGGCCTCATCATCCTGACTCCAATCGGCGTTGAAGGTTGGTTTGTGGCTGTTGTTAATGTTGAGATCAGCGAGCTCGGAGACAGTATGGGCCACGTCGCTTTCGTATCTGGTCGGGTAAAGGTGTTGTCCGAGGGCAGTGCTTCCGTGGACGCCGGGGTCGGACTTGACCTGGCCGTTCTTGAGTTGCTGCTGTTCTTTCTGCTGCTGTGCTGGGTGTTGCTGCTGCTGTTGCTGCTTCTGCGGCTGCGGCTGTTCTTTCTGATGTATACGTGCTGCCCCGGCTTGCACTCGTGCCTGCATCTCGGCCTGGATCTGTGCCTGCATGTGTCCCTGTATCCGTGCTTGCATCTGTGCCTGGATCTGCTGTGATGCCGGCTGGATCTGAGGGACGTACCCGAATCCGCCTCCATACTGGGCAGCGACTTGTTGTTGGGCAAGATGGGGCGGATATGCCAGCGACGGCCATGCGAACATGCTGGGAGGCTGTTGAGATTGTCTGATATTTCGAAAATCTGTCACCATCCCGGGCTGGGGAATGTTGTCGGCCCCATCGACCTTGATGAACGGGAACCCCGAGTTGCGGGCGTTGTCGTCCATGGTCTGGCCAGACATGTCAGTCGTGGCCTGGACCCTCGAACGAAAAGGCTCACCAAGAGTGCTTCTGAAGTATTGGAGAAACAGGTGCAAAGACCCGCAAGAGAGGCACAATACTTCTGGTGGTAATAGTGGACTGATGAAGCTACATCTGCTGGCAAGTCGGCCTCGGTGTGTTCGGTGTCTGTGGCAGAAGTCGAGGATGTTGGTGTGCAATGCTGTAGGCGAACCTTGATGTTGGACAGACTTCGGGGGTCTAGAGTGACAGGAGGAACAATCCGGAACTCTAGCAGTCAGGATCAACCTGTGGTAGCAACGGTCGTGTCCTGAGGTGAACAAAAGAAGAGAGGCTCTTGCAGTACATAAGAGTATGGATGGGACAAGACACACGGGGATCCCGGAAAGTAAGACTGAAGAGTCAAACGACGGATTTCAGGGAACGGACAAGAAGGAGGTTTCAAGGCAGGAACAAGGCCACTCGACCAGGGTCTGCCGGGCTCCAGGGCAGTCGCGACTTGTCGGCACGGCTTGAACTGGAATTCCCCCGACAACCTGAGGCGTCGCGAGAAACTCCCATCTCTTCAACAATGAACCTCAGGCGCTGCGCTTGGACGGGTTACTGAAAGGCCCTGTGAAGCAAGAACGAAATCACGGCTGCCCGCAATCAAAAGTAGGATGATAGGTCATGGGCCCCATACTTTGATGAAAGGCCCCGGGGCCTTCTGGAAGCATCACGATCCAAGGAGACGGCGACATCGAATACATTACGCAATAAAAGGCCGAAAGTCTGGAGACCTTCCATCCTGGCAAAGAAACAGTTCCTCCGGCGAAACACGCCAACTCCGTAAACGCCCAGCAAGCCCGGAATGAACGAACCAAGAAGCCATCCTCGGGCTCAAACCGGCTCCCCAATGGCAGCGAGCATCAACCTCCTGTAGTCGCCGCTCGTCTCCCCGTGGATCCGGCTGGCCAGGCTCCTGCCGTACTTCTTCTGATACGCCCCCTTGACGTTCGCGAGAACGTTGGGGTCCCAGTGGTACCGGATGACGCGGCCGACGAGGAGGTGGTCCTTGGTTCCCATGCCCTTCATCGCGTCCTCCAGCAGCTTGGCGGCGTGCATGTACTTGTCGGCGGCGTTGCGCACCTGGTAGAGCAGGGCGTCCTCCATATGGCCGGAGAATTCCTACACATTATCATGTCAGCATTGCGCTCCCCGAGTCCTCACTCCGTGGCAGATACTACGTACCGACTTGATCACGTCCTCGAGGTTCTTCCTAAACTTCTGCTCGTAGGAATACGCGATGGCGCGGATCTGGTTGTCGTTCCTCGTCGACAGGATGGCGCAGAAGATCATCTCGTCGGTGCCCATCTTCGCCTCGCCCGCCCGGTACAGGTCCATGACGTCCTGGTCGACCTGCTGCGGCACGACGGGCGCCGCGTCCTCGGCGCGGTTCGCGCCCATGACGATCTCAAAGTGCCGCTTCGTCTTCATGCTCAGGTCGTTCCTGACGTCCTCCTCCATGCTCCGGTGGAACGTGGCCTGGTACGCGCCCTTGATGGCGCGGATGTCCGCGTTCGAGCGGCCGAGGAGCACGTCGTTGAGGATCCGCTCCTTGGTCCCCGGCCCGTCGACTGCGTCGCGGAGGCTGAAGACGTCGCTGTGCAGGGGGCCGCGCACGATGGAGACGAGGCCCTTCTCGAACCACCCGCTCGTCTCGGACTTGATGTCCGCCTCGAGGTTGCGGTTGAACTGCCGCTGGAAGGAGTCCCGGATGGCCGCGATCTGGAACGGGTCGCGCGTCGCGATGGAGCGGATGAGGGCCTTCTCGTCGGTCCCGAAGCCCTTCATCGCCTGGCGGGCCGCTGCTGCGTCAGGGCCGCCGTCCCACTGGATGATCTGGGGCGCGCCGTAGCCGAGGGACGGGGGCGTTGGCTGCACCGGCGGGCCGCCAGGGGGCGCTCCGTATTGACCCGGCGGCGGCGCGCCGTACCCTCCAGGGGCGGGCGACGGCTGTCCGTACGGCGCAGGGGGCGGCGGAGGCTGGCCGTACTGTCCGGGAGGAGGTCCTGGCGGTGGCTGGCCGTATCCCTGGGGAGGCGCCGGAGAGTGTCCGCCGTAGGGTGCTGGCGGAGGCGCTCCGTACTGGCCGGGTGGCGGGTAGCCCTGGGGAGGGTACTGACCCTGAGGAGGAGGATACTGGCCCTGGGGAGGGGGGTATTGGCCTTGTTGCGGTGGGTATTGCCCGTGCTGCGGAGGATAAGGGCTATGAGGAGGAGGATACTGCTGTCCGTATCCGCCCTGCGCGGGGGGATACTGCTGGCCGTAGCCTGGGTCTGGCATGGTGTCAGCGGCCCGGAGGCAATGTGATGTGCAAAATAGGACTTACTCGGGGGGCCGTAGCCGTAGCCGGACATGTTGCGGGGGAGAGGGCGAGTGTGAAGTGTGACTCTGTGGTGTCAAGTGAGGTGATTTAGGACTGAGGGCTGACTCCGAGATGAGAGCGGGAGTCTGAGTCGAGTCGCGTCGTGTGAGGTGATGCGGGGGCGGGGTCGGGCTGCTTATTATTTGGAGGGGCAAGTCTTTTAAGGGCCAGATATGATTAACGATGCGAGCGAGGACGAGGCGTAGGGAACGCGCAAACGATACGAGGCTGTGCGCTTAGGGACCGAGGGCGATCTGTGTTTAAATCCAAAGATGCCCAAGATGAGGCCAAGAGGCGTTGGAGCAGCGGCGAAACCGGTCGTTAGGGTCATCGACGGTGGCTTAGCACGGGGAGACAAACGTCATGGCGCGTCGCACGCTCGAGGCTGCCTCCCGGGTCTGCCTCGGGCCACCAGAGAGTCAGATCTTGGTATCGGTTGTGTGACAAATTATACGGCGCTTATCCGGGCGATTCTTCTATTGAGTGTCCTGCGAAGAGTCTCACAGCATGCATGTGCCATCAGCTCATGACCTCCGAATCTGTCGATGTAATGCGACAACAAGCTCCAGTGCCAATCGACGCACGATGCTTGTCCTGCAGGTTTTAGGGCCAAGCCTTACGACCCCTGTCGCATCCACTCACCCCTCCTGTGGCTGGGCCCAGTCACGTGGACCTGAAGAGTCAACCTCGAGATCGAACACCGCCTGCCATGGAAATTACGAGACCCATTGGATCGTAACAAATTCTCAAACACATTTCATCTGATGCAGATGCGACTGCAGCGCCGATCCCCACGCGGAGTGGAGGGCGCCAAAACCCGCACCAGGCCCAGGGGCTCGCTGTGGCGCAAATCCAGGTGGCTGGTTGTGCTAGCGCGCTTCCAACGGCCTGGACCTGCGTCACCCCCCTGTCCCTTTGTTCGTCCAGGCCCCCAAAGTTCGTCCCAACCACCACCATTTACCATCGTCAAGTGCTGCACCAGCCATCCCAATAGCATCGCCGGGCCACGCGCGGCCCCCCGAATAAAACCATGGCTCTCGCTTCGCCTTTGTGTCCACCTTTTTCTTCCCCGTGTTCTTCGTTTCCCACAGTGATCGACCACGCTTCTCCCTCGCCTGTCCCAGACACTCGAGGTCCGTGATCCTGATTCATCCCACGCGCAGTTGCGTCGCATTCCACCAACGACCACCACCATGCGCGCCCTCAGCTCCTGTCTCCTGCTCGCTCTCTCCGCCCACGTCTCGGCGCACCCCTTCTCTCCACATCTGCAGGCTCGAGCTGCCACCACGACGAGCAAATATTACCCCATCGTCAACGTCGACGGGCCCGATGGCGATGGGAGCCCTCCGACGGTCACGGTGACCAAGCACGCCCCGACAGCCACCGTCACGCACCGCGTCACCGACACGGTCGTCCACACCAAGCACCAGCCCACCACCGTCATCTCGGTCGTGCCCGTGGACGGCAAGCCGGACGAGAAGGACGGCCAACCTGATCCCGTCACCGTCACTGTCTGGGAGAGCGATTCTTCCTCCTCGGCGGTCTCCAGCTCCACGACGACGACAACAACTACCACGAGTCGTCCGGCCGTGGTCGACCCAGAACCCGAACCGACGCACGAGATAATCCGCCCCCCGCCCCCGGTCAGCTCCGAGTCTTCGCAGACTACCTCGTCGCAGACTATCGAGAGCGAGAGCTCGTCCCTAGGTCCCTCGGAGTCGACCACCGATGTTTACTCGTCATCCTTCGTGCCTCGACCGTCAACCACCACGACTACATCTTACACGATCGAGTCCGAGAGCTCTTTCGCCCCAATCCCGTCTCCCATCTCGCTGCCTGCCCCAGAACGGCCCGGCCCCGAACCCGAACAGACAACCACGACGACTGACTCTGTCGAGTCCTCCCCCGTACCCGACGCCTGGGTGCCTGCGCCTCCATCTCCTGTTTCGGAAGAGCCCACAATCACTTCGAGCGTCGAAGTCGCGCCTTCCAATGTCGGGGACTGGTCGCCTCCAGCGCCCGAGTGGCCAGCTGAGTCCAGTGCAGCCGAGTCCTCGTCGGTCTTCTCCAGCTGGGTCGCTATTCCTACCACATTCTCGACGGCCACCTTGAGCATCACATCGTCCCCGACCCCCGAAACTACAAGTACTCACGTCCCCGACGACGGTCTATGGCATTCCTCGAAATACCCTTCCTGGAACACGACGAGCGTGGCGGGCGCATCAGAGTAAACTCAGGGCCAAGCCCTCGAGCAGTGTACGATTTCTACAACGAGTTGCATTTCTTTCCAGCGCGGCGCATTATATAGGGTTTTGATTTTCTATTGAGGGGATGTCATGAGACAAAGAAGAGACGGACACAGTGACGGAATTGATGGGCATAATGAGAGAAGTCTCTCGACATCAACGGAGCCCAAGAGAGGGTTTCCCCGCGGCACTCACCAAGAGCTGGAACTTGTCGCCGCCGGGGCCAGGGTCGGGCCCTGGCACAATTAATCAGAATAGACGGGAATACACCACCAATAAAGAAGTGATCCAAGTCCATTCGGATGCCACCCATCCCGCTCCGAGTCCGTTGTTCGCGGCGTGGCTGCGACCACGTGCTTACCCGAAATCGACATGAATAGGACTCGGGGGCCTATTCATCGGCCCCGGAGCGCGCTCTCATTCGCCGGGGATGGCCTCCTGCCGGTCGAGTTGGCCGCCAGGGAGCGGCGAGACACACGGGGACAAAGCCCGCCAAGCTGCCCAGCTGAACCGGAACGCCGCGCATGTGGTTAGATTGCCGTGGGCGAGATGCGCTTCCCAACCGTGCTTCTTGGGCCCTGGATGCACCATGGGCTGATTGAGCGTGATGGTTGTTTTCTCACTCTCACATGCGGCGGCGCATCCTTCTTATATGATGCCGGGTGCTCCAACCCCTTGGCGACGGGCGCGAGATGCCTGGTGGGTGGTCTTGGGCCACGCTCTGTCAAAGGCCTCGAGACTCTCGCGACCTTCATCGTCCTGAGGGCCTGAAACTGGATATCCTTTGCATTCAGTCGATATCAAACTCCCACTCACCGCTTCAGAATACCCCCAGTCGTCAAAATGTCATCCGAACCCAACTCGACCGTTCCCAGCCCCGACCCCGACGCCCCGCCGGCGATGCCCCCAGGCGGGCCGATCGTGGCGGTCACCCGGCCCTCCGCCGCCGCCATCGCCGTCCCGATCGTCATCTTCTTCGCCGTCGTATTCGTCCTGGTAGGGGGATACTTTGCCCTCAATCGGTGGTCTCGTCGACGAGAGGCGACCGAGGAGCGAGCACGCCGAGTCAAGGCCGCCAAGAAGCGGGAGATGGAGCATGGGCGGCGGCAGAGGGCCAGGGAGGCCGAGGAGGAGCGCCAGATGAAAGGGCTGGATGATATGGAGATGGAGGAGCTGGAGACGCCCGGGAGGAGTAAGCGGCCCGGGGAAAGTGAGGTGTGAGGCGGGAGATATTCGACGCGGGGGATCAGGCACCTTGGGCCGCAGAAGCCGGGATCTCGAGTGTAAGTCAACACCGCCCCCATGCCGGCTCCCCGTTGCCCCTTGAACATGGCCAGTCCGGATCGATCAAGGGCACGATTGTGTGCTGACTCTGGAGTAACAGCACGCTTCCGGGCCCCCGACGAGGCGAGCGACGCAGCCAAGTCCCGCGGTGAAGGACCAGCAGCCGCCCAATTACTGCACAACACGTCCGATGCCGCCCCGGGGCACGGGATGATGGCCTGGCCTGACAGTACCACGACCCACCACTGGGCATCAACGAGGCGTGCGGCGTGATATGGCGGTGACTGACGGTGACGAGGGAGTCAAAAGGGGTTCTGTGGGCGATTCAGCGGGATTGATCGGTCCCAGTGCTTCACCCTGCGAATTCCAGGTCTCCTCGTCGCCTCGTCAACTCGAGATTCCACCGCCCGAATGCGTACATAAGCAAAGCCACTCAAGCTCCGCGGCATGGTCAACATCAAAGGATCAACATTTACACCAAATCAACACCACTGTCGAGGATGATCGTCCTCCGGCATTTCATTCTCATTTTCACACTCCTAGCGACGCTCTCGTTGCAGGCCGGTGTCCCAAGCCCTACTTCGACAGTGCTCAGTTCCGCCCAGGCAATACACGACACACCCGCCCAACCACACATCAAACTCGACCGTCGACAGCAAGCCGAGGGGTCTGAATGTCCCGACGCAGAAGGCCAATGGAACTGCATGACCACCCGCTGGCAGCGATGCGCGAGCGGCCGCTGGAGTGTTGTGATGGACGTGGCCGAGGGCACGACGTGTTCGCCCTCGGGGCTTACACACGAGTTCACCATTAACCACGGGGATTCATCACGGAGCACGAGCGGCGCGTCGCCTACCGCGGGCGCGCCGACGCCGGCGGGTGCCGGACGCTTGGCTGGGACGATTGCGATTCCCGTTTGTATCATGGCTTTTCATCTGTTCAGGTTTGGTGTGCGGTAGCCGGGACGTCGAGGGTTGGGAGGCGACCCGGGGCTTTGACGAGGGGAATGCCGAGATGGACAAGCCGGCCGGACTCAGATGGGCGGGAGTCGTCAATGAGTTGGCATCTGCATTTACAAGGAATCTCACACGAGAATAGTCCGGTATGCTTCAGTTAAATCAACGCAACTGACTTCATTTCAATGCCATGCTCACTCTTTCTCCAGGCTGTGAGGCGAACAGCCAGCATCGGTTCTTGGGGCTGTCTTGATGTGACTTACACCCCGGGCCCCAGCGTTGCTATGCGCCACTTCAACAATATGAATTACTCTCTGCTTCATCCTGTGAGCGACATGTTTGACTGGTTATGGGTGAATAAATTGATTTTCAAGGCTCGCTGCTTACGCCGTTTACACCACAAACCCAAAGTCCTCCCGCTTGCTCCCGTCCTCCTCTGCTACCTGGAGCTTCCTCTTCGACTGGCAATAGGCTGTTCATCACCTGATAAGACGCATCGTGTGCATTTTCTTTTTACCACGCTGAAACCCGCCCAGGATTTTGCCATGAGATGGTTTCGCCCCTCATGATGGTTGCGGTTGCTGGGCGTGACATCACCATGTCTATTTCGGGAATAAAGGGCCAAGAAGCGTACGACAACATCAGTCCGTGCGCCTTTGATGATGCTGACCCCTCCACCTGCGACCGTTGACGTGAAGCCATATTCATAATCACCACTGCGATCAACTGCTCATCATCTGCCCGGCACTACTCGACGTCCTCTATGCCCTCAATCACCAAACTCTTCGGCAAGGGCCGGGAGGATGATGCGCCGCCTCCGTACGAGGAGTTCGACAGCTCTCGGCCACAGCCCGGCCCATCTGCACCTCAAGCCGGTCCGTCGTCACCATCAACCTCGCCTTCACCCTGGCTCCAAATCCCCCAGTGGCAGCAAGGCCAGCCGGTGAACCAGGGCCATGGCATCCCGCGCCCACATTCCGCACACGAGCCCTTCCCAAACTTCCACAGCCCAAGCCCGAGTCCGCAACCACTGGCGTCGCCCATCTCACCACGACCCCAGCACCTCTCACCATATCCCGGGCAAGCAGCCCACCAGCAGTCCCAGCACGCCTTCAGACAACGACTCCGCGGACAATCGAACCCCTCCGCGCCCCAGATGATCCCGCGCCAGTTCCCGCAAATGTTCAACGTCTACCTCCAGGCGTTCAGCCGGACCATGTTCCTCGCCGAACACCAGTCCCAGCCCATCTACGCCCTCAAGTCCCACAGCGGCCTCGGCTCCGACGCCTCCCTCGTCCTCCACTCGGGCCCGACGGACGGCCMCCCCCCGCTCGCCACCCTCGAGCTGGAGTCCTTCAGCCGGTCCATGGCCGTCACCCTCCCGCCGGCGCCCCACCCCGGCGCCCCCGTTGTGGTCGAGCTGCAGGGCCTCTCCGACTTCCCGCACGCGAGCTACGTCTTCATCATCGAGGTCGGCAACGCCGGTCCCCGCGCGCGCGGCGGCGGCTGGCCGCTCGAGCAGTTCGAGTGGCGGAGGAGCCGGGGGGACGCCGTGGCCAGCCTCGGCGGGCGCGGGTACGGGTGGAAGCTGGTCCGGCTCGCGGGAGGGCCGCCGCCGGGCGCGAGCATGCAGGGAAAGGTGCGCTACGTGACGGGCGGCGACAGGGGGAGCGATGGGTCGGAGGTTGTGGCGGCGTGGACCGAGACGGGGTATAGCATGTCCAAGGCGATGCGGTTTGCCTTCTTCGGCACTGGCGCGTCTGGGCTGCTCGGGGAGAGGTGGGCGATCATGGCCGTCATGACTGCCCTGGGTATGTTTGAGCGGGATCAGCGAGCCGAGAGGAGACGGCGATTTTGAGGTGCGTGCGCCTGTTTGGGGGGTTGCGGCTGGAAAGGGGAAATGCAGCCATCATCACTTTGCCCACCGGCGTGGAGATCAACTGTCCCAGGCCGGTGGCCTGACGAGGCGGCGGTTCATGTCCTCGCCCTACCTGATCCTGCCTGGCGGCGCCATCCCTTCGGGGGATACATTCCCTGTCAGTCCGGCGAAGAGGCGCTTCCAGACGTCCCCGGCGCCAAGCTCGTCGAGCTCCTCGGCGAGGTTGAGTTCCAGTCGGCCCGGCTCCCCTGCGATCGAGGCAAACTCTGGCGTTAGGTGTGGGGTTAGAAATTGTACTTTGATTTCATCTTCATAAATATAGCCTGCACCTGGTTTTGCAGGGTATCGCTCTTGATTCCTACATGGTCTGTATGCCCAAGAATATCAGCTTCCTGTTACACCCTCTTCCACTCCACGTAGCGCTCCTTGCTCGACGGACCTGCACCGAGCGCCCGGTCAAACTCGTCCTGCGCCCCCGGTTGGCCAGGCCTAAGCTTCAGCCTGTACGGCCACTTCTCGATGACCGTGTGCCTGTCCTTCATGGCGACCCCAGCGATGGCTGCCAACTCGTCGAACCTAAACTCTTGCACAAAGCTGATAACAATGTCAGAGATTATGAACTCATCCTCTCCTGCCAAGGAAGTTCGTGCTTACCGATCGAAGTAGCGGTCATACGACGTTACAATGTCTCGGGCGAACGTGAATTTGATGAGAGCCGGGTCGTGGGCTCCGGTCAACCGTCTCGTCGGCGGAATATACCGGAGCAGGTCTCTGCTTGCCCGGCTCCCCTCCGTCATTTCGGCCATTCGGTCTTGGTCAGTCATGTTCTCGTCAACGGCGTTCATGAACAGTGTGATGAGCGTCGCGTGAGGGTTCGCCGCGGGCTCCGGGAGCAGTGGCGCCATGAGGCCGACTGTGCGATGTGGTCCAACGTAGCCACAGTCCGAAATATTCGCGACCTGAAATATGCTCTCGGGGTTCTTCGTTTTGGTTTTGTCGCAAATCTCTTGGATGAGTGGCCGGGTTCGCTGCTGAAGAATGTCCAGGTGAGACTTGCGTATGAGTGCAGAGTACCAGATGTGCATGATGCAGTCGACAGCCTCGTCCATGTCGTCGACGGTGAAGGCAATGAGAAGCATGATGTCATTGCGAGCAACAATGTCCAGGTCGAGATCGTTCAACGTCACGTCAACGGTCCGGCTGTAAGTATAAGGGAGCTGCGCAACCGGTGGTCTCTCCAGGGCGAAACATGCAGTGCAAAGGCTTATCTGATACGTCATCGCCGACATGAAGTGCATCTCGTGCATGACGAATTGCTCAGGTCTTGGTCTGACAATAGCATTGAATATCACAAGCAATCGCGTCCAAACTGCTGGGCTCACGATGCATCGACAAACCGCTGTCAACATAGCCGGCCTTATTACCCGTCGCTAGATCTTCTGATCCCTGGCCGTGCCTGGCTGTGCCGCGTACAAAGCGACATCAGCTCCACCACCGGGCAACAACAGCACTCTCGTCGGGCAACGCGCCCAGCCCCATGATGATGAGCCAAGAGCTCGATTCGGTCCCCGCAAGACCGAGCAGATGCCCCTTAAATATCCGGCCTCGCGTCGAGACCTTCGTTCTCGAGCATCCGACTTTCAAATTTGGAGACTCGTATCACCACCTGTGACAACATGCACCGACACTCGACGGCCCTCATGGCAGGCCTGCTCGCGGCCGCCGTCACACAGGCCATGCCGGACCCCTGGCCGCCCATGCTCAACAAACGACAGGACTTCCCCGAGTGGCCCACGTTCGACTGGTCCTCCATCGAGCCCTCGGTCCACCTGAACTACACGGACTGCTTCGACGGCTACAAGTGCGCCCGCCTCCTGGCCCCCATGGACTGGTCCAAGCACAACGGATCCGGCGGCTGCAGCGGCTACGGCGATGCCAAGACCGTCGCCATCGCCATCATCACCCTCCCCGCCACCGTGCCCGAGACGGACCCCAGCTTCGGCGGCACCGTCTTGTGGAACCCCGGCGGCCCCGGAGGAGAGGCCGTGACCTACCAAATTTCCAGCGCCATGAGCCCCTTGTTCCAGAACATGCTCGACGGGGAGAGGCACTACGAGATCCTCGGCTTTGATCCCCGCGGCGTCGGGGAGTCCATCCCCCTGATTGACTGCTTCGAGCACACCTGGCAGCGGGGCCTCGCGGCCGAAAGGATGAGAGGCGGCATGTCTCCCCGGGTCGGCGGCCGCGTGGCCGTCGCTGAGGAGTATGAGATTCACGCCAGCGTGGGAGAGATCTGCGCCGAGCCCGGGCCGGACAGCATCCATGCGCCCGCGGGGACGGCCTCGGTGGCGAGGGACATGCTGCACATCGTCGACAAGGTCGACGAGGAACGACGGTGGAGGACGGATACTCCGCGGGATGAGGACGAGGGCGAGCCGAGGCTCCAGTATATTGGGGTTTCGTATGGATCAGCCATTGGGAACTACTTTGCCTCCATGTTCCCGGGCCGGGTTGGGCGTATGCTCCTCGCCGGGATGATGGACGCCGAAGACCACCGGAAGGGAGTGAGTTGGCTTCTCTATGAGCCGCTGAGACAAAAGGACAAAGCTGACAACGTGAACAGGAAGGCAGAAGCCATCTCACGGAAGCTGAGGAGGCATTCAACTTCTACCTCGAGGCCTGCTTCGAGAGATCCTGCCCGCTGCGAATCGAGACGGACACCAGCCCGGACGACATCAAGGCACGCTACCAATCTTTCGTGGACGGCCTCGACGAGTCCCCCGTCTCCCACGTCGACGACAAGCAGGTCCACATCCTCCGGTCTTCGCGCCCCCGCGAGCTTGCCTACATCAACTCGTACTTCCCGGAAGTGGACATCTTCTCCGACGCGACGGCCGAGATGATGGTGGGCAACTGGCAGGGGATCTACCACCAGATCCGGCCGGAAGATTTTACCCGAGACTGGATCGAATGGATTTCCAGGACAACCGACGTCGTCTTCGTGGTGTCGTGCCTCGACAGCGCGGCGGCCCGTGGGCCGAGAGGTCACGCCTGGGCGTGGGAGCACTGGCAGCAGGTCGAGGCCCAGTCGCCGACGTTCGCGCCGTTCCGGTACCAGCTGCCCATGCTGTGCGCGAGGTGGCCGCTTGTGCCGAGCTACGATTTCCAGGAACCGTTTGGTACGCCGCCGCCCGACGCGGAGTTGTCGTCCGGCGCGCCCGCGGCGCCGCTGTTCCTCCTCAGCACGCGGGCGGACCCGACGACGCCGCTGGCGAATGCTTGGGAGACGTCGCGCCAGCACCCGAACAGTTCGGTCGTGGTGCTCGAGCTGGGGGGCCACGATCAATTCAGCCGCGCGTCGGACTGCGTGCGCGATGCCGTGAGAGTATATTTTGACGAGGGCGTTGTTCCGCCCAACGGGACGAGCTGCGAGCCTGTGCCTCGGGCTTGAGATCGGTATCAGCGGCGGATCTACTGTCACATAGTTAGTACACGAAGCAAAATCTGTTAGATTCCTTGTAATTATACTTCAAGCTTTCGTCTGAGCCGTCTCTTGGAAACTGTTACCAAGAGCACAAAGAGGCGAGAACCTCCGAGTCTTATGCCTTCACCGTAAAAGAATTATGTTTCTGTTCCAGTCTTGATAATCATTCCTATGCAACTAAATCTCCACCACAAGGTGGCAACTTATGTCTTCACCTGAAGCTTCGCAAGCTCTGCCTCCGCCTCTGCCTCTGCCAGGGCATCAGTCCTCGACTTGCTCGCGGGGTCAAAGTACGGCCTCTCACCGATGCCAACAACACGGTCGCCGACGCAGTCTCCCAGGGCGTCGTAGTCGTTTGTGGCGCTGTGGAACACGCTGCGGTTGTCCCAGATGGCTATAGGCACTTAAGTCAGTTTCTTCCCATAAAGTCCTTCCTTACAGATAGACATAACCAGGCTTTCAGAACCCCCAGCCTGGTTGTCGGCGGATACCGAAGGCTGACTGTCGCCCAGCCACTACCGGCGATCTGTTGACGATGTAATTGCTGACGTGATTGACGTTGATGGCTGTCTTATTTTTGGGGTATCTATGTCAGTATCCTACCCGATGATCGTGAGATAGATCAGCTGAGAGCACCCCAGCCGATAGGGAGAGACCAATATTTACCCCCGTCATGATTCCAAGGTTTCCCAGCTCATCCACCAGACCAGCGCCCCATCGACGCCTCCCTCACGCCACAAGCCCGCATTTTCTGGGCCGGAAACCCCGGAGTGCTGGTCCTCAGTATAAGCTGCTTGATGAAATGGAATTGCTGGTCCACTAGCATAAGTAGCTTGATGATATGGCGTCATGTCGATGCCTGGCTCGCCATGACTTTGTGACTAAGAGACAGCATTCTTTTCATGCTCTGGGATCATATTTCGAACATCAAAAAACGATCAGCCTGTTGGCAGATATTCCCGCCAGCTACGTCGGCTGCCATCGGAATTAAGCCTGAACTGGGCCGTACCCTAGATCTTACATCGGGCCGCTCATCTCCTTCGGCTTTTCCCGCCCGCGCTGGCAGCGGAAGCCAATCTGCAACAAGTGGTGTCTAGCGAGAACGCCATCTATGAGCCATGCAAACGGGAGAGTGGCAGAGGCGTCCAGTCGGCGTCGGGCTTAGGGATACTTGATACCTTCGTCTCCCATGGGCCGGACTCGCTGACGGAGAGCTAGAGGTTAGGCAGTCCGTTGCACTGTTCCCCCCTCGGTTCTGACTTTGTGGCCATCCGTGTTGAGAGTCGGTACAACCTAGCATGGCGACGCGGCCAGCTTATTTCGGGACCAGCTGAGTACTCTTCGGCCCCAAGCCATCAGCGCTGCCGTTTGAACCGCCTCCGCGCTCCCGGTAGCTTCGATCGTCTTCTCACCGGTTGCCCCGATCGTGGCGCTACCCGGCTTGGGTGAGGCATTGCGGTCTATTGCACATCACATTACTGCTTCACATGAGAGAAGGTTTACGTAGATAGGACAAACCAGTGTTGCGGATCAAAATGGCCGAGTGGGTGACGATTACTGTAAAGTCAACATTGCTGATCCGAGGGGTCTGGACGCCTCTGAGCTTTTTGGGCCGAAAATAGGACTCCTTGTCAGGTCCCAACACCATTGCTCAACGTCAAGGAGACGGGCGCTGGGCTACCTATGGGGAACGTCAACATCGAGCTTGTCTTGCTTGCGTAAGATCGTCTTACAGTCTGACTGAGCCTGATCATGGGGCCCCTTGGGGACGGTTCCCGATGTGGCCGGGCTGGAGGTAGGATGGCCCATCGAGGCCCATCGAGGCCCGTGATGGAGCAGATGACTCGGTTGCCGGACATCCCGAGATTGAGAAGGCATATCAGGAGTACCATCAAGTGTAAGTGGGATCCAGGTCTATAAGAAGGGAGGCAAACAGACATCCATTCTTCTCAATCTTCATCCCAACTCAACTCTCTCACGCCTTCAGTTCATCCTTTACTTGCTCTCGAAAATACAGCCAACTACCAACCCGCAATAATCTGCACAGAGTCCTCAACATGAAGACCACCTACGCTTTTATCCGCGATCACCACGGCCCTGGCCGCGTCGGGTCCTGAGGCTCCCGGCTCTGGCGTCGCTCTCGACCCTCGCAGCCCTGCCTACGACGCCGCCATCCTCTCCGTGAAGAAGAGGTGTGACGACTGCGACGACGATGACTACGATGACGGTTTGTGCGCTCTTACAGCAAAAGTCCTGAAGATATGTGCTGACCCTGATCCAAGACGACTACGACGACCATCATGAGTACAAGCTGGCGAAGCGCTGCTACGACTCCAGCTGCGACTTCTACTACAACTCCGAGGGATACAACTACTACGTGGGTTCATGTCAACCGCCGATTCCCCCATCTCCTCACTAATCCACAATCT
The DNA here is from genome assembly GCA_001599815.1 of Furcasterigmium furcatum. Lineage (NCBI taxonomy): Eukaryota > Fungi > Ascomycota > Sordariomycetes > Glomerellales > Plectosphaerellaceae > Furcasterigmium > Furcasterigmium furcatum. The sequence continues at coordinate 341,591 of BCIA01000004.1, forward strand.
AGTCGAAGAACGATGACTGCGACGACTGCGGCGATGATAACTCGGACACCTACCACGTGAAGCGTGCCACCCCGGCCAACATGCACCATAGTCACCATCACAAGCACCACGGCCACCGCAAGCACCGCGGCAGCCGCCACCGCAACCATCGTGCCGAGAAGGCCGCGGCTGCCAGGCCTGTCCAAAAGCGTTGCGACGACTGCGACGACGATGATTACGACTATGACTACGACTACGACTACGAGGACGACGACTACAAGAGGGTCAAGCGCCACGACGATGGCGGCGACGACGACGACGACGATGATGATGACGATAACGACGATGAGAAGGTCAAGCGTCACGATGATAACGACAACGACGACGATGATGATGATGATGATGATGACGATGACGACGACGACGACGACAACAACAAGATTGTCAAGCGTGAGCCCAGGAGGCGGAAGATGGATGAGAAGGCCGAGAAGCTCTGCGAAGGCTGCGGCGACGACTACGACTCGTACTTCTCCAACAGCTTCTCTCGCGGTCGCTACGACTATGGCGGTCGTGATCGCGGCCGGTTCGGCTACGGCGGACGCGGATACCGTGGCCGCGGATATCGCGGCGGCTTCTAAGTGCTCGGTCAAGACTGGGCGCTCACTCGGGTCACGGTCAACTCCAAAAGTCTTCGGCTTGACATGGCTTGGGTCTAAGTTGAGGCCACTGAATCTGGTGTTGCACAGAAAGGTACTGCAAAGGGGTTAATAGATTGGAATGAGAGAGGAGGATGTAATCATGTCTTTATTCTTACTCAAAATTGCTACTTGATACACCACCGTGTACCAACATATCGCAGCCCGGCAGTGATTCTTGTGATGATATCCAGCGAAGTGGGAAGTTGCTCCTTCATAGTCTTCGTCTGCTTTGATTTAGATTACAGTCTCAGGACATGGGCCGTTCGACATTGTACTACTGGTAGTAATTCAGCTTGGTTGTGCCGCTTCCGCGAGCCCCTGACTTGAGCCCAAGTCCGGCCTCAGCCAGTCGAAGGTATCAAGCAGGCCAAACTCAAAGTCAAGCGCCGTATCCCCGAGGTCCCAGTTCCACGGCTCGAAAGCAGCAGTGGGCTGCGCGCCCTCGGCCACGGCCGACTTCTCCTGCGTCGTCTGCTCCAATACATGTCGGATGACGTTCTTGCAAGACCTGCACAGGTCGTGGTTCGGCGCGTTCGGCGACACCCAGTCGAGAAACCCGACGAGGAGGAATAGTTTCTCGAGAATGTCAAACCGAGTTGGCGTCTTTCCAACCGAACTGGAAGTCATGCGTGGGATCTCGGCACTTCCAAGCCCATTGGCCCGCCTCAGCAGCTCTTGACAGAGAATGCCGCCGGACGGAGCGGCGTATGCCATGACCTGTTCATTCTCAGCAATGGAAACAGAATCTTGTACAAGGAAGCTCACCAGCCACTCCAGGTCAATTACGATGCGGGGAATCCGGTCAAGGTGCGTCCAGAAGAGCAAGGTGAGAGACACCATCTCGAAGCTGACAGCAACGAGGTCAGCCTGGCTGTCGTAGCCCCGCTGAATGAGCATTCTATGGACGAAGAAGTGATTCTGAAGATGCTCCAGATGGACCACAAGGCGACTGTAGAGCATGTGCTGGTCCAAAGTGGGATCGAGGAAGTCTGATTCTTTGAACAGAGGGCCGGTGGGCAGCCTCTCCATCATGGCCATCTCCCGCTGGAGTATGTTTCTTGAAAGGTCAGCGGATTCCAGGTCATGCCCTGATGAAATCTTACAGTAAATCCTCAATAGTGGTTTCTTCGCCATGGCCTAACGCGATCTCAAAAACCTCATCTCTGAACAGCGCGATCTGCCAGCGGGCGCGAAGAACAGTCGCCGGGTACAGGCGGCCATCTCGATTCCAGCCGTCACTGTCCAGGGCCTTTGCCGCCCGAACCAGCGTGGCCCTGTCGGATAGAAGAACCGAATCCGCAACGTCGAGCGGCATTGGGGTCAAGACGTAGCGTCTACCGAGAGACGGCGGTCGGCCGGTGAACGAAGAGCCGATTTTATCAAGGTTGAAGACATAGCCACAGAGCCTTCTCTTCCACTCAGAGCACACCGTTGGCTCACGCGATGTGCCGCCAGTCTCCGCGTGTAGACCCAGGTAGGTCAGTAACGAGACCGTATCGCTGTGGTATCTCCATACTAAGGGGCCTGGACAATGGCAGTTCAGCGGGTGCCGCGACGGGCAGGAAGCAGCATCGGTACTTACTGGCGTCTCCCGAGCTCCAAGACTCGATGATAGATCTCCGCAGAAGGATAAAGAGGAGGAGGGTGTTGCCGTTTGTCAGACTCCGGCACAGATCAACACATACATTGATTAGCTTGATATGCTTGGCCATCTCAGCCCTGTACCTGGGGTCGCTCGCGAGCTCTTGGCGAACCGGCGTGAACATGTCAGCACTGGCGGCCCAGTAAGTGAGCATCACCCCGAGCATCTCCCATCTGCTGTTGAGCCCAGAAAACTGGTCCGTCCAGACGTCCGGCTCGACCTCGTCGTCCGAGAAAGGTCGCGCGGTGTTCACGCACAGCACCTTCGCGAGCTCGGTGAGGCCGGCATCGGTTCTGTCTGGGCCGAGATATCGGCCGAAACTGTCGTAGAACGTCATCAAGGCCTTGTTGGCCGTGTAAAACCAGAGCTCCATCGTGGAGGAGTTCTTCTCGCTCATCTTCTCGGCGTCTTTCCGCAGCGGCACCTTTCTTAGGATCATAAGGCACATCTCCAGCGTCGCCGGTGACAATTCCGGCAGATGTCCAGCCGTAGCCGCGCCCGACGCACGAGAAACGCTGCCGGGCGAGGCATCATCTCCTCGGAACGACAGCCTGCCTCCCGCCTCCTCGTAGATGTCGTAGAAGCTAGTCGGTCCCAGGTATCCAGGCCCAGAGACCAAAGGTGTGCTTGCTAGTGAGCTGTGAAGGGAGGCAACGCCAGTTTCCGAGGTCTCGTTGGCGTTGCGCCGGGAGTGTGTAGCCGAGCGTGCTGGGCTTGGCGTGTTCGGCGACGAGGGACTCAAGATGGACATGCGCGGGTCAAGTATGTACTCGCATTGGGATTCGCGGGAGGCCTTCTGGCATCTCCTGCATACCGGCTGCTCGTTGTCGCAAGCCACTTTGCGTTTTCGGCATGGCTCGCATGCCTGTGGCCGCCCGTTTGGCCTGCGGAGGGACGGTCGGCTCGCTCGGTCTGCGCGGCTTGACGATGCCATGACGCCGAAGATGCGCTTCTTGGGGTAGGCAGTTTTTAGAGAGGGAGATGTGATTATGGCGCATTGGCGATGGAGAGGGAGTCGTTGAAGGAACGGAAGAAGCCATGTGCGGCTTGATCGGCTTGGAGTCGGCTCAGTTCGGCTTGAGATCCGGTGTGGTCGTGGACTCTCACTCGGCTCGATTTTCATTGGACAGGGACGGGAGCTTCACCCCTGAAGCCGCAGGCACAAGAATTGAGCCGAGCTTACAGGCACCAAAGCCAACTCTGACCCGAGTGAAGATCATGACGAAGCTCGTGGGCACACCTACACGTCGCGGCAAGGCTCTGATGACCCGAAAGCAACATGATGTTGCCTGAAATCCAATCGAGTATAAAAAAAGGCGACGCCCTGATGATGAGCTGACAGTTTCCAAAACATCACTTTCGACACATCTACTCAAGGAGTACTCGCCGAGCTCAAGTTCCTCCTCCCAGTTGAGAATCGCCTCTCATACTCGCGCCAGACTTTGAAGTGACATGGCACTCCCACACACAATGGCCGACACCTACTATCTGGCGCTCCGGGGGCTTGAATTCGAGTCCGCTGGGATGCTAAGAACTAAGCATGCTCGCTCCGCACAGTCCGAAGGATGTGTCGGGCCAAATGGCGCGGGGAACTTGTCCGGCGCCTCGACATCGCAGACTACGCTGGTCAACCCAGCCACCAACGAGACCACGGAGAGATCTGATAAGGCGGACGCGTCAGGTGAGCCCCCATTTCTTTTTGCCCTATTTCGAATCGACCGCATGCTGACGACTTCTGCACAGCTCCTCACGAAGAGACCGAGAGACTGCGAAGTGGCTGGCACCGCCGGCTGTGGAGGAAATGAGCGTGCCCTTGAGGGCGCGAGGCCAAGAAGCAGCTTGTTCGCCTCGTGCCACTGGAGCTTGGAACTAGCATGTACTGCATCATGTGAAATCAAGGGGATGGGTTTCCTTTTATCGGTTTATCAATGGATCAGATGGGAAGGTTGATCAATGAGATGCGCTGCGCTTCGGCCCTGTTTGCATGCTTGCGGGTAAGATATCATATGCAAAGGTAAGAAAATCTGGCTGACGTAACCGCCCTACTACAAAGTGCCTGCTAGTACCTCACCTTTATTAGTAGCGGGGCAAGATGGGGTTGTAATTCGGTAGGGTACCTAGTAGGTACCTAGGTTAGACCCAGCGTGTATCCCGTCGATCAAAGCATACCTTTATCAAAGCTGAATGTAGCACAGGAGTACTAACTGCGACTGCTACTGCCAGAATACAAGCCATCATGTGTGTGCCCTGTTGCTCCAACAGCCTCAGCAGAAGATTGTAAGCAGGTTCAAAAGCACGAAAGCTTCGGTTCGGATTGCCAGGGTCCAGACGCTAGCGCGAGCGAGATGCATGCGCGGGAATGTGATGAGGTTTCCGCGGGCTTCAGCAACTGGTCCATGGAGGGCCAAGGCTGGCGCTCGGCAAGACGTTGCCGAGAGTAGGGGCAGGCTCATCTGGATGACCATGGAGGAAAAGCTTAGCCCTGATCATACATGCACGAGAGAGAGCCATGAAGTCGTTCCGTCTTGGTGTCGCATCCTCGCGCGCCGCCCTCTGGGTGGCCGTCGCATCGTTTCTTCTCTTTGCAGATCTCGCCTCGGCCCAGGACCAGAACCATTGCCGGCCGTACAAGTGGGATTCCCTGCGGGGCTTCCGCGCCGCCGCCGACCCCGCCGACCCCGAGCCGACCGAGGGCACCCTCATCGTCGTCCAGCCGGGGGAAATCAACTGTCGGGACTGGAGGAGGACGCCCGAGAAGGTCGGCTACTACACGTGCTGGCTGCTGGGGCGCCGCTAAGGGCTGCCCAAGGACAAATTCTTCTCCCTGAACCCGGGCCTGAAGGAGGACTGTAGCAACATCAAGCCGAAGACCGAGTACTGCATCAGCGGATGTCAGTTTCCGCCCGAGAGTCAGGCTGACATGCCAAGACACTTACTAACCAGCTCTCCATCTAGTCATCGAGCCGCTCAGGGCATTCGACGGCCTCTGCGGCCCTCGCTACAACAACGCCACCTGCCTCGGCACCGACAAGCAGTGCTGCAACGCGGATACCTGGACCTGCGGCGACTCGGCGTATGTGGCCGAAACCCCAGAATGATGAATGTACCAAGACTGACATACCGCGCCCAGCGAGGACTGCGCCTCCGGCACCTGCTACGAGGGCGACTGCTTGGGCGACGCCATCTACAGCACCGACGGCACGTGCGGCCAGTTCCACGGCATGCGTCTCTGCACCAGCCGATGGGGGAACTGCTGCAGCCTGGACGGCCGGTGCGGCACGGGCGACGCCTTCTGCGGAATCTTCACCTGCCAGGATGGCGACTGCGACATCTGGAAGCAGGATGAGCAGCCGCCGAGCACAAAGTGGACGGAAGACGGCACCTGCGGCGGCGAGGCGGGCTCAAGGTGCTCGCCCAAGTGGGGGAGGTGCTGCAACGTGGTCGGTGTGTGCGGCGAGACGCCGGCCGACTGTTATATCGACCGAGGGTGGTGAGTGTTGGTTGATGGCCTTGGTGTTCAGGCCCCGTCCCAGTCCCATGCGCAGAACTGACGTCCACAGCCAGGAAAAGTTTGGAATCTGCGCCTCAAAAATGGCATCTGCCCCGTCCACGTCCATGTCGTTCACATCCACGGCTGTTTCGACTTCGACAACCCCGGAGACCGTGACTTCAGGCACCCCCAGTACCTCTGCGGCGAGTTCTGCGGGCCAGCGGTGAGGTACTTTGGTATTGAGTATGGCCAGGAGTGTGAGTTGGACCAGGCCTTCCCCTTGCCTCTTTAAGGTCGACTGACATTTCGACAGGCTACTGCGGAGACTCCTTGAATGCAGGATCCGTTGAGACGCCTGTCACCGACTGTAATATGGCTTGCGCTGGTAATGGTGGGCAGCTGTGTGGGGCCGGTAGCCGGCTGTCAGTGTACGCCCGAAAGTGAAGTCGCAGAGGGAGACGGAGGTCGCAGGAGATGAGCGGGAAAGGTGCTTGGTTGCTATAACTTACAGATTCCTCAGCACCGTAGGGGAAGAAAGAGAGAGGGAGGGGAAAGGAAGCGGTACAGTTACATACCTCTATGTCAGATGAACCAGCCATCTTAATTATTTCCCTGTTGGAGCCTTTGCCTTTCTACCTCGCGTATCCGTTCCGCCGCCCACGCGAGGTGCCTCTCGCGAGTTCTTCGCGATGCCTCCTCTTGCTCGGCCATGCTCAGGACGATGTCGTACACCCTAGGCTTCTTATGCGCCTCAGCCCACCTATCCTCCGTGTTGATGTACAACGGCCCGGGGCCGAAATGTATAACAGCAAGACTCGTCTCGGGCGGCCACGGCGGCTGACCCCTGTTCTTACCCAGGACGTCCAGGAGCGTCTCACGCATGCCCATGAGCCACGGGTGAATGGCCGAGACGTACTCGTGCACCGTGAGAAATTCCCCGCTGGTCGTCACCTCGAGCTGGACATGTTTAGAGCGCGGCCGCCGGGGGTCGGTCTCCGTGTCGACGCAGTAGCGGAAACGTTCGACCCAAAGCTCCTCCCATGTTTCGATGCAGTCGATCCTGACACGGGTAGCTGACACCTGGGGCTCCATCATAGACTCTTGCGACAAGGGGTGCCAGCTCGGCGCGAGGTCATCGGCGGCGGCAGGGCGAAAGTAGGGTTCCATCACGTCGCCTGGCTCGTAATACTCGTTGGGCGCGACCTGGATCGCGCTCTCGAGAGGCCCGTTGAGCGTCCACAAGAGTCGCCTGCCGGCTGCTGCTGCGTTTATGATTGTTTCGTTCGAGCTTGCTGAGATTCCCTCCATGCCGCTGGCAACGGACAAGCCGGCTGTGTCCATGGCTGGAGGTTGTGTGTGTGGTCTGTTTTGATTGAGGTAAGATTGAAGTGAGGTGGCCTGCGGATGCACGAGGCAGGGATCACGACCGTTTCTCTTCAGGGAGCTCGGTAAGAACAACCTAACTTATTCTGGCTATAAGACCCTGGCTGTTCCGCTCCACCTGGCTACAACAACACCGTGGCTCACATGGATGGATGCTGATAAGTACCTAGTGTCAAGGCCAACGGAAGAATGCAGGCGATATCAGTCTAGTGTAATAATATTTGTTCTTTTCTGCTCCTATGAAGGGCACTGTCGGGAGAAGAGTAAAAGGGCTCCAGCAGTTGGCCAGCAGCGGGTTAAAGATTCCAGCTGTATGTACATGTATGAAGGTAGTAATACAGCCAATCTATGGCACTCTCATCTGGGGAGCGGGCCAGAGACGTACTCTTATAGATCCGACGGCCAGCAGTTGTCTCCTTGCCCCCCTGCACCAGGCCAACCCGATCCCGCAGGCTGGGCGTCGGGCGGCTGCTGTACAACGTGGCCCAGCAGTTGTGCCCCTGACAGCTCCCTCCGAGCATTCTATTTAATTTACTGCCTACCATTACACGTAACTCCCTCGCCATCAGAGGAAAAACAAGCGTCGAGGTGTGGGAGTCGGAGCTTCCAGTATTCAGTAACGTAGGCCCACGTGCCTGTTGTTCCACGGGTCTTCGACATTGGCCACGGTCCGTGAAAAGAAAAGATTTAGGACCCAGAAGTGGGCTCTTTCGATGCTACTACGCTGCTGTGTGTAATCATCCTGGTAAGGACGCGTTCTTCATGGGGTATGGCATCCTTGCTTCCCTCCTGATGACGGCGCTATGTCCCCAACCCTCGGCTATTAGAGACCACTAGATAGTGGATGGTACGGTGTCTATGATGAAGATCCCCAAACAAGTTTCCAAGATCCTCGTGCAAGGGAAATGGGCGAGCAGAAGAGTCTCCAGCGCTTGCATTGCTTCCAGAACTGCAGGCAAGATAGCAGCACAGATGATCTGTAGCCCTCCCCCTGACACAAGCGAACCAGCCTGCCCTCCTATAGACCCAACACCTTGTACAACACTCCCAGCCCCTATCCCAAACCTGAATGGGCCCTCTGGCGCCCACCCACGAGGTTGTACCTCCATGAGACGCCCCTTGTCCCAAGGCGGATGTCCCGGACAGTTGACTCCTGGTCATAAGATTAGCCTGAACCAGTAAGCAGATCGCGGATGGAATCGTGACATGAATATTGAGAGCCCGCATTGCCGCTTATCCTTTCCATGGAGCCGTTGAGAATCCAGTTCCTGGATGCCATCCCACGACAGAACGATCTGGCCACCGACGATGGGGCTCTTTGAACACTGGCCGATTCCACATCGAGCACTTTTCATCTCGGCCATGGCCCCCTTCCTCTTTTGAAGTCCCGGCTTTGAATAGCGATGACTGCTATCTTTCACTAGTTCGCGGTGGTTGGGATGGTATCCCACATCTTGGAAGCAGTTCATCTGCCCAGAAGAGCCTCGCTGGGCGCGGGTCTCGGCATAGTGTCTACCGGTACATGTACCGAGGCAAACGTGCGCTACCTGGGACTAAAGTAGGATCTTTGGTTGATCAGTGATATTCTCCAGTGATATGGATAATGGACAATGATCAAGTCGACATCTATGCGCGCGCACAGTCTCCCTTACTTCATGTGGTTCCGTCTGCCCACCTGGTGGTACTATCGCGCTTTTAGGAAGGAAAAACGACCCAGGAGTGTCTCCATCCTGCATCATCTGGAGAACTGTCACGGGCCCACGAACCTCATTATGGTCAGCGGACCCCCGCAACGAGAAGGGTCAAAAGAAAGGGTCAGGAGAGGGGGTCAATGTCCATCCCCAGGGGGCGGTGCTATGTCGCATCGTGACAATCGACGATGAACCAGAGCGCATGGCAGGGATTCTCGCATGCGTGCGCCATTTATTTTATAGGTTCGCGGGATAAGCATACATCTATGATCTTCACGGGGAACACTGACACGTCGCCGGCCTGCCGGGACACAGACCTACCAGGCTGTCTACATCAGCATCTGGCAAGAAGAGGTCTCTAGTGAGTTCGAAGCACTGACGGCGCGACGGCCGAGCCCTGTGAACCACGGGCTCTGTCACGGACTCGCAAACCACACCTGTCCCGTGGGCCACCTTGTGAGACAGCCTCCCCGACACCAACCAGATGAGAACAACAGCGGGACTGGTCCGTGGGCTTGGGTCGTGTCATAGGGTCCAGTTCTCCTGTCATTTCGCACTCCCTGGGACGCGTACGCCCTATCGATTTACGAGCAGCGTGAGCCGAGGCAGCGGAAGCTCTAGACGACAGACGCATGGCCAAGACGCCGCTTGGGGCCTGGGCTGCTGGGGGTCATGGTCATGCTTCACATGAGTCCGGACGACAAGCCCGTCGGTAGTCAGGGCTCTCACACCAGCAGCGGCCGCATCCGAGACCCCTGAAAAACTCTATGCTGCCACTAAACCTGCCAGGACGCCCTGAAGCTGCAAGAGTCTCCAGAAGTGGCCCTCGGCCAAGGCTCCGACGTTGAAGCTAGCCACTGGCAGACCGTTTCCACATCACCTGCTATGACTGTTAAGCAGTGCTGGGCACCTCGAGCGGTGCCGACGGCACGGTGCCTAGCAGCGGTTTGAGTGGGCATCAATGGAGCTGGGTGGTCGTCGTCTGAACGCGCACCAGTGCGAATGAACCCCCCCAGACACAGCCCGCGAGCTTCGTTCCTTGCTAGTAGTTTGCCGGGATGCGGCTACGTACTTGACTGACGGGAGAGGGGAGACGCGCATTTCAACCCAGAGCCTGGCTGGCGGCGGCTGAACATCAGTCAGATGCTGCGGGCGCGAGTCGTGCTCCCCGACTTCTATAACAACCAGATTATGATTGCCGGCCGCCCCCGACAATTCCCTGACTGACTTGGGCGCCGACAACACCATGCCAAGACATTGAGGGAAAATTTTCAGATTCATCTCATCCCATTTCCCACAGAAATGCCCTCTCTGCGCAGCCGTCGGTCGTGATAGAGTTCGACGGGTCCTCTGCGGTCCCATTTCTCGTGCTTGGTGTCGGGTCGTGGCAAGCCCACCAGCGGGTGAGCGTTCACCCTCGCGAGCTGCCCTGTGCTGCGTCCGTCCCCCTGTTGTCTTCACCGGCGTAAGGCCCCAGAGAGCGGAGCTCGAATTCGCCGAAGGAAGCTCAATGAGAGGACGGAAATAATTCCAAGCCACGGTGATCTGCCGATCCTGGCGGCCGTCCTTAAAGCGCCGAAGGGGCGACCGCAGGCCCGACGGCGTGGCAAAGGCGTGGGCACCGGCGCGGGAGTTGAACCTGATTACCCACGGCTAGTTCTTGGCCTGTCGGCCGAGACTCACGCTTGGAGGCGGGAGAGCTGTAAAACCAACGACACCTCCCGCTCGGGCGCTTCCCCCTGCCCTGCCTACAAGCTGCCTCGCTCCCTGACCTGCCAAGTTGGAAGAGGTCGGCGAGCCCGGAAGCCCGGAAGGCTGCCCGCCGCCGGCGGCGCTCTCTGGGCAAAGGATTTTCAGGGTTGACCCCTCGGCCGGTGCCGAAAAAGGGGTTTGGCGGGAATAGGAATAGGGGCGACCGCGAAATGGACAAGCGGACCTCAAGGTTTGGCCATGACGTAGGACTAAGCTCCAAATGGTTCTCGCAAGCAAGGAACAGGGTGCGTCGGCTGCGCAGCCGGCAGTAGAGCGCACAGCTGGTGGTGTCCTGGATGGTCGCCGACCACTGGAAACGAGGACGGACCTCGACCGGAGATGCCTTGGCGGACGGCGAATGCACAACCGTTAGTTCGACTTGATCGAGCAATTGTGGCGGACAGGGTCCAGCCCGAGTTGATAATAAGACATTAGGCCAGCGGAATGCCCCGATGCGGCATACAGCGACCTCGTCCCTCGGTGAAAGTCGGACAGCGAGCATCCCCAGGGGCACAGGGCACAGAGGCCCAGAGACACGCCAGCGAGGGGGTCCAACAGGGTCGGCTACAGAGCGGGATGCTGCCCGGGCAGAAAATCTACCGGCCACTCAACCCTCCTGAGTGACAAGGCGGCGGACGGGACTGTACAGCCTCAAAACTCCCATTGGACTCAACGGAGAAACCCCCTCCTGAGCCTAGCAGCTCACCAGGGCGCCGCCGCTCTACCAGCTTGGCGGTAGCGGGCCGACTCGTTGCGTTGGTTGTACGTACTACTTTACACCTAATCCCTCCCTCCCTGCTGCTGAACCCCCGTTCACCCCTCTCTCTCTCCATCCGAGCTCTTCTCGTCTGGTTGCCCGCCGTCTCCCCCATAAATCCTCAGGACAGAGGCGAGGCAAAGCCGCACATGCCCCAGATTAACACCCATGCGGCACATCGACCGGCGGCCCCATGCCTTGTACCGCGCCGAGGAAACGTTCTTGAGGACGGCGACCCGTGCATGAGGCAAAGTCGATGCAGCCCGGTCCCTCGGGGTATAGTCCGGCTTTACAGCGACGCTTGGGATCCGATCTGGTTGGTATCTCGCTGACAAGGTCGCCGAGGCCAGACTCCCGGTCTCAACCACCATCGATGTCGCGTTTCACACCTCCTGGCGGCACCTCTCACCAACTCCCGGATATCTAAAGACTGGAACCTCGAGACAGACCTGACAGCACCGCGGATCTCTTCGTCTAACGCCCCTACTTACACGAGAACCCACCAGATCAGCAGAAGAAAGCACCCGCCGCCGCCATCACCGCTCTTTCTTCCTCGCCGCCTGTCCAGTCCCGCGGGATTCAATGACCTGGACGTTCCACCCCTGGGACCACTACAGAGTTCTCGGATATGACAACCCGATAGCACAGGCCTACCACGCCCGCATCATGGCTTCTCCTCCCGAGCAGGCGGACTCTGTGCGGGAGAACCTGCGCCAGGTCATCCTCGAGCAGCTCGCCGATGCCCTCCTCGACTGGCCGGCCATGGCGTCGCTGTCCAACCCCGTATTACGAGTAGAGGCTTTCATACAGGACGGCAACGCCGCCAACGCCCCCGGGCGAGATCCCACGCAGAGCCCACTCGTGTCTGTAAGACGACCCCGCGGCCGGGCCCCCCCCGGACGTGATGATCTTGCCCGCGTCTTTGCTGATGCCGTCAACAGAAAATGGTCGACCTGTCAGGTTACATGACGCCTGCCACGGTCACGGTGCCGACCCCTCCATCGGCAAATGCACCCATGGTGGCGGGCATGGCATCGGACCACCACATCATCCCCTCCCAAGCACACCTCGTCCAGCACGGCGATCCCACCATCCAGACAACGCCGATGGATGTCACCCCGTTGCAGACGCCTCTCCAGACCCCAATATACACTCCCGTCCCGACACCGATGCACCAGTCCGGGACACCCGTGTCATCGCATGCGGCGTACTCGCGGAGGGCATCACTAATGGCGCCCTCGGACGACGAGCTCCACGCAGAAAGCATGGCCATGACCCGGCGGACGAACACGAGCTCCCTCCGGCCGGTGCGAGCCGGACCCAGCAACTCATCTAATATCCAGGAAGGCCCCGACAGCCAACGGCAGATGCAGGTCCCCGGACACTTCCCGAAGCGGGCCAAGGTCCAGAGCGACCCCGTGGTGTTCGTGCCGCAGCAGTCGTCCCTCGACAAGTTCGTCATCAGCGTATGGGACCAGATCCACGGCGGCATCAACCTCGAGCCGCAGGCCCTCCTCGAGCAGTGGCAGCTCGCCGCGGCGGCCGCGACGGCGACCATCGCCGGCGCAAACTCCCTGCAGCACCAACAACACCAACATCAACACCAACACCCCAACCACCACCCGCACGCATACCAGCAGCTCGAGTTCGGCGGCATCCTGTCGCCCGCGACACAAGACGTGACGGACCCGGCGATACGCGAGCTCGGCTTCGGCCTCGCCGCCGCGAACACCATCGGCACCGACCTGCAGACGTTCAACCGCAGCAACCTCTTCTGCAGGAAGGTGACGCAGGCGAGCCGCGCGTGCCGCTCGATCGAGGTGATCGTGCAGGCGCGGTGGATCGAGCACTTCGACGCGCACGTCGAGCTGCTCGCCGTCACGTCGCCGAGCATGTCGCCGACCAAGCGGCGCAAGGCCGCGCTCGTCGAGGCGTGCGGCGACTTCGGTTGGTCCGAGAAGGAGCTGCGCAACAAGATGGCCATCTGGCGCGGGTACAAGGAGATCAAGGACGCCGGCGGCTGGGCGGCCCTCGTCTTCGCCGGCATGGGCCTCTACCGCTTCTGCAAGTACCGCGTCGGCTTCACGCCCGAGGCCATGGCCCGGCTGCGCTCCGCCCGCCCGCGCATCGAGGTCGCCGCCGACACGCTGCATCCGACGTGGCGCCAGCTCCTCGTCATCGTCGGCGAGAGCCCCCAGCGCCGCTTCTGCGGCCACCCGCACGACTGGGTCGTGCGCCAGGACGGATCAGACCCCGTGCCGCTGAGAAGCACATACCTCGAGCACGACCCCTTCTTCAGCTTCGAGCACCTCGAGGCCGGCAGCGTCATCGACATCAACGCCTGGGGCACGGAGGACGACCCGCGGTGGGTGCCGCCGATGAACGCCGCCGCGTGTGTGACCGGAGCGCACGTCTGCCACTCATGCGGCCAGGAGCAGAGCGAGGACCCCAAGACGAACAGCTGCTACTGCTTCCCGACGCTCTTCGGCGGGTCGGCGGGCGGGCACCCGAGCACAACAAGCTCTTCCTCCTCGTCCGGGTCCTCGGGCGGCGGCTCGCGCATGCGCAACGCCGTCCCCGTGCAGGTCTTCCGCACGACGGACGGGCGCAACAACGGGCTCGTGGCGCTGTGCCCGTTCGAGCGCGGCGCGGCCATCGGCGAGTTCGTCGGGCTCATCACCAAGGACCTGCACGACCTCGACGTCATGGACAGCACGACGGGCGTCCGCAGCTACCAGATCTGGCAGGGCCGGCAGGGCAACTTCACGCGCTTCGTGAACCACAGCTGCCGGCCGAACGCGCAGTTCCAGCACTTCGTGTGGCTGAGCACGCAGCGCATCGTGCTCGTGAGCAAGGGCATCGACGCCGGCCAGGAGGTCACGGTCGACTACTCGGGGAGCTACTGGCGCGGGCTGGACAAGAAGTGCCTCTGCGGCGAGGCGTGCTGCCGGTATAATAGGGGCGGGGGCGAAAGATGAGATAGAGTGAAGGTAGAAGAATAATGGCGTGCGATGGGCGCAGTGGATTCAGGGGTATCTATTCCGATCGAACTGCCAGAAGGAACAAGAGCAAAAAAAGCAAAGAATTCGTACAAATCATGATACAGGGGATGATGCGGTGGCGGGCTTCCGTGCCGTCGCTCACCGTCATGCCAGCCGTCCATCCTGCCGCCTGTCGCCGCCAACGCCAAGACGATTGCTTATCTATGTGGAAGAGTAAAAATGCAGCCCAAACGAGCACGGCACGGCCCGCTCACACGCGCTGGTGGTGCATCTCGTGCGACTCGACGCCCTGCTGGGGCGCGTAGCCGTACTGCGGCGGCTGCTGGTAGTCCTGGGGCTTCTGGGCGCCGCCGTAGCTGTAGTCCTGGGGAGCGTAGGGCTGGGGCGCGTAGGGGGCAGAGGGGTACTGCTGGGCAGGGTGGTGGCCGTAGGCGATGTTGGAGTCGAAGCCGTGGACGTCGTTCTGCTGCGTCGGCTTGTAGCCGCCGGTGGCGCCGCCCAGAGTTCCCTTGCGGTGCTTCATGAAGATGATGATCGCGTAGACGAGCATTCCGAAGAATGAGAGGCTGTAGGGGGGTTCTGTCAGCAGAGTCCTCTGAAGGTTATGGAAGTGCATTTGCCAGATGCTCCCGGGTGGCTGAGTACACCGTCGCCGCCGCAGCGGGATGTCGCACCTCAGCTCGGAGACATTCACGGGCGTTGGGCGAATGACGAGGAAAGCGGTGGGACTCACTATACGATCACGCCAACCGCGATGGTCGCACCGGTCCGGGCGCCGACCATGCTCAAGGCGAAGAGGACGGTCCAAACGGTCGTCTGGAACGCGCTGGTGATGAGGAAGAACTTGGGGCTGAGGGTGCGACGGGCGCGCTTGACAATGTTGACGATGTCGAGGATGAGGCAGACGATGATGATGATGCAGATGACGACGGAGATGCCCACGGCCGCGCCGTAGTTGAGGGTGGTGTTGTACTGCTTGCGAAGCTCCCTCTCGATATCGTCCCTGAAGCCGGCGAGGACCGCGACCATGAGGCCGTACATGAGGATGTTGATGCCCATGACGATGATGCGCACGACCCAGAAGGGGATCAGGACGCGCTTGAGGAAGGGCGACGAGTCGCCGACGACGTAGGGGTTGGCCATGATGTGTTGCTTGGTAGTGGTTGTGGTAGTGGTGGTGATGGTGATGATCGAGGGACGATTAGGGGGTTGGGTCAGTCGAGAACCACGGGTGCCGAGGAAGTGAATGCAGAAGAATGAAGAATAGGAGCACGAGACGAGAGGAGAACGAGCAAATTGCTTCATATAGTAGTAATGCAGTGCAGTGCCCAAGACCCTCCGCGCCCAAAATATCCCATCGCCTCGACTAAGCCCTGTCAGTCGCGACTTCGGCGGCCCAGCAGGTCAGCGAGGGCGGCCGACCCCTGTCCTTTCCCAGAGTCCCAGAGATTGCTCAGCCCAGTTTGTGGAGAGGCAGCCCCGATGGTGGCTCCCCCCTGCCTGGAACTCGGCTCGGAGGCAGGGCCAAGCCTCACTGACTGGTCTCGCCCAGCTTTCTCCTCTTGGAATCTCGTACAACCTGCTGCGTCCAAGACCAGAGCGGTGGGTGGCTGGCCGCCGTGTCAACAGACCATGAGCGCCTCAACGGCAACCTCTTTGACGACGACCAGCACTACTCGTAGCTCAGTCTGGCCGCAAAGAAGTCATTCTTTGACCCGCTGAAAATCGTCTTCCCCTGAGAAAAAAAAGACGGAACTTCAGAACCAGTGGCGCCGCTCCTCGCCCGTAGTCTGGAGATTAGACTGCTGACGGCGTCAGGGGCGGGATGCCCCTGGTCCCTGTTCTCGAACCGAAAGTCGCCGGGGCACGACTCGATCAGTCCTCGGTGTCCCCTAGAGGCATGGAGCTGCCGACTTGGCCGTCAGCCCTCTGGTGGACTGGCCAATCTGCGGCCGACAACCCCATTCTTCTGAAGCTTCAACCCATACGAGTGCCTGGAACTGGGCAAGTCGCACAGCAGGCCAATCGTAGACAGGAGAAGAGCGGCGGGGACGGAGATGCGGCAGAGCAAGTGGTCGAACCTGCTGCTCAGCCTCGAACCTAACAAGCCACTCCCACCCTACCCGCACCCGATGTCATACGGACGATCCCAGTCCGAGGGACACCAAGATGCACGCTCATCGGCAAAGGGGTGAGTGCCGGAGATCACCCACGCGACGTTGAGACTCCACCAGTGCAAAAGTCCCGGCACCCGCCTCTCTAGCAAGACATAATTACAGTAGGTATGTACACACTGGCGGTGGCGTGATGAATGGAGATGTGCATTATTCGTACCGAGGCGCTCGACTGCAAAGGAAAAGGAAACCCGATATGAGACCCGTCTGATCACGCCGGTCTATCCTCCTCCCAGCCTATTCCATCAACTAACTCCATGGATCGTGACCCCAAGACTTCCCCACTGAAGCTCCCTCACTGCGCTGTGGCAGCCTGCGTGCCCGGCCCCGGCCCCGGCGACTCGGAGTCGCCATCCGTCACGGCCGCCTCCTCCAGGGCCTTGGGCTGGTCCGCCGACAACGACTGGTGTGCCAGCTCAAAGTCCTCCTTGGTCTTGAGGATGAACGCGGCCTCCTCGATGCGATTCTTCGCGTCCGCGTCGCTGCTGAGGCTGCCCGAGTGCTGCAGGCACCAGAGGAACAGCTGGCCCAGCAGCTTCGCGTCGCCCTCGTAGTCGGGGGCCACGTTGCCGAGGTCGAGCAGCAGCAGCCTGCCGGCGCCGACGCCCCGCGACGACAGGTCCAGCGTCGACTGCAGCGCGACGTTCCAGTCGCAGATGTCGCCGTGCGTGACGTCGTAGCGGTTGAGCTCGCGGATGCCGGCCAGCAGGTCCAGCAGCTGCGCCTCGTTGACGTTGACCTGGCCCTTGTCGGCGAGGGCGTCGAGGCTCGAGCCGGCGAAGGGCATGATGATGCCGGCGACGGTGCCCGTCTCCCAGGGGCCGGGGTCCTCGTCCTTGATGACGACGGCGTGGATGGGCACGACGTTGAAGCGGCGCTCCATCTCGAGGTAGACGTCCTTGCCCTCGACCTTGCAGTCCTTCTCGATGCAGGCGATGAGCTTCTCGCGGTTGCGGATGGCGCGCTCGAAGGCGGCCACGTCGGCGTCGAACTCGATGCGCTTGAAGACCCAGCGGCGGCCGCTCCAGTGGCAGAAGTCGGCGCCCTTGCTCAGGTACGTCTTCTCCTGGACGTCCTTGTACTGTATCGTGGGGAAGCGGTCCTCGGGGCCAGAGCCGTAGGCGAGCGACTCGCCGAGCTGGTGGCACACGACGTCCTCGGGCTGCGTGTCGTAGGTGACGGGCGTGCCGCGGAGGGTGGTCTTGATGGTGTTCCAGCGCGGCTGCCGGCGGTGGCCCTTGTGATATGCCCTGATGTGCTTCTCGACCACCTCGGCCATCCAGTCCTCGTCGGCGACGGCGTCGACCTCGAGGTGGTACCACCGCCGGTTGGCGGCGTCGTAGGCGCGGACGGAGGACCGGCTCGTCGTCGTTGGCTCGGCGAGGCTGTCGTAGATCTCGACGACGGGGTCGTGCCAGACGCGGTGTTTCTCGAGGGGCTGCGGCTGTCCCGCCCCCGTCTTCCGGTCACGGCTGAAGCGGGGAAGGCGCTGCTTGAGCTTCTTCATGGCGGGCGAGATGGTAGTGATGATGTCGGTCTTGGTCTTGGGGGGTTCGCAATCGATGTTCGTCGAGAGGAGTAGTTGTGTATCGGTGGTATGATGAGGTTGCATGTCGGACGGACCAGGCCTTCTGCGCGTGCTTGAAGGATCAATGGACAAACGACGAGCGCAGCCTTGGCATTATGCCCGCCTGGCGGCGCCTGACGTTGTGCCAGGCGATTGACCGATCCATTGCCATTGCCCGCCGGCGACTCAAGAGTTGAGCCAAGACCGGACCCATGTCGACGATTTCTCGGCGTTCCCTCAGCGCAGAGGGGCAAGGCCGTGGACGGTGGCGCCCGGCACAGGGTGTGTTTTCGGGTCTGGGGAGTCGGGATGGTTCATGTTGCTGGTGGTCATGCTTTCGGAGGGATACTGGATGTCTTTGGTCTTCATGCGAGGGGTGCGTCATGTTGAATTGGGAGATGGACAATACAGTATTGCGACTGTCCACACTGTTCAGATAACTGTCCCCGCTTCTCTTATCGATCCTGCCCCGCTCCCGTGCCATCTGCAAAGCTTGTTGACGAACTGCCTGCCAGGTGAGTGGCACTGGCAGCATCTCGTTGGTGTTGGCGGGGGGTTGATCAGGGGTTGACCCTGACAATTCTTCGCAGTGTCTTCTGCATTAACTCGGGTGAAGCATAGATGAGAGACATGAGTATATGATCCAGTGACCAGAGACGTGGGCATTCATAAACCAGTCCACCAGTCTTTGAGGCATCTTGGTTTCAGTATATACTGGAGACCAACACCTCGATTCAACGTATGCTTTCACTACACCCAAACTTGGCTCGTGGGACCGTCGAAACTGATCATCACAAAGTTGATATTAATATTTAGATGTACAGTCATTCTCGTGTCGCTTCCAGCGCGTGGGACTTCCCCTCGATAGGCTGGCCTCTATCATCCTACACAGGATGGATGGGCTTCCTCGCATAAACATTCGGCCTGGAGAATATCAGCGGCTGACCTCACACGAGCTCCTGGAATCGAATCCACTTACACGATGTAGTACGGCTTGAGCTTCATGTCGCGGATGGCCTTCCGCATCCTGGCCAGGAACACCTGGACCTCGACGTACTCCCAGCCCATAACCTCCTTCAGCAGGAACAGCGCGAACCCCTCGAGGCTCTGCTCCATGAACGCCAGGTTGTACATCCCGACCTGGCGGAGCTTCGGGTCGTCGCTCCACGGGCCGCACGGCAGCTTGTGGTCCTTGACGACGACGTCGACGAACCCCGCCGCCTCCATGTACCGCTTCATGCGCCCGTCCATGCCGATCTTGATCGTCTTCCCCAGGCGCTCCGTCGCCTGGTAGAAGACGTCCGCCCACTGCGCGAAGATGTGCTCCGGGTCGTCCCGCACCGACGGCTCGTCGCTGCGCAGCCGGATAGTGAACTCGAAGTTCTCTAGATACCCGCCGGGCTTGAGCGTGCGGAAGGCCTGGCGGTACAGCGCCTCCCAGTCGGCGATGCTGCCGTACAGCGCGCGGATGTGGACAAAGTCGAACTCGCCCTCGCGGTACGTCCATTCGAGCTGCGCGTCGTCGATGTGGAACTTGCAATTCGGTGGCACCCAGGTCGGCTGGATCGGGCTGATGTCGAAGCCCGTCACCTCGGCGGCCGGGAAGGCGTCGGCCATGTCGATCGCCCAGATGCCCGTGCCCGTGCCGACGTCGAGGATGCTCGTCGGCTCGTCGAGCGGCGCCTCGTATAGCCGGTCGCCCAGGAGCATCGTGATGAAGTGGTGCGCGATGTCGAGGCCGTCGTTTTGCCGGTCGTCGTTCGGGCCCCAGTACTCCGTCGTCTTGGAGCTCTGGTACGTGCGGCCGTGGAGGTCGCGGTACTCCAGGATGCTGTCCGTCAGCGAGAAGGAGGACGAGAGGACGCTTTCTTCATCACCAATGCCCTCGTCCACGTCGTCATCAAAGTTGTTGTTGGGCTGGGCATCTGGGACGACTGTGCTCGAGCTCGGCTCGGCATGGCTCTGGGCCTGGAGCTGGCTCACATCCTGGTGGCCGTCCTCCGCAGTGTCAGCTGGGGCAAGTTTCATCCTGTCGTGCGGGTTCAAGCTCTCCAGGGTCCTTCATACAGGCGGCACAGAGCCCCGCTGCGATGGCGGGGTTGATAAGGGCAGAATGTTCGGCGATTTGGGAGAGCGCAGGACCCTCGGCGACCTGGGGGTTCGAGGGGACGCCGGGAGTTTTGTGTTGGCCGACGGGGGCGACGACATGGTGGTGAGGCCAGGCCCAGCCCAAGGCGCTACCGGATCGTGGCTGATGATTTTCGCCCCCCGCGAGGATGTACCAAGATAGAATATCTGGACAAAGGAGTGAATGAAGACTGATGACGGCACCGCGGGGCAGAAAGACGGGCAGACAGACAGCGGGGAGCAGCAGAGGTGCGAGTGAGACCTTCATAAGTACCTATCTACATTCCATACAGGCCTGACTGATCCCTATGTCCGTCCGTGAGTCCGGGCTTCCAGTGGTACAACATCCCCCAGACTACGAGGTTCCTCCCCGATTGGCCCTCGCCCTGGATGCCGTGAGAGGTGACTCGCACAAGGTATCAGTTGCCCTCCCGGCTCACCGAATCACCGAATCAGGAGGCGCTGGCAGTCCTGCAATGGTCCCCAAAGGGCCAGACGCACCCTTGCGCGTGCAGCAGAGTTGGAAAAAGAAAAGTGAGACATCCTCCTCAACCTGGTATCCTGGGGGCCACGGCCACGCCGCAACCAGCAAAGACTCGCGAACCTTAAGAAAATGTGGCTGACTCCAAGTCGCCCCCGCGTGTGCTCAACGCTCCTCTCCCTCCTGTCACTCCTCTCGCTGCCCTCCACGTTCCGTCACCTGCACCCACATATCGGATATCACAAAAAGTCCGAGGTAGTTGGCCGCCTTCCAGGGCCTCGCCCCGTCCATCGGCGCAATATCAAAGTTTCGGAGGAGCTGGCACATGGCCGTCGTCAGCACGTCACATCCCCCGCATCAACGCGGCTGGTTTCCGCCATTCTTCGGCGCGGGGAACTCACCTCGAAGACCGCCTTGCCCATCTCGATCTGCGCGACCGGCTTCCCGAGGCACATCCACTTCCCGTGCCCGAAGATGAGGTCGTTAGTGCGGACCATGGCCTCCAGCTTCTCCGCATCCGGCTCGAACCACCGCTCGGGGCGGAATGCCTTCGCGTCCGGCCCGTACGTCGTCTCGCTGCGGTGCATGGCATACGCAGAGTACCCGACGCACGTCCCGCCCGGTAGGAAGACGCTCTCGCCGTCGACGACGACCGTGTCGCCGCCGGGGGGCACGTCCCGCGAGAAGATGTTGACCACGGGCGGCCGGAAGCGCAGGGACTCCCGTATCACCGCCTGTAGGTAGGGCAGCTGTCTCGCCTCCGCCGCACATATGAGACCTGTGCCCGCGCGGGGCACCCTTCCCGCTGCCACGGCCTCGTCGATCTCGGCCTGCAGGATGGCGTACACGCGCGGGTTCGTGATGACCTGGAGAAGGATGCCGCGGATCGCGCCGGCAGTCGTGTCTGAGCCGGCGATGATCTGCTCAAGGGCCTCGGACCGGAGCTCGTCGCTGCTCAGGCCGTGGCGGACGAAGGACGCGAGCATGTCGGAGCGCTCGTCGATTGATTTGGCGACTCGTTCGTCCACGAGCCGGAAACATGTCGCCATCATCTTGCCGAACCCGTTATTATCGTCCGCCTTGGGCGCGATGTGAGGCCCGATGAGAGGAGCCTGGGACATCCAGCTGACACCGAGGGCCAGGGCAGTGTTAGCTGTTAGCAGTCCCTGCTCGATGGACGCCAGGTAGTTGTCGACGTCACTGTCTTTCTGCAGCATTCCAAAGGGCTTTCCGAGACCGACGCCGCTGATGACGTCGAGGGTGAAGTATTGGATCTTCTTCGCCAGATCCATCGGGACCGTTCCCTTGCTGGTCGAGATGTACTTGGCCCTGATGAGATCGACCAGCTCGTGCACGCGGACGTCGATGGAAGCTTCGAGTTCGAGGTTTTCCCTTCCCGAGTACTGTCGAGCGATTAGCCACGAGGCGGGAACAGAGCCCATGGCCACTTACGCCCGGCGCCATTTGCTTCCTCCTCTGATCGTGCTTCAGGCTGTCCGTCTGAGTGAAAACGTTGTCGCGGCGATACTCTAATCGGACTGCGTGGTAGTACCAGTCCGACCTCTTGTATCCCGGGTGCTTGTTCGCGCGTGTCCAGACTTCGGGTGAGGATGTGATCAAGATGCCCGGGGCAACTCTGGCGATCGGCCCTGTATTCCGAGGATCAGTCAGTCCCAGTGATCAGTGAGGCAGAGGTGGTCGCGAAACCCTCACTTACCATACTGCTCGCTGATATCCGCGTACCATTGGTGACAATCGCCGCTCACCATTGCCCTGCTGTGCTGGAGGTGTGTAACGGCCGAAAGCCACGGCCCCCGGAATCGCCTGAGCTTGAACCAGAGGTAGACGCGCTGGGCTGCGAGGGCCGCCAGCACTGCACCGGCAGCCACCACACCTGCGAGGGGGTTGAGGAGCATCATGGTGTCCGCGTGGGCTTGATCCTGGTCTTCCCGACTCTCCAGCGTGCAGCCACCCGGAACGGCGAACCTCTTATACTTCCAGAAACCCCCGCACCGCCCGCTGAAGAACCTGGATCCTCCCGATCATATGTCTCACCAGCGCGCTGGAGGCCCAATCAGCACCCCCACGGACACCGCCATCCAGCTGGTCGGGGAACGCTCTTAGTGCACTCATGCCCGACGCTTGATCAGCGCGGCACGCTTCCGGATTTGCGAATGGGAGTTGCGAGATGGTGCCACTGCACAAGATGCGCATTAAGTGACGATGTCTGTGTGGGCGTTGAATATGGTGGGGGAAGCAATGCCATCCACGGTGATCCATGGATCTTTTGAGTACTTAGTCCCTGTTAGTAAAGCCTTGAGCTAGCTCATTTTATTTACACCTCGACGTTAACTATTTCAATGTACTTTGGGGCTCGCCGTCGTCCGATCCTTAACCCACACAACTGAGCCGTCCCTCATGAGGCGGCGGCCTAATAGCGTCGATGGCCCCATCGCCATATCCAGTCCCGCCCATCTCGCCAGCGTCTACCACGAGTATCGTACCTACAAGGTCCGCTGTGATCGCATCACAGCCTGCGCTCAGCTGGGTATTCCTTGCTCCCGAGGCTGCCCTCCCGGATGCAGGCGGCTTGCCAGACCTGCCGATCAGTCAGATCCAAGCGGCACGGACCGGCCCTTGCAGGTGATGTACCGAGAGGGACCCGCGGTGCAGGCGAGGCTCAGCGGGCACGGCGACGCCAAGACCAGCGACGGCACCTTCATCGTGCACTTCGTTGGGGCATTCTTCGTGACATCGTGCATCGGAGGCTTCGTTCAGTTCCTGCACAAAGCCATGACGATTGCGAGATGGGCCAGCAGGGAGTTCTGCCCAGGCGTATTGAAGAGCCAGGGTCGGCGTTGACGCCAAATCAGCGCTCGACACCATCGCCGAGCGCGGCACAGCGAGCGCAAAGGCTTTGCCAAGATGCCGCTCCGTTGCCACGGGGGGCCAAGGACGGCGGATGGCTCCAAATGGGCAGGTCGATACGTAAGTTTTCCTACTTTCGACTTCAGACGTTGCATCGGCAGAACAGCTAGCTCGACATGCCAGGATCTGCCATGCCTTTCGCAGCCGACGCCGACGATCTGGAGGAGCTGCTGATTCCCGAGAGTCTGGACACTGCAGAAGCTCATCTCGCCGGGACAGATTCGCTTACACCCGGCACTGCACCTGCGTCGAGGGCCTCTGGCAACGTCGACAACGGGTGCATCGCCAAGAGGGCGAGGAAATTGCCCGGATCCCACATCGTTAGATACATTCTTGGCGTCAACATGTATATAGAGGCTTCATTGGCCCTTCCGCCTGCGGCACAGTGTCGCCAATGCGGCGTAGCACCGGGGACCATGCTCGGCGAGGTTCATACCCCTCAGCAGCCCACTGAAGGACGGGTACAAAAGGAAGCCCACGAGCCCGTTCTGAGCATCACATTCTGGTCCACCAGAGATCGTATTCGTCTGCTCACAGCTTCAACTCGAATACCTTTGTTGTGCCCAATATGCAAGTCACCGGCCTGTTTCTCGCCGCCCTGGCGGCTCTCCCCGGTCTGGCGCGCGCCCTGCCGACTAGCGGTACGGAGAACGACGCCGGATATATCGAGACCATCGTCTACAAGCGCGATGATGTCCTTACTCCGCGCGATATTGACCTGGCCAAGCGTCATAATGTTGACCTGAACCAGAGTAAGCCACCGACTTGCCAGACCACTCTCTCGCGCTGCTAACTTTCCTCAGTGTTCAGGCACTCCCTTGTTAGGCGCAGCGACGGCGACGACATCACCATCTGGGTTCACAACTCCTGGCAGGAGGACGAGGCGCCGACAGCTATCAAGCCGCGCCAGCTTCCTCTCTACGCGCCGGAGTTCCAGTCTCGTTTCCACCAGGATCAGTGCTCGGGAAGCTCCTTCACGGACCGGACGAACAGCAGGTCGCCATTCACCGGCGGCGTGCAGACGATGAGAAACTGGGGAGCCAGTCGGAACGGAGGTTTTGAGTTGTCGGCTCGAGGCGGCCAGAACATGGTCTGGTGGAACATCGTCGTCGCCGGCTCTAACTCAGGCGGCGACGCATACTTCTTCGTCGGTCAGTCCAGCGAGCACTGGAACCGTCCCATGCGTATCGGCTCGTTGGACATTTCGGATCTCTGCCGCGACAGCTTGACGCGGTTCCAGCGCCAGCTCAGTGGCAGCTGGAGAGTCGAGGCCGAGGGTGTCATGCCCTGCGCCACTGGTTTCAGCTCCGGCTCTCAGCAGTCAGTCAGGGTCCGATGGTATATCGCCTCTTCTCGAGGCCCGATCTGAGTAGTCAACCCGGACACAATTGGACAGGTGCTGAGATCTGGTCACTCAGAGCTCTGGACCTGTTCATAGTGTATGCCGAGTCTTGGATGGGAAGAGAATGGAGATACTCATCGTCAACGTACCTTTTTCTCTTTCTGGCAGTTTCAATAGCCCATAAAACACCGTCTACCATGATGCCTATGTGCCATTTGACGGGGCTGGTGGCTTGCTCCTCTCAGAGCTTCTTCGGCATGATGCGGTCCGTCTTGATGTCCCCTCCCATGTCGAAATCATGTGTTCCGACCACGTCATAGCCAAGCTTCGTGTACATGACTCCCGCCTTGATGTTTTCCTCCCAGACGCAGAGCCACATGTGCTTGAAGCCCTTCATACGCGCAATGTCTTCCACCTCGTTGGCCAGCAGCTTCCTAGCGCCTTTTCCGTGCTGGCCGGTATGCAATACGAGTCGTCCAGAAATATAGGGAGCTGTTAAGGGGTGAGTAAAGGTGGTCGGAGTGATCACCGCTGAAATAAATGGGTATGTTAGGACGAAGAGTCCTGTATAACAGTCGTAAACTAGCGACTTCAGTGATCAACTTGAGTCTTCATTGCATCCCACATTGAAGAGGGAAGGCTCCCTTACGAAAATGCAGGTGATGCAGCCTACTGCTCAAAGCTATAGCTGACCGCCAACATAACCCTTCCTCGACATTTGTGCCTCTATCTGGCAAGCTACAGGACTCGGACGTTAACATACCGGGGCCGTCACGTGAATTGGGTAAAAATCCGGCAAACCTTCGGTAGCCGGCTATACGGAGAATACGTACGAGAATTTTCGGGGCAGGCTTGCACTAGCTCCCAGAACTGGTACCCCAAGAGGCTCTCTGTGGTAGAGTTTATGAGAGATATGGACGACGGCGTCGTGGTTTAGGTTGCGGTTACCTCTGTATTTGGCATACCTGTGTTCTTGAGAAAGCCCGTGACTGCTTCACACTCTCCCTCTGGTTCCAGTGGTCAGAGAAAAAGACAGAGGCGGCTGCTCCCTCTTCGGAGGGTTTGGGGCCGTTGATTTTGGACCCTGAGTCAAGCCCCGCGGCTTGTTTGTCCCCGACAGCCTCTTAGTCTGGGGTACCCCGCGAATTCCACTCCCGACCCCGGACGAGAGACACCACCTGGAGCCGCCCAACAGACGACGGGGAAGTTGCCGTTCCCTTCTGAGTCTAGCGTTTTTCGTCGCTGGTGCCCCCGAGCCAGATCAACCCAAGCCCAGCCCACATTCTATTGCCGATGGTAGTGCGACTGATGGGGGCGATGTATGATCAACTTGGTGGAACGATGCTCACAGTAGCCGGGATGTAAAGCCGAGAATGAGAAGCCGAGTGTTTGGGGAATAGTTATCTCTCAAGTGTATGTTATAAGTAATATATAAAGATCTTGCCTGAAGGCCGAATGGTATTAACCAAGAGGTAACAGAACAGTGTCTGTTCTATCCCTGGCATACTGGCGGAAAGTGGCTTGGAACTCCTCATTACATCCCCCTCGAGTGTCTCTTTGCTATTTGTCCTGTGACTTATTGGTCCAGGCCATCACTCCATCACTATGAAGCTATCTCTTTGCTCTGTTCATCTTCTCGTCATTGCCGGCCTCGCGGACGCCAGCATCCCCGGGAAAAGGGCGGTATCCGTCGCCTGCAAGCAAGCCGTACGCCTTTCCGCATATCGAAAACGTCGAAGCCGATTCAACTAACACATTTCCATTAGTGTTCTGAGCTTTCCGCCAAGTTCGGTTCCGCATTGCACTATCCGGAGACGGATACTGTCGAGTACTGGGATCAGAAGCAACAGCTAGCTGGCCCTGCCTGCCGCATCGAGCCCGCAAACTCTGGCGATGTGTCCGAAATTCTGGGTATCGTCGTCAAGAATGCCTGTCCGTTCGCTATCAAGGGGGGTGGCCATTCACGAGAGCTCAACGACTCCAACTCAGTCGGGGGTGTGACCATTGACATGGCGAGAATGCACAAGACGGAGGTCTTGGCCGACGGTGCTGGGGTCATTCTGGGCGCCGGACACGACGTCGAGACCGCTGTCCAGGCCCTTGGAGATTTGAACCTCACGTTCGTCATGGGCCGCGTCAACTCGGTTGGACTCGGTGGCTTCATCCTGGGCGGAGGTCAGGGCGATCTCGGTTCAAAATACGGCCTCGCTATGGACAACGTTTTTGAATATGAGGTTTGTGGTTGATGTTCCATCTACCTACCGCAGCATGTCACGCCGCATCTTCCTGAACTAGATTGCTAATGGTCGTCTACAGATCGTCCTGGCGAACGGAACCATCACCACAGCAAGCGAGACTCAAAACCCAGACCTGTATTGGGCCTTGCGGGGCGGCGGCGGCAACAACTTTGGGATTGTCACCCAGTTCGTTGTTCGCGAGATCCCTGAAACCCGCATCTGGGCCGCCAATACGATGTTCCCGGAGAACCAGACCGCCGCCGTCATAAGGGAACTGCTGAACCTCGACAAGGCCGCCCGCCACGATTTCAATGTTAACTATTATACGGACTATCGCTATTCCCCCGCGACCGATACCTTCGCCTTTAACATTCGACAACGCTACCTCGAACCCGTCGATCACCCATCAGTATTTGATAAGTTGAATGAAATCCCCTACCTGTCGTTCACTGGAAACATCACACCATCCAATGTTGTCAGCTCCGTTCCGAATGGCGTTCGGTATGTATCACAGCTTCCAGGAAAGCTTTCACGATCGGGATGCTAATCTCGCAAAGCCATATATTTGCCTCTGTCAGCTGGTTCCCTTCCGCCTGCATGCTTGAGCGGGCTATTGCCATCTTCAAGGAGGAGGTTGAGAAGGTGAAGCACGTGGCAGGTCTGACCGCAGGGTTGGATTCTCAGCCCCTCGCACTGGCTGCTTTACAGCATGCCCGGGAACGTGGAGGCAATGCTCTCGGTCTACCTAAGTGCAGGCCCATTCTGGGTAAGATACCACGTCGCTGTAGAATGTCTGTCTGCGTTTTGACTAATCCGCCACAATCTAGAAAATCTGGTCACCATTGCATGGGCCAATGCTGAGGATGACGAGCTGATGTATGCCTTCGCGGATACTTGGATCGCAAAGACCGAGGCGGCTACTCGGGCACTTGACGTCTATCATCCGTACCGCTACATAAACCACGCCTTTCGAAGCCGCCAGGACGTCCTTGGATCCTACGGAGAGGGGAATCTTGCCCGTCTCCGAGATGTTCAGCGGTCCGTTGATCCCACAGGAGTTTTTACATCCAAGGGATTGTGCACTGGATACTGGAAGCTTTTGTGAGGGGACTGAGTCAATAACAAGGCCAGGGCCATACGCAGACGGGATCGGAAGGCAGCAGAATATCTCACAGATGTCTGGAAATGGAGTACTAGTGCAGATGTATTCTTCATTATTACTTCCTTGACTACATGTATGGCATAGTCTGCCTCGAACACAACCTCTCATCAGTCAAAACGGAACCAACCAGCACAAGCAAAACCACGAGATGCCTCAATTCACCACTGCGTCCTCTTTCTCCACGCCTAGCGATAGATCGTGGGCGCGTGATCTGAGGATGTCATCGCGAGATCGCAGCGCGAACATTTAGAAGCCACCACGTCCGCGTCCCAAGCCTCCGGATCCACCGCCATAAGAACCACGTCCGCCGCGGCTTGGGTTACCGCCACGAGAAGGGTTGTTGAAGCTAGGATTTCCACCACGAGAAGGTCGCCCGCCAAAGCTAGGGTTGCCGCCACGAGAAGGGTTACCGCCGAATCGAGGGTTGTTATTGAAGCTAGGATTGCCGCCACGAGACGGGTTGCCACCAAAGCGAGGGTTGCCGTTAAAGCTAGGGCTTCCGCCACGAGAAGGGTTTCCAGAGTTGGGGTTGCCTCCACGAGACGGGTTGCCACCGCGAGATGGGTTGCCATTGAAGCTAGGATTGCCGCCACGAGACGGGTTGTCACCAAAGCGAGGGTTGCCGTTAAAGCTAGGGCTTCCGCCACGAGAAGGGTTTCCAGAGTTGGGGTTGCCTCCACGAGAAGGGCTACCGCCGCGAGAAGGGCTGTTGAAGCTAGGGCTGCCGCCGCGGGACGGGTTGCCGTTAAAGCTGGGGTTGCCTCCGCGGGAAGGGCTTCCGCCACGGGATGGGTTCCCGTTAGAGCTGGGGCTTCCTCCACGAGAAGGGTTGCCAGAGTTGCCAAACCTTCCGCTGTTGCCGCTGCCCTGTCCGGCGCCTTGGCCTGGCTGGCGGTTCGGCTGAGACCTGTTGGGCTGAGGGCTCTTGGGCTCGGGGTTGTTAGGCTGGTTTGGCCGGGGAGTAGTGGGCTGGTTCTGCCTCTTCTGCTTCTCGGAAGCCTCGTGTTCCAAGGCAGCCGTGTCCCTTTCGAGGTTCTTGAAGTAATTCTGTTAGTTTCCTGGACCATCTGTTTGAAGATTTGGTAGGACTTACCAGGGCGGCATGTTCGATGCCCTGTGGTTGATAGACTGTTAGTTACGATTTTGACGAAGAGAGAAATTCCGATGTATGAAAGTGACAGGATTAGGGACAGCTACGAAACCATCCCCGGTGCAATCCCGAATCAAACTGCGCGCCTGTTGTGTATATTAGATTTCACTTACGTCAGACTCAGACGAGCGCTGCATGCAAAGTTAGCATGACGAAATATGTTGAGAGGTTGGAATACTTGAACGTACCTGCTGAAGATCTCGGGATGCATCGAGAGGGGCCACTTGAGCGACAATGGCCAAAAAGGCAAGGCTGACGGTGAAGGCCCTCATTTCGCAGAGTTTGTACTGAAGTGACGATGAATTCAAAGTAGATGAGATGTGGTGGGTATTAATGTGGTGGGTTGTTCTGCTGGAGCTCGTTGGTAACCCTGGCAGTTCCTGTTGCAAGGGACTGGTCTTTATAGCCAGCTTCTCCTTCTGCTTCTGGACCTTGAGCAGAACCATAGGCACTAATCCAGTCAGCCCTGGATCTGATCTCGATATTCTACCGGTCCAGAGCCCCGACGGACTACAGTCGAGTCTCAGTAAGCTGATCGTTGCCAAACCGGTTCAGGGCGTCCGCCGGTTGACGGGCAAACCTTAGATCCCTCAGATGAACTCATATCGGATGGCCCACATCTGACCACTCTCTCGACATGTGAGCGTGCCAGCCGTCACCGGGAAATTGGGGGCGGGAGACTTTGACTTCAGCATCAGCACTCTGATTGAGATGGGGGCCCAGCTGAGAAGCCTGCAAATCAAGTTTCAGATGGTTTGAATGCGAAGGCTGGGGTCCAGCCTCCAGGAACCCTGAACGATCATCGGGAAGCCTCGTCTGGAAAATTAACACGAACAAACCCCTCTGCTGGTGCGTCTGCAACGGCGCTGTTCAGCAGTGAACCTTATCCGTGGAGTAGTTTATCACTGACACATCGTACTTCTAGAGAAGACATCACGAGAACAGGAGAAGACAACCCCGATCGAGAGTGGCCATGGGAATCTACCAGATGAAGCCTCGGCCTTTGAGAGGACAAGACTTCCACGCACCTTTCTGATGCAGAGGTGACATGATGTCTGGTACGGAGAGAAAGGAACCCGAACCCATGGAGGGTTCTGACCAACACATCCCGCGGCAAATCCATCTCCCAATACCAGTACTGACAACTTGTGCCCTCCACTGCGCTGGTATCAGCTGTGAACAAGCTTGCCATCTCATCGGGTACCTCTCCAATCATCAGCTGATACCTAGTCTAAGCCAGCCACTTAAGGCGTAAACCGACGTGTTGGCTGGCCCTTTTTCTTTTTTAGCACGCCTTGATGTTTTCACGGAAAATCCCGATTTACGCCCCGCCTGGGATCTAAAAATCGCGAACGGTTTGCGGTTGTGGGATCATTTCATACTCAAGTCGATCAATCGAGAACGGCGCGAAAGAAAAATATGAGGCGATCATCCGTCGATTCCTCATCCCCCAATACTGTATCGTCAACCCTAACTTTGGAACACCATTGTCCGGAACCAGCCCGGCTCTGATGAGGTGAGATCTCAAGGCCAATCTGGCGCCATGCCTAATTGGCGAGCTGGGAGGCGGGAAAACAGCCCCAAAGGGACGGTCCGGGCGCCACATAACCGCCTGAGCCTAATGCGGGGTTGCTGGTATTTTTGGCTGATGGCGTGGGCTTATCAGCGGACTGCCTGTGATATTTTGAGGCAATTGCCAGAACTCCAGCCAGCATCATGATGTCAGCTGCGTCGTCCGCGCCTCTGAAACCCATCACCATGGATCATTTTGACTACGCCCAGGCCCCTTTGCCCGACGCGAGTCAAACCATCCGCTTGCTCGAGATTCAGCCGTCCAGCCTGACGGCTTCCTCGACAGCAGACGATGACCAGTACTCAGCCGCGCTGGTCTGCACCATGCGGATCACGTCCATTTCGAATCCCGAGCCGTTCATAGCGCTGTCTTACTGCTGGGGCTCTGACCAGCGGAGACATACCCTCAGCTTACACGGCAAGACCTTCCCCATCACTTCGTCTCTGAACGACGCTCTCAGACACATCCGGGACCCTGCCAGAGTCATCACCATCTGGATCGATCAGATATGCATCAACCAGAATGACAATGCTGAGAAATCTGCCCAAGTCGGGGAGATGAGATCCATTTATAGCAAATGTGAGCAGGTCATTGTCTGGCTCGAACCCGCGGCCGATGATTCGGACTTCCTGATGGAGTGGTGGCAGAGGACTGGGCAGGCCGCGAGGGACCTTGGCATTGAGCAACTCTTTACTCGCGAAAAGGCAGGCCAGCTACTTGCCATGGAACACAACCCCGACCCCGAGGATCATATGTCGCGGAGGTACCAAGAGATCGTCCGCGATGCTCATGTTGACATCGAGCGTGTCGCCAAAGCGATTGTTGCTTGGACCTCTCGGGCATGGTTCTCGCGGGTTTGGATCATCCAGGAAATGGCGCTTTGTCCCGACACCACGTTTGTGTGCGGGCACAAGACTGTGGGTGTCGGTCTGGTGATGCTCGCCGGCCACATCTTCCAGGTCTGCATGAAACTGCCTCTCCTCGACAGCCCATCGACGCCCGAGTATTTGCAGCTGGTGGGACGAGCTCAAGATCAGCTTCCAGCGCAGCTCTTCAGCACGCGACGCCGACGACAACACTTCCACGCCAACAAGGGCGCAGGTGACCAGCTGTTCAATCTCCTTCGGGGGACGTTCGTCGGCAGGAAGACAAGGGCGACGCAGGCGCGTGACAGGATCTACGGTCTCCTCGGCTTGGCCGTCGATGCGGACAGCTTACGCATCGAGCCGGATTATGTGTCGAAATCAGACGCCCCGGCTTTCATCTCAAGTGCTCACGCGATGATTCGCGGCGGGAGAATCGAGATGCTCTCGTTTTCGCAGTTTCCCAAGGAGGTTGGCCTCCAGTCTCTCCCCAGCTGGGTTCCGGACTGGCGACCAAATCTCGATCCTTCCTTCTACACCATCTACGAATATGCCGAGGATGATTTGCTGGCAGCATCGGGAAACACGTCCGTTTCTCTCATCCCCTACAAAGACGCCAACATACTGGGGTTGAAGGGCTTCGTGGTGGACCACATCGAGGAAGTCGGAAGCATCTGGCAGGCCGGCGATTCGCACGAGACGTATCTGGCTTGTGTACAGAATATTCAAGAGTTCTGCGAGAGCTCAGCGCGGAAAGATCGGGATATCTATCCTTCATTGGAGCGTCGCAACGAGGCTTTCTGGAGGGTGCCCGTCGGCGACCTGTACTGGACCAGAGAAAGAGATTACGAGCGCGCCAGCGCCAGCAGTCGGGAGGATTATGACGATTGCCTCGCTGTCCTGGACATCTTGCTGGAGGCAGGCCCGACTTCCCCGGAAAGACAAAAGGAGCAGATGGCTGTGATCCAGGCGCGGCGAATGGGTTCTAGCCGGTACAGGATCAACATGGCCACGCTGACGGGCAAACGGCCGTTCCTGACGAGGAAGGGATACGTGGGAATGTGTTGCCACAATGCGCAGCCTGGCGATGCCGTGGTCGTCTTCTGCGGTGCCAGGATTGCTCACGTCTTGCGACCCGTTGCCGGAGGGAGGTTCGCGTACCTGGGAGAGGCCTACTGCGACGGGGTCATGGATGGCGAAATCGTCGCGTCGGGCGCAGAGGTTGACTTTCTGATAGAATGAGAGATCTCTCCACGCTTCGTAGACACAGAGAGTGTTAGGCAAGACGGAAATGTTCAGCGGAAAAGCGAAATCGTCCACTCCGTTGAAATATGCCACTCTTCAAGGACGAGCCAGCCAGGCAAACCAGGCAATCCAGGGTTGCCCACTTGCAGATGATTCCCAGCGAAGACTTTATTCCCGGGCTTCGACCCGAGTGGGACTCGGACTTCCTCATTTGGACTTCGGATTACCGCATGTGACTTAGCGGCAGAACCAACCCAGCGTTCGCCGAGAAAAACCGACGAGATCGCAGCCAGATCGGAGACGGAGAATCGCTGGTCTTGGCTAGACGGAAACCGGCTCGGCAAATGCTTGAACCTCAGCCAAGACAATCGGACTTCGGCAGCGTTGTGGGTATCCCTCACGCAGAAATGACGTCTTTGTCGCGCCGATAATTACACGGGCTGAACAGAAGTCCTGATTAAAACCCAGGTGATGCCTTGGATTCAGATTTTTGCGGTGGAGGCGAGGTGGATAAAGGGGATGACACGACCCATATCGTGAGACTCGTGGAGACTGTGGACGAGGGCCACGAGAGAGGCAACATTTCTCCAAGAGTCCAGAGAAACGGGACGATCTGGGGAAGCCTATCTGGGGATAATAGACTTTCACGAGTTTCCCATCGTTCTCGGGATGGCGAATGGACTCTTCGGTCAAGCCTGGTCAGGCATTCCGCGCGCGCGCAAAGAAGGTCAAGAAAATAAGGCAAATAATCCTTTTGCCATTGAACAGCCGGGAACTACAACGTTTTTCTAAGGCGATGAACCAACCGCCGCAGGATTCCCCATTCTGGATCCCCGGACTGATGTTGACTGGACAGACCACCCCTCTTGGAGAGTAAGGTGGAGTTCAGGGGGAAGAACTAAATAAGATGGAGAGTTCTGACAGGCGGACGAGGGTATCTATGACTCGGGACGACCACGGCTTTGATTGCGGAATGACGTACTGTGACATTCTCGTCCTCCACATCTCGGACACTCCATGCGCCCTTCATGGTAGAATGAATCTGCGCACATCAGCATGACTGCTCTTGGCAGTCGGGCCGTCGACCTTCGGCCAACGCGCCGTCATCCATGTCGTTGTCTCGGGTCTCCAGATTAGTTCGGCCACCGTTGATCAGGAACATCTTAAATATCTGGGCGTCCCCTTCTGATCGTCTCTTCTTCCTCTTGGCTGCTTGGCACGTGGAGCGATCCATTTTCTTCTGCTACACACACTTACACCACGGCATCGAGTGCAACTTGCCTGGCGCGATCGACACTCTAGCAGAATCCTGTCTCTGCTCGCTTTAGGTTCGACCTCAACACTTCGACACTGTAACAGGACTTCTTGGGCACCACATCCGCAAAGATGGTTGGCCTCACGCAGAAGTTCTTCGGCCTTCGTGGCAAATACCTCGGTTGGATGATTGGCTTTTGCGCCGGTACGTTCTCATTGCGATTCAAACCACATTGGTGTTTGCGATCTTCTGACACTTGCGATCATACAGGCATGGACTTCCTCCTCTTCGGTTACGGTAAGCAGTCGCCGCTCGACTCTCCTGCTCCCTGCACCCACGTGCCTCGATCGATGTCAACCATCGCCAAGCGCACTGGTGCACGATGCCCCGGATGGATCGACATGCCAACATCGAGCATCGTCTTGGCTCCCCACTCAACCCGTTGTGACATCTTGGCGATGAGACAATGCTGACTCGGAGATTAGACCAGGGTGTCATGGGCGGAATCTTGACTTTGGAGGCATTCCTCGACCAGTTCCCCGAAATTGTGAGTGCTTCTGCTATTAACATGGCCTGCGAGCGGCACGCTGACTCTAAAATAGGATCCTGATGTAAGAATACAACTGAATATTGTGATGTACGAGTACTAACCCATGACCAGAGAGCCGCAACTGCCGCTGAAGCCAGCAGCCGCTCGACGCATCAAGGCATCTCCATCGCGAGTTACAACCTGGGATGCTTCTTCGGCGCGATCCTCGCCATCTGGGTCGGCAACCCCCTCGGCCGCAGGAAAATGATCATCATCGGCACCGCCATCATGATCGTCGGCGCCGCTCTGCAGGCATCCGCCTTCAGCCTGTCGCATCTTATTGTCGGACGCATCATCACCGGCCTCGGCAACGGCATGAACACGTCGACGGTGCCGAGCTGGCAGTCGGAGACGTCCAGCTCCCACAAGCGAGGCAAGATGGTCATGTTCGAGGGTGCCCTGATCACTGCCGGTATCATGATCAGTTACTGGATTGATCTCGGCTTCTCCTTTGCGCCGGGAAGTGTCAGTTGTGAGTTTTCTCCTGCCCGCTGAACTCATCGTGACCATGGCTGACAGCGACGACAGGGCGATTCCCCCTTGCTTTCCAGATCGTCTTCTGCATCTTCATTCTGGCCACTGTCTGGAACCTCCCCGAAAGCCCTCGCTGGTTGCTGTTGAAGGGTAAACATTCCAGAGCCGACGCGACGCATACAAAAGCTGACCACCCCAGGCCGTGACGAGGACGCCCGAGAAGTCATCGCAGCACTTGCCGACTTGCCCGCTGACCACAAGTATGTGTCTAATGAATTCGTCGCCATCAAAGACACCGTCGAGGAGATGTCCAAGGGGTCTTTCCGGGATCTCTTCACCATGGATGAGAACCGCCATCTTCACCGCACGGTGCTCGCCTACGTCAACCAGATGTTCCAGCAGGTATGTATCAGACCCGAATCGCACAGCCGCGCACTTCTAACAGGCTTTTAGATCAGCGGAATCAACCTCATCACTTACTACGCAGCTGTCATCTACAAGGGAGTAAGTCACCCTGCTCTCCCACGCTCAGGTTTCATCCTAACGTGAACTGTCCAGCTCGGCATGTCCGACTTCCTCGCTCGTCTCCTGGCCGCGCTCAACGGCACCGAATACTTCCTGGCCTCCCTCCCACCCATCTGGCTCGTGGAGCGCGTCGGCCGCAGAAAGCTCATGCTCATCGGCGCCGCTGGACAAGCTGCTACGATGGCCATCCTGACTGGAGTCAACGCCCGTGATGAAACCGGTTTCCAGATTGCTGGGATTGTCTTCCTCTTCGTGTTCAACACCTTCTTCGCCATCGGATGGCTCGGCATGACTTGGCTGTACCCGGCCGAGATCGTCCCCTTGCGCATTCGTGCTCCCGCGAACGGCTTCAGCACGTCTGCCAACTGGATCTGGAACTTTATGGTAAGTCTTCCCATCGCGATCTGGAACCATCGGGATATCACTCTGACCTTTGCAGGTTGTCATGATTACCCCCATCAGCTTCAACGACATCGGACACTGGACATATCTCATCTTCGCTGTCATCAACGCCATCATCGTGCCAGTCGTATACTTCCTGTGAGTCCACCCCCTTACACGAGGAATATGTCAAGAGGAAAATCATCAGCTCACACTATCCAAGGTACCCCGAGACGGCCTACCGATCCCTCGAGGAGATGGACGCCATCTTCCACAAGGTCAAGGGCGCCGGCGGCTGGTTCTCGGTTGTCAAGATCGCGCGCGACGAGCCCCGCCGGTACGGAAAGAATGGCGAGCTCCTGATCAACTACGATGAGACCGAAGAGAAGGGCCGCCACGTCCATCATTCGATCGACCACCAGGGTGGCGCGAGTCCCAGCGAGCCGGTCATGACGTCCACAGACGACGAGGCGCAGAGGAGTCAGAAATGAGGT
Source organism: Furcasterigmium furcatum (assembly GCA_001599815.1). Classification (NCBI taxonomy): domain Eukaryota; kingdom Fungi; phylum Ascomycota; class Sordariomycetes; order Glomerellales; family Plectosphaerellaceae; genus Furcasterigmium; species Furcasterigmium furcatum. The sequence goes on from BCIA01000004.1 coordinate 378,552, forward strand.
CTGTAGGACTGAGATTAGCGGAAAAGGGATCCGAGAACGCTCAGCGCACAGTATTTGACGCAACCGACGCCGTGCACCGTATGGAGGCACATGGATTGTCATGAAGGGACTCGGAGCGTCAGGAGAGTACTTTAGGGAAGAAGGGCATGAGCAAGACTGGTGTCCCATTGATGGCCCCACGGCCTTCTCATCTGGTAACAATTCCAAAGAAGCGCATATTGGCGGAGTTCACATTCCCGGTTGCACGAATAAGGTCGCGAGGACGTACAGGCAGAACAGAACAGGAGCCATGGTTCACTTCCCCGAGTCCGCAACTCTGGGGTAATTGTCTGCTTGACGATCCACTCGTCCTTTGGCTTGTCGTCCGTGCAATCTCCGTCGACGACCAGCCGCGTGAAAAGGGGGCGAGATAATGTAGAATACATTGGGTAGCGATTGGAATAGATGATCCGTCGCCGAGACTGCTGCTAAAAGTCCAAGATCCTGGACTGGAAGTCGGGGACAACCTGGTATCCAGGTATCGTCGGACAGTGTCCGCAAGTCTTCCCCAGCATCGCCAAACAACGCGAGTCAGCTCAAACCCTTGCAGCCGCTCAGCTGACCACGAAGCGAGACTCGGTGGGCCGAGTAGGCTGGGGACTTGTGGGGATTGCTTCTAGAAGACTGACGGACACTTGCTGTGGATTGGATGAGGGCAACGCTGGGCTTGCTGGATGAGCCCATTTCATTGCCCCTGACGACTAGCTGGAAGGAGGCGTCCAGCAGGAGAATCTACCATCCTCCCAACCTCCGAAAGCTCCAAGACAAGTGATGGGTCGCGGCATCGCCGCCACACGGAACATACACTTGGCACAACTCATTGATTAGTCAAGACGGCATTGCCAGTCAAGCTGCTACGACCTATCTAAGTATAATTCTCTTAAGATGTGTTGTCCAGAGGGGAATCAGGTCCTGTTGATCCATGTCGGGTCCGTCCCCTGGGTGATTACGAGTCGTCTATCCCCGCCTTATAGGTCTGGTTGGGCCGCGTCTCCGTGATGAGCTTGCCGTTCCGGCTGCCAACGGATGTATGTCGGGACTTCGGATGTTGATTCGGATGTGGCATCGGATGTCGGATCCGCGATGTCGGATGCCCAGACCGATCGGCCGGCCGGAGGGGTGGATGCCGGACGGACAATTTAGTCATATTTATGCAAGCTCTCGGACGTAAGGTTTTCTATCAATACATGTAGGTAAGTCAGGACGCGTTAGAGAGCTGCCAGACCAGCTGTGAACAACTCCACGCTGTAAAAGTCTACTTTTGTAATGCCAGCCATGTGTCTTGTGAAGGGTTGCGGTGGTTCGGATGGTTGTATTCGGAAAGGACCTTGGGCCCTCTAGCCCTCCGTGTTGGAGAGGCCCAGATCACGCTGCCAGGTTGCCTCGGCCTGTGCCCGTCGCGAGACTCTTTATCCCAACACAGAACCCGCACGTACTAACTACTTTTACTTTGGAGTTGGATGGCTCGGCGGCGGCGGGTTTGGCGAGTCAAACTAGCCCCTCTTATTATGTAGGCGGCTGCGCCAATTACGAAATAAATCCTTTCGCAAAGCGGATGGAGCTGTTACATTGCGGGTAATGAACCTGGGGACGTCCCTGAAGGAGAGAAAAATCTGCCCGCAGCGGGGAGAACGCTTATCATTAGTAGACGCGGGGAAAGGGGGATGGCGACGGCTAAGTGAACGGCAGGTCTCCAGCCATGGAAGCCCACCCCCGGACTTTTGGCCTTCCTCAATGCTTCTTCTCCAGATGCCTGGAGGCCTGTAGTCACCCCACTCGGCCGCTCCCGGCGCTGGTTCTCAGCTTAAATAGCTCGGGGCCCTCTGCATGGTCTCCAGCTCTTTCCCCCCTTTCCTAAGCTATCCATTGTGACTAGCTCTGCTCAAGGGTCATCGCATTCGTTTCTCATCTGTTTCTTTAACTTCTTTGTGAAAAGCTGCCGACATGGCGGCACAGGACGCCACCCATGGCCACGACAAGTACAATGATGCATCATTGACTGCCGACATCACCGTAGACTTTGAGAAGGGAGAACCGGGGCCCCGCGCCGGCGATGGCGTGGTACCGAGCGACTTCCGCGAGCAGGACTTCATGACCAGGAATGGCCTCAACCTGCGTTCCTTCACTAAGCGTAAGCCTGAAGCTGAGTCTGATCTCTGTTTAGACCCCTTGCTCACGTATTCCGATTAGGTGACTGGGGCACCGGTGAAGTTGAGCTCGACCGCTCCATGAAGAAGCGCCATCTACATATGATTGCCATCGGCGGGTCTATCGGAGCCGGCTTCTTCGTTGGTTCCGGTAATGCCCTCACTCGCGGCGGTCCTGCGTCTATTCTGATCTGCTTCCTCATTGCAGGCATCATGATCTTCAACGTCGTGCATGCGCTGGGTGAATTAGCAGTGATGTATCCTGTTTCCGGTGGCTTCTATACGTATTCGACACGCTTTATCGATCCCTCCTGGGGCTTCGCGATGGGGTACAATTATGTGAGCAGCTTTCAAACAGTGCCTGAGAGAGGGCTGAGCTCTTGCCACTACCTCTGAGTACTGCCTTCAAGTCCTATACTTATCGTTCGACAGGTCTTCCAATGGCTTATTGTGTTGCCTCTGGAACTTGTGGTTTGTTCGTTCACTGTACGGTGGTGGAATGACTCGATCAGTCCGGCAGTCTGGATTTCCGTCTTCTGGATAATCATCATCTTCGTTAACGTTTTCGGCACCCTCGGCTACGCGGAAGAAGAATTCTGGTCGTCGGCTCTCAAGCTTGCGGCCATCACCATCTTTATGATCATCGCCGTCATTTTGATCTGCGGCGGCGGACCTTCCGACGGCCTCTATTCCGAATACTGGGGCACGCGAACGTGGAGCGATCCCGGCCCGTGGCGCAACGGATTCAAGGGCTTCTGTTCGGTCTTCGTCACCGCGGCCTTCTCATACGCCGGATCTGAACTGGTAGGCCTCGCTGCCGCCGAATCTAGTAACCCAGCCCAGGCACTCCCTGGTGCGGTAAAGCAGGTTTTCTGGCGTATCACTCTGTTCTACATCGTGGGTCTTTCGCTCGTGGGCTTGCTGGTTCCGTCCAACCACCCGAACCTCCTCAACGCAGCGAACCCTTACGAGGACGGTGCTTCGCCATTCGTTATTGCCGCAGTTCAGGCTGGCTTGCGTGGGTTTGACTCCTTCTTAAACGCTGTGATCTGCGTTTCCGTGGTATCTATCGGAGTTTCCAGTGTGTACGGGGGGTCGCGGACCCTTACTGCACTGGCATCTGAAGGATATGCGCCGAAGATATTTACCTATGTCGATAAATCCGGCCGGCTTCTGGTATCGGTTGCGTTTATCTTGTGCTGGGGAGCCCTGGCGTATGTTTCTCTGGCATCGTCTGGCATGATCGCCTTTGACTGGCTCCTTTCTCTCTCCGGATTGGCGGCGCTTTTTACCTGGGGTTCTATCTGCGTGGTGAGTACTCTGGTTGAAACGGCACCGGGTGTCCAGGATACAAGCTGACCTCCTAATCTAGGCACACATTCGCTTCCGTGCCGCCTGGGGGCGCCAGGGTCGTTCTCTTGACAGAATCCCCTTCAGGGCCGCATTAGGCGTGGTCGGCTCCTGGATAGGCCTGTCGCTCTGCGTCCTTATCCTGGTCGCCCAGTTCTACGTCGCCTTGTACCCGCCAACGGCCAACGGCCTCGGTACGGTCACCCAGGCTCTCCAGGCAATTCTTGCCCTTCCTATTGTTTTGATTTTCTGGGGTTTTGGGTTCCTCTGGAAGCGAGCCGGATGGCTGACCATCGATAACATCGATCTTGACACCGGCCTGAGGGAGCACGACTGGGAGGAGATCAACGCCTACCGTGCCAAGGTGGCTTCATGGCCCGCCTGGAGGCGCGTCCTGCACCACATCTTCTAGAGAGCTACCACACGACTGCAGCGGGGCGTGGTTCATGGAGTCCCAGGGCAGCCGACGCCTTTTCCTTGCGGAACATGTGTGGGACTATGAAGTGTCCATAATCAGTGGATATTGTAGTTGAGTGCCAGCGTTTTGCTGTCCGAGTTTTGTGAAATCCAGCCTACTTCTGCAAATCAGAGGTGGTTTGGTCTCGGCCAACTACGTCCACCATGATTTGATGTAAGTAGTTATTTTGACTTATTACAATCTACTAGCCTTTAAAGTACGTGAGCTAGGAATTGTATTCTAAAGGAGAGCGGGAGACTTTAGGTGACTTACCCATGGTTGAACGGCGTCTTGCTGGCTAAATCGGTCTTACAGGGCCGAGGCGCCAATATGAAGTGCTAATGCCTGCTGTATATCCGCTCTGCATCTCGATATATCCGCGTTGCAGCTGCCCTGGCTAAAGGATTGCAGAGAGGCATGTGTATACCCGAGTGTGTCATGGTCGCATCCCTGTCCGACTGGCTGGTGTACATCTTCTTCGTAAAGCACGCCGTTTTACACGTCTTCCAACGCCATGCGAGTCATCCAGTTATACTCAGTAGTATGTCAGAGCTTCTGCATTACTGTCAAATGTCCATTGCGGCCTCTAACCAAGCTTGGGCCTGGTCTCCTTGCTCATTGTGGAAGTGCGACTCCCATGATACTACCCCGCAGATTGGTGGGGTCGGGTCGTGAGCTTCCGTCGCTTCTCAAAAGGACCGAAAGTCGTGCATGTGCAGCAAGCAGAGATCGTCCGGCCGGCCGATGAATTCAACCGTTCCACTGCAGCGACTTCAATGCCGACGCTACGTCGCTCCTGCCTGCAGTTTGAGGGGGAACACCCTGGATCAATGATGCACTCTCATGATCCAAGCATCTGGGCCTGCTAGCCGAAGAATTGTATAAGAGCTTGCTGATTTCGAGGTGAATCCTGGAGGGACCATTGGTTCTACGTGCATTGCACAGTATATTCAGCATGCTGCGCCTAAGCTTTGCAGTCGTTCTTTCAGTGTTCCTGGCCGCTGTGGCTGGGATCAGCCAACAAGCAACCTCTTCCGAGGGTGTTGGCCTCCATGACCGACATCAGGACATTGTAAGTATTGACTGCTTTGTCTGCATCTGGTCCATGATCATTTTACTAATGCCCTGGCTGCTGGATACAGGTGACCTGGGATGACAAGAGCGTCTTCATCAATGGCGAAAGACTGATGCTCTTCAGTGCTGAATTCCATTTTTTCAGGTGAGCAGCCCCTAGCTTCCCAGTGCTATGAACTGTCTGACCCTCCGCGCAGATTGCCCGTGCCCAGTCTCTGGCTTGACATCCTGCAGAAGATCAAAGCCATGGGATTCAACTGCGTCTCCTTCTACGTTAACTGGGGTCATCTGGAGGCAAAGCCCGGCGATTTCCAGGCTGAGGGCATTTTCTCCCTCGAGCCTCTATTCGAGGCTGCCATGAGCGCTGGTGTCTATCTTTTCGCGGTACTTGCACACTGTCTTCAACTCTCATGGTCAAATGCTGATCCTTCGACGTGGCGAATAGCGACCCGGACCATACATCAATGCTGAAGTCACTGGTGGAGGATTCCCTGGGTGGCTTCAGAGGGTTCCGGGAGCGCTGAGGACTGGAGATGCGGGATACTTGGAGGCCACGGAGAAGTGAGTCGGCCGACCTCGTACCATACCAGACCAAAATTTAACCCACGCAGCTACACGGCCGCCATCGGCCGAATCATCGCTGATGCGCAAATCACCAACGGCGGTCCGGTCATCCTCTTCCAGCAAGAGAACGAGTACGTCCTAGCGGTTGAGCCGTACCCGATGCCTGACTTTGACTACTGGAACCATGTCAAAGACCAGTTCAAGGACGCTGGCATCAGAGTACCCTGGGTCAGCAACGAGGCTTGGCAGCTCGGTGCGATCACCCCTACCACGCCTGCCACCGTCGACATCTATGGCTTCGACGCCTATCCCCTGGGCTTTGACTGTTGGAACCCGACGGTCTGGCCCGAGAACGGTCTGCCGACTGATTGGCTGGCTCGGCAGCGCGAGATCACCACTACCAGCCCTTTCACGATTGTGGAGGTTTGTCGCGAGAATTTCCCAGAGCACTCACAAGTCTGCTGACGAAACTTCAGTTTCAAGGAGGTGGTTACCAGCCATGGGGTGGTGCAGGCTTCGAGTCTTGCGCGGCCCTCCTTAATCACGAATTCCAGCGCGTGCTGTTCAAGAACAACTATGCAATGGGCATCACGATTTTCAACGTCTACATGGTATGATGCTGCTGACCCCATTCCCAGTGGTTGAGATCTGACAGGCATCAAGACTTGGGGTGGCACCAACTGGGGTAATCTCGGTCACTCTGATGGCTACACCTCCTACGACTACGGGGCTCTCATCACAGAGGAGCGCCTGGTGTATCGGGAGAAGTACAGCGAAGCAAAGCTGCAAGCACACTTCTTCCACGTGTCCCCGGCCTATCTCGAAGCTGAACGACACTTCCCCTCCCTCGAGTGGACTGACAACGATGAGATCACTGTCACACCGGCGACAACCAACACCACCAAGTTCTATATCGCGAGGTACAGATAGAATGTCGTCTCTTTCGCGTATTTTGCTAACACTGTCAATCCAGGCATACCGACTACAGGTCGACGGAGACTACGCCGTACAGACTCAAGGTTCAGACTGCCAGCCGTGGGAACATCACCGTTCCTCAACTTCACGACAACCTCGTCCTACCAAGAAGAGATTCCAAAATTCATGTTAGCGATTATCCAGTCGGAGGGTACAATCTTCTCTACTCTACCGCAGAGATTTTCACTTGGTACGTGCTCTGCCGCAACGGCTCTCACGCACTGCTCTCTAACCCTGATGCAGGAAGCAATACTCTGACAAAACAGTGCTCGTTCTGTACGGTGGTGAAGATGAGTACCACGAGCTTGCCGTTGAAGCCGCCGGTGCCAAGAGTAGTGTTGTTCAAGGACCCAGCCTGGACATCGACGGCGGCAAGGATTACACCATCATCGGCTGGAACGTGACAAGTGATCGAAGCGTCGTTCAAGTTGGCGAGGACCTCTTTGTCTACCTGCTGAGTGCGTATCCCCCCAAAAGGTTCCGAGCACGATACTAACATGTTCTTAGACCGCAATGAGGCCTACAACTTCTGGGTGCCTGCCGAGGAAAGGAACTTCAAAACATTGGATGTCATCGTCAAAGCAGGCTACCTGATTCGAAATGTGGAAGTTGACGGCTCGTCAATCAGCTTCAAAGGCGACGTCAATGCTACAACATCTCTCGAAATCATTGGCGGTGCGCCGAAAAACCTCGAAACACTTCTTTTCAACGGCAAGAGCTTGGACTTCGAACAGGACAAGCATGGCGTGGTTACAGCGACTGTTCCTTTCGATCTGCCCTCCTTCAAGCTTCCGTGTCTCAGCCAGCTGCCGTGGAAATATGTTGACAGCTTGCCTGAGATCCAGGCTGATTACTCCGATGACGACTGGACCGATGCTGATCTCGAGGAAACTTACAACATCGCCAACCCTCTGCGGACGCCAACGAGCCTGTATGGTGGCGACTACGGGTATCATACCGGATCACTCGTTTTCAGGGGCCACTTTTCAGCCATAGCAGACTCTGAAAAAACTGTGCTTGACCTGTTCACGCAGGGTGGCAACGCCTACGGAACCTCCGTCTGGTTGGGCGACACCTTCGTGGGATCTTGGATCGGCAACGCCACCCTTGACGAGCACAACAGCACGTTCCAACTCCCGCACCTCAAAGAAGGCTCAGACTATGTCCTGACTGTCGTTATGGACCACATGGGAATGAACGGCAATTGGTGGGTGGGTGCCGAGGAGCAGAAGAACCCCCGCGGCATTCTCAATTACCAGCTATCCGGGTACGAGCAGTCCGACATCCGCTGGAAGATCACCGGTAACCTGGGCGGTGAGGACTACATCGACCGCGAGAGAGGCCCCCAGAACGAGGGCGGCCTGTTCGCGGAACGACAGGGCTACCACTGGCCGAAGCCGCCCTCCGATGGCTGGGCCGACAGCAAAGGACCGACCGAAGGGATTGACAAGGCCGGCATTGCGTTCTACTCGGCACAGTTCGATCTCGACCTGCCCGAGGGCTACGAGATCCCCCTCTCCCTCACCTTCGCCAACACGACCTCGTCGGCCTACCGCGCGCAGATATTTGTCAACGGGTTTCAGTACGGAAAGTTGATCCCGCACATTGGACCGCAGCTCCGCTTCCCGATTCCGGAGGGAATTCTCAACTACCGCGGCAAGAATCACCTCGCGATCACGCTCTGGGCCATGGAGGAAGACGGAGCACGCATCGGGGGTATGAAGTGGGAGGTCGGGATGGTCTCGACATCTGGTTTCCGGGTGGTTGAACCGGCACCTCAGCCGGTCTGGGAGGAGCGGAAGGGCGCGTATTAAAAGCTTTTTGGGGGAGGGGGGCGGGGGGCTGAGATGGTAGCCTATGTTCTGTGTTCAGCTAGCTGACCACCAGGTCACCTTAGCATCGCAATACAGGAGCCATCTCATGACATGCTACGCCTAACCGGCTGGGAGGCGGACGTTTGTAACCTAGGTCGTTCAACTAACTACCTTCGGTCGGTCAGACGGGACCCACCGGCACCCGTGTGCTCACCTCTTCGCCGAATGCATTGAGAAGAAGCCGATAGACTTGTGAAGTACTTGCCAACTTCTTAGATTGTTGCCGAACGTGTCTATCTACCTGGAGAATCTAGTCTCTTTGGCGGATGGGCCAGGAAACTTGTTAAAGCTGAGTTCTTGGATTTGTTTGCTTCGTATGCGATGGCGTTGAGATTTCAACGGCTTAATCAATTCATTTAGTCTCAGCTGAGGTCGATTAAAGGCAGAATAAGGGTATAAGAAATAGAATCGGAGGCTGCTGAAGTCCATTCTGGCTCCGCTAATTAGACCGATTCGTCCACGTTTCCTCGTCAGACTTTGCACTCCTACTCCAGACGGCCTGAGATCACCACGACGCGACCAGATTTGCAGCCCCACACCAAACCTCCATCAAACATGGCGACGCTTGCATCGAGGGGTCCAGTCCATGTGGGAGCAAAGCTTAGAGGTAGACTGAGAACACTTTTGCCGTTTCTCTGGATCCAGTCCCCCCAGCAATCGAATCCCAGGCCCATCAACTCTCTCGGTGGTGATTCTTCCGGGGAGGGTAAGATGCCACCTGCGGTGTGCAGTCCCTTCTCATCCCACCTGCTTGCACTTCGCACGTAGATTGGGGTGCTTTGCCGTGTCACGTCGCCGCTCGCGATGTGCACAGATGATAGTTCTAGGGCCTGCCACGAGGTCTCTGGCGCTAGGACCGCTAGTCTCTGGCCGTTGGGCGAGATGAGAACAGAAGCGACGTGAGTTCTGTCGAATCTGAACGCCTTCAGGCATGTAGCGGACGATGTCTCCCATATCCAAATCTCCCCATCGTGCAATGAGGCTACACGAGTGCCGTCAAGGCTTATTGATGCCGAGGTGGCCTTGGCCAGCTTGTGTTTGTCGCCGAACCGTTGTAGGCAAATGCCGACTCCCGTGTCCCAAAGATACACTTTTTTACCACAGGCGACGAGCAGCGAGCCGTTCGCCGAGAAGCTAGGGGAAATGACGTCGTCCACAAAATGGTGATCAAGAGTGTGCCGTAAAGCCGCCGGCGTCGTCACATCCCAGACGCTGGCGGTGCCGTTGCTCATGCAAAATACGACGCGTTCGCTGTCCGACGACACGACAATGGCTGTGACCCAACAGTTCGGTCCATATATATCGGGAAGGGCGCATTGAAAGGGAGCATGGCCGAGTTTTCGAATCTGCACAGCGCCATCTTCTGCAGCCGAGGCGATCACTGTACCATCTGCGGAGCTGCCGACTGCGACGATTGCGCTATTGCCGGGACCAGCAGTGCCATGCGCATCAAGTGTGTTGGCAAGTTCCCAAATGCGGACATCTGGCCGATAATCCAGCGTTGCGACAAGAATCTCGCCATCGCCAGACAGTCCAACTGAATGTGCTTCATCAGCGAGAGCGATGGTGTGCGTGCACCGCATAGTAGCTGCGTCGTATATCCGTATTATACGGTCTTGCCCGGCTGCTACTCTGTGACCGCTTTGGGAATAAGCCACAGAATTGCTCTTGGCGCATGTAAACAGAAGAGCGCCGGTGTCGACGTCCCAGAACGCCGTGGAAGTGGCGTCGGTACAGGCGAGCTGCCTGCCGTCGGGAGAGAAGGCGAGCCCGCCGAGTTGGTCCCCCAGACGAAGTAAGTTGAGAACTTGCAAGGTCTGTCCTGTTGTCACGTCCACGACCTGCGCTTTGCTATCATATTGGATGGCGAGGCGCATGCCATCAGGCGACACGGCCACCATTATCATATCAGGTGACTGCGTGCGCAATACGCCCAGCCGATGCGCGGTACGCAGAACCCACGAGCCTCCCTGTGTCTCCCACAGGCAAATAACTGACTGGCCACATAGCCCGGAGATGCGCTCACCATCAAGTGAGAAGGATACTTGCCTGATGTGAGCAAAGAACGACCCATCTGGCCCAGCGATCTTGGTTTTCTCGAGGCAGTGCCCCGTCGCCATGTCCCAGCACGTCACCATGCCTCCGCCGTCCAGTGCTCGCAGTCGACGAGAGTCTTGGGAGAACATAATTGCGACGCAGTGGTTGTCCATGGTGAATGTTGCCATACGCTCGCGTAAACAAACATCCCAGAGCAGAATCCTGCCTTCCGAGTCCACCGAAGCGACCATTCGGTCATCGGGTGAGAAGATCCAGAAACCGCCTATCACCTCGTTGATTCTTCCACTCATGGTTTCATAGTTTGGCACCCTGAGCCTGGAGCATCGGGGACCCCATCGCGCGTCCGTCTCTGGTGTGTTGATGATCCAGTCAGGCACTTTGCCCTTATTGAGCTCTCTGACAAGGCTTTCTTTCGGACTGAAAATGAGACACGACGCATAGATCTGTAAGGGATAGTCGTATATGGTTTCCGAATGATCTGTCACAAATTGGATGGCGTCCTCGACTAGACTCGACAGCTGAGGGGCTTTTTCGGCTTCCTGAACAACGGCGGCGCGTTAATTAGCATCGAATAGTTATATTATACGCCCAAGATATGGAATCAGTCCTCACCGTCAGATCATTGAGAATCCTCAGCATCGGCAATGCTGAGTCGCACATGTCGATATGGCTGAGACTTTCGAGCCAGTGCAGGAGGCTTCCTTCGAGGAAGTCACGGACGACGCCGTCGTCGTGGATTCCACCAGACGCTGCAGGCATTGCATCGCGGATATGTCCAGCCCAGCTCGTGAGACAATACATTATTGGTTTCAGAGGGTCCGAGTCCGGTACTTTGAATTCACCACCTGGTGCTTCCGGATCCTCAATCCGGTACACGTCCTGTTGCAGCGTTGTCGCCATGGCGGCAAGCGAGTTCAAGGCTACAGTGTGGTGTACTTGGGCAACCCCCGCAGGCATGATGATTTCTGAAATGTCTCCATTCATGATCAAGAAGTCTTTGGCTGACTGGTGGACGAAGTAGATTGTCTCGTCACGGACCGTCAAAAATGAGCCGCATGAACTGATGATGTCGCGCAGGGCGGAGGGGTCGTCCTTGAACTCGGCGAGCGAATTGATAATGCTGGCCAGCTCTTGCAGTGCTATCGGCCGGTACGCAACCGATATGACGGCGAGAATATCAATGCACAGATTCGCATCGTCTGAGGCGCGAATCAAGTCCACCATTCGCCGGTAGAGTGGCTGGAGACCCGGCGGAAATGCCTTGAGCCTCTTGACCATGTGCCGCGCTGCGACACTTGGGCGAATCAGCTCCTGGCAGACGAGTGCTACCCACAGGAATGTCTTGTCTGCGTTTCTGGAAAGATAATCCTGGATTGTGTTCTGCGTGGCATTGCTCAGGTTCTTGCGGTTTGCCAACTCGGTCGTTCGGTGACGGATGAGGACCTCGACTGCTTCAGCGACGGCGTCTTCGTTCAGCTCAAGGCGCAGAGGAATGGTATGAGCCGCCATCTTCAAAGCTTCTTCAATTTGAGGCCAATTTCGACTTGACACGATCCATCTCGTGTGCGACGGGGCATCGGACGCGAGAAAGCTGAGAAGATGGTCTTGGTCGGTGGAGCACTCGTCGAGGGCGTCGACTATGATGATCCTGCCAACCAAGGCGAAATCGGCAAGCAGGTTCCTCATGACGCGGGACAGAGCAAACCAGGAGTTCCGGCCTTCAAAGAGGGCCTTTCCGCTAGCTTTATAGTCGTCGCGAAAGTAGGAGGAGAGATGGCCGTATTGTCGGATAAGCATCGAAGCCAGACCGCGAAGGACTGCCGTAGCATTATTCAGGTGGGTGTCGGTTGCCTGACAAAAGAAGTAGACCGGCCGGAGTGCTTGGAGCTCGTCGATGATGGCGCAGAGAAGCATCGTTTTTCCCTTGCCAGGGTCTCCCTTGATCCAGAGCATGCGATTTTCCTCGCCGTCGCGCCATTGCACGAAGTCGGGGTGTTCGAGGATCCATTGGGACGAGCCCTTGACGAGGCCGCCCTTTGTCGCTTCGATTCGCGCCTTGTCGTCGCGCGGGTTGCCGGGGTAGAGATCGATAAGGAGTTGATCGGTGTGCGCTTCGCCTGGGCCGGCGATGTGCAGGTTCCCGCTGACAGAGATGTTGCCGGAGCCTGAGTTCTGGATGCCGACGCCTGCGAATGCCGCCGCCATGGTGGTTGATGTGTCCAGCGAGCGTAGTGCTCATGGGGGAGAGTTGAGCGGGGATGTCCGGACCTTGAAGGCGCAGCCTGATCTGTGCCCCTGGTCCTTAGGGGACATGCCAAGCAGTCGGTGGTGAGACTCTCGACAGCCTGGCCTGCACTTCAGCCCCAACCACCCCAGGAAAGAGGCAGGGGTATTCACGAGAGTTGCAGCACTCGCGCACGCAGCCTGATCCTCGATGCAACCCTTCCTGCCATCCCTGCAGCATTGGCCGCTGCAGTTGTGCAGCCTCTGGCCAACCATGGCGAGGAGTCTCGTAGCTCTACCATTCACAGCCCCTTCGCCAAGGCAACCCAAACGCAGGGGCGTTTACCACCCGGACAAACCTCCCCTGGCTGACACTCCTCGTCTGACCAAGACCCCTGGTCGAGATGCTGCCGCCGACGGCGAGGAGACACTATAGATAGCGTGCGATGGGGCCCGCCCCACAACATCTGCTCAACTCTTGACAACATCACTTGGAGACATGAACAGCCATGCAGAGAAAGTATGCTTGGCCGATCCGGGGACGTTTCGCTACCAGAAAGGCCACCAAGGTCTCGACTGGCCCGGGAACACACCGGCAGGGGTCCAACCGCTACCCACCGTGGACCTGGAGGAGGCTGACATAGTTGACTGGCTGGTGAGACGGCACTGGGCCTTCGTGCCTCTGAATAACGTCGCTAAACACAACTAGAGTACCGGCCCACATTCGGACAGAACCCCGGCATTCCGTTTGCTGTAGGGTATCTCTGCTGATTGTCTACAATTGGTCTGACGATTTACCGCAGGATCTGCGCAGCACGTGAGATAGGCCACGAGATGGCCCTGCCCATCACTGCATCCACCTATGGAGCCATCGCGAAGGCATGGAGGTTTCCACCTCTGGTCCTTTGCGCTATCCGACAGCCGTACTCGTTTTCATCCTTCTTCGACCTGGCAACTGGTCCCGACGGTGCGTAGCATTGATGAGCTTAAAATCAGTGACCCGAGGCTGACTGGCGGTGCAGGAGGCAACACGGATCGAGGCACAGGTCTCATCCTGCGTTTTGATAGTCACTGGGAGTGCGAGTCCACGGTAGTGGTCTGCCAACACCCTTCGACAAAACAGATCACCGTCATGGTAGCAGGTCTCAGCATGTTCCAGACACCGCGATTCCTCAATCTCATTCGCACCAGCGCAGCCGAGTCGCCGCATCTTCTCGCCAACCTTCTCTTCGTCCCACTCGTGCTCCTCAGCGAGCTGTGCCAGAACCAGACGGACTGGCTCGAACTGGTTGCGCCGGACCTGAACGATATTCAGCGCGCTCTCGGGATGGGGAACTGGAAGTACGCCTCCGACTCTCCGCTGTACGGGCCCAACGTCGTCGAGAATCTGATCAACCTGGACCTCCCTGGTTTGATGTCTGGTCTGAACCGCATGGCAGACTCGATTCGGTTCCAGAACCAGGTTGCGCTGACACTCATCGACATGTTGCATGAGCTGCAGGAATGGCTGAAGGGAAACAAGGGACCAGACGAGGAACATGATGGAGAGAGGCGTGCAAGGGAGGAGATGGACCAAACCATCACGTTGCTTTCCAAGTCTCTAATGGGGTGTCAGCGTCGAGTGACATACCGCAGTGAGACCATCCAGGGGCTCATGGACACGGTGAGATCAGGCACCAGGCATCCCGGAGGGTTGCGGCACTGACAACGCCAGGTCTTTACACTCATCGCGCAGCGCGACAACTACCTCAGTTTAGACGTAGCGTTCCACACTCGCCGCGATAGTACTGACATGCGAATGATCGCTGCCGTCACGCTCTTCTTCCTGCCCGGAATGTTCACAGCAGTAAGCACTCCATTTCTCCCCTCGTCAGACACAATCAACTGATACCAGGACGGCAGACCCTGTTTTCGACCACATTCTTTGACTTCCAGGCCTCCGATGATGACGGCATCGTGTCCCCTTTCCACTGGATCTACTGGATGTCGACGACCGTGGCCACCGGAACCGTGTTGCTCTTCTGGTTCTACTACACGAAGAAAGAGAAGGGGGACAAGACGAAATTGCCGGATCTCATGAGAATGAACGACCCGAAGGACAATGGTCTGCCAAAGCGCAGCTATAACACGACGGATATTCCGAACGGGACAAAGCGGAAGAGGCAGTTTGCGGGATGGTAGTTGAGTTCAGAGGTTGGGACGGCAGCGACTTTCCACCGGCTCGTTGCCTGCGTACTTGTCCTATCGGCAAGACGTATTCTGGTGATGTTCTCGAAGCCAGCGGGGTTGGATAGCGTATGATGCCGAAAAGTTGCCTACTTATTGCGCTCGCCCGCCGGTCACCCTGTCCCGCTGCCTTGGGCCTGCCTGTGGGGTGATCGGGATGACTTGTTGGTGGCGATGAGGGCACGCAGGGTCTAGGCCAGAAACTTCAACCATTGAAAGTCCAAGTTGCATCCACGGTCCCCGGAGCCCGCTAAGATGAAATGCTAGTACTGTCGGCCTCAATGCCGCACCCAAGATGCAGACACTGCCGCCTCAAGTCTGCCTCCTAGAAGTCTCGAGCTGCTGGTTATCTTAGCCCTTCGGAGTCCGGGCACCATGTTACCGGCCTCGAAATCCCCGGGGCCTCCCATCTGTTGCATCGAGGGGGTTTCATGGATGCAGACATTGGTCCATGTCCATTACTTCACTCACCCAGGGAAACACCCAGATCTCGACATAGATGAGGTGGGCTGTAATTTCGTCCTTGTAGATACCGTCCAGTTGTTTAATGCCCATGTCAATACGACTCTCAAGTATAAGTATAGTCTTCCTTCATTCGGCGGCAGCATCGACGGATTCTCTTGCATTTGTAACGTAGCGGATGGGAGGGCAAAAGTTGTCGTGCAATGGCGGCTTCGGTGTGTGCGTATGCCTTGCCAGGCGATAGTCGATGCGTTGTTCTGCCTATGGCCATTGAGGTACAGATTCGTCATGATGGCGTGTATACAATGGCACCATGGATGGTCTCTAATGGTTTGCGACTATCTTTAAGGACAAAGCTAAAGTGCTGAGTGCTGAGTAAAAATTGGTTGAGTGATGTCTGAGCGATGGAGTTGAGGAAGGAGGGCAAGGAAGAGGATCGCTAAAGGTTGAGCTTCGTAGTATGTACATGGTTATATGGTAGTCAAGGGACCGTAACTTATCACAGCGTTATCATGTGACCCGTCAGCAATGGTTTGATATTAGTGCCCCGGCCAAAAAGACCAAAAGCCGGCTTCTTGGTTTGCTATACAGGAACTTGGTGATTGGGATGTATCGTATGTTTTCACAGTTGCGAACAAACTGCATTTCACCCTGGAACCAAGTGATACACTGCCTAATTTCTGGGATTCTGTGTATTCACGGAAGTTTTCACGCAATGAAACTGGGCCTCGAGACAGGCCAACAAATTGAACCATTCACTTGCTGTTTAATTTGTGACACACCTGTTACCTCCTTAGATTGCCAAATACTTTCTATAAAGCGCATGGGCTTGAGGTAGTTATCTCTCTTCTTTATTCCCATACCTACTACCTACCGGATACACAGACAGATAATCGCCAAAGTTCGCTCTATTCACAAGCTTTTCCCGTCCGCGTAACTCCATATCAAGGAACAATCGCCACTCACTCCTCTCTCTTACTTCATAATCTTCTCAATTATGGCAAGCTCCGGCCCCAGCTCCAGCTCCAACCAGGGAGCAAACGGCACAAATGGCACAAATGGTAGCGGTCCTAACCGCAAGGCCAAGATTACCTGGCCAGATGTTCCCATGGCAGGCAACAACGTTTGCGAATCAACAAGCGACTACATTCATAAATTGGTGGGTGCCGGCCAAGTCTTCTATGCACTCTTCGAGTCGTTACACCAGACACTCGGCTTTCATGAGGACGAGCTCGACCTTGACGAGGCCTGCGACTGGACGCAGGCGGGACTTCGAGTCGCGATGACCTGGACCGACATAACAGGCACAAAGCACGAGCTTTCTCTCAACAGAAGTGACGCAAACATCACAGAAGGGCCGCGAGCAGAAAGACTACAGGCCTTCCTTCACCAGATCTATTCCAAATTCGAGATCACCTGTGCTTTTACGCCTGCAGCCCGCAGGAAGTGGTTGAATGAACATGGAACCGCCGCAGAGCTGAGGACCGGTAAGTCTGCGACATTCACACCTACATGTAGGTAGCACAAGATACTGATCACAAGGCAGAATCAACCTCCTGCAGCGGACGCCCAGCCTCCGCGAAATCGTCCCACGCCGAGGTTAGTGAGCTCCCGTTGCGGAGCCTGGTGTGAGGGAGATCCACGCCGACACACAGCCGGATGAGAAGACATGGCTTGACTCTGAGCGCCCAGCGCAGGTGGAGGAGGCGGGCCGGGTGGTAGATAGGCCGCAATAAATCAACTTCGACCACAAGATGAAGTAGTGATGGTACCGAGGCGTCGACGCACGTGCCAGCATCGACTCGTCGTTGGAGGTCTCGCGGGCAAGGATGGACGGACTGCAATTGAGTCATGACCCCGGCCGCAATGCCGGATATCGACCACATGGCCGTGCAGCCGTCCATGGGCCCCGACCAGCCTCCACCTGCCGCATAATCGCCATGAAATGATCCCTCCTAGTGAGGGGCTTTTGTGAAGGCACATGATACCTAGTACTTGTATCACGTCCTGCCCGCCGCCAGCAGACTACTAATCTTCTGTCGCTAACCTCTCCATCCCCCGCCGCCGCAATGAAGTGGTCGACGCTCATCGGCCAGCTCCTGGTCCTCTGCGCCAGCCTCGTGCTCGCGCAGGCCCAGCCCGTCCGCGTCGTCTCCTTCAACATTCGCTACGACTCCGGCTCGCTGCAGACAGGCGAGAAGCCGTGGTGGGATCTCTTCTGCTGGATCACCTCCTCTCGCTGCCGCCACCCGCATGTCACCAATCACCTCTCGCAGATCTCCGCCTCGGCCCCCTCCGGCGCGGTCACCGTCCTCGGCCTGCAGGAGGTGCTGAACAACCAGCTCAACGACATCAAGAACGGCCTCGGCTCGGGCTGGGCGCACGTCGGCGTCGCGCGCGACGACGGCCGCACCGCCGGCGAGTTCTCGCCGATCCTGTACCGCACGGCCGCCCTGCGCGTCCTCTACTCCGAGACGAAGTGGCTCTCCCCGACGCCGGACGAGGTCTCCTTCGGCTGGGGCGCGGCGACGAGGCGCATCGTCACCACCGCCGTGTTCGAGTCCGTGGCCACCGGCCGGCGCTTCATCCACGCCAACACGCACCTGGACCACGTCAGCTCGCAGGCCCGCACAGAGGGTATCCGCGTTGTCCTTGCACGGATCCAAGCCGTGCAGGCCGTCTGGGGCCCGCTGGGTGTCACCCTGACGGGCGACTTCAACTCGCAGCCCGGCTGGGACGCGTACCAGACCCTCGTCAACAGCGGGTACGCCGGGGATCTGTATAACCTAGCGACTCCGGCGCAGAGGATCGGACCTTACGGGAACACGTACACTGGTTTCACGTCGGCGACAACCACGACCCGGATCGACTTCATCTGGCTCGGCCCGCTGGCGGAGAACAGATGGTCGGTGCAACAGTATGAGATTCGGAGCAACGAAGCAAGCGGCATGTTCTTCAGCGACCACAGGGCCGTTGTTGGGGACATTACTCTGCTGTGAGGGAGGGGTTGTTGTTGATGCTCGAGGGAGAAAATACGTCCACTGAAAATTATTGAATATCAATCCATTGCTGTAACTCACCCAGCAAGTGTGCTTCTAATGCAAGTCCCAGAGATGATCTCCAGACTTCATGACCTCGTCATGCTTGTGGAAATCGTGGACAGAATGCTTCTATAAACGAGACGGATAAATTACTTACTCAAGCTTTCAGCTGCGTGTAAGTTGGACAGGCTCCTCGGTTTTGACCTTTCCCTTTCCATGACAGCCCAAGACTGGAGTCATGCAGCACCCCGTTCTGCAGAAATTCCAGGGATCATATCGCAGTTTGATTCTTAACCAGGTCCCTTGGGCACCGGTATTCTGAATTTCTCTATATGCATTTCTCCCCCATTTTCCCTCATCCGCTATCAAATTCCATTGGATGATTGCGGTTGTCTTCCGCACCCCATCTGCTTCCTCCTCAGCCCACCGAAACTCAAGAGCTGATTGTTGGGTTATGGGCAGATGGTCCAGCGTCTGCCAGCTCGCCAGCTTAGCTTTCCAGCCATCAATATCAGTTCCTCAGGCTCAAAAGACTCCACTCACCCTTCCAGAAGCTTCTCAAGCTCGTCAACACTGAAATACTTCTTGTCCGGATGGACGTCGAGTGGGTCGCCAGACTTGATGCGCATTTGGATCTTCTCCGCATACGCCTCAACCAACCTCTCTAGTCGGTCTGGAAGGTAGAAGTAAACCTTCTTCACGAGATTAGTCCTGAAGTCGCGAATAGATTGACGAAGGTTGTCCCAAGTGGGCTCCTGGAGTTCCTGGCTCGAAAGGTTGGGGAGGATGAACTCGTTGGTTGTAGGGTGATCAAGCTGAAGGCCGTAGAAAACCTTGATTTCAAGAGCATGGTATGTAGCCTTGTCGAGGAGACTGTTTGCGACGACTGGGATGTTGTATTTCTCGCAAATTGACATGTGCAATTCGCGCGCGCACACCCAGTACACCAAGCTCGGCTGGTCCATGAGGTCCGTTTTTGGGTCCTTTTCGTTCTGGTCGAGGATTCTCATTCTCCTTCTGCCCTTCCACAAGCCAAAGACGGGAAACACGTCGATGCTATCGAGAACGGGATATGTTTTGATTTCGGGTAAGAAACGCGGCCCTGTTCTCGCCACGTTGTATGTGGACGGATTCTGGTAGGGGTTCATGGCAAAGATTCCGAAATGGAGACGATGAAGTAGATGAGAGGTCTGATGTGTGGCGGAGAAGAAGAGAGGTTGAGTCTTTGGGAAGTATCTGAGAGTTGTTGGCTTGCTGACGTTGGAATCTTAGGATCTCTGGGTGGTCGAGGTGCGTAACTATTTATACGTGATTTTGGCATGATTTCTCTGAATCGCGAATTACTCGCAAGGTTTTGAGCGTTTTTGGTGTCTCAAACATCCTCCTAACGTTCAGTTTGCCGCCTCAATCTGCAGTGATCCGTGTTTCTGTCCTACCATGACAGTGATTTGATGGGTACGGACTGGAGTCAATGTGCGAGTGTGTCACCAGGAGGAGGACCTCTCAATCCACTAGAACTGCTGGGGAGTATGAATTGGCTTCAATTCATGTTATTGGTTAATAGAATGACTGCTTTGGTACCCGAATTTGGCATGTCCAGCCTTTATGATGAATGCTTGATGGCGAGCAGCCAGTGAGGACCAGAACAGAGATGCTGTGACTTGTCTGGAAAGGAATCCAACTTCAATTCTTTTCACTAGTCACATCCATTCCGGTGCATGACCTCACGCAGAAGCCATCTAAAGGCGCTCCATGTCTTGTTCTTCCACTTCACATCACAGCACCGCTTTAGCAGTCACGATGGGTTCTTCAGGGAGCAAGAGCGTCAATATCAACCGAGAAAAGGGCACTCCCTCCCTCAAGGGAAAAGCAAAGGTCCAGCTCGTCACCGGCGGTAACAGTGGCCTGGGTAAGCAGTCCATCCTTGTGTGTTCCAAGCATGGACACAAGGAGATCTGGCTCGGTGCCCGCAGCAAGGCGAAGGTCCAAGAAGCAATCGAGCACATCGAGGCACAGGTCCCCGATGCATTGCCTTTCAAGTTCCTCTAAATGGACCCGGCTTCCTTCCTATCGGTTATCCAGACGGCAGCACAACAAGGGTGCCAATCCCCCACACTCAGCGTTCCCAAGGCTGGCGCAGATCTCAAAGTGGGTGGTGAGCAGTGATTACCCTGCTGCTATCTCCTCCGTAACTTGCGACCGTCAGTAGTGGGAGCCATCTCCAACCCTTGAGAACACCCGGCTTCTGTTCAACGAAGGCAGTTTCGTTTCGACCAATGACCAAGAGATCTTGCGGTTTGTTGGCCGCATCTTCGTTACTTCAAGATACTTGGTGGACAAAAGAACAGAAGACTACGCTGTCCGGCTACAAAATGGCCTTCAGGATAGACTTCGCGAGCATCATACACGATGGGACATGCGCTGGTCATGCCCTGGAGTTGTGTTCGCTCTGAGGAAAGTATTGGGTTTTTTAGGGCACGGCCCGCAACAGCATCCGAGATTCACCTTCATGTCGTATCTCGCATGATTCCATGGGGATCTTGCACTGGTTGACGCCGTGGTTTTACGCGGGATTGCCGCTGGTCAGATAAGGTGCTCAGAGTCTAAGAGGTACCAACTGCATGAAGGGTCCCCCTCTTGTTAGCGTCCCGCGGCCGGGTCACGACTATGTGATTGTACAGCGGCTTGATCACCCCGTTCGTCCACTAGCCATCCGAGGGGAGATCGGGGACATGACTTTACCCGACCTCGCATGGATAGAAATTCCCATACCATCCTCAGTTTGCTTGCAAACCCGGGAGGGGAAGCTTTCGGCGTGGAAAGCTGGCTTCCCACGCGCTCATGAGCTGAATGAGCAGCGCGTCTCCATGAGCTGGGGCAATCGCCGCAAGGCCGAATGGTCGACCGATCGAGTCGACGTAGCCAAAGGGCAGGGAAGCAATGGGGTATCCTGGTACGGTCAGCCTCAACGTCGGCCATGCGGGCGCCGGATGATACACACCTGCAGCGGCCGCAAATGTGGTCATGGCACCGTCGGCAGGCCCCAGGAGGACATTGATGTTGTAGTCCGCGAAGACCTTGTCCAAGCCTTCGACCCTGCCGATGCGGCGCATCTGCTGAATCAGGGCCTCAATCTCTGCTTCTGATGTATGGTTCTTTTGGGCGTTTTCAAGGAACTCTTGACCGGGAAAGCCTAAAGACGGGTAGCGAAAGTAAACCAAACTCTGCGGCAGGGGCTGACGCACTCTCAGGAAGCTCCTCTTCCGGGTGATTTCTGTTGAATGATATGACCTCTTCGAGAGACCTGACTTGTGATTGGTGAAGAGTTTGGAGGTAGGTGTTTAGTTCCGCTCGGAATGTGGCCTCTGTGTCCCTGGTTAGCCGAGTCAGACAAGGAGTGAGACGCCTGACCATACCAAAGATCTGGCTGAGAACGTGGCCGCCATCTAGCTCAAAACCATCAGGAGACGCTAGATTGACGTCGGAGTGATAATTGTCAACGAGATCCTCAATACGGTTGTAAGTTTTGAGAATCTCGTCGGCCTACTGACTGGTAAGTATATCGCAGCTTCGCAGTAACGGGACTCACCATGTATTGGAAGACCTCTGGTTTCCTCGTCTCGCGAGGCGTAAACCAAGTTTTTGGGTCAAGAGTACCAATCCTAAGGCCCCGCCAGGACTTTGTGGCGGCGGCTTGATAGCGGCCCGCCGAGTCATCGACTAGAATATCGAGGAGAGTAGCAACATCGGAGGCGGATTTAGCAATGGGCCCCACAGAGTCGCACAGCTGGGAGATTGGAACGATCCCAGCCGTTGAAACCAGGCCAACAGTGGGCTTCAAGGCGTACAGAGCGGCCCTGTCAGCGGGTTGGATGAGAGAGCCGTTGGTCTCCGTTCCGAGAGCGATGGGAGCGTAGCCTGCGGACACCCCCACAGCTGACCCAGAGGAAGAGCCACCAGGGTTCTAGAAGACATGATTAGACCTGGAAATGTGTTCCATCACGGACAATGACTTACGGTATCTCCAGAGATAGCATCGTCTTTCTGATAGCCCCCATAAACATACGCGGATTGAGTCTGTCCCCCCACGGGTGACCATCCCGAAGGAGCACTGGCTGTCCTGTGTTGTGTTAGTCACATCAGAACTCAGAACCAGCAGCCCTTCAGAAGGACAGCTTACTTGTACCATGCGAACTCCTTGCATAGAATATTAGCAGAAGTAGTCAGGCGGTATGTTCTGCAGGCCTAGACGTACCGACATGTTCGTTTTGGCAATAACGATAGCTCCGGCATCTTGCAACTAAATGAAGGTCAGTCCCTCGGCGCCCTGCAGCTGGTAAGGTGGGATTTACCCTCTGCACCACGTCGGCATTCGTCTCGGGCCATGATCCCGCTAGCGCCAGGCTTCCAGCAGTTGTTCCCATGCCCAGACCACGTTCAGTTGAAATATTGTCCTACACTCGGTTAGGACATACCACCCTCCGATGCTCGTTCATCACTTGCCTTGACAAGGACTGGGATGCCGTGCAGAGGGCCCCGCACGTTCCCGGCTGCACGCTCCAGATGCAAGGCATGCGCCCGATCCAGTATCCGTTCACGGGATGGGTTTGAGATCACAGCATGGAGGTAGCCGTCATGCGTCTTCATCCGACCCAAGCAGCCCATCACCAGCTCCAGACTTGTAAATGCGCGGGCGCATAGCCCATCCTGGAGCTGCGCCGCCGTTGACTCGAGGAGATAAACCGGATGCAGTGTCATCTTCCGGGCTGACTCTTTGCACGAGTGGTGGTGGCCGGATGGAACCTCTGGAGAGCCCCGCGGCGGGGGAAAGAAGGTCAAGAAGAAGATCACGTCATAGCAAAAGTTGCGAACAGCAGGGGTAAGGACCCAAGCAGGACTGACTAAGCAGTGGCGTCGTTTGTGTTGAAGGCCTCATTGACGAGGAGATCCATTGTCGGCTTGGCCTGAGGCGGTGCTTGGATAGGTTGCTCGAGAAACTGATTTGCGGGCTTGCAGAAGCGGGAAGCGAAATCGGTAGCAGGGTGGGCATCTGGAACATGCCTGGGCCGGCCGGCCATGTATTCTGTGACCCTCATGGCGGGGTTCCCCAAATGCATGTGCGTGACGCGGTACGATGGATCTCAAGCTTCATGGAGCAACATACTATTCAATGGTAAGTAAGGAGATTTATTTTATATCGATCGATAGAGTTTCCCAGGTCAAGCATTCCGAACCGCGTGAAAGTGGGCAACTACATAAGTAGTAAGCGTCCGTACCATTAGCTCAGCCCGACTCCACCTCGACCAACACCAGCTGGATTGTGCCTCGAAGGAACCCCTCGAAAGGCCATTTTCATTGTCCAACTCAACAACTCTGGCATCCCGCGGGCGACCACGACCTGCTCGACCTCTATGAAGCCGAGACTTCCTTCATCGCGGCATGTCGCCAGAGCAGTCCAAAGACGCCATCGTCGCGATTTGCCTCTGAGCATCATCAATTGGCCCATCGCGTCAGGTCTGGCAGCTCACCCACCACTGTTGCTGCAATCGCCATCGCCTACACCCTGCCACCGGCGATCCTTCGTGTCCACGTCGTCTCTGCCGCAGTCCGCCCCACACGAGCCGCCCCGAGACATGAGCCAGGAGGAGGAGGAGCACTGGGACGATCTATCCGCTGAGGCAAAGATTCAAGCGGGAGGAGATGGCAAATGGGGCTGGGTCGTGTACCGATGCGCCTACGCGGAACAGTTCGATGCCCGATGGGAGGAGATCAAGCGGCAAATCGTGCAATCATTGCACCAGGAGATCGCACAGTCGGATGCACCTGGCATTGCTGACACGATGGACTTTATCTTTGTCGAGGATCCAGTGCTCGAGGGTGCCTCGGTCGCCCAGTTGCAGCACCGCTTCCAGGCCTGGGCGCGGGCGAGTGACGGGTACAGCGACGTCGAAGGCAGAGATACATCCCGAGGGTCGAGGTACGAGTTCTTCGTCATGGTCGACGATCGCGCATTCCGTAATCGTCACGTTGGGCTCGTGAGGGGTTGGCCGATAGATGAGGGCCTCGACGAGGGCCTCGAGGAGGAGGACGAGGAGGGTGCCGGCACAGAAGACTGGGTCAGGCTGTCAGACTACTCGATCACGACAGAGCTCTATGAAGAACTCAACAACCCGGAGTTGTGGTAAACGTTGTACAAATCGCCGGAAGAGGGCGTGGCCTGTCTCTGAGGCTCCGAGCGACAATGCATGGGGGACCATGGTATACATCAAGGGTTGATACTGCTTTTGTGATCAAGAGTAGAGTCCTGGAACAGCCATCCGACTGCCGGCTGAAGGGAACACTTCGACTCCTGGTCCTCAATGCCCCAGCAGATGTGCGAAGCAAAAATCAAAACATACAACACCGGGCATTCGCTGGTCGTCACCGACCCAACTACTACTCCGGCCCTCACTCGCTTGACCCTGGGAGAGCGGACGGGATCCCGTATTTTCCAGTGGGTATGGTCGTATGTTCTGAGGTCCAGGACGTCTCGGCTTTACATAGCTTTGATCTGAGCGCAAGGGATACCCCAACAGCTTGACGCTTCACCCAGGATACGCTCAAAGCCGAGACTGGGCTGCCTGGAAGCTGTCCTCAATGCACTGCGCCCATATCAGTTTGAGTTGACTGTCTCGGCCAGGAGGAAAGCGATAACCACGCGCGATGTTTAGTGCCGACAGTATGAAGAAAGACCTTGTCGTGAGTCAAGTTGCAAGGTTCAACATCTCGTTAAACTTTAACGCATCAGCGCCATCGCGTTAAATATACGTAAAAAGATCTCCCCGATCACCCTTTAGATAGCTAGCGGGTAAGTAGGGTAATCCCGCCGCTTTAGGATTACCCGCCTATCACCCGGTCGCGCGATGCCTAAGGTGAGTAGGTAATCCTAGGGTAACCTATACCCGCTCGTTATTACCTCCTTTAACTCTAAACGCTACAGGGCCTTAGACTTAAGTATCTAATCTTTATAAGGATATAGCTTACTCTGGCCTATAGCGGTTACTAAAGGATGACTTAGGTGTAGCTGATATATTTTCACCTAGCATCGACTGTTAGGTGCCTAGCCTAGTAAATACTGATGGCTTCTAAGCCTTAGGGCACCTGCTGACAAAAATGGCATGATATGTCAGGATTGAGATATGCCATGCTACGAAAACGGATATATCAGGATTGGGACATGTCCGCCACTCGGGCTGGACATGTCATGGCTGGACATGTCATGGCTGGACTTGTCAGGGTTAGGACATGTCAGACCCGGGAAATGGACTTGTCAGAACTGGGGACATGTCAGCCTTGGGCAATGGACATGTCAGGGCTAGGACATGTCAACCACGGGGTATGGACATGTTAGTATTGGGACATGTTAGGCTTTTCTGGGCTGCCGCTTGTACCCTTGAGGCACTAAGAGCCCTGAGACTGGTGTTGGAAGTAACCCTGCCCGATGGTACCGGTCCTGAGAGCCACTGTTAATGTCCCGCTGGGGGGATACCAGACTTGCGGGAACGTCTTGAGCTGAAGACTAGTACTTTGATGATCCCCTCTCCGCGAGACTTGTACCCTCCAGTTATTAAGTGCCCTGGGACTGGTATTGGAAGGAAGCATTTGCGCTGGTGTTGGCACTCCGGCCAGGCATCTCTAGGAAGCGGCCGCCTCTGCGCTGAGCAAGGGCCGCAATAGGGCGCCCGCCACATCGTCTGAGCTAAGCGAAACCTCCGCTCGATGGCTTTCTTGATAGACACTCTTGAGTTGCACTGGGGTGGATGGTCGCGGACAGCTACGCTCAAGGTGGACGGTCACTCTTTGGGAGGACGGTCACTTTGCCTGCCTGCCTACTTGTATCTGCTATCTGTGTTTGTTTGGCTGGTAGCGCTGTCATCATGGGTTGACGGGAAATCCACCAACCAGAAAAGGGAACACGCATCGAGGCCAACCCGGAGTCACCAGCCTGTGGAGATCAGATAATTGGCCGCCTTGCAAGGAGACGGGCCGCGGGGCACGACGGCGTCCTGGTCCACTTTGAGCGCCTCGAGGGAGATATTAGGGACCAAAGAACCGCGAAGGTGTAATAAAGACCTGTGAGGGATGCACTGGGTAGGATTGGGAGGGGGGGCTGGTTGAGTATACTGAATGACGGACGAGAGCCGCGGCCCGCGGCGACTATGCACACCGTGGCCCGTCAGTTGTATGGACTCGGGATCCTATTAAGTATAAAACATCTACTGCTTCGCCGTTCATGCTGTTTTACTTCGATAACTCTTCTACCTCATTGAACACCGTCATCACCGTCACCTTCTTCTCCGGCACTATGGATAAGTCACTGTCAGCCAATATGCCTCAAGACAAGCAGGGGCACAATGATGTCTCTCAAGAGGATGATCGCAAACACCTCGGCAACATTGGAGCCACGTACCGTCAAGATGTCATCGTCGCCTGTAAAGGGCTGTATGTCTACACTGCCTCTGGTCATCGTTTCCTCGACTGGACATCCGGACAGATGTCTTGCCTGCTCGGCCATGGACATCCCGAGGTTGTGCAAGTAATCACCGACCACGCCTTAAACCTCGATCATCTTTTCTCTGGGATGCTGTCACCTCCTGTCATATCCCTCAGCAACCGGCTGTGCTCGATGCTCCCTCCCACCCTAGACAAGACGTTCTTCCTCTCCACGGGCGGCGAAAGCAACGAGGCCGCAATCAAGCTTGCGAAGACTTACACCGGCAAATTTGAGATTGTCGGTCTCGGCGCGAGCTGGCACGGCATGACGGCCCAAGCCCTCGGTGCGCAGTACCGATACGGCCGCAAGGGCCACGGCCCGAACATGCCCGGCATGTTCGCCCTCCCGGCGCCGAACAGGCTTCGTTCCGTGTTTCGGCGACCGGACGGGTCCTACGACTGGGAGAAGGAGATGATGCACGGCTGGGCCATGATCGACATGCAGTCCTGCGGCTCCCTCGCCGCCTGCATCGTCGAGTGCATCCAGTCGTCGGCCGGCATCCACGTCTTGCCCCCTGGGTATCTGAAGGCGCTGAAGCGAGAGTGCGAGAAGCGCAGGATGCTCCTCATCGTCGACGAGGCGCAGACCGGCATCGGACGGGGTGGGGACTTGATGGCCATCTTCCACGAGCAGGTCACGCCTGACATTGTCACGCTCAGCAAGACCCTGGGCAACGGGCTGCCGTTGAGCGCCGTCGTCACGAGCGCCGAGATTAACGACGTCTGTGCTAAGAGGGGTTTTAGTATGTACACGACCCATGCGAACGACCCCCTTCCTTGCGCCGTCGGCGACAAGGTCTTGGAAATTGTCATGCGCGACGGGCTGGCGGATCATGCGCGGGAGATGGGGAAAGTACTCCAGGCCGGCCTGCGCGAGCTTGAAGCGAAGTTTGGCTGCATTGCAGAGGTTCGCGGTCGCGGCCTTCTGGCTGGCGTCGAGATCGTAGCGGAGGAAGAGGGAAAGTCGGCTGAGCTGGGGAAGCAGGTCGCGGAGAAGGCATATGAGCTTGGTCTGTGGGCGAACATATCTAGCGATGCCTATTTCAGCGGAGCGCTGAGGATCGCTCCGCCGCTCATCACGACGGAAGAGGAGATTCGTGAAGGACTTCTCATTCTCGAGAAGGCTTTGTCCTCGACCCCAGGGACGCAGCCTCGACGCGTTGCTACCGTCGACGGGCTTTAGCGATAGCTTTAGTTGTAAGCTGTTGAATCTTAAGGAGATAATATTGGTCTTACGCTCCCGGAAACAACAAGTTGTCCTGGAAAGTAGGGTCCCTGAAGATGGTCTCTAGTAGTTCCAAGTCCACGTCATCGACGTCGGAATCAAGATGCAGGCCCTGAATCCGGTCCAAAGCCTCGGAATACTGCGAAAGACATAGGTCGCCAATATCCCAGTCCCCACTGGTCTTGTGTGATCTGAGCAGCTTCATAATGTCCTCCACAAGCTCCAAGGAGCTGTTCTTAGGCAGACCAGCCAGGGCGTCGTTTGTCTCAAGCGCCGAACGCATGAGGAATGAGGTGACCGTAGAAAGGCAGAATGCCAGTTCCGGCAACCAGAAGTCTCGGAGCTGCTGATGTCCGAGCTCTGACAGGAACATGACGATGTCTTTGGCTGCCCGCCGCGTTGAAATGTAATGTCCCACGGAGCCCTCCGCAAGAACATCCTCACCGGATTCTCGGGAGGACTCTAGGTGAATACGACAATCCAAGAATCGAATGTAAAGATAGCATAACCTGAGGTTCGAGGTACCGGGAGTGCTGAGGTCGGTGCCACGATGTACGATACTTCGTATTGCCCCTCTGGTGGATTCCGCCCATACGTCTAGCTTGTTGCGTGGGATATCTCCGGTGCATTTTAGAGCCGCAACTTGATGCAACTGATTCAAATATTCGTAGAGAATGTTCGATAAGTCAATGAGTGCCCCTGGAATCGATTCGGCCCCGTGATTCCCGAGATCCAGATCAGTGGCGGTTGGGTAGATGGAGTAGCCTAGACTCGCCGTTGAGATGTCCGCATGACCAGGTTGTATTCGCGGCGGGATGCCATATGCGAGGCTCAACCTGTGTTTTGTGATTAGTTCAACTGTGCTGGTGAAATGTTGCCGACTACCGAAGAGATGAAGGCCACACACCATCTATCGTGAATCACGAGTCCCATCCAGACTCTGACACGAAACGTCTTCTCCGTTGCTGGGATATCCCACTGCGATGGATCACGATTCAGACCAAGGGTGAAGGCAACGCTTATGGCAAATCCAAGCTGCCCAGCATTGTTAAACACCAGCGTGGTTGGCCGGCCGCCGATGTTGAGCAGCACAGCGGCGATCGTGTAGATGTCAGGACTTAACCTCAGCTCCTCGTAGAGTGCTTCGTTGGCCAGATTCCAGATAAATCGCTGGTCTGGTCGCCTCTGGGAGGCGAGAACGTGATCTGATGCCCAGTATGCCAGGGTATGCGCGTAGATACAGGCAAGAAGGGCTGGCGAGATGCTTCTCCGTAGCCCGGGGTCGTGGTGGTGTGCAACGAACCACGTTTCGTCAAGCTGGGGGAGACACACGTTAACCTTTCTAAAAAATCTAAACTCACAATTAATACACTGTATTAGATGTCTTGAAAGAGCGGGAGGTCTTTTGAAGATTCACTTACAAGGTCACTAGCTGGTTTAAGTGAGGTGCAAGTAGCTGCTCAATGATCTCGAGCTTCGCCTGGGCAGAGCTCTGATGACCGTCTAACCCAACGGGCCTTTTCCTGGTCTCAGTAAAGGTGATCGGGGCCGAAAGACCACTTGCATGGCTGGTCCAGACGGTTCGAGCGATTCGGCGCCCTCCAAAACCGCCCGCCACGAGGTCTGACAACACACGAGTGTCGCTGCCAACCAGAGGACCCAGGAGACGCTGGCCGCTGCTGTTGTTTCCTGTGGTTACTTCAGGCGCATGGACCGCAGGACTATGACCAAGACTCTGAGCAGAGAAGAGCCCTGATCCCAGGGTTGTGACTGGTCTTTGGATGTAACCCGTCAAGGAAGCGTTGGAGTGACTGACACTTGGTTCAGGGGGGTCCTGAGCCGAGGCAGCCCGCGGTGTGTCAGTCTGGGGACTGGGAAATGAAGGGCCCTGGGACGAGGCGGCCGCGGCCGCGGCACTGGACCGTGGGCGTCGGGTAGCTGGGCCAAACTCGCAGGCCGTGCCGTGAGACTTGCACATCAGGCACACGGTTGAAGAAGAGGCCTCGAGCTTGCAGCGAGACTTGCGCCTGCGGCAGGCAATGCAAGCAGGAGGACGCATCGTGAGGATCTGGAGAGATCAGGTGCAGCCGTGCCTCGGAACGCGTGAAGTGGAAGAGTTGAGAGCAACCTCGCTCTGTTCCGCGGCCCCAAAATTCTGGCCGCGGGCCGCGGGGGGAACAAGCCGGCGCCGAGCCATGTTGCCCGAGCCGCCTCTGTCCCCTCATTCCTGACTAAGGTATGCTACCATGATCCGCTAGTGGGCACCGTCTGCTTGACATCCAAACTCAAGCATGACCTGGAGGGTTGCTGAAGCGATACGCCGACTGGGTGTGGTCTACGGCGATGCTACTCCCCTGCGCGCCCGGGAAACAGATGCCTGATCCCATGGCAGCTGAAACTCGGGGAATACTGTCGTTGTCGAACCATCATATCACGAGGGGGTCAGCCCTAATACCGCCCATATAGCTTTCCGTGACCATATCAAGTCCCCAGGCCCTATGATTTCAGATCAGACACCTCTCAGGTTACGATTTTCATTTTCCTTGACCCATCATCGCAGTCAACGCTTCTTCGTTCCACCCAACTCAGCACACTCGTCATTTTCGACCGAACAACATTACCTCGAGACGAGGCAGCCGCCCACGATGCTCTCAGCTGCTGTCCAGGTTTTCCTCCGCGTTCCGTTCTCGGGCCTCGTCTCTATGATTTTCACGGATAACAACCTGAATTTCTTGGGAATGTTCAGTTTGCTCATTACGGGCCCGATTCAACTTTTTCTGACCCTTGAATCCAGGCCTTACCCGGGTCCATGGTTCAGGTTACTTCTTTACATTGTTGTGGCCTACTACATCGGGCTGCGCTTCATGATGTGGCATACTATCCCGAACACCCCTCAAGACTTCCGACACCTCTTCTCCGCCATCCCAGGTCTGTTCACAGAGCTGTCAGCCGACACCCCAACATACATTCGTGTGCTTGGTGTGGCACCATGCCAGCTTGCTGTACCCTTCCTCTCATTCTTACGGACGCCGAATTTGAGAGCACGCTCATGCCCTTGGGCTATCTGGGTGTTTTGGTGCTACGGATGCCACTACCTCATGCTCGTCAATTTGCAACTCGAGGAACCAGAGCGAAATCCGATTCTTGACAGGTCAGTGAGATATCTCTTGGGCATCGGCCTGCTAGGTGTGCTCTACCACAGACTCCAGCTCTTCAGTCTCGACAAGGACAGGTTGATGATACTTGTCTCAGCGGTGCCTGTTTCCTCGCACATCGTCGCCCAATTTTGGGAGGAAGTTCAGCAGGAAATGGCTTGCCCAGCGGGGCTGAGTCCCTATCTGGTTGGATATGTACTGGCGACAATTTTCTCTTCCTCCTTGTACTTCTGGAATAACACCGATTGGGGTGCGGGTATGGATACGGATGTGCCTGAGAAACATATCGACGACAAAGTAGGCGGTTTGTAAGATAGTCTTGGAAGAGAACATGAATAAAGGTTGCATCATGAACTGTCAGGGCCATCGTCTTCTTGATGAGTGGCCATCGTGTCGGGCGCGAGGAAAACTATCCGGCTGCGTAGGACCATCAAATGTTATGTTTCACCTGCAGAAACGAGCAGACACTCGCGGGTGAATATATGCATTCATATGTAAGAATACTCGCCGAGGGAGCCACTCACTATCACCCTTTTCAGCCCCCTCCTCGGTGTGCCGTCATGCTTGCCGCTTGGAGCATGGCCATCCTGGGGGCCTCGGTACCTCGAGCTTCTCCGCACCCACACGCGTGGGCAATGCCTGGATTCAGGGGCCTTGGCTGGCTTGTGATGAAATGCGGGGGAGGGGCATCTAACCGGAACGAGATCTATCCCTGGTCATCCCGGGGAGGTTTGGGGAAAGACTGGCTGGGGGATATTACGTATGCGAGGACGGTGAGAGGAGATCATATTCAGCTCGCTGAGGTGACGGAAAACGAAACTTGGTTCCTTTCCACACTGAATCTCATGCGCCAGAAGAAGGATCATCGGATTAAGTTCTGGGATTGAAGACCCGACTGTTGACTGTGCCCTTGTAGACCCCTCAGATCTCACTCTCACCATGGCGACCGTCGTCGAGCGCCGCAATGGCCAGATCATTTATCGATCTCCCGACACCTTGAGCATCCCTAACCTCGACCTCCTCACATTCCTGTTCGAGAGTAAGGTCACACCATCTCCCTTGCGACCCCCGACCTGACGGAAGCAGACCCAGAAAATGCCCGACATATGAACGACGACACCATCCTACACGCCGATGCTGCTGAGCCATCAAAGTCCATCACCAAGGGGAGACAAACGTTGCTGCTCCAGCGACTGGCGCATACCCTCCGCACAAAGTACGGCATCAAGCAGGGAGATGTCGTCCAAGTCGTCTTCACGGGCCATTACATGGCCCCAACGGTCTTTTACGCCATCATGGCCGCCGGCGCCGCAATCGCAGCATGCTCTCCCTCCGCTCCTCCACAGGAAATGGCCCGCCAGATGCAACTCACCGAGAGCAAGCTTCTCATCAGCAGCCCCGACCTGAGACCCCTCGCGGCGGCGGGCGGGAGCCTGGCTGGGCTCCCGGACGACCACATTCTCTACATGGGCGACACCGAAGACCTGACCCTCTTCGAGGCAAAATCCAACAAGCAGGTGCCCATCTCGACGCAAAAGTACGCCTGGAAACGCATCACAGACAAGGAAGAGCTTGCCAGTACCACGGCCTGCCTCATCTATAGCAGCGGAACGACTGGCGTGCCCAAAGCCGTCCAGATCTCCCACGCCAACATGGTCGCCCAGGCCTACCTTGTGCTGAAGCCAGTGCGCGAGTACTACCGCCAGAACGATCCGAACTTCGAGCATCGCACAATCGCCCACCTCCCCGCCGCTCACATCTCCGGCCTCCAGGGCTACTTCGTCAACCTGACCTACATGTGCGGCTCGGTCTACTGGATGCCCCGATTCGACTTCACCCAATTCCTCGACAACATCAAGCGCCACAAGATCACCAACTTCTTCAGCGTGCCGCCCATCTTCCTCGCCATCGCCAAGTCCCCGCTCGTGACGGACCAGCTCGACTCCATCGGCTACTCCTACTCCGGCGCCGCCGCCCTCGGCGGCGACATCCAGGCCCTCGCGCAGCGCAAGATCGGCAGGGGCGAGGCGCCGCTCGCGCAGACCTGGGGCCTGAGCGAGACGACGGGCAGCTTCACCGTGCTGCCGCGGCAGTACACCGACGACACCGGCAGCGTGTCCATGATCATCGCCAACTGCGAGGCGCGGATCGTCGACGATCACGGCCGCGACGTCGAGCCCGGCCAGGTCGGCGAGATGTGGGTGAAGGGGCCCATGGTGACGCGGGGGTACTACAAGAACGAGAAGGCGAACAAGGAGGCGTTCGTCGACGGGTGGTTCTGCACGGGGGATAACCTGTACTTCAAGAATGGAAGGTTCTACTACGTCGACCGCAAGAAGGTGAGGTCCATCACCGCAGGAGAGGAGACATGCGAGAAGAATCGACTAACATCTGTGGTGTAGGAACTCATCAAGTACAAGGGCTACCAAGTCGCCCCTGCGGAGCTCGAGGCTCTGCTCGTTTCCAACCCCAAGATCCAGGATGCCGCAGTCATCGGAATCGACTCGGAAAACAAGGACGGAAATGAGCTTCCCCGGTAAGGGAACACCCCCGTCGCTTGGGAACCGACCTGACACCCCTCTAGTGCCTACGTCGTGGCCGACAAGTCCATCATCTCCGCGGACGAGATCGCAAAGTGGGTGGCATCGCAGGTCGCCTCGTACAAGCAGCTCAGGGGCGGGGTGCACTTCATCGATGTCATCCCCAAGAGTCCGGCGGGTAAGATCCTGCGCAAGGATCTCCGGGCTCTGGCAGCCAGGAAGAAGGCGTCGAAACTGTAGGATACAATCGGCACTGTAGAGAAACGAGCACGAGCACGAACACGACGCTGTATTTGATTCATGAGGGTAGAAGTGTAGCATGTATTGAGTCCGAGATGCATCCTGTCGTGACGTCTTCTAGTCATCATGTCCGAGCCGCTCCCGAGGGATAGCCCGCTTGTAATCACACCCTTAGAGATAGGAAGCCTCGACAAGGAACCCGACAGTGAACTCCGAGTGACGGAGGACGGAGTCCCACTGGATTGTCGAGTAGGTCTGGGGACTTGGTCAGCGTTGCACTCAAGAACCTCGCTTATGGTTCGTAGATCACTCACATCGCGGGTGGTGTGGATGTTCGGGTTGGAGCTCGCGAACGGCTCAGAGGCAACAAAAGCGGCAGCTGCCTTGTCAGCAACGGCCCAAAATGCACATGCAATGTTGACTCACGGAATCCCGCGGCGTTCGCGCTGGCATGGTCAGAGCAGCCATAGCCGCAGCGGGAAGTCGAAACGCTGAGCCCAGTGAACTCCTCCAATACCAGTGTGACGAAGGAGGTCAGGTCCGAGTTGACGTAGTCGGTGAAGACGGTCGGCTGCCCGCCGGGAGAGTAGCCCGTCATGTCCTGGTTGACAAAGGCAAGGACGTTCTCTCCGCTGCTGGCATAGCTTCGGAAGAGCTGCTGGGAGCCGAGAAGACCGCCCTCCTCGCCGCCGTACCAGTGGAACTCGATGGTGTTCTCAGGCTGGAAAGAGGCCGCGGCCAGCACACGGAGTGCCTCGAGGACGTTGACGGATCCGGTGGCGTTGTCGTCGGCTCCAGGGGCGGCAGCTGAGGAGGACCCAGTGGTCGAGTCGTAGTGCGCCCCCACGATCACCTTTGCGGCGTTTGATCCAGGGATGCGGGCGATGATCGACGGCTGGTCGAAGGAGTGCTCGAAGGTTTCAACTTCAATGGCCGAGTTGACAGATGCAACGGATCGGACCTGCTCGAGCAGCCACGCAGCGGATTCCGTGCCGTAGCTGGACTGGTAGTGGCGGTTATGGAACCTCAATACCGTGTTAGGATCGTCTGAAGTGCCTTGGTAGCCGTCAAGAAACCAACTTACTCCGTCAGTGATTGCAGCCAGCTTTGTGGACCGGCATTGGAGACACCAGAAATGAGGGACTGGGCCTCAGCAACATGGGAGAGGGTGCTCGGGAAACCAGCCTGTCGCTGCTTGATGGCACGGTTCGCCGGCGCAGACAACCCTGCCAGGAAAGCAGTGTCCTGACAGAATCAGTAACAGGGACAGCGAGACTCCGGCAAGATGTTGTATACCTCTTGGGAATCGGTGATGTCGATGAAGTGGTTTCTCTCGGCCTCCTGGATCAGCGCCGCCTTCTGCTCCTCGGTAACCCACTGTCCAGCATCGTCCTCCGAAGTCTTAATGAGCCTCAGCCTGGGAGTGACGTGAGGCTCCTCAGCAGTTGGCGCAGCCACGGACAGCGGGACCGCGGCCAAGAGGAGCGCAACGAGGGCAGAGTGGTGATGCATATTGAGGTGTGGCCTGGAGGGAGGGACGAGGATGATATGATCGAGTCGGTGAAGAGAGACACATCTCCGACGAACTCTCTAAGTGCGGCATCCCTCGTTCCTTTAACCCTCCCCGAGTCGTGCTGTGGGCGACATTCCCCAGGTCCGCCGATCCCTCCTCCTGACCCAGCACGACGCCCGAGGCGGAGCATTTCACGAGTCCACAAGAGTTGGAATCTCCGCTGCCAGATGAAGTAGTGGAACCAGAGGACGGCTCATGTATCACGTTTGACTGAACAACCCGGGCGACGGCCACCTCATTGGCGGGACAGCCGAAGCATATCATCTTCGCCCGGTCGATCGCATGATGGAAGCCGTTGCCAGCTTCCAGAAATGGGTTGGAGCCGGCACCTGGGACGGGACCCCGCCTGCATCCCGCCGATCGTGCCCTGGTGGTACGAGTCCTGTGGCCGTGAGGCCCGGCATTACTGGCCAGGGCGGAGACGCCGGGGATAAAAGGGGGCGGGAACCACCCGACCGGCGGTATTGAGGCTGTTTGTCAGAGGACAGCCCAGCACATGTATCACCATGACTGTCATCGGACGCAGTCTGTGTCCGTATACTTCTCAAAGCTACAGATGCGCGAGGTGATGCGACCGACGAGCATGTGATACAGGTGGAAAGCCTATTCTAGTGATCTCAGCTCAGTTCATCTGAAGATCGGCAGGGCGGATAAGGGACGGGATGATGGAAGGGCGATCACTGATCAGCATCTCGCATCATCGCGGGGCATTTGAACGTTCCCTCCTTCCAAGGACAGAAGGTACTGAATAATGGCCAAGTGATACATACTCCTCCGGACATGGCCTGCCGAGGTTGATATCTTCGAGACGGAAACGTCAAGCTCAACGACTGTCGTTCGGCACGTGCTTCACCAACGACATGAAATGAGGGAATGGTAGTATCAACAACAGCCCTCCGGGGAACTGTCATACTCATATACGAAGGCGCTTGGTTGACGCC
This sequence comes from Furcasterigmium furcatum, assembly GCA_001599815.1. Taxonomy (NCBI): domain Eukaryota; kingdom Fungi; phylum Ascomycota; class Sordariomycetes; order Glomerellales; family Plectosphaerellaceae; genus Furcasterigmium; species Furcasterigmium furcatum. Next base: position 415,248 of record BCIA01000004.1, read on the forward strand.
AACTTATCACTATTATGTACACTTGAAGTGAGTTGCCAAATGGCACGTCCGCTCTATCGTGACACCCGCACGGGATCACGTATTCGTCACCACCTTGCCTCGGTGAGCCGCCTCTTTCATCGACAAAAGTCCGATTACTGCGAAAAAACGAATTAGCAAACGATCTCCAGGTCATCATGCTCGAGTTCACAACGTACCTTGCGGGCAGCCGCAGCCGCGGCCCTGGCCTTCCTGGCCGCACGCCGGGCACGGCGAGCAAGACGACGGGCCCCGCTGCAGGTCTCAACGGGAGAAGGGACAGGCACGGGCTCAGGAGTAGGCTGAGGCTCGGGGGTAGGCTCAGGCTGGAGCTCAGGCTGGGTCTCAGGCGAAGGCTCGGGCTGAGGCTCAGGCTGGGTCTCAGGCGAAGGCTCGGGCTGAGGCTCAGGGGTGGGCTCCGGCTGAACAGGAGGGTTCACGGGGCCGTTGCCGTTGCCAGGGACCACGACAGTCTCGCCAGTAGAGCCAGCGGCGTTTCCGCGGACCTCGCCGCCTTCGATGACATCAGGGCCGGGGATCTGGTCGTACTCAGTGAGGCGTCCGTTCCAGATGTTGAAGTTATGCGGCGCGTCTCCGACGCTGTAGACGCCGGGAATCTTGACCGTGGGGCCGTTGACGGTCGTAGCCGCGCTGCCCTCGACCTTGACCTGGGCGCATGCGTAGTAAAACTCGGCGTTGTTGTCGTGGGCGCCGTGGAGGGCGATGTGCTCGACACGGACGAGGTACTCGCCGTCGGGGACGCTGGGCATGTCGAAGGAGATGTTGTTCTCGTCCCAGCTGCACCAGTTGTCGTTCAGAAAGCCTTCGGCGCCCCGGTTGCGGCAGACCGTGCTCTGGTAGACCTTGAACCAGTCGCCGGAGCCGTCGTACTGCTTCACGGAGCCGGGGGCCGCGGACATGTAGACCTGTGTGGGGCCAGGGTGCTGCATGCCGCCGGCGCCGAAGGCCTGGAGGATGCCGACGTTGTCGCCGACGCTGACGGTGAAGACGTCGGTGTTGGCGCCGCTGTCGGCGTTCTGGTTGCAGCGGAAGTCGTTGCTGGTGGCCGCCTCGGCCTGGAAGGTGGGCATGTAGCCGCGGTCGTGGCGGCGGACGTACTGCCAAGGCCGACCGATGGTCTCGCCGTTGACGAGGAGCTGGTCAAAGGTGTAGTGGGCCGAGACCATGGGGGCGGCCAGGGCGGCGAGGGCAGCAGCAACGGCGTACTTCATGATGATGGTCGCGGTTGACTCGGTGAGGGAAGTTCTGTGATAGGGGGAGCTGGTCCAAGTGCCTCCGTCTGGTATGCAAATGAGTGATACTGATGTTTAACAACACAAATGGCACAGCCAGGGATGATGAATGCGAAGAAAGAGAGTGTGAGCTGAGAAACAGCAAATGAATGTCGAAAAGAATGTGAAGGCGTGATGGACAGGAGTCGCAAGTCGCAGACCATGGGAGACGGCAGTTGGAGCTTTATATTGTCCGACAGAGCTCGAATCAGACAGACCCTTGACTCTGATGCACTGCATTCTGTGTTTCGATGATACACGCTACCCACTGCCGAGAGATCATTTAGATTGCAACATGGTGTTCAGGGCTGCTGGAACAAGCAGCCCTGGACCCCGGGGCGAATCATATTGGACCAGAAGTGGCTTCATCGCATCCCGATGCGCGGCAACTACTGGGGTCCCCGGAAAGGTACAGGGACAACCACCGACCAGAATCGAATGTCATCCTGATGGCGTCCAAGGTGGTTGGTGGAGTTGGAGCTCCCAGGGGGGATCCCCACGAGGTTCCCCTATCCATCCCTGCTGGCAAGGTCGAGACCCAGGCCCCAGGGGTAGAGGAGTCGCCAGGCTCCGCCGTGGGCAACCCGGAATGGAAGTCGACAGGCCAAGATCGAACCAGGCCCAGGCTTGGGCGCTTGGGAATACCTCTCCGTTTGGCTGATTGTTTGGATCACCAGCAACCAACACCCAACTTACAAGGAGGTCCTCAATGTTGGCTCAGGAGTAGCCCAGGAAGTGCCGAGCTCATGTTGACGCTCGCCAGAGGTCGAGCGAGTGTATCCTGGCTGTGACCAAAGCCAATGCAGCGGGAGCAGTCGCACTCTTGTTGGCGGGCCGAACTGAGGCTCTTCTGGTGTAGACTGATGATGGGCCTGATCTCTGATTCGCATCAAAATGTCATCGTACATCGTGGCCCCCCCAAGAGGGGAAATTCTGCCCAGGACCACATGTTCATTAAACGTGGAACATCCAGGGGTCAGCCACGCCGTTGTCCGGGGTCAGTTGGCATTCACTGCATTACCTGACACTCCAGACGGCGACTGCGCGAGGCGCCCCAATGAAATCAAGACAGCTACACCTAAATAGATTAGTGGGATTAGTTCCACGAGGGCGGGTAACTCCTTTGGGGATCTGAAGCGAACAGATGGCAGACAATCCCGACGGGTAAGTAGTTGGGGGGCCTGCACTGCTTATTCCTTGGGCAGTGGGTCGCCTCTATTCAAGACGTCCGTCTTTCTGGGGATGGGCTTACGCGATGCTGAGGAAGCATTCCCCGCCATGGCCCCTGGCCAAGAGCCACCCAGGCGGGAAGCGAGCCCGGGGCCTTGGCTCCGACGGCGTGGAAAGGACGGAGGCGTCTCTACAAGCTTCAAGTGCCGTCACCGAAGTCCCTGACCACGTCCGAGGACCCGGCATCTCGGATGTGTGCAACGCGATTAACATGGTGAGTCCTTCAAGACCAAATCCAGGAAGCTTCATCGACTGGGCGGCTGTGTGAGAGTGATTATCACCCTCGCTCGGGATGTCACCTGCACACAAGTTGCTCAGGGTTGCAAAATGCCAAAAGGGTGATGAGTTCAGTCCACCTCGCTCGAGCCCGAAACCCGGGGTCGCGAGCTTCCCATGGTCGAGGAGGTTGACAGACGACTGTACCGTGCCGCTTCGGGAATCGCATCCCGGCATCGGATTGTACCTTACTTGAGCGGAGATCGGATGCGCACGGGAACGGTCCGGTAGCTGGGGAAAAGAACGGTTCTTCAGACAGCGGAGGAGTCTAGACCACTGATTTACTGAGAGTCTGGAAAATATTCAAGGGTACCGCGTTCAAGCACCAATCGGACGCCGAGGGAAATTTAAGCAATTGAGGCTATCGATCTGGATATATCCCAATGCCTGCCATTTACACCAGCTGAACACCAATGCGTGCAGCTGAACAGACTATTGCCAGTGCCCAGAAAGAGACACGCTTTGATGTGGATGGACCGAGATTCAGCGCGTCTCACTTCCACAGCATCAGGGACAGGCAGAATCGATCACCGAATTTCATCTTTTAGAATCCACGCTCCTTCAGCATCTGCCTTTCACTATGCGCTCCGTCAGCCTCATCCTGGCCCTGGCCGCCTCGGCCGCTTCCTCCCCTGCTAGTAACGTGTTCGAGAGGGCCGCTTCCAACGCGGACAACTGTCTTCGGCGTGGGTGCTCCAGTGATGTCTCTATCCTCTCTCGTGCCCTGGCTGACTTCCCCCAGCACTCAGGAACACCAACCGCCCTGGCCTCCAGGACTGCTCCTCCTTCCTGGAGACTACAGTCACCCCGGCCACTGCGTATGAAGCCTTCAATGAGAAGTGTTGACACCCAGGTTGCTGACTAGGGATAGCACCATCTTCACCACCGCCACGTTCTTTACCACCCCCACCAACACGTTCGAGGTCACCGGCACGATCACGAACCTCGTCACCGCTACCGAGGTTGTCGAACAGGTCTGTAACACACTCCTACCATCCTACTAGTCCTCGCCCCTGATTATTGTCCATCTAGACTGCCACCGAGGTGGTCACACAGGGAATCACCGTGAGGCCTGCCAAGCGCCAGGTGACGGAGATCCCCGAGGCCCTTCCCACATATGGCACGCCCTGCTCAGGCATCGCCCGCTACACCAGCGCCTGCGCCTGTCTTGGTGCCACCGCCTCGACCATCACCGTCGAGACGCCCACCACTATGATCACCATCTCCGAGACTTTGACCCCTACCATCGTCGAGGAGTACATCACTATCCAGACCGACGAGGTCACCGTCACCGATGCCACTCAGACCGTCACCACCACCGTCGCCACCGAGACCGTGACCGAGCAGGTCCCCGTCGCGACCGACTCCTCCTTCCACCTCAAGGTGCTCAACAGCATCCGCGCGGGCCAGTACCTCCAGTTCACTACCGTCTACAACTGAGTTTCTGTCGATTCTCGCATGTCCAAAGCGCAGTCTAGTCGCTTCGAGATCGCTGCCAATGGCGATATGTCCTCCAACGGCCGGAACATAAGCCACCACGGTTCTGATGATGGCAGCTGGGTCCTCGTACCTCTGGAGACGCCGGGCCAGTTCAACGACAAGCCCTGGAGATGCCAGGTCACCGCGGACCGGATGCTGGAATGCAAGGACGGCAGCAAGCGCACCAGCGGACTGCACTACTGCAGCCTCCAGTCGGTTGGCGACACGCCCGTGCGGTTAATCGTGGAGACCACCGAGGACGCGCCGTCGCATTGCACGGCGCTGCAGGTTGCCGTTGAGTATGAGTAAAGTGTATGTGGTGACGCTGGCAGCGACCATCACGATCGTGCGCCTGGCAACACTCAGTTGGGATGTGAGAATCTTCCGCCTCTCAGCGTTCTCAGGTCTCCTCAGAATCATCTCGCTGGCTGACCTGGTGAATTTTCGAGGCGATATTGCTCGCGTCTTTTGTACTATTAATATGACCGGCTTGGTACTTATATAATAAATGTGCCTCGGTAGTCGGTGACTGTGTCTAGAACATCATGTACAATGACATTTACACATTATTCTTCTCTTTTCGATGCTCTCGTCTTGAGCTTCGCTCTTGTCCCACGTTGCGTTTGACGACGCCGTAAATGTGGTATGAATAATTGAATGCTTCACATGCCCTTCTCGTGATGATGCACCGACCGCCGTCAGCGACATATGGGAAGATGTAGCCAAGGTCATGGCGAGGGTTGAGGAGTACCAGGTGCCCCGACCGGCTCATTTCTTCCAGGGCTGCGATGCGCTCACCACGTCGCCAGAGGGTCGCATCACGTAGTACATGTACCGGGAGGTACGTATGTTCGCAGCCAACGCCACGATTTGAATGTACAGGAAAGTCAACTTGAACTGACCTTGAAGAACTTGTTCTGCAGATCGGTCTCGTCCATCAGGCCCCTCTCGTATCCCTGTTCCTGGTTGGCAGCGGACGCTCCTCCGTCTTCCTTGACCGGTTGCCAGTCCACAGCTTTGCCTCAGAGTAAGGCTGAAAAACGAGGCTCGGGAATCGCATCGGGGCTGAAAGGGGTAAACCGCAGTTGACCGCCGGTGTGCAGCTAGGCGGTAGCTCCCGAATTAGTGTCTCGATCGGCTGTGGTAGCAAGGCACTAGTGGGCGGAGATGCTGAATCCAGGACCCTTCTGGCTTCGGTGTTTAGACATCCCCGGGCCCCGCGGGCACCTTTGAGCGGGAACGGAATTTACTGTGGCGAAAGAAGTCGCGGTGTTTGGATTCCCCTGGTTTTGGTCTGATTTTCGGCAGACGACGGATTCTAGGCACGGCTCAGCTCCACGGCAGATCGCCCGCCGCCATTGGGAGAACGGGAAGATGTGGTCCAGGAGGGCATCGGGGACCTGGCAGACTTGCCAAAGGAACTCGCTAATCAATTGTTGAGGGCTGGATGGTGAGTCAGCACCGATAAGCCATCGAGGCAGCCGGATCATCTATCGCGACAATTCATGATGGTGTGTGCCTGGCTGACGTACGCTGTAGCTGGCATGTGAAATGCATGCCAGCGTTGCGCGACCGTGAGACGCAGGTGGGGGATCATCGGCGGCTCAGGGGCAGCGTCACGCTGAAGGGCCAGGGCCGACAGGGGTGTTGAGGTGATGGCGGGCGGTGGTTGGTTGCGGATAGGGGATCGTTGGGAGGTGTGGCAGCCAAGGGACTTGCGCACGTCATGCTCGCGCGATTGCGACGCAACCCAACGCAACGACCGCATCGCATCGTATGGCTGAGCGGTGGTGATTGCTCATCGATCGGATGCTCCTAGAGGGCCGGGCTGGCGCCGATGCTGACGCCGCAACGCCGGCGGCGCTCGCGGCGGTGGCAGGGAGCGAACAGTCGAGAGCTGAGAGCTGAGAGCCTCGTATTGCAACTTGGGCAGCAAGAGCACGCGATACAGCTTGCGCAAGTGATTCGTCAGGGCGATGGAGTTTCCTCGGGCCCAATGCGGCTCTGGCCAGGGCAGAGTTTGTTTCGAGAGCCCAGCAGTTCCAGAAGGAGAGATCCGAGATAGCGCCCCGATCACCGGATGGTTCATGTCCGTGGGCTTCGGGACCTTATCGAGGGCCCGTGTTGGCGGTCCCAAGGGTTCTAGGCGTTCCTCGCCACGAGCTAGAGCGGCAGATGGAGCTCATCATTTCGGATGCCCTGCGCGGTACGAGAGGAAGGGTGAGCGAGTGAGTCAAGATGAGGCCCGTGGTGGTGGTGTTTTGTTTTGGGCTTGCTTCGGAGGCGGCCAGGGGCGATGAGGCGATGCTGAAGCGAAAAGTTCAGCGCTCAATCAGCGCTGCCCGCCTCAATTTGTCAGATCACCAAGACCTGCCACGGCATCAGCACAACAGCGGAAGCAGGGAGGAGCGACTGAAGAGGACGTCACACTGCCGCAAGCCCCCCACCAAGTTGCCTAACAGCGGAGCCTCATATTCAGCGTCTCTCCCGTAGGCGAAGTCTCTGATCGGTGATAACGGTGGACCCTGAGGAATTTAGCGCCCCGGTTTTTGCGTTTTTCGTCGCCCCCGCGGTGGACCAACCGAAGATAGCAACTTCTCCTCCGCCGGACTCTGACCCTGACTCTTGAGGCTCATCCACCACCAAGGCCGCCCGCCGCAACAGGAATCCAACATCTTTTCCCGGGACCCGCCCGGCTGCCCGGATGAACGAACCTGGATCTCCGGTGAAGGGACTTGTCCCGCAGCTGGAATCCCTGTTATTGAACGGGTACCAACACCAGGGCGAGATGTCGACCAGCCCTTTCTCCCCGCCGCCGAGGCCACCGCCCAGCTTCCTCTTTCCTCTCACCTACTCTTCCTCCATCTCATTCTTCTCTTCTCCTCCTCCTTCCCTCCTCTTCTACCAAGACAACCTCGCCCCTTCCCTCACAGCAGACTCTGCACCCGGTCTCTCCTCCTTCAACATGCCCGTGGTCGTTCCAAAGCCTCAATGCTTCAAGGTTTCCTGAGCATCATTCGACGGCATTGAAGTCCACCCCACCACATATATCTGAACCTCCGGCTGGAGGTCCGTATCGAATAACCACAGGCACTTCTTCCGACGGAGCCTGTCTGTTCATTGTTACCTGTACATATCGGTTGAAACAACACCGAATCGCTCCCTGAAGCGCCAGGTCGCCAACATCCTCACCATCTTCCGACCCGCCGCGGTCGCAACTCTCACTTCCAAGCCCCCGAAATGTCGGGCTCCAACCAGGACTCGGGCGGTCATATCACCAGAGACTTGAGCCCCGGACCCAGTCCCTCTGCTGGCCAGCACCTCGACCCGGACGCTTACCCCAGGAAGGAGAAGAAGCGTGTCGGCTTCTCTGGCGGAGGTAGCAATAGGGCAAGCGGCGCCGTCGAGGATGACTATTTCTCGCCGTATCAGACCCCAACACCCGAGTTCCAAGGCACCCCTCAGCCTCCCAGCGATGGTCTCGATAACGGCCCTGAGCCCGCCGAGCTGCGTCGGGCCCTGACTAGAATTCTCATCACCGAGGCCGACGGTCACCAAACCACCGTGTCTCCCCCCAGCCGCCCGCGCCCTGCCCTTCGGCGCAACACTAGTTATGACGCGCCCCAGGAGCGCGAGCAGGCGGACCTTGCAGAGAGACGAGCCACCGAGCGGCAGCAACGCTCAGGCGCAGCCGCCAGAGAACGTGCAGACCGCCTCGCTGTTCGTGTCGAGACCTACTCGGCCCCGACGTCCCGACGCGGGTCCAACGAGATGGCCCATCGCCCGTCCCTCCCCTCGGACACGGACGCGGCGGATGACGACGATGCGGACGACGAGGCTGTCGCTACGGGTGCACGTCATCGGGATCAAATGGATGATTCCCAGCAAATTCGCTCTCGGACGATCAAGACGCAACGACACGCGGAGAACCTCGTTCGGTCTCATACGAGACGTGCCGCCAACCGGGAGTCCACGACGGACGAGAGCCCGAAAAGCGAAGAGGGTGCCCCCTCCAGGCCTGGGACCCCGACGAACGAGCAGGCATACATCCACGACTATGTGCCTCGACCGCAACGGTACCGGGGTGGCATTTTGTCTAACCTGCTGTCGCTGTACAGTGAAGCCACAGACAGTAGGGATAACAGCGGTCGGAGCACGCCGGCAACTGCCACTCCCAACCCGTCGCCGCCACACTCGAGGTCGTCGTCGAGGCCACCATCGGCACCATCGTCCGTTCCAGGGACCCCAAAGCATGGCAGGACCGGCAGTGGCTTCTTCGGGTATCACCAAAAGTCCGGCTCTCGCTCGTCCCTCGCCCTGACGGAGCTGATGAAGTCCACGTCGACACTCATAGCTCCAGGGTCCAGTGGCATGTCCGGCGGTCTTTCCGAGAAGCTCAAGAAGGAGGGCGTTCCCAAGGAGAAGAAACGCAAATCTGGCACTTGGGGTAGCGCATCCCCCACCAAAGAAAAGAAGCAGAAGGAGCAAATTCGCATCACCAAGCACATCGCCGACATTCTTTCTCGCCACAAGTACCTGGAGATGCTCTGCCGAGCACTTATGAGGTACGGCGCTCCTACCCATCGGCTCGAGGAGTACATGGCCATGTCGGCTCGCACCCTGGGCATCGACGGGCAGTTCCTCTACATACCGGGCTGCATGATCATCAGCTTCGACGACAGCACCACACACACTACCGAGATCAAAATCGTCCGAGAGCCCGCCGGTGTCGACTTGGGCAAGCTTAGGGACGTCCATGAGCTGTACAAGCAGGTCGTTCACGATAGGATGGGAGCCGACGCGGGCACGGCGAGGCTCATCGCGATCATGGCCCGGGATCCCAAATTCAACAACTGGTGGCGCGTGCCCATGTACGGCTTGGCCAGCGCCTGTGTTGCCCCATTTGCCTTCCAGGGTCGATTCATCGATTTGCCCATCGCCTTCGTCCTGGGGTGCGTCCTCGGGTTTCTCCACCTCTTCGTTGCTGCGAGCAACGGCATGTACGCCAAGGTCTTCGAGATCACAGCTGTCATCATCACTTCATTCCTGGCGAGGGCGTTTGGGTCCATCAACGGCGGCGACACCTTCTGCTTCTCGGCACTGGCCCAGAGCAGCATTGCCCTCATTCTCCCCGGCTACATGTTTCTGTGTAGTGCCTTGGAACTGCAGAGCCAGAACCTGATCGCCGGCAGCGTCCGCATGGTCTATGCCATGATTTACACCTTGTTCCTCGGCTACGCGATCACAATTGGTACGGTGCTGTACGGCCTCATTGATCGACAGGCGACCTCGGCCACGTCGTGTCAAGCACCCCTCGACCGCGACTGGCATATGCTCTTCGTGCCGGCATTTACGCTCTGCCTGTGCATGATCAACCAGGCCAAGTGGAAGCAGATGCCCGTCATGCTCGTCATTTCGATGGTCGGTTTTGTCGTTAACAGCTACTCTGCCGACTTCTTCCAGCCGTCTGGCCAGACACATCTCGCCAACATGCTGGGCGCCTTTGCAATCGGCATCTTGGCCAACCTTTACTCTCGACTTGGCCCGTACTTTGGCGATTTCTGGAACTGGATGGTCGACCAGTACCATTCGAAGGTGGCTCCGAAGGTCTCTCGTTTCGGTCGCGGCATCAGGATGCAGAGATCCCACGCTCAGTACCACCACCAGTCCCCCCTCGACGTGGAATCACGACCCTGCTCTCCCACCTCGCCTCCCGATGCCGACCAGGAAAAGCCCAAGCCCTCCAGCTCGTCCGACGGCAAGGCAGTTAGTTACGGACTCGCCGCGGCAGCTATGCTTCCCGCAATATTTGTGCAGGTTCCTAGTGGCCTTGCGGCTAGCGGATCGCTGCTGGCCGGACTGAACTCTGCGGACTCCATCATCAAGGGAATTAATGGGACCTTCACGGAGTCTGAGCTCGATACCGAGCACCTGGACCTCAACAACTCAGCCTTTTCCGTTCTTCTCGCCATGCTACAAGTCGCGATCGGCGTCACAGTCGGTCTGTTCCTCAGCGCCCTCATCATTTACCCCACGGGCAAGACGCGCAGCAGCCGTAGTGGCCTGCTCAGCTTCTAAGAAGGGGGCACGGACATGTCGCAACGGTCTACTTGGTTGGCAGTGGAAAGAGAACGGCACAGGCACCGGGACGAGCGCCGGCTGACCTTGCTTTATTAATCGTTGGGGGACCGCAAGAGCATTGTTGACATGGCGGTTACTTTTGTTTCAACGCGTAGGTGTTTGGGATTATACGGCGTTATTAATAGCATCATTAGCGCTTGAATACACTGTCTGATCAATTTTCGAACGAGAGACCGAGTCGATGATCGGGAGAGTGCCGTGCAAGCCAAGATGTGAGGCGTTTGGGTCAGCGCCCTACCACGTGCGGTTGTTGCAAGTCCAGACCTCGACATTTCATGCATCAGAGTGGGCATCGTGCGATTTTGCCACGCTTGGTCGAAGACATGTAGACACCAACGGGTGGCGTTTTGATGCTTCTGCGGCTCAAGGTTCTCTACGCAGTGTTCATATCAAATACACGTCTCGCGCGTCACTTCCCTCCGCCAGCTCCCCTTTCATCAGATTGACGCCTCCGACAGGAAGCTGGGGTTACTGGGGCGAATGTCCGATTGGATCTTCCTCCAAATCACTGCATACGAGAATGCCCCGGCACGGGTGCGGACTTAAGAAGCTGCCGAGATCCCGCCAAGTTTCCGGGTACCTTTTCTGCCATCAATCTTCAACCGGTCTGAGCACAAGTAGACAAGCCAAATGGAATGAATTTATTACGGTCTTTCTGAGTGGCTTCTTTCCTCCACGTAATTCATACGCTCCACGGCGGGCGCCCCTCTCGCGATCTTCCGGCCAGCTTCTCTACCATGGTGTTCATCAACTACATCGCCATCTATCTCGAAGTGATATCCTTTGTCTTCTTCGAGCTCGCGTCTCTTGCTACGCCGGTGTAGAAAGAACAACAGCGACGGTAAGACGACGGCGAGCACAGCACTAAGAGACTGGATCAGTTTTCTCCAGAGCAACAATGAGTTGAGACAGCCAGGACATACAGTGTGATGCCAATGATCATGCCCGTATTTTTCTTGGTGTCCACAGGCTTTTCCCGTGGTTCCAGATGTTGCCGAACCGCAATGTCGGAAAGCCGGGACGATGCATGAGCAGCCACCGAGAGCATCTCAGCCAAGACGACCATGGTGAGAAGTGGGGTTTGTCGGGAATGTGAATGGTATTGTTACTGGCGTATCCGGGAAAGAAAGAAAGAAAGAAACCGAGAAGCGGATGTCACATGCAAGTCTGCCCGTCGAATTCGAGAATGAGTGGCGCGTAAGTACTCCTACAAAATGTCCAGCGAGCGACCAGAAGGAACGAAATAGGAAGAGGAAAGAAGTAATCTCTTGATGGCACTGTCGACGTCTGAAGTACGAGAATGGCCCTTTGGCAGCACGTTTGACCCCTGAACTAGGGTCCTCCGCGGACGGCCGAGCACAGCCCCGTTCTGGCCTGCCTGGGAAGGCCAGCTGAAGGGATTTCTCCGCCATAGAGACGGTGCCTTGGAGGCTCCGAAGGTCCGCAACTTTGCACCGCCCCAAAAGTCAACGACATTTAGGTACCCCTTTTGAATTAAAATTCCGATTTTCTTATACAATGACCAAGCCCCCTCTCGGCATATTACGCAGACTACGCAGCAGGAGACTCACGCTTCGCGATAGATCCTGCGCTCTTCCCCGTCATGCTACCAGCTTCAGCATCGTTTTCGGCCTCGGCCACGGTGATGGGGAGGTCCCGGCCGAGGATGATGTCAAACTTGGGCCCGTTGTATGCCTTGCGCTTATTTAGCCAAAGGCCGGTGACGAAGACGACAAAGATTCCCACGACGGCGATGACGTAGTCTTGAGCAGTGTTAGCATCTTGCCTGAACCCTTGCGTGCTTTTCCGCATCGCGAGATTGGCTGTGAGGGCAAGCTACTTACTCATAGTGGACACATCGACTGGGATTGCGGGCGGGAAGCAGTAGAACTGGCCATCGTCAGCTGGCCGTTGGTCTCGAGTGACTGAGTGAGGACAACTTACTACCGAGGTCACCGCCACGAAAAGCACCGAAACCCAGTTCACGACGTAGCCGAAGATGCCGCTACCGAGCGTGAACTCGGGTGGGTTGTCGGTGATGAAGCTCCTCCCGCGAATAAGGAGGATGAGCACGGGCGCGGCGTAGGAGAGGTTGAGGAAGAGGGTGCAGCTCGCAATGTATGCATTGAACGCGACCTCGGGGCCTGTGAACGTTAGATCTTGTTCCGGTTGTCCTTGACAGGAACTCACCGAGGTACAGGAGACCGAAGAGCAGGTTGAAGATGGCCTGCAGCACAATAGCCCGGACGGGGACATTGAGCTTCGGGTGCAGGTGCGAGAAGCTACTCTTGTCAGGGTCATCCGCAGCATCATCAGGGGGTCCGGCGGCACTCACTACCGAGCAAATGGCGTGCCGTTGTCTCTCGCCATGGCCCACAGCAGCCGGCTTCCGGAGGTGACGCAGCCATTGGCGCCGTTGACAAAACACAGGGCCACGGCGACGCTGATGACTGTGCCGGCGACGTGGCTCTTCGTGGCTTGGACGACCATGGCAGTCAGGGGGCTTTGGGTGGGCGAGCTGAGGAGCGCGTCCATGTCGACGGCGCAGAACAGCATAACCAGGATGAAGGCGATGCCGCTGGGCTTTCTGTCAGATCAAGAGATGGACTCGAAGGACGGGGAACGCACGTCACGCCGCCAACGAGCACGGCGGCCACCATTGCCTGGGGCGCGTCGCGCGTCGGACGGGGCATCTCCTCGACCATGTGCGCGACCGCGTCGTAGCCGATGAAGGCGAGCGCGGACTGCAGCAGGCCGAGCATCCAGGCGGTGCCGTCGCTCCAGCCGGTGGTGTTGGAGAAGTTGGTGAAGACAAACTCGGCGTCGGTCTTGGGGGAGGTGGCGAGCAGGACGACGCTGATGGTCACGACGCTGAGTATGGACCAGTACACTGGATCGTCAGCAGGCGTGCGCGGGAATACAGGGCTAGGAACGAGCGATGAGGCTTACAGGCACCCTCATTCCAGCGGTTCAAGATGGGGTAGGCGAAGATATTGAGGAAGACGCCGATGATAGAAACGGCGACGAACATGAGGTACGTCCCCCATTTGGTAATCTCGTAGGTGCCCTGGGAGCCGGCGACGGCGGCGGCAGCAAGGAATCTGGCTTCACGGGCGTTAACGAGTGTCTCAGACACGGCCCGGGACTCACGGATACATGCCTCCAAAGTAGGCGGCCGTGGTGTTGAGCGTCAGCCATCCGGCAATGTTGATCCACCCGACCAGGAAGCTCTATCAGCCCACGTCAGTCAGCGATGGATTCCTCTCCAGGGGGGCAGCCTTGGCTCAGGGCTGGGGTTACCATCGAGCTTCGCCACTTCTTCGTGCACAGGGCGAACGAGTAGTGGTACTGGCCGCCGGCGGTGGGCCAGACGGAAGCCAGCTCGCCGACGCTGGCACTCAGGCAGACGTTGCAGATGACGCAGAATATGAACCCGTAGACAAACGAGACGGAGCCGCCCGAGGGCATGATGAGGCCGATGGAGCCGGCGAGGGAGATCCAGGTGCTGCGGGCGTCAGTCGTGAACGAGACAGCGTATAGAGGCACCCTGAGGAGGAGTGGCGAGGACGGACGTACTTGAGGATAGCAAAAGCCATTCCGACCATGGTAATTTTGGAGAAGCGCTTCTGGAGGTGGCCCTCCTGGGCGCCAGATTGAGCGGCCATGATGATGGATGTGAGAATGTCAAGACCCAGACGTGAATCGTGACAGGGAGAAGTCAGGAGCTGATCGATGGTCGGGTGGCCTGGACATGCTCGAGATATAGCCCGTCCGCATCCCCCGGCTGTGGGTGTAAGAAGGGAGGATCCGGCGAGAGGGTCAGATGTTTGGCAGGTAATCCGGGGTACGCATGATAGCCTGCGCGAGTTCGCAGTCATCATGAATCGTAATTCAGTGGGGAGTTGATCTAAACTCGATGTGGTAATGTTAGGCAAAGGATCGGATACGCTTCGCTTTGTTATCTGGCGGTGGTGTGGGTGTGGGGTCAAGAACCTCGCGATCCGAATGATGGGCAGACCACATCGCCGAAAGTCGTGACCAGTACGGCCATACTTGTTGGCCATTTCATGGAGATTAATGATGCGCATAACGTCTCGTCGAGGTACTGCCGCAGAGCCAATCACTTCCCGATCATAGCAGGTACAGCTTGTCATATTGAATTGGTCAATCCCGTTTGGAGATCTGGTGCACGCCATGTTCCCTCGCTACAGCTGCGCAGTTATCCTCTCCTTCACGTACCCGTAATGCCAGTCTTCCCTTCCCAAGTCCCTGCGGATCTGGTAGTTTCGCTCCGCAATGTCCACCAGCCGCATGTCTACCTCGACCAGCCGCGTCTCCTCGCGGCCGTCCTCGAAACTCCCCTCGACGCGACCGACGACGGGCATGGCCACCTGGCTGCACCCGAAGAACCCGTCATCCTCCGGCCCGCCGGCGTTGCAGAACACCACGGCCGCCGTGCTCTCGAACGCCCGCGCCACCAGCGCCGACTGCACGAACGTCCTCTCGCACTGCGGGTTGCGCGCCAGCCCGTCGGGAGACATGTCCCGCAGCGTCCAGTACGAGGGCATGATGATGATCTTGGCGCCCCCGCGGACGAGCGCCCGGAAGGCCTCGGGGAATGCCAGGTCCCAGCACACGAGTATCCCGACGGGGCCGAGGGGGGTGTCGAAGACCTGGTGAGGGTTGGGAGTTGTCCTGGCAGCGACAGAAGACGTGAGGTGGTGACGCTCGGGGATCCAGAGGTTTGTTTTGGTGTATGTGCCCAGGACATTGCCGTCGTGGTCGATGAAGCAAGATGTGTTGAGGAGCGCGGGCCTCGTACAGCCCGGTGCGAGGGGCGCCTTGGAGACCGTCGTCCCCGGACAGATGTTGATGTGCAGCTCAGCGGCCAAGTCGGCGTAGCGCTGCTGATATGCCTGCGCCTCAACTTCTGCGAGGGCAAAGGAGGGTTCCTGGGGCTCCCAGCCGGTCAGATGGTACTCCGGGAGAACGGCGAGTGATGCACCCTGCGCGGCGGCGCGGCGGATCTGCCCGGCGGCATATGTGAAGTTGCGCTCTGCGTCGAGGGGCTGCGAGGGTTAGAACACTCATCTCACTGGAAGTCAGATTGCAGCAGAGTCGTCAATACCTTGGGATGGAACTGAACAAGAGCGACCTTGAAGGCCGGTAGAGGTCCCGTTGTGGCGGCCATCATCACGGCTGTGGGCATGAATGAAGTTTGAACAGCTGCCAAGTGCTGTCTCGCGAAGAGGCGGCTCTCAACGCATCAGATGGCCCGGGCAAAAGCCGGCGAGCCATCATTGAATTGACACATAGAATCTTGATTCCGGTGATGTTTGGAGAAGGATCGCATTCCCTCTTTGGGAAAAGCATCGGATCATGTTGTGGAGCCGAGCGATAAGCCCCGCTCAGGCCCGTGCAGCCCCACTTACCCCGGCCCAGAGACGGGGTCGGACCCAGACCACCAGCAGACGGAACTTGGAAGATTCAACTTTCTCCTCATGCTGTCTAACTCAGTGTCCCTCAGGCATCATTGGCGTACCCGCTCCATCGACCACGCCCAGATGCGCAAGAGTTTCATCAGCAGATCACGGAATGGATGCGCCGTCTGCAAGTCTAAGCGAGTAAGCCGTCGTGAATTGCCCTGCTGTCCGGTCCTCCCTGAACTGACACTCATCCCAGCTCAAATGCGACGAGGCAAAACCCAGCTGCTCGAGATGCAAACGACTCGGCATCACGTGCCCCGGGTATCCCAGACCGCTGAAATGGACGGGAGCACCCAGTTCTCCCCACACCCGGCTTCCACGCAACCAGCCGCAGGTGGTGAAGGCGGCGCCAAGACCCGACCCCGTGGATGATGCCTCCGCCGCCACGTTCGATAGCGAGCCATCCCTCGCATCAGAGACATTTCATCCAGACCTCTATGACATGGATCTCTTTGGAGAGGTCGCAGAAATGATGGACCCGGGCACCAGCATGATGAGCGACTTGGCTTGCGGTACGTTTGAATCACCTTTCACGTTTCCGGCCGCGGACCAAGAGCCGTTCGGGCATGCAACCACTCCGGCGGCGGAGCCCGGCAACAATGCAGAGCTGTGGCTCGACGCGCTTCTAGAAAGCAGAGACGTGAGCAAAACTGGCATGGATGTCGTGCAACTACCATGGCAAGACCCAAACACTCCTCATCAACGACAGTCGACCATCACCCCACACCTCCAGGACCGCTCTTCCATACTCGTGGAGTACTACTTCAAGGAGGTCTGCGGCATGATGTCCTGCTACGACAGCCGTATGAATCCATATCGGACCACAATCTCCAACGTCTGGGCCCGTTCCCCCCCTCTCTACTACATCATCCAAAGCATGGCAGCCGCCTGTCTCACCGAAGTCTCGCCGGACCTCGCGGCTGCTGGGCGCCAACTGCGAGGCCAGGCATCGGCCAGTCTCTCCGCGGAGCTCAGCTCCAGTGCCGCCACCGGCGAGCCCATTTCGACCTCCACACTCCTAGCGATCGTCATGCACGGCTTCAGCCTCTGTTGGCACGATGCCGGGCAGGTTGGTCAGCATGAGTTTGACCTCCTGGCGCGCGCCATCCTATCGCCTGAAAGTCGGCGGCCAAGCACCGAAGTGACACCCTTGGCGGATATGCAGCGGAAAGTGTTCTTCTACAACTCATTCGTCTACTGGCGGATGCTGCTCTCCTTCGTCACCGATCGTGATCTCCCGACGCCTGCATTTCCGGCTCTTCACCCACAGCCACAGCCCGCGTCAACACATAAGTCGTCTTCGGCGGCGTCAACCTCGCAGGCCGTCACGCACAGCAGCACCCGGCCGCCTCACCCCCAGACAGGCATCGGGATCCACGTCCTCGAGATCCTCGCGGAGGTCGGCGCCCTCGTCCGCCGCGAGCGCCGTCGAATACGGTCCCGCCAGCACGCTTCGCGGGCGGACATACTCGCCTCCCAGGCCGCCATGCATGCGGCAGAAGACCTCCACGCGCAACTTCAAGCCCTCGATCTCCCCCGCGAGGCATCCGTCATGGACTCGGGGGATGAGACGACGCCCGTCGACCACCTCCTCAGAGTCGCGGAAGCCTACCGCTGCGCGGGTCTCCTCCAGCTGTACCGTAATTTCCCCGACCTGCTCTGCGCTCACCAGGTCGTCAATGACGACAACGAGACCGACATCTGGCTACAAACGCCCGCCGAAACAGCATACAGCATCGTTGAAGCGACCCGCGAGGACTCAGCGCCTGGCGAGCCGCCCGAAAGCCCTGCCCGTGGCACTCTCCTTACCTGCATGGCGCTGCAGATCCTGAACCTCCTGCGCGACATCCCCACCTCCTCCCGCAGCCGCTCCATCCAGCCGCTGCTGCACGTCATCGTGTGCAGCGAACTCTCCCTCAAGCGACGGTACGCGCAGCAGCCGCCCGCATGCCTGCCAGCCTCGTTCAAGGCTCTGAGCATCCCCACCGTCCCGCCGTCCGTGGCAGACGTGCTCTCCGCCCGGAGGTCGGTGCTCTCGCGCCTCGCCACGTTCGAGACGGTGCTGGCCGCCAAGCCCATCAGGCAGATGACGCGGCTCGTCAAGGAAACGTGGGCCGCCATGGACGCGGGGCGCGACGAGGAGATGTTCTGGATGGACGTCATGATGGATGGGGGGTATGAGACTTTGATGGGTTGACACCTAGATGGTGCGGACCGACCAAGACCCCGCGTCAGCAATTTCAACAGACGGTGACTTCATCAGTCGAGAGCCAGGAATCGAGAATCGTTGTCATGAGTCTGTACCTGGTCAGTCGACTCTGCATCCTCCTTGGGGTATGATGCGAAGGCTTCAAGATGCCGCGGCCGGCTTTTCAACTCTTGAGAACTCTTCACGAACCAACCCGCCGGAACCCTTTGGATGCATCCGACTTCTAACGGAAGCAGTTGAGCAAATCCAACGACGAGTTCCTCAGTCCCACTTTTCCCTGGGCCAGGAGAGAGAGGCAACCGTTGGCCGGCTCGATCTACCTGATGAGGAACGGCCCCGGTCAATACTTAGGTCACACAGAACTGAAAATAGCCAGCGCTGACAGTTTTACGGCCACACCAGCTCCCTCATCGGATGTTCTTCATTTCTGTACTATGGAGCTGATCTGGGACTAAGCCCCCAAGGGGTGATGCCGCTTGCTGTCAAAAAACGCGGTCTTGTCTTTCCCGGGAGATAAAAGAATGTGCCACTCGCGCCAAGCATGCCCTGGGAAGTTCAAGGAGAACCGCCGGTATCGCCTAGTACAGCACATGTCCAACTTCCCGCCTGGACTCTTAGTCGTCCAACACGGGATTGCGGCCACGGTAGCTCGCATAGCCCGGGCTAGAATATTATTGCAAGCAAACAAGTAAGGGTGAAAGCAGGGACGTAAGGTGTGGGGAAGTGTTCCCAGTTTGATTAATGTACGATGCTTCTCGCGGGGATGATCTTCACTGGATGCAACTGTCCAGGGCCTAGTCTACCTCCGGATTTCCTAAACGAGTGTCCTTCTTCTTGCTTTGTGCCCTTTTCGCATGTCAACACCGTCTCGTTTTAGGAAACATGGAGGGAGACCTCCTTTTGTAACCGACTATGGGCGACAACACTTGATATGCGTTTGACAAAGCCTTGATCCTGCCGAGTGTTGGGGCGATATATAGTGATTCCACCATCCGCTTGCAAAATTGATATCTTCTCATGCAACCTGATTCTCTTTACCTGCATTCCTGATCGCTTTACCCAACCATTTCCTCTACCAACATGCGTGTCCTCAGCGTTATCGCCCTCGCCTTCGGCAGCGCCAACGCCGTATCCTTCGTCGGCTTCCCCTCTGGGCTCTCATGCCTCCAGGGCGATGGATCTTCGCAGGTGAAGAACGCCGCGGAGCTCCAGACCATCGTCACCGAGAACCGCGCCACACTGATTGACAGGTCCGCAGCAAACGTCGCATCCGGCAAATGCACGTCGCTTTCCGGCGTCCCGCTTTACGCCGTAAGTATATGCCTAGCAATCCCTCGCCTTCTACCGCAAAATAGTATCACCAGCCTGGAGTATTGTTGTCTGACCTAGTTGTCGTGAAATAGGTATCCGAGCCGTCCTTTGGAGGGCTGAGCTTCGCCTACAACAGGAACACCCAGACATACTACTTCTGCTCTGGGTCTGGCGCCGCGACGGAGGAAACTGGCGGTTATCCTACGATCTGCGAGGAGCTGTAGAGGTGTTATGGATGCGCTGGTTTCCACCAGCTGCATCTACCTAGGATATGATCCTATTGCCCGTCGAGAAGGTCCGTAGGGATGGCCGAGAGCAGAGCCATGGATTATCACTTGTTCAGATAGAGGCGTTGGATGCCATCGACTTTGCCAGAGCCTCTTCACAGATACGTCGCCTTGCAATCTAAGGACGGGGACAACTGGGCTCCCCCAGAAAACGAATACCGCTGTAATCACGAATTAAACACGTCAGCGACGTGATCAGCATGTTGAAGGAGGTTCGTTTTTATTTTTTATTTTTGAGCAAACATGGCCTCGCGTCTTCAAATACGGGCATGAGACAAATTTGATATTCTTAGGCACCCACCAACGTCCATTGTGAAATAGACATGCAAGGAAGCACGAAACTCACCCACCCCGACTTCATCAAAGATGAGGCCCTCCTTAGTATAGTTGCACTTCCTGTCTCATCAATCTCCTCCGATGTAAAAGCGGATGGCGGATTATGGATAGTCACGATGCATTGTGTTCAAAGCCAGTGGAGGGATTTAAAGAGTGTGCCGTATAGTAGCATTCAGCGTCAATAGGCCTGCTCAAACAATTTCTGGATTGCCCAAATGCCCTACAACCAGCATATCATCCCAGCTTCAACTCAGGTAGAGTTGGAATTGTCCGCGCAGGACCAGGCAGAACTGCCTCCCGCCGACGTATAGCTGCTGACAATCTCGGCAATCGATCCGTAAGTACCGGAGATGGTCATGAAGGTACCGAGCACAATGATGAAGATGCACCAGCCGACCATGAGCTTCCAGCTGGTGGATCCCCTGTGCTCGGCCCTCCAATTGTCGTAGAGCCACATGCACGCCATGGCCTGGAATGCCAGGCCGGTGATCAGCAGAGCACCAATGAGGGAGACGAGGTTTCCAAAGATGGGGATCGCGCTGGCCACGATGTAGGCGATCAAGGTGCAGCCGATCCAGACGATCCAGTGCGTCTTGGTGTTCCTTGACAGATGCTTTGTGTCTCGGAGCAGGCGGACGAACAAGTACTTGGCTGGTAGCTATTCCCGACGAGCCTTTGTCAGCGACAGATTATCCTCTTGCGGGGATTTGACCATTTCATGGGGAGTACGCATACGTGGAGGCACAAGACGGTGGTAACGATAATTCCAGGCATGCCGATGCCATAGGAGACCTTCTTGAGAAGAACACCGGCAGAGCCGAGGGCGGGCGAGGCGACGTAGGAGCCACAGTAGTAGTAGACCACGCAACCGATCGCGACATAGGTGGCGGTGACTCCGGACTGGCAGACTAGCAGGGCCTTGGTGTAGTCGCGAGGATCGCGCATCTCGGCGACGACTGGGAAGAACAGGGGCGCTGCGGCGTAGGCAAAAACATATGTCCCCAGGGCTGAGGCAGCTGCAGCGAAGGTCGGGGTTTTGGAGATTTGGTAGTCGGACTCCCAGGGGCCTTCTTGAGGTGCAGACGCGGGGCGGTCCTGAACGCCCACGGCGATTGTGAGGGTGAAGACTGGGAAAAGAGCATGGTGTCAGCTCGGGCAAGTCGGGGAGGAGAAAGAAGAGGAAGGCCGCTTACTCGACGTCAGGATGCTGGCAAGTCCGATCCAGGCGAGCCACTGCAGGCGACCGAGTGTCTGAATACTGGCCAGGGCGAAAGTGATGACCGCCGCCACGGCCACGAAGATTGATGTACAGGCACCATGCTGCGAGAGTGCGTTGAGTGCGATGGAGGTGCCCAGCATGCCCGAGCCGGAAACGAAGATGTAGCCTGCACCCCTCTCAGGTTAGTTTTCGTCCGGTCATGCTCCTTCAGATGTTGGCTGACTTACACAAACAGAAGGCAAATGTGAAGATGTTGCGACCTATCGGACCAAACATGATATGAGCGGCATCATCAATGCCGTACACCTCGGGGTGGTTCAGCTTGAAGCAGCCTACCACGTAGCAAGACCAAGTGGAAATGGCGCCGATGCTGACCAACAAAAAGGTGCCTGGAACAATGCCAAAGACATCAAAGGTGGCCGGAATAGAGAGAACGCCCAGTCCTATGCAGATCTTCATCATGATAGCAGTCGTGCCGATCCACCCAACCTGCATGTCTCCGGTCAGCTTCAGCTTTATTCTGCCAGGTCTCATCACAAGAGGACACTCATGTGGGATATGACGAGGCAACGTACACTTCTGTAGTTGGGCCCATCTTCGGTCATCTCGCCGAACACGGCATCTTGGTTTGTCGATTCGCCGACGATGTTGCTCTGTTTCGGCCCAAGGGCCTCCGGGTCGTTGCCCATGTCTTTGTGGCCTTTTTCAGTCATTGTTAGGGTAGTGTGGAGGTATGAATGTATAAGTGAAGTGTAAACTGACGGCGGAGCTGGAGCAATATTTATATGAGAGGTCTCCCGCCTGAGGTCGGTAGACAGGGCAATAAATGATAATCCGCGACAACCAAGTTTCCGGAAGCTGTGTCGCCCGTGACCAGTAACTCCTGAGCTATCAAGCGTCTACAAAATCTGGGGTGCGGTGCTAATCCGCGGCGCGGCTCGCTTTGCGAAAGAGGAAAGTCATCCCTGATACCTGATAGCCCTGACTCGAGCGGCACAATCCCCGCGTCTTGGCGCCCCGGCACCAGGTCAGGGTTGCCGAATGACGCAGTACGTAGACTCGCAGGGCCATGGCCGAATCCTGGCTTTATCATTTCTCTGGCAGACCAGCTCCCAGACTGGCAAACTCTTCCGGCTGGTGGACCGACGATAGGGATTATTAGTGCCCATGTGAAGTCCCTTCCCACACCCCCTGGATTCTTATAAGCGTGTCCGAGAAGATGCCCGCGCCGGTGCGACGGGCGCAGCTCGTGAACCATTTGGCAAAGAAAGAGCGCGCCTCCGGATCATGCGCCTTGGCAGCAATCAGCGCCGGCCACAACAGCCTCACGGAGCCGAAGACCGATTCCTTCGTGTCAATCTGACGCAGGCAATTACAGACCTTGGCAACGTTGCCCTGAAGCAGGCGGGAGTTGACGTCGTACACGCTCCTGTAGAACAGGATCTTCAGGGCCTCCCGCATGGCCTGGACCAGGGCGCCCAGCAGCCGTTGACACTCGCTGTCTGCCGCCGCATCCGCCAGCCAGTGCGAGTGTGGCTGGTAGATCAGCCGCTCGACGGATTTGGCCTGCATCATGAAGTCCCCAATACTTGTCCCGGCATCGGGGCCGCCGGCACGCTCTTTGGTCCTCGCCAGCCTGACAATCATGGACAGGAGGAAGACATAGATCTCGGGGACGCCGAAAATCTCAGGGTAGAGGGTGGCTGGCCATGCGCCCGGCAGCTGCAGGTGAAGGTCGTTCTCTCCCTCGGCCTGTTCCTTGGCCCTCAGCATCTCCTGATCCAGGTCACGCCACCGCGTGAGCTCGAAGCCCAGGCTGTCCCTGCTGAACGCGCCGGCGCCGCTTCTCTCAATCTCCAAGCGGATGCGTTTTCGATGATCTGCCCTGGCGTTTTCGGGCCAGGAAGTCTCGTGTAGATACCGCTCAAAGGTGTAGTAGTGGTGCAGCAGGCGGACCTTGCGAGACTTTCTCCTGTTCAGACCCTTGATGCGAATGAGTTTTTCCATCTCGAGGAGATAGTTCTCGGCCTGGCCCGGGTCTCCGACCAGGGTCGAGATCTGAACCATGGCCAACAGCGCCATCAGGATTGACTTGTACTTTGCCGCCTTTGGAACACTGTAGGCCGACTGTAGCATGCAGGCGGCGTGCCAGTGTGCCTGTTGCCCGTACGACATGGACTGCTCGTGCCACTTGTCCGAGGTGGACATCCCGGCAATACTGGACGCACTTAATGCCAGTGTTGCGTAGAAGGTGCACAAAGTCGCGTGGTCCAGCCTCTCGCCTAGTGTCAGGGCAGCAAGGCCGGTCTTGACGAGCGGAATGAAAAGAACGTGCCACGGCGTCTTGCTATGCCGGAACGGCGTGAGGCTTTGCAGGACCGTGGACGAATAATGTTTGAGGAGAAAGATTGCGTCGTGTGGGACTTCCAGGTGCATGCTCTGGGGGATCGCCGGCGAGTCTGGCCAAGCACGGAGCCTCTCGGTGCATGGCGGAGAGATGTTGAGACCTGCTGCCGTATCCACGCCCTGCAGCGGGCCAGCGGAAAGTGTCAGCTCTGGCCAAGGCGTGTCGTCAGACACTTCTTGGACCCGGTCATCCGTCATGACGGTAGCGGCCCCGAAAGAAGGCAGATCAGTCAGGGGCATCCATAGCAGGGTAGACCAGTCGATCGGCGGCGGCGAGCCGAGATTGCTGAGAACTGCGCCGATGGAGAGGGGAGAAGGGGGTATGGTGGCCTGTAGAGTCAGGGGGAAGGGGTCAGCGGCGTCCTGGTCCGCGGTACTACTGTCTGCGACGCCCAGAGAGTCGGGCACATCTTGCGGCGGCTCGACCGGGCTGTCCCAGGGCAGGCAACCGTCCAGCTCTGGATCTGGGAGATCAGACAGATGGGCGGCTTTACAGGCGGCGTTTGCGAGACGGAACGCGCCAAAAGGACCCCGCGTGATCTGAATGTCTACACTGGGCGACGAGGCTTCGCATTCGTCGTCGATTTCCGCGATGTTCCCCAGGGCCTGGGACGGGGGCACGCCGGACGTGATAGCCTCGCTCATGGACTGTCGCTCCGACTCGGTCAGCAGCTGTCGCCTGAAGCGAGCCGGGCCTCCGATCGACCGTTCGTCCGATGAGCCGAAGAAGATGCTCTTCTCGTAGCCGCTACACACGAGCTGCGAGGACTTGCACATGGTACATGTTGGCCTCCCCTCGTCACACTTCATGCGGCGGGCGCGGCACTGGCAATCGGGGTAGTTAGCAGGTATCAGAGTCTTGGGCCCTCGGCGGGCGGGAGCGAGGGGCCGCCGTCAAGGTAACGCTTACAGTACCGCATCCTCCGAACGACCGAGTTTGGCGAGCGGGGTTCGGGGTCGTCATCCTGATCAAGCAAGTCGTGGCTGCGGTTGACTTCTGTGCTTTCGCATGAGATGAGGTTGGTCTGGGGTTCGTGGCACCCGTTGGTTACTTATTATCAAACGAAGAAGTCAATGCCCGGTGGCAAATCCCGGGCGCAAACGCGGGGTATAGCGCAGTGGCCCTAATGCGGGATGAACTGAACGCGAAGGTCCGGAGCCTCCACCTCTTGATAGCCCCTATAACGCTAGTCATGATAAGGGGCTGCCCATGACTCGACAACAGGGGTCCCGAAGATTGGGACGCCTTCCTGTCGAAGACGGTGATACGTATTTGCGGAAGGCTGGCAGATAAGGCGTGTATAATATCGGAATGCAGGGTCTTGATTGTGGGTTTACGAATGTTCTTGCATCGGCATGAGATATGGCGCACCTAATATTGTCCGAGATGATAAGCGGGATTCCTCCGATTGATCGCAGTCAGAATGCCTGAGTTGTTTCCTCCCCTTGTCATCTTGGGCACGGTGGACTGTCCGGCCAGGGCTCTTGGGAGACATCCACGCAGTGAAAGTTTACAGTCGCCTCACGTAGTGCTCGGGGAGATGACTTTCGTCATGAAAAACAAATGATGCGATAGACTAAGGTACGAGCCGTTGATTGAGAGGAAACCCTCTTGTTCGAGCCAGCGAGTCACCTAGAGGAGCAGTACGCCCCGGGATCAAGCAAAGACCAGCCCGGGGTATCCCGCCTCCTTCGACTCCCTGCACATCCTGCGATACTCCGGGACAGGCCCGGCGTACCTCGCGACCATGCGAACCGTCTTCCCCTTGACGTTGGCGTTCACGCCAGTCATCCAGCTGTCGACCTCGTTGATGAGAGATCCCTTGCTGCAGTCGTTGACATGCTTCGTCCACTCATCAGCTGCCTTCTCCGCAGCCTCGATGTAGGTGAACCCGTTCTTCTTGCAGTGCTCGAGCATGTCCAGAGCGACCTCGACCGAGTGCTCGATGTTCCGGGACGCGTTGCCGACTGGTTGGTGCGGGCCCATGACCGTCAGCACGTTGGGCAGGGAGGGTACCGCCATGCCCAGGTATGTGTAAGGCCTGTGGTCCCTCCAGATGGACCGGTCGCCCTCTGGCGTCCCACTCAAGCCGACGAGGGAACGGCCGTCCTTGCCGCGCCAGTCGATGGCCCTGTAGGCGCCCGTGATGGCGTCGAAGCCGGTGGCGCAGATCAGGACGTCAAGTGTATGCTCCCTGCCGTCGGCCGTCTTAATGCCGGACGACGTGACTTCCGAGATGGGCGTCCTCTTCAGATCAACCAGGTGCACATTCGGGAGGTTGAAGGCCTCGAAGTACCCGCTCTCGAGAGGAACGCGGCGCGTACCGAATCCGTGGCTCTTAGGGATGAGGCTCTCAGCGACCTCCGGGTCGTGGACTCTCTCGCGGATCTTGTTGGCGATGAAATCGGAGTACGCCTTGTTGGCCTCGGCGTTAGTATAGGTATCGCTGAAGACGCCGAGCCACTTGCTAAAGCCCGGTTGGTTATAGATATTCTCCCAGTGCGCCAGGCGCTCCTCGTCGGACACATCGGCGTGCTTTCGAGGGTCTGGGATATGTATGAAGCCCGAGGGGGTACTGGCGCAACGCTTGAAGAGGTCATCGTAGCTCTTAATGTGCTTCTCCATGTCCTCGGGGGAGATGGGCTCGTTTCGGAGGGGGGCCGACCAATTGGCGTTCCGCTGGAAAACATTTAGGGACGCAATGTTGGGGAGCTTGGACAAGGCCGTGCTGATCTGAATGCCGGTGGCGCCGGTGCCGATGACGCCAATACGCTTGCCATCAAAGTGCGTCGTAGCATCGATCCCCTTGGGCCATCGGGAGGTGTGGAAGGCTTCGCCCCGGAAGGCCTCGATCCCGGGAATTGCTGGAAGGGCCGGCTCTGAGAGGAAGCCGATGCAGCTGACCACAAACCTCGAGGGGTACGCTCTGCCGTCCTCGGACTCAAGCTTCCAGGTGTGTGTGTTGCTGTCCCATGTTGCTGATTTGATGGAGGTGTTGAAATCAATGTCTTGGTAGAGCTTATTCTTCTCGGCAAAACGCTTGATGTAGTTGTGAACCTCCTCTTGTGTCGAGAAGGTCTCTTTCCACTTCCATTCGTCCCGCAATTCCTTGTCAAAAGAAAAGCAGTAGGTGAGGGACTCGGTATCGACACGACATCCGGGGTAGCGGTTGTAGTACCAGGTGCCGCCGACGTCAGTGCCACGTTCCAGCACCTTGATCCGCCAGTCCGGGAAGCGCTGGCGAATGTGATAGAGGCTGCAGATGCCGGAGAGGCCAGAACCCAGAACCAACACATCGACTGGCTCGGCAGAGTTGGAAACAGAACCCATGGTCAGAAGATAGTAAGGTCAACAAAGGGGGGGAGAATCTGGCGTCTGAGTTTATCCTGTCGAAGAAGCACGGTGAGGACAATGAAACATTACGAGACAGACTCAGACGAGCGCACATGCTACGCTCATATATGGTGATTTCTCGAGGGATATGTTCGGCAACTCAGGCAGACCACCACGATGTTCCTTCGCCGTCGGAGGAAATGAGTGCGGGGACCAAGACGATCCGTCCTCGCCGGTGTGTGGCGGGCGACCGATGGAAGGTTTCGCCCCGATGATGTGGCGGTGGATTCTGCGCACGCCCGAAGAAGCCGCCGATGATCGCCGGCCCCACTCACGGCGATGACTTTCCTATTTCTCTGATAGGAATGTGTTCCCATGGCTTCGCGACCGCCTCGGATCAGCTACCGACATCGTTTGATCGGGTGTCCCTGGTACTGTGTCTGTGTCCATGGCCCTTACGAGAATCCGAAGATATAGTCTCCTCGCCAATTCCATCATGACTGACGTTGACGCTACCAAGATCTCGCCATCTCATCTCGCACTCAGACTACCACCACCACCTCTTTTCAGAACCATCATCCCTACTACCTTCCACATCTCACTCGAATCTTCGCCATGGATGTTCCTGGTTACGCATTGA
This sequence comes from Furcasterigmium furcatum, assembly GCA_001599815.1. Taxonomy (NCBI): domain Eukaryota; kingdom Fungi; phylum Ascomycota; class Sordariomycetes; order Glomerellales; family Plectosphaerellaceae; genus Furcasterigmium; species Furcasterigmium furcatum. Next base: position 442,912 of record BCIA01000004.1, read on the forward strand.
TTGCGGGCGCTGCTTCGGGCATCGGCAAGTCCTGCGCGTTTGGCTTTGCCCGGGAGGGCTCTGCTGGAATTGCGCTCCTCGACCTGAACGGCGATGCCCTCGAAGATGTCAAGAAGGAAATCCTGGCCTCGGTCAAGGGGACTCTGCCCAAGATCCTTGTCTTCTCGGTCGACATTTCGGTGGAGGCAGACGTCGACCGCGCCGTGGCCGAGGTCGCCAGCACCTTCGGCCGCCTCGACTACCTCGTGAACACTGCCGGCATTGCCATCAAGCATCCCGGCGGTGCTGCTTTCGCCAAGACGGCTGATTGGGATCGCACGCTCAACATCAACCTCAACGGCGCCTTCTACCTCCTGCGTGCAGCGGCGAAGATCATGCTCCAGCAGGAGCCCATCGTCTCGAGTATCGACGGCAGGCCCCTGCAGCGTGGGTCGATCGTCAACTTCGCTTCCATCCAGGGAGTCGTCGGCATCACGCTTTCCACGTCGTACGCCGCCAGCAAGCACGCGGTCATCGGGCTGACCCGGACGGCGTCCGAGGACTACGCCCACCAGGGCCTCCGCATAAACGCCGTCTGCCCGGGCTACACCGAGACGCCCTTGACCACCACCAACCCGGACGTATTCAAGGCCATGAAGGAACGCGTGGGAACCATGGTCCCAATGCAGCGGATGGGCCAGCCCAATGAGATTGCCGATGGAGCCTTGTACCTTGCCGGAGGAAGAAGTTCGTTCGTGACAGGCTCGACACTCATGGTCGACGGCGGCTACACCTGTCGGTAAAGGATGAGAACTCAGAGTGGTCTTGGACTTTGTCATCGAGGGAGCACGGAGCCCTTGCGCTCAAAACTAGCAATATCAATAAATCCCTGTTGGCACTTCCAGCTGTGACACGCATGAGAACCTTGGAATCATTTGCATCAGTATTATCAAGTGTATGTACAAACCGTATAGCAGCTTCAACGAGTGCGTATCACAGTATGGTGAAGCAGGGGTTTAACAGACCCTGTGGTAAAAGTAACCATATATAACGCCCGGGCACAAACAACCTCCGTGAGCTACTTGGTATGTCACTTCCCCTCCTGTTCGGGGTCACTCGATGCCGATGCGGGGTCCAATCTGGCTCCGCAGAAGTACCGAAGAACCTGCGCAAGAACCCAGATCGAGGTGGTGCCGGAACCCGCCCAGGTCGGCCGGCAGTGCCTCCGGATCGACAGGAACAGTGTGTCGGCGCACGCTCTTCCAAAGATTATAGACAAGTTAAGAAGACATAATACACCAAGTTAGAGTCGCAAACTAGCCACATCTCTCGTTAGAATATTGCATATATACTATATTAATATTAGCATAGGTCCATCCAGCGGGCGTCACACAGCTTCCAATCATGGCATTGACCTGCAGCTGGACTGCAGGGCAATATGCCCGTTGCTGATTAGCCTGGCTACACCCTCACGACACGAAGAGAAGGCAACTGAGGCAACCGCTAAGACTGGGCGACGCAGATGAGGCAAACTGTAGAGTGCGTCCGATCAGAGCCTAGGGATGCTCAGCCGAGTCCGACAGCAGTGCTCATCGTCAACGCACTAGGGGTTTGACGCAGCCCCGACGAGATCTGTTGCACTGTCCGCCCCTGTGAAGAGATGCGGCGTCTTGGAATATCTCATCTTGTTTAGCAGGATGACAGGTCCCGTCCAGCGAGCGGTAAGCATTAAACATCGATCAGGCTGCGTGGCCAGCCGCTGTCGCAGCTGCATGACCAAGGCCGACCAGCGGAGGAGTTGCTGGGCTTCATTGGCACAACAGCTCTGATGCATGCAAACCTGCATCAAGAGGCCGCGAGTGGCGGCGAATGGCTGCCATCAGCCCAGAGCTCAAAGAGAGACATGTCGTTTTTGGGGGGTGGCTGGGACGGGTCGAAATATGAGTATGGATTTTCCCGAGTTCCCATTGATTTGTCTCCCTCCCTGTCTCCCTCCCTGAAGCTCCTGAACTCTGAACCCTCTCAGCGAGTCCAAGCGCTCCATGTCCCGAACAAATCAACAGCCTTCCGATGCCCGCAACGAGGGACGAGGCTTGTCGCTCCGCACGCGGAGTTGGCTCTCTGATGGTTGATGACCGGCTGCGCCGTCGCCCGACGACCCGCGATATAACCGGGAAACACGCCAGGTTGCACTCAGTAGGCTCGCATCCAAACCCTCGTCTTCAAGGGCTTGGGCCTCGCCGGCCCGGACTCTTTAAGGGTGGACACTGGGTTTTGCTTTTTCGACAATCACCAAGTTGACAGATCCCAGACCGGAAGTAGGTTATAAGTCTCAGGATTCTGTTTCTCTCACGTTGTTTTCAGGTCGGGAAGAAGCACGAGCTAATCTTTTTCGTCCAGGTGCCGTGGCTGCACGAATGGCCCTGGCATACACCAAAGGTGAACTCCGCCGCGGCGAGGCATGGCCCTATAAGTCCATCGTGTCCAATGCTTATAGGGGCGCAGGTCACTTCATCGGGAAAGTCGTGGACGATACCAGCAACCACAACGTTCTCATTGCACTAGTACCTCTCTGTTTTCAGGGAACCAGCTCATCCACACGAAAATTAATCCTCAAAGCCTTTCCAAATCTCGTGATGGCGGCTGCTACTTCGTCAAGTGGCGCGGCAGCGAATGTAGTCCGGAAGTATAGATCCTGTCGTGGCTTGCCCTTAGAGACATGGAACCAGCTGCCGCGCGCGACCAGGGCGCCCTGTTTGATGCTTTCCAGCCAGATCTCCTCCTCTATCTCAAGCAGGGACTTCGTACAAGCATCTGGATGCGTTTTCCAGTCAATCTTCAGCCATTGCTGTTCCCTCGCGTCAGTACGTCTTGTCCGGAGTGGAAGGTTTGTTTGGGTGGAGTCATGGGCTATGGGACTCACAAACATGCCAGCCGGGGCTGGGACCCAAGTAACGAGTTCCTTCGGCAGTTCACGGTTAAATGCCTCGATTGTAAAATCCCGTCGTTCAATGTACTCCTGCCGAATGTACAACAGCCAGTTGAAGTAGCCAGCGTGTCCCCAATGCTCGTCGAGTAACTTGAATAGTGCGAGTTGGCTGAAGCCGCTTGGGCCTTGTGTTGAGACATCGGCATGGCTCTTGTACTTCTCAACAATCTGCTGGCTTGCGGTAAGCCAGCCCACGCGACTGCCAGGGCTGATAACCTTGCTGAACGAGTCCATGCGAACCACCCGACCGTCGATGTCCATGCTGAGATACGAAGGTATGATGATGTCGCGCAGGACTTCTGGTCGAGCCATATGATTGTTACTATTAGTATCAGTAGTCGGGGTGTCAGCGTCCAGTTGAAGAAAATAGTAAGGATCGTCTTCGAGAATGATCAAATCAAATTGTTGTGCAACTTTGTATAAGGCTGTTCGGCGATGAAGACCTTGTGTTGCGCCAGTGGGATTCTGTCCTGTTGGGATGGCGTACAGCAGGAATGGCCTCGCCGCGCCCTGGTGAGCTTCTGGATTCCAAGTGTTTAGGATGTAGCGGAGGCTTTCAGGAAGCATTCCTTGGTCATCCATCTCAACTCCAACAAAGCTTACTCCCATAGGGGCCGCAGTTTCAGACGCGGTGGCAAACGTAAACTCGTCTCAGTCACCTCTCTTGGTGAACATTCGGAGGATCATATCCAATGCGGATGTGTTACCGATGGTCATTGTGCACTGCCAATCAGCATAGGGGGGATCGTGCACAATCTCAGTGTGCTCAGTGAGCCAGCGCAGCAGCTGCGGAGAGCCATTCCCCTGGCTGTAGTTCAAAGCGACAGTTAGGTCGTAGATGCTGCTTCCATTGGCACGGTCATGTTTCCCTGCCTGAAGTTTTACCAGCCTTGTCGCGTCAGGCAGATCTCCGCTGCCAGGCACTACGAAGTCAATCATCTCGAGCGGGAAGTACTCGCCCAAAGGAAGACCTCCGCCGAGAGAGATGACGTTCGGGTTTTGAAGGTGCTTGAAAGCGGCCTTGAGGGACGAGCCTGCCCGGCTTGCCGATTCTTGGTTGAGATGATCTGCGTAGAAGTCCGTTAGTGACCGGTAGTTGATTTTGAATGGCATATCGACTGCACTTACGATCCCATTTCAGCGCAAAAGGTTTGTGGGGGTCATTCCGAGTCTTGAACTGTTGGCTTGTGGATGGTGCTGCTACTCCCCATTGAGCAGCACTGAACTCGGCCCGTGGGGGGGGGGGAAGATTCGGCGTCGCGACTGAGCCGATAGTTGGATGCATTTTGTTGCCGAGTTCAGTAAGGGAGCATTCATCTATGAATCTAAGTCGGCTCACTATCCCTCTTGTAGGTACAAATTATATAATAACTTCGCTTGAGGTGCCTGAGTAGCCATGGGTAGCAATTCTCGCGGTCGATAGAACGGAGAGGGTACGTCCCGAACACTCCAGCAGTCGATGAATCGCTGGCCGGCGTCATCGGCGGAATAGGAGGCGGCCGGAGTGAATCTTGCTGCTTACTCCGGGGGATCGGCGGTGTGGTTCGCAAGACACCGGTAGTTGCATATTATTTCCAGATATGCCGGTCTGTGAGACGCCTTATATCCAGAAACTAATACCGAGGCCACCTCTACCCTACCAGGGACGCAGGGACACTCCGATCACTCCGGGCCCGGAGTAAGACCCTCCTCCCGCCGAAATCCACCAACAAGAGGTTCTCCATCAACCCAACACTTCTTGCATACAACACTCCGGTGTCTCCGAAAGAAAATAAACTGGAAATGACTGTGAATTCATGTAATGCGATCTTTCTTGCCGGGCAAACCTTGGCGGGCAAACCTTGCCGAGGGACACATGTCCGATTTCAAAGCCATAATTAGACAAATCCTGATTTTGATGCTGAGAACCATGCAAGTGGGTAGGGTGGAAACAGTAAACAGCTTTAGTGTGGCACTTAGTTGCATAGATCTCCGGCTCAGTTCCCAATACCGTTATAGTAGATCTAGGATGGCAATACAAAAGTGTTTTGCCCCAGCAGTCGATCGAATTCTGACGGCTTGAGTCTTGGTAGAATCGCCGAGGCCGAAGCGGCCGAATGCAAGCGGCTGCGTCGGTAATTTCGGTACTGGGAGCTCGAACGGCCCAACCCCGCAATGGAATGTAGTTCCCGCTTCCTGCCAGTGGTGGGCGGTGCTCCTGGACCTTTACAAGATTGTAAGCTTTCATCAGTGCTCCAGATTCATCATGTTGAGTCGCTCACGCGCCGTGATCTCGCTCGGCCTAATTCTACGGCCATTGTCCGCAAATCTTCCAATATCCAAGTCTTACACGAGCCATTCTAATGCCTCGATCTCTTCCTACGACCCAGACTTGACGTTCCGAAACCCGAGATGGTTCTCAGACCTCCAGGCCCGTATCAAGGAGTCGATTAGTCGCGGGCCGGAACCATCCAAAGCCGCAGAACAGTTGCTCAAGTTCACACAAAGGAACTGGATAGACCTTGTTGCGGGTAGCATGGGATTTGTGACCGATCATGGCCGCCGACCTTTGGATAGGTATCCGGTTGCATGGGGCGACATGGTGAGTGGTGCAATATTATGCCCTTGCGCAAAATGCTTCCATGGCTACATGACAGTTACCAAGCTCAGTGTTGCTGATTTGCTAGGTAGGATAGCATGGTAAGTTCTCTTTGTTTGACTATTTTGGATGCTGCTGATGCGTAAACAGGGTATGTAACGCTTGATGCCAAAGAAGCTGCACTTGGTGATTTTGAGCTAACCAGGTGTCTAGGGCACATCAACAACGTTATGTACAATCGCTACGTGGAATCGGCACGTGTGAACTTTCTCTGGAACCACGGAAAGAATGCCGCCCAAGAAGAAGCGAGAAAATGGCGTGACCTCGTTTCGCCTCGAGGTTTAGGCTTAATCCTGAAAAGTATTACAACCGAGTTCAAGTTGGTGCGCCACCCTCTGCTTGATGAGATGCATCTGTACGAGTTTTATTGACTCCGTCCAGCCCATACAGTTTCCCGACAACATCACAGTCCTTTACCGACTTTCCGAACCGCCTACATACGATTCAGACCATCTTAAAATGGAAGTGTGGCTTTTGTCCGAGAATGCATGTCGGGTCGCGGCGCGCTGTATTGAAGATGTTACTATTTATAACTATCCGGCAGCAAAGAAATCACTACTAGAGCCTTTCATGGTGGATCAACTGGCGGAGACATTTCATCTGCAGGAGCAGTCTAGGAGACGGTACCGCGAGGAAGTCCGTCGCGTGATCAGCGCAGTCGAAGACATCGAGAGGGGTAATATATAGCTCAATGATACGGACTGCCATTCTTGCGAGGGACGCTTATATTACATATAAATCAATTTACAACAAGCTCTAAGAATCGAGGGGCGTTGGCGGATCTGAAGTGAAGCTCACAAATCACTCTATATTATAACTAGCATCTAATGGTATATCATGTGAAACTTTCATGAATTCTCTACTATTTTCTTCTTAATGGCCTCGATCGTGTTTAGTATTCTAGAATTTATATCTTCACTATTATTGTAGATAGTATGAGAATGGGTGGGATAACCTTTTTCCGTGAGGGTATAGTTCTAGTATCGCTATCTCAATGGAAGTAGTTAATAGATTCTAGTTTGATCTTAAACGAGGTTTGCTCGGGATCTCCGGTTAATCACACCGCTTATTTCGGGTTGCTCGGCTACTAGTGTGGCCATAAATATGTACCAGATGACTACATAACCACGTTAAATATTATCGTGCTAGAGTCAAATGCTCCCAGGGCCGTACTTCCGTCTTGTCTGCCAATTGCTTCCACAATGGTTTTCACGTCCCCAGGCTGGGTTCCCAAGCTGCCTATAGGTACGCACCGTTTCATTACTTGTCATGTTTACAAAGTACTGAGCGTTAAGCAGATCCCCCGGACTCTATCAGCATACCGGAGTTCATTGCCAACGAGAAATATAAGCGATGTCCTCCCACAAAAAGCGACAATCCTTTTACCTGTGGCGTTACAGGCCACACATTCAATGTCAGAGAAGTTCTAGAGCGAGAAGACTACCTCGCACGCGCCATCAATGCCAGGCTAGGATTCCACAAGGAGGGATCTCCATGGGACAGAGTTGTGGCACTCTTCTCATACAATACAGTCTGTCTACCTATTCGCGGTCAATTTCGACGTTCTAATCTTACATTCCATTGCTAGATTGACTACATCCCTTTGACGCACGCTATTCATCGTGTAGACGGAATCGTCGCACCCTTAAGTGCAACTCTATCAGTCGCTGAGCTGAAGCACCAGCTACAATCATCACAGGTGAAGGCACTTTTCACCTGTGCCCCTCTTCTACGCACAGCTCTTGAGGCAGCCACTGCTATTGGGCTGCCTCGTGATCGTGTTTTCATTTTCCCCACCCTAGGGGAAAAGCTGCCTTTCACGACAACCGAAGAATTGGTTGCGGAGGGAGCCAAGTTGCCCAAGTTAGCGTTGAAGATGTGGTCTAAAGGTCAGGGGGCAAGACAGACGGCGTATTTGTGCTACTCCAGCGGAACGTCTGGTTTACCGGTATGTTGAGCAGGGATGTTTGTGGTCGGACTTGGCCTGACTCGTCACAGAAAGCCGTCATGATATCGCATCGAAACGTCATTGCGAACGTCCTGCAATTGACATCATACGAAGGAGTTTCTCGAAACAAAAACGGCATTCAAACACAACGGGTCTTGTGTACTCTCCCTTTGAGTCACATATATGGCCTCGTCCTGATGGGACACTTGGCCCCGTACCGTGGAGAGGGAGTCATCATCCTTCCCAAGTACAGTCTCGAAGCCTGCTTGAGGGCAATCGAACGTTTCAACATTGAGCAAATCAATGTCGTTCCGTCTATTTTGGTCCAGATCGTGGCCAATCCATCCAAGTGCGAGAAATTCCAGCTTGGGAGTGTTCGTTTCGCCTTCGCGGGCGGCGCACCTCTTGCTCGAGAAACAATCGACAGCGTCCTTCAGATTTACCCCAAGTGGCATTTTGGACAGGCTTTTGGTATGAGCAAATAAACATGCTGAATAACGTCAGCTGATGCTGTGATTTAGGCATGACAGAGACTTCAACTATCGCAACAGCTACGAGCGAGTTGGACATTTTCCCGGGGTCTTCTGGGTCTCTCCTGCCGGGAATGACAGCAAAGATCCTCGATGAACATGGCGATGAGATAAAAACATACGACCGTCCAGGAGAGCTGCTTCTTCAAGGCCCATCTGTCACTCTTGGTTATCTCAACAACGAGAAGGCAAATGCTGACACGTTTGTTTGGGACAACGACGGCCGCTGGATACGAACGGGAGACATTGTTACGGTCCGGAAATCGCCGAACGGAAACGAGCACTTCTTCATCGTCGACAGAATCAAGGAACTGATCAAAGTCAAGGTGGGTTTGTAGAACCGAGCCCTAAAGACTCACGACTAAACCACAATTTTAGGGTATCCAAGTTGCGCCCGCCGAACTTGAGGCTCACCTTCTTACATCCCGACTGGTATCCGACTGTGCAGTCATCCAAATCCCAGACGTACAATGCGGCGAAGTACCCAAGGCGTTCATCGTTAAGTCAGAAGATGCCCTAGGGATTCCGGATGATCAAGCCGTCGAAGAGATTCTCGAACACGTTCGACAGCACAAAGTCAGGCATAAATGGTTAGACGGAGGCGTGGAGTTCATTGACGCAATTCCGAAGAATGGCACAGGTAAGATTCTACGACGAATGCTGAGGGAAAGGGAACAGAGGTCAAGGGAGACAAGAATGAAGCTTTGAAGATGCGAAATGAAGCGCTTCTGTTGCAGTCAGAAAGAGAAGGTCATGAAAAGCCTCAGATCCCATAGCTACATATCAGTCAGCCCAGCTACCTACTAATCTAAGCTGGGTGTGTCGTCCATATTGACCAGGCCTCCTCCAGAGCCAGTAGAAATACAATCAAAGTTCCAATCAGTTTCCAGGGTATGGTGGGGCTGTACTTCAACTGGTTCCCTCGGTTGACAGGCATCATCAAGGAACAAAAAACCATCGTCGGGCCAATACAGTGTCGGTTCAAAATCCATGCTATCTCCTGTACTAGATCTCCTGTTGGTAGACTGTTCGTCCCATAATTCGACATCGTGTCCACTGAGCCCTGCCTGTGACATACCCGGATCTTCGAGTTTGTCTGCAAGGTGGAAGTAGATCTGATCCTCCAAGTTTTCGATAGCGAGGAGATAAGGATCAGTAGCTGGGGCCGAGGTATGACTATTGAGCGAAGAAGTAGGTATTGGTGATCTGTGACTAGTCGAAGAGATGGGAGGCGCCTCATCTAGAGTGGAAAAGCTGGGGCTGGTGTCGTTTGCGTCATTCTCGTCGGGACGCTCGAGAATGTTCTGGTTCCCGGGAAATAGCCTTCGCAAACTGTGAGGGAAGTCTTCATCCCCAGGCAATCGCCCTGTCCTGAGACTGAAATCTAGTGACAGCGCGAGACGAAGGTAGAGATGTGGTCGAGAATAGAAAAGGTCGTCCCAGCTAGCAGATGGCCTCCGGCCACCTACAACAGACTCGTCAATCTGAGCAAAAGTGATAACATGTCGTACGATCTCTCTGATCCAATCAACTCCATCATATTGGGGCTGGTAAGCCTTCATTACTTCAAGAAGCATCTTGAGCTGGGGTTGGCTGGTTTCAACACCAGGTGAGGTCGGGCGGTTGATGAATGCGAGCAACTTGGCGTCAAGTACTTTGAGAAGAAGAGGCAGCGCGGTGCAGCCGACTGCCGAAACTGGCAACCATTGTGCGATACCGAAGCGAACTAGGGCGGCGTGGCACTTGATAATACCAGCAGTGGCATCTCGAAGTTCTGCTCGGTTCTCACACATGACCTGAAGGTCATTGGTGAAAGAAGGGTCTGCGGCAACACCGCTCTGAACAACGTTCAGTTGAAGGGTCTCGTAGTGACAGAGTACCACCCTTGAGGTGTGATAATACATGTAGAGGAGGTTCGTACAGAGAACAACTGAGGGGTGCAAAGCCCCAGTTCCGTCAGCTCTGCCCTCGGGGGAATTGTCTCCAGCAATCGGGAGTGTCGAGGTGGCCAAGATGTGCCATCGTTGTAGAACGAGTCTGCATTGACGAGCTTGCTCGCTTGTATCGAGATCGCAGCTTTTAGCCCGATATTGGTTGCTGTCAAACGGAAAAACCAACGTGAGAATATCCGTCAAGGCGACGCAGAGCTCGACTTGGAGGGCCAGGATTTCTGCCAAGTACCTCTTGGTCGCCGAGTTGTATACTCTGGACCTTTGAAACTCATCTTTGAGATCGTCGGCATCAAGAAACTTTGAGTTGAAGTCGAAGTGCTGGCTGGTGATGTGAATGGGACGTCTCATGAGCAGTCCGACAGAGCGGTCCCTGATGATACAGCACCACCACAGTCGTCTCAAAACGTTCTGTGATTGGCTCTGGGAAGATACTGGCTTTGCAGCACAGACATCTGCCCCGGCGAGCCTTGCGTTTTCGATGGCGACATTCAACCAGATGGTGTTGGGCTTCCGTTTCAGCGACAGCCCCGTGAAGGACAACAGAACCGCGGCTTGAGCAATCTGTATAGGCGAAGACTCAGTGTCCAGGTCGTACAGAAGTTTCGCTCTTCGAAGAAAATTCGCTTTCATGGCCCGGATGTTCAAGAAACCTAGCCGAGTTACAATTTCTTGTGGGATGAAGTTGCAAGATGCAAACAGCATCGACTGGAAGACAAGCAACGAGAATCGCTCTTGTCTGGCGTCATCTGGTGGGCGCTCATACAATTCCCAGAAGTCGCCCTCGTTAAGTAGTGGTAGGAGAGGTTGAATACGAAGGAAGTATTGCTGAATCAGCTCATTGAGCAGCGGGCGAGCGGGAACACGAAGACAGCCTTGGGCTTCAAGAAAGTTGACGTCTTGCGGGGGAAGAAGGTGCATATTCTTGACCGCGAGGAACGGATAGTGGCAGAAAATGACATCAAAAGGACCTGGAACGTCCGTCTGAAGACTTTGCTGACCCGCCGAGTCGGTTGGTGAGGGAAGCGGAAGGAATTCGCTTATCTGAGGCAGGGGAACTTTCTCTTGGCTGTCGACCAAGGATATCGGCTGCCGCTCTCCGGAGTCTTTCCCAGGCGTGCAAACTCCCGCCCTTGTAGCCTCACTCACTTCCGTGGCGGTCTCGGCAATTCGTGCTGTGGAGTCGGGATCTTTGTCTTGGTTGGGGAGAGCTGTTGATTGGACAGCATCTTCATGCTGGCAATCAGACTGACAACTGATGAGGATTAGCAAATGTCAACAGAGATCAGTAGGTGGTTCAGCTTACAATTTCGTTGACTTCCTTCGAATGACAGTGCAAGTTTCGTTGTCGAGATAGCAATTCATGCATGGAGGACCATTTTGGGACACATCGCATCGCACCTTGCGGGCGCGGCAAGACAAGCATGCCCTGCGCGCTCGTTTCCGTACCTTTGGGGGGTACTTGGGCACGTCTTTTGGTTCCCGTGGGGGCGTTTCTGTGGGCAAGGAATCCATGGAAGGACAACTTCGAACGAGAAATGTAACCAGGAGGGCGAAGAGAAGTTGGTATGCCGGAGTGCACTCGTGTCGGGTGGAAGACTGTGGGATAAGTTGGGAGGGAGGGAGGGATTAATGGGAACCTGGAAAGGGAGTCCCATTCTGTTGGTGAATCGACTTGTACCTAGCATTCGGTACGTACTACCAGGATCGTCCCCCGTTACTGTACTAGTCCTAGCACTAAGAGGAGGTTCTCCAGCTCTGGATCCAGTACTGGCAGGATGTGGAGGCGGGGTAACGGAGTGGGCCGGTCTGGGGTTGCCGTCCACTGTTCTGGACTGGGAATGGAACATCCATCCCCCAGATGCTCTGAGCCTTCGTAGTAGGCTACTAACCAGCCAAAGCCGAAATTACCGGGCTAGCCGTAGACTCCGAGGGTCTCTCTAGAGGCAGGATGGGGGATGTTTGTTGAGTAGATAGTTCTGAATGTCGACGCCTATGGGGGACCATCCCTCCGTAATCACCATCCACAAGCCCGCCTGCGGCTTAGATCATGTCTCGACCCTGAGCGAAGTCTGCATGGGATGCTATGGATGTAATCCGAATGGATCCTGTAGAGCGTCTCGATCTCCGTGGGGTCCCCTTTTCCCCGGTCAACCGAGGGTGTCAACGGTGCTGCTTCACCCTGGCAAGCTCTAGAATCACCCGTTTGCTATTAAGTATTTATATGGTCCGCATTCCCTGCGAAGTTGACATCAGAGCAGACAGTTTACTCTTGTTTTCACTCTTGTAAACAACGCTTATGCCATGTCCAACGTAAACAACATGCCCAAGATGGGCGCAACCAACGGAGACGACTCATCCACGCCCGAGATTTCATCAGCCGAGAAAGGTGTATCGCAGCCTGGTACCCTTCACACGGAAGGAGTAGAGCGAGGGTTCTCTCCAACTGAGACGAAAGAACTTCTCAGAAAAATTGACTGGGCTCTATTGCCTCTACTCTCCCTCTTGTACCTTCTCTCGTTCCTCGATCGAGCAAATATCGGCAATGCCAGACTTGCTGGGCTCGAGGAGGATTTGGGCATGACAGGCAAATGGGACTACAGTGTAAGTCTTCGCTCTCAGGCCGCTACTTGTACATCGTTCTAATTCAGACGTTTAGGTTGCTGTCTCGGTGTTCTTCCCTTTCTACGTCGCCTCGGAAATTCCTTCGAACCTGGCTATGAAATACTTTCGCCCATCCATTTGGCTGCCTTCTATTATGCTGGCATGGGGAATCGTCATGACCTTGATGGGAATCGTTCATAACTATCCAGGCCTTCTCGCCACGAGAATGGCACTTGGACTAGCGGAGGGCGGATTGTTTCCCGGCGTGACATATTAGTCTGTCCCCCTCCAACGCTTGTCCTCTCTCGGATGTCCTTCATGGCCAGAAGCCGAACAGGGCATACTGAGAGAGCCTGCGGGTATTATCATATCAAATGGCGGGCTGACCAATGGTGTAGCATTACACTGTGGTATAAACGGCACGAGTGCGGTCTCAGAATCGCCATATTTTTCTCCGCTGCCACTGCTGCTGGAGCCTTTGGTGGCCTTCTTGCGCGTGGGATCATGGAGATGTCAGGTGTCGGGGGACTTGCTGGGTGGGCTTGGATTTTCATTCTCGAAGGAATCGTAACGGTCCTTGTCGGTGAGTGTTGCTTCTTGCCCAGCGCTCACACGAGCATGTTGCTTATCTTCAACGACAGCGCTGTTTGCATTCTATGCTCTGCACGACTATCCAGACACTGCTCAGTTTCTCAGCGTTGATGAGAGACGAGAGGTCCTTCGTCGACTTGAAGAAGATCATTCAGTCTTATCTAATGAGCTCCGATCCAAGTTCGTTAAAGATGCCCTAACGGATTGGAAGATTTGGGTCCATATGCTTATCACCATTGGTATCTTCCTACCCGTATACTCGGTTTCCATTTTCCTCCCGACCATTATTCGCAGCATGGGGCATGCAGCCGAGGTAGCTCAGCTGATGTCTGTCCCGCCTTATGTCACGGCCTGTCTTGCCACCGTTATTGGAGGTTTCGCGGCGGACAAGCAGCGTCAGCGTGGGGTTTACGTTATAGGCTTTTGCTTGATGTCGTAAGTTCAGTTCCGTGTTACAAAGGAGATAACTTATCATTGTCCCTTGTGAGTGGACGGCACGGGTTAATCATGCGATAGGATTATCGGACTGGTGATCCTCATCACTGTTGAAAACTCTAGTGCGAAGTACTTCGCCTGTTTTCTCGTCTTGACAGGGATATTCGCATATGTCCCTCAAGGCACGTCGTGGAATGGCAACAATATCGGCGGGTCTGTCAAGAGAGGAGTCGGTCTGGCCATGCAGATTGGATTTGTAAGACTTCTGCACCCCGTTCCCGGTATGCGCTGACGACTATGAAGGGTAATCTTGGTGGCGCCGTCGCCGGTTTCATTTACCGACAAGACGATGCGCCGCGCTACCTCTCTGGTCATGGAACGCTGATTGGAACCCTCAGCATGAGTTGCAGCTTGGCAATCTTCATGACATGGTACCTCCGCCGGGAAAATGCCAGACGGGATACGACGTACAGGGCGCCAACCGACTATACTATTCCAGAGATGGAGCTAGAGGCCGATAAAGGTGATAACGCCACTTTCTTCCGATATACCATTTGATCGTAAGTCTGGAATTGGAAGCTAGCTTGGCTCCAGCAAACCCATAGGTCACTGCGCACCAATTAGTACATTCAACATGTAAGAAGATAACAAGCCAGGATAAATCACAGTCTAGGCACAGTCAAACAGAGGGAAACAGACCTGTAAACACATCTCTCGAGATCAATATGACCCAGCACAGTTAGGTCACTGGGCTGCTGCTCCGTGCATGCCTAAAAGCCAATGTAGTACAACAACCATCACTAAAAGATGTTCAACTGGCAGAGGAGAGACCTTCAATAGTGACCATAATGGTGTTTCCAGTTAATGAAACATCCAAACATAGATTTCTGTATAAATTAAGACGTTGATACACATCTGTTAATCCGCTTCTTAATTTCCTGGGAAACAGGGTAGTTTACGAGGATTCCGCAGGTAGGTAGACCCGACACCATCATCGGCTACTCACGGTATGTAGAGCGCAAAATTATACCTCGGACCGACTCGGGCCTACGCGTCCTTTTGAGCAGTGAGCTATGATTCAGGGGTAATGAGGAGAATTTAACTATATTAAATGATAGAGTTTTCTCGGCGTCATGCCCATACGCCTCTTTGATCATGAAAATCCTGCGTGCGTCATCCAAGAAAGCTTATTCCTGTGGCTTTTTCTGTGACTCTTGCTGTCTCCTGGCCATTTCAGAGCTGGACAGCCCAAAATGAGATAGGACATCAGCCTGCCTTTAAAGGCCATTCAAGCAAAAATGAACCGAATGTCACGGGGGTTTGCATCCCAAGGCCGCTGGTCAGAGAATTCGACGAAATAGAGGCGGTTCCACGCCCCACTAAAGTTGCGAGTTCCTCCGCGAGAAGGAGCCTCCCGCGGAGGAACTCTGTTATTTTTCCTCCATAGAATGGGCCCAAAAACTCCTTCTCAACCAACATTATACGGTGGCCCCGTTTTCTCCCGATGTTTGGTTAAGGAGACGGGAGAGAACACATTTTTCGCGGAGACCGTGGCGAACGAGCCATCCACTTCACCGGGAACATGAAAATTGAATACTCTGCGCCTATGACGGCACCAAGCGACGTCCTGGCGCGAGCTTGGCTATGAACGCGGGTGGAAGAAAATGGTTGACGGAGGCTGAGATTCTTGGGAGCGACGGCACAGTGCTGTCAAGAGCAGAGAGCGTGTGGGTCACTGCCAGGGATTTTCAGGCGAAGGGATGACTGTCTCGTCAGACCGGGAAACAAACAGTAAACTCATGGCAGCACGTGGGCGTGGAGACACCGAGTCGGCGTGTTCGGAGTTTGCTCCATTGCTCGGCCAATCATGATGACAGCATTCTCCGAACCTCCACAATTTCCTACTTTCTAGACTCCTCCTCCTTCCACGGAACCTTAAAGAGAAGAGAAGAAGTAAATAGAAGGGGGGAAAATGGGGAAAATGTTTCGAGGAAGGGGCGAGAAAGAAGGGGGATAAAAGAGAAAACGCCCCTGGGGAGAGAAAGGAAGAGAAAGGGATGCCTGGGCAATAAGACACAATTGGAGTGCCTTTGGTGTTGTTTGCCTCATAATTAACATCCCACCCGACAAATTACCGCGCCAACAGCAGCCACATTTCAGAATTCATTTTTCAAGATGTCAGACTTTGGAAAAAAAACACCAACTACGGGATTGTCCGTCCAGGACCGTCAAGATGTGGCGTTCGACTACGACGACACCACCATTCAAGACTTTGACGCTTTAACGGAAAACCCAGGGACTCCTGAGCCTGAGGGGGGTTATGGCTGGGTCGTTATCAGTGCCTGCGCCGTTGTTTCATGGTGGATGATCGGAACGCCATATTCCTGGGGAGTGATGCAAGGGGCACTAATCGACCAAGGCGTGTCTACCGCGGCTGTTCTCTCATTCGTTGGCTCCTTGGCGGCTGCCCTGATATCGGCATTGGCCATTGTCAACTCGCGCATCATGCGATCCTTGGGGCCACGGTATACCAGCATGATGGGGATCACTCTGATGTCAATAAGCGGCTTCATCAGCAGTTTTACATACAATCATCTGGTTGCGCTATTCCTTGCCGGCGGCGTTATTATGGGCATTGGGATCAGGTAAGCATTCGAGACGAGTCCTGCTGAAATCTTAACAAACACATCATTAACATCTCTTCAGTCTCTGCTTCACGGTAAGTATTCGAGCACAAAGACGTATCCACGCTCTAATCTCCCCGACAGACCGTGTCGGTGGTCCCCGCCCAGTATTTTAAGCGAAGGAGGGGTCTTGCCAATGGAATCGTCTTTGCTGGCGGAGGCCTCGGTGGCGCTGCAATCAGCTTTACGCTTGACGCCCTTATCCAAAAACTTGGCATTGGCTGGGCCTATCGAGTCCTCGCTATTCTCACACTGGCAACAGGCTTGCCTGCGACCTATCTTATCCAGGAGCGAGAGCCTTACGGACGCAAGGGATTCGTTGAGTGGTGGGTTCGATCCACTCCCGGAGGAGACATTTTGCCTGACATTCTATCTTCATAGGGAGCTTTTCCGATCTCTGACCTTCATCTTCATATTCCTTGCAGGTGTACTCGGTACATTCCCTCTGTTTGTGCCACTATTCTTCATCCCTCTGTATGCCAAGTCCATCGGCATGTCATCAAGCACGGGAGCAGGACTTCTCGCGGGCTTTAATCTAGCGTCTGCCGCCGGCAGGATCTGCTGCGGTGTGCTCTGCGACAAGGCTGGTGCCCTCAACGTCCTAATGCTGTCCCTGCTACTCACCGGCCTGAGCATGCTCGTATTGTGGCCACAGGTCACGACATTGGCACCCTTCATCGTTTTTGTCATATTGAATGGCGCCTCAAACGGCGGCTTCTTCTCAACTGTACCCACTGTCGTCGGCAATGTTTTCGGGTCATCCCGGGTATCGGTTGCGATGGGGATGATTGTCACGGGATGGGCGGGTGGATATTTCTTGGTGAGTCTTTCAGCAACCTGTGCATTTGGAAAACCGCTGATGAGAAAGGGTGCTCCAATCGCCGGCTACATTTTGGACGCCCATGGCGGCGCCGAGTCTGGCTTTGAGGCATACCGGCCTTCGATGTTCTACGCCGGGTCTCTTGCTCTCGCTGCGTCAGGTCTAGTGGCGGCGGTCAGATTTCGGAAGAGCCCTCGACTTCTCGCCACAATTTGAGGTCTGGTGTGTGCCGTTCGCGGACTGGTTCTTGGTGTGGTAGATGGTCAGATCAACATCGTGTAGAATAAGTTTTCCGCAACCCAAAAGTGTCTGGTATTGATGCGCGACGGGACCATTTGTTGAAGTGCGCCTACTAGCTCATTGTATTGGGTACTCCTGATTCAGCAATGTAGGGTGCTCTGCAAGGTTGGCCCAAAAGCCAAATTCAAACTCCCAGGGATCAAAGTTGTCATGTGGCAGCCAACTGCCAAGAGCTGGAGGGGCCAAGCTTGACGGCTGCTCAGTCACCGTCTGAACTGGTAACCGCCACACCATGAGGGAGTCAAGAAGGCTCTGTATGGTCAGCGTTGCTCGAGTAAACAGCGCAAAATTGGGCTCTCCGTCCTGGATCACTACCCCGGCGCTAACTTCAGCAGCGAAGATGCTCAGATTTTGAACCATTCTTGAGCGAGATGCAGGCACAATTTCGTTCCCTGCAGGAGAAGCGAGCAGAGCGAGTGAGATTACACCAGCAGCTGGGAGGCCGAACTGAGCAATCTGTTTTCGTTTGTTAATCTTGGTTGGCACGGCGAGCAACATTGCAGTCCGCGGTAGCGAAGACAAATAGAAACATACCTTCCAGATGAGACACGTGCCCGAATTTACCAGACGGTCACGAAGGATGATGACTTCGACCACCAGAGAGAGCATTTCACCTGCCACCAATAGCAATGCCGGGTTAAGGTCGCCGGCTCGTCTGGAGCAAATCAGGTGGAGGAGTAAGAGGGTATGCAGGTAGTCCAGTCGTGTTCCTACGAGGAAATCACGATCAAACCGAGACGAGACACGGCATTCTTTCAGACTACTGTTGAGCCGGAAGTGAGCTGGAAGTTCTTCCCACTGCTGCTCGATGCGTGTCTGAAGGGTCCTAAAAGAGGTCCAACGTCAGTGCTGGTCTTGGTGATGCCGATGACAGGGCTCATCCATACCAAACTTTGTCTCCGTGGTCGGTACTGGAGCGGTGGCGAGCAATTTCCATGATCTCTTCCTTCAAGGCGGCAAATATCGCGGAGCACCGCGTGTCGGCCATGTAGCTAATAATCTCCGTCTTTGTGCTCAGGTCAGTCGCTCCGTCGTGAAGGGGGGGAGTCGGACGCTCTTGTCTGGAGATATCTAGTTGGTCGGTGGCTGCAGCCCATGTCGATTGAGCATTGGAAGGGAGTTGAAAGTTGCAGTATGATTTAGTGATTCTGGGTGGACGGCCGAGGAAAATCGCAAGCGCTTTGTCGGCAGCGTAGATCCGAGCGAATGTGGCCTTTCGAAGCTCCACGATAAAGTTCGGTAACTGAGCGGAGGCCTCCCCAATGTTCTCGTGGTATCCCAGCGCAAAGAGAGAGCTCGAAAGGTCGCCCATCCGTCTCCAACAGCGATAGCCTAGCAGTCTTCGTCAGCGGAAGGGAGTACGTGGGAGTCTGCATACCGTGCACTGACTCTGATCTCCTTCAACCTGCGAGTGGACGATGAAATTCTCATACTGCAGCACAAGCTGCAAGTCATCAAGACGATCGGCAGCCAAGCATATTTCCAAACAGCGATCACCAATGTCCGTCAAATCACCGATCAGGGCCCTGCGCTTGTCGTCGCTGGCGTAGAGTGCGGGAAACGTTCTGGTGTCCAACGCAGCTCGACTTGCTGCGGTGACGAATACTGCCAGAGTCTCCCAGCGTATCTTGTCTTCAAGAAACTGGGTGATAAAGCTGTTGAAGGTCAAATCTTTATATATGTGCAGCGGCTGAGAGGTATTTCGATGAAGGGTTGTTACTTGATCTGATACCCAGGCATCATCGCCTGGATTCCTCGGGCTGGCATTCGTCCCCTCCCAGAGCCGACTGGCTGCTGTGGTACATGGCGAAACGAGAGGTCCGGCAAGAGGCAGGTTTACACCCTCAGTCATCCAAGCATCGACGAGGGCCTTCAGGCTCGGGATGTCGAGTCGGTGCAACAGCCCGAGAGCAGTAACAGATTGTGAGCTGACGCCTCGGTCGTCGGCCGTGTCCGAACTCAGGGCAGCAGATGAAGACGCCACAGTAGCTTGGGTATCCAGGGTCGGCCCAGTGGTTCCTGCTGATGAGGACACCTGGCTGAAGATTGTGGAATGGCTCGACGAACCCAAGAACCCCGGATTCGGGTAACGATGTGGTCGCGAGGACGGACGAGGGTCTATACTTGCATTATTCAAATTCCTGGTGGTCCTGATACTTGCGTGTTACCAACCACTTGACGCGGGCGGAGAAGGGGACTGGCGGGAAAACCTTACGGTGGACGTCCAGGGTCTATCTTTCGGCGCTTGAAAGGTTGGTCTCGGTAAATGCAGGTGTCGGCTTGGCCGCGATCGCGGCATCTGACGCAAGAGGGACGTTCATGCCCACAGGCAAGCTTGGTGCGGCGACATGGATCGCATGCTGCGAGTCGGACGTTCATCGCGGGTGAAGCGGAGAAAACGGGCAAAGCGTAACGAAGAGATCGCTTGGGAGCCCGGACAGTCCGAAATCTCGGACAAAGGTATTGGGCCGGCGCGACGGTCGGTCCGAAGCAATTCGTTTGGAGGGAGTTGGTACGTACCCCTGTCTCTCCGGCAATATCCGTTATTCCCCATGGATGGCTGAGTGACCAATCATGTCACATCTTCAGGGATCCGTTTCATCACTCTGATTAATCTGGTGTAACCTGGTTGGACGATCACCGTTGTCTTCCTGTTTTGTCTCAGTTTTCGGGTATGAGCCGGCACTGTGGGAGCCGCAGCCCAAGGGTGTTTTGGACATGCGGCTGGATGGCTTGCCTTGCCAACCCGGGAAGTACCCAGTGGTCGACGATGGCTTGCTGGTCGAACTGCAACGAAATGGGAGGCTCTTGACATATCTTCAGCATTTCAATACGCGCGGCAAGCCTCTAAGAAGCCATTCAAGAGAATTCTTATGCAACTTTACTAGTACTCGTCACGTTGGTTCTATGGTGCCGCATAAGAAGGAGAAGTATTTAACTCTCGCCCCCATTCCTCTTCTTCAGATAATTGGCAAAGGTACGAAGTGATGAAGGACAGTCATCCATGTTCATGATGACCTCGATCATATTTAGACCTTTTCCTCCCTGAATGCCGGGCTCCTGGAGGACAGATCGAAGCTCGCCCCAGTTTTGGACAAGTCTGGTCCTTACCGGGTACGACCCATCGTTAACGGGCGCCCCGAAGTACGACG
This sequence comes from Furcasterigmium furcatum, assembly GCA_001599815.1. Lineage (NCBI taxonomy): Eukaryota > Fungi > Ascomycota > Sordariomycetes > Glomerellales > Plectosphaerellaceae > Furcasterigmium > Furcasterigmium furcatum. Next base: position 463,531 of record BCIA01000004.1, read on the forward strand.
GGGCTTCAAGATTTCGCCAAGGTTGAACGTCATTGAAGCTCTCATTGAAGCCGTGAATGACACGCTCGATCGTGTAGCCGTTGTTGTTGAGGACGAAAATGACGACATCGAGCCGATTCCGAATCATGTCGCTGATCGACTGGGCAGACATTTGTAGACTGCCCTCGCCCTCGAACAAGATGGTTCTCCCCTGCGTTCTCGCGCCAGCTTCAACCATATCACGTTGAGCGAGGGACGCCCCTTGACATGCAGCAAGCATGTAGCCGATTGAGAGCCAGATGGAGGAGTTGATCACAAAAGACTCATCAGGTAGCACCAGGCTTTGGCCGCCGTAAGACGCCGTCCCAGTCTCTGTGAGCACGATGTCTCCAGGTCGCAGGAATTCAGACATTCGCAACCAAAAGTTATACTGGTCAACCCGCAACTCATCTGCTGTCAAAGGAAGACTTTTCAACAGATTTCGGGGCAAATTGCCGTTCTCGGGGAATGACGCGGGGGTCGGGAGGGTCTCTTGTTGAAGGCGTCGCATAAGTTTTTTCAAGAAGGAACTAATCCATAGAGTCTTCTCCAAGTCGCTAGAGGTTTTTTCGGTGCCTCCAAAATGAATTGAATCTCTCTCGATGGTAATAGTGACCTCAGGCCGTGGCAGAGCGGTGGAACCGAATGTGTTGATGTCTGAGTCCAGGGGTCCGAATCGAAGGACCAGGTCGCGAGCTTGAACCCAAGCCTGGTGAGTTTCGTCTCCCGCCATGCCATAGTATATCCCATGGTAATTAGGAGACGATTCTTTCGCAATACCCTTTCCAAATGGGGTCGTGAGGGTCGGAAACCCTGTCTGCTTGATCAGGTCGTTCAGCTCATCGCGGACGCTAAACCGTGCAGCAAACCCGTCGACAATCAACAAAGGCCTCTTCGCAGACTGCATTTTAGAGGCGAGCGTAGCGACCATATCGTCTTCGAAGTCCGCGGAGTATCCTGCAGGTACGACATTGATTGGAGTCGAAGGAGGAGGTACTTTGACGGCCACCATGTCGGAAGGCAACTCGATATAGACGGGTCGGCTTTGTAGAAGACATTGCTTCAGCGTCTCATCAATGAGAGCATCGGCAGTGCGCGGATCAATCAGATTTGCTTGCGCAACTGTGACTGATTTGTAGATGTCAGCGAAGACTCGGAAGTTGCCGTCGCCCAAGGAATGATGCAGGCACGCTCCCGCATCCTGCGCTGCTCTGGGAGGAGTTCCAACAATATGGACAACAGATGCTTTTTCCGAATAGGCAGCACCGATCGCATTGATCGCCGAGAGCTCGCCCACGCCGAACGACGTAATCAGGACACCAATGCCCTTAACTCTCGCATATCCGTCCGCCGCGTACCCCGCATTCAATTCATTGGCATTGCCAACCCAGCGGAGACCAGTAGATTCCACGTAATCGCAAGCTGTGAGATTGTAGTCCCCAGGTACCCCGTGGACTGAGGTGGCGCCAACCTGGGCCAGTCTGCGGAAGAGATATTCCGCTAGATCAATGTGATGCTCCATTGTTCCGCACGTGCAGGTGGAGGAAGAAGAGGCTAATTTTGGGGAGGATGATAACAAAACATCACAGTACTGTGGTGGTTTTGAACCGTGTGAGACACTGTCAGGTGCCGGGGGGTAAGTCGATCTTTATGTTTGGTGCAAGCTCGTGGCTACAAGCGGCTGAGCCATCCTTGCCTCTGGCGTTCCTCTTTCGCCGAAGTCCGCACAGTTCTACGAATACTCCGCTCCGAAAGCCAGCTCCGAATGCGCCCTTCCTGCGCCCTTAACGACTCGACCAATTCATTGATGACTTCTCCACGCTCTGTACCTTATAAGGCCTAGGATCGATGACAGAAGTAGGCAGCTCAATACCGACGTCCGTGGATGCGACAAGATATATCAGGGCTCAAAATTATACTTGCAACCAACTTGACTATAGCAAAATACTATTTCGGTCGGGCTTCTGGTTCCCATCTAGCTACTGGACTGCTATGCTAAGACAGGAAAAGGTTGACATGACGATAAATGATTGTTGAGTTCTCTTTTCAGGCTTACAGCTGAGAACGAGCCTTGCCTACGGACGAGGGGGGCAACTTTAAGACGCGCAGAGCATTTCCTCCCATGAAACCTTGAACGACCTCCTCTCTCAGACCGCCATTTCTGCCAACAAGATGTTCGTTGACATTATCAACGCACTGCTTGAGTCCGAGCTGGGGAAAATTCGTCCCAAACATGACTTTCTCTCTGCCAGTCGTGTTGGCAAAGGTAAGAAACTCGGGTGCATAATACTTCGGAGACCATGCGCTGGTATCGATGTATGCGTTCTTGTGCTTCCAAGCCACCGAAACCGTCTCGGCGGCCCAAGGCCATCCAATATGTCCCATGATGATTTTGAGATCCGGAAACTTCAAGGCGATGGTGTCGATGTGTGGAATGGGGCGACCAACTTCGCTCGGGCATGCTGGGCCGGTATGGCCCACCTGCGTGAAGAAAGGAACGTCCAGTTCGATACATTTGACGAAAAGTGGCCAGTAGTGAGGATCCGTAGGTGGTAAATTCCAAAGCCAGGGCACTACCCGGAGGCCCACGAAACCTTCATTCTTGACGTAGTGCTCCAGCTCCTTCACAGCCTCCACAGGGTTGTGAAGATCGACTGCGGCAAGCCCGAAGATGCGATCGGGGTACGCGCGAGTGTATTCGGCAACTTCTTCGTTTGAGAAGATCATCTTCCCCGGGCGGCTCCAGGCAGAGAGACAAATGTGGGATACGCCGGCCTCGTCCATCAGCGCGATCACCTCCTTGGGAGACTTCCTCTTGTCGGCGATTTCGGGGTCGGAGTGGCTGTACGCGAAGAGCCGCGCAACCTCTGGAATAGCCGCGCCCAGCTGTTGCAAGATGGAGTTAGTATTGCATGGGACTTATTTGGGAAATGAGTTGTTAACTCACGCCAGGAAGGTTGGCCCAAACATCAACGATTGGGTATTGGAACTTTGCGGGAGGCATGGTGACGCGTTCAAGAGAACAAGTGAGAATTGTCTCTAAGTGTTCGTTGGTACTGAATGAAAGGCACCTCAAGCTGAGCAGTTGACAAGCTAGATAGGTTACGTGACCAGGTATATATGCAAGAATGTATGAGGGATCAGCCGAGGCTTGATTCGGTCTTAAACAAGTACGAGGGGGGAGATGCTGGAAGCATCACAACAAGATACAAGCGCAGTCAGCATGTGACCTCAATTACTACGATATTGCATACCCATGGATCTTAGACAGGGACACGTCAACCGAGTTAGCCGAATGCGAGGCGGCTAATTCGGTGCCGTCGGTTACTAGCATCCACGTCAGCCAGTGACGGTGGACTGGTTCATCTGTTCTTCCAGTGCAGCAGTGGTGCAGTAGCTCTTCTAATTTCCAAGCTGAGCCCAGAATTCCAGCGTTGCCGTGCGGTGCCAGGTATGTAGGACCTTCGGACGCATCTTCATTGCAAGTTATGTTTATTTGAAATTTTGGCGCGTTCTTTTCAACTGATTTCAGTTTACCTACTAACCTAGGTAAACAGTTTAAAGCTTACTGTCTACCCATCTTCCCTTCCTCTTCTCCACGAAGCTTAGGACACCCTCTTTCATGTTGGGCGACCCATCCACAGCCTTGAGAATACCCATGTTGATTCTGTCAGTGCTCAGAGTGGGATCCTCTCCATCCCACCCACCGAGCAAGCCTTGACGCGTTAAAATAATGGCGTCTGGAGAATGCTCAGCCACCTTTGAAGCCCAATCAAGAGCTTCGCCCACGACGTCTTGACTTGGAACGACTTTGTTGATGAAGCCCCAATGCGCCAGCCGCTCGGCCGAGTACGAGGCGCCGATAAGGGCCATTTCTGAAGCTCGCTGACGCCCTACAATGCGCACAAGCCGAGGAAGTGCACCGGCGATCGCTCCAATACCTCTGGAAACCTCTGGAAGCCCGAAGATGGCGTTACCAGCTGCGATCACGCAGTCTGAATTCACCATCATCTCGAATCCGCCTCCAAAACAAGGGCCGTTCACGGCAGCAATGATTGGCTTCCTGCCCCTGCGGTTGCTCATTCCGCCAAAACCATCCACGAGCCAGCTATCCCCGTCAACATCATGACTGGGGATACCGGACTGGTTCTTTTCGTGCCATTCTTTGAGATTGGCGCCAGCGCAGAATGCTCGCCCTCGCCCCGTGATGACAGCACAGCGCAGTGAGGGTTCAGAGTCGTACCATTTCCAGACCCTGGACAATTCGATATGGGTTCGCCGCGGCAAGGAGTTCAATCGATCGGGTAGGTTGAATGTAACAAGTAGTATATGTGGCTTGGGGAACGTGAGAAGCACATGCTCCGCAGATGGTGGGGGGCGCGAAAATGGCATGGCTCAGACCGAATGGCTATCACCAAGCAAGAGAAGTAAGTAGCTTGTACAGTCAGATGAGGATGGTCGGTTCAAGTACTTGCATCCAGATCCAAACAAAACATTGAGCGCATCATGTGGGATCACACGGATGGAATGATTCTCCGGTTCTGCTGGGCCCTTAACGGCTAATGATCTCTCGCCTTCTGCATCCGACCTAATAGCCTATCGACTCGGGAACGGCCAAGGGTGCTAGCGAATCCCTTGGAGCTCGATGAGCGGCAAAACAACCCTTGTGCACCGCACCGTGACTACCCAGAATGCAGATGGCTGCTTTGGACAGGTTGTACCTGTTCTGAGGACGGCTGGCACTCGGGCATCAAGCTGGACAGTTTAAATGAGATCCCATATTTCAGATCAGAACCATCCGACTCTCACGATAATTTCGATAAACCACTGTTGACAGCAACTCGTCTACCTTTCCGCACACTTCTTTCTCACTTGTTTACCCTCATCATGGCAATTAAACTCCCCTTTGCGGTGAAAGACCAGGACCTGTTCCAAAACAACTCATATGTGGACGGGGCTTGGGTCGAAGCTAAATCTGGCAAGCGCTTCAACGTCATCGATCCAGGCAGCGATCGCATTCTTACTTCGTGCCCCGACAATGGCCCTGAAGACGTTGAAGCGGCCATTACCTCGTCACACAAGGCATTCAAAAAGTTTAGCGTCACCAACCCTCGCGAACGAGCTCAACTACTCCTCAGATGGCATCGTGAGATCCAGCAGGCAAAGGATGATCTGGCTCAGATGCTGACTTATGAAACTGGAAAGCCGCTATCTGAATCCCATGGAGAGCTCGATTACTCTTTGGGCTTTACTTGGTGGTTCGCCGGCGAGGCTGAGCGAATTCAGGGCTCTATCAGCGTCCCCGCGGCGCCACAACGAAGGATCTTCGTGATCAAGCAGCCAATCGGCGTTGCAGTGGCTTTGGTTCCTTGGAACTTCCCTGTTGCGATGGTCTTGCGGAAGGCTGGTGCAGCTTTTGCCGCCGGATGCACTATGCTCGTCAAACCATCTCCTGAGACACCTTTGACGTGTCTCGTATTAGCCTCTCTGGCTACTCGAGCAGGCTTTCCTCCTGGAGTCCTCAACGTGCTTACGACGTCACTCGAAAACACCCCTTCCCTATCTGAGACTTTGATCACCCACAGTCTTACGAAGAAGGTCACATTCACGGGGTCTACTCGGGTCGGCAAGATTGTTGCAGGCCTTTGTGCGAAGAACCTCAAGAAATGCACCCTTGAGCTGGGAGGGAATTGCCCATTTATTGTTTTTGATGATGCCGATCTGGATAGCGCTGTCACGCAATTCATGGCATTGAAGTGGAGGCACGCTGGGCAAGCCTGCATCACGGCAAATAGGGTGTATGTCCAGAAGGGCATACATGACGAATTTGTCCGTGCAGTCGTTGAGAAGACCAAGGCCTTGGTGGTTGGTCACGGTTCTACTGCCGGCACCTCCATGGGCCCAGTCACTACGCCTCGTGCCCTGGAGAAGGCCATGAAACAAGTGGACGATGCAGTGGCGAAGGGAGCCAAGATAATCTTAGGCACCGGCAAGGCCTTTCCAAGGGCTACATACGCTGACGGAAGTGGCGCCGGCAAGGGAGTGGGTGGCTACTTCATGGCGCCGACTGTCCTGACCGAAACGAATCACGACATGATGCTAAGCCAGGAAGAGACATTTGCCCCGGTTTGTGGAATATTCAAGTTCGACACCGAGGAGGAGGTCACTAAATGGGCAAACGAGACAAACATGGGACTAGGTGAGCTTGACTGAGATCTGGTCTTTAACACGCCATGCTAACGAATTCAGCGTCGTATGCGTTTTCAAGGGATATCAATCGCCTTTGGCGCATGTTTGAGAATCTTGAGTCTGGCATGGTTGGTTTGAATACTGGCAACGCATCCGCCGCCGAAAGCCCCTTTGGAGGGATTAAAGAGTCTGGATATGGCAAAGAGAGTGGGAAAGATGTGGCTGTCCGGGAATATCTCATCGAGAAAACCGGAACTCTGACACTCTCTCAGTGAGGAGCACTTTTCAAAGCCTCCCTACAGTGGGGGTAGACAGGCATCTCGGGTAAAGTAGCATAACTTTTGATAGAAAAGCATTAACAACAATATAACCAGTAAGGGACACAATACGGCCTCAGAAAACCGAGAAAAAGTACGAGCTAAACCGTGCCTTCATAATACCCCCGATTAGGAAGACAGAGATAGTATCAACAAGATAGGCATTTCCTTTTGTGACGCGCCTGACAGACTATTGCATTTGTGTGTAATTTAAAGCATCAGTTTAGATCTATGGGAAATCATGGGAGATAGAAAATTACAACAACTTAGGGTTTGATAATGCTAATGGCTCTTATTGACATTCCGACTTGTAACGAGAGATAATGCAGTGTTGAAAAGTATTTTCATGAACATAAGCTACAATTTGGCCTTCTTAAAAGCACCATGTCTTCCCTCACCCGCACTAAACCTCGACGCTCCCTCGATGCTTTCGGATTCAATAACCTTCACACCTCGGTCAAACTCCTGACTTAGCGCATCTTCGAAAGACTTAGACTCCCAGGATGCAAAGTAGCAGCTGTATCGATCTGCATTCATGCAGCCCTGAGGGCATTTCGTGAGCTCCCTGGCGATATTCATTGCCTCGTCGAACGCCTTGCCCTTAGGCACAACCCGGTTGGCAAGGCCCATTGCCAGGGCTTCTTGTGCAGGAACTGGTCGACCAGTAAGAACAATGTCAAGTGCTCGCCCCAAACCGACCAAAGATGGGAGACGGATCGACCCGGCGTCAATCATCGGAACGCCGAACCGTCTAGAGAAAAGGCCAAAAACAGAGTCCTCTTCAGCGACTCGGATGTCGCCAAGCAGACTCAGCTCAAGCCCGCCAGCCACAGCGTATCCCGTGACTGCGCAGATGACAGGCTTCTTGATCATCAGCCGCGTCGGGCCACAAGGGCCAAGGTTGCGGCCGTCCACGCGGTCGGCGATATTGGGTCCGCTGTATTGGGCGCCGCGGTCGGCTAGCTTTGCAAACTCTTGGAGGTCGAAGCCAGCACAGAAAGTCCCACCGTTGCCATGAAAGACGCAGACTTTCTGAGTCGAGTCATTCTCAAAGCTCAGAAACGCCAGCCAGAGTTTCTGTGCGGTAGGCCCATCAATGGCATTACGTCTGTGGGGTCGGTTCAGGGCAATGGTCGTAATTCCTTCTGCCGTCGTTTTGAGGATGACTTGTTCCGTTTCGGTTGGGAACGGCGTCATTGTGGCTGTCGATGTCCGATTTGATGAGGACTTAATGATACTGGGCGAAATTAGAGAGCGACGGGCTTGGTCGATTGGCATTCTGATGGTTGAGTCTCAGGCTCGCGCTGACTTGGACGATTTATCCAACTCGGTAGCTGGCAATTCCCGGGCCGACCTCGGCTGAAGGGCTTGGCGGACTCCTCCGGGTCCGGGGATCTCGACATTTCCCTAAATAGGCTGTAGCATAGCCTACCTGTTCCTTGGAGGGATGGTCCCAAGTTGCTTACAGAAGGACAATTCTCGGCAGCGAACAATCGAAGGCCGTGTCACCCGTTCGACACGGATACATAGGTGGGCCTAACAGGCAACTACGCGCATATCAAGACACAACATGTAAGACGAAACAAATCAATCTTGTTACCATCTCGAAGTTTAATGCTAAGGTCTAAGAACAGATATTAATTAAATTCAGATAAATACATTTAGTGCAGCTGTTGAAGACTTGCATATCTAGTCTTGGCCTGGCCTAATGCGATCCTCGACAAGTTTGGGTCGTCCTGGTATTTCGCCCAAAGGAAGCTCGTTCAAGAAATTCCAGTGTAACGACGACTTAAGTTGCTGGTCCTTCCAACCATTCAACGTCGCATGGGGGAATTGAGCAGCCACTTCTCGCAACGCTGGGTCATGGGAAATGGCAACGAACACATTCTCGTCAGCATCAAATTGCTGCAGCGCGGTCAGTGATCTCTCTGCCTCCTTTGTGTCATCGTACCAGGACTGCGGGTTGGACGATGGGCGATAGAATGGTGTCGTTTGTTGGCTTTGTTTTTCACCAGGGTGACAGGCCATGAAGAGCGAGCAGGGGCAGGGTCGAGGAATTCTTTGATCCAATACTGTGACAGATGGAATGGTTTCGGGCATCGGGGAGAGATGAGTCGGGCGGAAGGCGCCCGGGAAATGACAAATGTCTCCGCCCAAAAAGATGAAAGTGTCTGGTGAAGTTCGAACAAGGGCCGAAATGTGACCAGCGGTATGGCCCGGAGTGCTCAAGATGTAGAAGCTCTGGTCGTTGAAGTAGTCAAAAGCTCGAAGTTGTCCAATGTTCAGGCAATGCGGACCGTGAAACGAAATCTCTTCGATCTCACGGTCCCGAAAGTCATCGTCATAAAATGGCGATGTCGCGTTGGCCGGGTATCCGGGCAGAAATGACTCTTTGAAGCCGCTGCCCACCACGACCTTGGTTGACGATGGAAAGTCCTGTATGTTGCCGACGTGATCCCAATGATAATGACTCCAGACAACAGCATCAATGGTTTCCGGGTCAATGCCCCCATCAGTCAAGATGTCGTGCATGCCCTTGGTTATGCGGATGCCGGGCACTCCCTTCGCCTCAATTGCATTGACAACTTCCGGAGGCAAGTTCCACCAGTCCTTGCGCGACCCCATGTCAAATAAGAACCGCTTTTCAGTGCGTGGGTTGTAGATGTAGAAAGCAAATGTGGGAAGGTTGAGATGCTTGTGGCCATGGATGTCGGGTTCAAGTAGTGCTGAGGTTTCCACGAGGAGATCAGTGGTTGTGTCGATGAGATAAACCTCGCATGTATTTCTTGAAGAAGTAATGCCCGTCGTAGGCCGGTTGGTTGAATCAGGTGCCTCGTGATCTGTCATGGTGCGATGAACCTCTAGTGCGGGTAACGACGTAGAAAACGTGGCAGATTCAACGTGTGATGTGGCTTGGGGATGAGTATCAGTGGTGAGTTTATATGCACCGGGCTTACATCAAGTGGAGAGTATGGATGTCTCTATTCTGGAAGTCACTCCCTACCTAAGTTTGTAAGACAAGTCCGATTACGGCGCTAGGCTACTGAGTGGCCGAGGCACCCTCTCCTCCCGCCTACAACGCTAGGCTTTCGGTTCTCCGACGCGTTCTCGATTGACTCTAGACCAAGACGGCTATGAGTCTAGGAAATGCCCCAAAAGAGGCTTTGCGAAGCCGAGGAATGGATTTCCCCAGACCAGACGGAAGAGGAAAAACTAGGATCCGATCGAGAGCATTCCAACTCTACGTATGTCATTGATGCTAGAGATTATCTACCTCCTCTAAAGCCGTCACTAAGGATGTAAATAACAGTCTTACCGTATGACAGGCGGCTTACCCAACAGAGCGGCCTCCATCTACATCCAGACTAATACCGGTAATGAAGCTCCCCAGGAAACTCGACAGGTAGAGGCAGGCATTGCCTACATCGTTGGCGTCACAAAGCCGACCCAGAGGAACATTTCCTAAGAACTTCCTCATATTCCCCTCAGAGTATGCAACACCTGAGAAGGTCTCAAAGAGACCCGTCGCCGATAGAAGTGGACAAATGGAGTTGACCCGAATATTGTCCTTGCCATATTCGGCAGCGAGTCCCTTGGTCGCCTATATAAGAGTAGTTTAATCAGCATGACGAAAATAGATTTTTGGTAAAAAGACTTTTTCTCTTTAGGGCATATTCCCGAATGTCATTCAAACTGGCTCCAACTTACGTTCACAACCGCAGCTTTGCTCGCGTTGTACCAGACGAGGCCGGGTCTAGGTCTCGTAGCCCCAATACTCGCAATGTTGACAATGCTCCCTCCACCGCGCGTCTGAAAGTGAGGGACAAATGTCTGCACGCTCAGGTAGATACTCTTCAAGTTGACATTGATGACCCTGTCAAACTCAGCGTTGGTGACCTGAATCGTCGGCTTGTTTGGGTAGCTCGTCCCGGCATTATTAATGAGGATGTCTGCGCCGCCAAATCGAGACACAGCGGTCTTCAGAGTGGCCTCCCAGCCGCTTATGGACGTGACGTCTGCAACAATGGTCGCGAGGACGTCGGAGGCTTCTCCCAAGGCCTCGACCAGGTTGTCTCGGTGCAAGTCTACCGCGACAACCTTAGCGCCTTGGGCAAGGAAGATCTTGGCTGTGGCGAGGCCAAACCCGGACGCAGCGCCTATTAGGTGGTGAGTGAGGAAGCCTTTGATTAGATGCCCAAGAGGTGAGGATGCCTAAGATGACTTACCTGTAATTACAGCCACCTTTCCTTCCAGGCTTTTCCAGCTCGTAAGAGTTGTCATGATGTTCCACTATTTAAATGCGACTTCTGAAAAGGGTAGAAATACTAATAGGCTGTGCATAGAATCCTGAAAGTCTAGAAGGTTTGAAGCTACCTATCTAATGGATCGAAGGTTTAGGCAAATCTATATACTGAAACTGCTCCAAGTTCGCCGTCTCATTGTGCAGGTGGATTGACGTGACCAGTTGGGTAGCCGAGGTACTTAGGCTATTAGCCACCTCGTCGCAGAGATACCAGTCATAAGAGAGATAGAATCCTTATCGCTGCGTTCACGGCTACAGCACGGCTATTGGCCACCGGTACTCCCTTCCGTGCCACCCTGGTCGGTCATCTTCCTCAGCTTCCACATGAATGTTTGGGTTAACCGAACAACCCGGAACGTAAAAAGGACATGTTCCCACCGCTTGAAATCAAAATGTATTTCCTCTTGTAGATATAAAGAGCTAGTCTACCTGTTACGTCAGACTGGGTAAAGAAAAGTTCTCCTCTAGCGGCATCTGTAGAGGTTCAGGAATGAGCCCCTCAATTTCCTCCGTCCCCCCTGCCCATCCAAATATTTCTGCAAAGTTTCCGTCCGCTAGAAACTGGTCCAAGTTTGGCGAGAGGTCTTGGCTATCGGAATTGTTGTCGGGGTGATCCAGCCTCCATAGCTCTGGCAGAATCGAAGTTGATGGAGGTAGGATGTCAATCGACCTGTTCATAGTAGCATTTCGAGGGCTTGTCTCGTCCTCACCCACCCTCAGTCGATCTGTGGTCGCTTTATCCAAGGCCTGGAAGAATAGGCGGAGCTGCAATGTCCAGATGGTGACTTGCCACGTCTCCTGCAGCTCCTGCAAGCCCAAGAGACAGAGTCGTGCTCTGTGCTCAGTGACGCTGCGGACGACCCCCTCGCATCGACGAAGGTGGATGACGTGGATACTAAGTGTGTTGAAGAGACTGTTGATGAGATGGATGTCTGCATGCCGCATGAGACCGCGGGCGAGAATATCCTCGATCACAGAACTATTTATAGCCGCCGCCTGAACGGCTATGGCGCCCTGCTCGTTTTGTTGTTTCGTACTGATGTGTATGTAGATGTTTCGGTAGAGAAGAATCAGAAGATTGTTGTATGCAAGATGAAGCATGGCTGCGTGGAGGTTCAAGCTTTCGCCCAATCGTACATGGGGGCTGAGGCACTTCGGAAGTTGGTCGTCCCATTCGAAAAGCTTGTCTTTCAGCTGCTGCCTGCCATGAATGTCCGTCGTTCGATGTGGCCTGTATTCAAGGTCGATGATCTGGCTTAAGAGACGTGCAAGCTTTGCCATCTCAACGCTGTAGGACATCTCAGCCGTCGGCTGTTGTGGAGGGGCATCGGATTGCAATTGCTGTTCTGCGTTCGAGGGCGACTCCATGTCCGTCAATTGCAACGGCTCGACATCGCAGTCTTCGTCGTGAATGCGTAGAGGAAGCCCGAGGGAAGCAGAGCATTGGCACTCTCGGATGAAAATTGACCACCAGATCCGCCGCCGGAGCTTTGCTTGACAAGAGCTGCTGACGGGCAAGCACCTGTGCATGGCTTTTGATTGGGCCAGCGTGATGGCAATTCCCAGCCAGTGGCGTGTATGTTTGTCGAGCAGCCGTCCGCTTCTCCAGAAGCTCATCAAGAAGACAGCCTGGATAACCGTGGTTTTGTTCGTCTCGTGGTCCACCTCGTACAAGTCCTTCGCCCGGCTGTAGAACAGATAGCGAGCTTTGTGCCGGTCTATGAAGCCGGCATCAGCCATGACCTTGTCGTCGCTGTGGGCAGCGGCGACTGAAAACATGGCCATGCAGAGCAACGGTGACAGACTCTTGTTTGCCCATTTCTTAGCCACATCGTCTTGGTCCACGACAGGAAAGCAGGGATGAAACCATTGAAAGTAATCTTTCAGGAGACTCGAGCTGACCGTGTCTGGAGGCATGTTAAAGACGCCCTCATCACGAAGATATTTGATGCGTCGTTCTTTGCGCTGGGCCTCCCATTCTGGCAAAGAAGCCTCTGAAACAAGTGGCTGAGGGAGAGAGAATCTCAATCGAGCATTGTCTTTGGGGGATGGATGTTTTGGCAACTCGGTTTGATCGTCGTATACGCAGCGCAAGGTCGATGACTCGCCCATGAATAGTTCTCCGTCTTCATCAGACCCTTCTGCCGGACGTGGAGCAGGGACTATGGGCGCGACCACGGAGATCGCAGCATTGCTAGACGAGCAAGGCCTAGGCGTGTTGGTCTCTGCGTCGATGCTTAAGCTGGAATCGTGGGTATGGGACTTGGGCGTATTCGGAGAAGGCAAATGTTGCGTTTCGGAGATGTCGGGGCCGCTCCCACCCCTTGCCGTGTCTTCGCTGTATGTAACTAAGCTGAGAGGGCGGAAGCTCGAATCTGCTCGCGTGGCGAGGCCATCTCGTGTTGACTGGTCTGAAGCTTGGTTTGACGCTCCGACGTGAAGTCGCGGACGCTTTCCGCGTCGCGACTCGGGCACTTCGCAAGATGCGTTGGCCTGAACACAATTGTCACACGGAAGCGTCTGCATGACGTTGCACTTGACGCGGCGGCCGTTGCAACGGCGGCAAGCTCGCTTGGCTCGACATCGTGTCGTCGTCTGGTCGTCGTTCATGTTGGAAGATGTCATGTACTGGCGACGCCGAACATGGTCATCGGCAACCTTTGAAAGGTGCCTGCCCGCTTTAACCGCAGCGCTTATTTGCGGTACAATTACCCTCGGTAATTCTCTATTTACCCCGGAAAGTATATTAGTACTTCTGGATATAAGGTATCGATGAAAACGGGGCACCCCATTCCCCGCCCATCGACCGTGTTGTACGGAGGAGATTTGTGAGAAAAATAAGTATCTATTTACGTTCTCCACTGGGCCTCCATCGGGATGGATGCCGTAGTTCCGTGTTTTACTGTGTAGAGCTCGACTTCCCGCGAGATTATTGGTGACGTGGACCTGCTGAGTCTAATCGTAGGCTCCGTCCTCGCTCCGGCAACCACCTTACGTAAGGTGACCTTCAGTGGCACGGACGCATTCATCGCTCAGAATAGGTACCGTGATAGCCTACCTACGGTTAGCCTATTCGATTCGGCTATTACAAGCACATCGCCGCTTCGTCGGAGATTCCTGCTAATGATGCGTGGCCCACCCATTCGGGACACACAATTCTTGTCATACGGTATTAAGGGCGATGAATGAAGACAGCTTTGAAAAGAAATGTAGATATTCTAAGTATTAAACCTACTGCGTTGGAAAAGGGCCTTTCATCCAGTTGCTTCTCATCTCGACTGTCGCCACACATTAATTCAGCCGACGACTCCCCCCCCCCCCCAACAAACAACAAACAACAGACTGCTTGCATCATGGCGGCTGCAACGAAACTGAGACAGCTTGTTCAGGATCCCAATGGCTTCCTGGTTTGTCCAGGAGTTTACGACGGATTTTCCGCCCGAATCGCCCTTGAGGTCGGTTTCGATGGCATCTACATGGTATGTGCTGCTCAAAATCACGATCGTATGAAACAAACTAACTCTGCGTGCTTGTGGCTCAGACGGGAGCTGGGAGTAGTGCGTCAGTCCTAGGTCATGCTGATCTTGGTCTCATGACGCAGGCGCATATGCGGACCAACGCCGAGACTATCGCCGAACTAGCAGGACTCCCTGAATTAAGGTTCTTCGCCAATCCCCCTTCTAGCTGATGCTGACACTGGCTATGGGGGGCCGATCATGGTCGCCCGTACCGTGCAGCAATATGCTCGATCCGGTGTGGCAGGACTGCACATTGAAGACCAAGTTCAGACCAAGCGTTGCGGGTATCTCGCAGGAAAGGAAGTCGTGGACCGGGACGTTCTTTTCGCCCGCATCCAAGCTGGCCACCTAGCCAGGAATCAGATCAAGAGTGATATCGTCATCATTGCACGCACCGATGCTCTACAGACTCACGGCTATGACGAGGCCATTGCCCGCTTGAAGGGCGCGCACAAGGCTGGAGCCGACGTCGCCTTTTTCGAAGGGCTGACCTCTAAGGAGCAAGCTTCCCAAATCATTCGGGACCTCGCGCCTATGCCAGTCCTACTCAACATGGTCGAGTCTGGGGCTACTCCTTCTTTCACAGCTAAGGAAGCTCGTGAGATAGGCTTCAAAGTAATGATCGTCCCATTCGTGAGCATTGTGCCCGCTTACTCGGCGATGAAGGCAGAGCTGCTGTATTTAAAGGAGAATGGTACTATGACCGACGAAAACAAGAAGATGACCCCGCAGGAATTATTCAGGATCTGCGGCGTGGATGCTAGTATGGAGATTGACAGAGAGGCAGGAGGAAAGACTTTCCGAACGGGTATTGATTAAGAGTATTCACTTTAGAAGTGGTTAGTTTACTTCCAAATAAAACATCACATTTGTGTACAATATAAGGCACCCCTCTTTCTAGTTTCACACCGTGGAGCAAGTCCAAACGGCCGCTTCATTAATGCAATGGTGTCTTCGCCTTACCTTAGCTCTCGATTCCTAACATATTTATCGTGGGGTTCCTAATCTCATTAATATCTTTCTACTTATTTAAGCTAATTTTATAGCAAATATTCATAATGTAATCCATCTATATTATAGTATACCGCCTCTAGAGACTTGAATAACTTTAGGTGGTCGGGTCTTATATTACCGATGCCGAAATTTCTAATATAATTACAATATGTGAGTGAATCTCCCACTTAGCCTAGGAAGTATACAATGGTAAATTAGAAGCCTTGTCTGAATATTGTGAAGTATTTAAATGTTTACCCTAACCTAGAGTTTTGATTGTGCTACCCATTGACTAATAAGCCTGTTGCCTATATTCTGCAGGATATGTTTCTGAATCTTGCCGCTCCCCGTTTTGGGAAAGTCATCGCCTACACTTGGATCTCCCATCCAAAAGATGTACTGCGGCGCCTTGTGTCTTCCTAGCTTTTCCCCAACAAACCGTCTCAGCTCCGAGTCAGAAGCTTTTAAAGATCCCGCAGCTAGCCTCAAAAATGCAGCCACGACTTCTCCATACTTCTCGTCTTTAAGACCCAAAACACTGGCGTCGCTTATGACTGGGTGGGCAGTAAGCCGCTCCTCGACTTCTCTGGGGAAGATGTTCTCTCCGCCTAGTTGAGGTAGTCGGTTAGTCTGGAGTGACGCTCAAACCCAGAAGTTGCTTACTTACCCCTGATGATGATATCCTTGATTCGACCCGTGATATGGGCATAGCCTTCCTCATCTATCATGACCTCGTCGCCGGTGTGCATCCAAAGTACCCCATCATTGTCCCTTTTCATGACGTCCCGGGTCTTGTCTGGATTCTTTAGATACCCCTTTTGCAATGCATACCCGCTTGTGCAGAGTTCACCTCTCTGACCCCTAGAGGCAATGTTCCCATTTTTGTCGATGACTTTGGCGGCGATATGCGGCGTAGGTCTGCCGATGGTTTTCATTTTGTCGTCGGTATCATCCAATCCTGTCATGAAGGTGATCGGGCTGGTCTCCGTCATGCCGTAAGCAATAAGAATCTTAGTCAGCCCCATTTGCTCCCGGATCTTGTGCAGCAAGGTTGTTGATATCGCAGCGCCGGACGCCAAGCCCGCCCTCAAATGACGAGGCTTCTGTTGTGTTGTGGCGATGTCGTCCAGCTCAGAAACGAACATGGTTGGGACGCCGAGAATCACCGTGGCCCTCTCGTTTGTAAGGGACTCAACAACCTTCCTGGAGTTGAAGTTGTCCGCTGGGAATACAATCGTGCTGCCGTGGCTGACCGAGGCGAGGAAGCCTAGCACTAATCCAAAACAGTGAAACAGAGGAGGAGGGCAGCAAACAACATCCTCCCGAGTTAAATGCAACCCCGCCCCAACAAAACGGCCGTTGTTGATCAGATTCCTGTAATTTGTTAGAAGCACGCAATGGCACTAAGGCTAGGCGGGCGAGCGACTTACACATGTGTTAGCATTGCTGCCTTTGGAGCGCCCGTGGTGCCTCATGCTATTGTCAGCAGGTTGTAGAATAGTCCCGAGGATTATGAGGGGCAACACTTACCAGAAGTGAATTGAAGATTGAGTACATCATGGGGGTGCACCTTAGATTCGGCTTGCCGTAGCTCGCGTGCCGCAAAGGAAAATTCCTTTACTTGGGAGATGAAGTCTTCGTACAAATGAATCTTAGCCCCAGTCGAGTCCGACTGCCCTTGACCAAAGGACACAATGTACTGGAGGTCCGGAGGCATGTCGTGCGCTGGGTTGGTGCCACGAAGGATTTGAATGTGGCTGTGGAGGGAGCGAGAACTGATCGTTGCAGCAATGAACACAGCCTTGCACGCTGCCAACAATGAGGAGTAAGCACACTGTGATTGATACCTGGGGTTGAGCCACTTACAACTTAGTTGGACTGCCTTGATTAGTTCTTCGGGCGTATAGTTGTTGTTCAGCACCACGACGGGGCAGCCGAGACGTGCTGCGCCGAGGAGAACACTGATATACTCATGGCGGTTCCCCGCCATGATGCCCACGACGTCGCCATGGCCAAAACCCACATTTACGAGGGCCCTAGCTACAACCTTGCTTTGCTCTGCGAGTTGGCGGTAGGATAGTCTCACGTTCTGCCACGGCACCACAACGGCGTCATGGTTCCCAAGGCAGGCGGCCTGTTCATCCACGAGTGTGCCGAGAGTTTTGTTCCAAAGCTCCGGGGCTTGCGAGCCATGGACAAGAGCCTCATGTTTGTTCATCCTGATGTGCTGGGGGAAAAGGGCGTTCACAGTGATCTAGGAAGTTTGGGTGCTTTCGGATTGTTGTCAAAAGGAACTTATGAGGCAAATGAGACAAGAACTCCATGATTTCCCCCCAGTCGTATGTCTCGTGGTACCTGTCCATTGGAGCAGAGTGGAATGGCGATAAGTCGGCTCACGGCTATTACACTCTGAGAGCGCTCAGTTGTTAGGCGGCGGCTATTATCGGACACACATTAGCCTTTTATTCTCGGCTCCACGAGACGGGCCGTCACGCATCCGTCCCTGGCCCCCGAGGTTGTACGCTAATGGGCTCTCCTATTCCTGTATTTCTGGGGAAGGTGTGTTCCCCTATCGGAGGCCGGCTGCGTCAAGGGAGCCAGCGTCTTCCATGGTTGATCCTACACCCAATTCAACATGACGTCTCGAGCAAACGCACCCTAAGATTGGCGTTGTCATTAACATAATATGCTGTATCGGCATACATCGTAACGCAGTACAGCGTGATCTGAGATAATTCTTAATGCATGCAAAATCCAGTTTAACTAACCTAAGCATCTCCTCTATGCTATCGGCACGACTTTACATCATCACCTAATTGACCTGCCTGAGAATCGACCTGGTCAGGTCGCGAATACCTCGAAATCCACCAATAGCCATGGCCTGGTCCATTTTTGCAAGAATCCCAGCCAAAACTGCCTTCGCGCCATCCTTACCACCTATGCCCAGCCCGTACAACGCAGGGCGACCAACGAACACAGCCTGTGCGCCCAACGATAAGGCTTCGACAATATCAGCACCAGTTCAAATCCCAGAGTCCAGCGTGACGGTCAACTTGTCGCCCGCCGCGTCAACGATGTCAGGGAGCACCTCAAGGGAAGCAACCGCGCCATTACTTGACGACCACCATGGTTGCTGACAATAATGCCATCAACATCATATTCCAATGCCATCTTTGCATCATGAACGCTAAAGTTGCCTTTGAGCACTATCGGTCCCTCCCAAGTCTGGAGGAGTAACTTGAGGTCCTCCCATGAATGATGGTCTGCCGAAAAGATCTCGCTGATCCAATATCGAGAAGCAGCCAGTAGGTCCTGCTCCGGTGTTTTGTTATCGAACCTCTTAGTAAACTTACGACGGACAACTGGATCACTGAATCCGACGGCGTTACCAGTAACGTTACCTCCCAAAAATGGCATGTTTGTAATATCTAGGTCATGTGGACGCTATCCCATAGTTACTGTGTTGAGGGTGACTACCAGCGCGCCGAAGCCGGAAGATTTTGCCCGGAGTAGCAGCGACTGCGTGATTTCATTGTCCTTAGGCCAATAAAGCTGGTACCAATGTGGATGAGAACCGCACATCTTGGATACCTGTTATTGTATTTTAACAGCTAAATGATTGTTCTATTACCGACAGAGTCGCGCAGGTTGAGGTGCGGCCAACAAGCCTTTGGCTATCCGCCACCTTAGCCTATGTTGCCTACCTGAACCCGCGGAATGGGGACTCTAGATAACAGTTGTTGCCAATGCTGTTTTCTAGAGGCTCCATTTAACCGTCTTTTGGCCGAGCTCTCCGACGTGAAGTTCCAGAGGAGTGGGGCCGGCCACAAAATTTAGTCGGCGTGGCTTTCGGAGTATTCGCGGCGACGCCGAGTATTGTCCGTCCACTCCGAAATCCTAGTATATTAATACGAACCACTGGATGCTATTCGCCAGCTCAACTTATCAATAATCTATGCGTGCCGGCAGCCTGCAGCACCCATTACCTTGAATACGACCACTCAACCGTTCAGACATCTACCTATCCGTTACATCCATGAGAGTGGGGTTCATGGGTCTCGGCGTCATGGGTACGCCCATGGCGCTGAACCTGGCTCGACGGTTTCCCATCACAGTATGGAATCGGAGCCCGACCAAGTACCCGCTTCTTCGCCAAGCAGGGGCGGCAGTAGCCGACACCCCGCGGCAGCTTGCTCAAGACACGGATGTGATCTTTACAATGTTGTTCAACGAGTCCGCTTTCCAGTCGATAATGGACTCCGACTTCAAAAAAGCACTGCGTGGCAAGACATTCATCAACACCAGTTCTGTATCAGTCGATTTCAGCAAGCATCTGGCCGAGGAGGTGCAGCAAGCCGGCGGCCATTTCATTGAGATGCCGGTCAGCGGCAGCAAGATTCCAGCGGAACAGGGCCAGCTCATCGGAATGATAGCTGGTGACCGTTCTATTGCTGAAAAGATCGCACCTCTAGTCGAGCCAATCACGAAGGATGCAGTCTTCTGTGGAGATATTGGCATGGGTCTCAAGACTAAGTACGCCGTCAATCTCTATCTTATCACGATGACGGCAGGGCTGGCCGAGTCAATGGCTCTAGGCAGGGCTCAGGGCCTTGATATTCGGGCATTTGGCCGGGTCCTGGATGCCGGCCCGATGGCGTCCGCTTACTCCAAGATCAAGATGGAGAAGATGATCAGTCAGGATTGGTCCGCGCAGGCAGCTATCAAGGACTGCTACAACATCACTCAGCTGATCGACTCAGCTTCCAATGAATTGCACGCCCAGACGCCCTTGATTCATTTAACTGGGTTACTTTATAGGCAAGCTATTGACCGAGGGCTTGGAGAACACGACATGATTGCGGTCGAGAAGGTGCTAGGCCTGAACGGAAACAAGGGCGAGAATTAGAATTTAAATAACACCTGTAGGATAATACACTTTCCCTACTTCATAGGAGTAAGGAATTCCTAACAACATTTACAATTATTTCCATTTATCCAGTGACTGTCCTGTAATTATTTTCATTAATTGTTTTCATAGGGGAATATCTGAACGTAGGACAGATCGGCGGCGCTGAGCACCCAACACAGCACCGTCCGCCATGAGACCTCAGAGAGCCCCATCACTATCCTCAACCGCCTCCTGGGCACATTGCAGGCCAGCGGCGTCGCCGGCCCGCAGCTTTTTCGTCTCAACACAGAGTTCTCCTACCCCTCAAGAGAGGGTGGCCAGGGCAACGTTCGCGGCATCAGCCCCGACATCAAGGGCCAATACGACCTCGCACACCAGAGAATACGTAGGAAGACGCCGGTCCACCGCATCGCCACCAAGCAGCATTTATAGAGAGAGCGAAAGGAGCAGCACGGGACCACGTCTCGCCTGAGCCAGCACGACCTCTGCTCGAGGTTCCGCGCCGCCGAGTGCGAGGTGCTCGCCCTCGCCCCGGACTTTTCCGCGGCCATCCCAATATCGTCCAGCTGGTTGGATGGGGGCTCTGACTCGACACTCTTGAGGACCCGCGAGCCGGTGTTGCGACAGCCTGCGAATCCCCCTTCTCGTGTTTGAACGTGCCGAGCAGAATCTAGCCCAGTTACTAGACTGATTGGTGCCTGAGCTCGCAGCGGATCAGAGCGACGAGTCGCGGGCCGAGCAGGGACTGGCTGGCTGGCGCGACGGAAACATGCCATCGTCGGTTTGAGAATCTGTCCGCTCACGGTGGGCCCGGATCAAGGCCCGGACTGCTTTCGGCATCGATCCCTTCGAGCTCGTCCGGCTGCTGGGTATCGACGTCGGCCACGGTCTGCAGAGTCTCCACGAGAACCACTTCACCCACGGCGACCTGAAACCAGAGAATGTTCTCGTATTCCAGACGCACGACGGCTGCGTGGCGAAGCTCTGTGACTTCGGGTGTGCCGTAGGACAGGCTGAGACACCCGCGAGGAGTGACGGGCAGAACCTTACGCCGCAGCTCCACGAAGGGATGTATTACCTCGGCGCGCAGCGCTGGTCACCGCATGGTCAGGAGCTAGCAGCGATCAGCAAGTTCGATGACCTGGTGAGATGTGACCTGTATATCTACGGCCTTCTCGGCTGGAGCGCCTTCTGCCTTGGGGGAAGCCCCCGGCTCAACGTCACGTTCAGAACGCGCTGGATGATACGAAATATCTCGCCAGCTCCCAGGGCCATCTCGCGCATGTCTGTAAGCCATGGCTATTTTCTCTAGTGGCAGATCTCCTGAGAGACACGATGGCTCCCCGCCTGGACCCTTGGTCATATCTGTATCAGATCCACAGGCAGAGGCGGCGGGTTATTGAGCCTCAGACTCGGGGCCTGGACCTATGGGATGCTCTGAAACAAGTTTGCGGCTGATCAAGGGACTTGCGCACCCCAGCAACGACTATCTGTGAGCCTCAAGGCTAGATACCAGGAGTGGCGGCCGTTGGGGGACAAGATGCAGACTCCCCAAGACGGCGATGACGAATGTTCAATAACCACCTTGGAACGGACCAGCGACGTCGAAAAGAACTAGTCCGGCCCGGCGTCCCTGTCGGCCCTTCATCTAGATGATGACTGCCTCGGCACCGCCTTGTTCACCGGTGAGAGGCGGAAGCAGGACGCACGGCTCCTTGGTGCCGGTATGCTCTCGACCCTGTTACCCAACAGCCAGAAAGTTCAAGAGCGTCACGAGAAGTTGTATCACCTGGCTCGGTTCCGAAGCCGCATCGACTACTATCACCATCATGTCGCGCGTGATCACTCGTGGACGCTAGACAAACAGGGAAGAAAACGTCCTCCGAATGGCCCTGATGGCACACTCGCCGCCTGTCGAGACCAATACCCTAGCAGGGCTCTGCAGAGGCGCCATCGGAAAAGCTGAGGTGGATTTCCTGGGAGCCAATTTTGGAACTTGGCAAAGCATCATTGACCCGGAATTCGGCAGCAACGGTACGTGACTGGACGAATCTGAGAGACTGGACCGGTTTTTGCTCCTGGTCGTGTTCGGGGCGCACGTCGGGGAGAGAGTCCGTGGGGGACATGGTGGCAGCATACTCTCGGCATACATCCAGTCCTGCCGATCAGCCATCGCGCCAGTGATCATATCAGAAGTATTGAGACGTCTAGCTGACGTGCAGAAGAAGCCATGCATTTCCTCGTCGACATTCAGGTGCTTCGTCGAGGGCAGAAGCAGCGGCGGGGCGCTGGTCCTGACCCCAGGACAAGCAGAGAAGGATCTGAGCCGGGAGGAGGATGAGACGGCGAGAAACGCACTGAGGAGTTCTCTGGTCAATATGACCGAGGCTCTCCTCGGCACCTGTTTTCTCGCCGCCATGGAACGATCCCTTTTGTTACCAGCAGGACGCACCCGCCCAGAAAACGTTGTGCCACATGGCTGGAAGGTCGTCGCCGCCAACAACGGCCCGACGTGCTACGAGGATGAGTTTACGCAGTCAGTCAGCCTGCGGAACCCCCGGGTCAGCCCGATCATGATGCGCCAGGTCAAAGTCGGCCTCCTCCACGACGTCAATGGGCTCTGGTTCAATGTGGACTTGCTCTCCTGCATGCGCGCAGGAGCAGAGGAAAACTCGCAGCTGAAGCTCGACCGGGAACTCGACGATCGATTCCCACGCTACGATGACGCTTGGTTCGCTGAAGAATGGAATTGGGAACCCAACATCGACGACATCCTCGGGACGATCCGCGCGCCATGGCGTATTGCGCTGTGGAGAATCGAGCCATTCGCCGAGTCCCTGCGAGAGCCTGCTCTGGACACAATGGGGTTCATGGGGCGTCTGGGTGTCATTTGCCTCATTGAATATTTCATTGTTGCATTGACGTTGAGGGACGAACCGGCAGTCCAGGCCGTGGCGATTTTGGTTCTACGTGAAGTTATACTCATTTCCGTTGCTATAGAGAAAGCTCGGGGCAGGAGGCGTTGAGTACTTAGACTGATTATAAGAACCTTGGTCTGAAAGAGCTTCAATGGGGATAGAACTCTCTAGAACTTGTATACTTCTGCTTTTGCTTTCCGGCTTCATCATGATTGGCCCTTGGCGCCACTGTAAACCATCGCCTGCCCCGTGCCATTAGTCACCAGTTCAGATATTTCTATTTCGCGGTCCTCAACTCTAGACAGAACTTGACAACGCCATAATAGTTCCTACAAAGTTGCGTTTTATCGTGTTTCTGACCAGCGGGCATGGGTTTCTGTCCCTGCATCTCAAGTCCCGGAAGAGCCCTGATCTCCCTCACAAGATCCGCGATCTGGGGTAGAATCCATTCCAGCAGTTCGCTATTATCTTATCAATAGGGTCGTGCGGGACAGTTCCTGGGAATTTACCCTCAAGCAAGCGGTCAACCTGGTCAGGTCCTTCCAACTCGGAGTACAATTCAGAGTTGCGAGTCATGTACCAGAACGCCGATCCCAGGGCGAACTGTTCCGTGACTGAACCAGCAGTCCCATACAGGCCGCCAAGGGTCCCTCTGTGTTGTCGCACATACGGCTCATAGCCAACATCGAGTGCGTTACCGATAGCGGGTGAGTGGTCGAAGCATCCGATCATGAAGCGTCCCGCTCGCCAGTAACTCGAGGAAGATGACGTCAGCTCCACGAAAGAGACATTGCGCAAGCTGCGGGCAGTCTGAATGATCGAGTAGTTCGAATATATCTTGTTCGTGGCCTAACCACTCGTCTCCTGCCTGGAGAGAGACCTTTGCCGCTACACCTGGCGAGATCCAGAGTACAACGGAGTGGCCCCCAGGGCCGAAGATGTATGAATTGGGACAAGTCAGAAGCAATTGCCTGATGAGAGGATTGAGATGCTCGGTAGAATAGGGACGTTGTTCCAAGTAGTGGACCAATTGGTCGTACGTCCATCGGAGAACTAGCCATACCAGACGAGAAGGAAAGTGGATGGTGATGTTTCGTCGAAGGTCGACAGCTGCCAAATATATATACCTTGGCCCCCACCCCTTTCTAGCATGCTCAGGCTGTCTTCCATTGGCCAGCTACCTTGGTCCATGTCTCATTGGCAATACAATCCTCGCACGGGTCCCTCTTCCTCTTGCTGGCAAGATAATTGGTCTGGTACACACCGCCCGTGACGCACGGATCTTTCCCACAAGGCCGAGGTCGACATGGCCCGTCAGGTCCTGGATGACCACAGCGCATTATGACTGGTGAAAAGTCGTTCCAGCACATCTCTGGCTACCCATTCAGTTATTAAGATCCATGTTTCCAGGAGGGAGGGGAGTAGCATAATTACCAAATGCATGCGAAAATGTCTATAGCAAGAACCGGCTGGGAGAATGGACCGAGTCCTCATGCGCGCGGGAAAATCAAATCGAGGGAGAGGCACTCTTATACGATCTGTGGACCTGTCTGTGACTCCCAGAGCTCACACAGCATGACGACCTGAGGGTGTTTAACGCCCAGAGCACCAGAATACCAATTTACATCATATTGGAGTGTAGACACGCCGGATTCAGAGCTCGGTGTGCCCAAACAGGTCGATTTATGACAGTGACCTCGTCACCTCGGTGGTGTGTGTGTTATTTAGGCAGGGATGGAACGGTCGACCGGCCGGGAGGAACGTGTTAGGACAGGCTGAGACTGCAGGGAGTAGTCCCCAGGTAAAGTTACGAGGTCGCCGGCCGCCGAGAGGCATGCCACACGCAGGGCTTGAGATGGAGGTGTATGCTATTCGAGATGGCCCCGAAAAAAGACATGGATCTCGTCCCGGCAACTAATGTCGGGGGGTGTGAAAGACGCAGCGTCTCATACCACTTGATGCCTGGGGGATGGCCGACAGGGAAGCGGGTGACCAGTGTTGGAAGAGCTGCGTCGGTCGCCCCATCATGTCGGAGTGTTGCCCGGTCATTAGGGTCACAAAACACACAGCCGGTCCAGCTCTGCCACCGTCCAGACACGGTGCCGGGCCAGGAGTCGGATCTTTTGGCTTCCGATATTCTGGCGTCTTCTTAATGGCGATCTTCACGATCCCGTCGGGGCCGTCCGCTCGTCCTACTCCGGGCCATGTCCAGGCGAGCCAGGTGGAAGGACGATGCGGCAAGGAACTGGTGCATGAGGGCCTCGTCGTTAATGCGAGACGCACAAACTCGACCGGATGGACGTGGCGAAACTGGACAGATCCCGGCAGGGCGAATGAGGTCTATAAGTCATAGTTAGTGATGCATCAGCTCCTTTTCGCTGATCCGCCAAGGCGGTAGTAGGAACCTGAACCCGAACATTTCTAGTTCGCCGCGAGAACAGTAATTATTATGCTGGAATTCCAGCGATATTAATTGACCGCTAATTTAACTACTCCAAAGATACGACTCATGGCACACCCAGTTTCTTGCCCGCTTGCCCACAGCAATGGCGATCAGGTCGATGATCCCCATACCAGCAGCCAAAGAGCGCGAGTACGAGCCGAGACACTAGGCAGGAGAGATTCCTGCCATTGTGGTTATGACGTGTGGCCGGAGTCGCAAATTTGTGAGTTGCGACGTTAAGCGTCCGTTGAACCTCCGGTGAGATCAACTACGCCGTTTGTCGGTATTAGATCGCGCGGAGCGGTCTGAAGCTCTCCGGAGCGCCTTCTTCCCGGCAAAAATGATCTCCCACCGCGTCGCGCGAGCATCAACCCGCGTTTCGGGGGAGTGCTCTGGGCCGCCTGTTCCACGGGAAGCTGCGAGAACGCCTCTGAGGGAAGTCCCCATTCGATATTCTCTGTGTTGTCCGTCACCAAAACGCAGCAGGAGGACCTGTCCCATCGCAATGGGGCTGTGAGACTCCCGCTCATAGGTGCCTTCACGGGTGGCTTCTTCGGAGGGGTAGATTTAGGCCACCAGTCCATCGATACGTGCAGAATGGAATCTCCGCGGCTATTGTGCAAGACGTCCATGGTGAAAGTGGCGTCGCCAGCCTTGACGCGGCCGAGATATAACAGATCGTAGGCGCTGGAGTATTTAATGGTTTTGGGCGGATCAGAGAGGCCAACAGCGTGGAAGGGGCTACAGATAATCCTGAGTTCTTCGCCCCCATCGAAGCGGTACACCTTGTCGTCTGGGAAGACATCCTATGAGCGAAGAAAAACCGAGTCAGCCGGAAATGCTCTTCGCCGAAAAGACGGCACTGAACGGGGACATACCTTGCCTAGATCCCCGCGGTAATGCACTTCTGCTCCGTTCTCCCACTTCCTATCCTCCTCCGTCTCGCCACGGTCCGCCAGAGCTCGCTGTTGAAGACCTAGAGCAGCCCCACGACCCATGAAATCCTCGACGCTCATGTAGTTGGCTGTTGCAAGGGCCGCTCCTTGTGCGATGGAATGGGATCTACCGGGTCAGCTCGACCACCAGATGCACGTGGGTACAGACTCGCCGGGGTTGGTCGGACTTACTCGAAGTTCGGAGATCCCGAAAGGTCTTGGTCAAATATTGGTTCCGCAATGCCCAAGCTTCTGCACATCTCCTTCAGCCTTGCAGCAAGCGGGCGGTACCGCGAAGATCCGCCGGCGATCACCACTAATGGCTTTGGGTCTTGTCTTGGCCTCGGTGTTCCCCCTTGCTTGAACCCGACTTGGTGCCGTGGGCGCTTCCACCCCTTCTTCGACTTTGGCTCTGGAGCGAACTGTCTGAGGATGCGCTCGACATGCTCCAGCGGCTGACGAAAGGCTTCCTCGAACTTCTCTCGGATGACCTCGGTGGTCAGCTCCACAGAGTACTCCTCCCAGTTCAGGATTCTATGCCTTCGCATCGCACCCCAGTGGTTCTCATCTAGAAACTGCTTCTTCTGGTTGAAATCGTCTATAAAACTCTGGAGTCGATCGAGATTCTCGCTGTGTATGCCGCGGTTCTGGCAGTTGTTCTCGCAGTATTGTCCGATAAGCTCGGCGTGCTTCTCGCTCCCGCCTACGATTCCTGAATGAAGGACGAATTAGGACACGTAAAACTGCTGTTTGCAAAAGGAATTAGGAAAGTACCTGACGATGGACAGATCTCGTATAGGGCCTCGGGCTTCTTCAAGTCGGAGTATGCTACCGCATAGATGGAAATGTTCTGCCTGTGTCAACGACATTCCTGGCCGGACGAGCTTCCGGACTCACAATATTCTGACCGCCAAAGTCAAGAACAATGACTTTGCTATTCGAATCGTGACGTTGTGTGAAAATATCTAATCGCAGGCGGAAAAGGTAGTGCATCATCGCTTGGGTCTCGCTGTGGAAGTGGATGTTGTTCATGGTGATGGCAGACAACACACCGCTGAAAACCTGGTGAACCATCTTGTGGTATTGAAGTTGCACTTCCCAGGGCCAATGCCCGGGAATTGCCACCCCTATACAGGTAATACGGATGCCTTTGGTCTGGCACTTTGCTGAGACGGCCTCTGCGAGCTCTTTGAACAAGATGTTGATTGCTTCCACGTACCGTCTTGAGCGGGACTCGTTCTGGCTCAGTCTTGCCGCAATATACCTGGCGTGGGGATAATCACTGATCTGTGCCAACTTCTCAGTGAGTGGAAGGTCGGACCCTATCACGAAACCTGGTTTCAGTGACGTGCCGAGCCGGCCCTCTTCGACATGGGCACCTGTGTAAGGACATCCGGCGTCAAAAGGAAACCCTGTACTAGTCCACTCCCCGATTTTGAACACTCCCGAGCGTGCGGGACCTGGGTGAGGTACGTGGTAAAGGAGGGGCTCGGGGTCTTTGTCGGCATTGTCTGGTGGGCAATGAATGGTGCATCTGGTGTAGGTACTTCCAAAATCCAGTCCCAGGATTCTGTGCCAAAGTCGGTAAACCATCAGCAACGGATCTCAGTGTGATACGGAGTCATTGTTTTGTTCTTTTCTTACCCGTCCTTCTCCTGCTTCTTTTGCCATTTGTTCATCCTGACGATGGAATCTTGGGACAGGCGGAGGTTGCCTTGGGACAAGAGATAAGCAGCGAAGAGGGTGTAAATACGGCGATGGTAGCAGAAAGTAAGACTTGATCGTCAGTCGGCTTCAAAGACCAGGTTTTTGTTGCTCAGTGTTTGTTATTGATGGCCACATGGGCCAGGCATGTTATATACCCCGCCAGCGCACTGTGCTTGTCTGATGTCTTGGACGGCAGACTGCCTGCCCCGAGACAACTATTTGCCAGCATTGAGCGGTGTGGACATCTGAGGCCTTCGGTGAGAGAAAGGGAGAAGCAAGAATCCTCAGGAACCGGGGTCAGGCGACCTATCAACTTTGGGCTCCTAGAGGCTTCTGCTGTGTACCCCGAGCTGCGGCCCTGATTGACCGAGCCCTGGCCGGCCAAGCCGTAGCATCACAGCGGCTGGAGTGTCACAATCTCCCACAGTGGAGCGGCGAAAGCCCGAGCGGGCGTTTTTTCGTGCTGAAATAACAAGAAAGGAGGCACGGGACTGGGGGACAACTGCTCAGCCTGATGCCCCTGGAACGCCACAACGGATGAGCATGTTTCCGCGCTGGCTTTTGCCTGCCGCTCGAGCAAAACTTTCACGGCCGGCCAGCCATCTTATTTCCTTCGCATCAACTACCTTGCGCTAATGCTGGAATCGCGTGAGGATGGCAAGGCAGCCTATCGCCAATGGCCCTAGAATTGGCCAGCGGCTGTTACCGCGGAAACATTGCTCCTGGTTGTTGGGTGCGTGAGGGTCATCAGAGGAAATTTTCCAACATCCGCAGACAAGGCTGCGACACGGGTGGACGAAGATCACAATCACTTCAAAAGACCACTGCCATTTTCTAAAGTTTCACTTAGGGAAAAGCGGCAGCAGCGCTTGAAGCGATCCAGTGACTGAGTAGCCATGATCATCTCGTCCGCGACTGAGTAATGGATCCCAAGTTTAGTATTTGGGGATGGGGTGACGGCACGCTGTTCGAATCATCGTGCTGGTCTCGTGTTTGGTTTTTCTTCTTTCATGATATGCAGCACGCCAGGGGCTTGTAAAATGCTGCGTCTCAATGAGGCCCCTCTTCTTCGTTTAAGTGCGAGAACTCAGATGGTGTGACTGATGCCATTCATCTATTCGATGGAATCCGCTCAAGCATAAACTCCGAGGCGCCGCCGAGGGCGCATCCCATCTAGAACCTCAGCAGGAATTTCGGTTGGTGGTGGGGACGAATATCGATAAGAGAGCGAAATTCGACAGATCAAAGTAGCAATAAGATTAGAAGCGGGCTTTATTACAGTGGTGAAAGAATCCTTTCCCATGGTATCTGGGTCTTGAAGCGGAGCGCTCGTGTGAGATAACTTTCCACATCCCACCCCTTGTCCGTGGCGTGGAGGCGACAAGAGTGAAATTGGGAAGGATTTTGGGGCTTTCCACGCAAACTAAGCAATCAGGCTGGCGATGGGAGGAGAAGGGCATGGACTGAAAAGATGGTCGGTCAAGGCCGATGGCTCACGGCTGTCCCACCACCGGAAAAAGTGGCCCCCCTCTCAGGCATCTGCCAACGAACCTTCAATTTTCCAACACTACCGCCGTGCTTCACCTATTTCAGACTATATGATTGCCCATTGTACGTCTCTCACAGCATGGATGCCTATGGTTTTATCGGCCTTGATGTGGTGTCGTAATGGAAATTCGTGTACCAGACTGTCGCGAGCGCGCCGTCGTGGTGTGCGAAGTGCCCAGGGCCCTCCCGTCGCCTGACAGCCACCCGATGGATGAGCAGCGGGATGGGGTATTTAAGTACGCCTAATTAAAAGGAACACCTGAGCTGAATGGAGCTGCTAACATTGAAATCTTTGGTCTGGCTGGGATTTCCCAACTGTCCTCGATACACATGTGCCTTGATCATGCCCTCCAACGGTATTTCAGCCCGGGGCATCCTGTTTCTCGATAAAATAATAGCCTTAACCTTCTATAATCTATCCATTCAATACACTCTCAAGCCCAAAAAAGCCTTGTTATAGATGATTGGAGCTATTTTCATATCTTCACGACCATTCTCTCGTGGTTGGGGCGGGGCATAGGCTCTGGGAGCCACCACACAACCGTTTCTACCATTGGCAGCCTACTGCGCACTGCTGTCTGTCACAGCTTAACGCGGAAGGGTGTGAAGGACGCAGCGTCTCGTACCACTTGATGCGTCGGGAATGGCCGACAGAGAAGTAAGTGCGCGACATGTTGGAAGGACTGCGTCGATCATGCCATCATGTTGGAGTGCTTCCTGGTCATGAGGGTCGCAGAAGACATGGCCGGTTTGCCGGTCCAGGACGCGGATGGCTTCTGGCCTCCGGTGTTCTGGCGTCCACTTAGTGTGGTGGCGGGCTTCGGGACACCACCCCAAGCGGCGCTGAAGTGCCGGCTTGGCAAGGCGGGAGAAGGATCCTGGAAGCGCCCTAGAAAGCGAGACGCTCTCCACTCGCGACAGCCCCGCGTACATGTTGGTGATGAGCACCCCGCTGTCCACGCCGTGGGCGAGAAGAAACCGGGCATTTACTCTCTCATCTGTCTCTTCAAGATTGGTATTTACCACATCCGTTGCTCTTTGAAAGCAATGTCAGCTTCTCTTGAGGCCTCACCAACGGGTCCCTTGAGGCCTGGTACTCAGCAGTAACACGCTGACAGCCAGCCACGTCCAGCCTCGTTCACCACATCCCAAACTGTCGGTTCATCTAAGGGGATCTAGAACATGAGAACATTTTGGGTTATCGGAAGAAGACGGAGTGGTCCTCTCTCATCTTCATTTTATCGTGGCATGCTTAACGGATAGCTCACTGCCGCTCGTCCTGCCTCGGAAGCAACATCAGTCTCCGGTAGGAGATGACAATGACTCGGTCATCGTCTCCCCAACCAGTTCGTCTTCTTCTTTGCCCGCTTTCCCCCGACTTCCCCGCCCAGACTTCGGGGCTTTTCCTCGACGCAGATCCTCGTCATTGGCCAGTGCCAAGCATCGCGTCCACAGAGCCTCCAGATGGTGCGATGGCAGCACCACATCTTCCCCAAGCTGGAGCGCACGCAACCCACACCGCTGATCCGTTTTCCCTAGAGGGTATGCCGATCTCATGTCGATCTCGAGTCAAGAAGGTGTCCTTGAAACGCGCTGGGTCGACTTCTCCCTCATCGGCGGAATCGCCGGTGTGGAGGCGTGGGATCCCTAGGAGATAGCAGCCCAGGATGGGGAAGGTATGGGCGTCATGTAGGGAGACACGCCTGGAGAAGAGAAGGTAGCTTATCTCCCCTGTGGGTGCAACCAGAAGTATTTAAGGCTCCGTCCGCCGTCATGCTTAACTTAAACTTTGGGTCAACTCCCGCCTCGCATTCAGACTTCGACGCCTCATAAACTCCCGGTTTCTGTTGATTCTTCTCCTCTACAAGACCACTGTTCAACTGCTCAACTTCCTTCCCGAATCCCAGCCATGGCGCCCAACACGCCTGCGGACCCCTTGGCAAGGGGAACCTTGGCCACAGCCAAGCAGTCCATCAAGGACCTCTTCGTCTGGCGCCAGCGCGTCGTCGTCACCAACGAGCACGGCGAGAGCTCCTGCGAGTGGCAAGACCCCGACCCTATTCGCAACCCCATCTCCCTCTTTGCCCAGCTCTCCGGTCGCGATTGGCTCTTCTTCATCGTTGGCTTCAGCGCCTGGACGGCAGACGCCTTCGACTTTCACGCCCTCTCCATCCAGACCAAGAAGCTCGCCGACTACTATGGCCGCTCGAAGACGGACATTACCACTGCTATCACCCTGACCCTCCTCCTGCGGTCTGTCGGCGCTGCCGTCTTCGGCCTGGCTGGTGACAAGTATGGACGGAAGTGGCCCATGGTCGCCAACATGATCGTGCTCGGTCTGCTGCAGATTGCGACCATCTACAGCGCAACCTTTGAGCAGTTCCTGGCTGTGAGAAGCTTGTTTGGTCTGTTTATGGGCGGCGTCTATGGCAACGCCATTGCAATGGCCCTCGAGCACTGCCCGTGAGTTTCCATCATCACTGATGTCTGCAACGAATACCCTTCTAACCATCGCAGCTCCAATGCTCGCGGCCTCATGTCTGGCATTCTCCAGCAGGGCTATTCTTGCGGATACGTCCTGGCCGCGTGCGCCAACCTCGGCGTCGGCGGAGCGACGGAGTCGTGGAAGACCGTTTTCTGGATTGCCGGTAAGCACTTGCCCCTTGTCCATGATCAATTCCTGGCTAACGACAATAGCCGGCATCTCCATCGGCGTTGGTCTCGTCCGCATCTGCTTCCCCGAGTCCCGCCAGTTCCTCGAGGCCAAGGCCCGCGGCCACAAGGGCGGCGCCTCCGCCCAGGAGTTCTGGCGCTCGACCATCTCCATGCTCGGCCAGGAATGGCGCATGTGTATTTACTGCATCATCCTCATGACATGGTTCAACTACTACTCGCACACGTCGCAGGACTCGTACACGACCTTCATGCTGACCCAGAAGGAGATGAACAACTCCCAGGCCTCGCGCGCCTCCATCCTCATGAAGACAGGCGCCTGTGTCGGCGGCACCATCATCGGCTACCTCTCGCAGTTCATCGGCCGCCGCCGCGCCATCATCATCTCCGCCCTCGTCTCCGGCGCCATCATCCCCGCCTGGATCCTGCCCACGTCCGAGGCCAGCCTGAGCGCCAGCGGCTTCTTCATCCAGTTCTTCGTCCAGGGCGCCTGGGGCGTCATCCCCATCCACCTCAACGAGCTGTCGCCGCCGGCCTTCCGCTCCTCCTTCCCCGGCATCACGTACCAGCTGGGCAACATGATCTCGTCCCCGAGCGCGCAGATCGTCAACGCCATCGCCGAGAAGACGTTCGTGCGCGCCCGGAGCACGGGGCACATGGTCGAGGCGTACGGTCCCGTCATGGGCGTTGCGACGGCGATCATCGTCCTGGGGATTGTCGTGACCACGGCGCTCGGTCCCGAGAAGAGGGGCCGCAGCTTCGAGCATGCTGTGGCTGGCTTGAGTGACGAGGAGGGCCGGGTTCCGGGTGCCAAGACGGTTGAGAAGGACGAGGAGGCGGGGGGCATGTCGAGGCAGGAAAGCCGGGTGGAGGATTCCCGGGGTGAGAAGGCCGAGTCTAGTGTTTGAGGGCAAGGACGTTGCGGGCGTCGTTGAGCCTTTGAGGCGCGTGGTCAAGATCCGATGGCCATATTGGGAGCTGGGCGCGTCGCCGAGTCAGGGATTTTGTGCGAGATAGGAGGGCGTTCAGGGACAGAGTACATAATTGATGGCGACGAAGAAGAGACTCCGCTGCTTTGACTCTTTCGTTTGTGATTCCATTCCAAGGTCCAGCATATCACTGAATCTGGTTTCTACGCACGTCACACGTGCTCACTTGCTGAACATGGTTCGTCGACTTGGGAGAACTACATGTATGTGCTTCTAACTTCCCGGAAGCATGTGGGCAGCCTTGAAACCCCATAGCCAGTAAGTTATTCTCGTTCAGCTCCCCGCTTTCCGCCCAAGAAAACGCCTCCTTCCGCATGCCAAGACGGCAGGCAAAATGATGACTCGGAGGCGGGAGAGGCGGGCGCCGACGACCACTCCCACCGACACTCGGTGAGGGCCTCCGCGGTCAACCTCGCGCGTCATGTTTCCTCAACTGACCGACTTTGTAGAACTTGCTGACGGATATCCTCCTGTAGGTCTGCCGTCTCGTACCCGGGATAGTGTGGCCAAGTCGTTCAGCCCGATATCGGCTGAATAGCCGACTTACATTTGGAGTTCTTGGCCCCCAGACCGCTGCTCCAAAATACTCATGTACTTGGACGTCGAAGGCTTGCTTACCCCGGATTCTTCCACCAGTCATTAATGGAAAGTCGTATCTGCAAGGTGGTCTGTTGATGGAGGCTTCATTACCACAACGCCTTCCCAACATGTGTCGTCACTGGCCCGTTGTCCAGCTTACCCGCCAGCGAAGTTGAGGTCTCATGAGAAGTACCGGAACCTCTTCTCAGCCGTTCGCAAACGATCACACGACATGCAGGTTGCCCTCCGCATCAGCCATGGCTGTTTGCGGGCCGTTGCGCTTTCGGACGGACCATGTTGCCCCGCTGAGCCCAAGACATTTATCCATCCATCAATATCCATTCATCCATACATGTGGCGGCGGCGCCGTGAAATCTTCAGGCCACTAGCATTTCATGGCTTGCTTGGTTCGCATCCGCGCGTCAGCCACCCGCGGGACAACCGTCATCCGCTGACAGGTTGTATTCGGGCATCGACTGTCGACGATGGCCAGATCCAGACATGATGAGCGTGAGGTGCTCACTCGACACTCCATCTTCCCTGCAGCCTCGCAATGTATTTCAAGACAGGGAGATATTTTTGGTTCAGACTAAGACGGGGTAACTCGGCTAGTTGAGACATGTTCATTCTTCGGACCGTCTCCAACGGTTGACGCGAGACATCAAAATGACAGAAAGCCACCAGGCCAGAGACAGTACGTGAGCCAAGACAAACGGCGGACGATGGATCGTGGAAACGAGCCGCTCTTGGAAAGTCGGCCGGAGCTTCGCTGCAACACGGCCAATGGCCAACAGCAGACTCACCACCTGCTCACCGTCATCCTGGGCAGACTCTCGCCCTGCTCGAGGTCACAGTACTTGCGGCATCACAGGTTCTTCGCCCGCAGGATTGGCATGGGCAAATGAGAGACATCTTACGACGCTGGCTAATTCTCAAGGTGACATCGTGTGGCGCCGCGTTCCATAGGGTTCAAGTTGGCGGTTTGGGCGCTCTCGGAGAATAAAGTATAAAGTCCCCAGGGCGTTCCCCATGTTGTGATCGAGGGATGAAATCGCACCACACTGCATTCCTCCAGCATCTGCCGCTCGAAGCCACACACCAGCAGCCACCATGCACTTCCTCTCTGTTGTCATCGCCACTCTGGCTGCCGGCGCTTACGCCTCGCCTCACGGGTATGTCCTCCTCTTTCACCACCTTCAGGCAGCACCAGTCAGCTAACATCCATCCAGCCTCGAGGACCGCCAGCCGTCTCTGACCCCCGTCCCGGCTCACTTCGTGTGCAAGTCGGACAAGGACTGCGTCGAGCGCAACGTCGGCAACTGCTGCGGCTACTACCCCATGTGCGCCAACGCGAGGGCCACGCTTCCCCATCCCTGCCCTGGCGGTGGTGCCGGAGTGTGCGGCTGGCCGGCGATCGACTCCTGCAAGTGCGGATCCCAGGGAGGATGCATGTCTCTCCAGGGCGACAGGATCGTTCACGGATCGCAGTGGCAGTAAAGGGCCGTTTGGATGAGGGTATCAATCAACAGAGACTGAAAAAATTCAATGCCACGTCTATGCCCATCCCATGCCGTAAAAGTCATCGCCTCCCACGTCCAGTGTGCCGGCGAGAAACTCGTCAAACCATCCCGCTTCCGTGACGGGGGACGAGAAGAGCGTGAGCCCTGGGAAGTCCCATTCGAATATGAACTGCTCCGGGACGAATGACTCCAGGTCCTGCTGGCCGCTTGCCGCGCCGCCCTCCCGCCCGGGAGAGACGCGGCTCCTTGTCCCGGGCGTTCCGTCGAGGGCACGGCTATACTTGTCGATGCTCACCCGGACAAGCTGCAGATACGGACTGCTGGAGCTCGTCTTGCCTGCTTCCGCGTTCCCTCCATCGGCTTTGGTCAGCTCGTCGAGCAGGGCCCTTCCCTTCTCGACAAGCCCGCGATTGGACTGCTGGTCGCCGTTCTCAGGGAGCAGGATGGATAGCTTGAGCAGGAGGAGGAAGCAGAACGCGTTCTTCGCCCAGACGAAATCCATCGCGAATCGCAGGCCGGCGAGGTACTGCCGTGGCTCCGTGAGGATGATGTCGAGGTGCTCCCGCAGCGAGTCCCTGGCCATGAGCAGCACCGTCTTCTGCGTGTGAGACATGGCGTCGACGTTTTCCACGCCCGAGGCCCGCACGGCACGGCAGAACGCCATGCTGTCCGCCCAACAGCGCTGGACCGCGAGGTTGGGCGTCAGCCAGGGCATGTTCGGCCTGTGGCTGCGCTCGTAGATGCGCGCCCAGTCGTTGAACCACACCTCGATGTCGATCTTGGCGTCCCGGACTAGGTCGAGGATCTCGTCGTCCTCGATGTTGGCCCCCGGCGACAGCGTCTCGTAGATCTTCACACGGAGCGCGTTCAGCTCAACCTGGGAGAAGAGGTACAGATCCATGTCCGTCGAGAAGGGGCTCTCCAGCAGGATCCTGGATCTCCGAGCGGCGCCGCGGAATCGGAAGGTCGGAAGATCTCCCGCGTCCACATGGAGGATGTGTCCCATGACGAGGAGGTGAAGCCACGTCCTGGCCTTTCGCATCAGTGTGGCATCATCTTCGAGGCCATCCTCGCTTGGCTCCAGGCGAGGCGCATCCTTCGCAATGCAACGGGCGCTCATGGTGTCGTACGCCTCGGGTAGCCCGATCTCGAAGGCCATCCGCGTGGCGATGGATATCAGCAGGGATCGTTCGGTAACGTAACACGCCCGCACGAGCAGAGCCTGTATCGTCTCGAGCGTGACTTTTGAAGGGGAAGTGATGGCCGCGTTCAGCATTCTCTGAGCGTGGAAACTCAACATGTGGCAGGGCCGCGAGTCCGCGCCGGTCAAGACACGGCACCCGATCGAACACATCGCCGCGAAGAGAAGGCTGCTGCGACACCTCACGTTCTCCATGGAGTCGTACGCCGGATCGAAGACGGGCACGAATCGATCGCAGCCCGAGAAGAAGGCGCCGAAGTAGGCCTGCGCGTCGGCGTGGGTGACGAGCCCGGCGTCGACGATGTCAAGGGCTGGTAGGCTTCCGGCTTCGAAGTGAGATCTCTTCCTTTTCTGCCCGATTGATAGGCCTGTGAGCTGCCATGAAGTTCCCGGCGAACCTGAGCTCGACATGGCTGCTGGTCGAGGAGGGTTGACTGGACCGCCAGTGAAGAATGTCTTGGCCGGCGAGGTTTGGGCGCTTCCGGCGCTTTCCTGGTCTCTGCCAGGGTGTTCTGGTAGAGGAGGGATTGGGATATCGGTGAGCGCATGTGTGGTTGAGTCCGGCCATGTGTGGACGGTCAGCGGCTCACTTGGCGGCGGAACTGGCTGGCGATTCCTGAGGAGGCCCAATTCCTTCTCTAGAGCTTCAATCTTGCTGTGGCAATCGAGCATTGTTAGCGAAGAGACTTGCCAATTCCCAGGCCAGCGTGGTCTCACAGCTCATTCGCATCTTTCGGCCTCTCGACAAAGGTGCAGGTCTTCCGCAGGTTTCGGCATCTGCTCCGGTCAGCGGGATCACTTCACCCGGGCGAGACTCCAGGATACTTGCCGTGAGCAGGGGCGTTGGCCATCACATTTCACCTTGTATCCCAATTAGCTCTGATCTGCCTTCGCCTTGCTCGCAGAATATATTCAATACCTTTGAGAATCGACAAGCTCCGCATGCTTTCTGTGAAGGAGGCGGTCAGTTTGGGAGCACCCCCACCACCTCCTCAGCCGATGCCGCCGAGCCACATGCGGGGTCGATGACATACCGGGATTCTCTTCTTCCTTGCCCGAGGTGCATGCAGAGACTCTTCGTCGGTGAGCGACTCGTCCATCGTTGCCAGAATATGTCCCAGGGCCGTTGCAGAATGGAGAGCAGCTCAGTTGAGTGGGCTAGAGGAGGTTGAAAACTGGCTGATCCAACCCGTGAGCCGCCCTAGACTCGGAGTTTTCGGGGTGCATATGCCGACGCATAGCGAAGTTGTCGGGGATACCCCCGAGACGGTGGAGAACCTCGTGCGGAGAATCGCCAGTTGGGCGGGGATTTCATGGGGTCGTGATGCCTGGGGAAGGGCGCTAGAGGGGACTAGCAACGTAACGGCGAGGACCTTGCGTTGGGCGAAGCCTGTCAAGGGACTTTCGTGGGGGGAGGACTGCCCTCTGTGCATAGATGGTCACAGCCCTGCCATGATCCAGTCTTCATATTGCGGCTCTACACGTGGGCCGGGAAAGGGATTGCAGTGCTGGGGAGAAGAGGAACAAATCATCCAAGGTTCAGGTCGAGCCTAAGATGGGTGTGCCATAGACTTCACGATCTCGAGAGACGACAGTTCCCCACGAGAGAGAAATTTAGATAGGGGCTCACTGAGCTGGCGATAATGAACAATGATAGCAGTCAACCTGTACTTATCAATTCAATAGCTGACTGAATAGGGGATTCTGTATCTACCCCCGGGTCCGAGAAACTAGCATCGCCAGGCCGTCCCAGGGTCCCGAGCTGATGCTGTCCGAACCAGCCTCAGCCTCATGTCCAAATATCCCATCCAGAACGAAACAAACTACCTAGTACACGTAGATGAAGTCCTCGTTCTTCATGTCCGTGATATCATCGAATCCCCGCTCGCCCACATGCTCATCGCTGGCCTGGTTCAGGATATCATCGTCGTTCTCCATGACGCGGTTGTCGGCCATACTCATATCCACGATGTGCTCGGGCTTGCCGACAGCCACGCGCTTGCGAGCCTGGCGCTTGTTGAGGATCTTGATCAGCAGCATGCCGCCCGCGAACAGGAGGGCGAGGATGATGAAGAGGATCAGGTTCGCCGTCAGGCCGCGGGTGTAGCGGGGCGCCTCCGACGGGCGGAACAGGAGGGGCCCGAGGATGTTGCCGGCGTTGGAGGCGATGAAGATCATGGCCGTCGTGACCTTGCGCTTGGTGTCGCCGCCCGTGTTCTGCCCCGACCACGAGTAGATCAGGGGCGAGATGCCCGGATACACGGAGATGATGTAGTAGCCGAAGAGGAGCACTGCCTGGTCGCTCTTCTCGCGCCCGACGGCGAGGAGGATCGAGCACCCGGCAATGGGGCAGAGGCAGAGCAGGATCAGGACCGGGGCCTTCATCTTGATGCGGTCGGACAGCCAGGCGCCGCCGAGGGTGGCGATCATCTGGACGGCGCCGAAGGGCATGTTGAAGAGGATCGTGGTGAAGCGGTCGAAGCCGAAAGACTCGATGATGAGGGGGCCGAATGTGGAAATGCCACCGCTGGGAACACTGTACATCGCTCGTTAGTTTTGACGTTTGAGCATCTGGTCTGAAGGCGCACTCACGAGATGACGAAGATGGAGCAGAACCAAAGCCACGTCTTAGGGTCGATCATGGCCTCCTTAACATGATCCCACTTCCACACGCCAGAGCCCACACCTTGCTGGTTCATGCGGAGACGCTCGACGGCAATGAGCTTGTCTTCGCCCTTGAGGAACTTAGCCGTCATGGGAGAGTCCGGCATCCAGATGCTAGAGACACGTGAGAATCCGAACTGAACGGCTCGGGACTTGAGGGAACCCACAACATGACCACGGCCCAGCCAACGGTGATGGCTCCGCAGAAAAGAAAGATGACCTGGTAAGAGTGCAGAGTGTCGGATTGGACGTGTCCAAGGCCGTACGACAGAAGACTTCCGAGCTATTTCGCGGTTGGTCAGTTCGGTCCTTGGGTCAGACTTCGGGCAGTAGAAGGAACACTCACAATGTTAACAACGCCCAGCATGGCATACTAAATGGCGGAGACGGTTAGTTATTGTTTCAAAAGCAGAGTAGGAAGGAGGACTAACCCAACTGGCGTTCCTAACAGTCTGCTCTCTCCGGCGATACCACATTTGCACAATGGCAATAAAAGTAGGGGCTATTCAAGCGATTTGCGCGTCAGCAAGCAGAATTTCGAGGTGTAGAACAAAACGCCCAGATGATACTGGATGCAACTCACCAACAGACGCCTCGAACATGCCGAGGAGGAATCGAGCAGCCATCAACCCGCCAAAGTTGTGCCCGGCCGTCATGCCGCAGAGCACGGCGCCCCAGCAGAAGACCATGACGGAGATGAACTTGCCGATGGGGAATCGGACAAGACTGTAAGCGACGAGGGGCTGGAAGACAAGCTGCGCGACGTAGATGATGGAGCCGAGCCAGGAGAACTGGTCCCCGACGAGGTTCGCATCCCTGATGAGACCGAAGACGGCGGCATAGGAGAGGGTGTTCTTGTCGAGGGACTGCAGGCAGTAAACGACACTGAGAATACCTGTTAGCTGCTGTTCAAGAGGCTGCGGGGACCGCTGGTGGCAAGGGACTCACCAGAGAAGGGGCAAGAGTCTCCAGTCGATGATGCTGAGGACACGGCGGTTGTTGGCTCGCGTGACAACGACCTGGTGGTCCGCTTCCTTGAGGAACTGCGCGGCCTTGTCCGTCAGAACATTCTTGGAGGGCGCGGCCTCGACAGCGTCCGGGTCGGAGACATGCTGGCTCCGGGGCTTGGCTTCGATGTCATGTTGGGTTTGAGTGGCTTCGAGCTGAATGCCCTCCGGGGCGGCGGCGTCCTTGTTGGCATCAGCCATGATGAAGTAGTGCAAGGTTCAATGTTTCCAACAGACAGAAGATGA
The DNA here is from genome assembly GCA_001599815.1 of Furcasterigmium furcatum. Classification (NCBI taxonomy): domain Eukaryota; kingdom Fungi; phylum Ascomycota; class Sordariomycetes; order Glomerellales; family Plectosphaerellaceae; genus Furcasterigmium; species Furcasterigmium furcatum. The sequence continues at coordinate 504,208 of BCIA01000004.1, forward strand.
TGAAAGACGCGGTTGGCAGAAGACAGGGTCGATGGAGAGAAAAGGGGCGATGATCATCGATATATACGCTCCTACTTCTGCCTCACCAAGTGGACGGGCTTAGACTCTGTTTCCCCATGGGGGCCTGGTTTGAGTCCGCGGGGAAATGACTCGGGAATGAGCTGGACATTGTTAGTTCGGGTCGAATTGTCGGTCTTGGGCACTTTTGTCCGATTGTCGTTCGATGTCGGGATCCATTACCAGTGCTCCGTGGGGCTCTTGGGCATGGGATCCATGGATGCGCTTTGAGCCGATGAGCCGGTTCAAGAGCCGAGGGCAATTGAGATGTGCTCAGTTTGTTCGACTTGTTCACTTCGGTGATGATGTATCATAAGGAGCAAATTATCGTTAAACCCCACGCCTTTTTTCCAGAATCGCGATGTTCTCTCGGTGCACTAGAAAAGTAGTTGAGGGCACTGACTGTTCGATGACGGGTGTCGTTGGCCCAAAACTGCCAAGATCTGCGAATAGCGCCCACGTTGCCGGGCAAGGATCGGAGTTGGCCGGCTTTGTCCGATGCGCTCCAACAGAGACAAGGCGCGAACTTGGGTGCGACTCAGGCTCCTGCAGCAGTTGCCGGACTAGTGATTGAGGAGCAGATGATCCCCGATTCCCCTTCGCGGAGTGAGTTGGATGCCCGCGGCGGCGTTCGTCGTAGTATCCGACAGCTGCTCTTCGCTCGTCACGAGTTCGCACAGAACGGCATCGGGTTCGGTTCTCTGACACGCCGTCGAGGCACCTGAAGCGATGTTCGCTTGTGCTTCCTTTCTATGTATACTTGGGAGGCAGTGAAGTAATACAATAAGCATACCTTCCTTCTATCTCCTCGCCTTGTCAGCCTCAAAGTCGTCCCTGACGCGCAGCGCAAACGCCTCGTCGTGCAGAACCCTCCATGCGGTCGCCGCCAGTCCCGTTGCCGCTTGCAGCGTGGGATCGATCGCCTCGGCAGCACCTGCAGCTCTCGCGAAACCCGGCCCGTGGATGTTGTCCCCCTCGCGGATAGGGATGCAGAAGTTGGGATGGATGGACGGGCACGCATAGCTGACATTGCCCATGTCCGTCCCGAACCCTCCAAAGTCCTTCTCTCTGAGATCACAGTAGAAATCGCTGCCAAAGTCCCTCGCCATGGCGCCGCTGAACTCTTCGCACATGGCCTCGTTCGGCCTCAGCTCTGCGTAGACCTCTCCCTCGTCAACAAAGCTGACCTCGCAACCTGTTGCCAGCGCAGCACCCGCGAAGCACTTGCGCACGCGCGCTGTGAGGGCCACGGTCTCGGCCAATGTCGCCGTTCGAATGCCAACCTCCATAGAGGTGGTCGCCGGGATGATGTTGCTCTGCGTTCCGCCCTCGCGAACGACGAGGTTGACCCGGTCTGTCGGGCGCAGTTGCTGCCGGAGCATACTCACGGCGCTGTATGACAACGCGGCGGCATCGAGCGCGTTGACGCCCACCCATGGCATCGCGCCCGCGTGCGCGGCCTTGCCGGTGAAAACGACCCCGAAGCGCCCTGCAGCGGTACATGTGCCATATGCTATGCCAGCCAGCGGCGCCGCCGAGGAAGCAGTGGTTCGGCCCAGCGCTGGAGGGGTGGGGTGGGCCATGAGGGCAGCGTCGACGGCGGCGAATGCTCCCGCGTCCAGGAGCTTGATCTTTCCACCACCGCCCTCCTCAGCGGGGCAGCCAAGCAGTCGAACTCGGCCGGGTAGGCCAGAAGACTTGAGGGCTGCGATGACGCCGAGGAAGGCTGCTACGGCGGCTGTGGCAATAAGATTATGCCCGCACGCATGCCCGATGTCGGGAAGGGCGTCGTACTCGGCACATATGACGACGAGGCGGCCACCCGAGCCATGCTCAGCGACGAAGGAGGTCTCAAGGCCATACGCGTGTGGAGTGACGCTGAAGTCCCAAGACTGTAGGAGGTTGGTGATGGCATCGTGGGCCTTGTGCTCCTTGTAGCAGAGCTCCGGGTTGCTGTGGATCTTGATGCTATCAGCGATCAGGATGTCCGAGAACATGGAAAGACATACCAGGGAACAAAGCTGTTCAAGTGGTTCTTTTGCATCTTGGATCGCCTCTGAGATGCACTTAATTTCCAGAGAGCATCCGGTCTTTCGAGCTTCTTGGATATGAGCTTGGTTGGCTTGGTGCGATGGGACGGAGTCGAGGACGGCCATCTTGGACGCGAAACTTGGCGGTTGGATTTGGCAAAAGCTCGTGGCAGTTTTCTACATGCAAACGGCAGCGAAGATTAAATACAAAGCTTATCTTGTTTGCGCTGGCCAACGCCATTTTGAAGGTCGGGCACGGGTACCGGGGCAATTCATTTCACGACGATCGACGCTACTTCGAGGGGTTCATGGTCATGAAATTCCGCAGACTTCCGATCGTCTAGGTCGTCAACATCGTTTACGCTGCGGGGTCTGTTCTTCATCGGACCGGACTCCAGAAGGGCGCGAAAGTGGCCGTGTTCGCCGGGGGTCATGCCCGTCCCGGAAACGATCGATGTATTTATGCTATACATTACCTCACTATTTGATGATATCATCTACCTTACTGGAGGTCTTCTCGTCCCCACGGGGTAGACGGGGAGTGTCACTGCCTGCCGCTCCTTATCGCAGGCCACGATCGAAAGCCAAGTCATGCACTTCCCAGATGTCGACCGGGCACCCTCCACCCCCGTCATCCCGAAAAATACTACTGAGCGCATTCCGTTTCCAAGGGCTAAGCTTGCCCATGATCCAGTCCCTGTGGATGGGGTCTTTACTTTCCACTGCCGCGATGAGCAACGTACCCTGGAGGTCCCGCACGCCAACATGTCTCGTGACGCGTCTGATCGCCCCCAGTAGGGCAGAGAGTGTCGCCGTGATGATATCGCTGCAGGCCCCCACCAGTCTGTGATAGCACAGCTTCCAACTGTAGTAGTTGGCTACAACTGTGGCAGCGGCGTCGAGCATCCCATGATGCAGGCGCGTATCGGGTGATTCTGGCATCGCAGCCATCTTCATAATAGTTGCATATTTCTGAATCGCTGCGCTTAGCATCACGCCCTCTTCTCTCAGGGTCAAAGCCGGGGGAGAAACATACCACCTCCATCAATGCCATCTTCCTCTCGATGCTTGGAGATCCGTCCGCGTGGGCGAGGAGCAAAGCCCTTGAGCGGCTCAGCTCTGTGATGTCGAATCGCAACTCCATAATCTCAACGTGCATATCGGGGAACTGCGCCATCAGTACGTCTTTTAGTAGTTGATCATCCGGGTAACGGTCCCCCCAGCCGAGTGCGAGGGCAGGCCGCGACAACTCCCATATATCCCTGACGATGTAATTCTGGCCGTGGAAGTACCGCGCTACATCACCAGCGCAGCCATACGCCGAGGCGAAGACATCCTCCTTGTATATCCAGAAAAGGAGGCGGCAAAGCAAGGCTCGCAGTGCAGGGGTGGGTGCTATGGATGTGGCAGGCAGCAGGGAGGGTGCGTCTGTGAGGCTGTCCACTATCGCAAAGGCTTGGAGATACTGCAGTACTGTCTGGCTGAGGTTATCGAGAGCAGAACGGTCGAGAACATGTTGCTGGGTGAGATAGGCGTACTGCAGGTAGAAGGTGGCGAGGTTTTCTACGTGGTCGAAGGGCTTGGAGAGCGATATCGTGTCTCGGAAGGCCGCCGAGCCGCTGGAGAAGTGGCTGCGGATGAGCGCCCGTCGCCGTTCTACCGAGATGTCCCGACAATCGGTCCTCGAATCAAGGTCGTTGAGAGACACGGCAAGTGCGCAGTGTACGGCCATGGCGCTGTAGGACGCCTTGTGCAGCAGCAGTCCCGGAAAAGACCACGGAGCCTCTTTGAGGGTTTGACCCTCGGCAAACACGGTCTGGAAGTGCCTCAGAGCGTGATGCTCTTCCCGGCTCAGCACCAGTGCGTTCGGGAGAGGAATGTGATCAGCTGAGAGCGGCGGCGACGGTGATTGCGTGTTTTGCCACACGCAGTCTGCCAGCGTTGTGTTGAATGGTGACGAGGTCGCGAGGGCCTCGAAGCTGTTCCAGTCGAGCAGCGTATCGGCACCGAGAAGCCCCTCTTGGCTTGCAACACTGTTGTCGCCAGAGATTCTCGATGGTCCATCGAAAAGCGGGCAGACCTCGTCGTCTGTGCTCATAGAAGAAGATGGGTTCTTCTCCCTGGGTCTCAGTGGCCTGGAGGACTCCGAGGGGGCTGGTGAAAGGTCAGGGGCCTGGGTCACTCTCCTCGGCGTGGCTTGCTGGCAACTTAGTCCCAGACGTTCGCAGCGTCTGCAGACAGGAAAGCGCTCGTCGCATTTCACGTGCTTCGACCTGCATGTCATGCAGCCTGTAAGTCGCCGCTTGGTCAGTCCTTGTGGGAGCGGCACTGTCTTCGTCACGTACCAAGCCTCGACCGGCCGCCACGATTGGTTCGTTTCTTGGCTTTCTGCGCAGACCCTTGGGGCGCTGTCTCTATCGGCATGTTGACGACAGGAGCGCGCGTGACCCCGAGTGGCTAGGATGCTGTCGTGTGTTGTCTCGGCCGTGCCCGCGTGGATCGTTAACACGGACGACGAGCAGCCATGGATGGAAAGAGTTGAGGTTTAAGAGCGGGGCACAGCAGCCGAGGTCAAGAGCCGAAGACACCGAGTTGCTCGTCTCTGTCGTCGGTCGCCTCCGTCGTCTCCATCGTCTACATCGTCTAATCGTCCAATCATGCTGCATGCTGCGAGCGATTCGGAGTGCGCTCGCGCGACGCCACTCTAACTTGGTAGGCCCCTAGTCCATGATAGTCATCTAGTCGTTCCAGCAGGCCGTCGCAACCTTCCGCTGCCTAGACTGTAAGTCCAGAGGCGTGTGGTAGCGTCTTCCCACCTGCGTGTTGCATGGATGCACCGATCTCCCCGCAATTCCCCCCCAAATCCGCCGCGTGGAATTCCTACTGAGGTGGTCGTGACTCTGAATGGCGATAAGCCTCGGAGCAGTTTTGGGGTTTATAAAGTGAAGACAGGTTGCTCATCCTACTCTTCTCACCACCCAACCGTTCTCCAGCGCATTCCACGGTGCATATCGATTTTAGCCCACGCAAGCAAGTGTACTCGACAGTCTCCAGCAACTATGTCTCTTCGCTCCAAGACGCGGGAGGAGTCCGTGGCAATGGACGAGATAGACGATAAGCCTTCCATCCCGATAGAGGTTATCGTTGACAACCAGCTTCCCAACGTGGAGGAGAAGCCCCTGATCAGGAGGATCGACTATCGGTAAGTCGCTGCCGGCTTCCACCTTTCTGCACCAACACGGTGGTTGGTTACTGAGACAAGGCGTCCGCAGCCTTATGCCACTCCTCTTCATCACCTATATCCTACAATTCCTCGACAAAACCAGCTTGAATACAGCGGCCATCCTTGGCATCATTCAAGAAACCGTACGTTCGAGTGGATGCCTTTACTCTGCCCTACGACTACTTACGCGACAGGAACTGACCATGACAGAAACTCGTCGGCCAAGAATTTCCCTGGCTGAACAGTGCTTTCTACTTTGGTTATCTCGCGGCAAACTACCCCGTGTCCATCCTGTTGGTCAAGCTCCCCATTGCCAAGTTTCTCTCCGGATCGATGTAAGCCTCGTCTGCCACAATCCCAACCGCAAACCTGATGAAATATCTCAATGACTTATCACCATGCGCAGCATCATTTGGGCCATCATTCTCGGGTGCCATGCTGCCTGCCACAACTTCGTCGCTCTCTGCGTCCTGCGTGTCTTCCTCGGCGCCTTTGAGGCTACCATCAGCCCCGGATTCAACCTCATCACGGGCATGTGGTACAAGCCATCGGAACACGTCTCACGCCATGGCATCTGGTTTATCGGGAATAGCATGGGTGGCCTTTGTGGCAATTTGATCGCTTTTGCCTGCACATTCATCACCGGGGGACCCCTTTCCGCCTGGAGAGTACGTCCCATCAGACTACTTGACCTGCAAGATGCACAAACTCACATAAAATCCAGTGGCTCTTCGTACTTCTAGGTGTTGTGACCCTGATCTGGGGCGCCGTCCTCTTGGTCTGGCTGCCAGATTCGCCAGCCTCGGCCAGGTTCCTCACGCCCGAACAGCGTATTTGGGCTACGCAGCGGCCTCAGCAAAACCAACGAAGCTTCAAGACCAACCAATGGTCGCACAAGCAGTTCATCGAGGCTCTGATAGACCCCAAGAGCTGGTTTCAGTTTGCGATCATGACAATTGCATCCTTGAGCAACGGTGTTATCTCTAATGTAAGCGCTCTCGTCCTGGCTCAACAGCCGCAAGGATCCCCCGCGATTGCCACTCGGAATATTTCTCACTAATCGACCGTCTTGAAGTTCAACTCTCTGATCATCAAGGGTCTCGGGTTTGACAACCGGCAGACACTTCTCCTCGGAATACCGCTCTCCTGCTTTATTTTGGTCATCATACTAGCCTCCATCTATCTAACACAGCGATTTCGCAAGTCACGCTTGCTCGTTGTCGTGGGTGGCCAAGTCCTGGCTTTCGTGGGCACCATTATCATTCGCGAGCTCCCACAGACAAATAAGCCTGGACGTTACATCGGCGTTATACTTCTCACAGCATCCACCAACATTTTCCCCCTGATGCTCAGCCTCATCTCGACCAATGTCGCGGGATTCACGAAGAAGGCCACCGTCAACGCCATGTTCTTCATCGGGTATTGTGTCGGAAACATCGCCGGGCCCCAATTCTTCAAACCCTCGGAGGCGCCAAATTATACGGTATGTTGTAAAGTCCGCCCGTGCACATAGTGTGCTCACTGACGGCCCGCAGACTGCTTTCACTTCCTTGTTTATTATTTACTGCATCGTTGGAGGGTTGGCCATTGCCTTTAGACAGTATCTCGCCTGGGAGAACCGACGACGCGACAAGGCCCAGGGAGTTTCCATCGATCCCGAATCGCCTCAAGGAGATGCTGCACCGCAGCAGAGAATCGAAGAGGTGGATGAGACGGACTGGGAGAACAAGAACTTCAGGTATCATCTCTAAGCGAGTAATAAGTAAGCCCGCGGTTGTGCGCGCCTACAACCGTGCCCGCTGCCTGCACTTCGCGTATGGATGTCCCAGGCTCGATGGAACTAGATGATCAACATCCGAGGTGTTGACCAGGCTGGGATTTGCCTCGGAGAGGTTCTTGATGCCAATGAGTTTCATAGCACTTTCCATCTCCTCTTTGAGCACTGCCCACACCAGTCAGTCTCCGATCATAATGATGATCGCCAGAGTAGATGCATGGGAACTTACATCCTACGAGATGCTCGGCACCAGGTGTCCCGTAATGCAACGAGTACAAGAAGCTTCGCCCGATGCCCACGGCTTTTGCGCCGAGACAGATGGCCTTGAGGATATCGCCCCCCCTTCTGAATCCCCCGTCGATGAAAACGTCCATCTTGTCGAAAACCTCGGGGCAGAGCTTGTGCATCTCGAGGAGGATCAGGATGGATGGCGGAGAGAAGTCCAGGTTGCGACCGCCATGGTTGCTCACCATGATCCCGTCGACTCCGTGCTCCAGTGCGAGCTTCGCGTCCGCGGCACAGCCGATGCCTTTCAAGACAATCGGGAGGCTTGTGACGCTTCTGATCCACGCGATGTCCTTCCACGTCATGCCCTGGTCAATGTACCTCCCCATCAACCGCGTGAGACCGGCGCCTGTCTTGTCTTGCTTGGACGTCTCACCGGTCACGGGGTTCACGACGAGGCCGTCGTCGACCTTGACCCGCTCGTCAGACTCACGCTTGCCTCGGCCAGCGGCGTCGACGGTGACAAAAACGGCTTTGATGCCGAGTTTCTCCGCTTTCTGCAAGGCATCTCTCGACTTTGCTCTGTCGTAGTTCAGGTACAGCTGGAATAAAAAAGGGTACCCGGGCGCCTGCTGGACGATGTCCTGCAGGGGATGACTGGCGCTGGAAGAAACCTTTCAGAGTTAGGCGTTGTCGTCGCGCGCGCTGAGGGGTCAAATCCCGACTTACGATCTCCATGATGCCAGTAGATTGTGCCGCACGAGCCAAGGCCTTCTCTGCCTCGGGGTTGATCAACTTGGCAAGGCCGGTTGGGCTGATAAAAAGAGGAAACTGTAGGGGAACATTGAAGACGGTGCTGGACATGTCTACCGTGGTGACGTCCCTCATAACCCTGGGCTTGAACCAGATGCGCTTGAGCATTCCTTCGTTTGCATCTCTAGTCCAGCAGTCTGTGGCTGCGGTCGAGTAGAAGGCGAAAGCTTTGGGGGGCGCTGTCCTCGCAGCGGCTTCCTCGAAGTCGTATCTGAGCGGGGTGTTAGCCCGCAGGAAGCCATCCTCGATCGTTTCGGGCCGCTTACAGGTTGATTATTGCGGTCAATGGTGGCTTCTCGTCGTCACTGACCGCTGCCTTGGCTGGTTTCGCGACAGCCTGTGCCGCTCGCCATTCCTCGGTGAGGGTGCTCGGATCGAGGTTACCCTTGAAACATCCAGGCGAGAGGTTCTCTCGTATGGCGGAAAGAGAGTGAACTTCATTGTAGGCCGTTGTCGCATCCTTGCCAGCGTACTTGAGGATAACTGCGTTGATTCATGTTAGCTGCGTGAAGTAACATAGACTCTACTCGTGCTTAGGTGCTTACTGGACGGGCCGCCGGGATGGTCTTGGACAAATCCTGTCACATCCCAGACCTGCTGCTCCACGACTATCCAACAGTCACCAGCTTTGTTGTGCTCGAGAACCTGAGAAGCGGGGACCAGTTGCGCCAACCCCATTTTGTCGGAAGTGTCAGGGCGGTATGACTGCAGGGAAGGGAAGAGTCCTTTAGCCTTCTTGGGTTACAATAAGTGATTCTGAGGATTGCACAGGTTTGGGAGGGACAACGTCGAATTGTTGTGTTGTTGCTCCGAAGCACCGCCTTTACTTCTCGATCTGTCTTAACAGAGGCACGTTCGTCATCTTCGCTTTCCGCGTCTGCTATTCCCGAGGTTCTCGGAGCTATCCGAGAGTTGCCGCCCTCGGAAGACGACAGAGAGAGTATCAAAGGCTTAGTAAGGCCTCTCCTGCAACTGCTGCTGCAACTGCCTGCCCGCGCCTCGTCGGAAGGGCCGACTTGTGGGGCCGACCATCACTCCGACTCCGACTCCGGGGGCTGTGTGGTTCAAGGTGCCCCAGAAGCCGTCGACAGCCGATGAAAAGGATCCGCGTCTTTGTGTGACATCGGGTCGTCATTCATTGGCGGCGCTAGAATCTCGCTGGCCCTTGAGGCACAGTGACATGTGAGAAGTACATAGCTTTGCAGCATTGTCCCCAATGGTAGGGCTTTGGCAATCCAAAAGGAAAAATCAAGACTCCTACCTCTGAACCGTCACTATGGGCCTTGCAAAGACAGTCCAGACTCCTACAGTCACCTATGAGCAGCCCATTGGCCTATACATCGATGGCTCGTGGGTGCAAAGTGTCGAGGGAAAGACTTTCGAGACCGTCAACCCGTCTACCGAAGAACCTATCCTCAGCGTCCATGAGGCAGGACCTCAAGGTGAGCTACAAGTCAGAAGGGCCCTAATGCAATGGCTCCGAACTCTGACAGACCGCCTCCCCAGATATTGACCTCGCGGTAAAGGCAGCGCGCAATGCCTATGACAATGTCTGGTCACAGACACTGCCCTCGGAGCGTGGCGCTCTGTTGACCAAGCTTGCCGACCTCTTTCTTGAAAACATTGACGTCCTTTCTGCCATCGAGTCCCTTGACAACGGCAAAGCAGTGTCCATGGCCCGAGGAGACGTCCAGCTTGCTGCCAGTTGTTTGCGCTACTATGGCGGCTGGGCGGACAAGATCCACGGCAAGACCATCGACACTGACCCCGACACATTTAACTACACGCGCCACGAAGCTATCGGCGTCTGCGGACAGATCATCCCATGGAACTTTCCGGTCCTCATGTGGTCTTGGAAGATCGGCCCCGCGTTGGCTGCGGGGAATACAGTCGTCCTAAAGACTGCCGAGCAGACGCCGCTGTCTGGTCTTTTCGCCGCCCAGCTATGTCACCAGGCCGGTATTCCCGCGGGAGTTGTCAATGTCGTGTCCGGATTCGGCGCCGTTGCCGGATCTGCTATTGCCCGCCACATGGACATTGATAAGATCGCCTTCACGGGATCGACCGCTGTGGGGAGGCTGATTCTGGAAGCGGCAGCCAAATCCAACCTGAAGAAGGTGACGCTTGAGCTTGGCGGAAAGTCGCCAAATATCGTGTTCAATGACGCCGACCTCGACAAGGCCATTGCATGGGTCAACTTCGGCATCTTCTTCAACCACGGGCAATGCTGCTGCGCAGGGTCCCGAGTCTACGTGCAGTCCGGCATCTACGACAAGTTCATTGCAGCATTCAAGACTCGAGCAGAGCAGAACGTGGTGGGGGACCCTTTCGGCGCCGACACCTTCCAAGGGCCTCAGGTCAGTCAACTGCAATACGATCGAATCATGGAGTATATCCAGTCCGGGCATGATGAGGGCGCAACCCTCGAGACCGGCGGCAAACGCCACGGGGACAAGGGATTCTTCATCCAGCCCACCCTCTTCTCAGGCGTTTCTCCGGACATGAAGATCATGAAAGAGGAGATTTTCGGGCCTGTGTGTGTTGTTAGCAAGTTCGACACGGAAGAAGAGGTCATTCGCCTCGGCAATAAGAGCCTGTACGGCCTGGCAGCTGGTATTCACACTCAGGACATCCAGGTCGCCCTGAGGGTTGCCAACAAGCTAAAGGCAGGAACTGTCTGGGTGAACACCTACAATAATCTCAACGCCCAGGTTCCATTTGGCGGGTTCAAGGAGTCAGGAATCGGCCGGGAGCTTGGCAAGTATGCTCTCTCGAATTACACGCAGATCAAGTCAGTCCGGGTTAAGATTGCGGGGGGTACTACCGTATAGATATCAACGGCAAATATTCTATCAATTCTTATGAGAATTGGCACATAATGACGGCTGCACAATGGCAATTCGCTTCCATCTATGCGGTTGTATCCTGATACTTGATCGGAGTCTAGCAACAGATTCTTCGCAAGCTCCTTAAAAGAATGCATGGCATCCTCAAATCCTGTCAGTAAGAACCATTGTTCGAAATGGACTCTAAGGTGAAGATTGAACTACGGGATGATTCCCGACGACAAATGCATGAATTGGTCTATCTGCGAAGCTTTACTGCCTCCGTCATCGAAGCTCCCTCCATGACGGCCAGCGTGCAGGCCATCTCTGCCTCCAACATCTCCTCCGCCAGTTTTAGCGTCTCCTCCGCGAGTTCTTTGGGAACGCTCACGACCCCATTCAAGTCGCCAACGAGGATATCTCCCGGCTGAATAATCAGCGCGGCAGTCCCCTGCTGGATCGAAACGGGTTTGTTTGTCTAGTAAATCCTCAGCCCAAGGCTCTTGGAACATTACCCGTTATGTTGGACGTTCTTACCTCGCTGACATAGTAGTCTCCGTGGGGGGGAGGGGGAGCCACGCCCCTGGCAAAGACCTTCATCATTATCAATGAGCTTGTTCAAAAGACTGGAATCGTGCTGGGTGATGTCATCGCGTACTGGGTACTTCAACTCCCGAAGCTCTTCCAAGTCCCTGATGCAACCGTCGACGATTGTGCCTGCGACACCAAGCGCCTGCGCTCTCCGGGTAGTCAGTCCGCCCCAGCACGCGCGGATTCCGCCTTCGGGACCTGAAATGAGAATGACGCTCCCCTTTGGAGCATCATCAACCTTTCCTCGTGAGCAAGCATTTCGCGTTTAGGCCTTGAATTGTCCTCACAAAATGTCCCCGTGGGGAAGGTTTGGTCCCGGCCTCATCAACCTTCGAGTACTGGACGGTGTAAGCCGGGCCTGATATTTTCGTTGTGCCAGCCTGCTGCTCGGGTGACCACAGCTTCAACGAGGGCAAAATTCCACCATTGGGAACGCCCAGTTTGAGCAAAGCATCTGCGATGTCGCAGCTGGAATAAGTCAATACTTGTGCCCCCCGGTGCCCTGTAAGTTGTGGTGATTACCATACCTAGTGAACTTGGCAAAGGCTGCAGCGGAGGTATTCAGCGCTATGTTGGACATTTGGACTCGAAATCAGTAGTAAAAGCTGGAGATGTAGGCTATGATGGAGTTGAGATCAGGGTTCGTCTTGATGTGAGGCCAGATGAAGAAAGGAGGACCGACTCGTCGCACCCGTACACTGGACGGACGGCACCCGGTCAAGTCCGAAAGTATCCGAGGGTTTCCGACCCCGCGCCCGACTTCTCCACGACATCGCCGCCTCGCGTGCCCTGTTGTTCCGTCGTTCCCCCTTCATCCCTTCCTGTCCACTTCCCGACTCACTCGAGTTTCCGCCTCGTTCTTCTCGCGCTGGCTGCACCCACAATTCGAAGTTCGCATCTGGCCTGAGTCGGCTATCCCCGGCACCATCCCTCCCTTGTCAGACTCCCTCTCGCGCTGCCAAGATGCCTGCGTCCCACGAGAATCCGTCCGACAGCTACCACCGTGCCTACAAGGCATGTCTCGCGTGTCGCCAGCGAAAGAGTCGGTGCGAGGTTGATGACTCTTGGGTGTCTGGAAAGCCCTGCAGGCGCTGCAAGCGCCAAATGAAGGAATGCATCTTCCCAGCCGAGAGGATGGCCGCGAGGTCCAGTCCCAGGAGGTTTTCGGAGACCCGCCAGCAGCATCCCGCGGCGGGCGCCGATGAGTCCAGTACTACGGAAGACACTGGCTTTGACGTCGGCGGCGAGGCCCATGACCAGGGGCTTGCCTCCCTCGTTGCTGCCGCGGCTCAAGTACCCTACAGCGACACGACCCAGCCCGAGCTTGGTCAGCCTTCCGATGGAGACCTGGGCGACTCGGTCATGCGCACGATGATATCGAGCGGCAGCGATGCGCTGCAGGTGTTGTTCGACCCTGTCAGGCATGGGCGACAGCCTTCGTCGGCAACCGCCACATCCCCACATACCGTCAGGGTTCCTGGGAGAACTTCCCCTATTCACGAGGTGTGGAATGCGTGTCGCTTCGTCAAGCAAGGGTGGTTCTCCGCTGAAGAAGCCATCTTCTACGTTGACCGGTAGGCAATGTCTCCGGACCAGGCCAAGCAGGCCAGCTGACACGCGCGAAACAGTTTCTTCCAGCACTGCCAGCCACAGTCTCCCATCTTAACGGAGTTCTACTCCAAGCACGAGAACCACTACCAGCTGATCTCGTCTGAACCGCTTCTATGCTGCGCAATTCTTGCCATCTCCGCAAGGTATCACAGTCTTCCGTGTATGGGCGGTAGCATGCGGAGCTTCTTCATACACGAAAGACTTTGGGCACACGTCCAGCACTTGATCCTGCGCGTTCTCCTCGGCCAGGAGAAGAACTCCAAAGGCAAGACAAGAACTCTTGGTACCGTTGAATCCTTTCTGCTCTTGACTGAGTGGTATCCCCGGTCCCTGGCCTTTCCGCCGCCCATCGACGGGTGGGACTCGGACCTTCTCGTACATTGGACCGAGAACCGCAACGATGTGCCCGTTGATCCCGCAACCGCTGCCCGCGGTAGATGGCTGGAAGATGTCATCAGTCCAGCAAAGCGAATAGGCCACATGTCCTGGATGATGATTAGTTCCGCGGTCTCGCTGGCCTGTGAGCTGGGTGTATTTGACGAGATCAATCAGGGTGCATCTGCCGGTTCATCATCAGCCGTGGACGTGTCGCAGCCGGATCGCCATTTGCGGCTGCGCAATCTGCTATATCTCTACGCAGAGCAGATTTCTTTGCAGCACGGGCGACAGTCTGTTCTCCCTCAGGGAATCAGCCATCAGGTGCTTCGAAACCCCGCCCCGCTACGGGAGTTCGGTGATCTGAATCCTTTCATATCCGCGTGGATTGATCTCACCCAGCTCACGCGCGTCATGATGGAGACGCTCTATGTATCTGCATCCCACACATCTCAGCTGCTGAAGAGCGGGAGATACGTGAATCTCATTGAGCACTTTCGGCCGATGCTTTCGTCCTGGTGGGACAAGCATGTCGGCAATGCTTCGCCGAGCGGTAAGCTATTTGGACAGCGCCTCCGAGAAAGCTCACTGACATGCTGACTATTTTTCCTCGCAGGCCTTGGCTCGTACTACAGCTTTCTCTCCGTGGAGTATTATAGCACCAGGCTGTACTGTCACTCGCTTTGTCTGCAAGCGATCATCGAGAGAAGTTACACCAAAGTGGCGAACGGCTCAGCCCCGTCGTACACACTTGGAGCAGCCTGCGACGCAAACGACTACCAGTTTGTGGAAGAGGTGGTGAGCAGCAGCAGCAAAATCCTCATGATCACCGTGCAGATGGCGGAGAATCAGATGCTGCAACACGCTCCCGCGCGGACCATGCAGCGTATCATCGCGGGCTCCATCTTCTTACTCAAAGGCCTGGGCATCGGTGTCGATGCGGTGCGTCTCCAGTCATCCTTAGAACTCCTGCAGCGAGCCATCTCGGCGCTCCGTTCCAGCGCTGTCGACGAAATGCAGTTAGGCCTACGCTATGCCACGCTTCTCGACATGCATCTCAGCCGGCTGCGAAGAGGCTTTGTCTCATCAGCGTATCCCCCGGGGATGCCTTACCAAAGCGGGACCGATGGCACGGCTGGCATGCTAGAGTCAACACTGGAAGGGTTTGAGTCGAATTTGAACGATTGGGTGAGTCTGCCCCTGGACACGGCGTTCCCAGCCGCGAACACGGTTGATGTGCAAGGATTTTCAACTATTTATGATCAAGACCTTGATTTCCTATGGAATCTGGACTTTGAAAGTTAGTCGAGCCTTCATGTGAGGCACTTTGCCGATTGCATGCGGGCGATTTCGGACGTGCGCCCACGCGGATATCGACGGACCCCGGCCGTCAGTCAGAGCGTGCGATATCCATGACTTTAATTAATCAAAGGAACACTTGCTTCTTCCCCTCTCTCTTTTAAGCGGTGACTATCACTGTCAGAGACATGTTCCTTCGTTGTCTCCATCGCTATCCGCCGACCATTACTCAACTCGTCACACCGCTCCAGCAGCACAGCATCCACAAACACCATTGTCGACCGAAATATCTACATTCTTCCCGATCCACACCCAAGATGGATTCCCCGAAAGTTTACGGATACGTCTTCAGCAACAAGTGCCGCATCACGCACGGCGAGGGCGCCTTGATCAAGAAGCCCTTCGAAGACATGGACGTCACCATGACCCAGCTTACGGCCGGCAGTGCCAAGGGCTTTTCTGGACAGCTCGGGGTTATCGAGTTCAATACGGAAACTCGTCTTCCTCGTCATATCCACATGGACTTTGAGCAAAAGGTCCTGACTGACGAGCGAATCCTCGTCCTTCACGGCGTCGGGATGGTGGAGATCGCGGGCCAAATCTACGTTGTCGCCCCAGGATCCCTTGTCGATGCCATCGGCGGTGTCCCCCACACTTGGACTGCCTGTCCACCCGGTGTCCGTCTTCCGGACGGGTCGGTCTCTTCGGGAACCTTCACCATGGTGTACGAGTACGAGCTTCCCACAAACTTTTTCCCCACCGCCTCCACCGAGTGCATCACCGACGTGGCCGAGTACAAGGCCTTTACGGGGAACTATGACGAGATCAGGTTTCCAAAGCTCAATGCCCAGGAGGTTGTCGAAAAAGCCCAGATTGTTTTCCATCATGAGCTCACCCATGTGACGTTGGCTTGAATTCGGAACATCGACACGAAGCAGAACAAGGACTATGGGGACCGTGTGTTTTAATGTAAATAGCATCAAATACATTCCTCTAGTAAGAGTAGCTTCAACCATGCCTAGATGACTTCTAAGAGGATTTCATTGCTTCTGCTCGCGTCCTCCTCTAATCGTGTAACAGCCTATCTGTACGTGCGGGCACTTCGAAATTTTCAAAGGTCAGGGAAATACTTTCGATCGAGATCAAATCCAGACACATCCTTCGTCTTCCACACCGTAGGAGGCTTCCTCAGCAGCTTCTCGTCGGTGACACTCTTGATGAGCTCTACAAAGTGCGGTTCCGCCATGTGGCGATTTGTCGCCTCCTCCGATGAGTAGCTAAGCCGGATGTTATTTTTGTCCTTGAGCAAACCTGAAAAGCAACTCACGTTTCAAAGAGACAAAATTCGGGCTCGCTCGTTTTGATCTGCTCGGTCAACAGGAAGCGCCGAGCATAGTCCTCTCGCTGATGAACCGATGAGCACTGGTTTTGAAGCAGCTGGCGGACCTTTGTGATTTCAAGGTTCGAAAGTTAGCCCCGGGCCGCAGCCATTATGTATATGGCCTAGGCGGTGAATTGTCTTACCCTTTCAGTCTTGCCAGGAAGGGGTGTAAACACCGCAACAATATGAATAGGGGCCATCTCGATAAGTGCCAGCTGTAGGGTGGGCGTCTGGTGGTAGAGGTCTTTCTGGGTGATCTATGGACTGGCTCACACGAGACGCTCGTTAAATATGTTACTTGTGTTGTAAAGGCATGATAAGACGGAGTCGCGGATATGGGCATCCCTAACCAGGACAGCCACAGGCCCCGGGCCCGAATGTCGGATACCGACGGCGGATGTGTCGAGGAGGGGAAAGGGAATGGCCGGTGCAGGCGCAGGTTTAATGGAGATCAGAAGCAAACTCGCGATTGTAGTGTTATTGGTAAGGACTTGATGATAGCTTAAGCCCTGGTAGCTTTCGATAGATCCTCGGCACGGGGCTCGGGTGGAACTGTCTCCGGGACGACATCCGCGGTGACATGACGGAATTGTTGGGTTTGGCAAGACGGAATAAGTCTTGCAGCATCATGTTCTCCGGGCAGTTAAATAATTCAATAAGTTTAAACACGATAAATACATGAAATCCCCCAAGATCATATCTTACTCTTCAGCATGGCAGCGGGAGTAATCAATGGATCATACGCGGCGAGGCTGAGGGTATCAGAAGGCACACTCGCTGAGTGAGTTGCCAGGCTTGATGTCTCCACCATGTCGGGTGTCAGCTCTCCGACATTTCGGGCACCCAGCAGCCGCATTACCATAATAATCTCGTCTTTGAGCAGCTGCATTGCCTTGTCGACTCCCTCGAGGCCGTACGCAGACATGGCATACAAGAACGGTCGGGAGATCCCAACGCCGCGAGCTCCCAGGCACAGGGCCTTGATTACGTCCGTGCCTCGGCGGACTCCTCCGTCGATGTAAATTTCAATCTTGTCCTGCAGGCCCGCCCTTCGAAGGAGTGGCATGACTCTGGCAAGGACCTCGATTCCAGACGGGGCAAAGTCCAGCTGTCGACCGCCGTGGTTTGACAGGACGACTCCCTGCACGCCCGCGTCGATGGCGCGGAAAACGTCATCCGCTCTCTGGATCCCCTTGAGAACAATAGGCATCGATGTAATGCTCTGGAACCACTGAATATCCTTCCAACTGAGGCTGGGATCGATGAAGCTGGAGATCGCTCTGGCCGCACCCTGCGACCGATCGGACTCGCCACTAGTTTTGATGTCCGTTCCGGGCCCCTCAAATTTGGTCCGAAGATCCTTCTCCCGCCTTCCGAGCTGGGGAGCATCGACGGTGATAAAAAGAGCTTTGCAGCCCCTGGTCTCTGCATGTTGGACGATCTTCCGAGTAACCTCCCTGTCTTTGTTGACATAAAGCTGAAGCCACTGGATCTGATCGACCTCCTTAGCATCAATGATCTCGTCGAAGCTGCAAGACGCCAGGGTCGGTATCATCTGAATGATATTATGCCTGCCAGATCCCTTGGTCAACAGCACCTCTCCCTCAGGATGCCCCAACTTCCCCAAGGCGGCGGCGGAGACGTAGAAAGGAGCGTCACATCTGTCGCCGAGCATAAGAGTCCCAATGTCCACTTCCTCGACGTCAACCAGAACCCTTGGATGGAACCAGATGCGGTGGAAAGCGCTGTGGTTTTCCCTCATCGTGATTTCGTCGTCCGCCCCTGAACTGTAGTACGCCCACGCAGACTTCTTGAGAATATCTCTTGCAACACTCTCAAAGTCCAAAAGATTGTAACAGGCCTCGATGGGCGGCTTCTGTGCGATTCGCCTCTGCCGCTCACCTTCTTCCGGGGACATGTCGACCGATGCTTCAGCCTGTACCGTGCTCATGTCGACGGGCCCAAGGTGCTTGTCGAGTGGCAAATACTTGTCGAGAGTGTCCCTGGGATGTATGGGCTCATACTCCTCGGTGGCGTCCTTCCCGCCATATTTGAGGATGATCTTTGCTCCGCCAGGGTGATCTGTTGGTAACAAGTCAGTATCTAACCGTAGCACGTACGAGGAGCTACTGACCTGAAAGAAAATCAGTCACATCATAGACGTTGCCGTGAACAATGACCCAGCATGAGTCCCGGGTGTTGTGCTTGGCGACTGTCGCTCCCGTCAGGAAAGAGGTTGGTTTGGCGGTCATGCTGGCGGTGGCTGACGGTCTGGAGGCTCTAGGAAGAGGACTGAAGTGCTCCCCTTCCTTACCAACATTGTATTTCAACCCACCAGATGGACAGAATTGTGAAGCCTCACGTCTCTAGAATCCGAGGAAACTGGGAGACCCACCGCGGAGGTTATCGAGGACAAACCACAGGGCTCAGTCCTGTCGTGGG
Organism: Furcasterigmium furcatum; assembly: GCA_001599815.1. NCBI lineage: Eukaryota > Fungi > Ascomycota > Sordariomycetes > Glomerellales > Plectosphaerellaceae > Furcasterigmium > Furcasterigmium furcatum. The sequence continues at coordinate 522,857 of BCIA01000004.1, forward strand.
GTGGCCACACTTGCACGCGAACTCCGGATACAGGTTAGGGGCGGATGCCGACTGTTACCCAAACAAGCCGACTTGAGGCGCTTCCGCGACTATCATTCAGCGTCGGATATCGTTGGAAGCACCCGGGAAGCATCGCAGCCGTCCCACTCCGCGACCCAAATCCGAGGGCGGATCAACGGATTCAATGGTGCCTCGCATTGGCCGAAACCAGAACCCTTGACATTTCACAACCACAGCATCAGTGTCCATTCGATGCACGGAAAGTCCGGGGTAAGACTTGGTGCCAACCCCACTGGAAGTAGACTTTCCCAATCAAACAGCACTTTTTGACCATCCCAAATACTTGGAACGTTATTGGACACAGCTCCTCCGGTAAGGAGTAGTCTGATCGGAAGCTCACTACCTAGCATAGTAGTTGAAGGAGGAACGAGGTGCCTCGACCCCGCAGCCGGTGCGCTGTAATACCTGGGGCCCCGCGGGGACGTAGACCCCGAGCTACCTACTAATCGCTCTTTATAAGAACCGTCTTCACCCTGCCTCGCTCGGCCACCCATCCCATAAACCTATCCGTCGTTGTGTCTCAACAAAATTCTCGTTTTCGGCACAGAATCATCAGTGTTCAACATTGTCTGTGCGACTTCTCACCATGGCTGCACGTGAACCACACCAAGCCCCAGGCCGCCATAGTGCCGAGCCAGCAGAGTTCCCAGCGACGCACGGGGATGACACCAAAGAGGGTGCAACTATTGAGCACTCCAACGGTCAGAAAACCGAGGAGGATGCCATTCCCTCTGTCGATGGCCCGATGGAAGCCCTCGGCATTCCCAACTGGCGAGAGTTGGAGAAGAAGCTCGTCTGGCGACTGGACGTGACCCTCATGCCCATGCTCTGGGTGCTGTACTTGTTCAACTACTTGGACCGTTCTTCCATCGCGTATGACACCTCAATCTGCTTCTATGCGATAGTCACACTAACAAGGAGAATAGACAAGCCAGACTTGGTAGTCTGGAGGAAGACCTGAACCTCAAGGATGGTGAATTCCAGACTGCAGTCTCCGTTCTCGTCATTGGGTATGAACCAAGCGTCACTATTTACCAATCTTGCAATTCCACTGACACATGTCCAGCTACGTTCTGGCCCAGATTCCGTCCAATATGGTCCTGCCATACGTTCGCCCGAGTCTATACCTTCCCGGATGCGCCATTGTTTGGTCAGGAGTCTCGGCCGCCACAGCTGGTGTGCACAACTTCCAGGGCCTTCTGGCAGTTCGCATTCTCCTTGGAATCTGCGAGGCTCCTCTGCTTCCTGGTGTAAGTATTACCTCTCTATCCCTTCCCCCTTGGGCATGTCAAAGGCCTGGGATCTAACGCCGTTCTCAGGCTGTTTACCTTATGTCTTGCTGGTACACCCGAAAGGAAATGGCGGTCCGCACTGCCTTCCTTTACACCGGGCTCGTGCTGGCCATGGCGTCCTCCGGTCTTATCGCTGCCGGGGTCTTTGCCGGCCTTGACGGGGCCCGCGGAATCTCAGACTGGCAGTGGCTTTTTATTCTTCTGGCTGTCATTGGCGCATTCTTCGGACTCATTGCAATGATCCTGCTGCCGGATTATCCCGATTCGGCAACCGGATCTGCTCGCTGGACGATGACCGAGGATATGCGTCGCGTCGCCGTCGCCAGGATGCTTGCCGATCGGGTATCCCTTCCTCCTGCTGAAAAGGAAGGAATCTGGTACGGCCTCGGCATGGCGTTGGTCGACTACAAACTCTGGATCTACGTCGCGATCAACATCTCAATGTCCGCGGCGTATGGTTTCCTCAACTTCTTCCCTTCTATTGTCCGCGGGTTTGGATTCGAGTCCCGTACGACAACCCTCCTCCTGACAGCGCCGCCCTATCTCTTTTCTGCTATCGTTAGTCTTTTGAACGCCTGGTCATCCGACCACCGCCGGGAGCGCGGCTTTCACATGTCGATCCCTATTGGCATCGCTGTCGTTGGCTACATCGTTTGCTGTGCTACTGGCAACGTGCCGGCTCGGTATGCGGCCAGCTTTCTCTATATCGGCGGGATGTTCTGCGCCAACCCCATGATCAACACCTGGCTGGTCACCACCCTCGGACGGACCCCGGAGAAGAGAGCAACTGCAATCCCTATTGTCAACGTCTTGGGGCAAATCGGCAACTTGATTGCACCTTACTTCTTCCCCGATCGGGATGAGCCTCGCTATCTCATGGCATTCCTCCTCATGATGGGGTTCGGGTGCGTCGCAATTGGTTTCATCTTGCTCCTGAAGTGGTGCCTTTACAAGAGCAACAAGAAGCTTCGCGAAGATGCCCAGAGGGACGGAATCGCGTTCCAGCCCTACATTCTTTAGGATCAATCTTGTATTTGCCTGGATGGTCTTGGAGCGACCGAACGATCTGGTACCCGAAACGTGCTGTTTCGCCCGACAATACTCACGTACCCTGGATGTGTAAAGGAACTGATTGGGACTTCGCAGGCGGGAGTGGCTACGTACTTGCTTGGTTACCATTGAGATTTGCCTGAATGATATGAGTTTGATCCCGCATCTGACAAGCCATGCTTCATCTGCTGTAGGAACAGGATGACCATATTGTTCCTTAATCCTCACATTTGCCAATTCCCAAGATGCCTACCTGCACATATCGCCTCCATGATCATCTGATGGCCGACGCACCACTCGCTACTAGGCGAGGGTTTCCCGCTGTATCCGTGCCACTTATGATGAATGCCAGAACCAACTTTGATCAATTTGCCAGACAGACGGCCCGAATCCGGTGTCAGATTATTGAATCGATCAGTGTCGTCCCCGAACAGCAGGTGAGGTTTCGTGTCGACGTAGGAGCTGATGATCCGAGTCCAACCAGCCGCCGGTTGGGGGTCGTGGGTCATCGGACTCGGGACCCGGTCGGATACCGTCGGAATTCCTCGGCAGGTGGGGCGCCACAGACTTGCCGGCTCACACTCTCGGTTGAACGTCATGGGCTGTGAGATTCGCGGTTTCCATCATTTGGTCAGGCGTGGGTATCTAGGTAGCTTCGGACAGCTGATGTCGCCTCCCCGCGTCGGCTGTTCCACTGCCAGCCTTGGACTCAAAGTCCTCTTCAGCCAGTACTCTAGGAGCATGGCAGCGGGAGCTCGGAGGCGTCCTCGGTGCCCGCTATCCCGAACATCGGATCGGGACTTTATACTCCGTTCCTATATTTCTTCATCAGTCTACCATTGAAACTAAGCAAGAAGGCTGTCTGCGATTCTAGCTCAGTGTTGGTCGACCTGATCTGGAGGCCGATGCCACATCTCTCTGCCACTATTTTGATCCAAGACGATTCGGGTTGACTCAGTCGCGGCAACCTCAGATCACGCTTTTCAGCAAGATGGATGCAAGCCTGGTAGCCGACTTCGAGCATCAGTTGTTGGCATATTCCAAATTCTTCCAGTCACCACATACGCGTGGCAACTTGACCACACCTCGCGGCGGTCATGGAACCACGGAAGACTGCAGTCCACAGAGCACAGAATCCGCCGGTACTTCGAGTCAGGACCTTGACCCCACGCAGGGGTAACCCTACTAACATGATGGTTTTCAGATGCGAGCGAGCAAAGAGCCGGTACGAGCGGTTTGTCTGCGGGGCCTCAGAGCTCTACGCGGACGAAGCGCGCCGCGAGGCAACGTCGGGCCAACCAGGCCTGCTTCAGCTGTCGCGCCCGTAAAGTCAGATGCGATGTCACAACAAGATCACCCTGCAATAACTGTGTTTGGGACAATGTGGATTGCATCGTTCAGGAAAACCGAAGAAAATTGTGAGCAGCCACACGTCCCCCTCCAACAGTGGACATCCATCTGGATGTGTACTATTTGTGAGAGTGAGCTTGCTTCTGATACTGCAGAAACAGACAGTCATCGGACCGAGCCACAAGGAAACCCCAAACAGACCCGAAAGCCAAAGGGCCGACGCCAACGGATGTTCGTGCGGCTCCAACCGCGACCACCGCGCCTCCCACGACCAATGACGCCTCAACAGCATCTGTTCTCCGTCGGCGACCGTCAAGCGGACCACGACAACTCGCCGAGCAACCACCCAGCATCAACATCTGCGAGCACGCATCTCGCATGGCGTCGTCTCTGGACAGCATCATACTGGAGGGAATCTTGCCCACCACCAGCGTGACCATCATCCTGCCCGCGGTCATCATCCAGCTTCTTCATCTGAAGAGCCCGGATCCCAAGGCCCGCGAAAACGCGGCCCACGGTTTCCGCTCGTGCCTGAACATGATCAGGAAGCTCCGGGACCTCTACGCCGGAGGAGACTATGCAACTGGGCTTCTCGAGGCCGCCCTGCGCCTCGCAACAGACGAGATGAAAAAGGTCCAAACCAGTGCAGATCGGCAGCAACCCGCCGGGACTCAGCGCAGCAAGAAGACCAGCAAACCAGAGGCAAAACGCGGCGATACGACACCACCCAAGGCCACCGAGAAAGGCAGCAGTCACCCGCAGCACTTGGGACACGCTGTCAGCACCATGGATCTGACCTTGTCTTTGACCAGGGACCTGACCCAGCTGTCGAATGACGTGGAGACAGCTTTCTTGCAGAACATGCCGAAACCGCCGAGCACGGATGGGTCCGACTTCGCATCTTGGGACATTTCAGACACTGAGATTGAGAAGCTGCTGGGCAGCGAACCACGCGTGGATGCCGACCACGATTTTGCCATGTCGGAGCTGTTACGATCCATGGTCCCCGTGTCCCTCCCAGAAGAGGAAGTGGAGGAGGAGGATCAACAGATGGCCTTCAACTGACATGACCGAGGTCAATTTGTAGATATGCTACATAAGTTGGCGTCAAGCCTGCGTTCAGATGAAAGGATATGTGCTCCGTGCAGCTCTTGAACAAGGGTCATGAGCCGATCTTGATTCCCCCATCCACCAGAGAACGCTCCATGCCGTGCCCAAACTGCCGATCTGGCCATCGCGTCCTCGTCATCTGACAGGGATCGGAGTTTGTCTGTTTTCTCCGACTTCCCCGCATCGGCAGGGCAGCTCCAACGGACAAAAGGCGCCAAGTGCGACTTACAGGCCCTTCAGTCGCTGTAAGTGAGGAGAAGTGGCCCCGTCGCGGGGTCGAATTGGGGGTCTTGGTGGCCACGCGCATCGGCGAAGAGCTGTCAATGGCGAAGTGAACCGCGACGAGCTTCCTCATCTGCAACAATGCCGCGCTGCTGGACCGGCGTGGCGTTGCCGTTTGACGTGCTCAAATAGCCAGGAGGGCCCCCTCATCGTCCGGGTCAGAATCTTTTCCCTCCACATTCCCCGTCAAGACCAATTGACTCCCCCTCGAGACCATGCCTCAGAACGAGCTCATCCCGTCCTCCTGGACACCTGCTGCTGCTGGCCAGGAGAGTGACAATGCTCCATCCGTTCACTTGACGTCCGCAAGCGACGGGACGCCTTTTCAGTTCTCTTTCGAGGCCGTCCGGCCAAATGTCTTCAGAACCACTTACACCTCCGAGAGCCATCCGCTGCCACCGCACCCGAGCGTGCCACTCGCCGAGACGAAGCTGAGCGGCGTGAGCCCCTCGGTGACCTCAACAGGCGCGAGCAAGAAGATCCAGATCGGGGACATCTACGCCACGGTTGACTACTCTGGCGAGACCCCTCACCTCGCCGTGGGATTCGAAGACCAGGAGAAGCCGATCCTCCAAGATGTCCCGAACCGCGCGTATACGGTCGACGGACCTGGCGTTGCCCACTACACCCGCTACAACCGCGGAACGCTCCACGTCGGTCTGGGAGAGAAGGCCGCGCCCATGAACCTCTCCGGCCGCCGCTTCGAGCTCTCCGCGACGGACAGCTTCGGATACGATGTCTACCGCACCGATCCGCTATACAAGAACATCCCCCTCCTCATCAACGCCACCCCGCAGGGCTGCGTCGCGACGTTCTCGACCACTCATACTCGCGGAGAGTACTCCGTCGGCTCCGAGATGGACGGCATGTGGGGGTTCTACAAGGTCTACCGCCAGGACTTTGGCGGTCTGGAGGAGTACATCATCGTCGGCAAGACCCTGAAGGACATTGTCACTACCTACGCCGACCTCGCCGGGTACCCCCTGTTGGTGCCCCGCTGGGCCTTTGGCTACCTCTCCGGTGGCATGAAGTACTCCATGCTTGACGAGCCGCCGGCGAACGAGGCGCTCCTGGAACTCGCCCGGAAGATGAAGGAGCACGACATCCCGTGCTCGGCGTACCAGATGTCCTCCGGCTACACCGTGGCCGAGCAGCCCCCCAAGACCCGCAACGTCTTCACGTGGAACCGCCACCGCTTCCCCGACCCCGAGGGCTGGATCCAGGAGTACCACAAGATGGGCATGCGCCTGATCGCGAACATCAAGCCCTACCTCATCCACACCCACCCGGAGTACCAGAAGCTCAAGGCCGCCGGCGGTCTCTTCACCGATCCCCGCACCAAGAAGCCCGCCGTGACCAAGCTCTGGAGCGCCGGCGGCGGAGAGAGCGACGACGGCGGCCACATCGACTTCACGTCGGAGGCCGGCTTCAACTGGTGGTACAACGGCGTCAAGACGCTGGCCGAGCAGGGCATCGACTGCATGTGGAACGACAACAACGAGTACACCATCACGGACGACAACTGGGAGTGCGCGCTCGACCAGTCCTCCCTCAAGGTCCCCGAGGGCCTGGAGAAGAGGCCCCAGGTCGGCCTCTGGGGCCGCAGCCTGCACACGGAGCTCCACGGCAAGGCGTCCCACGACGCCCTGCTCGCGGTGAACCCGGACCAGCGCCCGTTCGTGCTGACCCGCAGCGCGACGGCCGGCACGATGCGCTACGCCTGCAGCACCTGGAGCGGCGACAACACGACGAGCTGGCCGGGCATGAAGGGCGCCAACGCGCTGTCCCTCAACGCCGGCTTCAGCCTGCTTCACTGCTACGGCCACGACATCGGCGGCTTCGAGGGCCCCCAGCCGACCCCCGAGCTGCTCCTCCGCTGGGTGCAGCTGGGCATCTACTCGCCGCGCTTCGCCATCAACTGCTTCAAGACGGGCGCGGACAACAGCGTCGGCGACGTCATCGAGCCCTGGATGTACCCGTCGATCACGCACCTCGTGCGCAAGACCATCAAGCGCCGCTACGCCCTGATCCCTTACATCTACTCGCTCATGCTGGAGAGCCACCAGAGCGCTACGCCGCCGCAGCGCTGGACGGGCTGGGGCTACGAGTCGGACCCCGAGGTGTGGACGCCCGCCATCACCGACGGCGAGACGCAGTACTTCCTCGGCGACGCGCTGCTCATCGGCGGCGTGTACGAGCCCGGCGCCAACACGGGGCGCGTGTACCTCCCCAAGGCGTCCGACGATGACGAGGGCTTCGTCAACACCAACGCGCCCTACCAGCACTTCGCGGCGGGCCAGTGGGTGGACGTCGACGCCGAGTGGCACGGCTCGGGCATCCCCGTGCTCGCCAAGGTCGGCGCCGCGGTCGCCGTCGGCAGGGACGTGCAGGTGCTGTCGCCGGGCGAGAAGGAGAACGTCGCGGACCTGCCGCTCGACGACTACCGTGCGGTGGAGATCTTCCCGCCCGAGAAGGCGTCCAAGGGTAGCAGGTGGCACGAGACGACGTGGTTCGAGGACGACGGCGTGTCTGTCGTGACGAAGAACAAGGTGTCGTCGTACACCATTGCGTACACGGCGACGGAGGAGGAGATCAAGGTCCGGTTCTCGAGGAGCGAGACGTCTGGGTTCGTGGCGCCGTGGAAGAGTCTGGTGGTGATCCTGCCCCCTGGCGATGAGAGGCGGGTTGTTGGCGAGGATGGAAAGGAGGTCAAGGGGCTTGGGGTTGATGAGACGGGGAGGCCGCGGTTCGAGTTGAGTTGAGCCATGCGTCGTAGATGATAGATGTAGAAGTTGCCGTGTTTTATGAACGAGCAGATATTCCACCTCGATGTCAACTTGGTGAATGTGTTGAAGGGTGATGGTGGACTTTGGCTCAGTCTGGAGTTGATCCCCTGGAGTTGATCCCCTGGAGTTGATCCCCTGGAGTTGATCCCCTGGAGTTTCCTTCTGTCTTCAGGGAGACTGAGTGATCATATCTTAATCCAGAATTCAGATTCAATGGCCAGCATCATGCATACGAAGACTGATGGAGAATGTTCTCTGATGGTCCACGTCCTCTGATGTCTGTGATGCCCGAAACCGAGGGACCCGAGTGCTCGGGTTTGACAAATTGCCGGCGACATGCGTGTCGCCTTGGCACGACCCCCTTTTCTGCCCCTTTTGGTCATCTCTGGATCCGAGGGCCACAGTGGAGGCCGTGCAATCTAATCTGCCACTGCAGCCCAGTGCACCGCTGACTAACCAGCTCCCTCCCATCATAGCGGGACCCCGGATTCGCGGAGTGGACGACGACACGCAATTCGGCCGCCGCTGGAAACAGTTCCATGTGTCGTCGAGTCCTTCCATTACACCATCCAACCAACACTCCCGAGCCATCAACCACGCCGCCGCCGCCAGCGACCACCGCATCGCTGCGATCTAGACGTCCTCCCTTCTGATGTTGCCTCCTTCCCTGCACATAGTGCGCGCGTATTCCTTTTCTCCATAATCACGGCACGCGACCTGGCCCGGCTCCTTTCTCCCTCCATACTACTCTGCAACTTCCCTTATCTTCAGAACCCCCTGAGTCTTGACCATAGTCTCTCTTTAATGGCTGCAACGCTGCGATACATTCCAACACTCCCTTAACGACTCCCCTGATACCCCGGCGATTCACATCGCCATGCCGAACGATAGAGGGCACCGCTACGATGCGGTCCCGCCCATCCCGAGCTACGACGAGGCCATCGCCAACGGAGGCCCGACACAATGGCCGCCCGCCTCCCCCGCCGACGAGCGCAACCAATCCGAATCTCAATCCCTCCTCTTCTCCAGCGAAAACGCACCTTCATCCTCACGGCGCGGATACCGACGGCCGACGGTGGAATCAGACGACGAACTCAGCCTGTTAAGCAGCGATGACGACGGCGACGAGAGATACGTGCGCGGCGAGATGCAGGAGCTGGAGATCGGCGAGCCGGAGAGCGGATCCAGATCAATATGGGGGAAGAGGATACCCTTCTCGCTGAGGCTATCCCGATTCAAATGGAACTGGTTCCCGGGGCTCAGGAGGACGATCCAGCTCCCCTCCGGCCCGAGCCCCTCGGCGGCAGAAGGCGGCGGCGAAGGCGAGACGACGACGCCGCGGAGACGCTTCACGTGGCCGAAAATCAACTTCGAGGGCTTCAACGGCAGGACGGTGGCCCTCGTCATTGCCCGGGTCATGGCCATCACCATCGTCCTCGGCTTCCTCTACATCGTCTTCGTCAGCGACGTCTTCGACGCCATGGCGAGGCGCTTTGGCACGGGCCTGCGATTCAACCCCGACGAGGTCCGCCGGTGGGTGCAGGGCCACATCGAGCCGAGGGGCATGCAAGCCTGCGTCCGCATCTACAACGAGTACGCCCATCTGGCAGGCACCGAGGGCGACTACGCCCTGGCGAGGGACATGCAGTCCATGTTCGAGAAGGCCAAGATGGAGACCATTCACCTCGAGGAGTTCTACGCGTACCTCAACTACCCCAAGGCCGGCGGGCGCGCCGTGGAGCTGCTCGACGGGGCCGGCAAGACGAAGTGGAAGGCGCATCTCGAGGAGACGGACCCCCACACCGAGAAGTCGGGCGTGCAGACCAAGGTGTTCCATGCCCTCTCCAAGGCCGGAGACGTCAAGGGCCCCTTGATCTACGCCAACTACGGATCTCGGGAGGACTTTGCCGCTCTGAAGGAGAAGGGCGTCGACACAAAGGGCGCCATTGCCCTCGTGCGGTACTACGGCTCGCAGAGCAATCCCGGTCTCAAGGTCAAGGCGGCCCAGCTCGCGGGTTTCGCCGGATGCCTCATCTACAGCGACCCGGCGGACGACGGGTTCAGAAAGGGAGACGTGGCACCCAACGGCCGCTTCATGCCTCAAGACGGCGTCCACCGAAGCTCCGTGGCCCTGTCCAACTGGGTCATCGGCGACGTCCTGACCCCCAGCTGGTCTAGCAAAAAGGCGGGTGCTCCCCGCATGAAGGCCAAGGAGACCCCGGGACTGAATTCGATTCCCAGCCTGCCCCTCTCCTGGAAAGACGCCCAGGTTCTCCTTCAGTCCCTGAAGGGCAAGGGCTCCAAGGCTCCCAAGGGCTGGCAGGGCGGCGTTCCCGACATCGAGGAGTGGTGGACCGGCAACGAGAAATCCCCTGTCGTCCGTCTCAAGAACGAGCAGGACGAGGAGGAGAAGCAGCCCATCTGGAACGTCTACAGCAAGATCCAGGGGCTCGAGCAGCGGGAGAAGTCCATCATCATCGGCAACCCCCGCGACTCGCTCGCATTCGGCGCGACAGGTCCCCACAGCGGCACGGCCGTCATGGTCGAGCTGGCCCGCGTGTTCGGCCTCTTGATGGACAAGGGCTGGCGCCCTCTGCGTAACATCGAGTTCATGTCGTGGGACGGGTCAGGGTACAACATGATCGGCTCGACGGAGTACGTGGAGGAAAACGTCGAGAAGCTGAAGCGCGACGCGTACGCATATATCAACCTCGACGACGCCGTCTGGGGCAACGAGCTCCACGTCTCGGGCTCGCCCGTCTTCCACGGCGCCATCGTCCGCGCCATGTCCCACGTCGAGGACCCCGTTCGCAACAAGACCCTGCACCAGCTCTGGCAGGACCGGAACGGCGAGATCGAGAGCCTGAACGACATCACCGGCGACTGGGCCGCGTTCCAGAATATGGCCGGCACACACTCCATCCAGCTCGAGTTCCGCGGCGACCCGTACCCCAAGGACTCGAGCTACAACAACTTCGACTGGGTCGACCGCGTCGGCGACCCGGGCTTCGTGTACCACGGGCTCATGGCCCAGCTCGTCGGCAACCTCGTCCTCGAGCTCGCGGACCGCCCGATCGTCCCCTTCGACATCTCGCTCTACACCCAGAAGATGGACGTGTGGGCCGACGAGCTGAACGACTGGCTCAGGGCGAAGATCGAGTCGTCCGACAAGCCCGCGGACGTGCCCAGCCTCCAGACGGACCAGCTCAAGATCGCTCTGCGCGAGGTCCGGACGGCCGCCAAGACCTTCTCCGAGTGGGAGACCACCTGGGACAGCGTCGTGCTCTCCAACGGCGGCTGGGAGTCGGCCAGCCTCAACCTCCAGCGCCTCGGCTACAACAACCAGAAGGCCATGTTCGAGACGGCCCTCATCGACCCGCGGGACCAAGACGGCGGCGTAAGTCACCCACAACTACTCGTCATGCAGATCCCCCAGCTAACCACCCGCACCCAGATATCCACCGAGCGCAAGCAGTTCAAGCACAGCATCTTCGGCCCCGCGGCCTGGCCCGGCCCCAACGACGAGTACTTCCCCATGATCCGTGCCGCCGCCGAGGAGGGCGACTGGGCCAAGGTCGACAAGCGCATCCTCGAGACGTGCAACTGGCTCCGCAACGCGGCGAACATCCTTAACCAGGACTCCGCGTCCATGATAGACGACTAGCCGCGCGGCCGGCCCCGGGGGGAACGACGTGTACGTGTGCAAACCGGTGAGAGGGGGCGGGGGCGTGTTCCTTCGGACTAAAGACCAAGAGTACTAGAGAGAGAGCGAGAGAGCGAGAGAAAGGAGGTGGGGACGTGTACGTGTGGGAATCATCATCACATGCCGTCAACGAGGGCATGAGCGACGCTGCTATTCTGTTTCATTATCTTCTGCCATACAGCTATTCCATTCGAGTATATGGAACGCACGTTTAAGATTCTCATTCTGTCGTCCAGACAATATCGTCAAATGAGTGACTCCGCCGTCCGCCTCGGAGAACCGATAATCTGTCACCACATCACGACTCATCACGAAAGCTCCTCCGAAGAAATAGACTAGTGCAGATTTCTGTCCTTGACTTCTGGTGGGTGGCTGCGCTCAACGAAGAAAGATACAAAATATGTACAGAAGCGGCTCCCTCCCCCAAGCCGCCCGGACGGCGGCCGCCCCCATGCACGCTCCTCTGTAGTGGTATGAACAAAAACCGACCGCCCGGGTCTCTCGTCGCCGGGGTCTCCTGCGCGGTCACCCCGTCGCCGCTGCCTGCATCCAAAGCGCTCGCTCCCATCTCCCTACGGCCCGACTATTTCGGGTACAGCACCACGCCCTCGTACTGACGGCCGCGGATGTTCTCGAGGGTCGAGTGGAAGTGGCGCTTGCTGTTCTCTATGGACGCCGAGTCCTGCTGGTTGCCGGCCAGGTTCGAGTGGATGAGCTCGATGAGGCCGTTGAGGTACTTTGTCGTCACCTGAGAGAGGGTCAGCGCTGGGGAAATGAAACAGAAGGGAGAGTAGGTGCTTACAGCCTCGTTCTGCTGGTCGAAGTAGTAGACGTAGCGATCCAGGATCTCGACGAACAGCTCAATAGACGCCGCCGTCTCCATGCACGAGTCGGCCACGCGGAGGGCCCTCTGCAGGCACTCCAGCACTCTCTTGCCGTCGCGGTAGAGCTTCATCAAGTCAGTGAGTTTTCCTTCGCGTGGGGGTGGCGCACATACCTCTGTCTCGTCGTTCTCGCCGTTGGCAGTCATCGGGGTCGCCCACCAGAGGTGGCTGGCAAGGTACACGGCGCGGCACTGGTCCGGCTTCCTCAACAGCTTGCTGCCGTGCTGGGCGCACTTGGTGATGAGGGTGTCGTAGTTCTCCTTGCCGAAATTCCTCGTCTGGTGGAGCGACGAGGCGATGACGCAGACGGCCTGGAACTGCGCCTTGGAGTCCGAGACGGCCTCCTCGTAGACCGTGAACGCCTGTGCGAAGAACTCGTACGCCACTTCCTCGAAGCCGGCCTGGTCTGCCGTCTGGCCGGAGGCGCAGAACAGCCGCAGCGCCATCTCGGCCGCTCCGGGCCCGTTGACGCGGGTGTACAGGGTACTCAGGGCCGAGTGCATAAACTTGAAAAGCGCATTGCTTTGCGTTTCCCAGTTGTCCTCGAAATGCTCCCTCGCCTTCAGCCTTCGTGCAAGCTTCATGCAGGCTGTGATGAGGGGAGGGGTTGTTGTGCGGATTCTCTCGTTGCCCTCGGAAAGGGCCTTCCTCGCCATCTGCAGCAGCTTGAACTGGGTGTCGTTGTTCTCGCCGTCGATGAGGTGCACGATGCGCGCCAGCCAGCCCTGCTCCTCGATGGTCTCGTCCGTCTCGACCGGCCGGCGCTGGGCCGCTGGGTAGTTGGATTGTTGCTGGGAGCCCTCCTTGATGAGGACCTTCAGGACTTCCAGGACGTTCTCCAGCTGGCTCACGGTGGATATCCTGGTCTGGTTACGCAGGAGCGCCCGCGCAACCTCACCAGCAACCGCTCGCCGTGTGGGATATGACTGTGACTGATACAGGGGGACGTATGTGGGAAGCGATAACGCGGTGAAGAGGGAGACATATCGGTTGACCGGTGACTGCAACAGCGCCAACAGGCTCTGCTGTGCCTGTTGCGAGTGGAGGTCTGCGTTGTTCGTGTTCTCCCTGACCTTGACGGTCGCGTACTCGAGGACCTGGTTGACGTAGTCCAGTCGCTCGGGGTAGATGTTGAGGGCCAGATTTGTCAAGGACGTCAGAAGTGCAATCGTATCCGGGATCGGAAGATGCTGCACTTCAACGAGGTTCTTGACCTGGGCGAAGAAGATTTCGTAGAGTTGAACATTTTGAGGGATGCCCTTCTCTGTTGGTGCTTCCTCGGTCTCTTCGGCGGCATCCTCGGATCCATTCACGGCCGTGCCTTCGGTATCAGCAACAGAAGGCGTAGCATCGTCAGTAGCCGCCGGTGTCTCCTCCTCTGTTGCGGGCTCGTCGCTGCCGTTCGTCTTGGTCGGCTCGGTAGTCTCGGCATCCTCCGTGGAGGCTTCTGGCTGCGCTTCTGAAGAGGATGGCTCAGGGGGCGCCTCCTTCGCCAGGTTAATCTTTTCGAGGAGGTTCGCCAGAGCTTCCTCCTCGACCTTTGCTCTGTCCTCGTCGCCTTCGGCCGATGCCTCCCTGTCGGCGTAGTCGGAGAGTCGGTCCATCAAGCCGGTGACGATGGCCTTGACGTTGACGTGAGGATTCAGGCGAGATACTGCGCCGAGGAACTGGTCGAGTGTGTGGAGGTGGAACTCGTCGGGGAAAACCTGCGTGATGACCTCGAGGAGGTACTCCTGGGCGAGGACGTCGCGACATTGCACGACCTGCTCGAGAAGCGGCGCGAGGATGCCGCTCTTGTAGGTCTCCAGATCCACCAATTGGCTAAGGCGGACGATGTTGCTTCCGACGAGCAACTGCAGCTCTTTCCTTTCCCTTGTCCTCTGTTCCCGCTCTCTTGAGTGGCCCTGGTGCTGGAGGCGGACCCAGAGCTTGTTCATTTCGACGAAATTTGTGAGGATAAAATTAATCGAGTCGGAAAGGTTACCCTCGGGGCCGTCGCCTTCGCCGGTGGGCAGGTAGTCGCGCGCTTGGCCGGAGAGGTAGTACCGCAGGAAAAGGCCGCGGATGGGGTGCTGCACGCCTCGGCTCATGTCCATCATGTCCTTCATAAGCTCCTTGACGGGTGCATCCTCGATGGACATGTAGGCCGTGCCCACGGTGATCATCAGGTACAAACGGGGAACGATGTTGCCGGCATACTGGACGAGCTCGTAGAGGTCGGCGAGGTGGTTTACGGGGTGGTTCTCGCGGAGGTGGACGGACAGGTACCGCAGGGCGTCAAAGACGGCCATGTAGAGCTCGTAGTACTGCTTGGGTCCAAGGCTACTCGTTCGAAGTTCGGAGACCAAGGTAGAGCTGGACACAGGACATCAGCTCCGGCGAGATCCTCGTCATGGGGCCAGGGGAGGGTGACGTACCAGCATTTCAGCGCATCCATCAGCTTCCCTGGCGTGTCCAGGCACTTCCGCATCAATGCGGTCTGCTGGCGCACGGCGACCAGGGCATCCTCCATGAGGCGGGCCTGGTCCTCGGGCGGTACAGGTGTTGCGGACATGATGTCGTCGTCGTCGAACCAGCGGGGCAGCGATTGGGCGCAATGACGGGTGTTGGCTTATCGCATGGGAAATGGGCGTGTCGGAATCTCGGAAAGGGAAATTGAAAGCTCCGAGCCTGCTGGGGGGTATGTCCGGCAGCTTGTCGCGGTGTCTGACGGGGTAGCGACGGCAGCAAAGGGGTTCGGATCGTGGGCAGAGGTGAAGTGGGAATCAAACAAGCTGGCGACGAAGATGGGGGGAGCTCCAGGTTGACGGCATCCATCAAATCATATCGGGGAAGGTGCCTGGATTGGATTGGCTCCGCCCCGAGACGACGCGTCACGTGGAGCTGGTGACTAAGCTTTCACCGAGGTGAACAGACAGTATTTGGCACGCCGATGTACCGATGTACTGCCATTGGCGGAGACCAAACGAAGCGTTCCAAATACCTTTGACGCCTGCGGACGGAGCTGACGGATGAGAGTCCCAACCGTCTTACTTACATCACCATCTCGACATGACAGCCAGGGAACTCCCTGCGAGGCTCAACCTCTCCATTCTCTCGGTAGGCATCAATATCCAAGTTTCAAGCTTGCCTTGACAAATGATTTCTGCTTGGCGTGCATTTCTGGTGGTGTCCACACCTTGCGCCCGCGACTTTCTGCGACCAACATGCATCTCGTTCAGCAGCCTTGATATCGGCAACCGGTCAATTCGAGACAGCCCTCCCAAAACGTCCATTTTGCTGCACCTCAATACCACCCGGGAATCATGGCTCTCCGGGCCATGCGTCCAACCGGTGGCCCCAACAGAGCTGTCCAAGACCGTCGGAAGCTGATCTCCCGGCCTGCTGATTGAGGGCAAATCGTTCTTCCTCTTCGTCTCATTGCTACACCCGCTGTGTTTTGCCCGTTGCACACCCGTGATTTCAGCTCCGAAAGACACCCCCATTGGCGTTGACTCCATCTCACATCAGCCGGCACTCTCCCTCCATCGTCAGAGCCGGGGCACTTGGCACCTTGAGGGCTGTTCGGGAGCGCATCAAAGACGCAATGCCGGGCGTATGGCACAATCAATATGCAGTCCCGCGCCAAAGCGCCCATCATCCAACCATAGGAGTCTTCTGCTATTTTCCGGCATCCGGTTCAGGTTGGCACACTGACGCTAATTGTCGCAGTTGAGTACCTTTATGGCCGATACATGTGGTCCCCTCGAGTCGAAGGCCGGGGATCTGCAGGGCTTATAAGAATCCCGCGCAATATCCCCAGACCACGACTCCCTTCTCCCGGCGACTCATCTTACCCTCTCTTTCCTTCGTTCTTTCTCTCTCTCCCCTCTCTCCGCCGTAAAAGATCTCCCAAGCCGTTGAGAAGCTATGATCATGGATGAAGCGATGTCAGAACTGCCAGCAGCGGCGGTCAACTCACGCAGCCCGCCACATTTGCTGCGCATCCCACTCGAGATTCGGGCCATCATCTACAGATTCCTCCTTCAGGACCGCGGCAGAAAGCAGATCAAGATCCGGAACAAGCCCATCCACCACTGCCACACGACCGAACAGCGCAAGGTCCTCAAGACCTACCGGCGCACGCCCTACTACGCCCACGATTTCCCCGGCTGGAACTTCAGCCGCAAGTATTTTGAGACGACGTACACCCATGACGAGCTGGACACGCCCATGTCAACCGCTTTCATGGCCGTCAACCGTCAGGTTCACGCCGAAGCGTCGTACATCCTCTACGGCCTGCACAGCTTCAACTTTGACGCCTCCATCGAAGCGGCTGTGGCGCTGCTCGCCGACCTGACGCCGCCCTCGCGGGATCTGATCCATTCCGTGTCCATTCGGAAGCAGAACCCGCTCAGAATGTGCCAGAGCGAGTACTACGAATGGCAGCGGACATGCCGGAGTCTCGCGCAGCTGCCGAACCTCAAGAAACTGAGGATCATCGTCGCCGGCGGCAAGCCACCCGGCTACAGCGTCGTCGGAATGCCACTGCGGCGCCTCGAGGTGTCGGACTTTCGACTGCTACGGGATGTGCAGCAGACCAGCATGGAATGGGTCGACAGCCTCAAGAACTTCACCGGCCTGGAGGTGCTGGAGATCCAGGCGGACGTCGTCCACATGCCCAAGCCCGACAACTCGGCGGCCATGCAGTTTGCCATGTTCTCCATGTCGATCGAGACAACCTTTGCCGACTTCTTGAAGGAGGAGTATGGGCTCCCGGTTGAGATCGTCCCGGCCGCGGCCCCTGCTAAGCCGATCGCTTGCACTTGTCAGCGCATCGGGCAGATACCTCAGGGCCCAGCCGCGGCGAAAGCTGAGTGAGAATCAAACTCCTTTCATTATGAGGATTGAATGACGCTCGAGGCTGCAGTGACCCCTCAGCAGGCTCAGCTGAATGGTCTTAAGCAGCGTCCGTCGTCATTGGGCGCGGGCTTCTGTCCCTCACCACCTCACTTGATCGTGACGTCAAGTCAAGTCATACCCCTTTCAATTCAGAGAAATGTCACCTTCATCTCAAAACATCTCAGATTCGGCGGCTCATTCAAGTTTTCAACCACTTCATCTTCCACGTCACAGTCACCTTGGTCATTCAACCGGACACGATATTCTCACACCGCTGAGAGACCAACTCAACTCTTATACCGCCACCATGCCGGAAACTCTCTCCGGGCGATGCGTTTGTGGCAAGGTCCAGTTCTCCATCCAGCTGGGCCCAGCAGACGACGCGCGAACGACCTTATGTCACTGTACAAGCTGCAAGCGGGCGTTCGGGACCAACTATGGCCTCACGACCAAGGTACAGCGCCCTTTCTCGTTCTTGAACCTCTAATATTTATTCAGCATGTCCTCAGGTCCCACTACCCTCGTTTGAAATTACTCGCGGTCAGACGAAGAAGTATAAGCAGGACAACGGAGTGACGCGCGAGTTCTGTTCGGACTGCGGCGCCTACATCTGCGAATATGGGGTGAGTCCGATAAACCCAGAGACCTCCCGCCACGGCGGCTCACAGTATCCCAGGAACAAGCAGCAGATCAGTTTCGATACGTACCATGGGGGGCCTTCGACGAGAGGGAGAAGGTGCCCCCGAAGGGAGAATTCTTCTGCTCTCAGCGCGAGAAGTGGATGCCGGAGATTCAAGGTAAGCACATCTTGCGCCACCTGGTTGTTGAACCACCTGCCGGTTGCGTTTCCTGCTTGTTGAGTCACATGATTGTTGTGTTACCTGCTCGTTGCGTTAGTTACCTGCTAGTTGACTCACCCGCTGACAAGCCCAGGGACGTTCCACAAGCAGGAGATCAGAGAATGATGGCATGGGAGGTATGCTTTTTTTCCGCGTAAGTCCATTTGGCCATGCAAGCCCAGGTTCACTATAGCGACGTATATCTGGATGCGGCATGCGGCGCGAGGGCCGGAGGTACAGCACATATGGCCGGGTTTGTCGCGTTTTCCTTCGCGGTGTTGTCGGGTACGATCAGGACGATCGAGCAGCGTCCCGAATCCTGCGAGCCATTGTCTTGAATCGATGAACGTGGCGTTTGTCTTTGCGGATGTACCGTTCGTGGCGGCGTCGGGACTGGACGCGAGGGTCGGGTATCCGTACGGGAACCTGACCAAGAGGTCGGCCCGGAGCTGCGCCGTCCCACGTGATTCTATATTAGTGAGCGGTAGGGAAGTTATAATAGGCTCGTCTTACTTAAACTAGACGTCGATAACCTCTTCAGCCGCAGAGAAAAAATCCTCCAGGACCGAAGATTGTTGATCTGTGTTGCCGACCAGATGAGTTGCCCCTCGATTTTCTCGATTTAAGAAAGAGGCTATCTCGATTTTTTGAGATTGAGAGCGAGGCCATGTCGATTTTGCGAGGTTCAGAGGGAGTCAGTCTGAAATTTCTGAGGTTCGATCTGAAGTCAGACTTACTGGTCGAACCCTCTCAGGGTATCATGTCCAAGCCACTCAAACTTTCTTGACACTAGATTTGTTGACTCGGGTGCCTTGATCCGTAGCCCTCGAACGTATAACAGTCTGTGGCGCCCCAGAAAAACAAGTACCTGGGATCTGCCCGAACATCTCTTCGCCAGTACGCACCAACCGAGGCCGGCAGCTGAGAATCGTAGGTCGACAAACGTTCAACTCACAGCGAAACGTCATTGAAGAAATGGTGGTGTCGAATTTCACAGGCGACCTTCTCCAAGATGCTCTCGCTGTCATCCACTTTCCAGCCGTTGAAGGAGAAGGCAAGCAAAGAGCCGTCCACCATTACCTCGAACAGTGGGCCCTGCTTCAGCTGCTCGAGCCCGATCCTTTGAAAGCAAGCGATGTCCAAGCTTTAGACGATCTCTCAAGTTTGTGGGGCACCGTCGTCACCTACATCCAGGACTATCTCGCTAAGGCCACTCACCAGTTCCCGCCGCGCGCATATCTTGGGTTCCCTGGGACTCCGATCGATGACAGCTTCAACATTAACGACCTATATCCCACCGAGAAACTCCGTTTACTTCGTGCCTTCCTCCGACACGAGCTTCTCTGCAAAGTCTTTCGCCAGACATCGCTCTGTCTCGACGACTAGAACGCGGTATATCCCCTACAGATACTGGATGAGTGGGACTGGAACTATCTCTCTCGTTACAGAGACAGCCTTGCCTGGGAGGTCGAGACTCTGTGCTGCGTCCATCAGTACTTTGCTTCCGTGAACGGTTCTATCTTCGCGAGCCACTCGGATGCATGGGTGCCGTGTGTTCCCGCGACCGACGTTCCCCAAGGCCGAGGCGAAGGATTGTTGTATCCCGATAACAGGTTCTTCAACCCGGCAGTGTACGCGCAGGATATGGACCTTGCCCCAAAGGCGTGGAAGGGGATTGCATCCAGGCTGGCCTCCTACGGCCATAACCTGCTTCGGCGGCTCCTCGCAATGCCAGCGGATCTCCAGCTTTCTTGGTTTGTGAAGTTCTCTCTAGAGGTCAGAGCCGTCAGGAGTCCGAGACCGGAACGTATCGAGCCTTCCGTCTTCCCCGGGTTCGCAGATGAGAAATGGCAGCACAGCCCGGGCATGTCTCAGCTCCTACTCCCCAGATTGTACATTGGCCCGGACGAAAGGCGAGAATACGACGAGAGAGGAAGATCTACTCACCACCAGACAGACGTGGACGGGTACAAATACGGGTTCTATGAGTTTGAAGGGTACACGCTTCAGCATGATATTTTTCGGCAGCGGGCCTGGATCTTTCTGGACGACGCCCGTCTGTATCCTTCAGACTGGGCGTCGCACTTCCCGGCCCCAGGTGAGCTCGCAACTCTGGAGAGGAAAACGATACGGGATGCCGGCTGCATCTCTGTGAGCCAGTTACGCCTCTGTAAGCGCTCACGAGCTTGGAACGAAAGGGGTGTGCCGATGAAACAGGTCATCGCGGAAGGCAATGAAGGCCGGGCGGCGGAGGGCGCTGCTGCACTGGGTCATCAGTGAATGATCTATGCGCACATTGAATGATGAAGCAGACAAGTGTAAAAACTTTATCTTATAGTTAGAACAAGTAGTCCCGGTGTGTGCAGGCCGTGGATACAATTCTGTGGTCGTCATCCGAACCAGCCTCTCCGGTAAAGCCTCGACACTGATATACCACACCCTTATAACTTGACTTGCTGGCGCTGCTTAGATCTTTCTCGATCCCTCAGCTCGCGCCTAAGGATCTTCCCACTTGGACTCTTCGGGATCTTGGGCACAAACTCGATGCCGCCCTTCAACCACTTGTATCTCGCCAACGTCTTCTCAACATGTTCGTGAGCCGACGCCGACACCTCTTCGTCGGACTTGGAGCTTGCCGTGGCATCCTTGACAATGAACGCCTTGGGAAGCTCTCCCGCGTACTCGTCCCGAACGGATATCACAGCGCAGTCCGCCACCCACTCGTGCAGCAGAAGATGGGCCTCGAGCTCGGCCGGAGCAACTTGGTGGCCCTTCAGCGAGCGCGTCAGCCTATGGCAACGAGATTCATCTCAGGAACTTCAACCCCCAACGTACCTTGACTTTGATGAGTTCCTTGATACGATCAACAACGACCACGTGGTTGTTCCCGAGCAGCGATTGTCGAATGACGACCTCGTCGCCGGTTCGAAGCCACCGCCCACCCTCGTCCCACACGATCGTCTCGCTCGTGGCCTTGGAATTGTCCAGGTATCCCAGACACACGCTGGGCGACTGTACGAAAAGCTCACCCGGCGTCTCGAGCTCCGTGACCTCGCTTCCATCAGCCGCGACAAGCTTGCATATGGCGCCGGGGACGATGCTCCCGCAAGTCCCATGCATGGTGTCATGCTCGCTCGTCATGCAGACACCCGGGCTGCACTCGGTCAAGCCTGGGCACACCAAGAGTCAGAGCGATCAGAACATTTCACCGCGGCTGCATCGGGCCTCACCGTAGCCTTGAGCCACTTTCCAGTCTGGCCAGATGCGACCGAGTTCCTCGACTGTCTGCGCACCGAGGGGAGCCGCGCCTGACGTGAGCAGGCGAACGCTGCTGAGGTCGTATTTCTGTGTCGCCTTGACGTGCTGCAGCATCTGGACCACAATCGGGGGTACCTATACGTCACGACGAGACGGCATGAGCAGACTTCAATGTCTTCCAGCAGGGGCGCCACGTACCAGAAACAATACGTGAATACGATACTTCTCGACCGCAGCGAGCGTGGTCTTCAGCTCATACCTCGGGAGGACGATGACCTCGTCTCCGCAAAACGGCATGATGTGCGATATGACGACGAGGCCGTAAATATGGCTGAATGGGAGGATGCCCAGTCCCGTTTGCGTCTGGGAGCCGCCGCGCATCCCGCGGCTGTGCGCCTGGTATGCGACGTGCTGCACGACGTTGCTGATGATGTTGTAATGCGAGAGCATGACGCCTTTCTAGGAACAACAAACTCATAAGCAAAGGTTCCGAAGCCAGTTTCGAAGGCGGCATGGGCACGTACCGGGAGCCCCGAGGTTCCGCTCGAGAAGCAGATGTATGCGACCTGCCTCTCGCCTTGGCCTGCCGTCCAGCGCAGCGCCGGCAGAGGGGGAAGACCGCGGCCGTGCTCGATGAGGCGAGACACGGACGTGAAAGTCTTGTTGGGTGCAGAGTCCGCCAGCTCCAGTAGGAAGATGCGGCTCTCGGGTATGTTGGCCGCCTTGGCTGCTTCCAACGCGGTCGGGAGAAGGGGTTGGCACGTGAAGATCACGCTCGCGCGAGTTGCTTTCAGCAGATGAAGGAGTTCCGATGAGCTGTACGAGGCGCTGGCGGGGGKGACGATGCCGTTGAGGCGATGCACGGCATGGGTCACCGGGATGTAGTCAATCTGGAAACATGAAGTGAGCTGCACGGCCGTTGAAGAGACATGGTTAGTAGCCTCACGGTGTTCAGGGAGAAGACGCATGCAATCTTATCCCACTCAGAGCCATCGTGGACGCTCCATCCCAGCGTCTCAGCCAGCGTCTTGGCCAGCGAGTCGACACGCTGTGCGACATTGGCTGCCGTGAAGCCGCGCCCAGTGATGCCACAAGTGTACGGGTTGCGAGACTGGGCAAAGGCTGCTCGGCCGAATGCCTCGGTGTTCATGAATTGCTCAATAGTGATATTGTTTGGAATCGCTGGGCATTGTCGGTCAGCGAGAGTGACATGTCGATGACGGTCATCCGGAGCTCTTGAGGGAGGCCCGGATTGTGGTACGCACCTGCAGGCATGGCCTTGCGAGCCCATGAGGGAGCCTCGAAAACCATGATGTGTTCGTCTTTCAATGACAGGAACCATCTACGGGATGAAACTGATGCTTTGAGAGTCAATGCTAGTCCATCTTTGAGTAGGTAAGTATTAGACTTGGAAGGCAATATGTATGAATCCTCGACCCCGCAAATGTCTAGAAAGCGTTAGGGGCCCTCTCTGCCGGGAAAGGTACCGGAGCACGCGCTGGGGCCGCCCGGTTGTTGGAGTCGGCATCCATCGGAACCCCCCCGCGGACCGAGCCTCGGCTGGGTTTCCCTCACCGAGCAGCCATGCCTGGCACGAAAACCTGGCGCCGTCGCCTTGGCTGGGTGGTACAAAGCTGCCATGAAGGGGCGGTGGGTGAGGCTGGAGCACGACACTGCGAACTAGGAGTCGCCGATTAACTACTAGAGTGGTGGCTGCGCAAAATCCTGCATATGCCACATGAGTTTCACTGACGCTTTCATTGCTTCTTGTGGTTAGTGACAGATTCGGGGCCAACAACAGAAGGGCATCAGGCTGAAATTCCGCTCGCAGCTTGTGCCGTGTGCCAGCGATACAGGATCATACCACGGGCCGCGTTTCCTCGTACTGTCTCTGATTTAAGATTAAACTATTGCAACGATTCCAAGCCCCTCTCCCGCCAACATTGACCGAAGACAGTCTGAGGCCTGGGTCGCGGAACTGATGGACTCCTGACCCAACGGGCGCGTCTGTCGACCCGAGCGGCAATACCACCACCCCGGTCGTGCTCGGCGGAGCCAAGATCCGTAGATGAAAGCCGTTCCTGTTCCTGGCATTTCCCTCAGCATGGCTCTCGAACCACCACTTGACCCTGAGCGTCGGGGCTGAGCCTGATCTCGACGTTCTGTACTCTGCCCCCAGGATTCGGTGCCACCCTCACGCTTCGCCAGCCGTGTTCGAGGGCAGCCAATCCGCCGATGATCTGGGCGTATCCATGTCGCATGGTACACGGATCAAAAGGAGTAATGGTTGAAGCCCGTCATCTCTCCCTGGTTCAACCGCCCGTCCTTCAAGGAGGCTGTCCCGCCTCTTGCTGATTATCGTGGTGCATTAAACGACTTGATATAACCATGACGGGTTCTGACTTCTTTGTCTGGAGCAGCGTCAGGGAGACAAGACTTTTGTTCCCGCACTATTTCCCACGAATCCTGACCGTCAAACACGCTCATCCTACCCCTCTCTCAAGGAAAAAGGCCAAGCTCAACTGGGTTATCCCTAATCTGGTCGGCCTGGATCTCTTGCAGCAGCTTGTTTCCGGCATAATCATCAAGGTCCAGGTCTAGATAGCCTCGCGGCGCCCACTTCCTCGGAGAGACAGAGATCGACCTCCCATTCACTCTGGAATCACTTAGAATCCGCAACAAACATTGTCCTGCGTCGTGCGCTGTTGCAAACTCCACCCCTGACCGTTCAACGTTGTCGAACATCTCTTCTGATAAGATGCCGGTGCGGACATACCTAGAAACCCAGTTAGTGTTTTGTTAATTGCAAGCAAATGTAGTCCCAATTTCTTACCAAGGGGAGATGACGTTCACCCTTGAGCCGTTGAAGTATGCCGTCCGCCGCAGGGCGTGCATGATGCCTCGGTTTCCCCATTTGGTGCTGCAATATTGCGGAGCCCTCTGGCAGTCCAGGAAAGCCGCCCCAGATCCGATGAGAATCAGACATGTGTCTTCTTGATCAGGGCTTGGCTTAATGCCATTCTGCAAGGTGAAAAAGTGCAGGGCCAGCTTGGTGGTGTAGAGTGTGCCGTGTAAGTTGACGTTGATGATGCTCAAGTCTGGCTGTTTGGGTCCGTTTACTGGTTTAGAGAAGAGGATCTCAGTCATTCTCTCATCCTGCATTATGGTCATGTAAATGGACTTACCGTCGAATGAGAACACGTCATCCTCACGAGTGGTACCGGCGTTGGCTACGACGTAATGGACCTTTCCTGAAGGCGACATCTCCGCCCCCGTCTTGAAAAGTCGAATCTGGTCTTCCCAGTTGGTGACATCGCACTGAACAAACGTGGAACTACAACAGGTCAGCTTTTGCGAGTAGCACAATTTTGTAGAGCCCGTAGAGCAAGGCTGAGCGTACTTCTCCAGTTCAGCGGCCAGAGGCTCTCCCCGTGTTGGATCCCGGTCACCAATCACTACTGTGAGGCTTTGGTACTGTGTAAGCCTCGCATTTACGCTGTCATCTCTCAGAGCGGGAATTCTCACCCGGCAGCATCCAGTGCTCTGACATAGGCTTCTCCGATGCCACTGGCTCCTGTCAACGGGATCTCGTTAGCATACATACCGTGTCAAGCTTTGGAATCCACGTACCTCCTGTAACGACAGCTGCTTTTCTCGCTAGGTGCCTTGTATCAAAATCAACATCACAGTCCATGGGGGTTGAGGGTAGAGCTGTATGGAGGCATGGTGGGCGACTGGCTGGCAGATGATTGATACGGTGTGTAGAAGGGGAACTTTGGCTTTCAGCAAGGGTATCACTCATAACTACCAGACTTTTATACTTCCATTCGATGAGCCCGTTCATGCAGCGTGACGTTCCGTGTCTTCAGTGTTAGGCACAACTTCCGTCAGGCAGGCAAGCAAGGTGGGGTCAGCGGACTTTAAGCGGGAGTCGGATATTTTCGTGACGGAAAGGTAAGTAGTACTAGCTGCTAGCTAAGCCGCCATTCGAGTACTTGGTGTCATGCTTCCGGGAAAGGCGGGATTTCGGAGAAATACTCCCTACCTCTTGCTCATGAATTGGTTGGTGTAGCGTCCGTAGGCCGGGCACTATGCATGTCACTGCTTGGCCCACCTCAACTACGGCTTAGTTTTTAGCCGGCACCGAGCGGCATTTAAACGCCAGGACAAGTAAGCCATCAACAGATCTACGCTGCATGTATCTTGGCCCAGCGCTTATCAATTCTAAGGGAGCAGCAAGCAGTTCAGCTGATCCACCGGTGACCGTCATCATCGGACCACGGAGGCTGATTTCAAATCAATTCACTATTCCCGCTGTAGCATATAAATGTCCAAGAATGCTTGCTCTGTAATATCGCATGTGAGTGCATCTACTCATCATTTGCACAGGACAACGACGAAATGGCTCCGCGTAGGGTTCTGCTTACTGGAGCCACTGGATTCATGTAACGTCCCTGATTCTTTCAATATAAGCCGCGATGACCGGCCCTGGTTCTAACTAACTGGAAAACAGAGGAGGCTCAGTGCTGACCCAACTTCTCTCCTCGAAGATACCTCATGTCAGAGACCTCCGCCTCACTGCGATTGTCCGCCGCCAGGAGGAAGTCGATGTTCTCACAAAAGAAGGTGTGAACGCCGAGCTGTTCAATGGTCTAGACGACACTGAGCAGCTCAGGCGTCTTGCGTCGGAACATGACATTGTCGTCCATTGCGCACCTGGCCTTCATACTAATTCTGCGGAGGCTTTGATCCTGGGTTTGGGCGATTCGATGAAGAAAAACGGCCACCAAGCCTACTACATCCATGTGAGTCTCCCTCTTTGAGTTGAAAGTGATGGCGGTCTTACGTGGCAACTGACGTAGACCAATTGCGCATTCAGACGACTGGCACATCCAACCTGGCCGACAGCATCCTTTCCAGGGCTGAATGCCCGCTGCGTGACTTTTCGGATGCCGACGACGATATTTACGGAGAAGAAGTGCGTCGGGATTCAGAGCGGCTCTACCATCAGCGACGCACGGATCTCGTTGTCATCGAAACAAGCGAGGCGACTGGCGTCAAGCCGTACCTCATGATGCCGCCCACGATTTACGGTCGGGGTCTTGGGCTATTCAAAACGCAGTCAATTCAACTGCCGTTCACCGTACAGCATACCATCAATGCCGGTCATCCGGAATACATTGGTGACGGCTCGGGAACTGTAGGTTACGTCCATGTCGCGGACCTTGCAAGCCTGTACGAGCTGCTGTTAAGCAAGATTCTCGCGGGCGTGGAAGTACCTCACGGGCGGAAGGGGTATTATTTCAGCAACACCGGTGCCTTCACCTGGAAGGGTGTCACCGAGAAACTCGGGGCCATTGGCTATCGCCTGGGTGCCCTCAAGTCCCCCAAGCCTGTGTCCATCACTTTGGGGGAGGCCCTTGAGAGATGGGACTTTACCGGGAGCGACCTATTGCTTGAAACAAACCATGCTGGCAGGTTCGTATTATTACCAATCGCGTCAGGAGAGGAGCTTTGCTGACGCAGCCGTCTTCATTTCAGATCCAAGACCACTCCGAAGTTGGCACACGAACTGGGGTGGAAACCCGAGAAGACGAGCAACGATTGGGACACGGAGCTTGAGGAGACTTGGATGGCCGTGGCAGGACAGAAAGGTACCTGAAAGCATGAATTCTCTCCCTGGAGAAACACTGGGTAGACAAGACAATGTTAAGTGGTATTTTACATCATCTCGCAGTGCTCGTGGCTCTGGCGGAATGAAGGCATCGATCCGTGTATTGGATGTACTCGTGCCTGAACCGAAGCCAAAGGTGGATCCGACCAGCACCCAAACAACCAACACTGTGAAGCCGGCTCACATCCTAACAAAGTCGCCACCAAGCCACCTAACCCCACCAGTGGCCGGCGCTAATGCAACCAGCTGACACGAGCCCACTACGCAGAGCCCAGGTCCCCAATTTTCCCGTTCCCGCCGCCCAACTCCATGCGCAGACCTCTTGAGTATCTTCTAGCCGATCCTCACGTTGTCAACTCTGTCCGCTTTCTCGTCAGCCGTATGCATACAGCGGCTCACATCGTTTCCTCTGAAAATCTTCTTGCTCACCAGACGACACGCTTGGCAGTGAATCCCACATGGACACGACGAACAAACCCTTGACCGCTGTCGCGGACCATATGTTCCCTCGGGTGGCCGAACTCGGCACCGCGGATGAAGACTGGACAGGTACCACCGAGCAAGCCAAGCGGCGAAAGCTGCAAAACCGTCTTAACCAAAGAGCCAGACGTGGGTTTCGCTCCACCAGCCAAGTCCTTTCGTGCGTCCATGGTGTCTGACTTCGGACCTCAGGTCGGAGGCTGCTCGTACAAGAAGCCCCCCCGGAGACACGGCTGCAAGGGCCGTCAGGCAGGATACCCGAAGAAGACGCAGAGAACATGCATCATGCCGCCCCTTCGAGCAACGCCCACACTTCCACAACTTTTAGCTTCTGCGATGCCGGCTGGGACGGCCGGAGAACAGGGCGTCTCTGAACAACTTCGCCAGGCAAGCATCACGAGCCTACGAGCTCGGAACCCCGAACCTCATCCACCTGGCAGACACGGTACGGTCGAATGTGTTCCTCGCATTTGCCCGCAACGTGCAGATACTGGGCTTCGACAACAGCTGGCTCACCTACGACGCCATATCTCCTTTCAACCTGCACGGGCCCCAACCCCTCCCGTCCAACTCCTACCCGGCCACCATGCGCCCAACCGCTCTGCAGTCGTCTGTGGAACACCACCCCTGGATTGACCTCTTTCCATGTCCCCGCATGCGAAATAACTTCCTTGGGGCAGTCGCGGCGTACGGCGATGCAGCCGTCGACGAGGATGATCTGTGCCACGACGTTGTGGACGCGGGGGACCAGACCGGCCCAGGCGCCACAGCCATCATAGCGTGGACGGATCCCTGGTCGCCGAACGGCTGGGAGGTGACGGAGAATTTCCTGACGAAATGGGGATGGCTCCTCTATGGCTGCGTCGAGTTGCAAGCTGGAACGAATGCGTGGCGGCAGCGGCGCGGGCTTGAGTGGCTGAGGTTCCCGGGTTGCTGAGGATGAGCACTCATGCTGTTATGAATATTGCGGTATAGCGGCCACAGTCACCTGCACGTGGGGCTGAGGTACAAATCAGGTCCCAACCAGTCCCAATCTTGCTCCCCCCGGTACGCCTGAATCAAGACCTCATATCTTTTTTCTGATCCCTCCGTACCCTGCGGCTAAGCTTCTAAGTTGTCACTGGCTACTTCATGGGGATGGGACCTGAGCAGAAGGCAATGCAACTAAACTCTCTTAGCTATTTTAAGTTGCTGAAGTTGATGTACATCTTGCGGTTTTGTGTAATGTGAACAATGCCAACAGACCATATGATGAGTGCCTTGGATGTAGAAGTTCTTCCGGTTGTGAGAACATGTGCGTGATCCAGAAAGAATAGGACAGTTGGATTCCAACCCTTAGTCGAAGGAAATGATGACCTTGGTGGTCTCGCGTTGCTCAAAGCTTGCATAAGCTTCGGGTGCATCTTCGATGCTAATAACGTCGCTGACGATAAATCCTGGTCGGGCCCTTCCTGATGCCACGAGTTGCAAGAGCTGCGGTGCGAGATTGATGGGGCTGGATGGACCGCCCCTCCACGTGAGTTGACCGAAGAAGAAAGTTGAAAGAGAGAAGGACATGATGTCTTGAATTTCTTCTCCACGCGGAGCTGTGGCGGAGTTGGGCGATTCGGGCGTGTAAACTCCGACAGTGCCAATGCCGCCTCCCGCCGAAGTGACGGCGAGCATGTTGCGAGTGATGACGTCGGCTTGGACTGTAAGGTTGCGGTTAAACTGCTCATGGCCGACAGCGTCGACGCTGCGTGTGACACCGTTTGGCTCAAGAGCTCGGATCTGCTCCACGGGGTCGGCATCGAGGAAATTTATGGGAATGGCTCCAAAGGTCGAGGCGAGGCGAAGACGCTCAGGAACATAGTCTACGCTGTAGACTTTGGAGGCTCCCCGCAGGACAGCGGAGTAAGCAGCCATGAGGCCGACGGGACCGGCGCCAAAGACGGCGACGGTATCACCTGCTTCAAAACCCGAAAAGTCCAGAGCAGCCCATCCTGTAGGAAAGATGTCCGAAAGCATGACCCAGTCGTTGGCCAGGGACACCGTCTCGTTCGTCGAGGGATCAGTCCATTCGAGGGAGGGAATCGGGATCAGCCCGTGGTCGCCAGAGGGAACTCGAAGGTACTCGGCTAAATTTCAGTAAGCTTGAGAATAGATGCCAGCAATATTCGCATGATCTCACCTTGAGTGCCGCTGTATTCGCCGCCGTTGCCGTAGCCTCCATAAAAAGAGCTGGTGGCCTCGGTGTGTAAATGTCCCTCGTGGACAGTGAAAGGGACAATGACAGGATCGCCAACCTGGAGGTGATTGACGCCAGATCCGATTTCGGAGACGTGGCCGATGCCTTCGTGCCCCATCACAAATGGGACCGGAGAGCCAGGCTGAGTGCCACGATAGATGTGTAGATCTGAGCCGCATATGGCTGCCCGGGACACGCGGACAATAACGTCCGTCTCGTTGACAATAGCAGGTCTTGGAACATCGAGAACTGAGACATTGTAGGCGCTCCCTTGCCAAACGACTGCGCGCATGGTCTGATTGAGGGCGGCGAGGGTGGTGAGTGCCATGGTGAAAGGAGTTTGTCTCAGAGATAAGTGACAGGTTATACGGAGTACCAATCCAGCATCCTTTTCTCACAAAGGAAATTTAGCCATCTTATATGTGGAATCTATTTGACCCCGTGTGGGCCTCGACATGCCATCGTCGTCATCCTCGCCATCGTCCGCGGCTTGGGCAGGAACGCTCCGCTCAATGCCACCTGCTTGACTCAAAATATTGCGTCATTATGCCACTCAATTTCGAGACGAAGCTCTAAAGCTTGACTGAAAGTGAGCTGACGACGCATTGCTCCCGCGCCTCCTGGCAAATTCTTGGCAAGCCGTGTTGATGTCCTGGATTCAGAGGTCATTAGCATGCATTCGTCATCTAGGATTCGGCCTGAACACAGCCTCACTCTGTACTACGGCCACGTCGAGTTTCATCTCGATCCCGTGCCGATCAGTCCAAGATGCACCTGACCCATCGGGCTCCAGAGCAATTTGCTGCTCGGCTTTAATCGAGGGAGATAGGTACTATGTCCCACGAAAGCCAGCATCAAGGCCAACGACCCATCCCAGTACAAGGCTTTAACACGACTCGTTGTCGCGTATGCATGAGGTGAACGAATATGGGACTCCCTGAACACCCATAGTATGTCGGTGATTCGCCCCTGGTGTTCCCGGACAAGGGTTCAAGAATCATGTCAAAAGCCCGCCGGGGCACTTACAATAAGGGATGATACAGCAGATTTTAGCTTCGCAGGCCCCATGCTTCATAATTCTTCCCATTGTCTACTGTGCCAGCTTTCTTGGGTCAGCGATGTGGGAAGACGGCAAGCTTAAGTCTCTCCGGATGGTGTCCCCGTTGCGCTCGAGATCAACCCCCATTCAAGGCGAAATACGATTAAAGCGAGCGTTTCGACACTTGGTAGCGGGATCGTACATACGTTGCGGAGCGCAGAAGTTGCAGGGGCTTGGCCCGTTAGTAGGTATGACGTTGAATTTCTCCGCACAGCCAATCTGGAGAACCGATTTGGCTTACTTTGGGAGCCTCCACCGGCAACCTTAATCTTTCACCCACGACCGATTTCTCCGCTCCTGGCATGGGATTGTCTCTCGGACGGCCGCAGCCTCGTTTAGGAGGCCTCCTATGTCGTAGCACGCCGCTGGAGTTTGGGGAGCTTTGGGTCGGTGCATTCAGCAGCATCGGTATGGCAAAGTAGGTACCTACCATGAGCAGCGGACAGTCTACTTTGATGCGGGGCGTCAGCAGTGTGCATTAGCGGATCAGCAATAGTCGAGCAATTCCCCGAAGAGGAAGTGGTGCAACCGACTCTGCTTGTAAGTTGTGGAGGCCGTCAAGCCTAGGGCGAGGAAAGTGGAATGTTCTCTGCCGGACTTGAATTTATGATAGAAACAAGTTAAAACAAAACTTAGCCATATCCTGCAGACACTCACATGTCATCCATGATCCCTTTGCACTTGTAACGGAGCATCCAGTTTTTGGATATTGTACCACGATGCCTCATGTGTCGAATTCAACGTCTGAAACCCTGCCACCTTAGCATTGGAGCAGAAAAGCCAGGCATAGAAAGCACAGAAATGACCAGCCATACCTACCAGCAGTAACGCCGCTGGCGCGGCTGTTTGCAGGCGGCACGTCAACTGAACTCCCACCTTCAGTCGCATTCGATCGCAAACCCAATCTCAACCCGGCCGCCCCCAACAGCCGCGGCCAATCCTTCAGCGTCCTCCACTGTCCCTATTCTTGTGTAGGTGTAAGACGTCGAGTAGTCCTCGTACCACAGTACGAGCGTCCGAGACCCGTAAAGCATCAGGTCACCAGTGCGGATAGAGCCTGGGTTTTCTGCCGCGATTGGAAGCGTCGAGGAAAGCTCGCCATGTTTTTCATTGCCGTTGAGCTCGGCCATTTGGAGATTCAAGGGGAGGAGGGACCGAAAGGCGGTTACGGTGGGATTGTCGAGCAGCGTAGCGGTGAATACAGTAGAGCCGATCGTCACCTGGAGGACCCCGGTGGAGCTATTGTTGGCGGACATGTTGGTTTGTTTCGCTTGGTTGACACGAATATGACTTTGAGGCGAAATAGATTGCTGCACTGAAAGCTGAATGGATGGTTGTCGGCAAAATTGCTTAGGGATGATGGCGGGAACTGAAGCGTTGTTCGAGATGAGTGCCAGCTTTTCAATGTGAATGCGGATGCCCTCTGTTGCTCGAGAGGTAGTAAGCCCGCTTGCGCCGGATACGTTGCGCAGCTCGCTAGGTCTAGTCCCCAATTGCACGTTGGATTGAGCCTTGTGCTGCTTTTGGTTAACACAGCGAATCATTTATTGACTTCCGATCCCAGATGGGACACCCGGAGAAAAATGGGCAAACGGAGTAATCTCCCCAGACTTGGCCTGTCAGCTGGTTGCATTAGTGTCGGGCTGTTCATCGGCCTTACCTTCTTCAGGTGGCCGCGCGTCCGCATCATTATACATGCTCGAGCACTGCCAGACGCACACCCTTGAAACGGCTATAGGTGATTACTTACACTCCAGCCCTTGGAATACCAAGATGGCCTCGAGAAAGGCATCTTCTGCTTTGAAGGCCTTTTGTTAATCGACTTGTAGCACACAAGGTATTGCGTAAAACTTGGAGTATTGCTGGACTCGTCCCTCCGAGCCCTCGAGGCACCCGGTTGCCCTCCTGGAGTATGAAAGTTCCCGAAACCCGGAGGTTATTAAGTGCCTTGCGTCCATACTGGCGGAGACGCCGCAGCCATGGCGAGTTCTTGTGGCGGGCTGGTTGGTCGGTAGACCCGGGGTATTTTCCTACAATTTTGCTAAGCTGCTGAGGGCTGTGTTATGTTACAAATGTCGAGAGCAAGGTGGTGGTGTTGATGTAGCAGACCTCGAAATCCGGCGAAATGTGTCGAGAACAAAGCCGCGCCTTGCAGCCAGACCACAGTGACTGCTTCTCGCAAAATATGGAGAATCGGGCTGCGATGGTATGGACGCCGTGAGCATGTCTCGTTGAGACGAGTGACCTCCTGCCTTTGCAACGGCGGTGAAGAGGATACGCAGGCCGCTGACGGAGACATCGACAGACCATCGGACATGGTTAGGATCGGGGCTTCCGGGCCTTCGAGCTGTGTCGTCTTTGAAATCCCGGAGGAGTTCCTAAAGAGCAGCACTGATGGTGCCATGGCTGAAGGTCGCCGCCCTGTCCACGGCAACATGCAAGGCCACGTCGTCTTAGAAGACGCCGCCATCCAGTAGCATACTCGAACTGTCCGTCAGGATGCCGGCGCCGAGGCCGGGCAGGACATGTCGGGTCAGGAGCCGACCTCTCTCGGAAGGGAGACCTTTCTCCAGCCACCTTCAAAGGCAGAAGAAGCCGCCCTGACGGCAATGATTACATCCTCCTCGTCGGCCTCGAAAACCTCGGTGATTATAGATTCATCATGAGGGAGGGTTTATCACCGGGAATTTCTTGTGGGTAGATCCTGGTACAAATTTGTTGTTGAGGAACCTATATTCATGAAATCAGCATCGAATACCAGAGAGACCAAATCATCTGCACAAATACAAACACTCCCAAAGGCTGCGAGGGGTCTCGAGACCCCGATCCGTCTTTCACAGTCTTGCAACACAGTATCAATTGAGGAATTACTGACGCAATACTTTTCACTTCGGCATTTAGTTTCCGTGGTATCGGAGGCAGTGCTGTTGTTCGCCGCGGAGTCAATCCGCCACAGCTGTTATCGGCTTGATATTGGGCCGCAACTACTCCGAACGATCGGAATTCCTTAGGTCACTACTCCGATGGTGTCGGGGGTGTGTGTCACCGATACGTGGAACTCTCCGCGCCCTAGTTTGATCACCTCTGTAAAATACGTGTCATTCAAGACAAATAAATAAAAGCTGGATGACTGGACTTTAAACTTCGATCGGCTGACATGTTTCTCGTCATTCCGACGTGGATTTCTGTCCTGTCTTGTGAGGCTATCCCCCGATGATGCAACAACCAGATGCCACCCTCCCAATGGACGCCCCCGAGAAGAATGGAAATATTTCCCCCTTCGAGAGAATCCGACGGAGGCGGGCTGCAGCCGGAAGACTTGTGGCTGGGGTAGCTGCCGTTGCCAACATCGAAATGTTCAAAGCATCTGTAAGACGATAGCGCTCGCCGACTTTTTCCCATTGACTCATGCGTTGAAAGGCAATTGGGAAAAAACCTGCCAAGGATTTTACAAGTGAGTATGGCTCCCTCTGCCCGTTGCTTTGCTCATGCAGTCCAGATCATTTTAGTCGCGAGAGTCTGTCTCGACCGACTTGTGTCCTCAAGCAAGCCGCAAGGCACCTGAGCAGGAAGGGTATGATCTCACTCGGGGGTGGTCTGCCCTCCAGCGAGTATTTTCCTTACTCGGAGATTGCGCTACAGGTGCCAAAGCCACCGCACTTCTCGGGAGAGAGCATGCTGTTGCGCGAGAGCGACTCAGTGCAGACTGTGAAAATCGGCAAGCATGATGCTTATCATGGGATCTCCGAATACGATCTTTCGATCTCCCTCAACTATGGACAGGCGGCCGGGTCTCCCCAGATGCTACGCTTCATCACTGAGCATACGGAACTCGTTTTCGACCCGCCCTACTCCGACTGGGAAGTGTGCCTTACGTTGGGCAGTACCAGTGCTCTCGAACAAGCAATTCGCCTGCTTTGTGACCGCGAGCGCGGGGATACCATCTTAGTAGAGAAATACACCTTTGCGACAGCCTTGCAGACGATGACCCCTCAAGGTATCAACGTTGTCGGCGTCGAGATGGATCAAGAAGGTTTACTCCCGGATACCCTGGATTCTATGCTGAGTTCCTGGGACGAGGAGCTCCGGGGTTCTCGAAAGCCCCATATCATGTACACGGTACCCTGCGGGCAGAACCCAACAGGAGCAACACAAGGACTCGAACGTCGAAAAGCCGTATATTCAATTTGCCAAAAGCACGACATCTTCATCATCGAGGACGACCCTTACTACTTTCTTCAAATGCAACCCTACCGAGGCGAGGCGACAGAGCCCTGCCACACTACATCTGGGGCCGCTCACCCCCAGTCATTGGAAGACTTCGTGGCTGGACTCGTTCCGTCTTTTCTGAGTCTTGACATCGACGGGCGAGTACTTCGCATGGACTCCTTCTCCAAGGTGCTTGTGCCTGGCTCGAGGATGGGTTGGATCACCGGAAGCAAACAGGTAATCCAGCGATATCTACGACATGCTGAGGTCGCGAACCAAGGACCCGGTGGGCTAGCACAGATTGTGCTCTGGAAGCTGCTGGATGAAACTTGGGGTCATGAAGGGTATTTGGCGTGGCTTCTCAATCTCAAGTTGAACTACACAGCAAGGCGCGATGTGCTCCTCGCCGCATGCGAAGAATTCCTCCCGAGAGGTCTTGTCACGTGGACCGCACCCACCACCGGAATGTTTGTAAGTGTGCTCTATTTTACATCTCCGGCGCTTCAATTGTCCAGGTCTTCATGACCAGGTTCATACGCCGTCTAAATACATGCTAACTAGGTACATCAGCTCTGGCTCAAGGTCGACCATTCAAAGCATCCCGCGTACCCTGAACGACCCATTCTTGACATAGAAGAAGAGGTCTTCCAAGGTGCTCTCGATAACGGCGTCCTCTGCGCTCGGGGCTCATGGTTCCGAGCTGAACCACACCTCCCTCTGACTGAGCTGTTCTTCCGAACCACATTCGCGAGCGCTACTGAGGAAAACATGAGCGTCGCTATTCAGCGGCTGAGTGCTGCCATTAGACGATCGTTCAAATATGAGGAACGCCCTGTCTAGCTACGGGCACGCTTGAACCGCGAGAACCTGATGGAGTCTCTGAGCTTGACGAAGTAGGAGGACCTGGTGTGAATGCACGACATTCTAGCTCCGAGATCAATAAACTGCTCTTTCTGATAACCGGGCTGGTTCGTGACTGCAAGGTGACGACTTGTCTTGACCCACGTCTGGTCCATATTCAGGTCTCCGCACGAATGCAATGGAGTTGAGTACTAATGAACAGGGCTCTGTGAGAGACACATTCATCGCAGACGGTCATCTTGGGTCACGAAGAAACACGCCCTTGGATGCCCGGGCCTTTTGCGACGTCCTCGAAACCTATTGGCCCAGGATGTCCTCTGATGTCCAAAGTTTAGGTCGCCATGGTGTCGCACCACACCAGCCCGGATAGTTGGGGGCAGCGTGACCCCATGATACCTTTGAATTCCAGCAAGGATCACAAGCCACCTTCTGCCCTTGTCTCGTCATGATGGCTCTCTCTGCGCAGGGGCGCGGGCCAGACTACGAAATGTCGGCGTGTTCGCTGCATTTCTCCGGATTGTTACACCGAATCGGAGATGCTATGGATGCTGGGGTACCTGGAAAAGAGGGCCCGGTACAGTGTCCGAAGGACAGTGCCCGATCTGATGGAAGATCAGTGAGATTGCTCGCCTTCATCATCAGGACATCCCTGCGGTGGTCGGCGCTGGAAAGCCTTCGGAGTAGTGACGCGCGCCATCCTCCGATGCTACCCCTGATCGACACCGAAAGGCGCGGAGAACCTCGTAGTATACAAGCATACCACACGGCCAAGGTAGGTCATACTTAAGCCCAAAACTTCTGCATGATTTTCTCCTGGACCAAATCAGCATATATCCAGATTCACCCTATACGTTAGACATGACGGCCACCGCGACTATCAAGATTGCCGAATACTTATTCCGGCGCCTCAGGCAGCTTGGCATCGGCGCAATTCACGGAGTCCCTGGCGACTTCAATCTCACTCTCCTCGACTACGTCGAGCCCGAAGGGCTTCTGTGGGTGGGCAACGCCAACGAGCTCAACGCCGGATATGCAGCGGACGCCTACGCCCGGATCAAGGGCATCAGCGCCCTGATCACAACCTTCGGCGTCGGTGAGCTCTCAGCCATCAATGCCGTCGCCGGTGCATACTCTGAGCGGGCAGCCCTGGTTCACATTGTGGGCGTCCCATCGCGGGCAACGCAGGAAGGACGGATGCGGGTGCACCACACCTTTAACGACGGCAACTTCACGCGCTTCGCCGAGATGCATCGGCATGTCACTGTGGCACAGACGAAGCTCTGGGATCCCCAGACGAGCCCCGCGCAGATCGACTGGGCGCTGCAGCAGTGCCTCGTACACAGCCGCCCGGTGTACATCGAAGTGCCGGTAGATTTGGTAGATGTCACCGTCGCCGCCAGCCGCCTGGATCAGCGGATCACGATTCCTGATCCCGTGCCGGGCGCCTCGTACGATGCAACTG
Source organism: Furcasterigmium furcatum (assembly GCA_001599815.1). Taxonomy (NCBI): domain Eukaryota; kingdom Fungi; phylum Ascomycota; class Sordariomycetes; order Glomerellales; family Plectosphaerellaceae; genus Furcasterigmium; species Furcasterigmium furcatum. Next base: position 560,364 of record BCIA01000004.1, read on the forward strand.
TCGAACGAGTCCTCTCACGGATCAGCGACGCGAAGCGGCCTGCGATCATCGCCGACGGCGAGATCAGGGCCATCCGCATCGTGGACGACGTCCAGAAAATCTCCAAGGTTTCCGGGTGGCCAACTTGGGTAACGGGATACTCCAAAGGACTCCTTGATGAGACTCTACCAAACTTCCACGGCATCTTCAGGGGCCAATACGACGCCGCCGAAACCCGGGACTTTCTGCAGTCCGCCGACTTGATCCTGTTCTTCGGGCCGCATCTTAGTTCCACCAACACATTCCTGTTCTCCAGCATCCCCGACTCGGAGAAGACAATTTCATTCAGCGACTCCAGCGTTACAATCGGAAGCGAGATCATCCGGGATCTGCCAGCCACCCGCATCGTGCCTCGCATCGCCGAGGCTCTGGAGACAGGCCCCAAGTCCGACTGTTACGAGGAGTACCCCAGCTTGCCAAAAGACCAGCTCGTCTCTTTTGCGGATGTGCCCAAACAGGATCCTATCACTCAGGATAAACTGTGGCGGCTGCTGGGCAACTTCCTCCGCCCGGGTGATATCCTTATGGGCGAAACGGGCACCGCGGGCTACGGCGTTCGCGACATCCCTTTGCCGCAGCACGCGAAGCTGTTCAGCCCCGTGACCTGGCTCTCGATCGGGTATATGCTCCCTGCTGCCCAAGGAGCGGCCCTTGCTCAGCGGGAGCTGGCGTTGTCATCATCCGAAGCCCACACCAAGAACGCGAGGGTGGTTCTCCTGATGGGTGACGGCAGCTTCCAGATGACGGCCCAGGAGCTCTCCTCCATCATCCGTCATAATCTGAACGTAGTGGTCTTCCTGATCAACAATGACGGGTACACAATCGAGAGATGCATCCACGGGCTGCACGAGGGCTACAACGACGTGGCGAGATGGAACTATCTGCGCGCTCCTCACTTCTTTGGGGCGGCAGAAGATTCATTCACGGCTTCTGCTAAGACTTGGGGCGAGCTCGACGCCGTGTTAAAGGACGACGGGCTGGCTGATGGGGCTGGCTTGAGGATGGTTGAGGTGTTCATGGACCGAGAGGATGCGCCCCCGGGGCCGCTGGCGGAGTACCTAGATAAGCAGCGCAAGGCTTTTGCAAACTAGAAGAGAAGCAGATACGAATAACTGGTCATTTCCTTCGATACTGACTTATATCGTGCTGTCTAGCAAGCTCGGGTGCTCGGCCAGGGTGTGCCAGAAGTTGAAATCAAAGTCCTGAATGCACCCGGAATCCCAGGGGTCCCAGTGGGCCGCCTCAATATGCTGTTGTTGCTGCTGCTGCACGACTGTCTCGACTGTCGGAGCATGGCTTTCCTGTCTGGCATTAGGCACTCTGTCCAGGATGTTCTTGATGGTACGCGTGGCACCCGCCAGCAGTGCGTAGTTCGCATCCTCGTGGTGGACGAGGGTGCCGTATTCCACCTCTATGACCAACACTCCAAGCTCTCGCAGGGTTTGTGCGTTCGCTGTTGACCCATTCTCCGAGTCCGGCAACTGTCGGAGCATGGAGAGGCAAATGACGCCCGCCGCTGCCAGGCCGTAGTAGACTACTTTCCAGGTCAAAGATGTCGAGGAGTGGACAAGGCGTTCCTTGACCACGAGCGCTTCGATGACGAGGCTGAGCATTGTCCTCGCCAAGGCCACGAGCTGGATGTCAGGCTCGGAGACTTTCCTGACGAGGGCCAAGTGCAGCAAGAACAGCACATGCAGGTGGTTCAATTTGATATCAAGCATGAGGTCCAGCTGGATTGCCGGTAGCTCGTACGTCTTCATGGGTGCGTCAAGGCGAAAGTGATCCGGCAAAGCAGCCCACTGCGCCTCGGCATCGCTCTGAATCTGGCTGCGACGGTCAGCTTACGTGTTTCCGCACATCATGAAGGGGATGAAGCAACCTCGCTCTACATGTCAGGTCCTGAAGTCGCTTTTCTGCCCCGAACCGGCCGATCATGATCTCCTCTTTGAGAACCGCACACATGGCGGCCCAACGTGCGTCCGCGTAAAAGTCGAGAGGCGTGTCGGGTTGCCAATCATTCGAGAAATAGGCATCTAAACCCGGCTGGTGGAAACGACAAAAGCTTCCGAGGATCCTCGGGGGGCGCCCCAGAAAAATCGACACGTTCTTGTCGGCAGAGTAGGAGTGCCCAAACGCAGCTTGCCGGATGCTTCGAAGAAAGGGGGGCAAGGGACCGGGCCCCTCGATGTCTTGATGGTATCCGAGTGCAAACAAGGAGCTGCAAAGGTCTCCGAGTTTCCGCCAGGAGTCGAAGCCTACAGCAACAGGTTAGCTCTGCGCAGCGTTCAGAGGCGCGGGGTGACGGGGTCTTACTCTGGTCTCCGTCCACAAGCGTGTGGAGGATGAAGTTCTCGTACAGTAGCACGAGCTGCAAGTCATTCAGGCAGTCAAGAGAGAGACACATCTCGAGGCAACGGTCGGCAAAGTGCATTGCAAGACGCCGTACGTGGCGCTGTTGCTGTTCCGAGCTGATTGATTCATATGAGCAGCGGGTGCTCATCGTGGCCCGCGAAACAGCGACGAGAAACAGGCACAATGTCTCCCAGCGCACACGGTCCTGGCTGAACTGGGCACTGAAGGCATCAGCCGTCGTGTCACGAGCCAGCTCCAAGGTTCGGCACGAATGTGTGAATAGGTCCCTGGCGACAAGCATGGCGTCCGTCGATAGCCCCCGGTCATGTGTAAGCAGAGCCCGGACAGTTAGCAGACAGGTCTGCGTGAAAGGAGCAGCGAGAGACAGGTTCGCCCCGGTCTTGAGCCACGATTCCACCAGGCTGAGGCATGCCGTGATGTCGAGGGACAGGCAGAGCTGCTCGACCAATTGGGCCCCATGAGAGATGTGAGCCTCGCTGACAGCTCTGTGAGGTCCCGTCGCCTCGTCTGTCCCCATCGCACCTAGCTGCCCGAACAGGGCCGTGTGGCTGGATGATCCAAGGTATCCGGGGTTCGGGTAGAGACGATGTCTGGGTAGAAGCCCCGGGCCAGAGCGATCCTGGCCATTACTGGCACGACGGGCAGGGTTTCCATCGGAAGCAGCGCCACGGGATCGCGCGGGCGAAGCCTGCAACGATGCATTCGCATGCGAGTCTTTAGCCTTCTTGAATGGCGCCAGTCGGTAAACGCACTCCCCTTCACGGTTCCTTGCCCGGCAACGAGAGCATGTGGGTTTCTCGTGATCGCAGGCCAGCTTCGAGGTCCGACAAGGGTCGCAGGCGGCCTTCCTCTGTTGTCTCGGCATCGCGGGCGGCCTGTACGAGCTCGGCGCCGGGGGTGGGTGTACTGTGCTCCTTGCTGTTTGTCCGATGCTGTCGGAGTATGTTGCGTGCAAGTTTGGTCAAGACCCCGCGATCGGAGTAAACGTTAGCTAGTTACTCGGAGTAGTATTCCGGCCTAGCACCGGCCTCTCGGAGTACAACGCCGCCTAGCTGGGCCTACTTGTAGGGCTCCGGGTTGGCTGGCGCCGGGCATACCTTAGATCCACCGTCAGCCCGGCGGTGTGGTGCCGCCGACTACCTACCAACTTGGCTTTGCCCCAAGGACTTTTGTCGATGTATTCAGGACGCCCGCTGAGTCAGCGGCATTGTGAGGAAACATCCCCATGTTTGCAATGAACGAAACGGCTGCTCATGACTTCGACTGCTCCCTTCACACAGCCCAGGCACACGCGCAGCTACTGGCCCTGTAGGACACTGTGCTCATAAGACCCCATCAGACGCAACCGACATGACCAGAGGTTCCACCAAAGCCAAGGCGATTAAGCGCGCGTGTGATGGGTGTCGCCAGAGAAAGGTGAGCGAGCCCGACGACCCCGACGCCTGATACAGGCGAGCTTGTTTACAAGCTTTGCCTTCTACTTGTTCCTCGCACATATGACCCCCATACCTCTTATCAGCGCTGACTCCACGCTCTTGGGGCCAGATCTACTGCGACGCGGATTCTGATCAGTGCAACTGGTGCAGGCACCATGGCCTCGTTTGCACATTCAACCGCCCATATCGGCGAGGACGACCCAAAGGTAGCGGCAAAAGGTTAGTTATCCGACTCTTCCCCAGCCTTTCTCCGCCGACTCGGTCGAGTCTCCTTCCACTCGTCACATTATCTACCTAATGCTCACCATTTGAGACTGTCTCCATAGGAAGATAGAGCCCAGTGGCCCCCAGACTAAGCCTGAGAAGACCACAGAATCATCAGCAACATCACTCTATGAGACTCACACAGAAATACCATCTACTCCCCCCGTTGATGAAGCGCCAGAGACAAACCTGAAGACTGCCCCAATCGGCGGCATCCGCCTCGGCGGTATCAGCTCGTTCAACGGGATCCCGTTCTTTTCGGAGAGAGCCGAGAATTGGATTCAATCCAAAACGGGATCTGCCTCGGCGCTCCGGAAGATATGTGCTCACGGGGCATCAAGCCATCGCGAGAAGCTCAGGCACACAGCCTCAATACCACCGGACGACGGCCTCGAGCTCCCTGACAGGCCCATGGTGGAGGCATACTTTTCCGACTTCCAAGCCTCAGCCATGAGACTAGTTTTTCCAATCATCGACGTTCCGTCTTTTGGGAAGACGATAGATCTCGCCTTCGATTCGCGGCAAGGCGAACAGTCACTCCGTGTTATGAGCGCCAAAGCGTGCATCTTCTCCTTCATGTCCCTGGCGGTTCTTATGAGGGGAAAGCTCGGCTCGTTTCCTCACGCGGACAGTGCTCAATATGCACAAAAAGTCCAGTGGCTGGTTCCAGACATACTACGCGAGGCCAGCGTTGACGCACTACAAACCTGTGTCATGCAGGCCGTGTACAACATATTCTCGGGGGATACAGAGGCCGGGGCCATCTACCACTCAACAGCCTGCCGCCTCGTCCAGACGCTGGGGGGACACCTGGAGCCCGCTGACGGACCGCCGCCGCCGGGCCTGGAAGGTTCCTGGCCCCTGAAGCGCCACATCCGAAAGCTGTTCTGGTTCTGCTACAGGCACGACAAGGAAATCTATCTGCGCCTGGGCAATCCGCCAGCCATAGTCGACGATCACTGCAACCTGACCCTGCCGCCGGACTACAAGCAGGTGGACGACTATGACGACCTTCAGGGCGGCGATGACCTCTTCCTGAGCGACACGCCCCTGAGCATCATCAAATCACAGGCAGTCCGTCTCCTCTTGAGCGCCAGGGGGCTCAGCAGGTCCAACGCAGACGTACTCCGCGATATACGCCAGCTTGACGACGAGCTCGAGAGATGGCGAATGTCCATTCCGCTATGGTGCCGGCCGAGCCTGGCTCCCTGGTACGCGATGACCGTGGATCCGGCAGCGAGTAAGACAAAGAAGTTGCACATCATCTCCATTCACATGGAATACTATGCCTTGGTGTCGATGATACATACGTCCGCCGGTCGATGCCCGACAGGGGCGACGCCCGAGAGCGAGGAGTGTGCCGGCGTGATATCCAGCCAGGACATCGCCTTCCAGGCCAGCCGGTCAACACTTGTCAATCTCCAGGCGGCGAGCCAGGTGCTGAATTCGGAGGATTTCTGGTGCGTTCAAGCTCCAATGCGCAGCAGCAGCCACGCCGTAAGACTCAACTTGCTAATTCCGCATCCTTTGTCTCTAGGATCTTCTTCCTCTACCCCATGCCGGCCAGTCTGACGATTTTCTGCAACATCCTGCAGAATCCTTTGCATCCACAAGCGAAAAGTGCGACGGGGCTGCTGGTGTTGGTTCCAGGGCTCCTCAAAAACATGTGCTCGCGGAGCCCCGGCATCACTCAGATAGTAGATGTCGAACTTATCGAGAGGTTCGTGGCGGAGCTCGTCAGGTTGGCAAACTGTGCCCTGGAAAAAGCGCAAAGAGATGATGCGAGTGGGAAGTCTGCGGAATAGCGAGGCGAGAGGAGATATGCAAAACTCAAGAGTTAGAGCAGTTGCATTATTCTTGCTGCCCGGCACACAGTAAGTCAACCCTAGCTTATTGAGTCGTTTCGGTGGCTCAGTCACTGGGGACGATGAGAGAGGTTTTCCCACGTCTCTGGTCAACCTTGAATCAGTGGACATTGCGGCTCAGGTCAGTGGTTTACGGCATGCGGGCGAGGCAGAGAAGATCGCCGCCCAGCTGACTGTATGTAGAAGTGACAAAAATAGCGAAGAATATCCTGTGGCTGAGGCTCTTGTTCACCAATCACCCGCACCAACAAACGTGTATTCCGGTCTTGTCGCGATCTGCAGCACACCAACACCTTTTTAAGAATCAGGTTGGCTCGCTTCTGTCCTTCCAGTACTTCGGTGGTGTTCCCCGCCAATCATGCAGACAGCTCTTGCTGACATGGTTGCTGGCCTGAACAGGGGTGGGATGTTGCATCAACGCTGCGCCGTGGAGAAGATCAACCTCCTGATCTCGCGCTGCGCCGCTGAATCGACTGTCTATAATAGCCTGTGCCCGCCCGGAGCCGTTCGTGCTGTCACTTCTCCTTGCCCCAACGATATCTCCTTTGAACTGCCGCCGACATGACCCTCCAACGTCCTTCCCTCAGTCTTACCCCGATCTCTACTCTCTTGGTGGCCGTGATCCTCCTCGCCGGCGGTTGCGCATGCCACGCGCAGGAGCCTGCGCGAGTGACTCGCAGCGGTCATGGCAGTGAGACTACCCAGTCCTCCGGATGAAAAGAAAAGGTCTGACATTCTTGACTACAGCTGCTCTCACCAACGGACAAACCGACCTCAAACTCAAACGCGATGCCGGCAGGAATGCCAGCACTGCCGGCATCGCCGCAGGCGCCATTGCTGCCTTTGTCGTCGTCGCCGCCGTCATCCTGATCTTGATCTGGCGACTTCGTGTTGGCAAGCGCCGGGCGTCCGCACAGTTCATTCAGAGTGAGGATGACGCGCCGCGAGGTCCGAACGAGCTCGATCCTCAGCCGACCGTCACCCATGAGATGGACCCGGACCAGCTGCGACACGAGCTACCAGACCACCACCAGCACAGGTCTTCGTAGAATCAAGATGAGGGGAAGGGGATCTTCAGTGAGGGGAGCGCTGGTGCCATAAGGCTGATAGGCGAGGTTCCGAGACCAGCAGGGGTTAAGACGCCCGTAGCTTTAACTCTTAGTACAGGTCCTTTATTTAGAAATGCCGAGTTGCCGGTACCCTGGCCCCTGGCCTAACCAAGTTGGGCAGGCTCTGGACCCTGAGGCGGCGGAACTCCACGACACGAGACCGGACTAGCCAGGGCACCGAGTCGCCTCTTCGTGTCTGAAAAGATCGTGATGCCTGGGCCTTTGATGTGAGCATACAAGAACGAGAGCAGGGACTCTCGTGGAGGTGACCGCCCGCCACCCCTCTGCTCATAGTCACCAACTACCTCATCGCGAGAGACACCACGGGCCTGCCACGATGCTACCAGAAACCGCCAAAGCCCCTGTATCTCTGCGACCGCGGGGTCGCAGGATCGCGACGACAACTCTTCTCTGCCTCGCCTACGTCCTGGGTCTGGCGGTCGTGGCCGCGCAGATTCCCGTCCTGCTCGCCGGCACGCGCCTCGTCAACACCGACCTCGAGACTCCGGGCCCGAAGCGGCTGCTTCTCTCCGAAATCGCCGTCGCATCGGTATGTTCGCTCGCCTCCAGGGCTCATCACCTAGGGAAACGCTGACCCGTAGCGCGCAGTTCGACGGCATCGTCCCCGGCGAAGACGGGAAGTCCTACCTCGTCACCCTCCACCTCTTCCTCAACTCCTTCGGCTGGGAGTACCCCTCCGCCCCGAACAAGGCCCAGACCGCCGGCATCGTCACGCCGTCTCGCGACAACTCCCTCTACCTACCGACCGATTTCACGGCCATCGGCGAGGAGCTCGGCCTCGACCCCTCCGCCTGGGGCTGCTTCCCGCCCACGTATACCCAGCCCTGCGAGAACCCCTTCTTCGAGCTGTTCAGGAAGCAGTTCCCGTTCGACTCGGCGCCGGGGCTCCTGACCAAGATCATATACATCGCCTTCTTCGTCACGGCGGCGTTGATATTCCTCATCGAGATCCTCATCGTCGTCCGCCCGCACTGGCTCAAGTGCCGCTGCTACTTCTCGGCGCTGAAGCGCTTCTGCCCGTGCCCCCGCGGCGAGCGCCACGAGATCGAGCTCCTCCCGCCTGTCTTCTGGGACCGCTACCGCTTGTGGATGTGGCCCCTCCTACCGGGATACGTCGGCCTCGCGGCCGTCGACCTGTACTTCCGGGGCTGGATGCTGCTGAAGTGGCTGAGCTGGGCGCCCGACGGCGACGCGACCGGGCTGCGGCCGCGGATGGGGAGGGGGTTCGTCGCGCTGAACTGGACGGCGTTCGGGTGCGCGTGCGCCGCCGCCGTGTGCATCTTGGTCAGGCTGCTGCTGTCGCGGCGGGCGAACTGGATGGAGCAGCAGGGCCCGCTGGTGGAGGCCGAGACGAGTGTTGGCCTGGATAATGCGCGGGGCATCGATGAAGAGAACAGGGCCAGGGAGTACACAGACGCTGAGACGGATGCGCCCGTCGCAGGGAGCGTGCCGGCTGCTTCTGCCGCCAAGTGAGACAGTCTTCTGAGGGACCGCGGCTTCGATCAGCGCCCAGCTCCGCTGGAATCATCATGTAAAAATTCTATTTCAGCCTAACAACCTACACTACTCGTCAGCGCGATGGCCCCTGTCGATCGTGGTTGTGATCGAACGAAATCTGGTCTGGCGCCGGCCAAGAATCAGTCCTGATGTCATCAACTCCACGAAGAGCGGTCATCGATTCCCGTCGCCCAGCGTCTTGGGCGTATCGTATGTCGTGGAAATCTGGGACCCCAGAATTCCGATGATGGCATTTCACGTCACCAGCAGCGTCCGAATAAAAAAAGAATCACGACTGCTGAACGAGGCCGTGGTGAAGCGTTGCCGCATTACAACACAACGCGAACCCCGTGCTTCAGCAACCCAGTCAGCCAGCAACGAGTCTATCACCCGAGACTGAACGAGAGAAAGTCATTTTATCGAATCCAAACTCCAGTCTCACCATGGCTGCCTCGAAATACACCACCCCCGCCATCGCGGCCGCCGGTCTCATCGGAGCCGGCTTGTACATGACACGCGGCGGCTCTTCACGCGCCAGCGAGCTGGGCACGAAGCCCGCTCCCCGAGAAGGCGCCAGTGGTAACAAATTGCAGAGATTGAAGGAAAACACAGATGTCAGCGCGGCAGTCCAAGGTCTCGCAGGGACTGGAGGTCCATCGACTCGGGATCAGGGCGACTCGGGCTACGACCCCAAGAACACCCACATCCTGAGTAACAAGACCGACACGCCGAGCAAGAAGATTTGAAGACATTTGGAGATAATCGCAGACCGGTGCGCCATAGTTGGAGGGGGCCATGCCGTGTGCTGGGAAGTGCTGGTGATTTGGGACGATTGGCTCCCATGACGGTTGAAGCTGACGGATGTGGCATGTACATGGAGTTCGATTGACCTGGCTCTAATCAGACTATCTGGTTCTCGATTGCTTTCTGCACGTCTCTGATAGAGTTGTCTGTTAATCGGATGGCTCCGTTCTACCAATCCTGCATCTCTTCATCGTTGATACGGAAGACCCCTCGACGGGTTACAGAAAGGATGGCCGCCCGAGCCATAGAAAATCGAGATGAACTCTGTCTCATCTGTCTCAAATTGAAGAATCAACATGGCCTCCTTCCCAGTTTGAGATAACCCAAGCGTAACGTATTCGGATGACAACGTAGCTGGACCGGCCATCCTTTCTGACCACGCCCAGCAAACGTGGCTACCGGAGAGGCTAATTCCTTCCAGTACAGCGCGCCCCCTTCCTTGGCTCGTAAGTACCATGAGAAGCCTCCTCTGGGCTCGTTCTAACCGAGTGGCGAGAAGCGCAGCCACAACTGAGTGGCAGGGCTCGGCGTGGGCGGTTCACCTTGGCGACCGCGACACCGGAACCAGTGTGTGTCGGAGGCACAGGGCCCGATGACAAGACGTCGTATTCCCGGCAGAGACAGCTTCAAGACTCAGCAGCGTGTTGAGCATCTCCGGCCCCTCCCCACGGGGGTTCTCGGCGATCTCCAGTTTGATAGCAACTTTTGCTGGTCAACCTGTGTCGACCATTACACGCCCGGGTCCATGCCTGAGTCCACCCTTGGGGAGGACTGAATCGACCTGGCCACGGATTAAACCTCGGGCGCTGAGATGATCTCTCAATTCAATATTAAGGGAATGCCATGGCTGTCGGTCTCAATGTCTTGCCGTCCAGCAAATGCTCGCTGGATTCGAGGGTATCTGGGTCTGAATTCTACGTCTCGGCCTGGCAACACGGCAATGTCCTAACTCCCCGAACACAGCATTCGAAATGAGAAGGTGTCGTACTTCGTCTAGTAGCAACCTCGTGCAAATCCATTTCCACCCACGCCATTCCTCGTGTTCCCGAGGTTCGCGCGTCTCAGCTGTCTCGCTCTGCCGGTGCCACGCGCCGGCGGCAACCCAGATCTCAACGGCCACGCCACTTAGTGGACGAAGCGGAAGTCCTTCTTCGAGCTTCCAACATCCTTGGTGGTGCTGAGATAATGGAGGCGCTCCTGCAACATCGGTCAGCATCAATCGGCGGCACAGTCTGTTGCTCTGCTTCAGCAGATCGACTCACCTCCTCGGTCATGGCGGCCCATTCCTTGTCCCTGGTCTTGTTCTTCCACATGTAGAAGCCCTTGGCGATCATGTACACGCAGATGTTCATGCAGGCGATTCCGACGAGGACGCGGTTGCCGCGGCGGTCTGGGACGGGGTCAGCCATCGTAAGTGACATCGATGGGGGGGCGACTTACACTCGGGCCTGTCGTCTTCACGGTAGATGTTGGAGTAGATCACGCGGGCGAGCTGCACCATCATGCTGCGGTATTGTCAGCGCTTTCTCCCGGAGGCGAGATCCTACTTGTAGTGCTCACTTGTACAGCGCCGCGGACACGGCGCGGGTCCTGACGGAGTTGGAGTTGCGGCTTCCCCAGCCGACGTGCATGGCATGGGCTGTCGATGGTCAGCATCACCTCTTTTGCTTCCGCAGAATAGGCGGTACTCACGCGAAGGGTACGAGAGCAGGACCGTCACGATGGCGTACTGGGTCCAGGGGCCGGCGGTGTTGGGCAGCACGGCCATGGCGATGAGGTTGGGGAGGTACCAGAACTGCGTGAAGGCACCGAAGAAGGCGCGCGTGTCCCAGATGGTGGACAGATACGTCATGATGAACATGTTGACGGCGCCGATGAACTGGCACGGGATGCTGAGCAGGTTGGCGTCGAAGGTGCCGAAGCCGAGGTTGCGCAGCGTCAGCGTCAGGTACTGGTCGGGAGGGCCGGCGGGGATCTCCCAGAGGAGACCGAAGGCGTAGATGGGCCACAGCTCGTAGTCGCGGAGGGATTTCCACAGCATCTTCAGGTTGATAGCCTGTCGGTTGTGCATGTCGCACTTTGAGGGGTCGTCTCGGAGGATGCGGTTGACGAGGATCTTCTCCTCCTTCTCGTTGAACCAGCCGTTCTTCCGCCACGGCCGCTTCGTCTGTGTCGGCGAAGGCGCCATCATGAAGATCGACCAGATACCGATGCAGAGCACTGGGAGGTCAGACCGCGTGTACATAGCTAGAGGATGAGGGATTCGACTCACTGATTATGCCCTCGATCAGGAAAAGCCATCGCCAGCCTTCCAAGCCGTGGACGCCGCGCATGCGGAGGACGCCAAACGCAATAATAGGCGCCACGATATCCGTAACTCTGCGCACGCACCAGAACAAGGCCAGACGCACGGGAAGCTCGTTGCTCTTGAAGTAGTACGTCAAGTAGAGCACGATATCCGGGATGAATCCTCCCTGGAGCATTCCGAGAATAGCTCGCGTGACGAGGAAACTCGTCTTGCCGGACAGGAAGAACTGGCAGCCAGATACAATACTCCAGCTGATCGAAATGAAGGGAATCCACCTGTCGGGTCCCAGCTTCTTGCTGATCATCTGGGAGGGAAGCTCCGCCAGAAGGAAGGATGTTTGGTAGACCGTGTTGCCGAGGTTGTAGTCTGGGGTGAAAGGTCAGCCACATCTGGAGTGTACAAGTCGGCCATTGTTCGAGCATACCGTTGGTGTTCATGCCCAGGTCTTCGAGGAAGTTGTCCGTGTTCGCTTGAGAGAGGTTGCCGCGGCCGAGATCAAGACCGAAGAAGGCGATACAGGCCCAGATCGTGACTACATGAGGTCAACCCAGTGCCCATCAAACCATGCGACAGCAATCTTACTCTTGAGGTCCATCCTGTTGATCAACGGGAGCTCCTCCCTCCAGGTCCAGCGGAACTTGGGGTCGAACCGATGCTTGTTCTCGTAGCGCTCATGGGGCTTGAAGTAGGCGGCAATGGAATCGTTGTCGTAGACGGAGGGCTGAGTGGCAACGGCATCGATGTCGAAGTCCTTGTTCTTCCTGCCGTAGAACTGGGTGAAGGGCAGGATGGGGGCCTCCTGCTGGAGCAAGTTCTGATTCTGGCGCTCCTCGTTCTGCTGGGCCAGGATGCGCTCTCGGAGGTTGTCGAGGTCCTCGTCAGAGTCAGTCTTCAGCTTCGCATCATCCAGGTCCCTCGTCTCCCCGGGGGGAGAGTCCCGGAGCGGGGTGTTCTTCTTCTCGATATCAGCCATGGCGACGTGGGAGGAGCAGCGGCTGATGAGAGGACGGGTTGGCTGCGACAAACACCAGAGCAAGCACCGCGGGGGACTCCGGGCATATATAGCTGGCGATCTTCTCCGTGATCGGCGTTTCTTCAGAGAGCCCTGGCAGCGAGAAATTTGGGATGCGGTATGGGACGCGTTCTTGCCTGCATGCCCAGCTTCTTGGATGTAAGCGGCACGGCAGAGACCCCCAAACCAACACCCATCATGCCATGTTCATGGAGTCCCAAGAGGGTCCGGGACTGCGTCCGGCATGGGTCCTGGTTCGAGCCAGATCGTCGCGCCGCCGTGCGGCGCTGATGTCAACCTTCCCTGCGCTCTGGAAGATTGGTCCCCTTGATCCAAGCAGCCGGCGTCCAAGTGATCGGCAGCCCAGTCGCCCTCTCTGGCCTCGATACCGGTTTGAAGCCGCGCAAACCGACTGGCCAAGCCGACGTGCCCACTCAGCCTTTCCGAGTGCGTGAAGCCGGATCCAGCCTCAAGGGATACATGCCGTCTCGGCCTGCGGGCGCTAAGAGCTTCTCGAGCGGGGGTTTTCGCGACGGGCCTGCAAAGTTCCAGGATGTACGAACCTGACCTTGACTGGGACCCTCGAGTTCTGTACGCCTGCGGGGCGAAGATGGGCAGGTGTTGCGTGTCAGAGGCAAAAAGGAGGAGCGGGGATGGTGCGCATCGAGAGGAGCGTCATCTTGGCTCGGGTGCTGTTGGACCGGGCATCGCGTTGGAGTGAGGCCGAGATGGGGCAGAGTTCCCGGTTCCTGGGTCCGACAATTTCTCCCCCGGCTGGAGCCCGGCATCTCCCGTGCTCGAGTGGTTGGCCGGCAATTACAGAGTGACAAACACTCCTTCAGCGGTCAGTCAGTGCTCTTCATCAAGCATCTCTGTCCGCCGCTTGCCTGGAGGTCCGGGCTTGGTGAAAGACGGTCAACGACCGAGGGGATGCGAGAACCTTTAGCGACTTGGCGAGCCGTGAAAAAATCGCTCTCGGGTAAAATGAATATGAGCAATCATCGCCGCCTGGCGCTGGCCGTGGGGTGCGCGAATGGCCTCAGCCAGACAGAGCGCGCTGTTGGGCGTATCTCGTCGCTTTATGGTGATGACGCGATATAGCGCGAGATGTCGTGCTTAAGAAATGCGGCTCCGATTGAGGGCCACTTACAGGGCCAAGGGTTGGCAGCATCTTGGCATCTCACGGGGAACGTGGGTGAGAAGCTTCGAACCAAGACGAGGTGCCAAGGCATTTTATATGGCCCCCGTAGCATGTAGAAGAGGTCCGGTCAACGCAGACCCTGCTCACCATGAGCACGCCATCAACGCCCTGATCGTGATTTACCTAAAGATTTTGCCCTCTGCCGTCTGCCGAGACGGTGCCAGGAACGCCTCGCGGGATGTGGAAGTGGGAGAAAAGGCTATTGGTGCCGGCGATCAGGGATGCTGCGCGCCTTTCCCTCCAGTGCGTAGGGTTCTTTAGAGTTGATTGTAAGCTTAATCGGACCTCCAAGACTTGACCTGGTTGGGCACACTGGCACGCACTGACGAAACGTCGCATCCCACCCGGGTCGGGTACCTCGGTGAGCCCAGACCAGCGGGACTCGATGTCGACAACAACCAACAGAATTTTCTGTCGCTGATCACATTGATGTTACATCGTCCTCATCCTTGTACTCTGCGGCGATCCCCTTGTCACCATCCCGAGCCACTCTCGCGCCACCTGTGTTATCGGGGATGATACCAGAACCTCGAGGCTCTGATGTGTGCCAAGCTTGCACTCGGCATTTCGTCACCAACCTTGCTCGCACCTCACAAACTACCCATGGTGTTTCTTCCGAAGTCGCTGAGCCTGCGCATTCCCTGCCCCGGAATTAAGCTACCTCCCACGCCGGTGACAACCAAGGGTATAGGCGTGGGGTCTTGCAAAGGGTACTGTCATTGAATTTCTTGCGTATTGCCCCTGGGCTGTAAACCAAACCTCCCCACGCCCACCACCATTCGAGCATCACACGACACCCAGGACCAACGGGCCACCCATGATCTCGGATCCCGGAACATTAGAGGCCGACGCAGACAGGCTCTAAGGGCAGGTTGCGTTCGCATCATCGCCAACCTCGTGCATCTCGCGATTTTCCATTCGAACGCTTGCAGCATGAGGAGCAGGGAGGATGATGCAATGGCCGCGCCCAGAAGACGGGGGCTCACGGAAGATCTTTCGCCTGATGCCCCGTTGCCGACCCTGGAAGAAGAGCCCGTTTCTTCGGTGCTGCCACAGATTCTTTCGGAGGCTCTCACACTTCAGAGGCGAGTACACAATACTCTACTCTATCGTGGATGCACTGGATAGTCGAGATGTTCACGCACTGTGAGGTCCGGGAGACTCGGAAGACTCGGGGTCTCTGATACCAATCGTTGGTTTGAACCATGCATGAGGGCCACATAATACAGAGCCGGTCCGGCTATCTTGCCGTCCAGATACATTGCCCGCTAGATATATTACGCTTAGGTTCATACTACCCTTGGATTCTCTCCAATTGAGAAAGAGGGCATCTAAATGTACCTTAGGCTCGGTCTGAAGTCCACTGGTCGACGCGGTCGTTCCGAGAGCACGGCCATCTTTTCTGTGACCCTCGTGCCATGGTTGAGTCCAATGGAATGAAAAAGGTCTAGGTGAGCATTTCTTCGTCCACTCACTGATCTCGTCCACATGAGAATTCAGACTCATCGGGTATAGAAGGCACAAAATACCCCGGTCTGTCGTTCCTCTCGCTGCAGCCGAACAGCCGGGCGGCGCTCCGATACGGACTCGGAGATCGCCAACTCTTCACCTTAGCGGAACGGCGCCGAGATGTGGGTCCACGCCGCCGCCTCAACTTTCCCGTAGCGGACGCCGCTTCGCCGGCAGCTCCAATACCCCGCAGCAGCCGGGCCGGCGCCCTTCAATGACCAGCACATCGCATCTCTCCTCCTCATCCAGCCGGTCCCAGGTTCTGCTCTTCTCTGTCAACATTGCAGCAGTGATCTTGGAAATCGTCGCCATCTCTGATCGCCGACTTTCATCATGTCGTTTCCCCATCCATTCGACCCGCTGAGCCCCGAGGAGATCGCTGCCGTGAGTGCAACCCCGCCTGCAGACAGCAAAGCTGATGAGACCGGACAACGATAGGCCTCCGATGTCCTTCGCAAGGCTCACCCCGGAGCGGACTTGTTCTTCCGTGCCATCACTCTCGCGGAACCTCCAAAGGCGGAGATGATCTCGTTTCTGGAAGAGGAGCGATCGGGGTCGACCTCGAAGAGGCCCGCACGAGTCGCCCGGGTCCAGCTGTTCATCAACCGCGAGCTTCATGAAGTAAAATTAAGCCTTAACACTGCATCAGTTGTCTCGGATGAGAGTCTGCCGGGAAGGCATTCATACATCGACACGGAGTTCATGCAGCGTGCCGGGGATGCCTGCCTGGCAGACTCGCGGGTCCAGGATGAGATCAAGAGTCTGAATCTTCCCGAAGGGGCGACCGTGGTGGTCGAGCCCTGGGCGTATGCCACCGACGGCATGCTCGATGAAAAGGAGCGTTGGACCATGGTGAGTTGATTCGTGATCTGCCAGCGAGGATACATGCCACTGACAAGGTACTTCAGGGATGGTTCTACATGCGGCTTTCGGACAACCCCGACGCCAACTACTACGCCTATCCTCTGGACATCTGCGCAGAGATCTCGCCTGAACTTCAAGTCACAAAGGTCTACCGTTTGCCGTCGGGGGCCAAAGATGCCATCCATTCCGAAAGTCACGAATTTGATCGCCGTCGAATCCATCACAATAGCGAGTATCACCCCGACTTCGTCAAGGAGAGGCGGACGTCTACTCGCCCCTACCACGTCTCGCAGCCAGAGGGTCCTTCATTTACCACCGACGGAAACCTCATTTCCTGGGAGAAGTGGAACATTCGAGTCGGGTTCAACTACCGCGAGGGCATGACGCTCCACGACATCAAGTACGACGGGCGCAGCCTGTTCTACCGGTTGTCCCTGGCCGAGATGTTCGTGCCGTACTCCGATCCTCGCGCCCCGTACCCCAGGAAGGCGGCCTTCGACCTCGGCAACGACGGCGCGGGCATCAACGCCAACAACCTGGCTCTCGGATGTGACTGCCTCGGCCACATCAAGTACTTCGACGGCTGGCTCACGACCGGCGCCGGCGACCCTCTCAAAATGCCGAACGTCATCTGCTGCCACGAGGTCGACGACGGCATTCTGTGGAAGCACACCAACTTCCGAACAGGCAACGCGGTCGTCACAAGGTCCCGCGTCCTCGTCCTGCAGACGATCATCACCGTGAGCAACTACGAGTACATCTTCATCTACTACTTCCAGCAGGACGGGTCGATCTTCTACGAGGTCCGCGCAACGGGCATCATGTCCACCGCGCCCATCGACATCGGCGACGCGGTGCCATACGGAACTATCGTGGCGCCCGGCACGCTCGCGCCCAACCACCAGCACATATTCTGCCTGCGGATCGACCCCGCGCTCGACGGGCACAGGAACTCGCTCGCCGTGGAGGAGTCCCATCCCATGCCGTTCGATGAGTCCGACCCGGCCGATAACCCCTTCGGGGTGGGCTACACCGTCGAGTCCAACCTCGTCGAGACCGAGGGCGGGATGGACCTGGACTTCACCACCAACCGAACCTTCAAGATCGTCAACGAGGCCCGTCAGAACCCGGTCACGGGCACCCCAGTGGGATTCAAGCTCCTCCCGCACTACAGCCAGCTCCTCCTCGCCCACCCGAGGTCCTTCCACGCCCGGCGCGCCGAGTACGCGGCCCACGCAGTGTGGGTGACACGCCACAGCGACGAGGAGCTCTTCCCTGCCGGGAGGTTCACGATGCAGAGCCTGGGCGGGGAGGGCATCTCCTCGTGGATCGAGGGCCGTAAGCGTGACGACGAGAACCGCTCGGTGCGGAATGAGGACATCGTCGTGTGGCATACCTTCGGGTCGACGCACAACCCGCGGATCGAGGACTGGCCCGTCATGCCGTGTGAGAAACTGATCGTGGGCCTGAAGCCGGTGAACTTCTTCGATGGAAATCCCGGCCTGGACGTGCCGATTTCGACGCAGGAGAGGAATTGCAGCGTCTTGGTCGAGGACAGATGCAAGGGGAAGAACTAGACTTGGGAAATAGAGAGGCAGCTGTCATATGGAGCAAGTCATATCACGAAGCTGTCGATGAGAGTGTCGATAGGCACTTAGAAGACGACACAGGAGCTTCAGTATACACTGATTTCGAGAAGTCACGACCCACCGCGCCATGCATAAGTCATGATGTTGATTGAGATATCTACTGATGTACTCGCAGCTTGCAGGCATCTTCTCGGCAGATAATCTACGAGCCATCGGTGTAGAAGGTGACATCCCAGTGGCTGCCCTCATCCTGAAGAATTGTCAGTCGGAATGGCCCCCCAAGGCACGGCAGAGCGAGCACTTACAGCGTAGATGTTGCCGGAGCGGGCCTGGTACTGCCTGGCACCGTCGCCGCGGACGCCGATGTAGGTGAAGGCGGAGGTGACGTACGAGTTGAGGCCGGATGCCTTGGCGAAGTCGAGCTTGTAGCCGTTGCCGTGGGAGTAGGTGCCGCCGGCGTGGCCGGTCTCGGTGCCGCCGGTGATGGTGATGGCGCAGTTGCAGGCGTTGCGGAGGGTCACGGCGCCGTTGGCGGTGGCCTGGCGCAGGCCCTGGAAGGAGGTGCACGTGGGCCGGTTGCGGTCGGTGCAGCCGCCCGAGGAGCGCCAGGTGATGCCGGCGTTGCGGAAGATGGTCTCGGCCTGGGCCTGGCTGAGCTGCGCCGTGGCGGCGGCGGCGCAGAAGACGGTTGCGAGGATGGCGGAGACCTGGGAGTGTCAGGGGGCTGCTCCTTGGACGGGAGTATCTGGGGGAAGCCGTACCTTCATGATGATGCTTGGGTCTGGGTTGACTGGAGAGAAAGGGTCACAACCTCCCAGAAGCAGCGGGAAACCGCCGTCTTAAGTATTCAACGGGTGCGGGGAGGGCCGAGACCCTGGGGCTGAAGATCGCCGTTGAGATCGTCGTGAATCCAGCCTCACGTCCTCCATGATCGCCGTACCTCGTCGGTGCGGGCCGAAAGTAAGACGGGCGAACAACATGCAATGCGTTCAAAAGTGAATCCTTCGAGCCAATGCCATGACAATATGACGTGTCGTCCTGCGAGCACAGGTCGAAGCCCAGATGCCGGCATGCCGCGACATGGCTTCCGTCCAACGGTGGCGCGCCTGCGTGCAGCAACGGATGAGCGAGAGAGGCCAAAGGGATTCCGTGCTAACGCTCCCGTTCTTTTAGCCCCTGGCGTATGAAGCCAATGGTGGTTATCTTTGCCCACGTGCTGGGCTTGGTTGTAACATGACATCATGTGCCGCTCTAGTTCCCAAGCCAAACGGCGGCGATCTGTTGATCTGGAGGTCTTTCGTGATACTCTGGTGGGTGGTTTGGGGGAACCCGCGCCTTGGCAGGCATAACGGTTGAGTACTAGTTAGGAAGGTCAGGACCCTGAGATGCGAGTGAAGGCCAGACCAAACTGAAGTCGAGCTGGGCAGCAATTGGACTTCTGAAAGGGAGGTTCGCAGTTTTTCGCACTTACAGCACGCGTCGGGCAGTCCTGAGACTGAAGTGGCAGGTCGCATTGAGTCTTCACAACCCGGAAACCATTCATATCAGAATCGCTGACAGCACTCCTATCCTGGACCTCGTTTTCCTCCACCCCAAGTATTCTGCACTTTCAGCGCCTCTTGGGGGGGCGGGAAGACGGGATGGGCGGCATTTGGGCGTCGACGTTCCACGGAGCTAATGCGAGACACTGAACCGGCTGCCGCTTGGGGAATGGAACAGCGAGATAGTGATGGGACCCCGCGACGCCACATTTCTTGAGTGTGTCTGCTTGCCACAGCTTCTTTTCTGCGTCGGCACTTCTCACCTTCTTCTTTCAAGGTTCACCTCCTCTTCCTCTCCTCTCTGCGAGACTGATGTCAGTCGGAGGTCTCCGTCGGGCGTATTATGTACGCAGCTCAGGAGACAATGTCGACCTAGGGACTCACTCGTCACGTGGGCTGCCTCGAGCCGTGCCCCTGAGCTGAGCTGAGCTGCGCGCGCTGTGGTCGCGACAACGGTAAGTGGACCTCGGACACTGCCGACCAAAGAGCCTTTTCTCCGGTCATAAGGCTGTCTTCTAATTATTATTACTCATATAGAGTTCTGCATGAACTTGGACCACCTGGATCTCGGCTCGGAACAACCTCAAACCACAGACCATCACAGACGCCGAACAGGGGTCTCTCACAGAAAGCGAGCAAGCCCGTCAGCAACAAGATGAGACGACTCGGAGCTGACAGCCCCTGACCTGACGGGGCGACGCCAATCACGGGTGCATGAGTCGCAGCGGGCATCGTGGGTTCATGGCTGAGCAGAATCCCCCAAATATAGGCCTGTCCCAGTGTCCCATTGGGCGACCGAGAGCGAGCTTCGCAAAAGGCCCAAGCGATCATTGGTCCCCTGGCGAGATGAAATCCATATTCTGCAGGGGCTCTCGCGACAAGGGTCGCGCCGAGCCACAGCCTGATCCTCCCCTCGCCTTGAATCAACGGGGCCAGCAAGCAGGGGGCTGCTGACACGCAAAATGGAAATGCGGTGCTTGCTCCTCTTGTTGGGGGCGAGGCGAATTCTGCCCGACGACTCTCTTCATCCGATTCTCCGTACCGTCTCTTGTCTCGACGACGACGTCGAGGTCTCATGTTGAGCGCTGCGTCCGAGGCCTGAACAGGAGATCTTGAATCCGGCACCACACACGCACGACTCAACTCGACTGTCGCCCACGATGCGACGACCCCAGCAGCGAGGTTACTCCTGGCCGGCGTGGGCGCTGCTGCTCTCGACCTGTCTCGCGCAGAACGGCCTGCCAGCGCTCGACGACATTCTCCGCATCAGTGGCGGAAAAGGTACGGTTCAACAAGATGGATGGATGGCTCGGGCGCCAAGCTAACTGGAGATGCCGCGCAGTCTCGGTAATCGACAACTGGATATACTACGATGGCGGCCATCTGTCGCACAGCGAGTCGACCGAGGAGCGTCCCTCATATCAGCGTACGTCGAGCCCCGAATTCCTCTCCTCCCGGCCGACCGCATGCTGACATACACCGTAGTGAACGACACGCTGGCGATTGACCTGACGAAGAAATGGGCGACAAAGGACGTGGAGCTGGTGATGACGCCGAAACCCGAGGGGCAAACGACGATGGACCAGCAGGCCATGCTGGAGGACGCGTCCGACGACACATTCTACATCTGGGGCGGCGGTGCCGCCTTCGAGGACACGGTGCCCGACCCGGCGCTGTGGCAGTTCAGCCCCGACTCGGAGGGCAAGGGGACCTGGAGCCGGCAGACGTCGAAGGACCCCGAGATCTTCAGCAAGCTGCACCGCAGCGCCGTCGCCGCGCAGGTCAGCACCCCCAAGACCGCCTTCATCTTCGGCGGCTGGTCCACGGACAGGACCGAGGCCGAGCCGGCCGGTAACATCAAGGGCTTCCTGTCATTCGACTTCGAGACCAAGGCGTGGGAGGAGCACAACGACGGCACGCCGTACTCCGCGGACGGCACCATCTGGGGCGGCACGGCCGTGTACGCACCCAACTTCGGGCCCAACGGGCTCGTCTTCGTCCTGGGCGGCGTGACCCGCCGCTTCGAGGCCGGGTCCGGCTACATCGGCTACAGGAACCTGCACTTCTTCGACCCCGTCAGCATGAAGTGGTACTCCCAGCGGACCACGGGCACGGCGCCCCGCGGCCGCCACCAGGCCTGTTCGGTGGGCGTCGCTGGCGCCAACAACACGTTTGACATGTGAGCAGGATGCAAGATGCGAGACGCCCGAGTTGCACGGCTGCTAACAAGACGACAGATTCATGTGGGGTGGCGCCAACGACGACTACAGCACGCAGCTGGGCGAGGTCTGGGTGCTCAGCCTGCCCGCGTTCGAGTGGACGCTGGTCTACGACGAGATCGCCAACGAGCGCGCCGAGCACGACTGCGCCGTGGTCGGGAAACGCCAGATGCTGAGCTGGGGCGGCATGTCGGCCTGGGGCACCTCCGGGTTCGAGAGGTGGACCATCGACGACCCGCTGCCGTACGGCATCGGCATCTTCGACATGAGCGCGCTGGAGTGGAAGGAGGAGTACGACCCGGACGCCGCAGAGTACCGTTCCCACGAGTCCATCTCCAAGTTTTACGAGGACGGGTATGTTCGTTCTTCTGACGCTCATGGAGGTTTGCTGACAATACCAAAGGGGACTGGACGATGTGGACTGGACATCTGATGATGTCAAGGCGCTGTTTGTCGAGGCAGATGACGACGAAGACAGCTCCAACGCCCCCGGCGGCGATGGAAGCAAAGACGATCCGCCACAGGACAATTCCAGCAACAGCGACAACACCGACGAAGAGACCAAGTCCGAGAGCAAGAGCGGCCCGCCCGTCGGCGCCATCGCAGGAGGTGTCGTCGGCGGCGTGGCGGTCCTGGCCCTCGTCGGCGTCGCATTCTGGTTCCTCCGGCGAAGACGCAACAACCCGGACCAGGGGCCGTCCGAAGTCCCCGCGGAGCAGGTCCAGGCGTACCACAGCAAGGTGTACCCGGGGCCGTACGAGCCGGTGCCGCGGGGGTCGCCGGGCCCGGAGGGGTACTACGACATGGGCGAGCTCCACGGGAAGACGGTGCACCCGCCGGTCGAGATGGCGGCGGGCCCGACGCCGGGGCACCACAACGGGCACTACGTGGAGATGGACGCGGGCAACTACCAGCAGCAGGGCTACCGCCAGTAGCGAGCGCCGGTGGTGTATATGAAAGGTACTGTAAAGCCTTGCTGTCAGCGACCCAGCTGTATTTATTTTATTACAAGTTCTTACTTAGACATTCGAGCCTGATATAGCGTTGTTTTCTTGTTTCTCAAAGCCTGACATCGTCGATTTGTCGTGGTGTTTGTGAGAAGTTGTCGGCTATTTAAATCGGTGTCCGTCGCCCCAGACTGCCTCGTCCTCGGCCCCGTCAGCATAAGATGCGAGCCGTGCAGATGAAAGGCTGCGATGACTTGGTGTTGTTCCCTCGCGTCCCGTCTGCGTTGATGCCCTCGGTGGCGTCGTCTTCTTGGCAGGCCGGAAAGAAGCGTCTTGCTTGGCCTGGTCGTTCTACAGGCAGTCGAGATCTGGAAGCGGGCCAGACACGCGGATTCACCCGAGCGTTGAAGCGAGCTTGGCTGGAAGTGTGAACGTCTTGAAACGACTCTCTCGGCCTCCGTGGTGGATGGTTCGGCCCAAGAAGAGGAGGAGGTGCTAGAGGAAGAATTGTAAGAGGAATGTGAAAGGCAGGAAGGGCCTGACCTGAAAGTCGCCGCCGCACAGCACGAGGGGAAGGGAAGGGAAGGGACGGCCGGACGTCCTTCCTCGACCTGGGGGAAAGCGAAGAAGCTGCTTCACCCTGGATGGCAACTGCCGCTGCTCGAAACCTTCCGTCTCTTTCTCTTCCCTTTCCGTTCGTTTTCTCCTTCGGCGTCCTCCATTCTCTTCCACTTCATCCATCATTCATCATACAGGCTTCTTCGATATCATCAGCTTAACCACGACCTCTTCGCCCCATTCATACATATCAAGCTCGCGGTCTTCCGGAAGGACACTGGCCTTTCCGGATCGCACATTCCATCCGCTCCACGCGCAACCAACCCGGAATCCGCCAGAGAATCACGGACAGAGCTCCCACCCCTTACATTGCTCCCCTCCACCAACCGACTTGCTCACTATCACCCACCCACGATGCCCCGGTGGCGCGCGCGTGTGCTTCCCAATGGGTTGCAAATTAATCGGACCCGGTACATGATTGTCAATGTCATGCCGGGTCGTAGTGTGACAGTCTGGGGCCGAAATAACCGGCTCTGGAGGCATGGCAGACGGATGCCAGGCCGCCGTCGCGGACGACGTGGCCCAAACCATCAACCCGCCGCGAATGCTTCGACACAGACCGAGCCTCAAAGACCCGGCGGCCCCTCTACCAACCATACCTCCACCCAAGCAGTCTCCGATCCCCAGGCTATCGATCGCGGGGCCCGCGGGGACTTCGATCTCAGACCAAGTCCCGCGACGCCATCTCAGACCCTCGCCAGAAGGAACACACTCTGTGCAAGCCCCCAACTTCGGCAGTCACCCTTACGATGGGAGATGCAGGCTCAGCCTGCAACTCCGCCCCCGAGCTACTCTGTTCACGATCCGGCGTTGATGGGCCCGCCGGCCAGGCGGATTGATCAAAATCAAATCGTCTGTTCGAGACCGATTTTCAACTACGACTCGAACGCGTCGGGAGCACCCCAGTCACATGGGGGTGCGCGTCTCGACAACAGCACATCGGAAACACAGAATGACGGCAGCGTAGCATCATCTGAAGAATTATACGCAGCCTCACCCATCGTGACAAACGACACAGGGGACGGCGGTGGTCAAGGCACTTCAGGAGCAGAGGCCACGACCCGCGAGGAGGAAGAGCCGCAGGCCACGGAATGAACAGGGAACTGCGTCACGAGGCCGTGAACAGCGAGAGCGTTTGCATAAGTGTACCAGGGCACGTTTCAAGATGTCTTCGATTCATTCCCCCCAGCTTGTCTACCCAGCAGTCTTCCAACAATGCTCAGGTACATCTGTCTATCAGCGCATTACACATCTCCCCGTCCCATGCTGCATCCTAATGCCTCCTAACAGAGCGCCTCCTCCTAACGGCGGGGCACGCCTCAGGCGCGGCAGCCTCAGGCGCGGCAGCCTCAGGAGCGGCAGCAGCACCCTCGCCCCCGATCAGGATGCTGTTGAACGCGTCAGCAGCAGCCTGGTTCTGCTCCGCGGCGCCCGCGGCCTGGCTGGCCTCGGCACACAGCTCCTGCGTCGCGGTGGGGGCGCGGCACGAGCTCGCGATGCGCTGGCAGATGAACGAGGTGATGATGTTGATGTTCTGCGCCGACCCGTGGCCGAAGTCGGCCAGGTTGTTGGGGATGAAGGCCTCCTCCGTGCGGCCGTCGAGACCGGCGGCGAAGATGACGGAGGGATCGGTGCAGGAGCCGAAGTCGACCGCGCCGACGGCGCCCGTCTCCTCGGCGGCCGGGGGCGCCTCGATCACGGCGGTGCCGTTGCCGATGGCTGTCTCGTTGCCGATGGCGCCGCCCGCGCCGCCACCGACGGGCGTCGGGACGACGATCTCGGCGACCTCGGCGACGGGGAGGCCGGCGAAGTCGATGTGCGTGGCCTGCAGCTCGCCGGTGCCGGTGAAGGTGGGCGTGATGCCCTCGACGGCGGCGGCGATCTCCTCGGGGGTGGCGTCGAGGAAGAGCAGGCGCTCGGTGAAGATGCAGCCGACGGGGTCGGTGTCGTCGTTGCAGGAGTTACCCGCGGCGGTGGGGTCGTTGACGTCGCCGGGGACGAAGGAGCCGCTCTCGAGGGCGAGGAGGGGGTCACCGCCGATGAGGGCGAGCTGCTCGGCCAGTGCGAGGGCGATGCCCTTGTTGATGGCCTGGTGGCCCTCGCCGGCGGCGTCCTGGTGCTGGGGGAAGGCCCCGATCTCGGGGTTGACGGGGGCCTCGTCGCAGGGGGCGGAGGCGAGGCCGACCTGGACGCTGTTGCGCTCGAGGGCCTGGAAGACGAGGGCGGCGGACATGCCGCGGATGTCTCCGATGGCCTTTGCGTTGGTGAAGGCCTGGTCCGCAGTCTCCTGCTTCAGGCAGTCGAGGTTCGTGACGAGGCCCGCGCCGTCGGCGGCGGCACCGGCGCCGAGGAAGCCGAAGACCGGGTCGGCGATCTCCTTGGGGTTGTCGAGGGCGAGGAACTCGCGCGTGATGCCCAGGAAGACGGCGTGGGAGTGCTCCTGGGGGATCTGGCGCTTGGTGATGGGGCCACGGCGGACGTGGGAGTGGCGGGGATAGGCGCTGGCGGAGCCCAGGAGGGCGGCGGCCACGGCGAGGGATTGGTACTTCATCTTGAGGACGTGAAAGTCGGAAATATCAGAAAGTCGTAAAGTCGTTTGCTTTGGTATAAGAAAGCAGTGAAAGGGCCGTCCAGGGCAGTCAAATGAGAGTGATGTTAAAACAGGGCCTCCGCGGAAGGCAATGAACGGAACAGCTCACAGAGCTTGAGAAGAAGGACGGGGAAAGAGGGTATCTGGAGAAGAAACGACGCGTCGATGAGTGGCAGTGGATGAGGAGGGAACGAGACTACAGACGACGAGGCGAGCGTGCTTTATAAGGGAGGGAGGACATCACCGGGCCCAGACTGCCATCGCATTCGAAGTTCGGCGCGTCACCCGTCAGACCAGACGAACATGAAGTGGCGCCCTCGTCAACCCCGTAATAGGCCGGATCGTCGGAAGCCGGCAATCTGAGACGGCGTCGCGAGGGTCACGGCTCGGTCTGGGTGACCGACGCAGGACTTGTGACGATCCCGGGGCTTTGGGTGGCAGGTCGCGACTCAGGGGTTTGGGACGAAACAAAATGCGCACGGGAGAAGTGGTTCAGACGGCAGCAGAAGTTGGGGCGATGGAAGAGCACGGCCTCATCACGGGGGCTGGGTGCCAAGAGGATGACGAAGGGCGCGCTGTCAATTGCTACGGTGCGTTTGATCTGCGAGGCCTGTGAAGACGAGCGTCCAGAGGGGACGACAATCAAGGGTGAAGTTGACAGTGGTTGACAGGCCTCGGGCTGCCAAGAGCGTGTCGTCGGCGTGGAGATCAGACGCTCCCAGCCGCAAAACGGTTTGATAACAAGCGGGGCATTTCCCAATCCCCATCAGTTCCCATGTACTCTCACAGCAATTCAGTCTTCCTCCCTGCCTTGTCCTGTCAAAGTGTCAGCGACTCGATTCGCAGAATGGGGAATGCCAGCCTTCATACATACTTCCGAGATCCCTCATCCTAAGGCTTCGCGGGGCCAGGCTGTTGCTGATCCTTCGGCGTCGGGGCCGAAGCTGCTGGACGCACGTAGACAACCCCGATCCTCGCTGCATTGCGCTGCAGGGTTGACTGCATTTTCGCGTCAACGAGCTGGGCCTTCTCTTTCGCCAACAGTTCGATAACACGAGCTTGCAATTCGGGGACTGGGCTGCGACAGCTGTACTTCGGGGTCGTATTGGGTTTCCCGAAGTAGTGGGTTCCGGCATTCGCGTACGCGTCCTTGATGAAGGTATTCAACCTCTGGACAGATCCCTGATACTCTCCGGACTGACGCGAGAATGGAGTCAACAAGCTGTTCGACTCATGCTTCTTCAAGCGACCCAAAATGTAAGAACTGCAATCAAAGGGCGTGGGCCCACCAGCAAGGCCGGCATAGGAACACCGAGAGTCCTTGTGCAGCCCATCAATGGTCACCTGCCAGTCCTTCAGCATGGTCGTTGCAAGGCGCTCGCGGACTGGGGCAACATTGTCTATGAGGATCATTCGTATTAGTCCAAACAGCCCTGACATTGGAGCAGCGAGTCAGGACGTACCCAGAAGACCGGTAGCCTGAAGTTGCAGTAAGATGGCACCCGTTACGCCGGCGGGAAACACGACCTTCCCGCCCTTGCTGGTGGATGTGAGAATCAAACTCCAGAGAGCCTCGGCCACAATTTCCGCCCTGCCAAGTTGCCATGCGATGTAAAGGATGAACGCCTTTCCGGTATTGGGGCTGGCTTGGGCACTTTTGAGCCAGTCGGCAACCCACGGCTTGATTTTGTCCAGCATGATATACTTGTCGGCAAGGACCAGAAGTTCAAAGAACTCGGTAGTCGAGAGGGTTGTCGGAACGAGCCCAATACGGGCATGGATGATGTTGAGCAAGACGAGCATGGGCCGGGACTTGTCTTCAGGCAGGTTGATGATCCACTCCTTTCCGGACTCCTTGTTCGCTCTGGATTCCGCAAAGTCGCCGTTGATCATCTTCTGCCAGTACTCCGAGGAGCGGGCAAGAGATCAAAAGCAGACGACATAATCCTGGGCAGCAGGCTCGACATCGGCGGATGAACACAGGCGCAGATCACCAAATTGGTCGAGATAGATCGTGGGGGGCGCCTGCTGGTTGTCGGAGTCTGCTCCAGCGGAGTTCGTGGGGGTCGCTGTGCTGCGCTTGGACGGAGGAATGTCAACTTCGGTGTCCCCCAAGGCTCGTTTCTCGGGTTGAGACGCCATGTTGACCCAGATTCAGCCAGCTCGCGGCGCTGATTGAAGGAGCGGGAGACGGGACAAAGGAAGGCGAAAGTGAGGTGGCTGCGCAGAAAGGCGCCCACAAAAAGAAGTCAAAGTCCGTTTAGTTCCGCGAGAGGAAAAGACTCTTGTTCCTCTGTTCGGTTGTTCGTTGAAAGAAGTGGGAGTTGGTGGGTGGAAAGGGAAGGAGGTAGGCTGCAGGCTTGCCACTTCTCGAGGGAAGGCTCATGAACTTCCCATCTTCCGCACCTGCCCGAGGTGAATATTTTGTACCTGCCTAAGGCAGTGCCCTACCAAATTCACTTTCGAATTTGCGCTCCTTCCCATCTGCGGTTTGGGCCTGGTCCATCATGAGGCATGCCCCGTAAGGAAAAGTCTTGGACAGTGATGATGGCCTCTAATACCGAGGATTTTGCCTCAGTCTTCTGCCACCAACGCCCAAGCCTTCCGTCATAGCACTATATGCAATTTTCAGGCCCCCCAGGATGATGTGGATTGCAAACTGTTTCATCCAGTCCTGACCCAGAGAAACTGCCCCAACCCGGCGCTTCATCTCCTTCAGGATGCCCTCGGGTACGCGATGAGGCTCCAATATGTCCTCTCGCCGTCAATAATCGAGAGCGTTGAAATGGATTCGTCACGTGTCTTCTAGTACCCGAATATTCCTTGGGGTCGATCTCAGAAATACCCCATGAGCCCTCATGCTGTCGTCATGGTGATCCACGGGCGTCCAGCTTCAGGGTGTATGAGGCCATGGTACTGGAGGCACTTGCGCACTTCTCTCTGGCATAACACTGTGTCATGGACGAAAATCACCGTTGACCCATGGCAGGGGGCCCTGCCTGCTTCACTTGATCCCGAGATTTGCGCAGGATGGTGAGGTGCTGGCCTCGTTGCCCGCCGCGAAGATCTGCTCGCTGGCATGGGCCGGCTCCCGTCGGTCCTGAAGCGTCATGATCTCGGCCAGCTCGATGCAAGTCGGGTACGTATATCTGAAAGTTTGGTGCGATCCCCCACATCCAGTCGAGAAGCATGCAGTACTGGACATTTCCCTCTTCTCCTGGTGCTTTCCGCGTTCACGCGGATGATGGCCAGCAGGGTCTTCAGGACACCAGGGTACCGTTCCTAAATGGAGTGGGCCAAGCAGATGGACGTCATCCTGACTAGCCGAGGCCTGACCTACCGTCAGTCCGAGGTGCTTATCCCCAGAACTGCCGTCTGTTCACCATCAAATGTCTCGAGTGTTGTTGGTGTTGACGGCAAAGGTGTGGCACGTGGATCCATGAAGTTCAGACCCATAGAAAGCGGGGTCCTCGCCCGTGCTTATGTCAGCTGAGACCCTTAAAGGATGGAGAATCTGCAAGCTGGAGACGGTGACATGCGGCGACAAAATATTCCCCCACCATCAACTCTACTCTCAACTCACCGGCACATCAATACATCAATCACCATGAGCAAGTCCAAGGCTGCCAAGAGGAAGCGCCAAGCGCAGGCAGAGCTCCCCCAGAAGCATGTCAAGACCACCGCCGCCGCCGAACCTCAATCCAATGGCTCCGAGGTGGTGCCCCAGAGCCTGCACTCTGTCGTCTCCGACGAAGAAATCGCCATCACCGTCGAGACATTGGAAGCCCTGGCGCAGCACCCCGCGCTCATCAAGACGAAGGCGTGCAGAGACCTCCGAACGGCCGTGTACGATTTCAGGCAGGCATCAACAACGGGAATGAACACAAACGGTACGTCTCGAGCTCTCTCCTCGCTACCCATATGCAACACGCCACTAACATCATCGTTCTGCAGGCACAAATCTGACGGCGCGGATAACGGCAGCATTGACCGACGAGAAATACACCGAGGCAAGGGTTCTTCTTGCGGAGATGAGGATACGATTAGAGGAACCGAAGCTGGGAGCCCTCTGCCGATGGGTGCGAGACCTGGACGTCATCAGCGGCCTCTCGACCTTGCCGCAAGACGCCGACCGCACCGCCCTCGAGCGCACCGAGAAGGAGAAGGTACTGATCAGTGTTCTCGACGCTGTCTTGCGCACAGTTGGCCCGGTTGACAGCAACCCGAATGCCGCAACCCACCCGACGTCTCCCATCGTCCTTCAAGAGATCTGGAACCTTCGGCCACCAACAACACCGCAGCAAGTCTATGCATCCGTGCTGGACAAGTCGTTGCTCGCCTCATCTCCCGCACCCTTCCCAGACGCCTTCCGAGTCATTGAAACGACGGAAGGCCCTGCTCGGAAGCCGCCGAACCACCATCCCGCAATTCTCTACACCTCACAGCCGAACGCCGTGCCTCTCTCATCCACGCCCCCGGCAATAACCCACCATCCGCACCCCAACGTCCCGGGCCTCAGCCTCGCGAAGAACGTGCTATCTCCCGACGAATGCAAGGCCATCATCGCGGCCGGCGAGCGCGTCAACTTCATCCCCGATGCGCCCCTCCGTGAGGACGGCGACATCAGCATCCTCGCCCACAATTTCTACTGGGTCGCCGATACCGCGTTCCACGACACACTCTGGGCGCGAATCTCGCCGTACGTTCCCTCGTCGATCAACGGCCGCGTAGCGCGCGGCATCAACCGCCGCTTCCGCGTGTATCGGTACGTCCCGGGGGCCGAATATCGGTGCCACATCGACGGCGCATGGCCTCCGTCCGGCATCCTCCCGGATGACACCTACGTCTACGACTCGTCGCCGCCAGACAAGAAGCAGAGCTCCTTCTTTACCTTCTTGATGTACCTCAACGACGACTTCGAGGGCGGGGAGACGACATTCTTCGTGCCGGCGGTGAAGGAAGGTACCCTGAACGCCTACCCGGTGCGACCCGTGATGGGAGCCGTCGCCATCTTCCCGCACGGAGAGACGCAAGGCGCGCTGTTGCACGAGGGAACGGGAGTGAGGAAGGGCGCCAAGTACATCATCCGGACGGATGTCGAGTACGATGTCGAGCCATCACCAGATGCATAGAATGAGCACACGATAATGATGACGATCCAGACATGATTTGTCTCCGGGCGCCAGTGTCAAAACAGGCTTCGGTGTCCGCCATCCCACATGATCCCGAATGGAGTCAAACGCAGCGGGGCCAGCGACCAGATGCCGAGTGGTAGCGTCGGTCGGCAGCTGCGCTACGGGGATGCGTCCGGCGGCCCGGACCGTCGCTGTGACGATGCAGAGTGTGAGACTTCTTCACAGCATGCTCAGCTCTGACAATAGACTGTGCCTACTACGGACTTGTTCGTTCGGAGCCGAGGCGTGTCTCTGCAGAGTCCTCCGATCTTCACCGTCGGCCTGTCAGTTGTCAAACGGCCAAACCACACGCGAGCCAGGGACAGATGCGAACATGTGCCAATCATGAGACATGCATATGGCGGTTGGAACGTTGGAACGCACCCACAGAGGCCCCCTTTTCCGCCAGGATGGTTGGACGACGCTGTCGTATCGCACCACCCTGATCGACAGAGCGAGCATGAGGGCATTTCAGACCCCTGCCCGGTTAGCCACGCGTACCACGCACAGAGCAAAAGACAGGGTTCGCCTCTGCCATTTTTCGCATCCTGCATACACCGGCGGCGCGGACCTGCTGGTTTCGGCAAGACTGCGTGGCGGAGAACAACACATTGGCAGCAGTTTTCAAATTGAGATATAACCCCGGCCCAATAGGCGGCCCTCTTCGTCCGTTGTCCCCTGGAGCGCAGCGCGGGTCGGCAAGCCTGCTCCCCGGCGTTGGCGTCCAAGTTCGCCCGACGACCAACCAAGTTTTGCGGCCATTCAGTGCAGGACCACGCGGGGAGGCCGGGAGATGTCCAGTTGCCAGGGATCTCCTCAGCGACTGACAAGACGAGCTGACGGGATACCAAGCCCTCCAAGACTCTTCTTTGTTGGTCGCCCGAAGCGGGGGTTAGAGGATGATCCCAGCTCAGGGCCGCCCTCCTCTTAACGCATGATCTTCGCTAAGATGCAACGGGTTCGCTCTCACCCCACATCTTCTCCTCTCTCCTGATCCTTTCCCTCGATCAAGAAGGACAGACAGACACGCGCCCGCGAGATGGCCGATTCTACACCGAAAGCGGCCGCTGCCTCCGTCCCGCCGCCGAGGGAGGCGACCAAGTCGCCAAAGTCGCCAAAGAGCTCGCCAAAGTCTTCACCAAAGGCCAGGTCACCAGAAGCCGACTCGCCGCAGGGGATCTTGGCGGCGGACCACGAGGCGCCGCTCGAGGCGGACGACGACGATGCCGGCTCCGCGTACAGCGAGGTCGAGAGCTCCACGGCCTCCATCACCTCGAGCATCCTCAAGTACCGCCGGGTGAACGGACGCACCTACCACTCGGAGCAGGACAACGCGAACTACTGGGGCGCCAACGACGACCGGGCCAACGAGGCCCAGGACATCTTCCACCACGTGCAGACGCTCAGCCTCGACGGCAAGCTGCACCTCGCGCCCATCGACGAGACCATCCAGAAGGCCGTCGACATCGGCACCGGCACCGGCATCTGGGCCATGGACTTCGCCGACCTCTACCCCGGCACGGAGGTCATCGGCACTGATCTCTCCCCCATCCAGCCGGGCTGGGTGCCCCCAAACGTCAAGTTCCAGATCGACAACTGCGTCGCGCCGTGGACCTTCGAGGAGAACTCCGTCGACTACGTGCACATCCGCTTCCTCGGCGGGTCGATCAAGGACTGGGACGCGCTCTTCGCCCAGGCGTACCGCTGCCTCAAGCCGGGCGGGTACCTCGAGTCCGTCGAGCCGTCGGCCTTCATCCGGTCGGACGACGGCACCGTGGAGGACGACTCGGCCATGGCGCAGTGGGGCCGGCTCTTCGAGGAGGGCGGCAAGAAGCTCGGCCATCCGTTCACGGTCGTCGAGGACAACATCCAGAACACGGCCATGGAGGCCGCGGGCTTCGAGGACATCCAGGAGTTCAAGTACAAGTCGCCCATCGGGTCGTGGCCGCGCGACCCCAAGCTCAAGGAGGTCGGCATGTACATGCAGGCGTCGATGGAGCAGGACACGGAGGGCGCCGTGCAGTTCATGGCGACCGTCCTCGGCGACTGGTCGAAGGAGCAGATCAGCGTGTTCGCGGCGCACCTAAGGAAGGAGCTGCGCTCGGGGAAGAAGCACGGGTGGCACTGGGAGAAGGTCGTCTGGGGGCGGAAGCCGAAGACGGGCGCCGAGGCGGCGTAGGTGTGGGTTGGCGTGGCTGTCCCCCGATTGCGTATGCCCCTGGGCATCATCACTGGGGCATCACCCTGCGAGGCGACGCTGCTGCGAGGGCTCTTCTGCTTCTTCACAGCGACCGAATGTCAGATATCACGACGACGAGGTGGAACTGGAGCAGGCCGTGGATCTGACCGCTCTTTTAGCTCCATACCATCGTTCAGGAAGTTTGTCCAGCTGCGACTGGATATTTTGCATTGAAAAGCGTATGAGATTCTTTATTCCATTCTTCGATTGCGTTCTTCGATTGTCCTGAGGACGCGACTGCGTGACGCGTACGAGGAGTCACCCCATGGGGTTGTTGGGTGTGGTGCCGCACGGTTTGACGCCATTCGGAAGGTTGGGAGAGCCACGCGACAATCGGGTAAGGGTGGCGCTCATCTGTGGACGACATCCAACGAACTCGTCATCTGGAAGGTGACGAACGGGGCGTAGGGCTGCCTCAGACTTGCCGCTTGGTTCCACTGTTGACGACGGGAGCCTGGATGTCGTATCGGATGAGAAGCACGCCACGAGGGTCACCAAATACATGGCCGGTCCGGATCTATCGCCGTCCAAGGTATTCTTCAGGGCTGCTGAAAGTCAATTTGGCAGTCCTTGGGATTCCTTCTGGTTCCGCACAAGGCTATCTCAGTTTTCTGAAATGAAAAAAAGACGTCATCTCGATTTCGTAATGCTCGATCCGAAGGGTGCTGGTCGACCTGGCCGTTCCGAGGGCGGCGTCTTTGCTGCAACCCTCTTGTCTGCCAACTTTGCCAAGGCCCATGGACGACAGAAGTACCTAGGAGCGCTGATTCAAGACCGGGAGAATTGCTTGTTTGTTCCATCCCGCTGGATACTGTCCCTCTCCATCGTCCTCGTTGAGATCTCAATCTACACAAGTCCCAAGCCAAGTTGTAGAATCATGAGTTTCGATGCCGGTGAACCCGTCTTGGGCAGCGAGCACCCGTCAAATGGAGTCCAGATCGGCGGTTCGCCGTTTCATACCAAAGTGCATTAATAGAGCAATTTCGGTGTCGAAGTGCAAAAGGCGGTCTCGCGGGGGCTCGCCGACTTCTTATGAACCTCCCCGAGCTCTGTTTGAGCCCTCGCGCTTTCGCAAAGCGCGAAGTTGTGGAGGGTTCTGGGGGCGAAGGATCAGCGCTAAAGTCAGATCGCTGTTCGGAGTTGGACCCCAGCCCAGGGACCTTCACCGCTCGGGAGTTGTCGAACGGGACTTCGGGGCATTTTGCCAGAGGGGACCTTGGTGTTCATTGGGCTTGGGGATCTCAAATTCCTGGACCCCCTTGCGCAGCCGTCAGTGCTCGGGACTTCTGTCTGCTAATAATAATGAAGGGGCTGCAATATGCTGAGCTGGGGGGTTCATAACATCGCTGGTTGGGAATGGCTTCAAGCGCGAGGGAGGCTGTGACTGTGTGGAATCGCAGCACAGCCGGTATTTGGAATGGAACCCTTGTTGGGTCCTGGGATTTGATGACGACGCGATCATAGAGCTTGATATTATCGTCTTGTTGTATAAGAAGACCGATGTCCGGCAGGTATTCCATCATGAAATCACCACTCAACAGCAGCACCAGCCAACTCATCATCACTCCAGCCCCATCATCTTTCCCACGCACAACCTTTACACAATGGTCTCCATGAAGTCTATTATTGCGGTGACGCCCATCATGGCTCACCTGGCCGCCGCCTGCGTCCCTATCAACGGCACGGCCCCTCCCTCCAACGGCACAGACGCCCCTGAGTTCCCCTACCCGATCATCGGCAGCGACGACGCGGCCGACATCGCCACCACAGGCTACTACATCAACCATCTCAGCCTGAACACCCGCAACCTCACGGCCAGCCTCGACTTCTACACGGGCGTCTTCGGCCTGCGCCACCTCTTCACCCTCCGCGTCTCCGAGCACTTCTCCATCGCCTACCTCAGCCACCAGCACGGCGGCAAGAACGGCACCGGCTACCAGACGACGGCCGAGATGCTGCGCGAGAAGAACAACGCCCAGGGCCTCCTGGAGCTCGTCCACGTCGACATCCCCGAATACAACCTCCCCGCGTCCACCGCCAGGCCCAACACCTTCGGCCACATCGGCATGGTCGTCCCCGACATGAAGGCCACCAAGGCCCGCCTCGAGGCGTACCCCGGCATCAACATCGTCAAGAACTCGGGCGAGCCCATCCCCGCGCAGGGCGAGGTCGCCAACGCCACCAGCCTAGGCCCCGACGAGCTGGCACAGCTCAGCGAGGAGGAGATCGCGTTCATCATGGCCGTGCTGCAGCCGCCCAACGAGGACTTCATCTTCGTCACGGACCCGGATGGTAACCTGATCGAGGTCCAGCCGCTCGAGGATAGCGAGCTGTTCTAAATTTGGGGTTGGGGCGTTTCCTTTTCTTGTATATAGACTTTGGGGTTGGTAGATGTGGGTGTAAGGACTCAGTGAACATGCAGCCACCGGAGCAATCCCGTGAGAAGCTTCTATATCGGGCAATAGAATGGCGTCAATGAAGAATCATGACTTTGCAGTATTGTGAAATCAAGTTTCTCGAAAGGATTCCAAGCCGTTCTACAAGTTCAAGTTGTGCATCCGTCGGTTGTTCTTCTGTCCATCATGTGGTTCGTATAGGCAACCCCGGTAGCATACATGCCGTGGTGCGTTCCCAAGAGTGCCAGCATCCATGGGTCTTGATTTTGATTCTCTCTGATGGAGATTCTGCTCCATTCCTTGACTCATTCCCCCGCATTTTGCCTTTCCCCAGATCGCGGGGCCCCAGGGTGGCGCCTCAACGTTTTGACTGCACGTGGTAAAGGTTCACGACGCCTCATGAGTCTATCAGCCATCGTGACGAACTGCAGCAGAATGTAAATGATTCGAAAGAAGGTTCTGCAAAGGCTAAATCGCTGGCCGTGGTATAAATGTATTTGGCCCCTCGCCTTGGACTTGATCATGGACTCATCGCCTGCTGTACATTTCCACGTCGCTGTCGAGATATCCTGCTACAAAACTTGACCCACGTGTACATAAACCTCACGGACATAGCCCACCATGAGTTGGCACAAGTTGCCTTGGGAGCTTCGTTTCCAGATCTGGGACGAGATGGCCGAAATGGACCTGGCCGAACGGGACCAGCTCGGACATCGTTCCTCGCTTGCCGCTGCCTCCGCGGTCTGCAAAGAATGGCAGGGCTTCATGGAGCCCATGATCTGGCGTCGTCTGACACTGACCGCGGACCGTCTATACGATTTCAGAGAGATCCTCACCGCCTCGCCGCACAGACAACAATACATCCAGGACATACATCTCCGAGTCGAGCTCAACAGGTACCTGTGCACGACTTGCACCCAATTTCATGAGGCAAAGTCACAAGAGGGAGACATTAGTCTCTTCGAGGAGGCGGTTCTCTTCCTATGGTACACCCTAGAGAACTGGGAAACGCCCTCGGCCGGGGGACTCCAGGTCGAGATCAGCGCCACCTCGTCCAGCGACAGGGAACACCACTTCCAGGCCGATGTCTACCTCGATTCCGACGACTTCACTAGGGCACCGGAACAAAACCAGGCCGATGTCTACCTCGATTCCGACGACTTCACTAGGGCACCGGAACAAAACCAGGCCGATGTCGACATGACCGAGCCGCACAACACGTTCCACGGCTGGGACCGCGGCTGTCGGACGGAGGAGATCCCTCCTCAGGCACTGACAAAGCGCTTCGGCCGCGGGATCTCCCCCACCTTTCTCTATGAGCTTCCCGATGCCCCGGTGATCCGGAAGCTCCTCATCCGACGACAGACCCGACGCATGATAGGAGCGTGCGCCATGGAGGAGATCTGCAGAAGCAGCCCCGGGCTCGAGATGATGATCTTCGAGCCCTGGCGAAACTTGCTGCGCGGATACAATGAGAACAGAGGTGAGCACCCCTTTCCCCCAGCCGAATATGACAAAATCAAGCGGCAGTCCTGTCCCTTTCGGGGAGCCGTTCTGGATCGCGAAAACTAACAGCTTCGGCAGTGTACACGTATCTTATGAGCTCTTGTCTCCCACCGACGCTCAAGCACCTGGTCCTGTTCGAGGACTTCAACGAAGAGTTCGACCGCATCTTTTTCACCAATCCCCTCACCAATCTCCAGGGGCCCTTGAACCCGGACCTCGTCCGTCCGCCGTCCAATGCGGTCGCGAGGGCACTGGCACAGAGAAGCGTCTTCCTGACGACCCTGTCCGCGTCGTATCTCGTCGATGCCCGGGACTTCTTCTCGTCAACGGAAGGGGACCTGCTGGAGGACGCGACCTGGGACACGCTCGAGTCCCTGGCCCTGACGTCGCCTCTCCTGCAGGGGGGCTCGGAAAGCGCCGACATCGCCGCCATGCTGGTGGACGCCGGCAAGACCGCCCTACGCATGCCCAGTCTCCGCCTGATGGAGCTCTGGTACGGAAGGCAGGGCACCGCCGCCGTGTTCCGGTACCGAGTAGTGGGAGGCGACGCTACAATCTCCTGTGCCGGCACGTGGGAGCTCGGTCTGGACGAGGAAGAGTGGACCGAGATATGGAACGTGTGGCAGGAAGTTGCACAGCTTCATACCGGTCGCGATCTCCAGAGCAGAGGAGATACCGAGGTGTCGCCGTCCGCCATCCTGTGTCACGGAGATGCGGTGAAGCAACTCCAGCTCTGGAGTACAGTGGCTCATCCCGCCTCTCTGGAGGAGATCCGCAGAGAGTCGAATCGGTACGCGGTGCCTCCTCCGCCTTCCACCGAAGAAGAAGAAGAAGACGAAGGTCTTGATTAGGGAAAGATGACACGTTGGATGCTGGAAGTTCATCGCCCGTTGGACACCAGAGTTATCGGATGTCTCGTTCATCCTAGCCACGACGGAAGAGAGGTTGGTTTGGTGTATTTTTAGAGAAGGGGCTACCGCACTGCACATTGCCTGTTGTACCCTTTTGTTTTATACTCCTTGTTGGACACTACTTGTTGGACACTACTTGCTGTATACTTATGGCTGTACTATTTCTGTACACTACCCGTTGTACTATATATCTTACGAATAACGGTTGATTTTGGACACGTTACTTGAACTTGACCTTTTCGCCCAGACGTGATCTTTAGGCTCGTGACGTTCGCAAGGGCGGTACTGGGCGGCGCCCGACCTACGAAACACAACAGAGGAGATCAGAACCGGTCGCTGAGGGGTGTTCTTACAATCAGTTGTCGCGAGACCTCCGCTGCCACGAAATCGCGGCAGGGCTTGAGGAGGAGGAACTTTTGGGTCGCGTACCGCAGGCCAGGTCCCATCCAAAACGCCTCCAAAACAACGGACAGCAGGTTATGTACTCTAACAGCCGTCAAATAAGCCAAAGGAATAGAAATGTAGGATCCACTAGCGATTCTCGCTGCAGCCAGGGTCCAGCGCCTCAATGCCGGATGGGCGGCGGAATCCATCATGAGGTGGTAGAAATGGCGTCGCCAAATCGGATGCCAAATGCGCTGCGGAAATCCTGTCGCATGTCGGAGGATTCGCCGAGGGACCTCGTCGTCAAACCATCCGCGGCACCGCCAGCACGTGGCGCAGCGTTGGCGACGTCTGCCTTGCCGGCTCAGCAAGCGAAGGTGTTGGCTCAAGATCCAGGCTCGAGGATTTGGACGTGGATGAAGAGGCGCTCATGATTCAGGCAAGCCAGTTGGTGTTGCTGTGCAGGAGAGCAATCAGGTTTCTCGGTGTTTGGTGGGGGTCAGACCAGACTCTCTGTCGATGGGCACGAAGAGACGAGGAGAAATGGTTGCTGGCAGCGAGGATCGGGCGGGAGTGTCGCGATGAGGCCAGGAGTCGGGATACGCGAGACGCCTTGCCCTTCGGGTAGTCATTGCTTGAATCGCTGTGAGTCGGCCTGAGCGTCCTTCGCGAGTTCATCAACTCCCCGAAGAACAAGGGGAGAGCCTCTGAACTCCCGAGGCTCGATCCTCAACCAAACTGACGTGCTTCTCCCCAAGACTCAGCTGCAATCTTCCTTTCGACCCCTCCCTCTCCCTCGCGGCTTATCAGGAGGACGCGGCCCAATCTGCACGAACAGATAACGGCTCCGCTCCGCTCCGAGGCGCGTCGTATGTTTCTTGCCTGCTTGGGTTTAGAGGCCGAGTCGTGGCTGCAGCGCATCGGTCGCCCAAAGGAGCATTGTGGCATTCGGGGTGCCATCGCCGTCCGGGGGGGTTGTCAGTGTTGACCCGACTGGGCTCTCTGTGGCCAGACCGCTCGACGTTACACTGCCTCTGTTTGAGTTGGTGTGGCCGTTGTTCGTCATTCGCTGGGGCAGTGAGCAATATCGGATAATGGTGCCGGTGTATGATAACGTCTCGAGGCCGTTGTGGTATGGCGTGCGACCCGGAGGCTTCAGGGGTATCTCCACTGGGGATGCGCTGGAGCCGGCCGATAAAAGTGGGTTCAAACTCACTGAGGCAAGCCAGCACACTCACTCGATTCTCACTCAAGACTCACCTTTCATTTCATGTCATTCACAAGTCGTCACTTCATCTCATCCAAATCATACATGAACAGAGCAAGCAAGCAATTGAAAGAAAGATTGGTATCAATTCTTCTCGAAATTAAATGAGGGTATTTCTAGCCATTTGCACATAACAGCCTTCTATAAGACGGGGAGGGGAACCAGGCACCCAGCCGGACCGTCGCCATTTCATACTCATGAGCAAACTGGGGATATGTCCTGCGAGCGGCCTCGCATCGTGCATGCGCCGGCTGGGAGTAGGAGAGAAAAGGGAAAACAACACTCCTACTACTAAGCGGACGATCCGCTTAGTTGACGGGGAGACCCCAGCGGGGGGCGTTGATGATAATGCCCGTGATGCAGCCGGAGAAGGTACCGGCGATGGGGAGGGTGATGATCCAGCCCATGTAGATCCAGCCGACCATGCGCCAGTTGATGGAGCGCCAGGTACCGGAGCAGAGACCGACACCGACGACGGCACCGGTGATGCACTGGGTGGTGGAGACGGGGAGCTCTGGGAGGATGTTAGCGACTGTTCGGCTGTCAGGCAGGGGCAGGGAGGAAACGTACTCAGCTGGGTGGCGATGATGATGGTGGTGACGGCACCGAGCTCCATGGAGAAACCACGCGAGGGGGAGTGCAGGGTCAGGCGGTTACCCAGGTTGCGCATGATGTGGTATCCGTAGGTCCAGCAGCCGATGGAGATGGCGGCACCTCCGTAGACGAGAATCCAGACGGGGACGGGGGACTTGGAGCCGGCCAGGGCACCGGTCCTCCAGATGTCGTAGATGGTGGCGAGGGGGGCGATGGCGTTGGCGACATCGTTGGCACCGTGGGCGAAGGAGGTAACGCAGGCAGTCATGATCTGGAGGAAGGAGTACAGGTACTCGGCGCGGTTGTCGTAGTGGGGAGCGTGGGAGTGGACCTCGTTCAGGTCGCCGGCGAGGACGTTGTGGCGATTCTGCTGGGCGTGGATGTCCTGGTCGACACCGCGGAGGAAGACCCAGCGGAGGCGCCAGACGAGGACGGGGCCGGAGTGCCAGGGGCCCTCGGGGCGGGGGCCGACGATGCCGAGAGTAGGGGACTTCTCATCGACGCGCTCGGCCTCGCGGAGGGGGTTGCCGTTGGCGTCAACAAGGACACCCTGCTGGCGGTTGGAGTCGGCATCGGAGACGTCGTTGGGGACCTGCTTGGAGTCGGAGGTGGCGGCCTCTTCGTCGCGCTGGAGGGCGGCGCCGCCAGCACGGAGGGCGTTGAGCTCCTCCTTGGTCAGGTGACCCTCGTAGTAGTCCTTGATGCCACCCTTGAAGCCCTCGGGCTGGACGGGGGGCTCGGGGCGGCGGAGCAGGAGGGGGCCCATGAAGATATGGTACCAGCGCAGCTGCCAGTCATCCTTGATGATGAGGCGGTACAGCCAGGGGACGAAGAAGATGGTCACGAGCAGGGCAACGCCAGCGCCGACACCGCAGATGAGACCCCACTCACCGGCATCAGTGAAGCCGGTCTTGATGGAACCACCCTTCCAGATGAGAAGCATGACAATCAGGCCGGAGGTGATGGCGAAGTAGAAGGGGACAGTGATGAGACCCTTCATGACGGGGTTCTTGCGGACCATGACACCGTACTTGGTCAGGGTGA
This sequence comes from Furcasterigmium furcatum, assembly GCA_001599815.1. Classification (NCBI taxonomy): domain Eukaryota; kingdom Fungi; phylum Ascomycota; class Sordariomycetes; order Glomerellales; family Plectosphaerellaceae; genus Furcasterigmium; species Furcasterigmium furcatum. Next base: position 601,685 of record BCIA01000004.1, read on the forward strand.
AGACGATGGCACCGAAGGCGCCGGACAGACCGGGGGCGATGATCCAGGCGAGGAAGACCTGGACGACACCGCCGTTGATGCCGTTGTCGAAGTCGGCCCAGATGATGTTGTCGGCACCGATGGTGGCAATACCCATTCCGATGATACCACCCATGATGGTGTGGGTGGTGGAGACGGGGAGACCGATCTTGGTGCAGACGGTGAGGTAGAGAGACGAGGCAGTGATGGCGCAAGCCATACCGAGCATGAGCATGGCGGGGTTCTCCTCGTACATGTCGAGGTCGACGACCTTGGTACGGATGGTATCAGCGACACGGGCACCGACACCGACGGCACCGGCGAACTCGAGGATGGAGGCGAGGAACATGGCCTGGATGTAGGTCAGGGACCTCGAGGAGACGGAGGTGGCCCAGGAGTTGGCGACATCGTTGGCACCTGTGGGGGTAGTTGTTAGACGGTGATTCCATGCATGACTGTGTGAGAGTCTATGGGAGACCTACCAATGTTCCAGGCATCGAGGAAGGCGAAGATGAGACCCGCCGCCAGGATGTAATCATACTGGTGAAGGGGAGCCATGACTGGCAACGTCTACTCGCAAGCGAGTGGAGGTTCAGTGGGTGGGTTGAGGAATGAAAGACTGAACGAAGAAGTCAAAGGGGAGACTATGTGAAGTAGTCTCGGAGCCTTGTTGTTGTGCGGCGAGGACTCTGGGCCTGCTGGTCGAAGTGTTGACTTGACTTGACTAGAGAAGAGAGGTCGGGGATGGGAGGGCAGAGGCCGGGTCGATATATATAAGGTTCGTGCTGCATGGCGGCACCCGTTGCTGCAATGCAGAATGGGAGATGGTGTTCCCGCCTGGTGGCACTCTGGGCGGCACACACCCACGCCCGCGTCCACGCCCTCCTCCACCACGCCCCCATGTCATGTCCCTCCCATCCCATGTACCCTGGCAACCTTGCCTCTGATACCCACCCTCGGGCCACCCTTGTCGAACGTCTAGAAGGAAATCTCAAGGCGCTCTAGATGACAGGGGAGTGGACCGGGGGGGATGTTGGTGCTGGTGTTGGTGCAGTTCGGAGCTCGCCACACTAGCGAACCAGGCCACGGCCGAGGTTGACGATCCTCTGTTCGGAGTAGTGGTACATGGTGCCTCGCGCAGCCAGTAGCTGTCCGCGGAAGGCAGTCTCTCGGTGGCTACGGGGTCCCTGAGGAGCGAGATGCCGAGATCCCATTCGCTGGAGGGTAATCAAGCTACGGGAGAGACAACCTCTCGTGCCCATCCGGTCTCTGTCGCTCCAAGCGCGAGGACGGCCGTGCTAGTGCTGCCGGCGGGCTCTAGATCCCATTTTCCGGTACCGCCAAGCGCGATGTCCTCGCATGCGAACAACGTGTATGGGAGAGCGTGCCATCGGGTACCTCCTGGGTCCTCTTTCTGGGTCGAACCCGAGACATCGCTGGCAGCATGAGGGCGCGCGCCGCGGTGGGGGCAGAGGCGGCGAGAATCGAATCTAGAAGGACGACACGGGCCAGGCAGGCAGGCAGAGGTCAGCGTGGGTGCAGGGCAGGGCAGGGGAGAGTGGAATGTCAGTATGATTTGGTGTTGGCGTCCGTGGGAGATTTCTCGAGCTGGATGTCCGCCAAGCGTTATAGCCTCGCACGTGTGTCCCAGCGGCTCTCCAAATCGACGAGAGCGCGGCCAGGGCCACACCACACTCTGATCCGCGGGCGGAGCCCCGATCAAGATTTCGGGGACCGCGCACCCACCACCCCTTGGTTGCTTGGCCCCCCGGCTGTCTTGGCAGCTGTATCTCTTGGTCGCTGCTGGTACGGTACCTCACGATGCGACGGCGACCCGCACATGTGCGTTGATTTCCCCTTGCGACGGCGAGCATCACTTCTCGATGGGGAAGAGTGTGTGCTGAGAGAGGCCGATGGAGCGTGGCGAGGTCCTGTCAGCCATGTTGTCATCCTGCGACTGTCTGTGCCCTGAGTCTTTCTGTCTTGTCCCCCGAGTCTCTGGCCAGCTGTTAAACTGCTGTCACGCACCAGAGCTCCCCCGCCCAGAACGCCTCCCGACAGCTCTGTCTCGCAGCGCGCGGGACCCCTGGCTTGGCCCGTCAGTTTCCAATACCGAAGGGCCTGAGAGGCGCCTGCGGGAGAGACACGAGCCACCAGCCAGAGCACATGTGGGCGTTTCCCTTGCTCAAAGCGTCACCGGGGCGCCAAGCAAACGCTCCTTGGCGCGTTTGCCGCCAAGACGCTAGCGTCCGAAGATCTAAGCTTCCCCGCGCCGAATCAGAGAGCCGCAAGCAACCACGTGTGGCCGAAACGGGCCATGGCTCGACGACTTCACTTACACCTGCGACGGCCTGCAGCACTCTCCCGGCGTCGCCTATCGGGGGGGCGCCCGGTACTCGACAGCCATTGACGCTTCTGTCTCTTCTCCCGAGCATTGTCACACCAGGTCAGGTCAGGTCGCCCCTCCGGCTCGAGTCTGCCCACTGCCCACCGGCCAGGCACTATTCCCGCCGAACCTCCAGACCAAATGGCAACGCTTTATCCGCGGGCTCCATCGGTCCCATCGCACCAGCGCAAACACTAGCGACACTATCTGCTCTATGCTTATTGCTTAAGCTTGTGCTTAGGTTGTCCTTCTTCCGACCTCAGCCCATCCGCGTGGTCGCGCCAGCGCACACGACTCGGTCGCTGGGCCAGGAAAGATCCCGCAGCGCCCTGACAACGCCTGCGGGACATGCTATTCGACGAAGCCCAGCCCATTCATCCCGTGTCCCTCGCGTAATACTGTACAGGCACCTCTAGCGCACATTCAACGGCAGGTGAGGGGCGCCAGGCGCACCCGTTGGGGACAATGTCATGATCCGCGGTTTGCAGGAACACACATCCCTGGTTCGGCTGCTGGGGAGTGGGAGAATCTTACCCAGATGATGCTCGATTCGATCACAATCCCCACCACACAGGCCATTGGCCGGTGTCCCCGGCCGGCCTCGACGAAATCGGGCCCGTCCCTCGACTCTCTTCGTCTCTTCATTCTTTTTCCAGCGATCGAGACTCCCTGGGCATCAGCCGTGGAAGCCTCACCCCGCGTTGTGGCTGTCTACATGGGCCCGAGGAGGCGTCTAGCTCGGTCACCATGTTGGGATCAGCGCTCATGACACCCTTCACAATGCCCATCTCGGGCTGTCTGATGCCATGATGCCACAGCCCGCGTGCATGCCAGCGCGCCTCGATGTTTCACTGCAGGCTGCCCCGGACAGCCAGCGCCTCAGCTGCGATGCGCCCGTCTGCTCGACGGCCCAACAGTCCAGCCGGAAATCTGCCCTCTGCCTGGTTGTTCTGCCTTCAGATATCATGACCGGCCGTCTTGCGCCCTGCCTCTCCACGGGCTCTGCCCGAGCGTCCATCTCGTCAGTCGTCTCGCAGCCGCCTGCAGGCAACACGCCGCCCACCCTCGTCGCCTTCACCTGTCAGCCTCGCATGCCATTGGGCAACCCTGGCACGGCTTCATGTAACGCCTGGTCGAATGGCGCGCGATGGAAGCCTTCTCGAACAACTTAATCCCAGCAGCCAAGCGGGGTGGCCAGGCCACGCCCCGACTGGCAACGCCGTGAGCCGTCAGATCGACTCCGGGCCCCTGCCCCAACGCCAATGTCTTGCGTTCACAGCGAACACCTCGTCGCTGCCCTCCGGGCGTAATATGCACACCACACCCCTCCCCTTTCTTCTGCCCCCATGCCTCGCGCCCACTTGGTACTCCCGGGGCCCGCCGATGCAAGCTCCCAGTCCCACAGGCAGGCAAGCCACGGGCCACCCCCATCGAGCATGACCCATCCCATCAACCCATCCCGCCATCTTGGCACGCGAGAGGGGGACCCGCAAGAGCTGTTGGCCCTTCCCCCTTCGGATGCCCATGGGCACGCGACGGTGCCCAATCACGCAGACCCCTTTCGCAGGCTCTGCAGCACGTGAAGCGCGGCCGCCCCGTGAGTGCTCTCCTCCGTCGACTACACAGCTGCCCACGTGCCCTACCTCTGCTTTGAGGTTCGAAGCACGGATGATATGTATCCTGCGTGGGAGGGTCTTATTACCATCCCTCTGGGAGGCGGCCAAGACTCTCGTTGGGGCCTCACCCTGGAACTATTGATTCTCGAGTCTCCATAAGCATGTGACGGACGTCCCGTTGGTTCTGGTGCGCCGATGCTCGTTTTCGGCCTGCTTCAGAGTTCTTCGCCCAGAACGGGCGATATCCGAAAGGTGTTTGATCAGTCCACCTGGATGCCACGGACGACGAGCTCCCAGTTTTGTCGGCCTCTCATGGGAGCTCGTCGTCCTCTCACTCTCTTCTCTTTTCACTTCCACGACCTCCAAGATTTCTTGTCTGCTTGGCTGCCCCTCGACGAGCCTTCAACAACTACCACCCCGCCATACGAGTGCCTCGTCAACTCGGCCCACGATCGCGTACGAGACCCCCAAGCATCAGCAGAGGCACTGCATTCGTAGATGTTTCGCCACCCTTTGCAAGATCTGCTGGTGACGAGACATGCAGGGCCCCGGAGCTCGGCTGCATGCGAGAGAGACTCGCCACAGCAGTCTCGACTCCGGGAGGAGTGAGCCGAGGCTCGAAGTACCAGTACTAACAGCCCGAACTGATCAGCACAGTCTTGGCCGACGAATGGCGCTGAGCTGACGAGCCAGAATCTTCAGCTCTGAGAGAGCCATCGCCACCGGATCTTTGGCTTGCAGAGGCTAACTGCTGATCAAGTCGCTCACTGACGACAGTTTCTTCGATCCGAGAGAAATGCCCTCGCCATCGGAGAGCATCACTCGCATTCAGCTCGATCAGATCACGGCCAGCGGCTCCGGGCGATTTCGAGTTACTCGGGGTCTCTGAGGCACCCCCCGACTGAAGAACACAGACGATACTGCTCGGACTGAGTCGAAAATGCATCCCCTCAGTTATTCATACGAGGACCTTGTTCTCGACTCTTGTGAGGCCATGACAGCTGTCTTTGCTTGTTTCCATCCCAGTTCAACGGCTCAAGGTTTCACATATTCTCCTTCGGCACTGACCATAATGTGTAGAGTCAACTCCCTTCGTCTGATTCAAAAGAACATCATGATGCATCGCGCAGTGAGCGAAGACTACGGTGCTGCTCTCGGAAACCAAAGACCAAACTCAACTGAACTCGACTTGAAGAGTTCTCCTTGCGTTCATGTCCCTGTACAACATTTACCACCGCTACTACTACTCTCTCCTCCTCCTCTTCTCAGCCTTCAGACTTCATTCATTGAAAGTCTTTCAAGAGTACCAGCTATACCGTTATCCTACTGACTGGCGACCTAGGCAGCATCGCAGCCTTTTCCGACTCCGCCGAAACCGATGCCAAACCGATGCCTGATAGTCATGGACTCGAACATTCTCCCAAATTGCGACACTCACTGAGTGCATCGAACCCGCGCCTGAGCCCTGACACCCTGACCCGAACTGACAATGACACCCTCACCATTCTCTCGTCACCTCAGCCATACGACCATCGCAACCTCAAGTGTCTTCGGGACCACGCCGTCACTTCGATCCATACGACCGTTTCAGTGCGAACGCTGCCCTTTAGTCATGATGATTCCCGGCCTTCTCTACATTGTCAACGTCCACCCTGGACAAGCGGCGAGCCTCCGAGGTGTGCCACATCCAGCGTAGGCCAAGAGTGACGAACGTTCCAATCCACTCGGTCATCAAAAGTCTCACCGACGTTCACGCCGTGACCTTGTACTACCTATTCCCTCAACCGGGGGAATGGCCAACTGGCAAGAACTCGACTCACTCCCGGACCCCACGAATTCCAAATAGATCCCGAGGAGATGTCCTCCAAAAAGTAGAAAAGAGGGAACAGTAACGCTGCCTGCCACACCACTCCAAGCTGCTTCTGGCTCTTGGCGGAGGCGGTTGGGAGGCGGAGCACCGTAGAGAGCCCTGCGAATGACTCGATCTCGTGTGGAAAGCAGCCTGAGAACGGGGTCGCTTCATTTACAACCTGATCCTGTAGGCTGTGCAATCCTTTTCTCCTTTCTATTTTGGGGGAACACACCGAAGAGTGCAGGTCCGTTTCAGATGCTCGCTCTCGACTTGGCTGAAGCTGGAGACATTCGGCGCTCCTCGGTGAACCACCCGTTGTAACTCTGCCTTGTCTGTGCACTTTGAACCTCGAGCGCCCACCCGCCTTGATGCGATGAAAGCGACCACCGAGCCTATTTGCCCCTCTTCTTGGCAAATGCTGATGGGGTGCTGGCTTGGCCTCTGGTACACGCAAAGATGTCCTGCGTGCTGATGGCACCGAGATCGTAAAAATTATGACCTTGGAGGCGGATGGATATGCATTCAACTCCGTTCTGGTATTGGAACTTCATTTGTTGCAATGCTACGCGCCTAGATCATCGCCAGAGTCGGTGGGCGTTGCGTCTGGTTCTGGTCACTCGGAGCAAACCCTGACCTCTGGGGATCTCTCTCTGCCGTTTCTACCTAGATAATAAATCAAAGAAGTTGAGCCACCTCCGGGCCATCCTAGACAGTGTCCCTTCGGCAACATTTCGTGCCGCGTCCCAGTTGCTGTGCGGGGCATACGTCCCGTGTCGACGTGGTTCATGGACAGCTACCCAAACTTCAGCTCCCCTCGTTTCGTCGATAACGCCATCTGCCAGATGGAAGGCGATAAGGCCCTTCCCCTTCCATTCGAAGCAAGAAGCCGATGCATGCAGCCTGCAACCTATCATCGGGGCCGCTTATCGTGAAGGGTGTGCCAAGACGCGCCGACAGCCAGCAGAGGCGGCTACTCGCTCCCCACAGCCAGTGTTGTCGTACACGTGCCTCTTGTGGTTTCACGAGCGGCGCCCAGTGATAAGGCAACGTCTCAAAGCTGCATCTACTAGTTCTTGGACGGCTGCTTCCATTTCAAAAGTCAACTGCGCCGGTTCATCGATGTTGACAATGGTTGCGGCATGCAGAGGGTGCAGCTCGCTCCGTCTCTGTCGACACACTTGCGAGGGACACAGAAACGTGTCAGATGACCGTAGCTTCAGATCGCGAGACGTTAGTATTGAAGGTAAATTCTTGAGGTTCTGTGATGAAACTCGTCGATAAGTACTCATGAGTAATACGTGTGCCGTGTGCATCGATTTTACTTCAGAAGAGTCACGGGTTCCATGGATATTTGATGCCATTTCGATCAGAGTCGAGCCACCATTCCGAAACCCCATCTGAATTTGATGAAAATTCTTCGTCCTGATTACTGTTTCTTTATTCCAAATACAAATAAGCGCAATAGTGCGGTCAGCATGGCGGAGCGTCTGGCATATCGCGAGATTGAGATCTTCCGAACTGAGGTGAGTGATAACGAGGGTCACGGCCAGATCAAGCAACAGAACAGGGGTCGATCGAAGGTCTGAGAAATTTGGAATGATGACCATGTCATCGCAGAGATCGCTTACAAGTAGCATTCTCATCAGAAGATTACCCGTATGGAAATGGAGGAGCTGATGATGGAATCATGTATATGTGTCTCACCGTGCAAATGCGAAGTCGGAAAAAGTCGTGGTCAAAGATGGCAATCCTGCTACATCTACTACTACTAGTACCACTTCAACTGCCGCTCCCCTTACCTATCAGTGATACCTCTGATCGGGATACTCGGCGTTTGGCAGGATATGGTACAGCATGGACGCTTCCAGCCTCGTGCGCTACGTAAGCAACGGAGGTCGCGCATTCGCGGCCCGAAGTGTGAGGCTGGATGCTGTCAGATGACCGTATGACGTCACCAATGCGTCGGTGAAGCTCGAATCAAGAACGACCTCCCCCTCTCCGCATGAACAGGCAGGTACTGCCTAGTCAAACTCAATTACTACTTACTGACCTCGTTCTTCTTCCTCAGTCTGGTCAACCATCTTCATATTCTTCATCCAACAAGTCCCAGCATCCCCTCGGCGGCATCATTACTCCCAAGTCCTTCGGCCCCGCAACGTCCGTGTCAGGCACGCGCGGACCACCTTAGCAACAACACCAAAGAGCCAAGAGACCCCAGCAAACGCGACCATGTCGGCGGCGCATCCGCACGCGACCATCGACGCTCGACCCGAGGCAACTCATTCAAGACGCGATGTTGGCGGCAGAAGCCCTACAAAGACATCCGAGGGCACTGCGGCGCAGCCGCTGGACGGCCTCGTTTCCGTGCAGTCGTACGTGGCCGGCTTCAACCTGGCCGTGATCGCGACCTGGACGGCGCTGGCGTGTTTCCTCATGCTGGCCAACACAACGGCTGTCAGCACGGTAAGCAGAGAGACAAGCGCCCATCTTGGTCGCCTTGTTCGCGGGTAATCCCGCTGACGAAATGTAACAGGCGATCCCTCGCATCACGGATGAGTTCCGCTCGCTCATCGACGTCGGCTGGTACGCCAGCAAATACCACTTTGGGATGTACATCGCCCTCGCGCTGTTGGGTGTCAGGGACGAGACTCGCCTGGCATCACAAGTCTGGATCCCGCTGGCCGTGGTCTCGTCCATCCTCTTCTCCGTCGGAAGAGGCCTGGTTTCCACGTGACCAGCTACCGAGATTGGCTCTGATCCGGGAATGCCGGTGGTCAGTCTTGCCCCAGACCAACAACAGAACAGGCGATGCTGACGACCACCGAAGCCCATCGACGAAATCCAAGGTATCGCATCCGGCAGAGAGCCTCTCGTCTGCCATGGCGCTCATGATGGTCGCCCGGTCACTTCCCCCCGCCAAGACCCCGCCTCGCATGGAACTCGACACTTCCCCGCAATCCAAAGGCCTAGCTGCCGACGCTAGGCGAGACGAAGCACGGCCAGCTGACACCCACCCGCGTCGGTCTGCCATTCTCGACGCATGAATGACGGCAAAGGCATCGACGAGGATACCACCGAAGGCACGGCAACCGGAGGTGCCCTGCAAATATACCAGCGACATGCCCGCGCGATTAGACCGCGCGACACCTTCGAGGGAAACAGGTCGTCGCGTCGGGAGGGGGCATGAGACGCGCCGAGCGGGGCTGCGAGGACGCGAGCGGGCGGGGTCCTCGGTGAGGACTACCATGGTTTGCGAATGGCGACCTGCGCCGTACCTTTGCAGTTGCGTCCTCCCTGAACACGCCCGATCTCGCCGCTTGTCCCGCCAAGCATAGCCATTGGAGCCGACACGAGATCGCTGGAGTCAAGGCATGCATGGCGAACCAGTGTCACAGGACCTGGTCCATGAGAGGAGAGCAAGGGTCCGAGTACCAGTCACTGTGACGTGCTCATCGCAACGCGATAGTTCTCTTCGCCATAAAACCATTATCTTAGTGCGGTGACCTCAAGCTGAGATGCGCGACTGGTCAACGTCGCTATCTTTCTACACAACTCGCGTGCCCTGTTGGACTTGGTGTGATGAAGATGGATGATGATGCAAGGCTGCCAAGCTGCGTGGGCTGAGACCGGCGACAGTTGCCAATTGGACTGCTGGAGACCGAATCAAGTTGGATTGCTGTCTCGACACCTGCAGCAGGTGGTGGCTGAGGCCGCAGCGCCTCCGGCGGCAACGGCTGTTGCATTCGTTGCCGCCGAGCCTGATCAGGCTCTCTGGACTGGGCTGACGACGCTTCTTCTCTTGTTTTGTCTTCATCGCCCTTTGGAATTCGCGTCATTCACTCATCAGCTTCTCTCAACTGAACACAATGGAGGCGGCTGGCCTAGCCATTGGCGCTATCGGCCTCGTAGGTGCCTTCAAGGACGCCATCGATCTCTTCGCCCTCTTCACTGCCAGTCGAGACTTTGGTCGCGACTACGTCGTCCTGCTCACCAAGCTCGACATCGAAAAGTTCATCCTCCTGCAGTGGGCCGAGCAGGTCGGCCTCCTCCGACATAACTTTGACGAGTTCGACGAGCCTCGGCTGAACAAGAAAGAGATCCAAGTCTCGGTCGCCCGCATCCTGTCTTGCATTCGGATCCTACTGGGAACCGCCTCTCAGCTGAAGGAGCGCTATGGGCTCAACGATTCTTCTCGTGTCGGTTCGGACCGCCTCCTCAACGTCCATGAGGAAGCCGCGACAATCAGCGGGCCTTGCATGGAGAGATTCGAACAGCAGTTCAAGCAGCTCAAGTTCAGTATCAAGGGGCTGGACACGACCACCTCCATGCTGGCCAAAGCCCGCTGGGTAATTCAAGACAAGGATCGGTTCAGCAGTCTCGTCTCGGAGCTTGCCCATTTCACAACGAAGCTCAGGGAGATAGTGCCCCCGCCGGCAACCGCCCAGGCTCGCATCGCAGAACTCAGCAGCAATAAAGATCTCGACCAGATTCATGATCTCTCGAAACTCAAGATCGTCCTCGAGGCATCGACTGGTCACTACGGATCCATTGCTGGCCCTGCCCAAGAACTCATCGAATCCAGGTGCCAGGCTCGCGTACTCGGAACGCTCTGGTTCAGGAAAATGGACGATCGACGAGGCATCATCACGCCGGCGCATAGAAAGACGTTCCAGTGGGCACTGGACACGCCAAACTTCGCCGAGGACTCGGATAGCTTGATACGTTGGCTTCGCACTGAATCGGGCATCTACTGGGTGAGCGGCAAGGCCGGGAGCGGGAAATCAACCCTGATGAAGTATCTTCACTCATCGCCTCGAACCTTGGCCCATCTGTCGACGTGGAACAAAGGTTGCAACCTCGCCGACTTCTTCTTCTACTACCTGGGCACCCCGGAACAAAACACCCTGGAGGGCCTCTCGAAAGCAATGCTCTTCCAGATCCTCTCCCGCTACCCGGCTCTCCTCCACAAGGCCCTGCCCAATCTTTGGCGAGAGGCCAACGACGGCAAAAACAGCATGCAGCCGCCGTCAGCTGCAGAGGTCAGGTATGCCGTCGAGGTCATCTCAAGCTACGAGGATCTGCCGCCGTTTTGCCTCTTCATCGACGGTATGGACGAGTACGTCGGCGACTTCCAGGATGGGCTCGCCTTCATCAATCGCCTGGCCATGAACCCGAATATCAAGGTCGTCGTGTCGAGTAGACCAGAGCCGCAGTGCGTTGCGGCATTTGAGGGTCTGCCGAAGATGAAGTTGCAGGACTTGACACGAAAAGACATTGCCTCCTACGTCCAGGAGGTCATTGGAGGGAACAAGTACATGGAAAGGCTCATCAGGAGTGATCCAAAGGGGCCCGAGAGCATCATGAATGACATCATCGGCAAAGCGTCCGGTGTCTTTCTCTGGGTCATCCTGGCATGCCGCTCTCTCGTAGCCGGTTTCAACGATTACGATCGGATCGACGAGCTTCGGCGGCGAGTTGAAGAGTTGCCCGAAGAACTCAAGGACATGTTTGCCCACATGCTCGAGAGAGTTGACAAGCGCCACGCCGAGCAGGCTGCGAGGCTATTGCGTCTCTGCTTCTGGACCAAAAACAAGCAGGCAAAATCCCGCTTCGAGCTAGATCCCCTGTACGCGCTCGAGGTCGTGTTCATCACCGAGTATCTGGACTCGGGGTCGCTTCCTGTCCGGTACATGACCGAATCGGAGAGGTCAGAAGCCTGTGCGGAGCTCGATGGAAGACTCAGAAGCCGGTGCGGTGGCCTGCTGGAGCTGACCAGAAGGAATCCGGCGGACCACATCGATTTGTTTTGTTTCTGCGGCGCGGCCGAGTGGTCAACTGAGGACTCAGCGGCTGTTAAGGCCTCGGACAAACAGACACATGACGAGTGGACTGATGCGACGGTGAACTTCATGCACCGCACGGTTTACGACTTCCTGAACACCGAAGAAGCCTGGCAGCTCGGCTGTCTACAGAAGGCGACCGTCCAATTCAACGTTGCCGCCGTCATGTCCCTCGGGCATTTGTACCTCGCCACCCAGTGCCAACGTCTCCGAAGCCTGAATGGGCTGCACCAGGCCCTCACGTTTCTTCGATCCGGCATCAGCTGGGGTGTCGAGGCAGATCAGAACAGTCCTGAAGAAGAGGACAATATCTTCTGGAAAATGTCCTCGCTGTTTGACGATCCGTTATTCGAGTCCTGGTCCCCGCAGTTCACGGAGCTGTTGAGCGCGCATTCTCACGACCGCCAGGGTGTCTTTTCCCACGCCACCCTGATCATCGCGGTCGAAGCAGGCGCCGTCAACTACGTCAGAAGACATCCGAGCCTCCGATCCATGGCATCGAGCAGCGACCCGGCATGTGGATGCCTCCCGATTCTCTACCAGGCGATCGCGCCAAAATCACTGCTCGGTATCAACCCTTCCATGACCGACATCATGGCCCCTAGTGAAAGGAGACGCAACTCAAATGACATGGTTACCATGCTGCTTTCCGAAGGATGCGATCCGAATGTGCTCGTTCCTCCGGTGGGCCAGGACAGCCGCAATCATGGCCAAGCACTGAGCGTATGGAAAATTTGGCTACTGGAGCAAAAGACGTTCCTCTCGTCTGAAGAAGTCGTGGATCAGACGCATGAAGAGCACCTGGCCATGTTAAATACTCTGGAGGCATTCATCAGGGGTGGAGCAGATCTGAGATCGACACAGACTGAGCTGCTGCCCATCCAGCGTGCCATGATCAAGAACCCCGACCTGGGCCGCAAGAAGGACGAGGTATTGGCCCTCTACGAGAAATGCAGGACAAATCAGGAGAGAAGCTGGGACAGGGCCAGCGAGGAGGAGGGTGGCGACGGATCTATGGCATCTCCAAGGAAACGACAGAAGCTTGGAGATGAGACGGCGCATGACGGAGCATATACGTGACATAGGCCCCGCGAAGGATTGTAACGACGCGAAGTTCTCCATGTCATCCTCTTCTGGAGCAACGCCGGTGAACAACCGAAAGTCTTCTCCCCCCTCAGCATCACCCCGAGCAGCAATGGCAGCGAGTTCGTCACTCCCGCTGCCCCCAGCATCCGCCCCGCCACCCGCGCGGTACACCTCCGCGGAGACGGACGTTCGAAGGCTTGGGTTCGGCATCCAGCAGGCCGATTCTGGCTACTTCGCTCAGATGCGGTGGGGGTGATCGCAGCTCGACCTGGGCTACACGCCGCGCCGCGCAATATGTACAGTTGCCGGCGGCAGTGTCATGGTGGCCGGCAGAAACAGCAACAATTGCAGCGGCCACCGGAACCTCCAGGGAATCATGGGCATCAGCAGAATCACCAGCAACAGTGGCCACGGTCTTGAACGTGAGAGGAGCCGCTGGCTGGATGCTGAAGCGGAAGAGAGCACGTCGGTCTCCTCCGTTGACGGAATCTACAAAGACTCCTCGGTGAGGGTGGAGCTATGCCAAAGTTCATGAGATGGGCTCGGATCAAGAGAGAGCCATCGCTGGAAGGACATAATAAGCCTCGCAGGTTCTCAACACACTGCGTTGCCTGCCCCACGAGAGCCACTCGCTAGCCGATGTGTCAGAGACGAGGGCAGCCCACGAGCCGTGAATCCCGTATGCATTGCGAAATGAAGCCTAAAGCTTGCGAAACGAAGTCTAAAGCCATTTGAAGAAGAATCCCCCGGGAGGTGACGTCTGCTCTCCGCAGAAGCGACTTGCCGACGAGCCGGCGGCATACGACAGCATCACCCCCGACATCCGCCCCCTACAACCGAACGACTCTCTCCCATAGTTCTGGGCCCGAACCGACATGCAGCTGCAATATCGCCCTCATTATCGACGGACAAGCACCGCGAAGAGGTCAAGCTCCACGCCGGAAAACCAGCCATTTCCGCTGCCAATGCGACCCTGCAGGGAGAAAGCGGACGAACTATGGTCCTTCACCCGGCCGCTTTTGGGCTCGCCCCGACGATGTGCCTGGGGCCCAGCGCAAGGAGTAATTTGTGAAGATCACGAAATGCTTCGATCGAGCACGCTAGCAGCCCTTAGCCGGGTGCGGTGAGATCCCGAAGCGCGAGGCCGGAGGCATTGCCTCCATGATCCCCCGTTGGGGTTCCTGGGCGCGGCCTCAACTGCGCCGCGACATCGCGAGAAATCACCCGACGGCCCCGAGCTTCAGCGGGATACGATGGCGCAGGAAGCTTTCAAATAATCGCGTAACAGAGCTAGAGAGCAAGTTTTCTGCGAGATGTACGTTTTGGGCCAACGGAGATGAGCCCGCCCAGCTGCGCGCGCCTCATCCTGGCGCCATCATCACGGGGATGGCATCGCCACGTCTGTACATACCCGTACCCCTCGTCAGTCGCGGCGGTGGGAATCGCCTCCGTGAGCCTGATCCAGCCATGGCCTGGGGAGGGAGCGGGTTCGAGCGGACTATTTAGACGCAGATAGGGTCCTCGCCGCTTCTTCATCCGGCAAGCGACCTGGTGATCACTGGCGTATCTCCCCAGAGCTCATCAAGATGAAGGCCTTCGCGATCCTCGCCGTGGCGGCCACGGTCCTCGCCGACAGCTGGAAGAATGTCAAGTTCGGCGGCGGCGGCGGCTTCGTGCCCGGCATCGAGTTCCATCCCACGACTCCCGGCATCGCCTATGCCCGTACGGACATCGGCGGCCTGTACCGCTGGAACTCTGACGACTCGTGGACGCCCGTGACGGACTTTGTCGCGCCCCACGACAAGTGGTAGGTCCAGCCGAGAGCGCCACGATGCATCTGCTGATCGAGTTGGCTGACCCGGCATCCAGGAACCGATGGGGGATCGACGCCCTTGCATTGGACCCTGCCAACCCGAACAGGGTGTATGCCGCCTTTGGCATGTACACCAACAGCTGGTGAGTGAGGAACTGAGCCAAGCCTCGTTCGTCCCTGGCGATCATCCGTGAAGTGAGCAGCCTCGATCTGACACCCTCCCAGGGACCCCAACAACGGCGCCATCGGCCGCAGTAACGACAGGGGCGACACCTGGACCTTCACCGAGCTCCCCTTCAAGGTCGGCGGCAACATGCCCGGCCGCGGCATGGGCGAGCGCCTGGCTGTCGACCCCAAGAACCCCAACATCATCTACTTCGGCGCCCGCAGCGGCAACGGTCTCTGGCGCAGTACCAACGGCGGTACGTCCTTCACCAAGGTCACCTCCTTCACCAACGTCGGCACCTTCATCCCGGACCCCAGCGACACCAACGGCTACAACTCTGATCTCCAGGGTCTTGCCTTCATCACCTTCGACTCGACCTCGGCGACTGTCAACGGCGCGACCTCGCGCATCTTCGTCGGCGTGGCCGACAAGCAGACCGCCTCGCTCTACGTCTCCAACAACGGCGGCTCGACCTGGAGCCCCGTTGCTGGCCAGCCCGGCCAGCTCCTGCCTCACAAGGGCAGGCTCTCTCCCGAGGAGCATGCCCTGTACCTCTCGTACAGCGACGGCTCCGGCCCGTACGACGGCACGAACGGCGCCGTGTGGCGATATGATATCTCCGCCGGCACCTGGAAGGACATCACTCCCCCCACCGACGACCAGTACTACGGCTTCGGCGGCCTGTCCCTCGA
This sequence comes from Furcasterigmium furcatum, assembly GCA_001599815.1. Lineage (NCBI taxonomy): Eukaryota > Fungi > Ascomycota > Sordariomycetes > Glomerellales > Plectosphaerellaceae > Furcasterigmium > Furcasterigmium furcatum. The sequence continues at coordinate 617,154 of BCIA01000004.1, forward strand.
CGCCCAGAACCCCGGCACTCTCATCGTCGCGACACTCAACTCCTGGTATCCCGACGCGCAGATCTTCCGCTCCACCGACTCAGGCGCGACGTGGTCAACCCTGTGGTCGTGGGCCAGCTGGCCGGAGATGAACTTCTACTACAGCATCAGCACGCCCAAGGCGCCCTGGATCTACAAGAACTTCATCGCCCCCGACACCAAGAAGCTTGGCTGGATGATCGAGGCCCTCGAGATCAACCCCCACGACAGCGACCACTGGCTGTACGGAACCGGCCTGACCATCTACGGCGGCCACGACCTGACCAACTGGGACACCGTCCACAAGGTCTCGATCCAGTCCCTGGCCGATGGCATCGAGGAGACCGCCGTCCAGTCCGTCGCCTCGGCACCGGGCGGAAGCGAGCTGCTCGCCGGCGCCTACGACGTCAGCGGATTCACCTTCGCCAGCAGAGCCGCGCTCGACACCGCGCCACAGTCCGCCTGGGACGAGCCCATGTTCTCGGGCTCGACGGGCGTCGACTACGCTGGTAACAAGGTCGCGAGCGTCGTCCGCATCGGCAACGGCAATGGCTCGCCGCAGGTCGCCCTCTCGACCAGCGGCGGCGCCACCTGGTTCCTGCACTACGGCGCGTCTAACTCCCAGACCGGCGGCAAGGTGGCGTACTCGGCCGACGGCGACACCATCCTCTGGTCGTCGTCCAACTCGGGCGTCCTCCGCTCCCAGCACCAGGGCTCCTTCGCCGCCGTCGCGAGCCTCTCGTCCGGCGCCATCATCGCCAGCGACAAGCGCGACAACAACTACTTCTACGCCGGCAGCGGCGCCACCTTCCTGCGCTCCACCAACGCCGGCGTCAGCTTCGCCGCCGCCGGCTCCCTCAGCCCCGCGACGGCCATCCGCGGCATCGCCGTGCACCCGACGCGCGCCGGCGAGCTCTACGTCTCGACCGACATCGGCATCTTCCGCAGCACGAACCACGGCGCGAGCTTCGCGCGCACCGCGACCGCGCTCAGCGACACCTCCGCCGTCGCCGTCGGCCGCGGCGCCGGCACGAACTGGAACGTGTACGCCTTCGGCACCGGCCCCGCGGGCAAGAAGCTCTACGGCAGCGCCGACCAGGGCGCCACGTGGGCGGACATCCAGGGGGCGCGCACCTTCGGCGCCATCGACGCCAACGTCCTCGCCGGCAGCGGCAACCACGCCGGCCTCGTGTACGTCGGCACCAACGGCCGCGGCGTCTTCTACGCCGAGGCGAGCCTGTCGGGCGGCCCGCCGCCCGAGACGACGACGTCGAGGTCTACGACGTCGAGCGCCCCGGCCACGACGCTGCGGACCACGACGACCACGAGCAGTGCGCCCGTCACCACGACCACGAGCACTAGCACGAGGACGAGCACCAGCACGAGCACCAGCTCCGCCCCGGCGCCCACGGGCACGAACCTGGCCCCGAGGTTCGGGCAGTGCGGCGGCCTGAACTGGGGTGGGCCGACGCAGTGCGTGTCGCCTTGGACGTGCCAGAAGCAGAACGACTGGTACTACCAGTGCCTGTAAGGGGTTGAGGTGAGGGCGAGGTGATGGGCGAGGTGGAGGGGTCGGGTGGAGGTCCTTGAGTGGCTCGGCTTGGAGGGTGAAGTGTAGTGGAACGAAATAGCAAGAAGTGAATGAAGTCTTTCGAAATCGGTGTGTATAATGAGTGAAATGAGATGTGGTGATGAACAGGCAAGGGGTCGAAGAGCCGAAGAGAGAAAGGGGCTGGCGTGACTAATCAGAATATGAAGGACTAAGAGGAGGTGGTCCTCACACTGCACCATCACATGGTCTGAGAGCACACGATGTGTTTACCTACTCGTCAAGTCAGAGGATGTCTTACAGACTGTAATAAATGGACCCCATGCTGCTCCGATGGACTCCCGTGTTCGAGCTTGGAGAAGCCTTCGTACAGCGTCAGCAGGTGGACATGGCTGTTGCAGCGCGATATCAACCCAGAGTCTACCGGCACGACCCCCCGAACGAGTTGCTGCTCGAGATCAGCGAAGAACAACCAGTCAGCACCGAGAACAGCATCCGATTAGCTTCCGCTGATCTGCTCAATATTGCGACGCTAGCCGATATCATACTCGTTTCAGCTGTTGTTGTTTCCCTCGGCCGAGCAGTCTTAATATAGGCTCTGTCGTGCATATCCTCTGCTCCGTGGGTGTCTCGCTCTCAGCAAACATTCGAGCGTACGCTGTAAACAACAACACGCGAGGCACGGGGATAAAACGAGGCCGCTGATCCTGATAGCAGTCCATCCTCTCGACAGCAAATCGGATGTTCTGGTGGCCGCGGCAAGCTCAGCCCTCCCAGCGCAACCAGCGAATCATCCAAGAACCCAGATGTCTCTGCAATCAAATCAGAATTTCGCAGCATTCCATCCCCAGCGGCGCCAGCGCAAGCGTCCGCGGTGACATGTCTCGGGCGTCGCCCCCGCGCCGCAACGGTGGCGGGTCTGCATTCCAGAAGGCTTCGATGCCCCGGTGACGGGTGAGACATCAACAGGACCCCCTTTTCGACCGTTTCGAGAAGTTCGATCTGCAACGGGCGAGATTCCCATATTTGCGGTGTCCAACTATCGTACTGTTATGATCCGAGCGGGATGATAAGTGCGAGAGAGAGGTATGGGATGGCCGCAGCCGTCTCATGTCGATGAGCCAAGACGCTGCCATCCTTGGAGGCCGCTTTGGCCTCGAAGACTACAGGATGGTCTGATGATGCAAGCAGCGGGAGCGGGTTCACCGGTTCCAACGGCCTGAACGGCTCGAGCAACGCTCAGGCTCACTCACTCACTCGATGTCATCCCAAGACGGGCACGCTTCATCCCATGGCTGACTCCCGTAGCTGTGCACACATCACCGACCTGGCGCAGAAGTTCAGACATGCCCCTGAGCAGCGCACAGCGCGCGGGCAGAACACCTCAAGTGAAATTGTTGCCTGTCTTTTCCGATAGTAGTAGTAGTAGTAGAATTAACCCAGTTCAGAGCTATGTACCTCTCTCTCGGGGGGGCGGCTACGTATAAACCTCCTCGCACCAGGCCGACTGCAAAACCGCGTGGGCCCCCCCGTGAGGCAGAAAGCGAACATTATGTAGTAAACTGACGAGCCCGTTGCTCGTCGAATGTGTGTGTGTGCGTGCGAGACGTGCATCCGCCGTCCGCGTGTCCTCATGTACCGTGGTCTCTTCTCTTCCGCTGCTGCAGAAATAATACGTCCCCCTCTTGATGATGATGATGATGAATGTCCAGACCAGTGGCGAATGTGTCCCAAGATACCTCCCAAGATACCTTGCGGCGGGTATATCCTCCTCCTCTTCCCTAACCAGAATGAGCGCGTGCGAAAGCAAGCCGGCCGGCCGATGATAGTAGTGGGCGCGGGCGCGGCGAATCAATCAAACCCGACGAGCGGGTGTTTACAGCAGCATCCAGGCGGCCAGGCCGGCGAGGGACGCGACGAGCAGGTTGGCCATGGAGGGGGCGGGCATGGCGGCCGCGTTGTCGGCGTCCTCGCTCTCCTCGGCCTCGGCGGAGGAGTCGGTGCTGCTGGGCGCGCCGGTGACAACGCTCTCGGACTGGGTGGTGTACGTGGTCACGAAGCTCGAGCTCCCGGAGACGACGGTGCTGGACTCGACGACGGAGATCTGGGTGGTGGACCTCTCGACCTCGGTGGATGAGCTGGCGGTGGAGGAGGACTCCTCCTTGTGGACACCGGCGGAGGCGGAGGGCTGGGCCTCGGAGGAGGTAGTGCTGGGCTCGGGCTCCTTGGTAGTCTCCGGCTCCTTGGAGGTCGTGGTGGGCGTGGGAGAGGGCTTGGGCTTGGGGGGCTCGCTGAGCTTGCCGCCGGCCGGGTTGCCCGAGTCGTCGCGGTACCAGTTGGCGGCGGGGTCGCCGAGGCACTCGCCGAGGGTGACGAACTTGAAGCCCTTCTCGGCGCCGACGTCGAGCATGAACTGGACGAAGCCGTTGGCGGTGAAGGGCTGGATGTCGTGGGCGAGGGCGATGAACGAGTCGGTCGAGGGGTTGGCGGACCTGACGGCGGAGGCGTACTTATACTCGGAGCTGACGCCACCGTCCTCCCAGTCCTTGGTGTCGAGATCGTAGTCGGTCTGGTCCGTGGTCAGCAACGGCTCGTCAAGCAAAAGTCACAAAAGTGTCAACATACGACGTGGTATCCCATGTCGCCGAGGGCCTGGTAGCACTCCCCGTTGCAGGCGGTGAAGGGCGGGCGGAAGTAAGTAGGGATGAAGCCGAGGATCTCGGCGAAGGCGTCCTCGTTGTTCGTGAGCTCCGCGATCTTCTCATCGTACGAGATCTCGTTGAAGTTGGGGTGGGTGAAGGAGTGCGAGCCGATATGGTGGCCGTTCTTGTGCATGCGCTGCAGCAGGCCGTCGTAGTCGCCGGTGGTCATGCCGTCCTCTCCGTTCTTCCCGACCACGAAAAAGGTTCCCTTCGCGCCGGCCGCCTCCAGTGTGCTCATGATCTTCTCGGTAAGGGGGCCAGGTCCATCGTCGAAGGTGAGGGCGATGACGCCGGGCTTGGTGCAGCTGATGACCTCGCTGCCGTAGGGGACGTTTCCGAAGCGCGGCCTCGAGAACTCCCTCTTCGCGACGACGCTCCTGGCAGCGGCAATGTCGCTCAGGGCGACGAGCGCCAGGAGCGACACAGAAGAGAGGGAAACAGACATTATGGAAATAAACGAAGGTGGGTGTGGTGTAGCGAACGACTGGAATGATCAACACAACGAGCGGCGATGGCAGAGCAGAAGAGCGGAAACCACCAAGAGCCGGCCAAGGAGTGGGAAGGCCCAAAAGTCTTATATTCGACCTCGTCGCCAAGCAGGAATGCTCGAAGATGCGTTGGTTCAAGGCCCCATTGTCATGCGCTGGGACCGGCGGGAGGGCGTATCAGGGGGTGCCCGCCCGGGCACGCACACTCGACCGGAACCAGGAACAGCAGGGAACCCCGGGTGCCTGAGGACTGGGCTGAGGACGGCCTTGGCTGAGGGGGGGCGGCCAGAGACACGAGTGGCCCCTGAGCGCGGCGATCAGGGGGGCAAGGGGGGGAAACAAAAATCCAAGACACACCATAGTGGGTAGGACAGGATGGGAAAACCGAGAATGCCAGAGGCCAAGACCTATACGGGTGCATCGGGCGGAACTACTTGCGGCGGCCAAGAGTCGTTGACTGATGAACTCGCTGTTTTGATGCGCTACCATTATGGAGGGTGATTACACCGGTGATGCGCATAGTCTGCCATTGCCAGTACCTTGCGAGTGCGATTATCCTTGGATCAACAATCAGGGCCATCGTCAAACACGAGGGCGCCCGTCGGAGACCGGCCGAAGCCAGGCGGGACGAGGGGGAAGGGCAAGGCCGTAACACGAGCGAGCGGCCCGTGACCACATGGGAACCACCACCCACAGCTCGTCTGGTCAAGTTAGTGCCGCCTCGCCTCGGAGTTCCTCGTAGCACTAAGATGCAACGAGATCCGAATCGCGTGGCGCGAATCAGTGGATGGTAGCGCGAAAAGGCCTGACCGGGGGGCGGCCTTGACAGGTCGAGGACCTGACTTGTGCGGTGGCTTGTTGATCGATGCCGTGTCTCGCAACTCTTCGCCGCCCGCGTCGAGAAGAAAAGAAGAGGGCATGGGGACTGAAATGAGGCCGACAATGGTATCTGTCACATATTGGCCTGTGACGGCCGCGCATTGGGTGTCGAGGTGCTGGGCCCTGCAGTTGGTGTCTTGGTACGCACACTGGAAAGGGGAACGCAATGCGCCCGGAATTCCACCGCATGACAGATAGCCGGACCCGACCGCTGATGTCATGCCCCCAGCGGGAGATTCGACCGCCTCCGCAGTGACAGCAGTTGAGCGAGATTCGGTGCCGACGGGAGGACGCTGTGGGTTGGTTGTGGCATCGGAAGAAGGGAAAAGCGTGGAAACTGGTTAAGCTTAAAGGGGGGCGCGACGGCGGCGCGCGTGGTGAGCGTCAGGGACGGCCCCTGAAAGTCACCCGTCACCGAGCCTTGGAGGGGAAATACTCCCATCGTCGGCCTTCCGCTCTCGTACGAGTGCCAAGGAGGCAACACGAGCATCCAATCTTGAGCGACTTGACGCCTTCCGGTTGGGCCTCGGCGGCGGCGCTAATGCAGGTACGATTCCAGTCTCGGCTAGCCCATCTGCAGGTCCTGCGACGTGGTTCGCTTGTCGGGGAAAAAGCAACCAACGGCCGTCGGCGCCCGGGATCCACCCGTTCAATGGTTTCCTCAGTTCCTTTTTGCTGCTCCTTTTTCGTCGGTCAGATCACGATGGAGAAGAAGAGGAGGCGATACGAGGTGAGGGGACACGACAGAAACTTACAGCACAGCACCCCAGCGACCATCTTACCGAGGTCACGCTTTCTTGCAAGTACGACCAGTAGTAGCACTGGCATTTGTCTTCACAGCCCGCCGCCGATTATGCGACGTGCTCCCCGCATGGCTTCAATATCCAAAGGCCGCCCGAAGGATGCCACACAATCATGGCATGCCGGATTACCGACGCCACCCGCCGTGAAGTGTCCCCGGGCACATGGCGGCCTGAGACGCCACCCATCGCCCTGAAGTGAGGCCTGCGAGGTGGCCCCCGGTGTCTGGCTGGAGGGGAGGACACCCACCCTCAAGAGCCATGCGAAACGCCTGCGCCTCCTTCGCTGGCACCTCTCTGGCCGCCGCTGCGTCGCAGTGCCGTGACCGACCTGCATTCTGGCCTGAAGCGCTCTCGTCTCCAGGAGGGCGATCTTGATGGTCTTGGCCTCACCAACTGGACTCCTGAGAGAATCGCAGGCGCTCGTTGGCGACAGTCCCGGGCTCAGGTGCAATCAGCCAAGGCCAGGCTGCAGTCGCCGAGTCCAAGGGCAAATACCAAGTGTGTAGACCGCCGTTCTTGGTGCAATCGAGCTCGCCGCCGAGAAGGCATTGTCGAGAATCCCTGCCTGCGTATTGTCTTGGGATCGATCTTGGCTCCACGGAGATGCCCTTCGTCTTGTCTTGTCTGGAGGCCGTCCCGTATGTCCAAGATTAGACGCTCGTGTGGACCCCGTTCATCTGATGCGGATGCCCGTTGGGTCGGTTCGGCGTCGGGACGAAAGGGGCGGCATCGTGGCTGTGGTCGGTGCAGATTCGCTCGAGTTTCGCGTGCGCTTCGTCGTCGATATTGTCGTTTGAGAATGCTGTCAACGCCAGGAGGACAGGCAAGATGGACCAGAAATAGGGAGGTCCAAACGATTTATACTGCACTGCACAGCTACGCCGCCGCTGAGGCCAAGTCTAGACTCTGTGCCCTGGTCTAGCTCGCGAGGTGGCGTCGCCCCTCGGAAGCAGCCATTCCGGGGAGTACGTACGCACATGGCATTCAGCCGGGACTTTCGTTTGAGCCTCAGCGACCTCAGTCACGGAGACTTATTTATTCAACGTCACCTGTTCTCATGAGGGCGCATGATCTGTGCGGCTCAGAAGTCGAAGAGATGGGCGCTCACATCCAGCACGGCGGGCTCAGTTCTGGCACGCTCTCGTTCAACTCATTGATTGTGATATTGATGAAAACACAGGACACTCGAGATCTATATACAATATGACAGCCACAGGTCATTCGGCTCATATATGCCCCTCACATCTCACAACCACCTAAGCCACTCGCGGCAGCGCAGAAGACTTGACCGCCGCGAAGATCTCGGCCTCCGCCCCATCCTCCAGCGGCAGCAGCGGCGACCGCACAGTCGCGTGGTCCAGGATGCCCCTCGCCACGAGCGCGTGCTTCAGCGCGACGGTCCCCTCCATGTGCGACCCGCGGTGGTACACGGCCTTGGTCACCGGCAGCAGCTTGTCGTGCACCGCGCGCGCCCTCTTGTAGTCCTTGGCCTGCCCGGCCTCGATCATCTCCAGGAGCAGCTCGGGCGCGATGTTGCCGTACCCGACGAGCATGCCGTCGACGTCGAAGACCGTGTGCAGGAGGTACTCGTCGTGGCACGTCAGGATCTGCAGCTCGGGCCGCTCGCGGCGGATGACGGGGATCTCCGTGTCCCAGCGGCGCATGTTGCGCACGCCGTTCTTCATCGCGAAGACGCCCGGCTGCGCCGAGATGTCCAGCATCGTCTGCAGGCTGTACGTCGCCTTGGTGTTGTCCGGGTACTGGAACAGGATGAGCGGCAGCCCGCTGACCTCGTAGACGCGCTTGTAGCGGTCCTGCGGCGCGCCGGGCTGGTAGCCGAAGCGCAGCCAGCCGTGGGACGGGTACAGGAGTCCCGCGGAGGCGCCGGCCTCCTTCGCGCGCTTGGCCTCGAGGGCGGCCACCTCGGTGCCCTCGCCCGTGATGCCGGCGATGATGGGCACGCGCCCGTCGACGGACTTGTAGAAGGCCTTGATGACGGCGATCTGCTCCTCGGGCGTGAGGAAGGTGCCCTCGCCTGCGTGGCCGAGGACGACGAGGCCCTTGACGCCGGGGATGCTGCCGAGCCAGGAGCCCAGGCGCTGGATGGCGTCGTAGTCGACGGCGCCGTCCTTGGTGAAGGGCGTGACGGGGGCGGGGGTGAGGCCGCGGACGTCGAAGCCAACTTGAGAAGCAGAGCCCATGATGTATGTCTGGTAGGTAGGTAAGATGCGAAACTTGCGGGATGTGTTGGCTGATGATGGGCTGGGCTTTGTCTCGATGAGGTTGTTGTTGGATGCAGATGAGTTCTTCAATCACAACTGAATGCCGTTCTTATATCAACCATTTCGAACCACGACCACACCGGAAGCACGCTCGCGTCTCAATTAATGCCGAAGACGCGAGTGTCCTGTCGATCTATGTTCAACTCTTGCGTTCTTCGGTCTTGGTGGCGCTCTCCAGGTGTCGAGTATGGTTTCCGGAGGAATCCGAGGTCAACTTCTCGTGTCGTCCATGGCCTCATCCGGAAAACCTCGGATTCCTCGAGGGGTCTCGACGCCACCTCGCCAACGCCGTCTCAATCCAGACTAGAAACCAGTCTAGGGTTCCAGTCTTTGCGGGGTCAGTTGCATTTCATGACATGAAGCCTCGGGAGTCACGGCAGACAGAGTCCGGGGCAAGGGGAACGCTGGCCATCCCCGGATTCTCCATCTGGGGAACCCTTTTGGTTGGACTCAGTTCCCTTGTGCGCACAACTGTTGTCGACATGTGCATGAATCGACTGGAAACCTGATGTTGCCCAGCTTTGATTGTGTCCGTCCGGATATCTCATGGTCTGTATAAAGTCACCTCTCGCGCTCCCGAGTTTCGACACATCAGTCAACCCTTCGCTTCTCCAACCCTCCTCGCCAGTCAACCCAAGGCAGTCAGTTTCATTGAAGAACCTCTTGAGATATCGTAACCATGGGAGTTGAACGCTCTCCCTCCATCCGCTCGGACGTTGAGCAGGCATCTCAGGTCAAGGAGACCACGAAGCACGCCGAGTTCCAGCATCGCGGTGGCATGAGCCAGGAAGATGCCGACTTCCTCGAGAATTTGCCCGAGGCCAAGAAGAAGAAGGCCGTCCGTAAAGTTGATGTGAGTATTCCTATCAGAGTGCAAACTTATTGCTGTGAAGAGCGTCCGACTGACCATCCAACCCTAGGTCCGCCTCATCCCTATGCTGGTCCTGCTCTACCTCTTTGCCTATCTCGACAAGACCAACCTCGGCAACGCCAAAATCGAGGGCCTGCCGGCATCTCTGGGCATGACCAGCATCGATTACAATGTGGCCGTGTCCATCTTCTTCATCCCCTTCGTCCTGGCCGAAGTGCCCAGCAACATGGTGCTGCACCTGTTCAAGAAGCCTTCTCTCTACATGGGTGCCATCGTCACCGCTTGGGGCATCATCATGACCTTGACTGGCGTTGTGCAGAATTTTGGTGGTCTTCTGGCAGTTAGGTTCCTTCTTGGCCTCTTCGAGTAAGTCTGGTCCCGGAATGTCCGATGCTTTGTGTCGAGGACATGGCTGATACCCGAGTGTTTACAGAGCCGGTTTCCTGCCCGGAGCAATCCTCATCATCTCGAAGTGGTACCTGCCAAACGAGACCCAGACGAGAATTGCCATTCTTTACACGTCCGCTGCATCTGGAGGCGCCTTTTCTGGCCTCTTGGCCTTCGCCATTGCCAAGATGGACGGCCTCGGAGGACAGGAAGGCTGGCGCTGGGTAAGTCAAGCCCACACTAAAAGCCTGGTTGATACGCATCCGGACTAACACGGAGCACAGATCTTCATCATCGAGGGCATCGCGACGGTCGCCATCGGCGTGGCGTGCTTCTTCTTCCTCGTCGACTCCCCCGCGCTCTCAAAGTGGCTCGACGACGACGAGAAGCGCTACCTCGAGCTGCGCCAGCAGGCCCGCCGCGTGGTCAAGCCCGACGAGTACCGCGACAAGCACTTCGACAAGCAGGCCTTCTTCTCGGTCGTCCTCGACTGGAAGATGTGGCTGCTCATCTTCGCCAACTGGTCCAACGCCGTGCCGAACTACGCCATGAAGTTCACCATGCCCCAGATCATCAAGAACATGGGCTACACGTCCAGCGACGCCCAGCTCATGACCATCCCGCCATACGCCTGCGGCGCCATCTCCGCCTACGTCTTCTCCGTCTTCGCGGACAAGTACTCCTGGAGGTTCCCGTTCCTCGTCGGGCCGCAGCTGTCGCTCATCGTCGCCTTCAGCATCCTGTTCACCAAGAGCGGTGACATTGAGAACAACATTGGCTTGTGCTACTTTGCCGTCTGCCTCGCCTGCGCTGGGTAAGTTACAGCGTCGCCACCATAAATAGAAGTCCTTCTTGTGCGGAATGCTGACAATCCCCCAGAATGTATCCCATCTTGCCCTGCGTCAACGCCTGGAACGTCGCCAACTGCCCCAACCCGGCGAAGCGCGCCATCAGCATCGGCTTCCTCGTGTGCGTGGGCAACGTCGGCGGCCTCATCGGAAGCTATATCTACCTGGACCGCGAGGCGCCGCGCTACCCGACGGGATTCGGCACGTCGTTCGGCTTTGCCTCCGCCGGCATCGTCGCGGCTACTACTCTCGAGTTCTGCCTGCACCGCCTCAACAAGAAGAAGGCCCTGATGAGCGAGAGCGAGATTCGAGAGAGGTACACGGACGAGGAGCTAGACAGGATGGACGAGAAGAGCCCGCTGTACAAGTATGCTCTCTAGAGTTACTCGTACTTTTCGGGCTGGGACATGGAGTGTGGAGACTATCGAGCGTCTGGCTGGGGGAGAAGAGTTGCCAGAGGACGTGGAATGGCGAGCGCCGTGCCCGGTTGGGTTCCCGAAGAATTGAACAGCCTGTCTTGTACCTAGTCAAAGTCGCTCTAGGAAGTTGCACAGCTTTTTGACACAATTTCGCTCCATATTGCTGTGCATTGAAGGGTTCAGTAGGTGAGTAGCGTGTGGTTGGCACAACTGAAAGTACAAGTCGAGATCCTTACACCAGACCGTGAGTCTTAGAGATTCAGACCTCGGGATGCTGTCTCACGATTTACCAAGATCAATTGAATTCAATTTTGATCAGGAATGATCGCACGTTTCTGAAATTTGAAGCATCTCCCGACATCGTTGCGAGTCTGTCACAGCGCAATGCCTCCAACAAACATTCGGCATACAAACTTGGGCACCGAACTCGTTCGACATAAAGAAATCCGGGGTCAGCTGCCCGGATTTGCATTCAGCTCGGAAACGTTGCGTAGTCCGGGGCCTGGCCAGCGCTAGATCAACACTCCTAGGCTATTTCCGAGTCATGACCACTCTCAGCTTCTCCGATCTTTCCGAACTTCCCCAGCTTCTTTAACAAGGGTGGATCAGCTTCTCCCCGAACGCATCTCCCAACCCCGGAGAAGACGATGCCGCGCTCTTCAGTCCCCAGAGAAAGCCTCCTCGCCACCGAGGGAGCGGGCGTTACCCCACAGACATCGCATGCCTCTCACGGCTCGCCCGGCAGCACAGTCTCTCGCGGCTCGGCGAAGAGAAAGCGGAGCGAGGGCGCCCTCGGACCGTCTCCGGGAGAGGTCCCGGATTCTGGTCCCGGCTCTGGAAACGCGAGAAAGACGAAGAAGGTCAGCCGCGCGTGCGACTACTGCAAGACAAAGAAGCTCAAGTGCTCCGGGACCGTTCCCTGCGACGGCTGCATCAAGAGGAAGCTTTCGTGCGAGTATGACACGCTCTACCGGCGAGGTCGGCCGCCGACGCCTCCTCCGGCATACGAGCAGGACCCTCACGGTCTGAGCACAGTACCACGAGATGGGTGAGTCGATTCCTATAACACGTGCTTCAGCCCCTCTGGGCGCTTCTCGCGAAAGCAACCATGGACGAATTCTCAGAGGCCCTCAGCTGACTAGAGATCTACAGCGCTTCCGGCGAGAACACCCAAAGACATCCCGATGACCGTCTCACCAGCCGCGAATCCTCCATCCTCAACCCCGGGGGTGATGGAAACCCTTCAACATCAAGAGCCTCCCCCGAGCTCGAGAGCGCGGAGATTCAGGGCCAGTACTTTGACCTCACGTCCAGCCTGACCTTCTTGCACCGGGCGTGGAATCGGCTGTCCGCCCAGCGGGGGACCAACGGCGCCGTGCCAGAGGTGCTCAGCGGCAATGAACGACACCAGAACCTCTTCTCCGCCGGCGACAAGCCGTTCGCGGTCTACCCGGGAGACGGGTTCCCGGCCATCCCGGACCGAGCCACGGCCATGGAGATGCTGAAGTTCTATTTCGAGGTCTGCGTCATCACATACCGGTTCCTCCATCGAAGCACCGTCGAGTCTTGGTTCAACGCCGTCATCGTCAGCAGCGAGGCCAGTCTCCCCCTGTCCTACGGGCTGGGACACGCCAGAGCATCCATCGTCATGTCCGTCCTGGCCATTGTCATGCTCAGACAGGGGAAGATAGACAACGCCGCGGCAGGGACCGTCGACGGCGACTACGCCGTCCTCCAGCGGAGCGATGCCTTCTTCTGCGCGTCCACGAGGCTCACCGACGCTGAAGTCGGCTACCCGACGCTCGAGTCGGCGCAGGCCCGCCTCCTCCAGGTCCTCTACCTCCTCCAGTCCACGCGGATGAACCAGGCCTGGTTCGTCTTCGGCAGCACGCTGCCCATCGTCTCGGCCCTCGGCCTGCACCGCCGCAAGCGCAGCGCTGGCAACAAGAGCAGCGGCACCCCCCCGAGCTTCGACTACATCGTCTCCCAGTGCCGCAAGCGCACGTTCTGGGTCGCGTACACCATCGACAAGTACCTCGCCGTCGTCTTCGGCCGCCCGTGCCTCTACCACGACGACGACATCGACCAGGACTTCCCCGACTGCGTCAACGACGAGGACATGACGCCCGCCGGCCGCGCCGCCCACGAGCCCGACACCGACTGCCACATCGACTCCCTCATCTTCCACGCCAAGCTCGCCCAGCTCATCGACCGCACCTCCCGCGGCGTCTACTCCATCAAGAAGATCCCCCAGCGCGACCGCCTCGCCTCCGCCCACAGGTTCGGCCGCGCCCTCCACGACTGGCGCGCCGCCCTCCCCTACCACCTCGGCTCCCTGCGCCCAATGTCCCTCATCCCCCCCTTCCGCCGCCAGGCCACCGCCCTCAAGCTCGCCTACTCCCACGCCATAATGCACGCCAACCGCCCCTTCCTCCTCGGCACCACCGCCGCCGCGCCGCGCCATGACGACGACGAGGACCACCCTTCCCCCCTCCGCGACAGCGTCACCGAGTGCCTCTCCGCCGCCCGCGTCGCCCTCGAGACCGTCGACGCAATGTCCGCCGACGGCACCCTCTTCCACGCCTTCTGGTGGACCCCCTACGTCACCTTCTGCGCCCTCGCCGTCGTCTACGTCTGGGAGATCCAGCAGAACCGCGCCGGCGCCGCCCGCCACGCCGGCGGCCTCGACGACGACCTCCTCGAGCTCGCAGAGCGCTGCCAGAACCACCTCGCACAGGCCACAGCCCCGGACAGCCCGAGCAGGCGCTACAGCGTCATCCTCGAGGAGCTCCGTCTCGAGGCGAAGCACCAGTCCGCGCGGGGCGGGCGGCCCAGCGGCGGCGGCCCCGACGGCGACGGAGCGGCAGAGGGCCCGGCGGCGGCCGAGTTCCCCCTCGGCCTGCTCCCCGGCGGCGACGGGGCCCAGGTCCAGGGGAGCAGCGGTTTCGACTCGGCGGCGGCGGGGCTGTACGGGATGAATAACAACAACAACCCCCTGGACGACTGGCAGACCACCGACTGGCTGGACCTGGACTCTTCGGTATGTGCTGATCAGCAGTGAACCTTTCTTTTCCAACCGGCCGACGACGCTGACACCATCCCGCAAGGCCTTCGGCCCGTTCCCTGATTTCGAGGGGCAGCCGGTATTCTGGATGGCGCAAGGGGGGCCGAATGGAGGCGGTGCCTAGTCAGATCCAACGTGTGAGGTCTTCTCCCATGAAATGGTAGCTTCCTTCCACTGCCGGCTTGACAGACGACAACTACTATTATCTAGTGAGGATGAAGTTGTACGCATATACCAGGGACACACTGCGACGAGGGCCAAGATGAACTTTCCTGTTGCGGCTGACAGACACTGGATGCCCACGACGATGTGTGGCATTGAGCAGGCACGTCACATCACGGTCGTCAAGCTCATTGGCTGAATCCCGAAACATCAAATTGGTATCTGGACTATATGCTGTATTACACCATTAGCCTCCCTCACAGGGCAGATGAAGGAGGCCTTCCTCTCAACTCCCGTGAACAAGAAAGCGGACAGGCCTACGCCTAGACGCGCTCGTTGTTGGTGCGAAGGTCGTTGCTCTGGACCTGGGCAACCTCGTCGTCGGTCAGGATCTCGGGGTCGGTGATACCGGTGACCTTGGTCAGGATACCGCAGGCGAAGATATCTCCCGAGACGTTGACCAGGGTACGGAAACGGTCGATGAACCAATCGATAGCGAGAACGACACCGTACATGGCGTCAATCTTAAGGTTGAGGCTTTGAGCGATCATGAGGGTCAAAACCAGAGAGGACGAGGGGATGGGAGTGGTGCCGATGGCGCACAGAGTCGAGAGCAGCAACAGCATGATGTACTGGCCGGCATCCAGAGTGACGCCCTGAGACTCGGCCAGGAACACGACGACCATGGGGAAGTAGATGGAAGTTCCATCCATGTTGATCAGGCAGCCCAGGGGGACGGCGAAATCGACAATGGTGTTCGGGTTGCCGCGGTCACGGCAGACGCGGAGGGTGAAGGGCAGGGTGGCGGCAGACGAAGCAGTACCCCAGGCGGTAACCCAGGCCCTGGAAGACTTGAGCCAAACGGGATAGGGGTTCTTGCGAACGAAGGCGAAGTAGATGATGGGCAAGATGACGAACAGGTGGATAGCCATGGAGCTAACGGAACCACCGATCAGAAGGCCCAGGCTGACGCCGACCGTCTCTATGTTGAGCCTCATCATGTTGGACAGGATGAGGAAAAAGACGCCGATAGGTGCAAGCTTGATGACGAAGTTGATGATACGAATGATGAGGTCGTTGACTTCCTTGACAATGCGCAGAATCGATGAGTTGCCGGGCCTGATCATGTAACCCACAACGACGGAGGCGACAAGGAGGGAGAGAAGCTCGTTGTCGGCAAACGCCTTGACCAGGTTCTGTGGAATGAAGGAGTTGAACAAAGTGACGACCATGTCATGGGGCTCACGGTTCAAGGCGGCAGTGTCTTGGGCCCCACGAACCGCCTCGTCCTCCTCCTCGGTCGACTCTACGAAGGGAATCAAGGGCGCCCAGACCTGACTGGTCATGACGATGGAGAAAGCGACGGCGAGAATGGTGGTGAGGACGTAGTAGCCGACGGTCCAGCGACCCAGGACCTTGCCGCCAGATGAGATCTCCCTCAGGGACTGAATGGCGAGAATCATGGCGGTGACAATCATGGGAATGACTTGAAAGGCCTGTTAGCGCTGTGCACGACGCAGCCCAGGGTGCACTTCCGACTTACCGATGGCCTGCAGGCAGCGAAGCCATAGAGTACCGGGAATGGCGAGGATGGCGGGGACAGCCTTGGGGACGTTTGTCTGACCGACCGTGGCGGTCACGGCGAGACTGATGCCGATGGCAAGGGCGGCGGCGAAGACGATCTGGACGGCATGGCCGGGCTCCAGGAATTGCTTCCACCAAGGCTCCTTCCTCTCCTCCTCGACGGCAGCACCGTTGGCGTGGACGGTGGTGGCGTCGGGGGCGGGACCGAAGGAGGAGCTCTCCTTGACGGTCTTGTCGTTGGCCTCGATGGCCCTCTTCTCGTCGTCGGCCATTGTGAATGAGTGGCGTATGGACTCGAAACGGTTGACCTGCGTTGTGACGGGACAGGTGTTGTGAGGGAAGGATGCTTGTCGACGACGGGTGAAGCTGGGTCGGATGAATGAAACTCACGACGAAAGGCCACGACGAGGAAGAAAGAAGAGAAAGGGAGAGACACGACCCGGAGAGGTGGTACAGCTATCCAGCTATATACCCCGCCCAAGGGGACGGACAACCATGCTGATTAGCAGATTAGCTGCCCGGATTGGGGCAGGGCGAGGCCGACAAGGGCAGGTTGTCTCGCCTCCCGCGTGTCTTGTCTTGTCTATCAGTGTGGCGATCTCGTCAGAGTCCAAGGAGGGAGGGTCCTGAGCGCCGAGGCCGGGGGCGGACGCGGTCGAGGTGCCTCGCGCGGGCGCTCGTTGGCCAGGATGGGCGTGACGGGTGACAATCCAAGGCGAGGGTGGGCGTGAGAGGCCTGCGGGCACACCGAGCTGCGTATCTCGCCAAGGCGCGGTATCACCACTTGGGAGCTTTGGTATTGGCAGCTTTCACTGGAAAGGAAGGTCGGCCATCAGTTCTCCTGGACATGGAGACACATCCCCGCATCCCCACTACAGGGATGCTTGTCCCAGGGTTGGAACGGTTGGGCGGACTGGTGGAGTGAGCAGGCCAGCCGGCCAGTCAGCAGCGGACTGCCACGCCGATCCGTTTTGAGTGCCCTCCGCCGCTGGGTTGCACCGACTCGTACGCCGTTTTCTTTTTGCTTGCCAGTTGCCAGGACGGGGAGCGGCGGCCGGTCCAGGATGGACCATGGAGGGCGACCAGGATTTTCAAGCGCATCGAAGCGAGAGAAGCCTTCCAGAAGAAGATAAGGAGACGGACCCATCAGTGAGAAGAGGTCCGACTCGCATAGTCATGGGGCCCAGGTCGGGAGAGCCTCCAGCGCTGGTGGTCCCGGCCAGCCTCTGTCACCACTCTGAGACGGACTATCTCCGGAGGCAGCGATGAATTACTCGGTGGAATGAGTCGGTGATGGGTCGAGGACTGGTCGAGCCTCGTGTCTATCGGAGCAAGTCCCCGTAGTATGTTTGAGTGGTTTTTGGCCTCGAAGACGAGCGCGAGTTCCGTCCTGGTAGCGGCCGACGCCTCATGCCCCCCAGGCCCCTAATAAGAACAAAGTTTGGCTCCCGATGAGGCTCAAGCCATCCCGCGGCTACGGTGGCGCCGCAGGGCTGGGGGTTCCAACAGCGCTTGCAGGCGCGCGCGCACGTGAAGCTCCGACGACGAGTCTCGCATCCAGAGCTGTCAATGTCAGTCTGGTCCATGATCTCGGACCCTGGAGCGCGAGTTGATCGAGGTGCACGGCAGCAATCGTCGAGTGGGCGATCCTTGGGACAGACAGACCAGGGTCACCCGGGGGACAACTGGAATGCACGGTGGTGGCTGCTGGTGTGGAACGAGTGTCTGCCGGTAGTGTGGTGTCCGTCCACGTCCCTCGCGCGCATTGCCAAGGACGTCCAAGACGACAATCATGCCAAGGCGTCCTTGAAAGCGAGCTCTTGTCTGCTTGTGAATGGGCCCCAGGAGGCTATTGTCGGTTCTTCCACGGCGTCTTCGTCTTCCCCGTACGTGCGGGCTCGGGGTAGACATTTCATGCTGTCATGAAAACATGCCGCTCCATCGCTCGTATCAGGGGATCAAGTAATAAGCTCAGGGCACGGCCACAAGCCGAGATTGAAGGAGCCGTGTTTGCGGGCTCTGCCCCTCTGCCCCGGGCGGAGAAGGGCGCTGGCGTGTGTTGGTGGTACGGGCGAGTATGTAATGGCATGGTAAGAAAATGGTGATGCGTCGAGAGGCGAATACGTAACGGGACCAGGCCACCGTCGAAGGGCGCACTTGGTACGTACCAGTGGTTCCTTCCGCGTGAGATCGCCCAGGCGGGCCTCGAGCGCGACGAACCTTCCTTCCATGCTTCCATTGTTCCTTCTCGTCTGCGCCAATGCGCCTGCCCATCGCGCCGTTCCGCCAAGCAGTTGCGTGCAGGGTTTTCTCGCGAGATGACTGGATCCTGCGGGCTGACGATCCACCCAAAACAGGGAACCAGGCCAGGCAATGGAACTTGGAGCCACCTGCCACCCGCCCTCGGGACAAGACGTCCAAGACAAGCAAGCAAATCCAGACGGCCAAGCTGCCTAAGCCCAACTGAGAAGTTTAACAAGCGAGCGAGACTTTCGAGAGACGTCTGTCCCACCCCGAAATAGTACTTGTTACCAAGTTGCCCAGGTAGGAAAGTTAGGATCCCGAGACCTGGAACTTGGAGATGGAAGGCGTGCGCCGGGTGGACCCCGGCGTGACACGCTGGGCGCTCGCAGAACAGGCAATCGCGACCGGCCATGGAGGCCAATGACCAGCGCGACCTTCCTCCAATCTCCGCCCCCGCCCGACTGATTGGCCGTGCCACCGGATAGTGGTGCCGCCGAGACTCTCGGCGGAGCCTTGGCGGCTCGGCGCCCAGAAATTCGTCTCGGCGGCGATCGGCACCGGGTCAGCCAACGTCGCCCGTTCCACCCTGTGCTTCTCTCCTCCCTTCTCCGTCTGCCATCACGCCACACCAACCCTTCAGCGCCCTTTTTTGCCGGCGCAAACCGTCGGCAAACCGTCGCTAATCATTCTCATCTGCTGGCGCTCTTTGTCACGATGGCGAAATACCCCATGTTGGCCCTCGGGGACAAACATTCGACCCTCGGTCTCGGTCCCGGGCGTCTGGCTTGATCGCTCCAAATGTCCGCCGCGAGCCCCCCGACTCGTGTTCGAACAATATGCCACTCCCTCGACACACCACCTCCGGCGCATCATGTTCCCCCATGTCATTTGTATCCGTCCAAGGGTTATCAGCTGCGCCGCGGCCTATCGAGCACCAGTCATGAGTGCCGGGCACACTCGCCACGGACAGCATCCCAAATTGAAAGTCAGGCAAATCAGGTCACGTTGCCAATAAGCTTGTGCAGGAAGCCAAGTCCAGGCTAGTGCACGGTTGTACCCTCGGGGCCTTTTGGCGGGGAAGACAAGGGCAGCAGAGACATGCGACGGGGCATACGCAAGGTGGCTTGTCGCCCGCATTCCTTCGTCCCTTCAGTCAGACTGTTTTCAGCTGTCTGTCGAATCGTCGCACACCTGCTTATCTTGCCGTTCCCACAACAACTCACAGACCAGTTTGACCGTTGACCGGGTCGTCGTTGGTGATGGTAGTCGCGGAGGATGACATCGGAGGCGCCGAAGGACAGACGACACCGCTGCCCGCCAACTGGCGCAACGACGGTAGTTCAGAGCGCCTCGCAGCCCGCCTCTCGCGTCGGTGGCTTCGTTGGCGCCCGGGATCGTCCCTTGCGGCACTCTAAATTCAGCCACCTTCATCGTCGCCCCCACCGGTGGAACGGCGGCATGCCTTCTGTGCCTCTTCTGCCGAAATAACGGTGCCGTTTTCGCCGCCGTCCCCCAGGAGCTTCAGGGTCCCCTCTCACGAACAGATTGCAATGTCAGATTCGTCACAAAGGTCCAATATTGAGTGGGCGACAATCACCTCATCCAGATATCCAACAGGGGATGGTTTCTTCATTTGGTTCGACCCTTCACAATCGCCCAGCATCAGAGATATGGAATCCCCTTCCGCGCCCGGGCCCTTGTCACATGGGTTCCCACGGGCCACACATCGTGACTACCAAGACCGCGGGGCCCTGAGCCAGCGACACGGTCCAGGCTCGTCTGGCGACCGACCTGTGCATGCCGCGCTTACCATCCCAGACGGTGCAGGGTCAATCACGAGGACAGCTGCAAGATCGTTCCATCCTGCCAGCCCAGCAGCCATCAGGCAGACGGGAAGGGGCGAGGCAAAGCGCGAAGCTAGCCCCAGACACTCACACACGCGGTACCAGTTCGACGGGCACCACTGACACTATCGATCGATGCCAGGACCCTTGTCGGCCCAGATAGAAGTGAGCCAAGGCTCTTGGCCCCCGAGGCAGGAGCTTCAAAAGGCAGGAGGAAACTCTCGGGCAAATGAGGTTTGCATCCATCATGTTCACAAGTCAGCCATCACCTCGGGCGCAGACTGTCACGAAAGCCTTGTGATCTTTGCTCGTACGGCCAGAACAAGCCTAGATCCACTGCCCTCACGTCTCTCATACTCGCCAGACCAGCCCGACAGACAGCCGTTTGTGTTCCCTCGTAGATCCCCTCATCAAGAGCGGCTGAAGCCAAGGTCACCACGGGATCTTACGCGGCGTCCTGCATGCTTATGTTCCACCACCGTGCTGCAGCTTTACCTTGCCGCCCGCGTCTCGGCAACTGCGGGGACAAGCTTCTGGGCACCACGAGACAGGGCCAATCTCCCGTCACGCCACGGCTACGCGTGTTGGCGTCTCCTATCTATCTATCACGCGGCGATGGCTCGCATCTCTTGGCTGGCTGATAAACATCTTGGCGGCCATGAGGGGTCCAATCGCACGCACGGGGCGACTGATATCAGAATCGAGACAGAAAGGCTGAAGCGCAGAATTGCGCCTGGCGAATCCCCCGAGGCTTTTCGTTTAGCCCGACGGCATATGAATTGCTTACCCGCTGTCTTACAGCACTAATATTTGAGGCCATCTAAGCCCATTCGAGTCTCGTTGATGCCCAAGTGGTCTGACGAGAGAGCTTTCAAGGTGCCCAGCGGCGCCCGCTGTCTGTGCTTCCAGCCTGTACCCCAGGTCTGGGTAGCTCAACCCGCTCGTCCCCTGACCTGTCAGTCCACATGCCGTGGGAGAGTCCTGTGTCTCAACTTTCCCGTGTTGAAGACTCTCGAGATGAGGTCCGGCGGTGGTATGACTTTTGGTCGTCACGATGAGCTATGACAAACTGTTTGCTCATGAGAATCACGACACTAGCTGAATCTGGACGTCCACGAAGATTGGCCTTGCTCGCTCGCCAGGCCACACGAGAATTGCCCAAGCCGCGGTAGGCCCAAAGAAATGTCGATTGCCGTCTGAGAGGGATCGCATTGTTGCAACGCGGTACGTTTCCGAGGCCTGCAAGACCAACTTCTTGCGACTACGAATGGGTTGAGTCTAGTTTGTGTCCTGGGAACAGCCTGTCAAGTCTTTCATTGTAACATTTTGAATCAGAAATTAGACACAAAAGCAATACCATGGCCGTCGACTTGCAAGAGTTGTCAACACGACAATCCCATCGTCCACTCCAGCCGCGCTCAGATGCATTGTGAGTACCGCTCGTTACTGCGGCGGCAGGTATCATGGGAGCAGCAAGTCGGGCCGGTTCACCTGCTGCTGCCACACTGGCCGTTAGTTGCCGAGCAACCGGGTCGGGGAGTAAGAACGACGCCGCAGCCGTTCCAGGCGGCGGGGTGAGGTACGAGGGGAAGCTTGTGGCCGCCGCAGATGGAAAAGTCAGCATAAGGGTCAGCAGCCTTCTAGGCGCCCCAGGAAATTTGATGATCGGGTTGGGGGGTGTCGTTGCCACCGTTGAGGACCTTCTCTGGACGCAGGAGACGTGAAGTTTGGGTTGGTTGACGGGGAAAGGCCTAGTAACTATATAATATAAGATAATAAATAGTATAATACACCCTTCAGGCGCGGCTAGCCGTCTACGACTTACAATTGAAGAGTTCTAGGGAGTCCGCGGGACTCGAGTAAGACTCACTTAGACGTTCATCCCTAACGACACCCGCTAACTGCAGGGCCACATCAGCGTTGGCAGAAGAGGCACATGCCAGCATCCCAGACCAAGCAGGATGTAGAGGTTCCTTGAGACTCATGAGCTTCAGGGTGAGCTCAGTCAAGCTCATGACTCTGTGGCCCTTTCGGACTCCTGGGGCCTCTGCATTCCCCCTCGTATCCATTCCCTGTATATCCAGCCTTGCGATCACTGCCTTCCCGGGCAGTAGGTTGATATGGGAGAGTAACCTAGTGTCACGCGAGTAGTTACGCTGTTTGAACGACGAATATGCTGAATGTAGTGGCCAGAAAGCTGAGACGACGCAGAAGAAATACTATCGGACTGCTTGGGAAGCTGATGGTGAGTATAGGAGAGGTTTCTATAAAGGATAGCTGCGCAGACGGCCCAGATATTTCACCAGTCGCAGACAACCTGGCCGTAGTCCGTAGCGTAGCAATAGTCCGAGCAATCCGCAGTCCATGAGCGGGTCGCCCTAAAGCATCTTTTCAACCCACTCGTATAGACAACATGCGCCCTTCTCCTGTTGTAATCCATGCAAATCTCCCTGATCTGACCCCAATTATGTTTGCAACCGTCCAGGAGGAAGCCTACATTGACTCGGTTGCCATCATTGCCGACGTGGGTGGTGGTGCTGTCGAGAAATCCATCTCTCGCCCTGAACTCGATGTGGGCAGCATCGGTAGCACTGAGCAGGAGAGCAAAGACGGTCGCTGGGAGAGAAAATTTCATTGTGGCTAGAGAGGTTATTAGACTTGAACTGGGGCTGTCGAAGATGTGCATCCGCTAAACGTACTGGTGGAGGACGCAAGTGCCGAAGCGGTCCGTGATAGCGGACAGGTGAGGACGAGAAGATGAGAGAATGATTAGAGTTCTAGGCAGGTAGGAAAGGCGGGAAGTCTCTACTCTTTAATGTCCCAAGTTTCCGAGCATCACGCTGTGCTGTGTCGCCCTGAGCTACTCTTTGACAGTCACACGCATGCATGAGCCCCTGCAAGTTGAAGGTGTGTCACTGGGTCAAGACTATCGACTGGGCACGGGCGGGGTAGTCGGCCATCTCAACAGGCCCGTGTAGCCAACATACATAAATGACTGCTTGAAAGGGCAGTTGGCGAAGGCATCTGTGGTCCGATTCCAAGGCATCTCCACTGTGCCTATGCCTTGGCCAGCCTTGCCAAGCCTTGTTAGCCGCTGCGAGACTCCAGGAACGTGTGCGACTAGACCCTACTTGAAGAGAGGGCCAGGGACGCGGACGCGGCTCCCGCACGCCGTCGCGTTCTGTTGGTGATGACACACCGCACCAACTGCATAATTGCTTGAAGACGGCTGCATGTGGTCTGCCCACAGAACGGGCACATGATAGGCATACATCTTTGTGATAGGCTGAAGGGACCAGAGTATCCGATGTCAAGACTTTTGGACAGGACGTGTTGGCGATGCATCCTGTGCGTACCCCTCATGAACGGCTGCGACATGTTGGAACTTGTTGATTTACAGGCCGCGCCTCGGCGCACGTGGACGAGGACATGTTCAGCTTTGGACAGATCCTGGCGGCTTTCCTCCTTGTATCTCCCGTCGTTACGACTCTCGTGGCACTGTGGCCTCTACGGGTTGTCTTTTGGGAGCTCTGGGGGTCGCGGGACCCTCGGCCGGGAGGTTCGTCTACCGTACTGCATGGCTTCTTTGGCCTGTGCTAGCACTGATGAACAGATCTGCAACACATTGAGACGCTTCCCAATGCGCGGGTAAGTGCCGCAGAGATATATCACCAGTTCTCCGAGAGCACGACGAGCTACAGCACGCCGGGGACAACGCTGATCATCAGCGGCGCCTGCGTCCTCGTCTTATGGGCAACGGTGCTGTTCTTTTGGGCCTTTGGCTCGCACAACGCCAGCGGCATTGATATGCTCCTCAACGCCCCTTTTCTCGCCTTTGGCCAGCCGTTCTCCTGTTTCTGCGCTTACCTCGGCACCATGGGAGCGGCGGCCGAGGTGCCTCCCAGCTCACAGGAGGCTCGGGACCCCGAGCCGGAAGCCACCGGGCCAACGGATCAGCCAGAAACAACAACAGACCAGACGACGGAACCAAAGGGGTGAGAGGGAAGGGCGCCATTCAACAAGCAGCAGCTACTGCTACTCATGACCTTATCACAGTTTCTTCTCTTCCCATCGGCGGCTACCATGGGCATAGTGATAGGCGGTCCGCTCCTATATTCCATTACGGCCATTCAGCCGCCCATGAGCCTGTTCTCTTTTGCGATGATGTCATGGTATCTTCCGTTTGTAAATCGTATATTTAGTAGGTAGCCCGATAAAGTGCCTAGGCGTTTGGGCCTACCTGTTGGTCCCTACGTGTGCACTTCCTATCCCTTTCCCTAACAGGCGGCCAGGGTCTGATCCTCCGCCGACGAAGAGGACATCAAAGTCGGTCCCCATGGTCCACTATCATCGCCAGTGAAAGATAGCTCATAGTAGAAGCGCTCTCCATCAGCCCAGGCATTGCCATGTCCAGGCCACCCAAGGGATGTCGTCTCAGCGCAACAGATGCTGGACCGCAGAGAATGATTAGCAATGTCAAACTAATCTATGCGAGTTCGAGTCCAGCAGCAAGTGGCTTCGTCATTTCGTACTGCCGACCTCCACGCCCAACATGCACTTGTGCCCCCCCCTTTCTCCGGAGCATCTGCTTATTTAATATTCTATAGCAATATAGTACTATGTTTAACCCCTGTATGCATATATTCTGGCTCTATTTATAGAACTAGCCCCGTCTTCTAAATACCCTGACATTAGCAGCCCCTCATCAGCATCTCACGATCCTCTCGTGACATCTCATGACATGCTGACACGGGGTTAGCACGCCCGCCTGAATCCATGAAGCCCCGCGATAGCTGATATTGGAAATCTCGAGAGAGTAACGATTTGATTGCTTCGTCTCACGAACATCAGCATAAATGGCCACTCCACAGCCCGAGCCCGACAATCCGACCGACGCGGACGTTCCAGACCTCGAAACCTTCTGGTACGAGCCTGAGCCCGAAAGTCTCCGCTGTCTCGCCTGCCAGAAGCCATTCACACACGATGAAGCCCTCGTGCGTACTTTTAGGCTGGCGCCGCCCAAAGGCTCGTCCCGTCCCAGCGACCCCCTGCCGTACAGCAGGGTCATCCGAATAAACTCTCTACAGAATGTATTCTTCTTCGACCGGCACCTCGAATGCATCTTCACCAGCGAGATCAGGGTCTTGGCAATCTCCCACGTCTGGGACCCCGAAGTCTCCATCACCCAGCAGCAGCGCCGCCACTCGCCCCAGCCGCTGAGCGTCAGACGTCTGGCCATCGAGGCGCCCATGCGCATCTGTGCTGGTCTCGAAAAGGATGAAGATGCTGCCATGATGATCGGCCAGGAGATATGGCACGACTACTTCAGCGTCCCGCAGTGGACGGACGACCTCAAGAACCCCATCCTTCGCATCATCCACACCCTCTTCAGCTCGGCCTATGCGACCATCATCTACTTCAACGACCTGAGCGCGTCGACCGTGGACAAGCTCCGCCACGGCAAGGACTCGGAAGAAGTCCTGAGCGGGCTGACGGGCGTGTGCAACGCGACGTGGTTCCAGCGCATGTGGACAGCCATGGAGTTCGTGAGCAGCAGCCGAGTCAGGATGATGACGTCCGACTACCACCTCGACGCCGGGCTCGACGACCCGGCTTTCCTGAACAAGCTGCATGAGGTCTGGGAACGGGAAGTCAAGGAGCACGGCAGCGTCCACGTCGTGGAAAACATGGTCGGCCTCGAGCAGAACCGGAACCTGGTCCCTTGGACCCTCGGCCCGCTGCGGGAGGTCAAGGCCCTGCGGCGGACGAACTTTGCCATGGCTTTTGCCATACTGGCGCGGCGGAAATGCCGTGACCGCATGGACTTTCTCCATGGCCTGCGCGGTATCGTGGCCGCGAGGTCCGAGGCGGCGCTGAAGCCGGACTTTCGGGTGGAATACCTCCGTGTCGCCAGGGAGTGTCTCTTGGCCGGGGACCTCAGTCCTCTCTTCATGACGCCGAATGTTCCCCTGCTGGACGACCCGAGACCGAATCCGCTGGACCCGTGCGGTTACAACGAAGTCTGGACCTGGGAGCTGGGGGAGGAGACGAGCCCCCCGACTCTGCCTGTTGATGTATCCTTCGACGAAGCCGGCGACAGCTTATCCCTCACCCTCGAGAAGATTGGGATCGTTGCGATTCTCAGGTTCCCTGACTGGAACAGCACCTTTGACCACTTCTCGCGGTGTGCCGCACTGACTCTCGACCTCACCGGCCCGAACGTGGACGACTTCGTCACCTCTCTCGGGACCAGACTGTACGGCGAGGACAAGGACGTCATCATGGAATATGTCAAGTCCAACGAGACCCTCGAGGACCTCACGCAGACGCTCGAGGATCAGTACGGCGCGCCCTGGGTGAAGCCCTGGGAGCTCCGCGGCGAGGGCGATGCCGGCGCCGAGTGGCTCGCGGACGTTCTCTCCCTGACGACCGTCATGGGCGACCAGTCCGAGAGCAGAATCGATCTCAGCTGCGCCCGCTTCGCGACGATGCACTGCACGCCGTACAACTACATCGCGGGCATAACGTGCACGAGCTGCCACGGCACGTTTGTCTTCCGCATCGCTGCGTTCGCGCCCGTGGCGGAGCTGCACCGCGCCGTGGCGTACCGCGTTCCCGGGCTGAAGTACCGCATGTCGCACCGGGACGGGATGGGGCTCCTGGTGAAGGAGGGACGGGTTGTTGGGCGCATGATGTGGGCCACGCCGGCTTGTGACTGTCGCGAGAGGGAGGTGGTGAGGTTGTGTATGCCGGATTTGCCTTCTCCGAGGGCGCAGAGCGAGGGTTGAATGTCAGCCGAGGACAGCTGGCTGGGTGGCCTTGATGCTCTGCTATGTGCAAGTGAGCTTATACAACGGCTTTCCGAGATGACATCTGTGCCATCTGACGAGTCGTAAACGAGGTACGATGTAAGACATGGAGATATGAGCAATTATCCCACGCAACTCTCTCTTATCACTCACGCGTCCGTCGTCCCACGATTCAGATCCCGAGCAGGCTTATCGCCACCACCGGCGTACTCATCGGATTGTACAATATTAGGATATTAAAGCCATGCAAAATTCCAGGCTCAACCCGGGCCGACGCATTCGAGCGGCCACGAAATCCATGGTCTCCAATAAGACCCGAGGAGATCATCAACTACCTGGACGATCTCCTTTCCCAGTCCATCTATAAACCAAAAGTCGTTGATACTGTGTAGTAAACTGCCAAAGAAGGCGAAGAGAATGAGCGCCGGGGGTTGCCTCTGGTGGAGCAGCGTGAAGTACGCCTGCGGTGCGAAGTGAATAAACATGAGAGGGCCGGACCAGGATCGGTTGTAGCCCCATTCCGCCAGAGAAGCGACATCCATGGAGTGAAACTGCTCGGTGAACAGGAAGCACTTCCTGAGGATCCAGAGAACTTTGTTGTACGTCTCTGCGTCGTTGCTGTGCTCCCATGTCCCTTGAGCGTTGCACATGTATCCGTCCGCTTGGTGGGCTGCCGGCTGGCCAGGAACGATTTCTTCCCAATTGCCGAGGCTCATGAGAGCCTTCATACGGCCGAAGCGGAGGTAGTTATGTGTTGGTTGCAAAACAGCTTCGATGCCGCGAATCATCGGAATCCACTCAACGCCGAGGATGGCGTCTTTGCGGGATCCAGGCGATGGTGGTGGCCCGCCGGCCACGCCATGATGGGCCGAAGCTCCAAAGACGTATACCATGTTGAGCAATGACCAGACGAATAACGCCTCGCTGTTGCTGTCGGTGATATGGGCGGCAGATTGTCGGAATCCCCGCAGGGCCTCATTGTGATGCTCTGCGGCCCTCAAGACGTGCCCCGCATCTCTCGAGCCATCGGCGTGGGCAAGATGGAGCGCGGCAATGCTCAAGATGGCGTGGGTTACGAACGGGTGCTCAAAGCCGATCTCCGGGAACCCGCGTTGCCACAACTCGCGATGCTCCGGCGCCCTGCATATGCTTAGGCTGGTGTCCAGTGTCCAGTGATGGAGAAGAGCCAGGTCGCTGATGTTGAAAGCATTCGCTGATGAGGCGGCCACAGGGGTACGCAAAGTATCCGGTGACGTAGTGGTGGTAGTCTGGGAGGTAGAGCCGCCCAGGGTTGATGGGGTCAAGGCCTGTACCGAAGCATCCCTGGCAGGGGGAGATGCAGGCCGGGTGCGGGCCGCTGTGGAGCTGTCTTGCGTGCGTCGTGTGCTCCGAGAAGCCCTGTGACCTTGAGTATTGCTAGGATATTCACAAGAGATGTTGCGCCTCGTACAAGATCGACAGCTCGGTCTTGCCTCGTCGCACTGTGGCCCTGGTTAGACTCTGCCGTCGCTCACTCCGGATCCCAGATGCTCGCACCTTGACTCGGCGTCTTCGGCAATCGACACAGCCAAGCCTGGACTTTTGATGGGGGCGCCGTCGAGTTGGTGCGGCTTTTCCGGGGGCCGAATCCGGGGATGGTGGGCTGGGGGACATGGCTTTGCACAACGACTGCAGGGCAAATGGTGAATGAGAAGCAATGACGAAGGGAGCTTTCGCGAAGGCGGACGCGAGGACCGGGATGGAGAAGCGAGAGGGGGCGAGGTTTCGATAAACGAAGGTTGATAAACGAGAATTAAACGAGAGCCGATACGAAGTACGAGATGTGGGGTACGAGCTATTTTAGTTCGAGTTCTCTTTCGGGTATAGCCCGTCTTGATGCTGCGCGGACTCGTCACCAGTAGCCTCGGCAGCCATCTTCTCGACTGTTGCGCTCCAGCATCAGTCCGATAGACGTCCTCTGCGACCCGCGAGGATGGACCTTTCCCTTACCGCCTCGTATACAGCAGTCTGTGATTGCTCATGGCGTCTTCTTTCTGCCGCATGTGGGGAAAACCCGTCCCCAGCCCAGCCCCCAGCAGATAAGTCGCCGATACCCCTGGGGCCCTGATTAGGCACCCTTTTAGCAACCAAGGGAGTCCCCTCGTGGACGTGGAACTCGTTCAACAGACATTTGCATCTATCATATTGCCCCGATGGAGTGAGATTTCGCGCTTCTTTGTGTTTTCTCGATGAATTGACTCGCCCACAGCCTGGAGGATCACCAATTGACCCCGCCATTTACCCCTTTACCCCTTTTCGGCCTCCACTACCTAGGGTACACGGTATCCGAGGATGAACGCCCCCCAGAGCCCACCTTCAACGTCGGATTGGACCGATGAATTGATTCTACGCCCGAATCCCACGCGACCAAATGGCAAGGCACGCTCGCGGGCCTACCACCCGAAGACAAAAACAGGCTGCGAGACCTGTAAGAGAAGAAAAGTCAAGGTCAGCAGCCAGCTCGTCAGAACAGCAAGAGAACCCGGACTGATTCGCGCAACGACCAGTGCGACGAAGGCCGGCCGACATGTGGCAACTGCCAGAGAATGGAGGTCGGTTGTGAATACGAAACCCTGCATTGTCGGCAGAACAAGGCCGCTCTCCTGCGCCAGACCGGCTTCCGCATCGAACTCGATTCCAGCCGTCTGCAGCTGGAGCTCATGCATCATTACACGACGTACACATGCTCGACGCTCTCGTCGTCCCCGGCCCTGAGTAACTTTTGGAAGGTCTCGGTTCCCAGGCTCGCCCTCGGTCACGAATACCTCATGAGGGCGGTCCTGGCCGTCTCGGCCCTTCACATGTCACATCATCGGCCGTCGGAGAGAAGTCTCTACGTCTCGGCGGCCCTGGACTATCATCAGGCGGCGTCCCGGGCGGCCGTGAAACTGCTGCAGAAGGTGACGAAAGAGAACGCGCCCAGTCTCTTTCTCTTCTCCACCCTGACACTTCTCATCGGTTTGTTATCTCCTTGTCCGTCTTAGACGCCCTGTGGAATTGCTGACACGACGTTCGCACCGCGCAGCCCTGGCGACCCCGAAACGATCCACATGCGGCCATATTCCGATGGAGGAGGGCGACTTCAAAGACTGGTTGTTCCTCATCCGTGGGACCAGGCAGCTGAGGGAAGCGCTGGAGGAGGATGTCTCCCACAGTCTCCTGGCCCCGCTTATCAAGTACGGTGCGGAGAGATGGGTTATGCAGTGCCAACCAAGCGATGCTGGGACTCGGAGTGAGGATGACATGCTGGAAAGATTGAAGTACCTGATAAACAGCCAGGTCACCGACCAGGAGAAACTGACGGTCTACAACGAAACCATCAACAAGCTCGGGGCAGCGGCACACTCCTCGCATCAGTGGGAGGGGCTGGATGCGTTCATCTGGATCTACAGATGCAGCGACGACTTCTTGCCGCTGCTGGACCCCCCGACACAGGAAGCCTTGGCTATCCTCGCCTATTTCGCCTCCATGTTGCAGAAACTGGAAACCCAGTGGTGGTTGAGGGGATGGGCGGACCATATCATGTCATTCGCGTGTACCCAACTGGACGCCGAGCACATGTCTTGGATTCACCCACCGGCGGAGCATTCTGGCTGGGGAAGCCCCGCGACGTGGCCAGGAAGTCTTGATGACCTGGATGGGTCGCCTTGGGGACTTGGTGATGGATAAGGATGCTCCCGAGACTCCAGGCTGGACATTGATGCCCTGGTGGCGAAGATGCGCCCGGGTAGCCTTGTATTTTTGATTTTTCCTAAGTCACAAGTCGCAAGTCGCAATGGAGTTTGGATATGTAAATCACGGTTGGCAGCACCACAGCCCCGGGTTTCTTCAACTGGATCTCCCACCCCGTGATCGTCGATCTCACCATCATGCCGCTCGGAGGAAATGGAAGTCTGGAACGACGCTTCTATATGCAGCATGAAAAACATTTGGAAGCCATGAAACAAGCAAAGGCCAAGAAGAGAAGCTACCGCCCCTCGAATTCTTAAATAAAACAGAAACAGCGTGACGGGATCATAGCATGAACAATCGCGCCGCGACAAGGGTGGAGACCGCCGGACGACTGCCGGTTGTCGGCGGGGCCGAGTCGGGTACGAGATACGAGAAGAGATGCCGGTGCCGCCGCAAACCTTAGCACTACTACTCACGAGTCGGTACATACGTAAATGGAGGATTTCTGCTCTGATGGTTCCTGGTGCCGAACTACTTACAAGTAAACGAGGCACCCGGGAGCCCTCGTGCACTGCCTGTGCTTTTGCTTGACTCGGCGTATTCATTTCGGTGGCAGTGCCCTTTTAGATCCTTTCTTCCAACTTGTTACAAATAATTTGCTTCCAGTTCGGCGTCTCGTCACCTATTTAAACAACCTTTCTTTCTTTTCTGACAGAGTTGACACTATCAGCTGCTTCGTACTGCCCCGATTTCTGAAGTCATGGCCGACAACAAACGACAAACTCTGCGGTACGAACTCGTTGGGGATGAGTCGCCCATGGTATCACCCCTTACACCAGCGGCTGCATCATTCTACGAACCGGAGTCTACAAGTTTCCAGGATCCTCCCGCCTACATCAGTGAGCTGGAAGGTGACGAGAGCTGGAGGCTCGCGTCACCCGCATTGCTTGATGGCTCCGGCAAGCAGGTTGGAGGTACCGATTCCCCTTGTTGCACCACCCTCGTCGCCGATCTCTTATTGACGAATGATTCCCAGAGGGCGCCCGAGTGGATATCGACTACAACTCGAAATTGGTGCGCACCCTCTCGGTGCTGTATCAGAAGCAGAATATCCCGGCCTCCGATTCCGACCCCCCCTCGGAAACACACATCGACGCTGACGCGGAACACACCCCATGGGCTACAAGGCTGAACATTGTGATACAAGTCGTCGGCAGCCGTGGAGACGTGCAGCCGTTCATCGCACTCGGAAACGAGCTCCAACGACACGGCCACCGCGTTCGCATCGCGACGCACGATGTTTTCGAAAAGTTCGTCCGAAGCGCTGGGCTCGAGTTCTACCCCATCGGAGGAGACCCGGCAGCGTTGATGGCCTACATGGTGAAGAACCCGGGTCTTATTCCCAATTTTGAAAGTCTGGCCGCCGGGGAGATCCAGCAGAAGCGGCACATGGTGCAGGAGATGCTCGAGAACTTTTGGAAGTCCTGCCTGGAGCCAGACACTTCCACGGGTGATCCCTTCGTGGCAGATGCCATAATCGCCAATCCGCCCAGCTTCGCACATGTTCACTGTGCTCAGGCATTGGGTATCCCTCTGCACCTTATGTTCACCATGCCTTGGAGCAATACCTCAGCCTTTCCTCATCCGCTGGCTAATTTGAAGAACGTGGACGTCGACCCAGCTTTTGCGAACTATATCTCTTACAGTGTGGTTGAGTGGATGACCTGGCAAGGGTGAGCAATCCCCTTTTCCTCCCCCTGCTACGCAGGCGCGCGCGCTGGCCCTCTACCATGTTAACTGACGGCAACCGTCTAGGCTGGGAGACGTGATCAATAAGTGGCGCAAGTCCATCGATCTGGAAGAGGTGGCCATGTTTGACGGGCCTATCCTGGCAGAGAGGTTGAAAATCCCCTTCACCTACTGCTGGTCGCCAGCTCTCGTACCAAAACCAGCCGATTGGTTACCTCACATTGGTCCGAGCATTCTTTCAAGCGTACGCTCTCTTCGCTCTATAGCTGACACAAGACCAGATGTTTGCGGCTTCTTCTTTCGGAGAGCCCCCGAGTACTCCCCTCCAGAAGACCTGGCTCGTTTTCTTGCGGCAGGCCCCCCTCCGGTCTACATAGGCTTCGGAAGCATCGTGCTCGACGACCCGGCCAAGGTGACAAGGACGATTCTGGAAGCAGTGGCAGCTACAGGGGCCCGCGCTCTCGTCTCCAAGGGCTGGGCTAATCTAGGAGGCTCCGAGAACGAGACTGTCTTCTGGATCGGCGATTGCCCTCACGAGTGGCTCTTCCAGCACGTCGCCGCAGTTGTTCACCATGGAGGTGCTGGCACGACAGCCTGTGGCTTGAAGTACGGGAAACCCACCACGATCGTGCCCTTTTTTGGAGAGTAAGTTGCCCGGTCTGACGCTCATGCTTCACGAAGCAGAGTAAGTTCGAATCATGGCCCGGACTGACGGCGGTTACTCAAAAGTCAACCCTTCTGGGGCCAGATGGTCTCCCGAGCAGGCGCCGGCCCCGATCCCATACCTCACAAGGAGCTGAATGCGCACAACCTCGCCGACGCCATCCGGTTCTGTCTATCACGAGAAGCCGCCGCCGCCGCCGCATCCATAGCGTCTAGAATGCAGTCAGACGCCGGTGTGCAAGCCGCGGTCCGTTCATTCCATCGCAATTTGCCCCTGGAGCGGGTTAGATGCGACTTGATCCCGAGCGAACCGGCCTCGTGGACATACACCAAAGCAAAAAGACCAATTAAGCTATCGAAGATGGCCGCAGAAATGATCTTGGCAGACAAATCTGCCGCAGCGAGGCATATGAATCTGTTAGTATCCTGCTGCACGACGGCTTGCGCATACTTACCCCGATACAGATACGAGAGCAACCCAATAAACATCGACACCACGCGATGGGACCCCGTGTCCGGCGGAGCATCAGCAGTCATGGCAACAGCGACCGACATGGCCGGCTCCATCACGGGCATGTTCACCAGCCCCATCGAGGAGTACCGGGACGAACAGCGGCGGCGTGCGCGCGAAGCCAAGAGACAGGCGGCAAACAGCGACGCCGCGAGCGGGAACGCGAGTGTTGCGGGCAGTGCTTCTTCGTCCGCTTCCATCAAGCCGGAGACCAAGCAGCCGTCGATGGCCGGGAAGATGGCCGCGGCGTCGGCGAAGAGCATCGGCGGCATCGCGCCCACCGCCGCGAAGGGCATGCTAGTCGACATCCCCCTGGCCTTCGCAGAAGGCCTGAAAGCCATCCCGGGCCACTACGGGGACACGGTCCGCGACCACGGAGCCGTGACGGACGCGAAAAGCGGCGTGGTCGTGGCTGGGAAGACGTTTGCATGGGGCTTCGTCGATGGCCTCAGCGACCTCGTGGTGCAGCCGTACAAGGGCGCGCGAAAGGAGGGCGCCGTGGGAGCAGTCAAGGGAATCGGAAAGGGCGTCGTCGGCCTGACGACGAAGAGCGGCGCGGGCATGTTCGGGTTGTTTGCGTACCCCAGCGCCGGGGTCGCGAAGAGTCTGCGCTCGGCGACTCACGGCGGCACGAGGAAGAAGATAGCCAAGGCGAGGCACGCCGAAGGGGAGTGGCTGCTTGGGACGGAGAGGGCTTCTGGGGTGAAGTCTGCGGAGATTGTGTCGGCGTTCAGGCAATGGTGCGAGAAGAGTTGAGATAGACTTGAAACCCGGCAGAATATTCATGTTGACCCTGGCAACCGGCAACCACTACTACTTCGGTAGTTACTCGCTCTTGATATTCGGACGTCTTTCGTTACGTCGGGGGGGTGTAAGTCTTCTAGCTGCTTGTGTATGATCATGGATAGACGCCTGGCCGAGCAGCCGTATCCAAATCCCGGGGAAACCAGGAAACCAGGCTTCATATTCAACCCCCCTTGAGTATTGCTGGTGAGGCAAAGAATGGATGGCCGCTCTGGTGGCAGACCTTCACTCACGATGTACCGTCGATCCAGCCCTCAGAGACGCTCGTGAGAAGTCCAAACTGCCTGGCCTCAAGGAAGCATGGCCACAGAGCTCGACAGATTTATTTGAACACTATTTACAAGGTGCAACGCTAGCTACGATGATGTTTCCCGAATTGCTTCCTTCATCCCCGAGCCCTCTTAGCTGCGATAGTAGTTCTGCTAGCAGGAACCCTCACGGATCAACTGTGCTCGAGCTCCCTAAGGCGCGCCGACAAAGCTCGTGAGGGCGTCGTGAGTGGCGTAGAACGAGCCCTTGGCATTGTAGAGCTCGTCGAACATCAACGGCTTCGCGCCTGGCAGCCAGGTGTACGCGTGCTTATCTGTGAAGCCCCAGAAGCTGATGTCGGTGATTCCGGCCTCGAGAGCCTCGTCCATGACGGCGCCGTAGATTTCGGTCTGGAGGGTGTCGTTGAGCGTGTGAACATCCAGCTCCGCGATCGTCACCTCCAGCCCGAGCGCCTGGTACGAGTCGACCATGTCGGTGAGCACGCCCGGTGTCGGGGGTACTTCGGTGATGTGCATCTGCAGGGCGACCCCGTCGATGGGGACGCCGTTTGCCACGAGACCGGAGACCAGTTCGTAGAGCTCTTGACGCTTGTCGGGAAGTGACTCGACGAGGTTCTCGTTGAAAAAGAGCTTCGCGTCCGGGTCTGCCGCACGGGCGATGCGGAAGGCATCTTCGATGTAACCGGGGCCGAGTACGTTGTAGAATGCGTTGACCTGGAGGCCGCCGCCCATCGTTTCGAGGGCTTCGGTGACGACGTCCCAGCGGTCCATTTTGCCGTCGTACCGATGCATGACGGCCTCGAAGTGAGCCGTCATCGCAGCGCGAAACGCTGTCGGATCGGTGATGTTGAGCAGGTACTCGGGGTTGCAGCAGCTCGAGATGAGCCCGTGGCCCTTGACAACCATGTCGTTCTGCTCCGCGAAATCAACGAGGCGATCGATCGTATCCCAGTTGTAGTGCCCCTCGGCCGGGTTGATGAAGGCCCATTTCAGCTCGTTCTCGGGGGAGAGGCTTTCGAACTGCTTGGCAAGGACGGCCGAAAACTGGCAATCATCGAGGTAGGTTGGATTGATCGCCCCGGATCCGATCAGGATGTTCTTCTTGTGCGCTTCTTCCCTCAGCGAAGTGGTTCCGGTGCTGGGGGGAGTGCTAATTCCCTCGGCGGCGGCCACAAGGGCGATGATAAGTGTTACGATACTGATAGACTTCATGGTTCTGGCTGGCAACTTGCGTTGTATCTCTTGTAGTCAACAGTGAATTGTTGCAACTATTGTCTCGACAGAGCTTGTTGACTTTATACTAGGTCGGCTCGGAAGCATCGGGAACGTAGTGGAACTGACACATCATGACTGACGCAGACATAGCGGGGAATCTTGCACCGATGATTGATAGAATCCGGGGAATGTACGAAGCTGCCAAAGAGAATGTACGAAGATGTCAAAGAGCCGGGCAATTAGGGGCCGGCATCTTCTCGCGGGTTTACGACGTCCCCTCGGCCAAATGCTTCTCGGTGGAATTCACAAATCCCCCGAACTGCATGCTCTCGTCCGACGGAACCGCTAGAGCTGAAGAATACGAGCCTCTTTCCGACGGCGAGCACAGTCCGAGGTAGAGCACCTTCGGCTGTCCCTGTTACTACGACGACGACGACCACCACCTACTACTCCCGCATTACTAGACACTTGCCTAGTAGGTAGGTAATTTTATCCGTAGGACCCCCCATTCCCCGCCCACTAAACTGCCACAAAGACTAGCGGTCACATCAGAACCTAGCACCCCGTGATGTCGACGCATGGCGTTCAGCCGAGTTACGGTCTAGACTCTCACCCACCCGCGTGGCATGCTTGCCCCATGGGGAAAATGTCGGCGCACTAGGGGGGGGGGGGGGGGGGCTCTGATCAGTTCTTCTCCGGTGTCTGATTAGCCTCCTCCTGGCTGGTCGATTAGATCCTCACCGCCGCGACCAACACATGATAGAACTGGTAAACGATCGATTGCCAATAATGGTACGCTGCCGTGACTGTCCTCTTCGCCCTCCTCGACGGCTGGAGAAGGCTAGGCCGTA
The DNA here is from genome assembly GCA_001599815.1 of Furcasterigmium furcatum. Taxonomy (NCBI): domain Eukaryota; kingdom Fungi; phylum Ascomycota; class Sordariomycetes; order Glomerellales; family Plectosphaerellaceae; genus Furcasterigmium; species Furcasterigmium furcatum. The sequence goes on from BCIA01000004.1 coordinate 653,880, forward strand.
CATGCTCCATGTCGCCACTGGAGATCGCCTGTGGAAAAGGGGGCGGTTGTTGACAAGCAGGCAGGCGTTTGGATAAACAAGGCTCTCGCGATCGCCACGACGGATCGCAGAGAGAAGAGCGAGGCCGCAAATTTCCTGCGCCAGCTCATTACTACCATTGATGGACAAGAATAGAAATCCGCCCGCGTGGCAGTCTGAACACTCTCCCATCGCCCAAATATGCCGCGACCACCGACGTGCCCGCAATGCTTTCCATGCCACTCCTGTGATTGAAATCCTTCTCCCCAACCGCCTATTGGACGCTGCGCCCGTGGCGATGAAGCAGAACCCCGTGCGGTCTGACCTTACTTCTATCTCGTCGCAACCAGGTAGCACTTGAGCACCAACATGAGGAAGCCGAAGACACCCCACACGAGCCACCACTTGTCGTACCACTTCATTCCACTCCAGCCGAGTGTTTGGTAGTCGGAGTATGCCAGGTATGCTCTGAAGACACCGAAGAAGTAGAACAGAAATTCAAGGACGTCTGCGAATACGCTGGGCGCGTCTGTGTCCACGGCTGTGAACGTGTTAGATCGCGGCGGTCTTGAGCTCTGAAGTGGTTCCACCTTTTGACAGCCCGACTGGGCGCTTCTCAGATGTGTCCATTGGCGGGTAATGGTGTAGGACGATGGTGAGGGATGATGAGGCGATGCCAAAGTCTTGCAAAAGCGTGAAAAGCGTCGTGGTTGTGGATTCTCGGACGATTGAAGATGATCAAGGCCGGGCGCGACGGAGGGTTAAACGCGGATTAATCCATGGATCCCAAGAACTGTAACGGGTTATAGATGAGCAAGGAGGTGGCTGGTTGGTGGCTGTGATGATCCATGGCTTGGACCCCAACATGAAGATCCAGTGGATGCCTGCACTCAGCGGCGGGGTTGCATGATAATTCTTGGCAGTGTGGAGAGGCGAATGGCTATTTTTGGTCGTACCAAGCAAGGCTGGGAGACATGGGAGCGGCATCTGAAGCGGTCGATCTGTACACTGCTCAGAGCTACATTCAAGTTGGCTGGTGATGTCTGGTGCAAGTCGGGAATGACACTGCGCGATGATTGAATACAAAGACTTATCGAGTTCCTTCGACTTGAAAGGCTGTCAGACCAACCCAGCAGACCCAGATCAGATCGCATCAGTCTACTTGCCATCTTTCAATATTTCCACCCTTCTATCGTCTTCTCTCGTAATTATTTGGTCCTTCCCCCAAGCTGGGGTCTCAACTTCTCCTCCTAGCTGAGACAGACAGCCAACCTCGTCATTGCGTCGCCCGCCGGTGCCCAGCACTACAAAGAGGACCAGTTGATTTCCCTTCAGGAAAATTTACTGGGAATCAAGGCAGTTATAATCATATTATCCAGCACGTGTAGTAAGTATCCATCTCTGTTGTCATGCTTTCTGCGTCTAGCGTTCCATCCTCTCCTTGATCATATCCTGAAGCATCAGAGCCGACTGCTTTGGCGTCCTCTCGAGCGTGTCATAATCTGTAAATGTCACGCCGAACCTGATGTCGTACCCCGAGAACCATTCTAGAGGACGTCAGTCGCAGAACAACGCAAAGAGAGCCGTTGGAGGAACAGGGGTCTTACCAAAGTTGTCAAGCAACGACCAGGCAAAGTAACCGGCCACCTTGGCGCCGCCCTGCGTGGCCAGGGCAAGGGCGTCGAGGTGTTCGGCGAAATATCGCTGCCGATACTCATCCTTGACAGACTCGTCGCGGCCCATCCGGTCCTCACCAGGGCAGGGACACCCGTTCTCGGTGACATAGATGGGCTTTCCATATTTGTTATAGGCTCGTAGGAGGTGCTTGCGGAAGCAACGGGGCGCCGAACGGAGCCAGAAGACGCCGCTCGGCTCGCCGATGGAGGACCCGTTCTTGTCTTCTTGGAGCTCGTCCAGGTTTCCAATGAAGTCCGTGTCCGGCGCAGGGGTGGTGCGGTGCCGCCCGAACTGAGCGGTGTAGTAGTTCATGCCGTAAAAGTCGAGATCGGCCTTGCGCAGCAGCGCGAATTCGGCCTCGGTGAAGCGAGGGAGACGGTCCCCGAGTTGTGCACGCATAACCTCGGGATAGTCTTGCGCGAGACTAGAGAGCGACACAGAGTCAGTAAGTTCGGTGTCCTGGGCCCCGCGGTACCGGCTTCAGCGGGCGGGCCGACGGAGGGAGACTCACAACATGGGGTTGGCGAACCAGCCGATGCAAAACTCCATCCTCGTCTCGGCGGCGTCGTGGTCCCTGGGCTCCGCGGGATCCCACGCCTCGAAGTAGTCGCCACTGAGGGACACGCCTATCTGGCCTTTCTGCTTTGGCTTGAACTCCTTGTTGTATAGGCTTGCTGCCCTTGCATGTGCCATGATGAGGGCCTTGCCGGCGATCCAAGGCTCAGTCGCCGAGTTGCCCTCGGCACAGTCCTTGTTAGTGCTGCTGCGCCCGGGAGCGTCGATGCCGGTCGAGTAGCCCTGGAAGTTCCTTGTCAGTCAACAATCCTTCCAACTCGCTTAATATCGTTCCTAAGCAACGACTCACACGTATGGCGCAGACCCAGGGCTCGTTCAGCGTAATCCAGTTCTTGACCCGGTCGCCGAACCGCTCATAGCACACCCTCGCATACCGCTCAAAATCCTTCTGGGACTCCTCGATATCAAGCCAGCCGCCGTACCGGTCGTGGAGCGCCTGCGGCAGGTCCCAGTGGTACAGCGTAATCCAGGGGGTGATACCGCGGGTGATGAGGCCGTCGATAAGCCTGTCGTAGAAAGCGATGCCGGCCTCGTTGACAGGGTCATCGCGCCCGCCGAGAGGGACGATGCGCGACCATGCGAGGGAAAATCTGTACGCTTTCGCGCCAAACTTGACGAGGAGGTCGAGATCCTCCTCATATCGGTGGTAGTGGTCGCAAGCAACATCGCCGGTGCCGCCGCTTGTGCGCGAGGGCTGCAGGTGAGTGAACGTGTCCCAGATGCAGGGGCCACGCCCGTCCTCGTTGACGCCGCCCTCGATCTGGTAGGATGCGGTCGCGAACCCGAACTCGAAGTCAGATGCGAGCGCCGCCTTGCGCGGCGCGTCTACTTGCTCCGCTGACATTGTATGGTCGTTGGGAGTCTGGCGCAGTCTGAATCTTCGTATTCTTTGAAGCGAACGGCAAATCTCGACTTCAACTCAAGGCACTTTACGCTGTCTATATACTACACGTTGTCACTTGCTTTCCTTGAAAGCAGCCAGACTTTGGGGCATTTCTGTCGTTTCTTGTCCACTTTAACTCCATGATCTGCTTCTGTGGGAATTCCACAAGGACATACTCGGGCGGGCAATAATTCGGACAAAAGACCGGTCTGCGGATGGTTGGTGCCGAGGAACGAAGCTCGTATGGAGCCAAGGCCGGGGAACGAGCATGGAACGAGTCGCTTTCCTTCTTCGAGCCTACTTGGTACTTAGCGCATTGGCCGGCAAATACGCGCCACGCCTTGAGTCGTGCACTGCTTACCACTAGTCCGAGCCTTGACATGATGGATCCCCCGAAGGTTCAACCGACAACCCTCGACGTTAGGTCTCCCTGGACTCGGGCTCATAAAGACAGACGTGCGACATCTAATTGCCCGACAGCCCACCAGCAACAATAACATGCATCATCACTCAGTCGGGCAAAATCTACCGAAATGACCGACCAACCCAGCCCTCCGGTCCCTTCGAAGCAAGCCTGCAGGCTCTGCCGCCGCCGCAAGGTCAAGGTACACACATTATCCTCAGCGGAGAAGAAACGCCGAAAGCCCCTGCTGACAGGCATGGCGCCTCGACAAAGTGCGACAGCTTGCCGACGTGCAGTAACTGCCTCGCCGCCCAGACCCTCTGCGAGTACTCGCTTCCGAGACGACGAGGCCCCAAGCGAGGCAGCTGGCGGGACCGGTACGCTGCCAGATACTCACTGGAGCCTCACCGTCCGTCGACATCTCCGCCGGCTAGTCCGCCAGGAGAGCCTTGGAGCCCGGGGGCACCGGCCGTCGAGGCGCCGCCGGTAGAGGGCCCGAGTCCGAGCCAGAGCTACGTGGTCCCGGGATCTGCCACGACCAGCCCGCTGTCCAATGCCCAGAATGTCGCGACCGCGAGCCCGTTCTTTGAGTCGCCAGCCAGCCAGACGGAGACGGCCATCACGATCCATCTCGGGTTCCTGGCCGCGCTGCGCGTGGCCGTACCCTCATGTCCCGCCGCGGCGATCGCGAACAAGTGCATCGACCTATACACGCGGTACGTCTTCGGGGCCTTTCCGCTGTGCCACGAGGCCACAGTCCGCGCCACCGCCAGTCGATTTCTAATCCCGCTTCTGGACGCGGATCATCACGCGGAGAACCGGACGCTCGTCTCGCTCTGCTTTGCCGCCGACAGCGAACGGGACCGGATCACGGCTCTGAGGAGCCTCACGCTCCTCACGGCCCTCTGCGCCACCGTGTCGTACGTAGTGCCCGAGACTCTGCTCCCGAACAAGCACCTCGTGGCGCCCCTCTTTCTCCGGGCCTCTCGAGAAACACTGAAGATCTACGAGGACCATGACCTTGAACACCCCGACTCGTCATCCCTCGGGATCCGGCAATTCTTCTCGTCGGCCATCCAGAGCGCCACCGGAAAGTACGGGGTGGCATTCCACATCTTGAACGAGGCGGGGCTCATCGCCATGAAGATGCGCCTGTACGACGAGACCTCGCTCGACGGGCTCGATCCCATCGAGGAGAAGCTCCTCCGAAACACCTTCTGGCAGCTGTACGTCAGTGACCAGACGGCCCTCATCATGAAGGGCCGCCCCGTGACCATCGACGAGTCCCTGTTCGAGACCGATTGCACCGTCAAGGCGCTCTCTCGGACTTCCGTCCCGCTCTTGATCCACGACGAGTACTCGGACGGGGCAAAGCTGGAAGAGTCCCTCACGGCAGGCTTCCACGTAATCTGCCGGCTGTGGATCATGGCTGCGCGCGTCATCCGCGGCATGGAGTCGATGTGCGGGAAGAGAGCCCATGCCGCGGCGCTCGGAGACGCTGAATACCGCTGCGAAGCTATTGCGCGGCTGTCGGCCACGTACTTCGAGGTGATAACGCTGACAAGCGAGCTCCCCGACTCTGCGGTGCTGCTCGAGAGCTCGTCACCCGGCTCCCATGCGGACGCGGACCAGCACTTGCTCGACATGCTGCAGAGGCAGCGGACCAGCTACCTCCTCACCCTCAACACCATCAAGGCATTGGTTCTAAACTCTGCCATCCACTGCAACCTGCCTGAGGTCCTAGGCATGAGCGGCGAGCCCACGACGCTCGTCATGAAGCAGATTGAGCTGGCGCAGAACCTCATGCATATCCTCGAGAGCGTCCCGTTCGTCCACCTCCAGACAGAGGGCGAGCATTGCGTGAGTGGTCCTCAGACAAACTCTCCTACAATAGTGTCTAGTGCTGACGCGGGAATCTCTCGAATTTTAGTCTGAGAAGATAAGATGGACCGGCAGCCTGCTGCTCGAGATAACCCACGACGCGACGGACGAGGTCATCAAGAGCCGCGCAAGCCAGTGCGCCATGCGCCTGGTTGACCTGCTGGCGCGCCTGGACTCGAAGGCATCGGACATATTGGGGCAGCAAATGAATTTATAGCCTAGTCTATGGTACTACTTAAAAGCTCTCCATCTGAAGGCCCGAGTAATGCACCTTTGCGTCCCCGTCGCCGACGGCGAAGATGCCGATGAGGGGACCTACAAAGTCGTGACCCGTCATGTCGAGCGTGTCTACCTTTCCGAGCTCCTGCTTCTCCTGAGCCCCGTCTACCTCGATGGAAAACCAGAATATTAGTTCCAGCTCTGTGTAGTCCACGCCGAAGGTGACGCATGCGGCATCGCTCAGCGCCTCTACCCCGCGCCCCGCGCTTCTCTCTATGGACTTGGCCTTGTTGACCAGCTGGAATACGATCTCCTTGGAGCCGACGTCCAGGAAGATGCGAGCGAAGCGGTGCTCGTCCTTGTAGTAGCAGAGCCCGGTCTTGAGCCGAGAGCCGCCGGCAACCACTGCCGCGGCACCGGCAGCAAGCTTTAGTGTCGCCGAGGCCGAGCCGTGCAGGAGTCTCTGGCGCTTTCCCACAAAGGTGACCGGATCCTCGTACTGAGAGAGATCCGCCTTGCCGGGCGTCAGGCCGATGCCTCCTCCCGCGTAGTCATAGCTGGCCTCGATGGGGTCTCGAATGTGGACGAGGCCAACTTCAGGGCGCCCGGTCTTTCGGCGGCTAGGCCACTCGTAAGAGCTTGCGGTCGGGCCAAGTGCGAGCGGTACGTCCATCTGAACCGTGTCGATGACAGGGAACTCGCCCTCAGGCCACGTGGCCGTGGTGAGGACGGACTCGCGTCCCATGATGAAGCGGCCCCTGATCTTCCTCACGCCCAGGCACACAAAGTACCACTGTCCCGATGGTTCCTGGAATAGGTCTCCGTGACTGGTATACTGGATGTACCCGCTCGGATCCGTCTTGCTCAGCACGGGGTTGGCCGGGTTGACCTCGAACGGGCCCCAGATACTCCGTGATCGGGCCATGATCGTGTGGTGGTCGGCGAAACAGCCGCCCTCCGCGATAAGCAGATAATACCACCCGTCCTTCTTGTGCATGTGCGGTCCTTCGGGGTACACTCTAGTGACGCCCTTCCAGAGGATCTTCTCCTCGGAGAGTTTCTCCCCAGTCTCGAGGTCGATCTCGAACTGGCGGATGCTGGTGTCGGGATACTGGCCGGCGGCGCCGATCACGTAGCACCTGCCGTCGTCCTCCCAGAAGAGGCTGGTGTCGATGGCGAAGAAGTCGTAAAAGACCGGCTCGCTCCACTCGTCGGCCCAGATGTCGGTCGTGGACAGGATGAAGTTCTGGACCTCGTTCTTGTTGGGCGGCTGCGACGACGCGTGTATGCAGTTGGTGCAGACGATGTAGAAGGTTCCCTTGTTAAACCGGATCGTGGGAGCGTAGAGGCCGCCCTGCGCGCACACAATGTCTTCGCCCTCGCCGACGATCTTCGTGTAGGATTGCTGGAGCTTCAGCTGTCCGGGTCGGTTGAGTGCATTGCCTTTTCGAAGCACATCTTGTTAGCCGGGGGAGTGGTTGGACGCCTGCCGGCTGTCGTGACGGTGGAAGACGTACCAATTTGTTTCCACTGCTTCAGGTCCCTCGAGGCGTACACCGGCAGGCCGGGGAAGATGTGGAAGCTCGAGTTAACGAGGAAATAGGTGCCGTCCACATAGACGAGGGAAGGGTCCGGAGCAAAGCCGGGGATGACCGGGTTAACTTGGACTCGCTCCATCTATGGTGACGACGGAACTGGCTGCTGAGAGTATGGAGGGATAAGGAACACGAGACGAGATGTAATACGTCAGGCTATGACTTTCCTGCCAGTTCCAACGCTCTTCAGGCTCCATCTTCTCTTTTAACGATTCCCAGAAAGTGCAATCTCGCAAGGCCCCAAGACTCTCATGACCCGGAGATCCGAGTCTGTCTCCTCCTCACGCTCCACGCCCATCCACTGACTCTCGGGTTCGTGGCGAAAAGTTCGGCCAAACTCCCGGCAAAGGCGCATTCACTTCCATGGCGTGAGGTGTTCTATTTGACCGAAACACGGATCAGGCGCCGGGCGGGTAATTAGCCATTGGCGGACGTGCACATACGGGGGGCGACACCGGCCTCCAACAGAACTACGCTACGAGCAAAGGGGTAAAGTCACCCTCAGGAGGAGACCGCATCCTGCGGGACCACACGGTCGGTGCGACTGGTGAGTCCTGGAAAGTGAGAATCGAACCGAGGTGGCTCGACCCCAGACCTTGCCCATGGGGTTTGGACTGAACCCGCAGAGCCTGAGTCGAGACTCGGGAGCGTGACAGAGTCAATATACCCCGTGTACTACGCTCAACTATTTATTGACGGCTTCGTCTCGCCCTCAATCCTCGCAAGACCCCTCTACACTCTCTCCAACACACCACATCCAGCGCCCCTTGTTGACAACAATCCCCCCTTTTCTCACCATCATGTCGTCGACTAATGAAGACGGAGAGCTGCGGCTCCTCAAGCTGTGCACTCAGGAGTCGTGGTGGCGCGTTCCCCATCTTGTGAGGCTCAACTTACTCCTCCTCGTGCCTTTCTTCGCGAGCTATGTCGGCGGCTTCGACGGCAGCATGCTCAACGGGATCCAGACGGTCACCCACTGGCAAGAAGGTGAGAGAGCCTCCGACTATATACGTGCCGTGTTCTTCTCGGACCCAGCTTTCTAACTCTTAGACCGCCCGCAGACTTTGACCATCCCTCGGGCTCTCTCCTCGGCCTCTTGGTCAACATGCAGATGATCGGCGGCGTGGTATCTCTGCCTCTCGCTCCCTTCGCTGCGGACCGGTACGGCAGGCGGCACCCCATCTTCTTGGCCTCCATCATCATCATCATCGGCGCCGTCATTCAGGGAGCCGCCCAGAACTTCGGCATGTTCCTTGCAGGACGCTTTTTCATTGGCCTGGGTGGAGGGTTCCTCGCCACCGCCGCCGCTCCGCTCCTTGGAGAGTTGGCATATCCGACACACCGGCCCATCTTCACCGCAATCTACAACACGCAATGGGTCAGTGCATCGTCTTGGCTCCTAGGAGAACACAGTACTGACATCAAACACAGTACGCCGGCGCCATCGTGGCTGCGTGGGCAACATATGGCACCTTCAGGATGCCCAACAGCTGGAGCTGGCGGATCCCCTCCCTCCTCCAAGCTCTCGTCTCCGTCTTCCAGGGGCTCCTGATCTACTTCGTCCCAGAAAGCCCAAGATGGCTCATCGCCAACGGCCGCACCGAGGAAGCCACCAGGATCCTCTGCAAGTACCACAGCGGCACAGAGGAGCCGGACGAACTGGTGAGGCTCCAGGTCGCCGAGATCACCAGCGCCATCGAGTTTGAGCGGTCTCTCGAGTCCACTTCCTACCTGCAGTTCTTCCGCACAAGTAGGGCCCTCCCCTCTCTCTCCCACCTCGGACGTGTCCTTTCCGGAGGTCGGATTAATTAGATGGGTGCTGATATCTACTGTCACTTTAGAGGGAAACCGTCACCGCTTCTTCGTCGTTGCAAGCTTCGGCTTTATCATCCAGTGGTGTGGAAATCAGCTCATCTCGTCCTACCTCGCCCTCGTCCTGCGAGACATCGGTATCACGGACCCGGAGACCCAGAACCTTATTAACGGCGGCCTCCAGCTCTACAACTTTGCCGTGGCCGCCGGCTCCGCGACCCTTGTCGACCGCCTCGGCAGGCGTTTCCTCCTCCTGACGTCTACCATTGGCATGCTATGCGCATTTACCATCTGGACAGGTCTCGCGGCGCGGAACCAGCAGCTGGAGAATTCCCAAAAGGGCCTTGGCGTCGGCGTCGTCGTCATGGTGTTCGTCTTCTTCTCCTTCTACAACTTCGCCATGAACCCCCTCCCTATCGCCTACCTGCTCGAGGTACTCCCATACTCGCTCCGCGCCAAGGGCCTTACTGTCTTTAATCTCGCCCAGTACTGCAGCGGTATCTTCAACGGCTTTGTCAACCCCGTGGCGCTCGAGGCCCTTAGCTGGAAGTACTCTATCGTCTTCATCTGCGCCCTGGTGCTATGGCTTGTCGTCTTCTACTTCTTTTACCCTGAGACGCGTGGCCTTACTCTGGAGGAGGTCAGCATGGTGTTCGACGGAAAGAAGGCTCTCGAGACTACATACGACATCAAGGCCGATGCCCTTGTCCACCAAGAGAACGCCGAAAAAGTCACAGCGGTGGATGGAGAGACCAAGAAGGAGAGTATGTGAGCCCCGCCCCGGGGTCTGACGGCAGCTCGTACTTGTTTCTTCGAAACGCCTCTGTCCCCAGGGCCAGGCTCTCTCTCTCTCGAAGCGCGGCCACCAACGGGCGAGGCACTCATCATTTTCGATCCCCGAGTCTAGCAGACAGAGGGTGAGCTGTCTATCTATATGTACTCGACATATTAAGTACACGACAACCAAGGGGTGCAGGGCCAGCGCGACCTCTACTCAACATAACATCTAGCAACCACCTGAACTCTAGTACACGTCACCTCAACATACCTCGTTACTCCTTAAAAATACTGAATCGTGATGGTCCGAAGATATTGTTCTTGCTCTGTTGCTCTGCAATACATTACCTGCCCGCCTCCTCACGCATTGGCCATTGACCGAGACCTGGGCGGCCTACATGCCGAGAATCCATGAATCGTCAACTGCCGGCTCGTGGCGGTGTGGGTATATCGGTCGTCCGTTCTCGTGCAATGACCCAGTTTGTAGAGCACCGCAGGGTGCCTTACTACCTTAACTATCAACGAGACAAGAAATGCAAATAGAGCGGGGTGAACTATAGCATACTGTGGGATAACATACCGCTCTTTTGCTAGCCATCAGCACTATCGCTGATGGATTTAGGCTATGGGGAATTTGAAGAAGCTCTCGATACCAATTTACGTCGGAAAATTCAAAATGTAGCTGTTGCGATAGTTGGTTGGAGTGGTAGGCCGTGGGTAGCCCGGACTATTAGGTTGCGGAAGCGGCACGCTTTTCCCCGGTGGCCAGTCCAGCTGAGACTTGTGCTGAACCTCGACTCGGAGTCACCTTATTTCGGTATGCCCCCATAGAAAATTGCTGGCCATTGCCGCGGCTTCGGTGTCCTGCTGCATGATAGAGGTGGCGGATATCTCGGACAATTAGTTGCGGTGGAACTCGACTCATGCGAGTGTCTGTCGGCGGAACAAGGGGCGGCGGGGCTGCCATCGGGCGAACAGTCGGGCATTACGAACCTCTCTCGAGGTATCTACCTAATGTGAGGAAACTGATCTTCGTGGAGCATCTTCCACCGACGTGGGCACGAATGCGACCGAGTCCATAATGGAGCACGCTCATCCTCTAAGAGAGGAGGTATAAGAGCGTGGTGATACAGCAGCCGAGCGAGGTCAAGATACCGTCACTCATTGACAACCACACTCACCGTCACTCATCCCCCCTATCCTTACCAACTCTGAAAAATGGCACCCGCGACGCAAGCTCAAACCCCGCGCCAGCCGCACCTCCGCCGCGACAAGGAGAATGGCACCAAGATTATCGTCAATGGCAAGCCGTTTCTCATGCTCGCCGGCGAGCTGCACAACTCGAACTTAAGCTCAGCCACCTACATGGCCGACGTCTGGCCGCGCATGGCCCGTAACGGCTTCAACACCCTGCTCGGCGGCGTTTCGTGGGCACACGTCGAGCCCGAGGAGGGTGTCTTTGACTTCTCGGAGCTGGACAGGGTCATCTTCGGCGCGCGGCAGCACGACATGCACCTCGTGCTCCTGTGGTTCGGCACGTGGAAGAACGCCGTCAGCACGTACGTGCCCCCGTGGGTGAAGAAGGACTCGAAGCGCTTCCCGCGCGCGCGCAGCGTCGACGCGGACGGCAACCGGGCCATTCTCGACATCATCTCGCCCCTGTCCGAGGAGTGCGCCGAGGCCGATGCGAGGGCGTTCGGCAGGCTCCTGGCTCACCTGAAGGATTTTGACCAGGACCATTCCACGGTCCTCATGGTCCAGGTCGAGAACGAGACGGGCATCCTCGGCGACTCCAGGGACAGGTCGACCCTGGCCGAGGCGGCTTGGGAGCAGCCCGTCCCCGAAGCTCTGCTCGCTCACCTTTCTGAGGACCCCCACCCGGCCTTCGCCAAACGGTTCCCGAGCCTCCATCAGAGCGGAAAGCACTCGTGGGAGGAAGTATTCGGACAAGGCGCACCCGCTGACGAGATGTTCATGGCATTCCACATCTCCCGCTTCGTCGAGAAGGTGGCCAGAGCCGGCAAGGCCGCCTACCCGATCCCCGTGTACGCCAACGCCTGGCTCATCGTCGACGGGCCGGAATGCCTCGACCCCTCAACCCCTGCCTTCGTGGCCTCCTCGGCCGAGGTGGCCGGCGGCGCGAAGCCGGGCGAGTATCCGTCAGGCGGGCCCTGCACCCACGTCCTCGACGTCTGGCGGTTCGGCGCGCCCTCCCTCGACTTCATCTCGCCGGACATCTACTTCCAGGACTACGAGATGACCTGCAAGGACTTCCTCCACAAGGACGACCCGCTCTTTATCCCGGAGCAGCGACGCGACCCGGAGGGCGCCCGCAGGATGTGGCTGGCCTATGGGACGTACGGCGCCATCGGCGTAAGCCCCTTCGCCGTCGAGATCGACCCCACGGCCGTCGGGCGCGAGTTCAGGGTCCTGAGCCAGGTCAAGGACGTGGTCGCGAGCGCCTCCGCTGCTGACCGCTTCGGCTTCTTCTTCGACGAGCTGCAGGATCCCCCCAGGGAGGAGAAGAAATGGGCCAAGGTCTTCGGGGACATGCAGGTGACGGTCGAGCGAGCTTCCGTCTTTGGAAAGCCGGGTCCCGGCGGGGGGCTCATCGTCAGGCTGGCCGAGAACAAGTTCCTGCTCGTGGGCTTTGGGTTCGATGCCAGGTTTAAGAGCTTGAGGAAGGGCGCTGGATTTACGGGTATTCTGACGTCGAAGGAGCTGGAGCGCGGCGACGATGGCAAGTTCCGTACCGGGCGCCTCTGGAACGGCGACCAGATCAAGGGCGGCGAAGCCATGGTGATGCCCAACGAGGAGCCAGACTATGGCGAGTTCCCCATCCCGGCTTCTATTCCTGCTCGCACGGGCATTGCAGAGGTTGAGGTATATGTTCTGGAGGAGAAGCCCTGAGTATAAATGAGCTAGCGTAGAGTTAGGATAACATGATTGTTTATTCACTACTGTAGTAGAAGTATGTCCTCGTCGTTATCCTGATGTGCCGCCCTCCCATCCATACCTAAATTCCAATCTGCCTTCTCTGAAATGCTCAGTGTCGTCTGAGCAGCCGCACCCCGTCCCCGACGGTCACTCCTATTCTCCCAGCAATCCCTGTACCTCAAGCGGGAATGCATCGGCGCCGAGGCGCACAATACGATGGCCTCTCAACTCTTAAGAGAACTGCGGAGCATTGAGAGCCATGACCGTCAGCAGGCCCGACAGGAGTCCCGCCACAGGTAGCGTGATCAGCCACCCGGTGAAGATGTAGGCCATCTGCTTCCAGTTCGTAGCGCCAATGTCGAGGTTCATCAAGGCAACTCCCAGGACGGCGCCGGTCAGGGTCTGTGTCGTACTGATCGGGAGCCCCAGGCGGCTGGCCATCAAGACGGTGATGGCAGCTCCGAGCTCCATCGCGTAGCCACGGGTAGGGCTCAGCAGGGTGATCTTGTTGCCCAGCGCCCTGACGATGTGCCAGCCCATGAACCAGAAGCCGGCTCCGATCAGGAAACCGGCGATCGCCAGGATCCAGACGAGAGTGTCATTGTCCTCGGTTACCTCTCCGGAGAGGTAAGTGTCATACGCCGCGACCCAGGGTCCGACGGCGTTGGCGACATCGTTGGAGCCGTGTGCGATGGCCATCATGATGGCGCTCGCGACCTGGGCGTATGTCCAGAAATGCTCAACGCGGTTGTCGTAATGAGGTGCCTTGCTGTGGACGGCGGTCAGGTGTGCGGACTGGTGAGAAACGACGTCGCGGGTGACGCCCTGGAGGAAAAAGTACAGGAGAAGGCCCCGGATTCGTCGAGGGTGGTAGATAGGCAGACCAGCTGTAGGGGCCAGGAATCGTTCTTCCGGCTCCAAGACGGGCTTCCGGGGCGTAGAAACGGCGGTCTCATCGTTGAAGGGGCCCTGGGTGGTCGGCGCCGGCAGCTCGGCAGTATCGGCAGGCGGCTTGGCTGACGAGGTCTCGGTGGTTGCAGCTTCCCTGGCGGCCTGGCTGAATTCGAGATCATGCTTCTCGTACGCATTCTCGTAGTTGTCCACGAGCATGGTCGTCTTGCCGGGGAAGTACAATGGCGGGTTGTCCATCAGGAGGAGAGGTCCGAGTGGAATATGCCAGGGACGCATGCGGTGATCCTTGAGAAGGACCACACGCTTGAAGTACGGGATAAAGAAGACGTATGAGATGACCAGAGCCCCGAAAAAGACCCCGAGAACGATCCCGCAGGAGCGGCCGGCGCCCAGCTCTTCCAGGCTGGGTGCCCCGGGGGCCTCGATGGTGATGAAAAGCGCGAGGACTGCCGCGGTGAATGCCAGGTAGAATGGAATAGCCTTCATGGCTATCTCGAAAGGGTTCGCACGCTCGAGGACGCAGAACTTGAGGCTCGCGAACAGGAGAGCGGACAGACAGTCGGAAATGAGCGGAGAAAGCAGCCAGGAGGCTGCGATCTGCGACGCACTGCCCTTACTCCAAGCCCACGAAACTGACGACTGCGAAGCAATGCCGGCGCCAATCAAGGCGCCAACGATGGTATGGGTGGTGGAAACTGGGAACTCGAGCTTCGTGGCCACGAGCAACCAGGTGGCGGACCCGATTTCAGCGGCACCCATCACCACCAGCAGAGTGGACGGCGCCGACTGATAGCGTTCCAGCTCGATGATCTTATTCTTGATGGTCCCTGTGACACGAGCGCCCAGCACCAGGGCGCCCAGAAACTCGGCGACCATAGCGATAACACCGGCCTGGGCCATCGTGAGGGTCCGAGCCGCCACGGACGTGGCAAAGGAGTTCGATACATCGTTTGCGCCATTGCCAAAGGCGCTACCGCAGAATGCCAGACTGATGATGGCAATGACCCAGTCGTATTTGGGCAAGGGCTGGCGACATGGTGGCTGGGCTGCGGGGAGAGAACAGAGAGGGGGCCGAAGAAAGGAACGGGGCTTCTGTTCTGGACAGAGAGACTCAAGAATCGATGGGAATGGCAGAGAACAGGCGAGTTGGATGTTCGGAAGTAATAGTTTCATTTCATCTTCTACGTGCCTTGGTTCTTATAGTCGTGGGAGGCCCTCTTTTGGGTATTTCTTCACAGCAATCTGTCTTGACCGGCCCCTCCTCAGAACAACTGCCTGCACACTTTTTTGACCGGCCAGGCCCTATTCGACACCGACAGCTTCAACAACTCGAGCCAATACAGAGTGCAATCGGGAGCATGTGTTCTGGCATGTTGTATTAGGAAGGGGGGATGCCTCGGGGCGCTGCTGGTGCCAGAGGGGGGGCCAAGGCAGGCCGCGCCTTCAGCAGTCCTGACTCCTGAGAAAATGCAAGGATACTGGCTGCTCGACGGTGGATTTGCTCGCCGCTGCCAAGAATTTCCAGATATTGTGTCCACGCGACTCGGTCCCCAAAGCGGTCGCCATGGTCAAGATGTTGGCATCCTGCATCAGGCATGCCCCACTCAAATGATGCCTCGATACCGCTACTAGCGAGGCCCTCCATAGAAGGCGGGCGAGAATCGACGTATCTCTCGCTCACGGCCAATCAGGTTTAGGGAGTGACAGTGGCTGAAGAGGACAATCCTCGTGAGCATTCCGGTCTCAGCGGTGCGTCGAAGACAGCCAATCGTTGACCGGGAGTGACATGCCCCAACTCGGCACAACCATCAAGCTGTGGCCGCCTGCCACTTACCATGACGGCTCTTTGGAATTTGGGTCCCTCATGCCCGGGTCTCATTTTCCCATATTATCCATGAGTGTCTACAAAAGATGGCAAGCCTAACGTGAGCTTGGTCACCACCCGCATCTCAGCCCAGCTTGGTTCATCGATATCACAATGGCCTGTCCGTCAGCAGCGCGGGGCGAGGACCAGATTGACTTGAAGCTTACGACGCACATCTATCGCAATGGAGTCCCGGTGTCTCGGGACAAGAGTTTCGACGTCGTCCGCCCGGGCGAATCGTTGACGGGCCACGTGCAGATCACCTCTGAGTCCCCCATACACTTAGACAAGGTTGAGTTCAACCTCCAGGGTGAGAGCGCTTGTCTCCGCCCAACCCCCATGGTCTAGCTAATCAGCAAGGACATAGGGATCGAATCGAAACTGAAATACTTGCCTGCCTCGGACGCATTCGAGCCCCGAATCATTGCGATCAAACCTGGCATCGTTAAAGTCCATCCTTCCCAGTCCGCAGGAAGTCATGAGGTTGATTACGCTGACCCCTTCCAGTTTTTGCACATGAGACATTGGTCGGATATTTCCGATGTTCAACAAGCAGCTGGCCATGACGTCTTGGATGCCACGGTTCCATTTGTCTTCGTCCTACCGGATGGCATCGAGCGGGTGGACGAGGATGAGACATCTTCCTGCCGGCGATATCCACCATCTTTCAGGCTCAGGAGGACAGAGTACAGTGCCTGGAGTCATCTGCCTCCGCCCGCATCCTTTATCACGTACGCGCTGTGGTGCTCGGTCACCTACTCTGTGCAAACCAATCAGGGCCAGCTCGTGCGAACCGCCGATACGATGAAGGCGATTGAATACATGCCCGCACTTGAAACACAGCCACCAATAAATGTCTCTGGACCCGGAGACGGCTACGAACTGACAGCAGAGCAGCCGATATCAAGGGCATATCTCGGCCAGCGACTAGGCCACGTCCACGTACAGACCGCGGAGCCGAAGCCTCTCGAGTACACCGGATCAACAGCCTCCACAACCTGCCACTTCCAGGTGAGCTTCCGATCAACCCGAAGCAACATGCACCAGTGTCCCATCAAGGGCATAGTCGTCTATACGGTTCTCGTAGCCAGACACTATCAGTCAGTGGCAAAGCTGACCGCAATGCCGACGAGGGCACTGGCCAGCGGGTACGGTCCGCTGCAGATGTACGAGGACACAATCAACCTCGGCAAGTCTCGGTCGCGGGATGTGCTGTGGGAACTCGAGACGGGAAACGACGGGCAAGGCTCCGCCGATGGGGACACCAGCGGGATTTGGCGGACGGCTCTTGCGGTGAACATCTCGCCTCCTCTGAGACTCAGCCCGAGCTTTCTCAGCGACTACACGGCCATGTCGTACTCCCTTACCTTTTCCGTGCAGTTCGAGAGCGTGGGCTCGAAGACGATGTTTCTCACATGCCCACTGCAAGTGGCATGTCCCCTCCAAGCAGAAATCCCAGCCGCGGCGCCGATGCCGTCACCCGACGACGGGCTTGGCAGCACGGAGCAAGCGAGTCCAGACGCGCCCTGCTGCTCGATGAGTGTCGCAGGGTCCGACATGAACGAGGTAGGTGGTTACCTCGAAGTTGTCTGTCGCTCTGTGGATTTCTGCCACGTACTAATTCTTCCAAGAGCCTGCCTCCTTACGCCAAATGAGCACCCCCCGGGGCTGGCACTCTCTACTGTAATAACATCGTCTCAATCCATACTTCTTGCTTGCGTAAATCGACCGACTGTGACTAGCTATTTGCGTGTGCCGAGACACAGTCTCTTGTGGGGATTTGTCGTGTGACTGGGGACACATGAACAGCACCTTGCCCTACTATGTAGTATCAATGACATCCCGACGCTGTCGGGTGGGCTTTTTCTTTTCCTCTTCAGTCGGGGTCTCTCTACTACGATTCGCGGGATAACCTCATTAGCACTCACGCAGCACCATGCTGCCTTCGCACACGACATTGCTGATCCTCCAGACGAATTCAGTGTCAAGACCTCTTTCGCTGCCACGGAAAGCTGTGGAGTCGCGGAGGGAAGCATCATTCATTGGCAATGCCCCGTAGAATCCGTCTTGTTTGTTCTGCAAGCTCAAAAATTCAGTCATTTCGGCTCACCGTCCCCTCCCTGGTGACAAGGTTGATCGGTGGCCGCGGTGACATATCGATTTGCGCCCCACCACCCGGACCGGTCGCCGGTCCATCTCCCCGCCCAATCAGGGCGGCGATATGTCATCGCTGACGATCCTCAGGTTACTCACGGCGCCCATTTCGAAGCCGTCAGAGTCCGTGCAGTTTATCTATGAAAGAAGCCTGGTGGAGGCGGCCAACCCCTCGTTTGGGTGTCGAGTGCGGAATTACCCCTGGCAGAACTCAATCTACTCTCACAACTCCCCCAAGATGCCCCGGCCCTCGGACGAGAATGCCAATACCGCGAACGATGGGACAAGTCAGCATTCGAATCCGCAGCTGGTCCAGCTCGATTCTGAATCCGAGTCTTTCCCCGACGGTGGTTATGGCTGGATTATTGTTGTCTCGTGTTTCACGCTCAACTGCTTCACCTGGGGCGTTACCTCGGTTTGTCTCCAAACAGTCCGGCCTGGACCCCCCGGCTAATCCAAAATACTACTAGTCCTATGGCGTATACCTGTCTCACTACCTATCATCAGACCTCTTCCCTGGCGCAAAGCCGTTGGACTACGGCTTCATAGGCGGGTTCAACTTCGCCTTCGCCATGATCTCAGCACCGCCGGCAACCCACCTGGCTCTTGTATTCGGAAGACGTCCCGTCATGCTCGGGGGCTCTGTTTTGCAGTCTCTCGGATTGATCTCGGCGTCCTTTGCATCAAAGGCGTGGCAGCTCTACATAACGCAGGGCGCCCTCGTCGGCATCGGCATCGGCTTTCTCTTCGTCCCAAGCCTGCCAGTCCTGTCTCAGTGGTTCCTGAAGAGGCGCAGCGTCGCCAATGGCATCAGCTCTGCCGGCTCCGGGGTGGGCGGCGCTGCCTTCTCCTGGGGCACCGACGCGATGATCCGCCACATGGGCCTTGCTTGGGCGCTGCGTACTACAGGTCTCGTGGCTCTGGTTGCCAACGTTCTTGCGACGCTGCTCCTCCGGGAGCGAGGTGCGCGGATCAAATCAAGCACCCGGGTCTTTGACGTTCGACTCCTTCAGAGGCACGAGGTCCGTCTCCTCCTGCTCTGGGCGTTCGTGAGCATGTTCGGCTACATCACCCTGCTCTTCTCCCTTGCCGACTTCTCACGGTCCATCGGCCTCTCCTCCGCACAAGCCACTGATATCACAGGAATTCTCAACCTCGGCACTGCCATCGGGAGGCCGCTCATTGGAATCACGAGCGACCGGTTTCGACGAATCGACACCGCCGCGGTGCTGACCCTGTTGTGCGGCGTGATCTGCTTCGCGATGTGGATGCCCGCCACAAATTACAGTGTAACTATGGCCTTTGCATTCTTCTGCGGTGCCATACTCGGCGTCTTCTGGATGGTCCGTAGCGGAGCCCACCCCTTTCTTGCTCGCCCTTCTGGATTATTCTGACATCCATGGCACAGACAATAGGGCCGTTGTGCGGGGAGGTGGGCAGGCTTTCTGAGCTTGATTCCCTCCTCTCCCTCTCCTGGATCGCCGTCATTATCCCAACTACATGTGTGTTGGCCGGCCGGCCGTCCTTCATTCTGCGAACCCCCCTTGAATCTAACTCCGTCATTAGTTGCCGAGCCTATCGCCTTAAAGTTGCGCATGCCTGACGCCACGGCCGAGTACTTGTATCCCCAAATATTCGCGGGCGGTGCATACCTTATCGCTGGCGGGATTCTCCTTGGCCTCCGGTGTTTAATGCAACGCAGAGCACGGCAATAGAACCGGGAAAGGGTCGGCCCATCCCGGGCCCCCGCTCGACGGCAGTGGAGGCAACCCCGGAGGACCTCGTCCCTGGCAGGGGCATTAAGGCTGGGCTGCTGTGGCTGGTCACCAACCAGTTGCGAAGCCTGGTTTGCTCCCCTTAAATCACCAACATGCTCATGCGCCAACCACTCGCTAAGTGCAGTGAGAGCAACAGTCCCGGGCTGCCAAGCTGCCCACGAGCGTATCGGTCGCAATCCTTGGGATCCTTCTGAGGCCTGTGCATGCCCAGCCGCCAGATGCTCTGGATAATTACAGATGGCATGAGCCGGACCGCTGTGAGTGGTCTTGGCTTGGAGTTATACCTGGTGGACGATACCTGTTCGCCGTCGTTGAATACCGGTCTGAGCCCCCTGACAAAGACAAGGGGCGATGCAAACAAACAGCCAACAGCCACCTCACCCGGCACCCGGAGGAATGGACCGGCCAGATGTCTCACCGTGCCCAGCCGTCCCGCGTAAACCAACGAACCGCCAAACGAAAGTTCCCAGCGGACGCCAAGGCCCGAATACCGAACACCGCGGAGTCTCGTAAGATACAAGACCCAGTACGATATACTACAGACTAAAGGAGGCCAACGACGGACTGTTTATTTACTCTAGTATCCTTAAGCACTTCTCTTCCTCAGTACTTGCGGACTTTACGAGGTCGTTCCTATGTGCCGTTGTGTTCCCATGCGCCATCGCCAACTCCGCCTGGGAGCCAAGGCCGACCTGCGAAACCAGGTGACAGCGACACTCGCTCAACTGCAAGTTCCAAAATCTCCCAACCTTCACCTTCACTGCATACTGGCGCCCGGTTGCTATGTCCAGTCACGACAATGAGACGGACGACGATCAAGGGGATCGGGCAAGGCCATCCGGCTTTGCGAGCTATATTCGAATCTTCAGCTTTGTCGACCGCAGCAGCTGGGCTTTGTACTCGACAGCCTTCATCGCCGCCATCGGCGCCGGCTCCGCCCTTCCGCTGATGAACCTCGTCTTCGGCAAGTTCGTCACGACGTTCAACGGCTTCGCCAGTGGCGCCGTGAACCCCGACGATTACATGGCCGAGGTATCGAGATACTCGTGAGTCGCCTGCAATTTATTGTGGCGGTCATCGTCGCGTCGAGGATCTTGTTGTCTACTTGCTGAACCGTCTTGACCCGACATGACAGCCTCTACTTCATCTACCTGTTCATCGCCAGGTTCCTCCTCATCTACATCCACACCGTGTTGGTGTCCATTGCAGCAATCCGAGCCACCAAGGCACTGCGCATCGACTTTCTGCAGAGCCTCCTGCGCCAGGACATGACCTTCTTCGACTTGGAAGAGGCCGGCTCTCCGGCCGTCAAGGTCACCACCAACGGCAACCTCATCACGAACGGCATCTCCGAAAGACTCACCGTCTTCATCCAGAGCTGCTCCACCTTCGTGGCGGCCTTCGTCGTCGCCTTCATCGTCCAGTGGAAGCTCACCCTGATCGCCCTCGGAGTCGTCCCGACCATCGTCATCGTCACCGGCATCTGCATGACCATCGAGGTGCGGAGCGAGAACAAGTTGCTGGACATCTTCTCCCGCGCCAGCCTGCTCGCCGAGGGGGTCTTCTCCAGCATCACCACCGTCCACGCCTTCTGGCTGCAGCCGACCATGGCGAGACGGTACGAGGAGTTCCTCGCCGACATGGAGCGCGTGGGGAAGAAGAAGTCGCCCAACTACGGCGTGCTCTTCGCGACGCAGTTCTTCTCCGTCTACTCGGGCTACGGTCTCGCTTTCTGGCAGGGCATCAGGATGTTCGCTGCAGGCGAGATTGACGAGCCGGGTGACGTTGTCACGTAAGGATACATTCGTTCGCTCCCCCATCTGTGTGCTAATCCCATTTCTTCTTCAGTGTCATCATGGCCGTCGTCCTCGCTGCCACATCCCTGACCCAGATCGCGCCTCAAATCATCACCATCACCAAGGCCGCCACTGCTGCCGACGAACTGTTCCGCATCATCGATCAGACATCCGCCATCGACCCCCTGTCATCCGCTGGGTCTGTCCCGGAGAAGTGCGCTGGCGAGCTTGAACTGAAAGCCCTCGAGTTCGCCTACCCCTCTCGCCCCGATGTTAAAGTCCTCGATGGCCTCGACCTGAAGATCCCCGCTGGCAAGACCACGGCACTCGTCGGCGCCAGTGGCTCAGGGAAGAGCACGATCGTCGGACTTCTCGAGCGCTGGTACGACCCGGAAGCCGGTCTGATCCAGTTCGACGGACAGGACATCCAGAACATCAACCTGGCCTGGCTCCGGACGCAGATACGGCTCGTGCAGCAGGAGCCCGTCCTCTTCAGCGGCACAATCATCGACAACGTCGCCTTCGGCCTGGAGGGGACTCCGCACGCAAACGTCTCCCGCGAGGAGAAGCTCGCCCTCGTAAAGGCGGCTTGTCAAGATGCCAATGCCCACGACTTCATCGAGAGGCTTCCCCGGCAGTACGAGACCTGGGTCGGCGAACGCGCGCGCACGCTGTCCGGGGGCCAGAAGCAGCGCATCGCCATCGCGCGCAGCATCATTTCTCGCCCGTCGGTCCTCCTACTCGATGAGGCGACCAGCGCGCTCGACCCGAAAGCCGAGAAGGCCGTCCAGGACGCGCTGGACAGGATATCCGTCGGCAGGACGACCGTTATCATCGCGCACAAGCTGTCAACGGTGCAGAAGGCGCACAACATCGCTGTCATGTCCGCGGGACGGGTCATCGAGCAGGGGACGCACCAGGACCTCATCGCCAGGGATGGCGCGTATGCGAGTCTCGTCAGAGCGCAGGATCTGGAAAAGGCAAAAGGCAAGGCACTTGAGGGGCCGCCGGAGCCCGAGGGTGAATGGATTGAAGAGAAAGAAGAGGTAGAACCTCCCGCTCAAGTGTCGCCGCATCGGTCCAGGAGCTTGGTCACCGAGTCCATGGAGCATACGGCCCAGGCTCTCGGAAGGGAGACCATGGGATATGGTATCGTCCGCTGCGTGTGGCTGCTCATATTGGATCAGCCCAATCTGTGGTGGCTGTACTCGGCATGCGCCTTCTTTTGTGTCCTCGGAGGTCGGTCAATACGGTCCCTGTCCCTTGCTGTCTTGTCATTCTAATCCTCTCAGGCGCAACTTACCCGGCACAAGCCATCATCTTCGCCCAGACGCTCCAGATCTTCCAGCTGAGCGGCGACGAAGCCATCCGTCTCGGAGACTTCTGGGCGCTCATGTTCTTCGTTGTGGCCCTCGCCAACTTCGTCGTCTACTTCATCCTGGGATGGCTCGCCAACACCATCATCCAGAAGGTCAGCCGGAAGTACCGCCGCGAGCTCTTCAGAAACACCATGAAGCAGGACGTCGCCTTCTTCGACCTCGAACAAAACGCCATCTGCGCCCGGCTGCTGACCAATGCCTCAAACCTGAACGACCTGCTCGGCATCAACTCGGGCCTGATCCTGATCAGCCTCGTCACGGTCGTCGCCGTCTCCGTCATGGGCATCGTCTACGGCTGGAAGCTCGGTCTCGTCTGCGTCTTCGGCGCCCTCCCCCCGGTCGTGATGAGCGGCTTTCTGCGCATCCGCCTCGAGGTCAAGCTGGAAGAAGACACCTCGGAGCGCTTCGCCAGCAGCGCCGCGCTCGCGACGGAGGCCATCTCCGCCATCCGCACCGTGGCGTCACTCACGCTGGAGAACAAGATGCTCGCGCTGTACCGGGAGAGGCTGGACGTCGTGGCGAAGAAATCTATAAAGGCCCTGACGCTCACCATGCTCTAGTACGCACTGTCACAATCCGTCAACTTCCTCGCCATGGCCCTCGGCTTCTGGTACGGCGGAATGCTCGTATCTACCGGCGAGTACACAAACGTGCAGTTCTTCGTGGTCTTCATCGCCGTCGTGCTCGGTGGCGAGAACGCCGCCACGCTCTTCCAGTACACGATGAGCATGACCGGGGCGACGGCCTCGGCCAACTACATCTTCTGGCTTCGTCAGAGGGTTCCGGCCATCGACAACTCGTTCTCGGACGACGAGGATTCTCGGGGTGACGCGTCGCGGGACTCCGGAACCGATGTCATCGGCGTCCACTGCCGAGCCCTCGAGTTCGCCTACCCTTCTCGCCCGCAGTCCAAGGTGATTTCGGGCGTCGACATCAACGTCCAACCGGCCAAGTTCGTCGCCTTCGTCGGCCCGTCAGGCTGCGGGAAGTCCACCATGATCAGCCTCCTCTCCCGCTTCATCGACCCGACATCCGGCTCCATCGTCGTCGACGGCCAGCCAATTCACGACCTGAAGCCGCAAGCCCACCGCCGGCGCCTCGCGCTGGTCCAGCAGGAACCAGTGCTATACCAAGGCACCATCCGGGAGAACATCGCCATGGGTCTGGCTGAGTCCGGGGACGACATTACGGAAGTCCAGATAGAGCAGGCCTGCAGGGACGCCAACATCCTCGACTTCGTCTCCTCGCTGCCCGAGGGCCTGGGGACCGAGGTCGGCACCCGCGGGGCCAGGCTCTCCGGCGGCCAGCGGCAGCGCGTGGCCATCGCCCGGGCGCTGATCCGGAACCCGCGGGTACTGCTCCTCGACGAGGCGACGAGCGCGCTGGACACGGAGAGCGAGAAGACTGTGCAGACCGCGCTGTACGAGGCCGCCAGGGACGGGAAGCGGACGACCATCGCGGTCGCGCACCGGCTGAGCACGGTCAGGGACGCGGACTGCATCTTCGTCTTCCAGGGCGGGGAGGTCACCGAGGCGGGGAGTCATGTTGAGCTGCTGGCGAAGAAGGGGGTGTATTACGAGATGTGCAAGGGACAAGTGCTCGACAAGGCTCTCGCCTGAGGGCACCGCCGAAGCCCCTCTCAGAGCGATATGCCGAGCCAGTTGGAGATGGTCACCCCGATCTTGACCAACAAGGTCATCTTCTGATACGTCCGGATCATCTTCAAGTCCTTGATGTACCACTCCCCGTCAACAAGCTTCCACGTGGTGTAGTAATACCCGCCGCCCCTGATCTCGCCCCAAGCACCCAGCGGCTTGGACATAACCTGATCCTCAAAGCCGAAGACCGATTTGACCTCGTCGGCCGCGACTTGCTCGAGGTCCGCGGGGCCGATGTTGTGCATCGTGTCGAACTGCGCGAAGAACTTGTCGTAGAAGGCGGCGAAGGACTGCGCCGAGTCGAACACGAGGTCCCGCCCTGATACCTGCAAGGGCTTGCCCTCACTGTCGCAGTACACGAGGCGAGCGTCCGGGAGGGCGACGTCGCTCGCGAGTTTGTACCACTGCTTCGTGTCCGCGTAACGGCAGTAGCGCGTCTTCTGGCGCGTGATGGCGACGGCCACCTCGGGGGAGACGTGAGCCATCTTTGTTGGTTGGGATGTTTGGACTGGAGTTCTCGAGGGAAGGATTCCGGCCGCCGAGGAGTAGATAAGAGAAGAACAAGAAGCTCTTAAGTTGACGCAAGAGGGACTGACTAATCGCTGAAGGATTCCTTTTTGTGGCTGCAGGAACCTAGAGAGATCTGCACCGGCTAGTCAGCTGTGTATTCCGCGTATTATCCCATTATGGAAGGAAGATCGTGTCGCCTGCTTTCATTCGTTCATCCCACGACCCTGGCAGTTGGCTTCAGGAAAGCTCGAGAACATGGGGTGTCCGTCCAACTCAACATCTGAGTTTGATATAAAACAAATTCAAGACTGCAAAAAGGCGCCCTTCACAACATAGACCTTCGTACCTTCCAAAAGGATCGTAGCATACATGGTCGGTCCAGCTGGATTACCGTATAGATGGGTTATTATTCAGAGCTATTCAAAGTCGAGTTACTAGTTGTTAGAATTACTTCTCGCTCAGTCAGAGGCTATCTCAAATCTCTCACATCAAATATCCTTCCACATTGGTCAACGAAGAATCGCAGATCTGCCCATCGGCGGCGGCGCACCGACGCCCAAGCACGACATTCGGCTCGGCGACATCGTTGTCAGCATGCCGAGGGACGGCAGCAGCGGTGTTTTCGAGCACGATTATGGCAAGACGACCCAGAAGAAGAAGTTCAAGCACATCAAGCAAGCATCTCGACTAGCCGCCTCACTCCATCCGGGCGGCGGTCAGCACCATCCAGGCCGATCATGAGATCAATAATCACGGCTTCCGTGAGCTACTCGAGACCATCACCTCCAAAAACAAGAGACTGCGAAACACGGTCGCCCAGACCCCAGCACCGACGTCCCTCTACCAGTCGGACGTCGAGGTTAAGTCTGGCTTAAGCGAACAGCTAGGGTGGCCATGTTCTGTGTGACCTCTGGCCTCCGTTGGTGTCTAATTTACAGGGGTAAATCAGTGTGACATAAGACCTCTATCAAGTATTATAGACATTCGCTTAGCCTTCAACCTAGCCTTTTAAACCCGAAAACAACGTCAGTCAACATTCGACACCCAACATCACCAGACGGCATCAAGCATCAGGCTTGAAATTAGCTTCGGCCCGTATTCCATTGATATCTCTATCGTCTCTTATTAGCCTCTAGTTTCTATTACTAGACGCTAGCTACCTGCTGATATCTCGTAGAATCCCCGCGATCATGACCGATAGCGAGCACCTTGCGGCCATGGGCCCCCAAGCATATTATCGAGGCATGAAATCTTCCACTGATTATGCAGTGTTGCTATTGATTAGTTCGGGCTGTTGGCTGATATGAAGAAGCACGGGTCATCGCGGGCGCCTAAAAATACTGGGGCCCACGGAGGTTGAGCCTTTTCTGGAGATGGGTAAAAGTACGATGTTTGTTTCCAGGCGCCCCTGTCACGTTTGCTCCCCTCCTTCACCAGTTCACCACCGTCTCAATCACCGCCGACATGTCTGACGACGAAGACGACACCACCATCGCCTGGACCGTGGGCCTTTTGGACCTTCCCTCGGAACTCCAGATGGAAATCTTTCTCTCTCTCTTCAATCAGCAGAGCGTCGTCGCGCTCCGCCTCACCTGTCACGAGCTCGAAGATGTGTACCAGCGCATCGCCGACACGGTCTGCGTCGACCAGTGCGAGCGCATCGTCGCGCCTGTTCGGACCTTTCTCGAGTTCCTCGACCGCTTCAAGCTCCCAGAAGGCAGGCTACGCCATCCTCCCCCCGGCGGCTGGCCGCACATCCAGCCAGGTCCCGGCAATGGGTTCGAGTGCAAGACGGCGTTCGCCGTCGACATTCTGCGCCATCTCTCCTACATTCACGACCCGGAGCCGCAGTTTGACCAATACTTCGACGGAAGCGTCGCTCACCGGAGTTCCATGGTCGACTATTCGGTGCAAAACGTGTACGATGACGGTCACAACATATGGCTCGAAGGATATAGCCACGTAGGAGACGAGGATCCACGACCGTCCGGAGAGCGTCACGTAATCACAATCGCCATAGGGTGGGAGGGCCCCGGCCACTGTATCTACATCGATACCTGGACCGGGCTCATCTTCGAGGAGGAGGAGGAGTACGGTCCCTGCGCCCCCATCATTCCGGCGCACGACTTCTTTGAAGACCGGATCAAATCTCTGAAACGGTTCGACGAGGTCTTTGTTCCGGGCGAACACACCATCTTCAGACGCCAAGAGCATTATGAACGTGAGAAGCCGTGGCAGCACGGACATTTCTGGGATCGCGAGGACCGTTACGTCGAATACGGCCCGGATGACGACCCGTACGACGCCGAGGCGATGGAGAGGCAGGGAGAGTACGACGGAACAGATGAGGACTTTGGCTGCATGGAGGACGCGGACTGGATACGACACCTGTATTTCAAGCATGGCTGGCCGGGGGAGAACTGGGACAAGGAGGCCTGCCTACGAGCGATTCGGGAGTTTGTGGATCGGCGGCACCAACGGAGTGGGAGGTGGTAGATCTGATAGCCTGCGCCCGTACCCAGACTTCGTATTACGACGGTTTCTGGCGCTCGAAGCCGTGCACGTCCTCACTGCTGAGGTACTGTCGCGGTGGTGCGAGCTGGTCACAGAGGTGGACTGGGCGTGTCCCCTGGAGAATGTGAGATTTATTGAGAGCGCAACAAGTTTGATGATGGATCCCGAGGAGCTTGCAGATCATCAGTACCAGCATTCACATCGGTTGTGGCCGTGATGGGATACCATGGCTCATATCCAACGAGAAGAAGGTCTCGGGGTCGCTTGTTTCTTCAAGTATCTACTACTTGCTCGACTACGACCTTCCGCAAGGTAGCCACCCTCACTGGTCCGACCAGGCCATGAGGCTGCCAGTCAACACCGGTGTACAGTGCAGGGTTCAACGGCCCGATTCCGGAATTCTTGATCCAGTCAATCCTCGCCTTGACAGCATTGAACAGGGTGCTCGACACTTCGACTCGTATCGAGTTGTCGCCTTGAACCACATAGTCCGAAATATCAAGCTTAGCGTCCATGATGTCTACTGCCGGAAGCTGTTCTCCGTTGACCCATGCTCTGAGTGAGTTGTGGACCACTCCGAAGTCGATGATGGTGGCTGTCTGCTCTCGGGGCAGTTGGCACAGCTTGGGAATATCAAAGGTTGCGGAATAATAGCCGACGCCGGAGACGTTCTGAGCCCTGGGGATCTCTGACCAAGGAAGAAGGTGCTCTTGGGGGCCGAGGTCCAGAGGCTTCTTGACTGAGTGTGTGTTGGAGGGGTCTGAATCAGGCTCCCAAGACTCGATAGTGAGGTTCCAGGGCCCAATCTCCAGGCTTGGCAGTTGAGCGTCGGATTTCTTGGTGAGGCTCGGAATCTTCTCGGTGCGACCATTCGAGAGGGTCAAGGTCGCAGCATGAGGGTCGCTGAGCAACACCGAGAGATCACCGTCGGGTCCTTCGCGAATCTTGGCGATGTTTTCGGAATGCGAAATGACAGAGGATCGACCCTGTCCAGGAACAAAGGCGACGATGGCTGTCTGATCCTGTTTCAAGGCAATCTCCATGCTGATGCCAGATTGAGAACGCGTGTATGCCACGATCGGGTCTTCTTCACCTGTCCAAGCGTTGAGCCTAATAGGCACGCTGTCCTCCTCGGCCTCCAAGACGAGCTTGAACTGTGCCGCTGCCCCCCTGTTGTAAAGAAACACGTAGTCAACGTTGTCGCCGGTTCTCCAGAGGCTGTACAGGTCTTTGGATGCCGTGGTAGGAACCGAGGACTTGACCAACACGCGAGGCGTAACGGAGAGAGAATCAAGGGCTGCCACCAGCTCGTCGGTGGTTTCCAGGAACTTGACGTTGGCATGATTGGAAGATGCCAAAGCTGCCATATTTCCAGACACCACATCCTGGCCAGCGGCACCAATGGTACTGTTGGGGAGACCTCCGATGACCACGATGGGGAGGCCTTCCTTGGCATACCCGAGAAGCGTCTCAGATGCCTCGGGGGTGATGTACTTCTGGTTGTCGAGGACTAGAGCGCGGTATGCCGGGCCAGAGGCGGCAAGCACCCCATCCGTGACAACGGCATTCTTAGTCACCAGATTCGCAGGTGAGAGGTACTCATATGTGAAGCCTAGATGACTCGGAAGTTAGATTTGAAGATTGGAACTGGCATCCCAGGTGTCCACATACCGCCATCTCTCAGCTTTCCCCCATCAAAGCTGTTCGTGCCAACCCAAGGATCCTTGTAGAGGTAGAACGCCAGGTCCCTCTTTGCGAGGCCTGTTTGGAGCACGAGCTGACTTCTGGCAGTGTACTCCATCATCTCGCTCATGTAATCCCAGGCTGGCTGGCGAGGACTCCAGAGCTCCGAGTACATGTACTGGAACGGGGTGTAGCCTGGCCAAGTCGTTTGCCCGCCGTCTGCGAGATCGCCACCGTATTGCATTCCGTGGATCAGCATCAAGTTGACGCCACTGACAAAGGCGTCGCTGAAGAGATTGACCAGAGCCGGAAGAGTTAGAGTGTAGCCGCCGGTCTGGACAGCCCCAACCTCCGTCGACACCACGTTGCGCCCTCCGAGATGGGCAGGTCCAACGAACTGGAGCATCTGGTCGACCTCGGGGAATCCCAGTGACTCAAGTTCCGGGGCAGACACTGAAGTCACATCGGCGAGCTGATTCGAGGTCAGTACGAAGCTCTCGAAAGCCTCAGGGGAAACGGGACGATGGCACATACCATGTCCACGGGCATGTTGTATGCCACTTGACAAGAATGGGTGACGCCAATAGACTTGGCCCAGTTCTCATACGCGTCAAGGTACTCCCTGTAGCCCTCATTGAGAGTAAGGCGATAGTCCTGAAGGTGCTTGCTCTGACCGGAATTGCGAGTGTCAAGAACATAAGTCGTGTCATAAGGTGGCCCATTCGAATGGAAGGACGTAGCCTCGTGGAACAGCAGAGGGAGATATTTGACGGGGCTGTAGCCTCGAGCCTCCTCGAAGCGATCGATGAAGCCGGGAGTCCAGAACAAAGACGCTTGGATCTCCATGCTGTCCTCCCACGCTGCACGAAGTTAGCGGCCGAGCATCTCCAGGAGTGTATGCACTTACAGTGCTGCCCGACAGATTTCAAAAGGCTTCTGACACGGGAATCCAAGAGGTGCTCTTCCCAAAACTCGGTCACGAGCTTTGTCCCAGCGGCGCTGAAGTGATCTGTGACCCAAGACCCGTTCGCGATCGGGTCCATCGGCACGCCCACGCACGATCTCTGGTTCGTGAAACGCTCATAGAGAGCAAACAGGACGTACTCGTCATGGCCCGATGGTGCCTCCCAGGTGAGTTTCCCATCAATCACCATCTCCGACAGGTCCAGCATCGACGACTCCTCCAAGACGACTTCGGTGTGAGAGTCATTTGAGGATGTTTCTAGAGAGAATTAGAGCCATAAGTCTCAAATCAATCGAAACGGAAATGAGCACTTACCAGACTTGATCGCGGCAGCAGAAACCCCAACCAGCTTGCTCGGCCCAAACTTCTCTTGGGACGCCATGTAGCCGACAAGCTCGTTCCACTCAATGATCGGATCGGGCAAGGCACCTTGGAATGTATCCCCCCCTTTCACATTCGTCTTGCCATACACAAGCTGCACAGCGAGGCCAGGCGTGAGCGGCTCGACAGGCACTCCCTGCCCCTGGCTGGCTCCAAGGGCGAAATCCATGACCAGGCCATTCCTCTCGCATGACTCTAATGCAGTGACAAGAACATCCTTGAAAGCAGGCGTGCCGAATCCGTACACATCCCACTTATCTTGTCCTACACCGCCGAAGCCATAGTTGTAGAAGGGGACGAATTCGAGGCCGCCGGCGCCGACCTCCTTCAGCGCCCGGATGTCATCGGCGAGGATGTTGTGGTCGAGACTAGCATCGTGGAACCTGGAACAGACTGGTCAGCACGGAAGAAGGAGAGGGAGATCTGACAGGGATCGAACCGACCAATATCTGAACTTGGCACGGTGCTCGGCCGATGGTGACTCGAAGCCGGGGAGTATCTGCTGCAGGGCAGCAACACTGGGCGCCAGGGCGAGCAGGCGGTGGAATGAGCCCAAATTCATGACGTGCGACTTGGAAGACTCGTGCTCTAGAGACGAAAGAGAGAGCTGTGACTCTTCCTCCATCGCCAGAAAAGGGTTCCAGGTTGCCGGCTTTAAAGACACGACGCGTCTGCCCGTGCGCGCGGCGTTCGGTGATGTTCGAATAGGACCCGAAGTACGAAGCCGCGTGCCCCGCCAACAGAGATGGGGATCGCTGTCTTTTACGACGAGGCCGAGCTGGCTTGAAGACATCGTCAACTAGCCACTAGGGTAACCATGCTAGCGGCGCGGGGCCGGGATGCCATCGGTCTCGCCCCGAGGTTCGGGTCCGGCGTCTCCACATTTCCCCCCGCGATCATGCCCAAGTAGGACGGGGGTCGGTCTCGGTACGAGCACGAATCTGGGGACCCCGCGTGAGATGTCCCCGACATTCTCCCTCGTGCAGCTGTCAAGCTTGCCCGATGTAGCCCCCAAGACGCGCTGTTGGTCTGGGGAAGTTGGAGACGTTCCGGGAGAGACGCCTCGCTCATACTCGGGCGAAGCTGGACCGACGGAGCTTGGGGAAACAAGAAGGCAAGTACTGAACCAGAGTGGCGCACTGCGACACGACCTGATGGGAGACCTTATTAGTCTGATACTCTAGCGATAGCTCTTATTACCTATCCTATCTTGCTTTACTTAGCTAGGTATCTCAACACCACCATAGGCAGCGTAGCTAGGTGTATCTCAAACTATAACGATAGCGTAGGGAGAGATAACGATGAGCTGGCTGCGCGCGCAGAGCTCTGTTCACTCAGAACCAACTTTTAATATAAGGACCTGCCCCGACCGAGAACCCAGGCAAATCTTGTTCCGCCATACTGCTTTCACGAGATGGCTCTGTTCAACGGGGATCCGAAAGAGCTTTCGCCCATCGTCCACGACCCAGTCCTCTTGCACCGTGATGTGGGCTTGGCGTGTTTTCTCAGCAGAGGCCTCCTGACGAAGATGCTCCGGAAGGGGGATGTTCTGCTGATCTTTGTGAATAGAAAGCCCGTCTGGCGTGAAACCCAGTGCTGCCCCCTTGGTTCGAAACCACCGTCTCTCTGCGTCGTTGTTAGGCGAGAGTGTGCCGCGGGATTCTCCCGTAGACGTATCGTAAAAGTTGATCCAACTAGCCCCTGTGGTGACGAGTAGCTTTCCATCCGGGGAGAACGCTACGGCGTTGCTCTCGGAATCGGGAACAAATTCAGCACGGCAGCTTCCTGACTTTGTCTCCCAAAGTCGTATGACTTTGCCCCTCGAAACAGACGCAATCAGTGTCCCGTCTGGGGAAAACAGCGCGTGGTCTATCCAGCTGTGGTGACCCCGGAGAACGTGGGAATAGGTTCCAGTTGCCGTGTCCCACAGCCGTACCGTGTGATCCTTGAATACCAGAGCTAGTATTTTTCCGTCAGGGGAGTAGCAAGCCTCGCGGATAGCATCGTCGTCGCCACCAAGTATGTGGCTGCATTCGAGTGTCCCTAGATCCCAAAGCCAAACAGTCGTATAGGAGCATATTGTTGCAAGTTGTTTCCCGTCCGGGGCAAAGACGGCGGGAGTCAGGGAATCAGAAAAATCCCCTAGAGTCGCATGGCATGCGCCTGTTTCCGTATTCCAAAGTCTCGATGTGCCATCTATAGACCATGATGCTACAAGCATCCCATCTGGCGAGAAGCAAACGCCAGAGACGGGTCGAGAATGTCGCTCAAGCTTGTGTTGCCTTTTCGCTTGTTTCACTTCCCACAGTCTCGCTGTTGAATCAAAAGAGCCTGAAGCGAGCGTCTTCCCATCCGGCGAGATGGCCACTTCCGACACCAAGTTGGTATGGCCCTCGAGTTCGGCGCGGTGGCTTGCCTCGAGAGGCACCGTCGGAAACTGGGGGTCGTCCCATGCCAAATCCCACAACTGGATGTCGTTGCCCGAAGCAAGGGCAATAACATGATGCTTCGACCAGACCATGCTTGAACCGCCCCCGTGCCGGCCAAGTTGTATCGTGAAAATGCAGTATCCTTCCGTATTCCACAATCTTATAGTCCCATCTATGGAATAGGACGCAAGGAGCCCCTTGATGGTGGGTGAAAAGGTGATGCTTCTGACCGCCTTAGAATGGCCCTCGAGCTTTCGTATAAATGGTTGTGCCCCCAGGCGAGGCGGCACTGCCCACAGCCGTATAGCAGTACTGTTCCGTGATGCCGTTGCGAGTATTGCGTCTTGGGGCGAGAAGGCCACAGATGTGACCACTTCATGGTGGCCTAATGCAGCGCAGCACGCCCAAGTGGTCGTCTCCCACAGACGCACCGTTTTGTCCCGAGACGCTGTTGCGAGAAGTGTCTGGTCTGGTGAAAAGGCGATGGCTTCGACCACGGAAGAATGGCCGCTCAGCGACGTTCGATATGTTTTCGTCGCCACATCCCAGAGACGTACCGTCCAGTCCGACACTGCCAATGCAAGCAATTGACCGTCGGGCGAGAATGTCACGGCCATCGCATCGAGAGGAGACAGATGACTGACCGTCAGACAGACTCCGGTAGCTGTTTCCCACAACCGTACGGTGCCATCAGAAGCTGCCGATGCGAGTGTTTGTCCGTCCGGCGCGAACGCCACACTGTAGATATTCTCCCTCGGGGAGTGGCCCTCGAGCGCTACGAGACAAGGATCCCATTGTGCTGCTCGTCGTGACAGCATTGTCACGCCTGTGTTCTCTTGCCTGGCGAAGTTCAGTCGCACGAGACACTCTTCTGGCGCAAACAGCAGTGCTGAGGAGTACAATTGTAGAGGTGTGTCGACAACAACGAATCGAAACCGCAGCACAAATCGTCTAGCGTCGCGTAGAAACTGGGACAGAGGGCCCTCGGGTGACTACAGGACCGGATCCGTCAGTCTAGGCAACAACAGTCTTCTGATGAAACTTACGACAGTGTGGGACTGGAGTTTGGTGATTAACCACACGCAGTCGGCATATTCTTGCATGAGTATCATAGCCTCCAGCCAGTGAAGGAGGTGCTTCTTCAGAAACCGGTGCACGTCTCCGTCATCTGCGGCCTGCTGTCGGCCCTGATCAAGGTGATCAACCCAGTACCTACAAGCGTACTGCAGTTGCGGCGGAACGTGCGCCGCGAGCGCCTCGCCGTTGACCTCGTCGGTGCGAGCAGCTGGTTCCTTGAGGCCACAGATGTCTCGACGAAGGCTGTTTTCCATGACGCGGAGGCAGTCAGACGCCAGCTGCTGATGAATCTTACCCTCTTCAATCCAAAAGGGGCTCTGTCCTTTCTTCCCAGGGTCCACGAGGAACTCGCGAAAGGATAAGTGCAGCACCTGAACGGGCATGTCTCCATCATCGGGCACTTGCAGAACCGAGTTCAGCGCGTCAAGCTGGAGTCGGACGTAGCTCACTCGCCGCCCAAGGAGGCGTGACAGCGAATGTATCGAGAGGGGACGCATGAGCAAGACTATGGTTCCTACCACAGCCCGAAAGTCGTCCAGCCACTCCTCTCTGTCTTCGTTGTCTTGTTCTTGAAGCAAGTCTTCCAACACCGTGAAGTACAGCTGATCAACCTGATCCAGGGTGGATTTGCCACTGAGGATAATTCTGTTGAGCTTGACGTTCGGATTGGCTCCCTTTGTTCCGATATAACGACACATTGTTGCGGCAAAGATGAAAAGCGGCGTGGCGAGCTGGACGAGAACAGAAGTCTGCCCTGCTGTTGGCCAAGGTGACTCCAATCCCCGTTGCTTTCGTATCACTCTCAGTTCGTGGTTAATGAAGAGCCTGATGTCTCGGTCGATGATGGGGCGAGGAATCTGATGAAGCAGGAAATCCTGGTGCGTGCCGTCCGGCATCTCCTTGAACCCGAGCCGGATGTGAAAGTCCGGCCTGCTGGTGACGAAGATCCGCAGTGGTTTGGAACCCAACCGGCCTGTTTGGGCCAGAGACTTGAGGATTACACCAGCGCTTTGCTCCTCCTGACACTCATCGAGAGCGTCGATGACAATGACGCGAGCTGATGACCGCCATTGATCCTGCCGCATGGAAAGCAGTGGTTGCAGGATCAGCTTCTCAAACTGCTCCGCCAGTGTTCTCTATGAGATATCCGGATCTGCACGCAGTGCCTTCCGGACGGCGGGCTCCAGGGAGGGCTCGGCCCTGAGCAACTCCGCAGCAATGGTCGTGACGAATCTTGCGGCCTTGCCACGGTGACTGTCGCCTTTCTTGAAGAAGAAGCTCGCGCCCAGTTCGCCGCGGCTGGCAAAGGACTGCGCAAGAGTTCGGGCGATCGTTGACTTGCCAGTCCCAGCCATCCCGCTCAGCCAGAAAATCGGCCTGTCGCTGGTGCTGGCGGCCCAGCCCTCGATTGTCTGCAACAGCTCTGCACGGGTCTCTGGCAGACAGCGGGCATTGTGTTCTTCCGCATGAGAGCTGAAAGAAGCCCCGGACGCGATAGGCAGCTTTGCCAGATCGAGATCTTGACGCACAGCCTTGGTGGCGGCATTGGCATCATCGAGGGTGACCTTCAACGACTGCACCGATTGTTCAACTGTTCTAGAGTTAGAGCCGAGAAAAAGATGATTCGCATGAGTTAGACTGACGCGAGCCGAGAATCTCTCTCACAGGCTTCTCCCTCTCCACCTGCCTTGGTGAGATTTGCAGCAAGAGGTCTTTAGCATATGCTGCCGCCGTCATCGCCGCATAGCCCTGCCAGGCTTTCTGCTTGTGGGAGTCGCAGTAGTCGCTAATGCCACGAATGACCAGGCAAGGAAACAGGTTCATGAGCCCGGCGGCCTCCATCTCGAAGCACAGGACGCCTTCTTCCGCAACAAGCCTGTCTCGTAGCTGGGCATTCTTCATGACAGTATTTGCGCTCGCAATCAGGCCGTAGTGGACTGCGGGATCGTCCTCGTCCTCGGCCCGAGGAGCCCGAGCTACCATATTGTCGGGGTCGCTGGTGCATTCAGCTGTGCCACAATCACCAGAACCACTAGGATGAAGGACGTGAGAGCGAAAGAGGCGGTCCGTCTCCGAAGCTGGCTTCGCATAGCCCCTGCGCAGTCGCGGGAATTTGGCCAAGGCGGACTGTACCGAAGCCTCGAGGTCGTGCCCTTCGAGCTCATACTGGCTCGCGAGAGCTCTCATGGCAATCAGCAGCGCTTGTGGCGGCTGGTTTAGTGACCCGGTCCTCTGGAACTGGTCGTCGGCTTGCAGGGCTTTTCCAACGTCGTACTGAATGACGCCCCCGTGGCCGTCGCCACGCGCGCTCACGACGACGTCGCCAAGTCGAATGTCATGCTTGCTGCTCGGGGCGCCGCCGCCGATGCCAACCATCAGGCCGAAGCGGATGTTGGGAAACGTGCGGGCCATGTCTTTGGCGACGGTGGCCGCGTTGACGAGACCATATTGCGGCAGCACGGCGAGGACGACGTTATGCTTTCCGATCCGACCAAGCTCGTAGCTGTTATCATCGTTGTCCGGCGCGGGGTCGAGATCGTGCTTATCGTGCTTCTCGTCCAGGAAGGCCCGGGCTGCAGTGAGCTCCGTGGTCAAGGCGCAGATCCAGCCGACGGTGTAGTCGGAGGGATCCGGCATCGCGAGGTGACTGTCTGGATGCCCAGTATGGCGCGGTGGTCGGGCGAGAATGAGTTGCGCTCGGCTCGAGCGGGGAAGTCCGTCACTTGCGATGGAAATTTGCCGTAGTGACGAAGACAGGGGACACAAAACTGGCCTGGCCATTCACAGTTGGGTTCTCTGTTCCTGTGGGTGGATTGGTGGTCAGATTCATACATCGGACGATGCAGGTCAGCCGTCCTAGGAATGCTGCATTGCCAAGAGTGACGCTGCGTTGCCTCCATGATGGGAATAGATACAATCTTTGGAGATATAATACTGGCTCTAACATATTGATTTGTCGATTCTCAGGCTCAACTATACCAGGAGCACCCTTCATGTGTGCGGTGCGCCGGATTGATATGCAGGGGCCGTTGTTGGTAGTATGCGGACGGGCCAGACCCGGAAGAGCGGTGCTAACTAAACGTATGACCCTTGGCCTCTGTTGAGACAATGAAGCTTGGCGCTCGGATCAGGACAGGCATATTGTGCTTCCCATCGAACACAGACCAGTCGGCTGCCGAATGACATTTCGCGGCTTCCTCGATGCATCCTGCGACGATGAGTTTGCTGTCGTTGAGCCCGCGACAAGAAGAGGAGGAATGGCGTCATTTCTGCTTTACCTGAGTCGGATAAGTAAGCGAGCGAGGTTCTGACTAGTGCCTGGATCAGGGGTCAAGTCGACCCCGAAATGTGACTCAGTCCCGATGTTGACCATGATCTAAAGACTCACAGATTGGGGATATATCACACCCCGGCTCCTAACCATATTCTTTCACGTTGAAATCGAGCAAATTCGAGCCCATCGTCGCCATCATGGCCTCAGCATACTCCTCAGAACAAGTGAGGCTTTTCCTGGAATACGTTGAATTGCCGCCGCACAGGCACGACTCGCCCCCCGATCTTGAGCTGCTCAAGTTACTCCATGTCCATACCATCGCAAAACTGCCCTACGAGAATCTCTCACTGCATTACAACCCGTTGCATACCATCGACCTGGACCCTCAATGGCTCTTCCAGAAGACCGTCATCAACAACAGGGGCAGAGGCGGCTTCTGCATGGAAGTCGCCATTCTGTACAACCACATCCTCCGCGCACTGGGCTTTGACGCCTACACCGCCGGAGTGCGCACGCGGCCGAGAACTGAAGGCGTCCCGCGTGGGGATTTCCCAGGCTGGTAAGTACTTCGCCGCCCCCAATTCGAGGCGTTCTGTAGGTAACGTAGCATGATCCAGGGGCCATATCGTCAATATCGTGACGTTCCCGGACGGCTCCAAGTACCACTCGGACGTTGCATTCGGCGGCGACGGCGCGACGATGCCCATGCCCCTCAAGGACGGCCTCGTCCACCGGAACCTTGGCGCGCAGCAGATCCGCCTCGTGCGCGACTGGTTGCCCTCGCAGGCCCACAGGTCCGAGGCGTCCAAGCTGTGGCTCTACGAATACCGAAATGGCGAGGACAAGGAGTGGAACTCGTTTTATGCGTTTGCCGAGATCGAGTTCCTGCAGACGGACTGGGGCGTTGTGAACTACTGGATGTGTAACCATCCCGACAGCAACCAGGTGCGCAATCTGCTCGTTGTCAAGTTCCTGCGGCGAGCCAAGGATGGCGGCGCGGAGGGCGAGCAGGAGATCTACGGGAAACGAATGCTGGTGAATAGTGTGGTGAAGGAGAATCTCGGCGGAAAGACGAAGACCGTCCAGACTTGTGCCACGGAGGCCGAGCGTGTCGATGTTCTCGAGACATTTCTCAACATTACGCTGCTTGAGAGTGAAAAGCTGGCGATCCACGAGACACCAGTGAAACTGGGTTAGAGTCGGTGGCCATGACATTTGCCAAGGAAAGATGAGTAAATTATTCTGGAGCGTCTATAGACTCCCTATCATTGATAGAGCCCATCATGAATCATTACGCATGCCCGTTCTGCCCGTTCTGCCCGTTTACTTTCTTGGCACCGTTTGTCCTCGCCTCAGAGATGTTCTTCCACCACGCATCCCAGCTGACGACCTTGCCCTCTTTTCTTGCCTCCTCTGCTGCAAACACCACCGCGTGGCTTCTCACAGCTTCTTCTAACGAGCAGCCCATGAACTCATTCTGGGCCCTGACCACATCCCACCCCTCATTCTTGACCATGTCCACGGCTGAGATGAACTGCCGCGCAAGCCCCAAGTCACCGCCACCGTGGTGTGATTCTTCCAACTTGGGTTGGTACGTCTTCTTCTCGCCCGTGTTGAAATCCTCAACAGTGATGGTCTTGGAGTCCGCGTGTATCTCCCCCTCCGTGCCGTAGATGTACGAGTACCGCTCACAGATCTTCTTCGTCGAAGCCGCCATGTGCAACGTCGCCTGCTTGCCGAGCTTCATGCCCCCGGGAGCCGACGCGCTGGGCTCGTCGTCCCACGTAAACGTGACGAACTGGTCATCGCACACGTCGTTGTCGGACTCGAACACGCAGCGCCCGAACCATGGCCTGGCAGCCACCTGCTCGTCCGGCGTCGACTCATCGTAGTCCTCGGCCAGCTTCGCCGCCATCATGTCCTGCGCGGCGGCCATGTTCGGCGCATCCTCGATCTCGGGAACCACAATCTTCACGGGCCACCCCCTGTTCGTGGTCCCGAGCCCCGCGAGCTTCGGCCCGAGATACACGTTCTTGGCGCTGTACTTGCACCCCTCGTCGCCGAGGGGGCACTTCATGCAGTTCGTGGCATTGCCGGCCGCCGCCGGCTTGCGCGCCTTGCGGTACCCGTGCAGCGCGCCGGTCGAGGAGATCTTGGACGGCAGGTGGAACTCGCCGGTGCCCGCCTTGAACGGCGCCGAGAGCATCCAGAGCAGCAGGTCGACGTCGTGGCAGCTCTTCGTCAGCAGGCTGGGGGCCGTGGCCGACTCCCGGCGCCAGTTGCCGCGGACATACGAGTGGGCAAAGTGCCACCACCCCACGGGCTCGGTGTGCTCGATGGAGACGACGTCGCCGATGACGCGGTCCGAGAGCAGCAGCTTGCGCAGGAGGATGTTGTGCGGGCTGTACCGCAGGACGTGGCCAATGGAGAAGAGCGTCCCCGAAGAGTCCATGGCGTCGTACATCTCCAGGCAGTCCTGGAGGGTGGTGGCGAGCGGCTTCTCGCACATGACATGCAGCCCCAGGGGCGCGAGTCCGACCACGACGTCCCTGTGCATCTCGTCGAGGACGCAGATGAAGGCGGCGTCAACCCCGGGCGGGACGTCGGCGTCGCCTGCCGCGGCGCGCTCGCGGCGACGGGTCTCGTAGGCGAGGAAGTCTCTCCAGTCGGCGAAGGACTGGTCCTCGGCTGGGTCTGCCGTGCCCCAGATGAAGGAGCGGCCAAACTCGTCACGCTTGAATGGCACTGGCTCGGCGACGGCGGCGACGATGCCGTCGGTGTAGGTCTTGATGGCACGGGCGTAGGCGTGGCCGCGGGAGCCGCCGCCTATGACAATGACGCGTGGTGGTGAGGACATGATGAGTGAGCTATGAATCAAGCAAGTTGAAAGACAATGCCAGGCCAGGGACTCGGAAGACGGCGAGGCTCCGAGGACTTAAGTAGCGGGTGATGGAAAGGCGGCTGCCTGCAGCACATGCGATTGTGTCTAACGGCTTTGAGATCAGCGGTAGATGGAGCTGAAGATCCCATGAATAAAGGGATCAGGCAGACAAAGAATGCAAGTAATCATCGGGATGTTTCGTCCGCCAAAGACGCCTCGTTTGATGAATGTGACGTTACGGTCAACACTTTGGGCAGTGAACAGCTCAGCTAGGCCCAGGGGCTGAGAGCCCAGGCCCTGGAATGTGGCTATCCAATAAGAAGGCCATGATTACTTAGCGGGGTTTTGCAGGGAGCTCACCTCGGTGAGACTCGGGGTGGCTCGGTGAGTCCAGGTGCCAATTACTCAAACTTCGTCATTCATCGTCGTCACTCTACACTCACCCTCGCCTCCTCGTCTCAAAACACCGCGGCCTTCAAATTGTACTTCCGGGTCATAAACCCCAAGTACCAAAAGACCAATACATACCAGCTCAAACCGAACATGGAATTCTTCAAGAGCAGCAGGTCGGTCCCCGCGACGGGAACCTCTGATGATGCACCGCTCGTCTGGATCGACTGCGAGGTGAGTACTCGGACATCCATTTTCACTCGACACCATTTCCGACGCATTCATCAGATGACGGGACTGGACCCCGACAAGGAGGAGATTCTCGAGATCCACTGCCTCATCACAACCGGCACCCTAGAGCCCCTCGACACCGAGGGCTGGGGCACCGTCGTCCACTTCCCGGCCTCACGACTCGACCAGATGGGCGAGTGGTGCACCGAGACACACGCCCGCACCGGCCTCACCCAGGCCGTCCTCGACTCCTCCACGACCCCCGAAGAGGCCGCCGCCGGCCTCCTCGACTACGTCAAGCGCCACGTCCCCAAGTCCCGCGTCGCCCTCCTCGCGGGCAACAGCGTGCACGCCGACCGCGCATTCCTCGCGAAAGGGCCCTACGCCAAGGTCCTCGAGCACCTGCACTATCGCATCCTCGACGTGAGCTCCATCAAGGAGGCGGCCAGGCGGTGGTGCCCTCCGGGCGTCCTGGCCGGCGCGCCGGCCAAGTCGGGCACGCATCGCGGGCGGGAGGACATTCTCGAGAGCATCCAGGAGGCCAAGTACTACCGCGACGTGATCTTTGGGGAGACGTGGCGGAAGAGTGCAGAGACGCCTGCGAGCGAGACGGACGCGGATGAGGCGTGGGCTGATAACCTGATGTGAGGGCTGGAGAAAATTGCACAAGACTGGTCTGTCATGTTGTCACGCTGAAGGTGAACATGGTATCTGCCGACTGGATTATCGCATCGCCTGAGATATCCCGACGAATTTGGACGCCGAAAACGCGCATCGGAGTCACAGCTGGATCAGGGGCGATCGTGCAGCGCGATTTTTGCCTATCTTGACAGAGTCTGGACCGACGCGGCAAGCGGTTGGGAGATACGAAGTAAGGCATCAGGCACCTGGACGATAGACATGGTGGATGTCGCGACCGGAGCTGGACGTGTGAAGTCCCTCTGGTTTGGGGAAATTGTACATCAGAGCAGGTGGTGAGTGTTCGGGGTGATAAAAGTCCTTGATCATCGGTGCGATACGACAAGATCCGGCGTGGCAATGGGCTGAACACCCTCTGAAGAGGAAAAAAAATGCATCTGCACACATCTGGCGACATGGAGGCGCTGGATGATATCACGGGCGGTGACGGTGAAGCAGATTGGACGAAATCCAGGGGGTGAGCTCTAAAACGAGAGCTGTGGCAATCTGCACGCCCCACCTACAGCGGGGAGCTTCGGGACCAGGATGCTTAATTGAAGCTGGCTGGAAGCACACAGCTCAACAAGGTGAGGGGCAAATCTCAGGAGGGGCAAGAGGACGGGAAAGCGCGCCCCTCATCGTTGCCCAGTAGCACTATCTCACACTCCACCGAAACTCTCCTCGTCCAGCTCCCAACATCCAATTCTCCCTCTTCTGCATCCTCCTCCCCTCGAATCCTGTACAAGCCCTCGCCAGAAACCCGTCTCCCCATCTTGCCCGTCCATCACTGATATCATTACCACCATGAGCGTCAGCACGGTCGAGTTTACTCCCTTCCAGGACCAGAAGCCCGGAACGTACGTTCACGATCGCCCACCGATGAATGACGATTACCCCGCCATTCCAATCCATCCCAACTCTCCTTTCCCAGAGCTCCCCCGCCTCCATTCGTGCCCAAGCTCCTCCGTCGTGATGGCGTCACTTCCCAGCAAAATAATGCAGACGTCCAAAGCTGACTCGATCACCTCTACCACAGCTCCGGGCTTCGCAAGAAGGTCACCGTCTTCCAGAAGCCTCACTACAGCGAGGCCTTCGTCACCAGCATCCTGCTCTCCATTCCCGAAGGCGTCGAAGGTGCGTTCCAATCCGACCAATTCATCGCCTCTGCAGTCAATTCAAAGCTAACTTCTACTCTCCAGGCTCCTCCCTCGTCATCGGTGGCGACGGCCGCTACTGGAACCCCGAGGTCGTCCAGACCATTGCCAAGATCAGCGCTGCCTACGGCGTCAAGAAGCTCATCATCGGCCAGAACGGCATCCTGTCCACCCCCGCCGCCAGCCATGTCATCCGGAAGCGCAAGGCCACCGGCGGTATCCTCCTGACGGCCAGCCACAACCCCGGCGGCCCCAAGGCCGACTTTGGCATCAAGTACAACCTGGCCAACGGTGGTCCCGCCCCCGAGTCCGTCACCAACAAGATCTACGAGACCTCCAAGACCCTGTCCTCCTACAAGATCACCGATATCCCTGATGTCGACCTCAGCACCATCGGCACCCAGACTTTCGGCTCCCTCGAGGTCGAGGTCATCGACAGCGTTGCCGACTACACCGAGATGCTCAAGGACATCTTCGACTTCGACCTGATCCGCAAGTTCTTCGCCACCCACCCCGACTTCAAGGTCCTGTTCGATGGCCTCTCCGGTGTCACCGGCCCCTACGGCATTGACATCTTCGAGAAGGAGCTCGGCCTCAAGGGCGCCACCCAGAACTGCGAGCCCAGCCCCGACTTCAACGGCGGCCACCCCGACCCCAACCTGACCTACGCCCACTCCCTCGTCGAGGTCGTCGACAAGAACAACATCCCCTTCGGTGCCGCCTCCGACGGCGACGGCGACCGCAACATGATCTACGGCGCCAACGCCTTCGTCTCCCCCGGCGACTCCCTCGCCATCATCGCCCACCACGCCCAGCTCATCCCCTACTTCAAGCGCAACGGCGTCTTCGGCCACGCCCGCTCCATGCCCACCTCCGGCGCCGTCGACCTCGTCGCCAAGAAGCAGGGCCTCCAGTGCTACGAGGTGCCCACCGGCTGGAAGTTCTTCTGCGCCCTCTTCGACGCCGACAAGCTCTCCATCTGCGGCGAGGAGTCCTTCGGCACCGGCAGCAACCACATCCGCGAGAAGGACGGCCTCTGGGCCATCGTCGCCTGGCTCAACATCATCGCCGGCATCGGCGTCCAGAACCCCGACGTGACCCCCTCCATCAAGAAGATCCAGCACGACTTCTGGACCGAGTACGGCCGCACCTTCTTCACTCGCTACGACTACGAGGACGTCGACTCGGACGGCGCCGCAAAGGTCGTCGGCACCCTCAAGGACCTCATCAGCGACCCCAGCTTCATCGGCTCCAAGCTCGCCGGCGGCCGCACCGTCACCGAGGCAGGCAACTTCTCCTACACCGACCTCGACGGCTCCGTCTCCTCCAACCAGGGCCTGTACGCCCGCTTCGACTCGGGCAGCCGCATCGTCGTCCGTCTGTCCGGCACCGGCTCCTCCGGCGCCACCATCCGCCTGTACATCGAGCAGTACAGCAACGACCCCAGCACCTACGAGCTGGACGCCCAGGACTTCCTCAAGTCGGAGATCCAGTTCGCCACCGAGCTGCTCAAGTTCAAGGAGTACGTCGGCCGCGACGAGCCGGATGTCAAGACCTAAGCGATTGTGCTGTCTGCACAGGAGGGACAAGAAAGAGGGGAGGAAGAGATTGCAAAATTTCCCATGGCCTGAGCGAGGCCGTTTAAATAACAATAATGATAGGTCGAAAGCCTGCAAGTTTCACTG
The DNA here is from genome assembly GCA_001599815.1 of Furcasterigmium furcatum. Lineage (NCBI taxonomy): Eukaryota > Fungi > Ascomycota > Sordariomycetes > Glomerellales > Plectosphaerellaceae > Furcasterigmium > Furcasterigmium furcatum. Next base: position 698,050 of record BCIA01000004.1, read on the forward strand.
GATCCTGACCTGTGGGATGCGACCCAACGAAGAGAGATGCCCGGGCCAGTCGGGAGATGTAGAGTGCTTTGGAGCACGGAGTATTCCATGAACGCCTGATCTGACAAGCTCAATGGTACATCTTTCCTACAAAATCAAGACTCGTATCTGGTTCTCCTCGCAAAATGCGATGCAGCAACCCATGCAGGCCCTCTTTCGGACGAGACATCTTTGCGCATGATGTTTCGGTTCAAGATCTGACCTAAACCCTACGGCAAGCAGACGCAGGTCATTTGCCCCTGCGACTGGTATAATGCTGTGGGAAGTGGCCCATTTTATTTCTTCGTCTACTGGCAATCTGTATTGCCAGTACTTGGACGGAAAGGCGGCAGAAGCCGCGAGAGGGTATTCGGGTGGGTGAGCACAGGACTCTGCCAGGAAACATCTTGGGGCGCTGTCGATCAAGCACAATGGCGACAGCAGTAATGGCAGAGGGACTGGGATTGGGCGGCTGGTGATTGCGAGAGAGGCAGACAAGAGATCCACGTCTCCCGCACTGACGACCCACGTGAGCTGTATACCGTCGTAAGGGTTCTCGGGAGTCAGAATTTCGTTTGGGTTGGGTTGGACAACGGGCCAGGCAGCCTTGCTGCTGCCCTGGTCAGTGAAACTTGAAGCAAGGACAGCCTTGTATGCCTGGCCGTCATGGCGGATGGACCCTGGTAGGACAGCCAGATCGTAGTGGCTACCTGCTTCAACTCTGAGACTGTCAAGGACGCGGGGGTACATGACCTGACCTTTGCCCGAGGTCATGAGCAGGCCCTGTGGCTGAACCCTGTCGTGACCGAGCAAGTCACTGGCCCATATGGAAAGGGCTTGGAAATGGAGATGGAACGAAGCCCCCCCCCCACAGCATTCTCCTGCAACGATCCCAGTCCAGAAATGCTCGTAAGATCAGGGGCCGAGGCGATGCGAGTACCAAGGGAGGCGGGAGATCCGTGTCAAGTAAACAGACAAGAAGGAGATCCAAGGTTCGCGAAGCCAAGAATTGAAGAAAGTCATCTGGATACGTCTTGAGGAGTTTAGCCGTGTCTGTGGATTCTCCCCACTCAGGGGGGTCATCGTCGAAGAGCATTCTATATGCTCTGGAAAAATCGTGCTGCGTGAGGGTTGGGACCAAGCAGGAGACGTTCATCTGAGTAGATGGCTGAGGGGGCTCCGACGAGTCGTACAGGCATCGAGAGAGCAGGGTGGCAGTGTGAGCGAGAGACTTCCGGAAGTCGAGGGCCCCCGCGGTTTTAATGCTAAGGAATTGCTGCACAATACTCGCGCCGTACGTTTTGAGGTCGACCATGCCCCAGCAATGCAAATACCCAGGTTTCAGCGGAGGAAATGGAACATCGGTGACCAGGGAATCTAGTCCTGTTCCTAGGTGGTGATGGAACGTGATTTGCAACCTCGGCACATGGTTGGTATGGATTGCCGGGATTGGGACGATGATGTGGATGGTTGATTTGGGTTCGTGCCAGATCTCGCGGCCATCCTCGACCATGATCGATGGAGCGTGCCCAAGACACCATCTTGTGAAAGCTACAATCCACGGCACAGCCCCCGATGTCTTGATTGTGGCGCCAATAATTGAGGACTCGCCGATTCTGGCGATTTGCCGGTATACATCAATGAGTTGCTCGAGCATTACCGAGGTCGGGTGCCTGTGGAGCAATGAATCTCTAGCGAGACGCTTTTCAGTGCCTGGGTAGGACATGGATTAGAACCCAAGTGCATCACTGAGGCTCATCTAATAGACTCACTCATCTTGACGTCGTCGTACTTCGTTGCTTCCAGAGCCAGGCTCGAGATCAAGCTTGGTCCAAGCATCAGCTGCCACCCAGCAACAGATGATGCAAAGCCTCCTCGATGGCACCTCTTTTCGACGCTTGTAAGAAGATCCTGGATATGTCTGAGCGGTGGAATGAGCGTCAAGTCCGTCGCTGTTTTCCTGATCATCAAGTCGATGGCCTTGGTGGCATCAAAAGTCTCCATCGTCGTGCTGAGCGCGGCGGCCACCGGCGGCCGTAGTGCCCAGATAGCTAGCGGAGTCGTCGCTGAAGAATCCGACATATGCCTTGAGGAACTGGACGTACGCCGCAGGAGGGGAGGGAACGATGATCTTCTCGACCTTGTTGATGGTGTCGTCGCACATGGCGAGCGTGCTGCCGAATCTCTCACAGGCCAAGAGGGCCAGTGGCTGGACGTTGTCGCTTGTCGCAGCTGTCAACAGCCCTCTGGCGATTGTCAGAGTGCTGGACGACGTGGAGTCCAGGCTCCATTGAGCCTGAACCGCGGACATTTCAGATGCGGCTGGGAATGCTGTTGTGCCCGTGGAAGCTCTGGTGCACGGATGAAGATGAATGATGATGATGGATGATGCCTGGTTATCCCCGCACCTCGCCGACGCAGCTCTCGCAGCCTGACCTTTCTCTGCGCGGCATCTTTGCGCAACAATCTCATGGGAACGGACCAATTCAAGGTCACTGAGGCGTCTTCGGTGAGGCGAGCATCTGCAAGCCCGGCCTATCAGATATGCAGACAACCCCTTGCCATTCATGGTACTATGCCAAGCCCGTACTGTAATCTGCTGATCAGGCTGTGGTCGAATTCCTCAAGACTGGTCATCCCCTGACAACTTGCTCTCCATCTCCAACTTCTCCCGCTCCTTCTTCTCGATCGTTGTCTGTTTCTCCCACATGGCGTGATACCTTCCCTTGAGCGCGACTAATTCGCCGTGGGTGCCTCGCTCGACGATTCTGCCCTGGTGAAGAACCAGGATCTGGTCGGAAGTGGTGATTGTGGAGAGGCGATGTCTAAAAACCAACCGTTAGCGGGCCATGCAAAGAGCAAGCGTGGACACTTGATGGAGGGCTCATCTACTTACGCGATGGTGATGGTGGTTCGCCCGGCCGTGACGCGCTCGAGGGCATCCTGGATCTGTCTCTCAGTGTGAGAGTCGAGGGACGCCGTAGCCTCGTCCAAGAGCAGGATGCGCGCATCTTTGAGAATTGCTCGTGCAATGGCGATCTACAGGATTGTCAGTTCACAAGCTTGCAGGCGACGTGACACGGCAACGTACCCGCTGGCGTTCGCCTCCCGATAGCTTCAACCCACGCTCCCCAACCTTGGTCGAATACCCGTCCGGGAAGGCGAGAATGCGATCGTGGATATTGGCAGCCCTGCATGCCTCAAAAACATCGTCCTCGGTGGCGCCCGGTTTAGCGTAGAGCAGGTTGTACATGATGGTCGCGTTGAACAGCACCGTGTCCTGTGGCACGACACCAATGTTCCTGCGGAGGCTATCGAGTTTCAAGTCCCTGATATCGTGGCCGTCGACGGTGATGGACCCGCCGGTGACATCGTAGAATCGGAAGAGGAGCCTCAAGCAGGTGGACTTGCCGCTTCCAGACTCTCCAACGATCGCTGTCTTGGTGCCGGGCGGGACGGTGAAGTTGATTCCTTCGAGGACGGGCTCGCCCTTCTTGCTCTGATATGAGAACTTGACGTCGTTCATGGCAATCTCCCCCTTGGGCGAGGGGAGTGTGATCGCATCCGGCTTCTCCACAACGCCAGCGTTCTCTTTGAACTGGGGTTTGTCAGTAATCGGGATCCTTTCCACAGCCCAGCCCGGCGCTTTCGGAAGGAACTTACCAGGTCGAGCAGTCGCTCGGCTTCGATGAGATTGTTCTGCAGCATGTTGTAGTACGTCCCGAAGAAGTTGAGAGGGCCCTGAAGCTGGACGAAGTAATTGATCAGGCTGACGAACTGGCCAACCGTCTGCTCGCCAATGGAAATCTTGTACGCCGAGACAGCGACGAGGAGGGCAGTCCCAAGCGTGAAGATGGAGCTCTGGGTGAGATTCAGGCCGTTGAGCGACCACTGCACCAGGCGCTCCGCATTTTGGAAGGTCACAACGTGTTCCTTGAATCTCTCGGTCTCGCGAGTGACTGCACAGTTGTGCTGCACAGTCTCGTATGCGAGGATCGCGTCCGTCTTGACAGCCTCCATCTCGCGCGTCTTGGTCGTCATGTCCCTCCGCTGTCTGCCGCGGTATTTCGCCACGTAGATAGTCAGGAAGATGTAGGACCACATGATGAAGAAGACGATGATCGTGTAGAATGCGTCGTACTTGACGAAGAAGATGACGCCCGCCACGAAGATGTCGAACACCATGGGGAACACTTGAAAGCAAAAGCTTTCCAGGAACGTGTTCATCGCCGCACCTCGGCTGAGCGCGCTTGTCACCTCGCCGATCTTCTTGTTGAGGTGGAACTCCAGGGAAAGTCCGAGTACGTGCTCGAAGGCGGCCGTGGAGAGTCGACGGAAGAGGGACTGAGAGACCGGGATCCAGAGCAGGGCCCTGGCGGCGCCGAGGGCTCCTTGGTTGCCCTGGAGAGCGCGGTAAACGACGTAGAGAATGATCTCTTTGTACGGCACACGATCCTTTCCGAGAGAATCGACAAGCTCTCCAAGCTGGAGAGGGGCCAACACGTTGACGGTCCGCTGGCCGATGAGGAGGAACAGGCAAATGATGACAACAGCCTGGTACAGGGGGGAGTCTTTCGGCCTGTCGAAGATTAGCTCTGAGCTAGATCATTTGGTCTCCGCCCGCTTACCATAGGTAGGGAAATAGGACCTTGAACCCAGCGAAATATTCGAGCCAGCCTGTGCCCGCAACCTGGGTTCTCCTAGCCGCGCCTGGAGACGTCGCCGGGACGCTTCCATAGCCGTTGGTGGTTCCATTCCCGTTCTCGAGAAGGGATTGTCGCTCCTCTGGGGCCGACTTGGTCTCAATTGGCCGCAATCGGTACTCTCTGACGATAAGGGCGCCGGTCATGGCCAGCAGGACCGCGATTCTCGAGAAGCCCAGAGCGTTCAGTAACTCAATAAAGCCCTCGGACAGTCGCAGGGAAGGCTTAACAGCAGAAAAGATAGCCGCAATGACACCTTCCACGAGCGCACCGATCACCCACGCGAAGCCGTGAGCGGCGCCCGGAGACCACGGGCCTTCCGGGTCCGGGAGAAGGCCAGCCTGGAAGTACAGAAGTACTCCAACGTAAGACGCCTAAGGCCATCGTCAGTGATGTCAATGAGTAAGGGTGAAAAGGGCCGGGCACGTACGAGATACGCGCTGAAGGGAAAGTCGACTTTGCCGGAGCCATCATGCCGACCAGCAACCGCCTCGCGAGCGGTGACAATGATGCTGGCGAGAAGCAGGAAAGATAGCACAAGCTGAAGAAACCATATCAGCCTCGCGTGGAACCGCCGGATGCTCTCGGCATCGTGCTTGTCCTTGTCGTCCGACGCGTTCCGACGCGCATCCCGGCCCCGATTGCGGTAGAACTGGAAGGACTGGACGCCCAGGAGCGCGACGAAAAGAAGGCAAGGATAGAGGTAGAAAGTGATCCTCAGCGCTAGCTCCCCCTTTGCCATGGTGTCGGCTTGTTGATTCTCATGTGTTCGGCGAGAATTGGCCGTTTGAAGGTTTGCGTGATCGATGTCCAAGCCGTTTGATTTTCGGCGACCTCGGTGTGACGGAACAAAGGGCGCTGACTAATCACCGTCGTGCAATATCCCGACAATTGCATCGCCCCTCCGCATGAAGGAACCCATCGTGGTATCGCATCATTTGCGCCTAACGGGCCCACAGTCACTAAAGGTTCGGAGCCCGCTGCATCGATAGACACAGGCATGAGCTCCAACCGGGCAACAACTCCCCTTCCCTTGACTCTCTCGGCGGCGACCACATTTTGTGGCTTATGACTGCGAGATATTGAGCGTCATGAGGACTGGGATACGAGGCAACCAATCAATACCTTTACCTGGTGACTGAGTGCGATCAAGGGGGCTGAGCCCAAGGATCTATCAATGCCGAACTAGATCTGTGGGGCCGTTTTGTCGATCGGTGCGGGGCCGCGCCGGAGACTTACGTCTCGAGCGAGAAATGTCCCCGGGAAATGCCCGCCACGTCCGTTATATAGTCAGGAGCTCAGGCACAATATCGCGTCAAGAAACGACTACATCTAAGAACCAACCAATATATCTCAAGTAAAATCGCAATGACACAACGGAAGATACTCATCGTCGGCGCAACCGGCCAACAGGGCAGGGCGACCATTGCCGCCATCCATGCCTCGTCACCCCACAATTCCCCGATTCGCATCCTCGCCCTGACGCGCTCCAGCTCGTCGCCCAAGTCCCAGTCTCTCCAATCCTCATTCCCAGATATCACTCTCGTGGAGGGCGACACCAAACAACCAGATCCCATATTCCAGGCCCACCCAGACATCTCCGCGATCGTCCTCGTGACGGTCCCCTCAGACGAGGAAGCCCAGGCACAGCCACTCATCGAGGCCGCCACGGCCCCGGGACGGCGCGTCGACCACATCGTCTTCAGCAGCGTGGACCGCGGCGGCGACGACGCCAGCTGGGACAGCCCGACCGCCATCCCCCACTTCGCGGCCAAGCACAACATCGAGCACCTGCTCCGCCGGGCGTGCGAGGCGGCAGACCGCGATGTGCGCTGGACGATCCTCCGGCCGACGGGGTTCATGGACAACTACAACCCCGGCTTCTTCGGCAAGCTCATGGCGACGCTCTGGGCGCAGGGCCTCCCCGCCGACCGCAAGATGCAGCTCATCAGCACCCGAGACATTGGCGTTTTCGCCGCGAAAGCGCTGACGGAGCCCGAGGCCTGGGCGGGGCGGGCCGTTGGTCTGGCGGGAGATGAACTCAGCTTCAAGGAAGTCGGGGAGGTATTTGAGAGGGTGGTCGGGCAGCGGCTCCCGACGACTTTTGCCTTGCTGGCCGGGCCCGTGCTGTGGTGGGTGGAGGAGGCTCGTGCCAGCTTCGAGTGGTTCGGTAGGGTAGGATACGGTGCTGATATTGAAGCCTTACGGTCACGGGAGCCGGGGCTGCAGACGTTTGAGAAATGGCTGCGAGAGAGCAGCGAATGGAGGGCAAGCCGTGAGGATGCCGATTCATGAGTGGCCCGAACGGCCTGTAGGATCAGACAGAGAGGTCGATTGTGAGCGACAACGAATTCTAGTTTTCGAATAGCGAAGAGCCAAGATAATTGTACAATTTATGAAGACTCAAGTGATTCTAGGGATCAGAGTATGTTTTGGGGATATCATCCCATACCGCCGACTGCATCGCCGTGATGTACTCAGTAAGACAGAGAAGAGGGAGACGACTCATGGAGACAGCTTCATTGACCAGTCCCACTACCACCACACCCTGGACATGTCGCGAGCAGAGTTAGAGCCGCAGTGGACTTCGCCGCCATAGTTGTGGTGGCTGTTCCAGTCGTCTACAAAAACGGTCTTCAGACCAACCTTGGCGTACTGCTCCGCGACGGCCGCGGCGATGACATCTTCGCCGTCGACGATGGGTCCCCAGGGGTTGGGCGCGATGTACGTTTCGTAGCCGGTCAGAACGAGCCCGTTGATTGCGCCCGGGAAGAGGGCGCCGACTTGGAGGGTCTGTTCCTGGCGCGCCTGCAAGGGAGGGACAGCGCCATCGAAATCACCCCCGGGACCGCCGAACTCGTTGTTCCTGAAGAGAGCGGGCAGGCGGAGGATTTCCTGGTCGGTAATGCCCGTGGCAGTCTTGAGCCTCTGGATATTGTCGTCGATGCGCTTCGCGCAGCCCTCCTGAACGGCCATCAGGGCCTGGTCGTTGATGAGCTGCTCGACGGTGATGGGGTCCACGGGGATGGACTGGCAGCCCCAGAAGCCGTCGTCGCCGCACTGCGTCTGCAGCGTGTCGTTCTTGCGGGAGTACGCAGGCGTCGAGCCCTTGCCCTTGGCCACCATATCCTGGAGGAGCGCCACGCCGGCTCTCGGATCGTCGACCATCATGACCCAGCCCCTCTCCGACTCGGCGGGGAGGAACTGGAGGAACTCATCGACGTGGCCAATGCCCAGCCATCCGGCATCCAGGAAGACCGGGTCTTGGACCTCCTGGGCCTGGAGGAAGGGCGAGATGTGGTGCCTCTGCTGGCCGTGGTCGCCGAGGATGACACGGCCGGACGGCCAGGTGGTCCCGTTGTGAGTGAACGGGGGGATGGTCTCGATGTTTCCGCCCGAGTTGATCTCGTCGCGGGCGCCGCCCAGGTGCTGGACGGCACCGATGCCCGCGGCGCGGTAGTACTCGAAGAGTTGACGGCCAGCCACGCGCTCGTCCTGGGGGGAGCGTATCATGATGCGAAGGGAGATGGGGCCGTCGGGGCCGGGCATCGAGGCGTACCCGGGTTCCATGAAGTCCTGGGCCCAGATGTCGTCGCTGGCAGAGAAGAGGTACGGCTTGGCAAGACCGGCCTGCTCGACGGCGAGGCCGAGGTCGTCAGCGAAGCGCTCGATCCAGGGAGAAGTGGTCTTATTTCCCTCGACGGCGATGACTTGCTCGACCGGGTCGAGGTGGTTGTGGATGAGGACGGGGGCCACGCGGAGGGCGACCTCGTCGGTCGACTTCCCCTGCGGGCTCTCGATCTCGAAGCGGACGGTGACACGGCCATCCCAGCCACCAGGGCGACGAGTGTCGCGGCCATCGATCCCGAGGACGAGACCTTCCTGGATCTGAGAGCTGGAGAAGGTGGTGTTGGCGTCAACGATGGTCCAGGTCGAGTTCCCGCCCGAGGGCTGGTGGAAGAGGCGGACATGGCTCTGCTGCGTCGCATCAGCGACGTAGACCCTGCCCTTCGCGGATACCGGGACACCCTTGACTGGGACGGTGCGGAGCGGCGCGAGGTACTGGGACGACCTCAGGGTGTCATCAGAGGCGTCGTTGCAGCGGCCCAGGGCCTTGTTCTCGACGGCCGGGCCGTCGAGGAGCTTCTTGGAGCAGCGGCGGTCGGTATCGCCAATGTTAGGGAGGAAGATGGCCCCCGAGCCTTGGGTCCACTCCTTCTTGCCTTTGACATCCGAGTCGCCGTCGAGGTCGACGATGCCGTCACGGTTGGTGTCGGCACGGATGTCGGCCCGGAGGTTTGGAGCGCTGCATCCTCGGACGGGTGCCGTCTGGGATGAGGCAGGCAGTGAAGCGCCGAGAGCCAGGCTGGAGGCAATCTGGACCGCGAGGGGTACCGCAAGGGGAGTTGCGAAACGCATGACGGTGATGGGATGATATTGAAACGAGTGACAGGATGAATCTCTTCGAAATCCCTGCCTGTCCCCGGCGGGAGGCTATCGTTAAATACTCGAGCATTCAAGGCGACTTTTCTGTTTGTTTCCATTATCACGACTCGTGAGTGGTGCTCCTGGTGTGTTCTTTCAGGGGCTCAGGGGGGTCGCGTTGGACCTTTACTACTATAGTGGCAGTAGATCGTGAAAATGCCAAGGCACGGACCAGATCTTCATTTAGATCTCCATTTGGTTCCCATCCCGATACGCTGTGGCCAATCAGCTGCCCCCCAGCGTATAGATCCCTCCTTAGTATCTAAACCCTTCCTCCTGTCATTCATTATCCTCCCGTCCTCAAATCCCCGAGGCATCGTGTCTCTCACCCTCATTCAGCCCACAGCATAAACTGCCGAGCCACTCCCGAGCGCCATGATGACTGCAGTTCCCCCTGACGCAAAGCCGGTCCGCCGGAGAGCATACGCTCCCAAGGTCCGGACTGGCTGCTTCTCCTGGTGAGTCCACCCATGATCCATCCAGCTCCGAGACTCTGCCAAGGCAATACCGGTATTCTAACTTCTTCCTCGATGCGCAGCAAGTAAGTCGGATCATCACATGCCTGCTGCGGGCAATGCTGACGTGTTAGCAGGATTCGCCGGAAGAAGTGCGATGAGACAAAGCCAGCCTGTCGACGCTGCGTCAACTCGGGCTTCACATGCGACGGATATCCCAGCGTTTGCCCTCCCGATGCAAGCCTAGAGCGCCCAGCTCGCGGTAACCGTGAAGCCAGCGCATCGGTACGCACAGATCGAACTACCGTGCATCTGCCGTCGCCCTCGGCAGACTTGTCCCTGGACCCTCAGCCGTCGCTCGGAACGCTCCGGGACCCTCACTTCTTCCATCACTTCCGGACTATCGCCGTCCCCGACTTCGTACGCATGGTGAGCCCCGACAACTTTTGGACAACCCATGTGCTGCCACTGTGCCACACTGAACCGGCTGTGCTGTACGCAGCCACTGCTCTCGGCGCAGCTCACAACCTCTACCTCGCCGGCGGCAGCAGAGGGCACCCCGAAGACCAGTCGGGGCTCAGACATGCTACGATAACACATTACAACCACTCCATCGGGCAGATCCTGGATCGCGGCCGTGTTTTCAATGGGGATTCTCGGTGCCTTGGCCCCCTTCTCGTTTGTTGTATCCTCTTCGTCTGTCTTGAAAACCTCCTAGGCCGCAACCAGGAAGCCCTTCGTCACATGAGAGCAGGCGCCGCTCTGTTGACAACCATCGACCTGACTCCGCCATGCCGCCGAGCCCCTGGGCCGGCCCAGAGCCCGCGCGATGTTGGTCATGCGGCGGCCTTGCCCACCCTGCTACAGGCCTCAGCAACAGTCTTATCACGCTTCGGCATAGACGCCAGCATCCTGCAGGAACAACAAGTCATCCCGGACATCCGCCCCTACGCCGCGATGCCCCAGCCACTAGGCGACTCCACAAGGCCCTTCGCCAGTCTTAAGGACGCCAAAGAGACCATCTGGGATCTCGACGCACGCATGGCCTGGCTCGAGCGCCCTTGGCCTGAAGATGCCGACTCATTCGACCTGCCCACTTGCACCTTTACGCTGGATGAGAGACTTATGCGCCCCTCTCCAGCCTGGGAGCGCCTGGAAGCCGACTTTCGACGGTGGTCCAGCAAGCTCACCCACACCATGGCCGCCGACATCCACTCCCAGGCGCCGAGCCCCGAGCTGAGGGAGCGGCTCATGATGAGCCTCCGCCACCGCCCGTGGGACATGATGATGGCGGACGACTCCAGGATCTTGATGATATGTGACGCGACGCTGAGAACCATCGAGCACGTCTACGAGGTCGAACAGGTTCTGGCGCCCCGGCCCGTCTTCACACTCGACTGCGACACGATCCCGCTGCTGCTCATGATTGCTGCCGAGGACGAGGCGCTGATCCCACGCACTGTGGCCTTGCTGCGCAAGTATCGGCGGCGGGAGGGTACGTGGGACAGCGCCCAGGTTGCGGACGACATTGAGCCGTGGCCGAGGGAGGTCCTCGAGCATATGAGCTTCAGATGGACACCGAAACCGGGATCTGGGGGCCCAGCCCAGCTGATTCCGTGAAGAACGGCATCAAACTGGAGCGAAAAGCTGAAGATTCAAGGGGAATATATTGATGAAAAGGTCTCGCAGCCCTGGTCCCGCCCCAATCATGTCGGTGCCAGCGACGAGCTCTATCACGCGCGCCTGGTGGTCATTGAGCTCGGCGAGAACGTCGGGATCGCAGTGGGCGAGGGCAAGCGTAGTGAGAAACTTCATCGTGATGGTGTAGAAGATGATGTCTCCGGGCCGAAACGAGTACAGGTGCTAGAAGGGGCAGAAAGAGATCCCAAGCCAGATATTCTATTCTAACTGATCTATGAGCCCAAAATTCTCTACAATTGCGAGCCAGCCTTGTCTATATGCAATATGCGCCTGAAAATCCACCGAAACACAAAAGAAACCGGTAGCGCTGATGTTTGACAAGCAAAAACTGTTCGAAGGACGCAAACTTATCAAGCCTTCTTGGAGCCCTTGTTCTTGGGAACCCGGAAGACCCAGTACAAACCCAGGGCCAGGACGATGTTGACGACGACATACACCCAGAGCACGCCAAAGTGCCACCAGCGGTCGGCGTAGTCGATGCCGAACCGCTCCAGGAACTGGTTCGTCGAGCTGAGGGGGCAGTACGCGCAGCCGGACGCCGCGTCGGGGTTCAGGAGGTTTCCGCGGGTGGCGTCGGCGAAGGGGCCGAGGTACTCGCCGCAGGTCATGCCGCTCGGGGGGTCCAGGCGGAGGAGCTCCTTCGCGGCGCACACGACGTCCGAGTTGGCCATGGCCGAGGACATGACGCCGCTGGCGAGGTACGTGCCCGGGGAGACGCGGTACATGAAGGTCCAGAACTGGGGGATGTCGGCGTAGGCGACTCCGACACTGGATGAGATGTTAGCATCCGACTCCATTGCCTGCCAGTTGGGGGGACACTAACCCGCAGAAGGACATGCAGAACAACCATAGCAGACTGGCGAGCACGCCGGCGGTCTCAGATGAGTCCATCCAGGTGATGACCATGTGGGAGAACGTGCTGGCGAAGAGCATGAACATCCACCAGAAGAGGAAGACGAGAAGCCCCCGGACGGCGCGGTCATCGGAGGTCGTGTTCTGGACGAAGCCGATCGGGTAGTACCAGCAGAAATACATCACGGCGGCCATGAGGGTGTTCCAGCCGATTTCGACGATGATGTTGGCAAGGATGTAGGCTGAGAGGGGTCAGATATCTGATCGTCAGACGCAGGGGGATCTCTAGGAGGAAACACGTACTGGTCCATCGGTAGATCTTCGAAGGGCGCTCGCGTACTTCATACAGGGAGCGCTGCGGGATGAACATGGGCATTATCTGCTCGTTGATGCTGCCGAACATGATGAAGAACATGAACACGGCGTACAGCTGGTTCTGCATGCCCTGGATCGAGTTGGAAGCCTTGAAGCTGAAGCCGACGTAGAGGGACTACAGGCATGGGGTCAGCCAGTCCTGGCAAGATGCCGGGGACAATTACTTACAGCCAGCACAACCATGATGATCTTGGACCAGATGTACGTCGGCGAGCGCCAGAAGTGCTTCCACGTGCGCTTGAGGAGCTGTCCGAACTGAGTGCTGAAGGAAGTGACGAACTCCTGGTGCTGGGATGTGTGCTCGTCGACACTGGCATTGGCTGCACCGGCGCCGGCGGACAAGGCCCGGAGACGGGCCAGCTCCTGCTTCACAAGCTGGAACTCGTCCGAGCCCTTCCAGGTCTCGTGCCAGTCAATGCCCTTGACGCCATCTGCAGACGGCTTGATGATCTCCAGCATCCATTCGGCAGGGTTGGCTTCGACGGGACAGGCGCTGGCACCGTTTCTCTCGAAGTAGTCGATCAGTGTGCTGGACTTCTTTCCGATCTCTGAAGCAATGATATTAGCAATGTGTCGAAAGACATCAGATAAGGATACGTACCTCCGAAATAGACCGTCTTGCCACCGGGAGCCAGGAGCAAGAGACGGTCGAACTGGTCGAACAGCATGGCAGACGGCTGATGGATGGTGCAGAGAACAGCCTGGCCGCTGCGTGTCAACTTCCGGATCAACTGGCAGATTGACCACGAGGTCTGGGAGTCGAGACCAGACGTAGGCTCGTCGAGGAAAAGGAGAAGCTGGGGCCGGGCAGCCAGTTCCACGCCGATGGTCAGGCGCTTGCGCTGTTCGACGTTCAGGCCCTCTCCCGGCACGCCGATGACAGCGTCGGCGAAGTTCTGCATGTCGAGCATGTCAATGACGTGGTTGACGTATTCCAACTTCTCCTTCTCCGGGGTCTCGGCGGATTGCCTGAGCAGGGCGCTAAACTCGAGGGCTTCGCGAACAGTCATGGTGTCCAGATGCAAGTCTTGCTGCTGGACGTAGCCCACCCGATGCTGGAACGAGGCGTCTGTAGGGTTGCCGTTGATAAGAGTGTCGCCACTGACAACGCCCATCGTGACTCGGGTGGCCAGCACATCGAGGAGCGTGGTCTTTCCGGCACCAGAGACACCCTGCGTTGCTTGCGTTAGCATCGCCTTTAACTACAAAGCAACATGATGAACTCACCATCAGGGCAGTCGTTGCTCCAGGCTTGACCCATCCGTCAACGTGGTCGAGGATGCGGCGTTCCTCCTTCTTGATCTTGATATCGTAGCAGAGGCTCTCCCAGTGGAATACGGCCGTCTCCGTGGCGAGACCCTGGCTCGAGTCGCTTTCGCTTCCCTTCTCCACCTGGACGATCCGGCCAGAGGGTAAGGCCTCGGTATCGATGGGGACATTCTTGCCAGATGTCTGGGGCATCTTACCCTGGGGGAAGATGAGGACCTCGCCTTTGCTCTTGGGCGGTTTGGCGTACTCGGCGGCCACGAGGTAGATGAGGAAGAGGCCGACGAGATACCCCAAGAGAATACCAATGTTCCTGAACCAAAGCCATCAGCATGTCACAACCGCTGGAATAGTGCGGACCGTTTAACTCACCTCCACTTGTTGGCGTTGTAATACTCGAACGACAGCTCGATGTAGGCGTCGCCTTGCACCATGTTGGTTCCCGCGACGGCGCCGAGTGCAGAGCAGACCTGAGAGGTGATGGAGGCATCCTCATATCCAGGGCCCATCGGGACCATCGTCGCGCAGGGGAACTGCCGGTTATGGAACTCGTTGGCCATGAGGGACTCGAAGGCGTAGGCCATGGGGTTGATGTAGCCCATCCAGCGCGACCAGCCAGGCATGGCGTTCGGGGGCACGGCGAATCCGGTGTAGATCATGAGGCCGAGAGAGATGAGGGCAGCGGGGACCATGGCCTGGGCCGAGGTTCTCGTGACGGAGGCCAGGATGCGGAAGATGCAGGACATGACGAGGGTCGTCAGGTAGGTCGCCAGGCAGAAGAAGAAGAAACTCCCGGCATCGCGGCGCAGGTTCGCCATGAAGTAGATCATGAGGTTGAAGACGAACATATTCACGGTTTTGTACGGCAGGTCGATGATGTAGCTGGCCATGGCCTGTGCGGACTGGTGATAGAACGCGTATCTGTTCTGCTTCTCAACGATAGGGCGTTCTTCGTACACGGTCAATACCTGGAGGGGTCAGAATCAGCGGGGGTTTTTGACAAAGCTCAGGGGGTATCACAAACCTCGAGCTGACTGGCGAAAGCATTCATGATCAATGAGAAGAAGACGAGGCCTCCACGGTAGTAAAAGCTAGAGGAGTCCTCCTTCAGGTTGAAGAACATGCTTCCGAGAATGATGCCAATGATGAGGTTGAACACGAGCTGGGCAATGGTGAATCCGGGGTCGGCAAGCAGTCGCCTCCAGGCGCGCCACACGGTCAGCCGGACCTGTTGGGCGTAGGAGATGGTGTAAGAAGACTTGGAGCGCTGGGACTTGGCTTGCTCGGCCCTTCGGGACTGCTTGAACTCTGCGAGCCTCTCCTCCTTGGGATGCTGGTCCTCGTAGCTGGCCAGCTCACTCTCGAGGGCGTGATGCAGCCGGCTCTGGCGCCATCTGGCCGCAAATTCGTCGGGGGTTCGGGGTACTCTGTTCTCGAATCCGGGCCTGGCATAGCGCTCGGAGGGACTGGTCATGGAGGTGAGGAAGTCGGGCGTGGTCTGTCTCTCCGGGCCTGCGCATCTTTGGGTCAGCGGTGACGAGGACATAGCGGATGCAGAAGACTTACACTCGAATCCCAGCTCTTCAAAGTATGCCCGGGCATCCGTCGTCCTTCCGAAGAAGATCTGCCTGCCCTCATACAGGACAGTGACACGGTCAAACAACTGATTCAGGCATGGTTAGCATCAACGAGAGATGGAGGGTATAGGCCAACTCACGTCGTAGGCCGCCTGGGGAGCCTGGTAGATCGCAACCGCCGCCGACGCGTCCATCAGGTCAGCCTGAAGCCGCAAGTTCCTGCAGAAGTTGATCGCGTTGGCACTATCAAGACCGCGCGTGGAGTTATCCCAACACTGGAACTTGGCTCCCGTGAGTGCAGCTTCGGCTATGCTCACGCGCTTGCGCTCGCCGCCGCTGACACCGCGGATCAGGTCGTTTCCTACTCTGGTGTTGATGGTGTGGCTGATGCCGAACGTGGACATCATGACATCGCGCATCATCGTGTCGACTTCGATGCGTGTCACGCCCTCTGGGACGTGCCGGTCGGAGCGTGCCCGCGCAGCGAAGAGGAGGGTTTCGCCGACGGTGAGCTGGGGGATGTGGCTGTCAATTTCGGCGTTGTAGAGGACGTCTCCGCGGAAGGTTGCTCGGATGTGATCAAGGTCGACACCTTACTGGGGAATTAGCATGTTCCCAGAAGCATAATCTGGATTACAGGAAGATGCACTGACCTCGGAAGTTCATGTAAGCCTCCTTGGAGACCTTGAGACCGGCGGTTTGTCCGGCAAGAGTCTTGAGGAGGGTGGAACATCCCGATCCCGGCGGTCCAAGGACCAGGAGCAGCTCGCCCTCTCCAACAACGCCCTCAAAGTCACGAAGAATCTCGACACGCTGGCCCTGGCGACCCTGGCTGAACAGCCGGGTTGCGAAGGAGAACAGGTTGGAAATTCTATTCGGAACGGTGGGCTGGGTTGCGGCGCCAGCACTCCAGCCAAGTACGTTCAGGTTCTTGAACGCCACACCCAGAATGCGAGAGGGTGCAGATGACGGATCCGACTCCAGTAGCTGGACAAAGGCCTTGACCCAGGCCCGACGGTCGAATGAGGCGGACTTGGGGTCGAGATGGCTGCCGGGCTCGGGCCTCAGGGCGTGGAGCTCCCTGTCGAAGGCGTGAGACCTTCGGGAAATTTGCTGTGCGAGCTGCTCGACGTTGTTGTCCATGGTTGAGGAAAGATCGCGATCGCCTGGCCTTGACTCTGGGGAAGCTGCCGTCTCTGAGGATGCGGTCGAGGTATGTATGCTGGCCATGGTGGCTGACGGGACCCGCCGGTCTGGGCAGTCGTTTGGGTCGGTTTCCGTTATATCTTGACTCACAGGTCGAACGTTATGCTGCAATGTGACTGTGACCGTCCAGTGGTGTGTCCAGCGAAAGTCTCGGATCGACACAGAGAAGTTGTTGGTTGCTGATGGTCGGAGCCCTGAGTTGCCGAACCGAGAGTGCTGGGTGCATGGGATGAACAGGAGACATTCGTTAATGATAGATATATCTTACAGCTGCCTTGAGCCACAGCCCTGTTAGTAATCCCTGAAAGTCCGCGCGTTTGCCAATCTCTGCGCTGTTCCATTCGCCTGTTCGCCATCTCAGTCGTCCGCGGGCATCCGATTCAGGTATTCAGGGCGCCCCACTTTTCACCGCCGGCCGCCGTTTTTTGCCAAGACCCGAACCCCGAAGACCGCGGGTTCTCGAGTCCGAATCCGATGCAATTGCTGAAGGAGGGCCACGGCGGACTTCTATTTACTCTGGCATCCCCAAAGACCCTCCAATTGCTCCGCACTCGCATTGCGGACTTGACAAGATTGATCTCTTGCGCGCGCCGCCCGCCTCGCCCCTGTGCCAAGGCCGCGTCCCTCGCATTCGGGTTTGAGAAGCGCCGGGAACTCAGCTTACTGATGCTGCGACAATGGCCGCGGAGTCATACAGGCGACGATATGGCATCATGCGTAGTCCAAAATGCAGATGCGAACGGACTTCTAGTGCTGACTGGTATTATCTGGCATACATCCAAGCCCACGAATTACAAACACTGCACTCCAGCTGACAGGTTAGGTCCAATCGAGTACCCGGCCCCATCATGGCTCCGGCCCGCTGCTCCGGATTCAAGCTGACGTCGGGGTCTTGACTTTGCCGCTCCGATTCAAGTATTCGCGCGGAACGTGGTCTGACGCCCTTGCGTCGCGCAGAGATCCATCAGGCCACAGCTACCACGCGTTCGTTGTGAACATTCTTCTCGGAAACGTCCACGTTGCTGCCGTTCTCGGCGTCCTCAGCCTTCGTCGCCTCAACGGGCTGGACGCTGTTCAATCTCGGGGGTGCTGTCCCTCGAGCATCGTGTAAGTGGCGCCGCCACATCTCACACAGGTCCAACCAGCCCTAAGAGCCACATGCGATAGAGCCTTTATAAATCCCACTTAATCAGATTCTATCGGCGGAGAAGGTTTGGGGTGATCGTAACCACCCGGTTTTCCTAATGACCCGTCCGGTTCAAGCCACGCACCAAGTACACACCACGAAGAGAAGCTGCCGGGAGTGTGGGGTTTCGAGCCCGGCAGTGAGGAGAACCGCAAAAACTAAGATGGCCTTTTTTTCTTCTTTTTTGCCCTGCCTTTGGCAGTGACGTTCTGAGCCATGCTAAGCCAAAGCATTGAGGAACAGCCACAGCCAGAGCGCGAATTACAAGATACCAGTATTTCTGTTTACTGAGCAGCTTGTACTGAACAGACTAGGAGATGATGCTTGCAAAGTTTCGCCGAACTACCCCCCCGGAACGAACATACCCAAAGAGACCGCGAGGGCAAACCAAAATCCCAACCCTGATCCCGCGTGAAGACCGACTTTTAACAGACTCCTCCGTAACTAATACTCTCATAATCATCACTGCGTAGGATTCCCGTTGAAATCAATAACATCCGACCCGCCGCCGCCGCTGTCGAGGTTCATCGCGCCAAGGTCAAAGTTGCCCTCCGCCCAGTCCGGCACCATCCACCCGAACAGCGACTTGTTGAACCCCGCAGAGTCGTACATCTGGATATCTGTCGCGGCCCCAAAGTTATGCGGCGTCGGGTACACGAGGTAATCCGAGGTGCCGCCCTCGGAGGGCGTCCCGCTGCTCGCGGTCGCATCGTCCTGGACTCCTCGTCAGCTCTCATCCGCCATTCCGGCATCACGGGGGAAAACTCACAATGCCCTTCGAGGCAGAGATATGATCCGTGCCCTCGCCGTCCTGAGACACCGAATCCCCCGCGGACTCGGCCGCCCGTGTCCTGGCCGGCCTCGCCAGGCTGCCGGTGGACGCCGTCTGCTGCATCTTGCAGTAGTACTCGCGCGCGATCTCCCCGAACTCGGCGATCATCGTCCCGGCCGGGAACAGGGCGCCGTTCGACGCGCACTCGAGGAGGCTGAAGTATCCGGTGATCGAGTCGAGCGCCGACAGGTTGCTCCTCGTCTCGTGGTGCCTGGGGTTGTGGATGACAAAGTCGAAGAGGATGAACAGCGCCGAGAGCGGCGTCACGGCGAGGATGCTGGGAAAATCAGTCAGCATTCACTTCGCCTCTCGCGACGGTCTGGGTGTGTTCGCGTACAATAGAGGCACGTGGGAGCCCAGCTCGATGAAGCGCGTCATGTCGGCGATGGACCGCGCCACGTGCATGAGGTTCTGTCTGCTCTGCTGGCACCTCGCGCCGCCGTTCTTGTCGAGCTTGAGGGTCAGCCGCTCGAGGGTGATGATGATGTTGTAGTACCAGAAGTGGCTCTGGAGCAGCGCGAGCTTGGAGGCGTGCGAGGGGAAGTTGCCGACGTGCGGCACCTCGCCGGGACGGAACTCGGCGGGCACCCACATCCGCCACTCCTCGATGCGGCGGCGGATGTTGGCCAGGGCGCTGAGGCGGGACTCGACGTCTCCCAGGGAGGCGCTGACGGAGAAGAGGGTGGGATACGCGACGGAGGTGATCCTGGCGCAGCGGATGGAGGACACGAACCAGTTGAAGTTGCCGAATACGGACTCGGGCGTGGTGGGGATGACGCAGCCGACATCCTCATCCGCGATGGTCTGCGATACAGTCAGTTGGAAGAGGGGTTGGCAGGCAGAGGGAGGGTACAAACCGAGCCGATGTGGCCCTCGAGACAGAGCTGCTTCTCCATGGTGTAGATGACCCAGAACGTGCGGGCTGTCTTGGCATCGGCATCGGGCCTGCAGCAACGGGTTGCGAACGCTGCTCGGGCGGCTTGCCAGATCATGCCGTCGTCCAGCTGAAGGCATCCCATATTTTGGCAGAAGATTGCCTAGTCAGAGTTAGGAGAGGCTTGCGGGAAGAGCAGAACACCAACTTACGATCGCAACAAGCGCCTAGACCAAGGTCAGCACACGTCAGAAGATATGTGCGAGTAACCGTGGTACATACCTGTACATGCTCCAGATTCTGCCCCGGCAGCAACAGCTCGTTCATGTATCCCAGGGAGATCTCAAAAAGCTCCCACGCTTTCGAAGTCCCCGGCTCGTACGGCGCACCGTGGAAGTATTGGGCGCCCAATGCCAGGACAGTGTGATAAAGCGCAGAAAAGGGCGGGTTGTTCTCGATCATGACGGTGAGGTCCGTGCCGAATGCCTTCTGCTCGAACTCCTGCCTGTCGAGGAATGGATAGACGGGATGGAGATTCTTGAAGTAGGCTGCGAGGAACGTCAGGGTGCGTGATCTTCTTGGTGTCTGTCGGGCAGGGTGGCCTACCGTCAATGTACTGCCGCGACTCTTCTGCGGAGTATTTGGGCCTGGGAGAGGGTTTGGTGAAGGCAATGGGGGCCCATGGTGAATCCTGTGTGGCGCGGATGCGACTCATGATGACCTCTTCTAACCTTTCTACGACGGACTGTAGACGATAGGAACCGATCTTCTCACACAGAGAACTCACTCTCTGGTCGGAGAAGAAAGCCAGCGGGGCACATGGGGCTGGAGGCGTTAGTGGTATGATCACTTATCCGTGGCTTGCATCGCGCTCAGGACATACCCTGCTCCTCTCTCTCTGGGGCCTGGGCATGATTGTCAGATAAAGCCCAAAGAGACGAGACGAATCACATGACAAGACATACCTTGATTACGTAGCCTGGGTCTTCTGGGGGAGCATCGGGGACATCTTGGGACCCCTGTTCCAGAATGCGATCTATGAGGAGCTCCCCGGTGCCCACCTTGAGCGGGAGCGAGGCCACTTCGGGGAAGGATCTTGCGACTGTGGCTGATGAGAACCGACTCGAGATAATTCCGTGGCTGAGAGAGATCTGTAGGGCGGAAATCACATACCCTTGGCTGTGGCCCGACGGCGGAAGATGCTGAAGTGGCAAGGTTCATTTCGTTTCTAGAGGGGGATCAGACGTGAGCCGAAAGGGGTAGGTCTCACAAGCAAGAGGCTCACCTCGCAGTAGACACAGACGGGGGCTTTACCCGGTACCGTGGTGGTCACTGTGATGAGAGAGGACTTCCTGTCAGTCTCTGTGGTGAGTGCGTCGATGATGAGTGAAGCTGCTTACCAATGCACCGGATCTTGCGATGCCGGCACTGGTCACAGGTCTTGTTGATCTTGAGCATCTTTCTTCGCTGCCGAGCGTTGCCGACCAATGCCTGTATTCGACTGCGAGAGGCTTCAGATTGCCCAAGCAATCATGCGGCGCCACGGGGCGGGTTAGGGTCGTTGACGGTACTCGGGGTTGAATGTGTGGAGGATGCGAAGGCCGAAATCTGGTCTCGCGCCGAGAGATGAGGAGTCGTTCCACTCGGGGCTCGGCCGAATCCGGGCATGGGCCACTTTGCCAAGTCCGCGGACTCCGCTCTCTTGGCTCCGAGTTTCAGTCCGGCAGTGGGAGGATCCCGGCGCGAATCACGGCCGGCCGCATGGTCGGATTTGACGGGCCTGGGGTCGGTCGGCATGATTAATAAAACGATGAGGGTGTCGTCAGCTGCTCTGCGGAGATTCCGATCTTGAATTTCATGTCTCCATTCTTCTGCAGTTGCCTGATCCCTCTCTCTCGGTGTATTTTGAGTGCTCCGCGAAGATCGTACCAGCCCCTGGATACTCCGCCACCCATGACGGAACTTTGGACGAGTTCAGACGTGGCCTTCGGCCTGGGCGATAATCAAACTGACCTGCCAAGTCGACGGGACTTTGGCCTGAAGACGGCGATAGTTGAAGACATCAACAGCTCTCACCATGGGCAAGCATGACGAATCTGCAACAGAGGAAGAATAAATCGCTTGCCTATATTACCACGCCCCAAGTCCCTACCTGACCCGTGGCCGCGCATGAATGATGAATCCCTTTCCCGTGATACAAGATGCTCCCTGCCTTCTCGTCACAGAAGACCTAGTAATGCAGACCCCGTCCCATGCAAACGCCATGGAAGCCGAACACCCCGGGTCCCAGCCTCATCCTCACAGCCTCAGAGCTACCCCGGCGCGCCCTTGCGCTTCCCGCTTTCATAGCTCACGTCCACGTTCCACAGCGAGTCCCACACCACGCTCTTCTTCGACGGGCTCTCCACGCTGACGCCGCTCGCCTCCCGGTCCAGCACCGGCCGCACAGGGCTCCCCCGCGTCTGCGCGCTCGTCAGCGACGGCGCCCTACGGCCCGATCAGGGAATCGATGTCTCTAGTTCGTACCTCGGAAGCGTCGCGCTCGCGGCCCTGCGTCTCGGCCGGTCCGGGGCCCTCCCGCTGCGGCGGGCTCGTCCCGACGGGCGGGGTATCCGGCGCCGCGGCGCGGAGGGAGTTGGTCTCGCTCCCCAGCGCGTTGCCCTTGAGCAGCGCCGCGCCCCCGGCGAACGGCAGCGCCTTCTTCGAATTCGAGCTGCTCCGCCTGCTCTCGAGGCTCTTCGAGAGCACCTTGCTGACGCCGTCGATGTTGTGCGGCCCGGGGCGGAGCTTATCCTTCCCCGTCGCCTTGGCGTGCGCGTGCATGTCCGCGCGCGCCTCGACGTTCGTCGCCGCCGTCGTCGACTTGCCCAGCCCCGGCGTCGACGGCGCCCCAGCCTTATCCTCGTGCGCGTCGATCATGTACCACCGTAGACCGTCGGAGAGCTGGAAGGGGTTATCGTCCTCCTCGTTGACCGAGTCTGAGTCGGGGACCTGCTGCTGCTTGTGCAGGCTCTTGGAGAGGTCCACCACCCGCTCCTCGATGCGCGTGATGCGCGCCACGAGCCACTCGCGCGACTTGAGCCGGTGGCTGTCCTGCTCGCGGAGGAAGTAGTGCGGGAAGCCCACGTTGAACGCGGCCCACGCCCCTGACGACTGGTTCCGCGTCGGCAGGAACAGCGCCAGGTCGCCCTCCTTGAAGTGCTTGTAGGCGATCTTCTCCTGCGCGTCCTTCTGGAGCGCCCGCGCCTTTTCGCGGTACGCCTTTCCGTCGCGCTGCATCTTCTTCGCAACGTGCTCGACGTCCTTGACCCGGCGGTACATGGTCTCGTTGAACAGGTCGACGTCGAACCCGCCGAGCTTGTTCATGAAAGCCTCGTACTTCTCTCCCTCGGCGTCCGCATCGGCGCCGTTCATCCAGTGGAGCAGCTCCAGGTCGCCGCTGTCCGCCATGGCGCGGCTGGAGAACGTGGTAGATTTGCGGATGGAATTCTGGCCCGGGTCGGAAGAATCGTTCGCCGCCTGCGTCAGGCTGAGCGAGCCCCGTTCGGCACGGGGGATCTTCTGGATGCTCATCGCAGCGCCGTCGCGAGTGACGGCAAAGCCCATCCGTTCGAGGAGCCGGCAGAGGCGGTCGTTCTGGGAGTAGAGCCGCTGCGTCAGGTCCTTGGCATGCTCGGTCCGAGCCTCGAAACGCGTGGTGAGATCGGTGACACGTCCCTGCGAGCTGTGCAGCTTCTCCTTGAACATGTGTAGTTCCTCCTCGAGGCTGCCGACCTGAGACTGGCGCGACGCGAGTTCCTCCGTCATAGTGGTCAGACGCTGCTCCTCCTCCTCGAGCTTCTTGCGGAGGCTGTCGGATCCAGTCTCCCCGTCGGCAATCTGGGTTCTCAACTGGCTGAGCTCTCCCCGGCTGTCGGCGGCGTCCTTCTCCAGGGCGGTGACACGAGCCTTTTCTTCGGAGAGGTTCTCGCGCAGGCGCATGGTCGTCTCTTCCTCTGACGACGCTCTCTCCCTGGCACCGGAAAGCTCGCCCTTGAGTGCCCTAACTTCGTCTCTAGCTTGCTCGAGGTCAGACTTTAGGATCGACATATCGTTCTCCGTGGCTCTGACGCGAGAAACGACGTCGGATGACCGAGAAACCAGCGCGTCCATCATGTCGGGGATGTCCTCGGGCGCTTGCTGGCCAGGTGAGAGCTGCTCGTGGATGTCCCGGAGGGCCCGGAGTCGAGCCTCGCCGTCATCCTGCGCGGTCTCGAGCTTCTTGCCAAGATCCTTCGTGTCCTCTTGCGCAAGCTGGAGCTGCTTCTCGAGGACCTCGTTCCGCTCGTGCTGCAGGCGTGCCTCCGTCCGCAGGAAGTCGACCTGTCCCTGTGCCTTGAGCGCCTCGTCCTTCTTCTCCTTCTGCAGCCTCTCGATCTCTTGCTCGAGCGCGTGCAGCTTGTCGTCGTAGGTGGCCTTTTCGTTCTCCCTCGATTCGCCGAAGTGGTCCATATCGTCCTCGTGCTCCTCGATGCGACTCTTCAGCGTCCGGATCTCCTTCTCCAGGGACTTGCGCTCCTCGTCAAACTCCCGCTTGAGCGCCTCCATGTTACCCAGGAGATCCTTCTTTGTAGAGTTGACCTCGTCCATCTGGCCCTGCATGTCGTTGTGCTGCGTGAGGCGGTTGTTGAGGTCCTTCTGGAAAATGGCCGACCGTTCCTTCTCCGAGTTCAGCTCTGCCTCGAGCTGCTGGATCTTCTGGTTCAGAGCGTCGGTCGATCCCCGCCTCGCCTCGTCCGTCGTCGACTTCAACGAGGCAGCCGAGTCGGTGCGGTCGTGCCCGAAGAGCGAGCCCAGGCTTGGGCGGGTCGCGTGGTTTCTATGCAGCAGATCCTCGAGGCGTCTCACGCGACTCTCTGCCGTCTTCAGCTTGTTTTCCAGCTTCGTCTTGTCGGCTTGCATGTTCCGCAGCAGGTCGTCGTCCCCGCGGATCAGCAATCCGCTGCGACCGAGCGCCGCCTCGTGCACGCTTCCGTTCTTGAAAGCCTTGAGCCGCTTAGACTGCTGCTTCGTCGGGCTTGTCAGCTCGCCGATGAGCTTTGTGACCTCGTCGATCATGTCGACCTCGGCGTGTTGCTGCTGGAGGTTTCCAAGGAACTCGTCCAGGTCGGCCTTGGTCATCTGGGGCCAAGGCTCCTCCTCGCCGAGCAGGTTGACCTCCAAACCGAGGACGTTAGAGCCCAATTTCTCGCCATACGTGCTCCCGACGGTCTTTTGCCACCGTCGCCTCCTCTTCGATTCCTCGTCCTGGAACAGGGCCATCTCGTTCGCCAGGGTCGACGAATCCGCCTTTATCTTCTCGGACCACTCGCGCCTCCGTATCGCCTCGGCAACGAACGAGGCGTACATGTACGGGAGCTGGTGGATTAGGCGGAGGTAATCGAAGGTCTTCATCTCGTCCTCCGAGTGGTTCAGTGCCTGAATCAAGTTCTTGACACTGCCGTGAGTCGCCGTAATGTCGCTAACACTACGCATGAACTGGATGACCTCGGAAGCGATGACGTTGCGAGCCCTCGTGGCATAGGTGAGCATGTCCTCCATCTCCTTGGCACGCCTCTTCAGCGTCGGGATGAGGCGCTCTGTGTGGTTCTGGGCCGTCTTGGAAGCCTGCGCCAGGTCGCGGTGCGTGTTGCCGTACTCCTGGACGATCTTCGCGTCGGTATCGACCTTACTGGCCACGGCTTCGATGTCCTCCTGGAGCTGCAGCGGGTCGTTGGCGTGAAGCATCGTGGACCGGGCGACCAGGGCGTCAAAGTCACCAATAAGTTGGACCAGGCCCTGATACATCGCGTCGGCCGTCTCGTTGAGCTCGTCGGTCTTGGCCCTGAACTTGCTCTCGGCCGTGGCCGCGAGAGACGTCGCCTTCTTCATGGGCTCGAGGGCGATGAGATCCTCCAGGGTCGCCTGCTTCTTCTTGGCGTCGCTGGAGGTCATGAACCGGACCATGGCGGCGGAAACCGGCGTGCTCCTCGCGAGGGCGAGGTACTTGTCAAAGTTGCGCGCGAGCTGCTCGTGCTCCTCGAGCGTCGGGCCGACCCATTTCTTCAGCTCCTCGTGCTTGGGCTCGACCTGCTTGATGCTGAGTTCCAGGTTCGCAACGGCCGCGTCGAGGCATTTTATCATGACGTCCATCTCCGCATACCGCTCGTGTGCCGTGTTGGCCATGCTGGAGCAGCTGTTCGCGACGTTGAGCGCCCACGCGCGGCGGTCGTGGTAGAGATCCTGCCACGAGGCCACATCCTCGACGTTCTCGATGTAGTCGGGCGCTTTGGGGATGCTGTATCGCTTCGGCGTGGGGACTTCGGAGATGACGGATGCGTTGTTGCTGGCGGCCGTGATTCGCCTATCGTACACGTAGATCTCGGTCTGCAGAGGTCAGCTATCTGGCAGCCCTCGGCGGGCGGACGGACCCTACCTCTTGTTGCAGCATTTGGAACTTGACAGTCTTGCCGCCCGGTGTCAGAGCCACAAGCTGTTGCGCGGGGATCGAGGTCTGCCTCGCGACGGATTCCTTAAGCTCGTCGAGGCTGTGGTGGCAAGTCAGCGCTTCGCCCTCCGTCTCCATGCAAGTCCGGGGAAACTCCTTACCTCGAGAACTGTGCTGTCTCGAGCTGCAGTTGCTGGCCCGTGTGGGCTATCAACACCTGTGTCGCCATCCCGAGACATCTCCCAGGCAGAGACGGATGGGATGTTCGGGGGTCGCGACGGGGCCGAGTCGGTGTTGGCTCCTCGGAGGAGGTCTAGTCGTCGAGAAGTCGAATCGAGCCTGCGTGCCCGCCTCTTGCGGGAGTCTATTGTTCGCAGGTGGTCTGCCTGATGGTCCGGAAGCGCCTGCGAGTGTGCGCTGGGGGAGAAACATGCGACAAAGCAAAACCGGGCTCCGCCTCCAGAAAGGGGAGAGATAAGCAACACTGATAATACAAAAATATGCTCCGAGCAGAAAAGTACAGTATCCGCAGCACCCAGCACGCCACCCCGAGCTGTTGCAACGTGAAGTGGTGATGCCGCTGACTGGTGTCTTTTTGGTGGATTACAGGTCGAAGATGCTCCAGTGTCGCGAGTCCGGTGCCGCCGTCTGGTGGTATCGACGATAAGAGCACTGGAAGCTCCACCTGAGCTCTGGGACAGGCTGCTTCAGGCTGCTGACTGACCAAACATTCAGCGTGACGTCTGCCTTGTGACCCCTGCCCAGTCATTTTGCACCCCAAGCCACTTGCCCGATAGTGCTGAGGCGCAAATCTCCCCACCAGCCACACTCTCTATCAACGCGCTCTCAAACGCGACTGAATGAGAGGTTGAGTGCAGAGCGTGAAGGCCGAGATCGAGAGGTTCACGTGAACCCATTTCTCACTGAAGACCCGGGGGACCCTATTTTCACCAGTCACCATGAATCCCTCCAAACAAGCGCCCGAGTCTGGCTCTCCCGACGCCCCCTTCCTCCAGCTCTCTCAAGACGAGCGCCGAGTCCTCGAGCTCCACGACCAGCTGAGGGAGCTCGAGATCAAGATTGCGCTACTCAAGGCCCAGCAGAATTACAAACCAGGTACAACTTGTCAATCCCCCGCTATAAACTGACAGAAGCTGATCTTCCAATCCAGCCCCCTCAGTACCTGACACAGATGAGGCCCTCATCCTCGCCCAGCAGGAGGCCACCAAAGCCAAGGCAGCCTGGCTCCTCCGCAACGACATGACGGACAGTGTCATGACCGTCAACCCCATCCTCAAAGCCGTCCACGGCAGCAAACAAATATCGCCAATCGAGAAGTATGCCGCCCTTCTTGCCTTGCATTAGCCGCCTTCCCGGGGCTGCCCGCATCCTGATCCTCCTTCCCTTCCTTCGCCCACTCCCAATCGAAATCAACTCGCTAACATCACATCACAGCGATCTCCTCCCCTCCGTCCGCGCCCGCGACGCCGCATCTTCAACCCTCGCCCAGCACGCCACGACCCTTCAAGACACACTCAACGATCTCACAGCCACAGAAGCCGAGAACTTGAGCGTCGGCCGCCGCAACGCAGAGCTGGCCGCTGAGCTTCTTGGGCTCGCAGGGGAAACAGAGCGGCGCAAAACGGGCGGGTATGATGCAGACGCTCCAGACGCCCCGCTCAAAGAGGAATCGGACGCGGCACGCCGCGAGCTCAAAGCCAGCAGGCAGAAGTGGAAGGTCATGAAGGGGACGGTGAGCGCCATGGTGGTCGGCAGCGGCGTCGACTGGGTTAGTGACCCGGAACTGCGGCGGATGGTCTTGGATCCTGAGGATGAGGTATAACCCAGGCCCTTGGCCACAGACAATGTTATGAGCTACGAGTTACGATGCACGATTGCCCCGACGCCAGAGAGAGGAACAACGTAAGAATGAGAGTCTTCCTCGACGCGTGGCTGAAAGATCCCATGCTTCTCGAGGCCATATGCAGCCTCCGCGATCGCCCCGCAGCCCGGCCACGATCAGACAATGCACACCGCAGCCCCAGGCCAACTACCGGCCGGTGCCTGTCAGACTCCGGAGACGTGGCCTCCCATCGCGAGACCCGACCGACTGCAACGTCCAATGTCATCACGGATCGTGACTTGGGTCCTGGGTCGATGCCGGCCCGATAGGGATTAGCGCTGCAAGGCGCTCGGGCCATCCCGAGTTCAAGGTCACGTGATGAGGCTTGGCGCGATGTTCGCCGTCGCTTTGAGCGGAAACCAGAGGGTTTGGATGGAGATGCAATGCTTGTTCTCGTAATAATCACCACGAATTTTCTGTCAGTCTTGATCAATAGGTCCCAGGCGCGACATGGCGATACACATCTGGCGATGCATACGCAAAACGGGCTCACAAAAGGCGAGAGCTGCGCGGGACAGCACTGGGGAGCCAGGAGGTGGGAGGGCGCGTCTCCCCCAAAAATCCAGGCGGCGGCATCAGCCAGACACGGGCGGAGCAGAGGGGCCCAAAAAGCACCCCGTAATCGGGAGGGACAGTGCGGATGGGGGCAAGATTGCCAGCGCCGTCTGGTCTGTGGTCGGGTGGCCAGTGAGAGTGGAGGGGGAATGATGACGAGGGAGGAAATTTTGGCGAGGGCAGCTGGGTTCTGCACAGTACGGGCTGCGCGCCCGCGCCGGCACCAAGTCGCGGGTACACAGCGAAGGGGTGTTGCTTGTGGAACAGGTGAGTCGGGATCAGTGGGAAAAGTGGTCGGCGGGCAGATTGGACGCGTCTGAATGGGCACGGAACCTCACTGCGCTGGCTCCGGCGGGCGATTTGGCCCTGTGCGACGGAGGGTCGACGCAACACACCACGGCAGCGAATGTCCACGGTACCTCTTTCCCAGCCACCCATTGCTGACGGGCAATGTACCTCCGCGTCGTACTATCAGAGCGCGCTTCCACCTCCTCTTGCGCAAGCATGACAAGCCGTGACCCTGCTCGCTCATGCCTGGTCTGGCACGCGTCCGTCTAGAGTCGGTCTTGATGGACGGAGTCCGAGGATAGCGTCGAGTTTCTGCTGGTGATGGATGGTGGCCGCTGTCTATGTAAACAGACCTCAGAGACGCCTCGAGCAGCACGCTTCCTTCTCGTCAGGGAGAACGACGGCATCAAGTCCGGCATTTCCAAATGGGCAACTGGAAGAACCATACGTACAAGTAGTGCTGGCTGACAAACCTCGAGCTACACGGCTGGTCGGTTTGTGCCTGTGGTGCTCGAACACCGAGTCTCTCTTCGGGCACTGGCAGCATGGTCATGCTCAAGAGCCGGAGGAGACTGCCCAAGGCGAACCCATGCAAACCATGGTAGAGCGTGGTTGTCTTGGGGAAGGCCCGCCCGTGATTGGGTGACGGCTGTGGTGTTGGGGCTGATTGCGGACGCAGATGAGACGCTTTGCACCCATGCTCCGGGGTACCGAGCTACTTGTACTGGTACAAGTGAATCTCGTACGACGGTACGTAGGCCTGATGCACGGCTAAAGTACCTCGACACGCTAGGCGTCATGGTCGCTTCGACGACCACGCCAATGTCACCTGCTTTGTATGTGAGGAGGTTGATATTGCCAGCCAGGAGGGCGCCAGCATACTCCCGGAGTATACTGTGTGCCGGAATCTCTGGCGGACAAGCGGTTCAGTGCGATTTCAAGGACACCAGAGACGGGGTCTCCAGCCAGCTTGCTGGACAATCTCGTGTTGGAATTCGAAGTTGCGCCGGTGCTTCGAGGAAGCCAAGTTGATGTGGCACGCGCAACCGGCCAGTCTCGGAGACCAGACAACTAGCTCGAGAAGAGAATTGGGCGGCGCAGGTAGAACGATGGACGTGCCAGTGTGAGACCGCCTCGAATCCAAGCAATTGGCCCCGTATGGTGTTCGGCGTTCTTCGGCAACGGCGATTCGAGGTCCGGATGATGCAAAGTTGACCAGCGCCTCGAGAAGCAAGATCTGCAAGTGTGGTGGTCCAGGCCAGGGGCATGCAAAGCCAAGGCCTGTGACACAGGGAGAATTGGGACGGCGAGAGGCGTGCAGTACATACAGTACAATAATAGCTTGTGGTGTGTTGGAAAATAGCCAGAAGGGGGGCGTGGGTTTCGTGCAGTGTGTCAGTGTGTGGGCGGCGACCATGAGGCAGGCAGTGGATGGGCAGGTGATAGTGGTGGTGCTTTAGGCGGTGGCAGCGCAAGCCAAGGGTCGACAAGGGCGGTTTGGTGAGGTCGCCCGCCCGCGTCGTCAACAAGCCAAGCTGACTGATATCGGGAATTGCTGGGCCGCCAGTGCCGGGAGGAAGGGCCTCGTTGTTTGGTGATTGGCGCCAGAGGAATGCAAAATGGCTGATCGGGGATATCTGAAATACAAGTACAAAGACGTGTGGGTGTCCCTGACGAAAGCTCGGAGCAGACTCCTCTTGTCCTGGATTGGTTGGCGGCGGGCGAGGCTGGCAGTATTGAGGCGGCGTGTAAGTCGGACAGCAGATGATGGATGAAAGCAGTAGCAGATGAATGAACGCAAGCCTGCTTGGTCGATAACTGGCAGGGGGTGAATGGGAAGGCCAACAAGAGGAGTCCATCCAGAGATTGGAGCCAACTTGAAGCTGGTTGTCTTCTTGTTCGTCAGTGAAATTACAACGGCATGTCAGACTCCATGAGAGAGAATGGGCAGGGAGCGATGGACAGTGGAGGGAGCATCACAATGGGTGTGTGGTTCCTTCCCGGCCAGTCAGTCAGTCCACACGCAGGAAGAAGGAAGGAAAGGAAGGGAGCATGGCTGGCGCAGGAGAAGGGGCAGGCGCAGGGTGCCCACAGTGTGATGCGACGTACTGTGCTTATTTCTTTCTGGATACTGTACAGAGGTACCTGGAAAAGAACGGGCATTGGGGAAGTACACAGTACTAGTACTGCGGGCGGAGAAGGTACCAGCACCCACCGGCGCAAAGAAAAACAATGGGAAAGGGAAGGCGCGTCGCAGGGAAAGGGCAGAGAGCACCCCCTCCCATAGGCAAAAGGGGGCAAAGGGGCAGTCAAGACCCCGGTGCCGGTGGGTGTCTGTTGCCCAGCAGACAGCTGATGGAGGTGCCTTCCTGCCCTTTTCTGCTTTGGGCGCGAGTCTGGTTTGGCTGGACTGGGCCGGGCACGTCGCAGGGCTCCCGCTGAGCGAGATCACCCACCCGAGCCCCCGCCTAGTAAAAACGCTGGCACCTCTCCCTCTTTCCCACCCCGTCTCTTCCTCTCTCTTTCTCCCACCAAACTCCCATCTCCCATACAAACTCGCCTCCTCAGCAAGCCTCAGCTGGTGAGTACTTCTCCTTTGCTGCGTCCGCCACCAAACCCCAAGTCACACTTACACCGCACCCTGCCCTCACTGCCGTGGCCCGCCACGCATCTCTTCTTCTTTTCCACGTCAAATTCACTCTTGCGACGCTTTCCCCGTCGCGATAGAGCTGTTTTTTGCTCTTTTGCCTTGGTGGTTGTGTTGCGAACTGGGGTTCTTCATCAACCAACACGGCCCTGCATCGCGACTTTGCGCATCTTCGCCCAAACTCGAGCTCCCCCAAAGCTAACAGAGCTTGACGCGTCCAGATCATCGCATTCCCACCATCAATTTCTCTTTCAGAAATACCCATTCAGGTGTGTATTTTCCCTTGTCTTTGCAGATTTTGAGCTTCAAACGCGAATGCGGACGCGTTGTGGCTGTCAATTGCGTTTGCGACCGCCCGTCGCGCACCCGCGACCAACGCATCCCAAAGCCCAAGTGTCTCGTCTGACGACACCACCCATCCCAACCCTTACCCTGTGACTCCTCTTGGGGCTTCTGGGGCGTCGTTTCGCGACTCTCTGTTCCCTTCCCCCAAGCCATCACCATGACGCCAACACTCTCCAGCCTCCGCCAGTCCACCTACTCTTACTAACAACGTCCTCGTCTAGAACCGCCAAGATGCCTAAGGCTGCTGCTTCCAAGCGTGGTGCCGGAAAGGTCGAGAAGAAGAGGGGCAAGAAGGGTCAGTCATCCACGCCAACCTCCAGTCGAGTTCCGTCCAACTGACGTTCCCCTCCAGACCCCAACGCCCCCAAGCGTGGCCTCTCCGCCTACATGTTCTTCGCCAACGAGCAGCGCGAGAACGTCCGCGAGGAGAACCCCGGCATCTCCTTCGGCCAGGTCGGCAAGCTCCTCGGCGAGCGCTGGAAGGCGCTCAACGACAAGCAGAGGGCCCCGTACGAGGCCAAGGCCGTCGCTGACAAGAAGCGCTACGAGGATGAGAAGGCCGCCTACAACGTATGACTGGCCTAGACCATCCCGCTTTTTGTCGGGTTACTGAAGCTAATTAGTCCTAAAGGCCGAAGCTGAGGAAGAGGAGTCCTCTTAAGTTTGAGGACATCTCGCCAACTTCCTCTTCTGTGCCTTGACTGACGACGACCGCTCGGCGACGCGCCCCACGACGATGACGACGACGACGTCAATCAGCAGCACTACTCTCTACATGTACTATTGGAATCAAGGCGCGGGTTGTATGATGGCACGGACTACGGAAGGTTCCACTTGAGCCCTCTCTCTCTTTTCTCTTTTTGACGCAATGGGTTGGTCGGGACGGATTTTATGGGGTTTTGCTACGAGGAGGGCCTCGTTTCCTGCTTACGGCAAGGCTGCTCTGCCAAAAGGAGCGCCCATAGTCAAGCAATCAAGTCTCGGAATTGTTTATGACACGTCCAGTTCGTCCGTCTGCACGCACAACCGCGTGATCGCGACCAGGAATGAGTGGGCCGTCCCGTCCTTCCCGGGGCGCGGGTCGATCCCCGGCCTGTGCCACTGAGCGGCCGATTTGATGGGTCCGGCGGCCCCCCTTGATCCCCGGGTTCCGCGCCGTTGGGTCGCGGGGTCAGCGTGGCAGCCAACACTCGCCGGAGGATGAGGCTGTACCATCGGGTGTCACTCAGCAGCGCCAACAGAGGTTGGTGATTGGGCGAGAGTGTGATGGCCCTGATGGCTGCCTGGCTCGAAGAGTCATCTGCCGGATGCACAAGAGCTGACCTTATAAGAGTGTGGGCAGTACATGAGGGATGAGTTCCTAACTTGCTCGCCATTTCGTCGGCCAGGCCATGTCGTCTGTCTATCTGGTCTACCACCCCCAGTCTGGTCGACTGATCCATGATTTACCATGGCCCATCTCGTTTCCGGGCGACCCAGGAATTCCTCGCGCCGAGGCCAATCCATGATGAGGTGCTTCCTGTACTCGACCTGCTGACATTTTCACTTCTGTAGACTGACAGGTACTTACTCGCGATCAGCTTGTTGGAGGCAGCGCTTCGAGTACATGCTACCAGGCGACAACACACAGCGCACCACCTCCCACTGCAATCGAGACAGAACCTGCTTATCGCCGAATAGCGCTCCCCCCCGCGTACCCCAACCATGCAGCTCCATGCAAGTGCTCTCCCTGCAGCGGCCATGACTCGCCCGACGCCGTCCCCTCTTGCATGGCAGCAGTCGTGGCAGCCTCTGGGTAGCCGGCAGCGAGCCCGTGACCAGAAGTGTCGCGCGCACACGAACACCGAGCCGTGCGCGCCGTGGGCGACGGTCGCCCTGTAACACGCGATCGTCGCCCGCGAAGCTTGTTCCCGGCCCCGCGCGCGCAGCGGGAGATGCGATCGTTCGGGACACCGAGTGCCCATTGGGAATCGGCGGTGCGTCTGGTGGAGGCGCCGTGACGTGGAATGGGACTTTGACTCTCGCAGGGCTAATTGCACACTTCAGTCTAGACCCTGGACTCGGGGGTTGTTGAGAGTACGTGAGTGACGGTGAGTGAGGATGAGAGAGGGAGGCGAAGATGGGCTCAAGTGATGCTCATCGCCATCCACGGGGAATGGCCACCACGGCTCCGAGTACGACCAAGGAGGTCATACAGACTGAGAGACACGGTGGACAACCCCCTCCTTGAGGCCCAACCGGCGGCGTCGGGTGTCCTTGGGACATCCCATCCGTCCATCCATCCATCACATCACCCACCAGCGTGGCGTGAGAGCCCAAGCAAGGCCACTCGCTCACTCGGGGGGTCGTCAAAATCGCAGCAGCAGCTTCATGCAGCATGATTTTTTTTCGACCACTGACAAGTCCTGGCCCAAGTACGACATTCTGACCACTAGGACCGGCGGGTTCGTCCGGCCGCTGCAGAAAAAGGACATCGAGCGTGCGGAGGCGGCGACGGCCGTCTCGCTCGCAGGTTGCCCGGCCATTATTTCCTCCCTTGCCTCTTGTCTCCTCACTTTTCCCATCTGCCACCCCTGGAGGACCCGAATCCCACACACAGGACAGAGCAGAGCCTCGACCATGCCGCTTCGGAGCATCTGACCCAAGCACCCAAGGCGGTGCATTGAGACCGGCCTTGTGTCGTCAACGGGACATCTGGCCACCCGAGGAATAATCCCTGTTCTCTCTCTATCTGGGTGAACGCGGGGCTCACCCCAGGCGGTGGTGCGTCGGGCGGCGATCGAGGAGGGCCAAGACCACACGCGCATCCCAGGTATCACAGGACAACAGCCACCACCAGCAGCACCCTCAGCAGCAGAAATGTCCCCCTTCGAGGTCGACTACACGGACCGGATGGACGCGCACCTCCTGCAGGGCTGCTGCCGCGAGGCCGAGCGGGCGGACATCGTCGCCACGAACCTCGACAGCCTGCGCGCCGTGCTGCACGACTCGCTGCGCCCGCACCTGACGGCCGTCATCGAGGAGATGCGCGCCACGGCCCGCATCCTGCGCGAGCTCGCGGACCGCTCGCAGGTCCACCTCGGCCGCGTGCACATCATGCTCAACTACCTCAACATCGTGCTGCCGTGCCTACAGCGCACGCTGCGCGACATCACGGCCTTCTACGACGACAAGGCCCTGTCGAGGGAGAACCGCTGGCGGAAGATGTATAATTCAATGATGGAGGAGGTCGGCGGCCTGTCGCTGCCGATGAGGTTTGGCGTGTATAATAGTTTCCTGATGCTGCTGAAGCACATGTTGACGAGGTGAGTCTACCGTGCGAGAGGGTTCAGGGGCTCTTGGGTGGGATGCTAACTGCCAGAGGTAGGTCGTCGAGCTTTGATCTCAATGCGCTCGAGACTCTGAGGGCGAGGATACTCCAGCTTCGTGAGGCTAGAGGAATACGTGAGTTTTCTGGATGCAGAGCCGTGACGGGATCCAGCTGACGGTGACAGGACCGCCGACGGTCACGGCTGGGCCGCTGATCCGGCCTGAGAATATGGCCATGCTGATCCCAGTGCAGCAGGATCCTGTGAGTTATGTTCCCCTGTCTCTAAGACTCGTTGTCTTCCGGGTCTCTGACTCGCTCCCTTCAGAACCTCCACTGGGCAGAACAGATCTTCAGCCTACCCCTTTCTTCCCGAACGGCCATGCGGCCACCGCAGCAGTCCAACTCCTGGGGCCCGCACAAGCCTTGGGGACATCAGCTCAACATCCCCAAGGAGTCGAAGATTTTATTCCGGTGGTGAGTGCACCTTCGGCTTCTCTCTCCGAGCATCCGACGCTGACCCGGCCAGCCCCTTTGACGAAGACCGCCTCTCCCTCATGGTCTACCTCAACCTCGTCAACCAAGTCCCCTATCTCCTTATCCGGACTTTCCACGTGGGCGGCTTCTGGTTCTCGCTGCAAGGGGCACACGAGCTTCAAATCGCCCGCGAGGGCAGCACCCTGCTCCTCCGACGATACAGCGCCTCCGAGCGACGGGCCAAGCCATGGGCGTCGCTATGCTTCAAGACCTGGGAGGGTATGTTGACCTCATCGCACCCAGTCTCATCTCAGCCCTCCATCCTCGCCGCTCTTCTCCATGAAAGTCGCCCGCTAACCATCCACCTAGAAATGGTCCTCTTCCACTCCTCCTTCGTCTCCCTCAAGGCCCGCAATGCCTTGACCGTCCGCCTCAACCCCGAGGAGCACAAGCTCGCCAACGAACGCCGGCTGTTCAGAGGGTAAACATTCCCCGGTCTCCCCTCTCTCTCCACGCGTCCCTACTTCCTCCCCGCTAACTCCCCCAGGCACATCATGGACGACGGCTTCTGTCACACCCTATCCGTGTACCGCGACACCGACACCCGCGGCATCCGTCTCCACGCGTCCGTCAACGAGGGCGACCTCCGGCACACACCCGTCTGGACGGCCTTCGTGACGCACCAGTCCGCCTCGCCGAGCTGGCTGCACGCCAAGTCGCGGCACCGCGTGTGGCTCCGCGACGTGCAGCTCTACGTCTTTTGCCAGGAGTACCGGCAGCAGACCCAGCGGCGGCGCAAGGCGGGCGGGGCGTTCGAGCTGTGCTTCGTGACGGGCGACGAGGCGGCGCGGTTTCGCGACGTGTTCGCCCCGCGGAAGCGGTCGAAGAGCCGCCCGAAGGAGACGGGGGAGGTGAAGAAGGAGCTGGAGCGCATCGAGGAGGGGGCGCAGGTCGGGGAGGTCGAGACGCCGGCCGAGGAGGAGGAGGAGGGCAGGGGGTATGAGAGCGCGGACGAGAGGAGGGTCCGGCCGAGCGTGCCGAGGAGCGTGACGGTGGAGGAGGTGGATGACGAGTGAGGTTTCTCTTTGGCTGTTATGTACGATGCCCACGGGAGACTGACTGATGACCTGGGTTGGTGGTTTGCGTCTGGACACGGGCATA
This sequence comes from Furcasterigmium furcatum, assembly GCA_001599815.1. Lineage (NCBI taxonomy): Eukaryota > Fungi > Ascomycota > Sordariomycetes > Glomerellales > Plectosphaerellaceae > Furcasterigmium > Furcasterigmium furcatum. The sequence continues at coordinate 734,729 of BCIA01000004.1, forward strand.
GCCGGCTGACAGACTGGCAGGTTACGAGTGATGACCTTGCGACTGATGATACCAAGATTTTGTTTGAGACTGACAGCACAGCAGCATTGATACCAACATCTGAATTGATCACCTTTCTTTTGCATTTCTCCCTTGTACTGTGATGGAAGATGATCCAAAGAAACCACGGATGGTCGTGATGGTTTGTCCATCTGCCTTGGTCGCGTAGGGGACTGGGCGACAGACCACCATGAGAGTGAGATCAACACCACCACTCGGTGAGCCAGACTCAACAGCTCTCCGGCCCGGAAGTCATACTTACTGTACACTCAATTACCAGCAGGAGCCCTATTTCCCCGGGTCTCGACGCTCTGCATACCTCGTACCATCCGCTGCCCATGATCCGACAGCAGCAGTCGTTGGGGGCACGGATCCACGGTTGAAAGTCAAATGTCGCCGCAAAGAGCCTCACTGCCATGATCTCGCGAGGTCTGTACGCTGTCCTTTATTTTACCACATCCTGTGTCCCACCAAAACAACCTTCGGCCTCTCCCCGACGTCGCATCCGCGGGCGCTTATCCGATCTGCGTATCATTGTCATGATGGATCTCGATATCAGACTGACAGATAACTGCCCAGGCTAAATTTGGACCCCTATCCTGATCCCTGATCATTCAGACTGTTAGGGCCTGTAATTTCCGCCGCAGTGTTTCAACAATGCGCTGGGCGCCAGATCAGGCGCTGGGCCAGTCCGGCTTCAGGATCTGACTGGACGGCGGGCCCCGGCATGGCCCGGACAAACGGGGGAACTCACGTGGGCCTCGGGGGATGTGTCGGGATTACAGTGATCCCCCTGGAGATATTGCCCGATATGGCCCAGTTCCATGGTCCAAGGGTGACATCGCACGTCCCCAAACGTGGGGATTCCGTGAGCCTGGCCCTCTAGTAGGTAGCTTGTGTCGAATTTATTTGCTGGAAGACACGTCCAGGGGCTGCCAAGATGGCAAGATTGCTCCGTACGATGCAGGGCGACCGTGGACTACACAATATTGTAAGCATAAGACTCCGTCAGCCTCCCCAGATTGCCTTCTGACCTCTGCCTCTCGTCGTCCGCAAGCCATTCATCTCATTCGTTTCTCAGTGTTGCTGTGCAGCCATTCGTTTACCGTCCGCATTACCACCACTCTCATTTCTACACTCACTCTCATTCCCGAGATTAGTACTCGACAATCGTTTGAATCGTTCCAACCCGCACAGCAACAATGGCCATCCTCGTAGCTCTTCTCGCCCTCGCGGGCACCGCGCAGGCGTATCACCAGATCAACGCCAAATTCACCTTCCGCAAGAACATCGATCCTATCGTGGTCCCGGGCCAGTACACCAGCCACATGCACAGCTTCTTCGGCTCTGACGCCGTCACCGCCCACACCACCTCCAGCGCGGAGGTCCAGGCCGGCTGCAACACCAACAGCAACCCCAACGACCTGTCCGTGTACTGTGAGTAGCCAGTAGCCAGCCCTGAGGCCCTTCACTGGGACACCATAACCCTTGCAAGAATCATGGCTGATTTCCCATAGGGACCCCGACCCTGTACGCCGTCGTCGGCGAGGACCGCATCCCCATCGAGCCCAACTCCTTCAAAGCCTACTACAACAACATCCACGAAGCCGAGATGACCTTCCCCCAGGACTTCAAGGTCGTCGCCGGCAACGCCGGGGCGCAGAGCCAGGCCGACGTCGAGCCCCTCAGCACCATGTCCTGGTGGTGCGAGTACGGCCCCGAGGGCGCGCCCAAGGACGAGGGCGCCTTTCCCACGCAGAGCTGCGAGCTCGGCCGCCTGCAGACCATCCTCCGCTTCCAGGACTGCATCAACCCCGACACCCACGAGGCCGCCTACTCGGGCCGCCACAACCTCCCGAACGCCAACCGCTGCCCCGACGGCATGAAGCGCATCCCCCAGCTGCGCTTCTCCGTCCGCTACGACACCTCCGCCGCCCTCCCCGGCGGCTGGGACGGCGTCGCGCCCCTCGAGCTCGCCAGCGGCCCCAGCTACAGCTTCCACGGCGACTTCATCAACGGCTGGCTCCCCGAGGCCGCCGACAACCTGCTCCTGGCCACCGACAAGCGCGAGTGGCAGCCCGTCGAGGGCCCCCTGTCGAGCACCGCCGCCTGCACCCCCGCCGACCCGGACCCCGAGAACGGCACCGACGACTGGGACCAGAGCGTCCGCTCCCTCTGCCTCCGTGCGCCCGCTCCCGCCGAGAGGATGCTCAAGGGCAGGAAGAGGATGAGCCGCGTCGACAGGCGCGCGGTGCTCGCTTAGGCTGTTGGTCCTGGGGACACGCTCGCGCTGAGCCAGACCAGGCCGTGACCGAGCTGAGACCGGTTGAGCCGGCTACTTGAGGCCGACATGGTCACACTTTCAAGTGATTCTCTGTATCTTAACTTTTGGCCGTGGGCCGCACATAACCCGAAAGTATATACTCTCGAGCACCGCATTCCTGATGCGTGACATATCAGCGGCAAAGAGACTGCTGCAGCCCGTGCCTGCCTGAATATCGACACATACGCAGAGGTATTCAAAATCGGACAATTGCATGATTCGCGAGGGCTGCCTGTTCCCTTCTTGCTCAACGTTCGACCCAGTGTTGGATGCTCAGATGAGACCACGCCATGGTAGCCCCTTTCCGGCCAGGCCACCAGTGTGTCGGTGCCGCCGGCTCCTTCAACAACGACCGCATCGGCCGCGCATCTGGATCATCAGTTCGACCATGATTGCAACATTCCGCCCAAATGATCAGGGTGTTGCCTCGGCCTCCCCCTTTTCCTTTTTACGCCACTGTTCCAGCATCCAGGGACGCAATTTGTAATGGGCCCCAAGGAGCTGAATGCCGATCCATAGCATGGCTTCCGCAGAGTAGATGACGATCCCCAACACGTCCAGCCGGGGAGCGAACACCAGAGCCACGATAGAGACGAGGTCGCCCCCGTAGTCGATGGCCACGAACAGGAACGAAATGCCCTTCACGTCCCTCGACCGGTAGATCTCCCAATAATATCGCAGGACACCGGCACACAGCAGCACGGCGGCCAGTACTGCCATGAGCGTCATGGGCCAGTGGATGTCCCTGCTCCAGGCCGAGCGGAGTGCGAAGTAAAGGCCGACTTCGATCCCGCCGATGACCGAGAGGACACCGACAGCAAGGGGGAGTATCCGGAGGAGGTGCCACCCGTCCCCATAGTATTTGCACTGAGACCATGCGACAATGCTCAGGAAGATGAGGATGTATGGTTGTATCTGAAGGGCGATGTTGAGGTTTTGAACCAGGTTGTAGACGCCGAGCGGTATGCCTGCAATCGCCCAAGATAAGAACATGGCAGGGTGTAAGCCGTCGGTGCTATGACTGCGGTAGTTCTTCAGGATCTGAGGCAGCAGCTAAGTCGGGTGGCATTTTCGGTCAGTGGATGTCTCGCGACAAGTGAGGCCCTCCCGTCACGGCCACCTGTTCTATGTCAAGTAGATCCGACTCCCAAAACCCCGATTAACATCAACTAGGTATGTTCAAATGGCAAGTCGATATTCAGAATGATACGTGCTCAAGCCAAACTACCCTTAAAGCACCCATGAATCGTCCCTTCGTCAGAAACAGAATGCCCATCGTCTCATTAACTAGATCCGCTGCTATCCTTCCAGCACCATACGTTTCGAGCCAGTTCCATACTCAAACATACCTAGGCACCCACGGGAGCCTCCATCTCAGCTACTAGGCCTGTGTAGAGACCGGGCGCGGTGCGAGGTCCGGCGTGGAGACCTCCGTGACGGGGGAAGAGATCTCGATGGGGGCCGGGGATGATGCGGCAGGGGCTGGGGCCTCGGCAGCAATCTGGGAGACACCTGCTGCCGGGGCTTCTGCGACAGGCGCCTCGGCGGTTGCAGCCACCTCCGGAACCGCAGCCGTAACTGCCGGAGCTTCTGTGGCGGGGACTTCGGCGGCAGTGGCAGAAGCCGCCTCGGGTGCCGAGACCTCGGGGGCCGGGGCATCCGTCGCAGCGGCCGGGACTTCGGTGCTGGGCGCTTCAGCGACGGGAACCTCAGCGACGTCGGCAGACCGGATGGGGAGCTCGGAGGTCTCCTGAGCCTCCTTCTCCGGGGTCTCCTTGCTTTCCTCGACCGCCTTGGCATCCTCAGTCTTCGCTGCCTCCGCAACCTCCTCGCCGTAGCTGATCTCCTTCGACAGGACCGGGTCGTAGTGCAGCGCCCAGTACTCGTCCCAGATGGCGCTCGTGATCGGCCCCGGCTTCGCGTCGTTCACGGGCTTCCCCTCGATCAGCACGATCGGCATGACGCCGCCCGCGGTCGTGCACATGAAGATCTCGTCGGCCTCGAGCGCGTCGCCGACGGGGACGTGCTCGACGCGCACAGGGATGCCCTTCTTCTCGGCGATCTCGATGACGGTCTTGCGCGTGACGCCCTCGAGCACGCCGCGCTGCGGGGTGGAGAGCACGCCGTCCTTGACGAGGAAGACGTTGTACCCGGCGCCCTCGGTCAGGTTGCCGTCGCCGTCGGTCAGGAAGGGGTAGTGCGACTCCCTGTCCTGGGCCTCGAAGATGCCGCGGATGAAGTCGCCCCACTGCAGGTTCTTGACGGTCGGGTCGATGGCGCCCGGGGGGATGCGGCGGACGGAGCGGGTGATGATGGCGCCGGCGCCGTGGCCCTGGTACTCGAGGGGCATGAGGAAGATGTACGGCTGGACGAGGAGGTAGAGGTTGGGCGTCGAGGGAGTGCCGTTCGCGTCCATGGACGTGCGGACGAACTGCAGCCCGCGGGTGACGATGAGCTCGACGTAGGCGTCGCGGATGCCGCTCTTGGCCACCATGTCGTAGATGATGTCCCTGATCTCCTCCTTGGGCAGGGGGAGGCGCATCCGCAGCTTCTTGCAGCTCACCTCGAGGCGGTCGAGGTGGTCGTCGAAGCGGAAGATGCGGCCGTCCCAGACGGCGGGCACGTCATACGTGAGGTCGCCGTGGAGGAAGCCCTGGTCGATGAGCGGGATGCGCGCCTCGTGGAGCGGCGTGAGCTCTCCCTGGACCCAGGCGATGCCGTTCGCGAAGCGGTTGCCGCTGGCTTCGCGGACGGCCTCGCGCTGCATGTAGCCGGTGAGCACCGTGCCCAGAGTCGCCATGATGTGTGATGTGAATGTGTGTTTATACAGTAGAGGGAAGAGAGATGAGGATCTGAGTTCAAGTTTCCTTTGGGGGGAGCTTCGACCGAATCAATAAATCAGGAGGATGAGCGGTGACTGACGATGGAGGCAGCCGATCCATGTCACCGCTCATGCGAAAGGCCTCCGTATATATACGGAGGATTGCAGCAGCATTGCAGCAGCAGCCCTGAGGCGTAGACTACTACGTATACGTGTATGCTGTGACAGCTGGCATATCCGGGCGGTTCTGTGGTCTCGCGATTGGGCGGCTGAGATGCCGAGGCATCGGATCGACAAGGATGGCCAAGCCGGCCAGGCATTGGATCGTTCAGTGACAAGCCACACGATGGGGGTCAGTGCTCGTGACATCAAACAAAGATAACGAATGGACGCGGCGCATCTGGATCATCCCCTGTTGGCGCCTCTCCTCCCACACCCTCCTCCCAGTCGCTTGGGTCTTTGCGGGGAATGTGCATTTAAAAATCGGATGCGTAGGGCGAACGGAGCATTGTTTAGGTGTCTCGGGCGGACTCACGGGGACCGCGGGTCCCGTATCTCGGGCCCCGAGTCTCGGGGTCGAGGCCGTTGGTGGTCGCGACCCGGTTAATGAAGTCATCCGCGCCGGATGAACGCATGGCGGTGTCATGAGCGATGCAAGGAGCCGCCCCGTGCGGAGGGCCTCGAGAGACACGCATGTCATGGTTCCGATCAGCTGAGACATTCAGACGTCCTGCTCGACGCCGTGCAGTGCGACGCGGTCACTCGGACAGTCTGACTCGCCCCAACGGCGGTGGTGTTGGAGAAGCGCCCGACGTCGATGCGAGCTTCAAGAGGGAGCCAACGATGCAACTGATAATTAGCCAACACCCTTGCATCACCAGACCAGGATCCAGCAGATCAAGATCTGGTCCCCGCACTTATTGCGTACCTCGGTACGGGGAATCACGAATCAGAGTTGTTCTCTGCGGATCACTATTCACTAATATCGCGTGGCCTGCCTTGCTACCTTGTAGGCAACAGACCGTCCACGTCCACGCTGCAAATACGTAAGCATCTAATCGAGGGCGTCGGCTGGTCGTGGATCCAAACCGGGTCCAAGGCCTTCGATTCCGATGGGCAGGCAAGTTGGTCGCCAGGAAGAACCACGCAGGGGGTAGCACAAAGATGGTCTCCCACCAGGCTCGAATGGCCGAAGCCGACCAGAGTGCAGATCGAGCCTCAGATAATTGAGATGACACCTCTCTCAACTTCAGAAATTAAAGATGACCTCACTTGGAACTTCAGATAATTGAGATGGCCTCTCTCGGAACATGAGATAATGGAGATGGTCTCTCTCGGGGCTGCAGATAATTGAGATAGCATTCTGTTGAGCTGGAGGCAGTTCTACCGACTGCCTGATCCACTGGAAGTGGTTTGATCGCGATCGCGACCGTCGCTCAAAGGGCTCCAGCCAAAGTCCTCCTCGATTGTCTGGACAAAGCCTGGCCATAGTTCCCATTGCTTCACCACGAGCCCTTCTGCTTTCAAACCCTCCCATCGTTTCTTATCCCACACGGTGTACGCTGCGCGCACCAAGGTCCATGGCGCGAATTCTCCGTAGATATCAGCATAAGCTCCGCCCCAGAGCTGGACCCATGCGAACGGCGGCCCTTGGAGAGGAAGGCCGTCCCCCTCGAAGATGATGGAATCTCTCCTCAATATGGCTTCGGCGCGGAAGCTGTCCATCCATATGGGCTGGTCGACCCTGGCTATCTGAGCTTCGGGAGACATTGCCTCTCTCATCGTGCAGTCCGCATATCTCCTCCCCCGTTCCGTGAAAGACTCCATTAGAAGGATGATTTCATCAGGGTTTTCAGCCAGGAGAATACTGGCTGCGACCTCCAAGCTACGAGGCAGGTTCTTGCCGTCGGGCACTGCGAGGTGAGTCTGTATTAGTAGTGTCCCAGGCACTGAAATGGGGACTTCTCAGGGATCGAGACACATGATACGTACAGCTCCAGGGTTCTTCGATGAACTCATCAACGGGTTCGAGGGGTAATGTCCGGGGATAGTCAATGAGAGAGTCTTTCACGGCCTTGATAATGACATGATTGTAGCTCTCCCACAAGAAGGTCTGAATGCATCCGATGACCTCAACGTCCCATGGATCGAAGCAGTCGAGGAAGATTTGATTGATCTCGGCGTCGTAAAAGCCACCGCTGCGGCGGCTTCTGAGCTGGCCGAAGAGCTGGTTGAAGGTTTCGTGGCGATACAGAGCTTTCAGGATCCTCGCCATCTCGGTATTGCTGACCCTCTTTTGTGCCGCCGCCGCTGGTCCCGCAGCACCTGATTCCTCGAGCGGTATTGTTGAATCCGAAACGAGTTCTTCGAGGTTCTCAAGTGCCCAGCTGCTGAATTGAACGGCAAGTGGCCGGACAACACGAATGTGGAATGCTGCCATCCAGGAGAGACTCGGCAGGTCAACAGATCGCAGGCCATGGTAAGGGATCGAGCCCGAAATCCAGCTCCTATAGATTCCAACGAAGAAGACAATGTTCTCGTCGGTAAGAACAAGTCGCGGTTGGTCCCGAGACATCATACTGGCGTAGGCATCGACGCTGCAGCCGCTGAGGTCGCGTTCCAGGCACGTAGAAAGGATTCCATGACGACGAAAGCGGTATTGAGCATGCATCGTGGGCGAAGCTCGTACCATGGAGCGCAGTGCAGGGAGGTCGGGCATACACTCCAGAACATAGTGTCTTAGTTCGGGAGGCAGGCTCTCAAGCCGCGAGAGAGAAAGGGGCCCGGGGAACGAGGAGGGCGAGTCAGAAAGTGTGACGGCCATGGCGGCAGAGATGTATGAAGGGACGCAAGCGAAAAGAACGCGAAGAAATTGAGCCCGAGCGGGAGATAGAAGCGACAGCGGGCTGGTAGTGCTCAATACTGCGAGGTTCAGGAAGTACTTGTCGGCAGCGTGTTGGAGGTTGAAAGAATGGGACTCTGAAGGTAGAGAACATCTACGGCTTTATACTCCACCACATGAGAGAAGCTGAAAGTGAATGCTGAACGAGAAGGAACTACCTCACTACTACTAGGTAGTAACTGACTGAAGTAGGGAGAGTGAATCTGGTGAGTCTCAACACGTACGGTGCGGGATAGCAAGTCAGAAATGGTAGAGCACACTGTGCCTCTTCAGGGGAAGAATAATGGGTGTTCAACTTCAACGCGGCCATCCTGTGAACAATGTAATTCGGGGTCATCGCTATATCAAGTGGGTGAATAGCAAGGAGCTCCATTTGCAGAGAGCTTGACTGTCCATATTATATCAGATTTATTATGGCCAACTATGTAGAGGAGAGGAGAGCCATCTAGCCGCGGGCGGAGAGGGAAACCCGCGAAATAAGTCAAAGAGAATCTGCTGTTGAAGGGGAAAAAAAGGGCTGAATGTGGTAGTGTGGTTGTGAAAACACTGAGCTGTTTCGAGACAAACAGCATAGATGGTTGCGCAAGGGTCAAGCATCGATTCACAATCAGTGACACAATAGCGGAAGCCGGCGAGCCCGCTAGAAGGGTAATGCAGTGTTGAATAGAAAACTCGCAAACTGATGATAACCCTGCCTCGTTTGTTGTTCTTCCTCGGACTGCTGTATCCGACTTGCCCGCCCCTTTCGCTCAGGCTACATGGAAGCCTTCCTGGTGGAACTTGATGAGGACGTTGCGGTTCTGGTCGCCGCTGAGGCCCATGATGTTCATGATGGGGATGAAGTAGGACGTAACCGAGTTGGCGCCCGAGGGCTGTGCGAACGCGAACGAAACGAGAGTCGTGCCCCTTCGCTTAACAACGCCAGCAACACGGACAGAAGACGGAACCCCTGTAACCCCCGTGCGTGGCGGGTGGACTGCACTCGAGCAGTGCCTGGGGATGCACGGTAGAGAACCCCTTTTGACTGTTGGTTCCCAGCTAGACTTCACCCAAACGGCCGAGGGGGGGATGGCCGTCGGTAATGTCGGCATTCCCGTTGTCTTGGGTGCATTGTACTCTGTTGCTCCCAGGCACTTTCGTGCTCCGAGTGTATCCCGGGTCGGAGGAAGGTCCGGGCCCTGGTCGGCGCGAGTGGACGATGAGGTCTCTCGCCGGGGTGTGCGGTGCATCTGAGGCCGGGGCAAAATCCCCGTGGGTCACGCCGGCACTGGCAATGTCGCGCTCCTTCTTGACGATCAGATCGAGGCAGCCGTCGTAGATGCCTCCGTGACCGACGAGCCGGCGCAGGTCCGGATCGGAGGATCCGGCCTCGCACTGGAGCCGCATGTGCGCAATGTCCGCCGTGACGCAGGCCTGAAAGAGATGCATGTGAGGCTGCAAAGACCGTGGTGAATTTGGCAGGAAAGACCGAGCACCGGGTGCGCTCCCTGCCCGGGGTAGATATACGGACGGTCCCCTACGGCTGCCGGTCTCAGACATCTCCGGGCCTCCGGCGGGTGCCGCCAGGCGTTTGTGCGATCGGCCGATGAACACGCAACACACCGGCTGTTGGGCTCGTGGCGTCCAGACAGGCCTGGATCCCTAACTTCCCATTGGAGGTTAGTTATTGTGGTGGCTCTGAGGGTTGGAGCTGGCCTGGGGTCAAGGTGATCTAAGCTTTGTGCCAGCCAAGCCACAGTCCGGGGATTGGTTCATGGGCCCCACTGGGCCGACAACTGCCGAGGCACCGTCGCCGACCTCGCGTCTGTCGTCGCCGACTCGATCCTACCGCGGAGGACCTCGCCCCCGATCTGCGAACCCTTTCCTCCCTCTTCGCCACAGGTTTGCAGCCCCGAATCCCTCCTCGGCAGGGATGCACCAGGGTGCTGCGACGAGCCCCGTGACCCCGAATCTCGCATGTGAGGAGTGAAGTCGCGAGGACGGAACATGAGCGTTATGCTATGGCTATCTTAGGAGTATCTCATATATAGGTCCCTGTCCATCCCTGCTCCCATTGGCTGACTGTGCCATCTTTACTTCAATTCAGGGGAATACATCAAATGACTCGGCTCTGATTCCAGAATTTAATCTCAGTCCGTCTTCTTCCCGGCGGCAACCTGCCTCCCCTGAGCCGTGTACCGAAGATACGCATACGTTCCAGCAACCACGACGCCGATAATGACGATATTTCCTGGAAAGAGTCAGCGCATGCTGTGCGACAAGTGACGCTGGGAGGAGCCTTGCCTAGAAGAAACTTGCCAACTCCGCCGACGATATCCACCGCGCCAGAGAACACGTCGGCGATCATGTTGATGATGCCGGTGAAGAAGCTCAGAACAGCAGTCACGAAAGTCTGGATGATGTGATAGAATGTCGAGACGATGGTGGCGATGAGCTCGTAGAAGCTCTTGAAGAGGTCTTCGATAGCGTTGATGATGGACATTTTGTCGATCAAGCGGAAGGTGTGACTTTGCGTATGGGGCGAGTGTGGTCGACTTCTGTGTCTGAAAGGGCTTTCGGGTATGTTTGAACGCCACGGAACAGATTCTAGGCTCCCTTTCACTAGGTACAACTAGAAGTCAGTCCTGTATTTATAGAGAGGCTGCAGCGTCTTCATCGTGACGTCACCAGCCACATCACCATGGTGTCAGCCACAACAGGTTTGACGAGAGTGTGAGCATGTCGCCTGTTGAGGTTGGAACGAGCTGGGATTGGCTGGCGAGTTGTAATGACTTGACTGTGACAGCGAAAAGCGTTGTCGCGGGCTTGGGCGCTAAGGGGACAACTGATGATGACGCAGGGTGCTAGCTCAAGATTCCTGTACTACCTCAGGTGCTGATTCTCTATGAGGGGCAAGCGTTGTCATTCTGTCCGGCTTCATTCAGAACTGAGGCGCTGTTGAGCGTTCATTGGGCCGAGCAGAGTTTGAAGGACCCAGCGACAGCGTGATCATTGTATCAAAACATGGAGCGACTTGCGGATGTGAACTGAGTCAGCTCCAACACCATCATCCGTGTCTGGTCGTCTCGCTTGGAGATGGGATGAGGGGAGGACGCCTACCTACGAAAGGGCGAGGCAACGCCTCGACGCCTAATTGGCTTGATGCCGACCGACCGCCATCGATGCGCCAATCGAAAACTCTGCGACTCGGCATCTGCACTCGTCACTGTGACCAAATATATATCATCCGCAGCCTCGCGTCGCTCCAATCCCGCTCGCGACGCTTCCAGTCATCGAATTTGCGATCCAGCGACAATGGGGGAATGGCCGGGGAAACGGGACCGATCAATGTCTCCCTGGCGGTCAACATGACCATCGCCGGGTTCTTCGCCGTTGCCTGCTTCAACTGCCTGGACCTCCTCGTCTCCCTCTTCGACCGGTTCAAGAAGTACCGCAGCCTCTACTTCTGGAGCATCCTCGTCACCATCCTCAGCATCCTCCTGCACTCCATCGCCGTGCTCCTCCGGCTCTACGGCCTGGGCCCCAACCTCCTCCTGGCCGTCCTCACCTGCGTCGGGTGGTATGGCATGGTGACGGGCTTCTCCGTCGTCCTCTACTCGCGCCTCAACCTCATCGTCAGGGACCAGGCAGAGACCCGCTGGGTCCTCGCCATGATCATCACCAGCTTCTGCGTCTTCCACGTCCCCGTCACCATCCTCTTCCTCGGCAGCAACGTCCCCCACGCCCCGGCACGGTTCAGGGCCGTCTTCGAGGTGTACGAGCGCGTGCAGCTCGCGGGCTTCTGCGTCCAGGAATTCGTCATTTCCGGGCTCTACATCTTCGAGGCCTTCCGCACCCTCAGGCCCATCCTCGCCACCAAGCCGCCTCGAGAGCGCACAATCCTCACCCACCTCGTCGCCGTCAACGTCCTCGTCGTCGTCCTCGACATCAGCCTGCTCTTGACCGAGTACCTCGGCTACTTCGAGATCCAGACAACCTACAAGCCCGTCGTGTACAGCGTCAAGCTGAAGATGGAGTTCGTCATCCTCAACAGACTGGTCCGCGTCCTCATGCGCAGCGACTGCAGCATCCCGCTCGCCTCCGACATCGCCGCCGCCGACACCAGGACCAATCGCGAGCCATCAGCATGCTCTTACTAGCCACGTCCCGCGGCCGGAAGCACTATATGAACCCTCCGATATCTCGAGAGACTTCCGTTGAAGATAAGAAGCCGCCGCACTCATCAAGCATCTGCAGCTTCCACAACACCGGGGGTCAGAGTCAGCGTCCGCCGCTCAACCCCACCATCGACCAACCCGCAATGCCGGCTGTCGGCCCCACTCCGCCGGGGTGTCCTCGGCGGGTCCGGGGTTCGCAAAGAGCGGAGGCGGGCACGCCATTGAGGGATTTAGCGCTAACTGGCCGTATCTACTCACATGGCATCTGCTTTTCGGTGAGGAGCCAGGCCCCAAGCAGGCCATGGCTTCTGGTTCTTCGATTCATTGATGGCTTCTCTCATCCAGTCATAGTCCGCACCGCGAGATATGTCAGCCTCTCCAGCCGGCGAGGGTGCCTCAAACGGAGCCGACTCGAAGTCTGAGAAGCGTAGCGGTGAAGAGGCATTTCCCGACACCAATGAGAACATCGTCGAATTCAAACCACCGTCTGGCATCACTTCTCGGGTCGATGCCGCCCTCGCCTGCCTCCAATCCTGCGCCAGCAGCCGCGCCGGCTCAGATGCAGTCTTGGTCTTCCTCTTCTACGTATTCCGTCTAGGTGGGAATGTTCTCGACACTCTGGGGCACGCTGCCCTCTCCAAGACTCATCTGCCCTTTGCCTCCCCTGGCCGCATCAGGCCGCCACCACCCAGCTGGTCGCGTGCACTGGGAACCTCATTGCTCGGGCTGGAGAAGAGATGTACCGCAGTGGTAGCCATGATAGGCGATGTGCGTGCCTTTGGGCGTCTATGGGGCCTTCTGGGAATTTACTTTTCCGCGAAGAAGCTCCTCTCGCCGAAGACGCCCGCGCCCGAGCGCGAAGAAGCGACGGGAGGGCGTTCATGGAGCAGCAGACTCGACACCGCCATCGCGGCTTCGCAAATCCTGCTTTTGGCATCATTCCATGGCACGGACAACCTGGTCCATCTGACTTCACGGAAGGTCCTGCGCTTCTCACCTCCAACACTGAAGACTCTGTCTCGATTATGCATGCGCTCCTGGGCGCTGTACATTTTCATCGACGTGGCGCGGTTGCTTTTGGATTGTCGACGGCGGATCTTATCAAACGACGAGGAGAGGCTGCTGGGCGAGGACAGCGCCTGGAAGGCCCAGTGGCGGAAGAATTTCCTGCGAAGCCTGGCATGGACGCCCATCGCCGTGCATCGCAGTATAGACAGCGGCCTCTTAAACGACACGGCAATTTCATTGCTGGGGCTGTATCCGGCAGCGTCGAAGATGAAGGATCTGTGGCTGTCAAAGAGCGAGTCCAAAGCAACATGAAGTATGCAGGATCCGATCTCTGAAAGGGACAAACAATAAAAACACATGAAACATTATTCTTTTGTGGTCAATGTAATAATCGATGCCATGAATGTAGAGGGAGCTCTAAGCTTTTACCAGCATGTCCGGCCGGATCCCATTTCTCAACTCTGAGATGTCTCGGAGCTCAACCACCAGCTGTGCCCAACTCAGCGGCGACTAGATGAAGCCAATTGGTTCCACAGGCCAGTCCTTCTTCTTCTGATAAGGCGTGCTGAACGACCACTCGCCCGACCCAACAACCTCGGTCTTCGGCCCATCAGGGCCGGGGATCACGACCTCCATCTCCGTCGTGGGCGGCACGACAACCTCAATCTTCAACACCGAGTCATCCGTCAAGGACCAAGAGCTCGACACCTTGCCATACGGCGTCAGATGCTCCGCCTTGGCCCAGGTAAACGGCCCCTCAACCTCGGGCTGCACCCTGGAGCGCTTCCACCCAATCTCAACACGCTGCAGGCCAGCCAGCCGCTCGACCATGAACTTGGCCACGGCTCCGTACGCGTAGTGGTTGAAGCTGGTCATCTCACCGGGGTTGATCTTGCCATCAGGAAGCATGCTGTCCCAGCGCTCCCACATGGTCGTGGCACCCATGGTGATGGGGTACAGCCACGACGGGCACGTCTCGTTGAGAAGCATCGCGTAGGCGACGTCGATATGGCCGACGCGGGTGAGGGCCTCGCAGATATAGGGCGTGCCAGCGAAGCCGGTGGCGACTCGGAAGGTGTTGCGGCGGACTATTTCGGCTAGTCTGGAGCCTGCGCGGGGAAGCTGTTCTGGCGAGAGGAGGTTGAAGCAGATGGCGAGGGCGTACGCGGTCTGAGAATCGGATAGGAGGCGTCCGTTGGCGGTGACGTATTCGGCGGTGAAGTCGGCTCGAGCTCCGTCGAGTTGCGTTTTGTATTTGGCGGCGTCTTCCGGCTTGCAGAGGAGGGTTGCGATGCGTACCATGTGCTCGAGGGAGTTGACGAGGAAAGCATTGGCGACCAGGACAGAGTCTGTCATGGCCTTGAAGGGCTCATGGGGTGGCGCATTGGGATCAAGCCAGTCCTTTGAAGAGTATGTTAGCATGTTTATCAGATTCATTACATCGACATGCGTTGACTTACTCCTAGCTGAGTGGTAGAGAAGTCCCAGAGATTGACAGGACCCTCCTTGTTCTTGGGGATATAGTCCATCCACGCCACCATAGAATCGTACTGTGCTGAGAGGAGGCCGAGATCGTGCGTCTCTTCCCACAGAGCCCAAGGTGTCAGGACGGTGACATCATGCCAGATGGCGAGCGGTAACCTCTTTCCCCAGAATCTGTTGTTGAGGAGAACATTCGGGCTGACCACGGGGGGAAGGCCATCCAGCCGCTGTTGGTCAAACCAGAGATCCTTCAGCCAGTCTTTGAGAACACCCGTGCATCCATAGAGGAATGTGGCAGTCGGGGAGAAGAGAGCCAGATCGCCGGTCCAGCCCAATCGCTCATCACGCTGTGGGCAGTCGGTAGGCACGGATAGGAAGTTGCCGCGCATACCCCAGCGAACATTGGAGAACAGCTGGTTGATCTTGTCGTCCGAGCAGGAGAAGTATCCCTGCTCCTCCATGTCGGTGTAGCAGACAACCGCTTCGATAGTGGTGAGAATGTCGATGTCTGGGGAGGGCCAGTCGTCGACTTGAAGGTATCGGAAGCCGTGGAATGTGAACCGCGGCTCGTAAGACTCTCCAGCGTCATCGCCACGGAGGGTGTATTTGTCTTGCGCTTTGCAGATGCGGAGCGGCCTGACGCCGAGTTCGCCATCCTCCAACACCTCCGCATGGGAGAGCAGGAGTGTATGGCCGCGAGGACCCTTGACGTTCTTGACTCGGACGTAACCGACAAGGTTCTGACCAAAGTCGAGGATGGTCTTGCCCGAGGGTGTTGTGATCTTCTCAATGGGCTTGACAACTTCGACGCGGCGAACCGGTTCGGCGGTGCCCCGGTGAAGCTGCACGGAGGTCGGAATAGGGGGAAGCACCTCGACAGCCTTCCATTCCCCGGTGCTGACGCCCACAGTCGACCAGCCAGGGATCTCAGCGGTGGCATCGTACTTCTCTCCGTCATAGATCTCTGCCAGCCTGATGGGACCCTCCGTCACGGTCCATGACTCGTCGGTTCCAATAGTCATGACAGAGCCATCTGCCAGGGTGACTTCGAGCTGAGCTAAGAGGGCAGTCCGCTCGCCCCAAATGTTGCGTTCTCCGCCCTCGAAGCCGAGACGGCCGTTGAACCAGCCCTCTGCCACTCGAACACCAATGCAGTTCTCAGAAGACAGATGTTGTGTCACATCGTAGGTCTGATACGCCAGGCGGCCATCGTATGATGCCCAACCAGGGGCGAGGAAGAAGTCTCCGACTCTTTGTCCATTGATCTCGGCCTCGTAGACTCCCTGCGAGGTGATGTAGAGTCTGGCCGAATGCACGGCGCCGCCGAGACTGAACTCCTTGCGAAATAGGTCTTCCGGCTTCGCCTTGTCTGGGTCTTCCTTCGCCCACGGGGCAGAGATGAGATGGCTGGACCAGGCGTCTCTCGACAGGAGCCCAGCCTCGACCACAGCAGGCTCGCTCCAAGCAGTCAAGTCGATCGCGCCTTTGCCGCGGACTCGTACACGGGCTGAGTATCTCTGGCGAGAGGCCAGGGGGGTCTGCAATGGCCACGGGACGAGGTGGGACTCGGGTGATGTGATCTTGGCGCTCAGCTTGTTGACAGCAGCCTTTGAGTCGCCGCCTGAGACCTCGGTCAGCTCGATCTCGTACTCTTCTTGCTCGAAGCCCGAGGGTGCATTATCAAAGCGCCATGAAACCCGGGGCTCGGATTCGTCAATGCCCAGGGCTACTTCGGGCCCGCAGTGCTCGAAGCGAACGTCGACGACCTTGAGTTGCGCCATGATTCCAGCCGTTGCGTGTCGAATGAAAGTCTGGGGAAAGAGATGCGAAAGCGCCGGAGATTCGCGATGAGACAGAGTGGTGGTTGCTGTGCTTTCAACCCCTTTCAAGTGAGGTACGCATAAGGAGGGGTCGACGAGGTTGACTTGGAGAAATGAGGGTAAAGAGTGGCTCTTGTCGGGCTCTTCGGGCCATCTGCATCTCCCTCTTCGGTCGTCGGGCTTTTACAGGCCGGGAATGGGGCATCAACGCCGCTACTGAGACACGGGAGCCCTGAAGTTGATGAATGACGGCTCGCGGCTCAACCCCCACAGTCGAACCACGACGAACGCCGAGTCATGTCCAGGTCTGGGGCCGGTGAGTTAGCGGGCTGGACCAAGTCCCCGAAAGAATCCATCTACCACCCGAGTGTTCTTTTCATGCGGTTCATGCATCTGACGCCCACTTCTTCGGGTCATCACAGACCGTAAATGCCCTCGGAACCCCGTCCTTCTCCATCCTTTGACCATCTCCAGGTCAAATCCCCAGTCATATCAGGGTATGGCCTCGTCCTGCACCCCGCGAAGGACATGGACCTCCGAGGATTCTCCTGGTCAAGACCTTGGGCACTTGCGCGCACTAGCTGAGAAACCTCGGAGATTCTCGCGCCCACGCCGGTGTACCCGAGGGTCCAGCACCGTCCAGGCAGTCGAAGCAGTCCGAACCGGAGAGTCAGTCTGTGCCAGCATGTTTCTCCTCCGCACTCCCTGGGGACGACAAATACATTGAAATATCGTCCACTTCCCCGCAAATGGACATATTGCTTTCTAAGAGCGCTGCTGCATTCTTTAGTGTTCCCAGTCTTCAGCTTCACGATTGCTTCGACAGAGACCAAGCTGAACACCGACTCGGCAAAGGCCGATCTCCACGCCCTTGAGCAGTTGGAAGACATCGTTATAATCTCGGTGACCATGATGGTTGCTGGCTACCGGTCTTCGGGCTCTAGTTCGCCTTCCCCGTACTCTTCCTCGCCGTGTCCGCATTCCTCCCCGAGCCCACGTGCACAAGACCGCCTTGATATAACCTGGGTATCATTTTTCAGTGTTTGCTATTTCAGATGTCCATCATACTCCGAAGTCCGATTTCCTGCTAACATTGACTCATTCGCGGCGTTTCTCGTCCCTCCATTCATCATCCGTTGTAAGAGTTCCCAACATTGTAATGCATCGGAAGCACCGTCCCATCCCCGTACATCACGCTCTGCTCATCGACGGCCACCATCCCCTGCTGCGGTTGCTGATGTTGATGCTGCTGAGGCATCCCTTGCTGCGGCTGTCCCCAGAACATACCGTCGAGATCCCACATCCAGTCATGCTCCATCAACCCGGCCACGTCCATGTCCGTGTCCAGCCTGATCGGCGACAACCGGAAGTCGCCCTCCTCGCCCATCTGGCCGATCATCCCGCCCGGGTTGCCGAAGTACTGCCCCATATCCGTTGCGCCCGGGACCATCATCATTCCCTGGCCGTCCGCATTACCTGGGGCCAGGTTCTGCTGCACCTGCTGCGGCTGGCGGCTCGCCTCGTACACGCGACGGACGACCTCACGGCTCCGGCACGCCGTCAGCGACCAGTCGCCCATGGCATCCAGCAGATCAAGCGTCGTCTCGATCTGCCCCCGCCAGCTCTCCGCCCGCGAGTCCTCGGGCTGCCAGAACACCCGCAGCAGCGGGATCATGACGGCTTGGTACAGGAACCACGCCGCGTTCCACCCGAGCATCTGGTTTCGCATCCACTCCTTGGAGATGTCCTCGATCGACTGCCTCGCGATGTCAGAGCACACGTCGAGCGACGCCGTGTACTCCTCGTCCTCCGCCGTCCCCGGCGACGTGCCGTGGTCCGCGGACGACGCGGACGAGGGCGCTTGCGACGCCCGCCGCCGGGACCGCGAGGGCACGGGGCGGTTGCTGCTCGCGAGCGTGAGGAGGACGGGGCGGTGGAGGAGCATCCGCAGGTTCTGGTACCGCCACTTCATCACGCAGCGGGCGATGTACAGCGGCTCTGCGCACGGCTGGGTCGTCTGCATCAGCCAGGGGAGGCTCTCGTACCACGTCACGAGCTGGTTGTCGATGCTCTGCCTGTCT
Organism: Furcasterigmium furcatum; assembly: GCA_001599815.1. Lineage (NCBI taxonomy): Eukaryota > Fungi > Ascomycota > Sordariomycetes > Glomerellales > Plectosphaerellaceae > Furcasterigmium > Furcasterigmium furcatum. The sequence goes on from BCIA01000004.1 coordinate 753,362, forward strand.
TCCGTCGAGAGCAGCGGGCTCGTCGCGAGGGTGTCTTGCACCTGGGTGGCGATCTTGCAGAACTTGATGTTCTCAATCATGGGCAGGACGCCGGCGTACTGGGCCGAATCGGCTGTCTATTGGAGCAGGTCAGCAAAGTCAGGGCTGGATACGGTATGGTTCTGCAGATACGCACCTGGTTCATTCCCAGCTCTGGTGCTCTGATGTTGATGCCGGGCCCCTTGCGCCCGAACGATGGGCGGCCCATGGTGGTCGTGGCCCATGTATCCAGGCAGAAGAGAGACCACCACGTTCGTCTCCTCGTCTCCGCCACCAGAATATCGTTCTCGGATGAGCCCTGAGCCAGCGATTCTCGATGCAGTCCCAAGGCACTGGCCATGCGAACGGCAGCTCCGAGTATGGCGTTGGCCATATTGGGGCGGTTGACATAATGGAGGTAGTATCCTCCGATGATAGCCAGCGCCTGAACAGTTTCGACTCGACTCGATCCGAATGAGTCAATAGTGAGATGTGCCATCGCTTGGTGATAGTGCTGTTCGTGGTGAAGATCGCTCGATTTCGTCGCCGCGATACTGCCGATCGCCAGAACGGAATGGAGAAGGGCCAGCCAGGGAGAATCGGTCCGTTGGCCCTTGGAGTAGTCGGCGCGGAAGCTTGCCTCGTCGAGCATGGGGATAAATGCATGGACTCTCTTGAAGTAGGCGTCAACGAACGTCTGCCCTCGCCAGGACCAGGCGACCCGGGCCGACGGCTTGGGCTCTGCGACTGACGATCTTCGGAGGATTTCTGGGCGATTCGCGCCTCCAGGGGCAGTCATCGCTCGCGGCGCTGCCAGGGTCTGTCGAAGCTGTGGTTGCAGCTTGAGCATGACCATCAGCGCTGCCTTCACCGAGGAGGCGCCCAGATATGATGCTCGCTTATCCATGGTCAGAGAAAGGGCGTTGACATCATCTGCCTCGACGGGTATCGGCTCATGCTCGCGGCGTTCCTCATCCCACTCGGAGTCTTTGGTCGGCATCTGCTCGAGCTCCGCGGCGCCGGGCTCGGGGTCCTCCTCCGAGGCCTCCTCGAGGTCTTCGAGGGGAGACTGATTTGTCGGAGGCGACGGCAAGGCAGCCTCGCCTTCTGCCTTCGGGTGCTGAAGAAGGTCCAACAGCTCTTCCCGCGACATGGGGAGGAGTGTCGAGACCTCCTCGTCGGGAAAGAGGCGGTTGAGGATTGAGCGGCACTCCTCGAGGGATTGTGAGAGGTTCTCGACCACCCTGGGCACAGAGCGTCAGCAGCCACTCATTCAGCGGTCGTCTCGCCATTCCTTACTTTCTAGACGGGACCACTCTCGGCCGGTGCTTGTCGTAGAAGCACCTCTTGGGCACGCGCGTCGAGACGCATTGGCGACACGGGTGCTGCCCGTCGCACCGGATCTTTCGGCGCTTGCATTCGGCGCAGGCCTGCGATATCTTGACATTCTTCCCATCTGACCCATCGAGTCCGCCGAGATGTGCCGACGATCCGGCCTGATGGCTCGCCTGGACCTGGACTAGAAGCGACACTTGTCAGACCGCACACACGGACGGAGAAGCTGGAGCTCACGAGGAGCCATACAGTTGTGGAACATGCCGGCATCAGTCGATGACGCGTAGGGGGGCGACATGTCGAGACGCGGTAGCTGGTCGCAGCTCACTCCGAGGCTGTGATCTCACCCAAAGACGGCGACTGTGCGGGGGGACAAAGATCATGAGAGAGCCAGTGTCAGCTCAGCAACAGAGAGTTCCTATGCGATCGTCGTCTCCATGTCCTGGTCGCAGTAGCCTTAGACTGAGAGGAACGCTTCGGACACTTCAGGATCATGTCCAGGGCAAGGGAGGGGGGAGGGAAAAAGTCGACGGACAGGCCAGGGGCCCTGATCATGCAAGGTTCGAATGATTTAAAAAGAGTCAGTCCGTCCGTCCCCTGGCCTGGAACTCCGGTTCGGCTCGAGCTCGAATTGAGGGGTTCGGGTGGGGAATCCGGGGTACATATCCGAAATCCCCTGAACGGCGATGATCAGCCAACCGCTGGCCATGTGGGGGACTCACGGGCTGGCAGCTGGATGTCAGGAGATGGCTTCAGTGTGAGGGGTACCTGGAATGTCAGCTTGTCAGTCGGTCAGTTGTGGCGAAGCCCTGGGAGCTGCCAGGACACAAGCGAGCTGACGGCCAACACGAGGACCTGGGGCTTTTGGGAAGCGACCGTTTCCCGACTCCTGGGCTAGTTGACCTCAACATAGGTACAACTGAGGGCTCTGCGGTCTACTTGTACCTCATAATACCTCCTCCACCATGGATCCATCCCAGCACTGCACGCCACAGGCCCTCCTTACCCTAAACCCGCCGTGAAGACCACGAACCATGCCCTGTTCAGCCACAGGGGCAAGAGGCAAAATGAGACGGGACAGGGAAGCCGCACGCTAAACCCCTTGTAGCCCGGGGGCTCCCCTCCCGCCCCCCTGAAAGGGCATAGTGGCCCGGCAGAGCCAGCATCTTGGGGCCGGTGGGCCGAGGACCACCTCAGTTCACTCCACCAAAATGACAGTGAATGTGGACAGAGATCCAGGACACCATTTGGAGGGGCTGTCCATTGTATTCCGCTCGGAATGAGTCGACAGACGTGTAACTATCGCACATCGTAACAATGACCATAACAGCCATTCAACGTACGCTGCAGGTCGACCGCCAATCCTTGATGTCTAGTGTGGTGAGGATCCGGAGCCCGGGATCAAAGAATCGTTTGTCACGGAAGTGTGTTCGAAGTCAACAAGTGAAGTTGTTCGGGCCCCCAACTACCATCGTCTTGAACACATTCGAACAATGTCTTTGATATACTCTCGTCTTCAATAGTCCACGCTCTCTCTTTGATGGCTCCCCTTGTTGACAGTCCCCCGACGTTGTCGAAATATATGCCTTCGAGCTCGAGTTCGCGATTCAATGAAGTCACGAGCGTGTGTAGGCATAAACTTGCCTTTCAGAGACACAAATCGACGCGTTCCTTCACTGTTTCCAGGCGCTGGGCTCTCCAGCCGTAGAAGTATCTAGACCAAGGGTCGTTGATCATGCCGACGAAACCAAGACAACAACACCTACCTTCTCAACCTTTATCATGACTCATGACGAACCTCAACCCCATGGCTCTCAGAGCCAGCCTCAGTCAACTGAAGTCTCAGAACTTACAGCGGACATGAAGACGTTGCAGCCAATGCAGGACGTCCCTGCAACCTCAATCATTGGCACCATGATGAGGAAGCTGCCTAAGGAGCTTGTCCTGATTATTCTGGAGCATCTCCTCACCGATTACGACTATACAATGGGAATCTTTGCCCCGAACTTCTCTCCTAGGTGTAAGAGTATCGTAAGGGAGAGTAGGGTAAGGAAGTGTGTCGAACACGATTGCCTTTCGCCAATGAACTTTATGCGTGCCGAAATTTACACCAGCGCTACGAAGACCTCACCAGCAACGCACGAGGCCACTACCGGCCCGATTGATATCAAGGGCTGCATTCCGAAGCCTGACACCACGGAATTTCTCCGGCACTCGCCGGCGCTGAAAGAGCTCCATGATGCCAACCCGGGACTTCTTGCAGAGGCTGTGGACAAAGCCAGGCAAGATCAGATCTGGTTCTTTACGATTGACCGCGCCACTCCTCCTCCTCGTTCTTGGTTGGACCCTCGCTGGAAAGGTAGAAAAGAGACACCGACTGAGAGGATACAACGGATAGGACGAGACCTCGCCACGAAGAGGATATTTCTCGATTCGTCAATGCTGGATATTCTGCCTCTCCACAGTTTCCTCCAGGACTTGACCTACCATTCTTCCGACAAGGAAGATCGACCGTATGTCTTCAAGGAGCCAGAGGCCAACCCAAAGTACTACAATCAGATGCGCCACCTGATGCTTGGATACACTGGGGGAGACGAGTGGAACGACTGGTTTGATCTATACGACGCCCCTGAGCTCAAAGACGGCTATGGCGCACATCTAGTGGAGCGTGTAAAGCTTGACGAGCACGTTGCTTGGTTCCATCTGGACTGGTCAAGCTCACACATCTGAAATCACTGCACATAAGCCTGGATTGTCTTGCGAACCATTTTCTGGAGTTTGCCCCGCGACACTCTATGAGCATCGATATGACCAAGTAGGCAGCCCAGGATATGTGCCGCAACCTCTCTTTGGACCTTCTCGTCATCTACGGCCTCAAGTCTAGGCCGGAATTCATCGAGGCGAACGACACCTACTGGACTGATGATTCAAATGTCCTCCAGTTTGACTTCTCTGTCCAGGAGATTGAGGAGAAAACGGAATTAGAGCACCTGGGCCAGCGGTTTGAGAATTATATCAAAATGTTCCGGGGTGCTCTTCGGGAGGGTGGGAGGCTGATTCTGCTGGACGAAAGATGGCAATACTCGAGGTGCCTCAAGCGAGAACACGCCAATGTCCTGTTACAAGACCTTCCACTTGTCATCCAGCAAGAGGACCCTACATATTGCGTGAAAAGCCTTCCGAGCACTCACGCCGCTGTCTGGACGCTCGATGATGAGCGGCACCCCCTGTGGAAAAAGGAAAGAAAATGAACAAATCGCCACATGGTCAATCAAATGCAGCCCATGTATGGATCGAGATGATGACGGACGACGAATTGCCCGCCAAAGGATTGTTCCCTTGCAGATTGATGACGGAACTGGCTATCGTTCTTGGAAAACTGATAGGGAGAATGAATAAATTGTTTTGACATGGAGATGCATGGATTCCGGTGAAGTTGTTTGATGGTGGGAGATCGACCCTGACACAAAATTAGCGGTTGGACTGTTCATGTGCCTCTGTTTTCAGCATCGCAGTGTGAGAGAATTTGCCAGCGCGGATGCAGCTTCGCTCCCCCAAACAAACTCCGTCCACACAATGAAAGCTGTGCAAGCGCGAGGTCTGCATTGTGTTGGGGGCCAAGTCCAGGAAGGAATTCCTCTACTCAAGTGTCAATTTATTCGGGGTTAGGGTTTATCGTCGAATATCTCCGAGTGGTTCTTACTCAGGACGGCTCCCTAAAGCCGATGATAATTGCTTCTAGTGCTGCCACTTTTCAATTGCTCTCTCTTCTGCCTAAAAGGTGGCTTGCAAAAGTCTCTAATCGAGCCCGGAAAACCTATCAATTGCGCTATCGCAGACCCTGCACCTGTGACTCAGTGAGCCGACTAGGCCGCGAAGCCGCGGATAGAATCGAATTTGAGCCCGATTAGGAAACTGGGCGATCACTGCGATGGCCCGTCGTCGCAGGCAAGGGTTGACGATGGCATCATGGCGCATTCTGGTTTATAAGCATTCGATGTTGGCGACATGAAGCCATCTCGAAGAGGCCCCTGGCTGCGCGTCGCAACATACTGGGAGGGACAGTGAATCAAGGGATATCGCATCACGATGAGCGCCCGGAGCTCATGGCTATATAAGTCAGGCCTGCGTCTGTCTCAATTCTCATTCTCAAGACAACGGCCCAGCACCAGATCCAACGTCCTTCTCTCTTCTCAGTTTTTCAAATCCGCAGCCTTCACAACAACATCAACAACACGCAACATGGCGCCCGCTCCCGAACCAGACACCGAGCTCGGCCGGTACCGCATCCTCGCCAGCACCGCAGGCGTCCGCGTCTCACCTCTCTGCTATGGAGCCATGTCTCTCGGAACAGCCTACACCGACACCATGCCCGCCGTTGACGATGAACAGGCGTTCAAGATCCTCGATAGGTTCCACGAAGCCGGCGGCAACTTCATCGACACGGCCAACTTCTACCAGAACGAGCAGTCCGAGAAGATCCTCGGCGCATGGATGAAGGCCCGCAATAACCGCGACCTCATGTTCATCGGGACCAAGTACTCCACGCAGTACCGGGGCTGGGAGCTCGGCCCGGGCAAGTCGGTCAACTTCTCCGGCAACCACCGCAAGTGTCTGCACATGTCCGTCCGCGACTCGCTCAAGAAGCTCGGCACGGACTACATCGACCTCTTCTACGTCCACTACTGGGACTGGACCACCTCCATCGAGGAGATGATGGACGCCCTCCACATCATGGTCCAGCAGGGCAAGCTGCTCTACCTCGGCATCTCCGACGCCCCGGCCTGGGTCGTCTCGGCAGCCAACACGTACGCCACGGCCAACGGCAAGACCCCGTTCTCCGTCTACCAGGGCCGCTGGAACCTGCTGAAGCGCGACCACGAGCGGGATATCATCCCGATGGCGCGCCATTTCGGCATGGCTCTGGTCCCGTGGGACGTCCTCGGCAGCGGGCGGTTCCAGACGCAGGCCCAGCTCGAAGAGCGGCAAAAGTTGGGCGACCGTCTTCGCGGCACGACGCAGGAGCAGACAGAGGAGGAGCGCCGCGCCAGCGCCGCCCTCGAGTCCGTCGCGCAGGAGCACGGCGACGCCAGCATCCAGCAGATCGCGATCGCGTACGTCATGCACAAGACGCGCAACGTCTTCCCGATGGTCGGCGGTAAGCGGGTCGAGCATATCGACGACAACATCAAGGCGCTTAGCATCGTCCTCACGGATGAGCAGATTGAGCGGCTCGAGAACGTCAAGGAGTTTGATATCGGCTTCCCGTTGGATATGATCCACGATGACCCTCGTGAGACGGGCCTCCCGCCTCCAGTCACGGCCATGAGCGCGGTGATCGACTGGCAGACGAGGCCCAGGGCGCTGCCGGCGCGCCGAGGTTAGTACAGGGTGGAGGAAGAGACGAACCGGAGAAGATAGAAAAGACGGAGATAATGGTTTTTCAAAATTGGAGGTAGGGGAGGTGGCACAGACGGGTACACCTTTCTTCTTCTTCATTGATAAAAGCACAGTCCAGGGCTATCAAGTAATAATATATGTCTTTGCCCGGCTCCCTTCTGGTCACTCTACTCACCTGCTGTGTATCGGATTCTGCGTTGATACATCTCCATCATGAGATACGTGGGTGTCGTCGAAATTGACATGCTCTACTCCGATCTAGCGTCGTGCCGAGGATTATGGGGATCGGAGCCAGCTCCGGCCAGGGGACTTACACGAAGACGGATTGCGGGGTGGTCTGGCTGCCTCCCAACCCCCGTCGATACCAGAGACAATGTTCGAGCCGTTGGATCTTGGGGTAACAGGTCCATCTACTAGTATAGCAAGAAAGCTCGGTGCTCGGGGTTCACCCCAAGCCCGGCCAAGAGTCCATCGGGCGTCGCCATCGCCAAGCACCCATGTCGAAAGACACGATCCCTGCCAAGCCAGCCCTGCGTCTCCCCATTCCAAAAAATGTATGACGATATGACTTCTCGCTACCGACTCAATTGGGCCAGGGGCATCACCGCACGATTGCGCCTCAGCACGCCAGCCCCTGGGGAACTCCCCCTGACCATTGAATGGACTGCTTGCGTGATTGGACCCTGGCCGTTTGTCATGATGTTAAATCCAAGGTTTCAGGGCCCAGAGGATGGCCTCAGACGACTAATGCCAATGACATCGCGGCTCTTGCTGTGCACAGCCCGTCTCGGTGGTCTCGTTTGTGTCTTTGCGATGGTCTTGGCCGCGTCGTCGACTTTGCTCCAATGCCACCCCATGGCTTACTACCGCAGAGTGAGCTGCTGTCGTCGTCAGCTCCGCGGACAAGGATGTTCAAGTCTCCTCACGATGGCGCGTATAAGTGGCGTACATCCTCTTGCTGGTAGAAGGCGCTCTCACGCACCACATCTCTTGTTCCCAGTGACAATTGGCAGTAATCAGACAACATGAAGTCCCAGACTCTCCTCCCCCTTCTCTTCTCCCTGGCCATCGCCCAGGACCTCCCTTCGCTTGCTGAGGTCCTGAGCTCCAACTCCGAGAGCCTGTCTGCTCTCTCTGGTATGTACAGCTGAACTAAATCGAAGGCTTGTCGTATGGGTGCGAGAGAGGCTAACACTACTCCCCGCTATAGGTCTTCTCGAGTCGCAGCCTGACATTGTTGAGGCTCTCTCCGCCCAGACGAACATCACCATCCTGGCCCCCAACAACGATGCAATCAATGAGCTTCTAAGCGACAGTTCCATCACGGAGCAAGTCACCGCGGACCCTAGCATCGTCGCTGCCATCCTGTCCTACCACGTCCTCGTCGGAGCATACTACGCCGACAACGTCACCGAGACCCCGGCATTCCTTGAAACCCTGCTCTCTAACGAGACCTACGAGACTGTTGAGGGAGGCCAGCGCGTTGAGGCTGTCGCTGCGGATGGCTCCGTCACCTTCTTCAGTGCTCTCAAGGCCGAGTCTACCGTGGTCCAGGCTGTATGTTCCGATCCTCCCTTCCTCCTGCCTCCGACAGCTCAAGCTAACCCGTGCCACAGGACGTCGAGTTCGCCGGTGGTGTCATCCACATCATCGACAGCGTCCTGACCATCCCCCAGAACGTCGTCGATACCGCCACCGCCGCTAACCTCACCTCCCTCGCCGGCGCCGCCACCGAGGCCGGGCTGGTCGACACCCTCCTCGAGGCCGAGAGCATCACCATCTTCGCGCCCAACAACGAGGCCTTCGCCGCACTCGGCTCCCTCGACGACGTGAGCGAGGAGGACCTCCAGAACATCCTCCAGTACCACGTCGTCGCCGGCACCGTGGCCTACAGCAGCGGCCTCGAGGAGGGCTCCGTCGAGACGCTCTCGGGCGAGAGCGTTGAGATCTCCATCCGCGACGGCAACGTCTACGTCAACGATGCCCAGGTCGTCCTGGCTGACGTTCTCATCTCCAACGGTGTTGTTCACGTCATTGACAGGTACGAAGATGCCCCCCCTCGCTTTTGAAGTAATCGTCTTGTCCATGGTGCTGACCATCCTTCTCTTCAGTGTCCTGAGCCCCGACAGCTCTTCTCCCAGCTCTTCGGTCAGCGAGTCGGTTCCTGCGCCTTCGGGCGAGCCCTCCGAGGTGCCCGAGGCGGCAGCTCCCCGCGCTACCGCCGCCATTGCTGTCGGTGCCATTCTCGGTGCCGCTGCCATGGTCTTCAACTTCTAAGCACATGAGCTTATTACTTGTCACTATGAATCTTTCAGATCTAGGCGGAGGACGAGAATTTGAAACTGGATCAGTCGGCCTGCGTTGATATTCCGATACGCTGAGTTGTCTCGTTACAGTAGTAATAATACTTTGGTATAAGTCTCTATATGACCTTGGTCAACTGAAGTTTGGTGTAAGGGGATTAACGTCACCACACTTGGCACCGAGGCGTGAGTCGGCACACAACACATAAGACCTCAACCTAGACCAATAAACCACGGTAAATGCTGGACTGTTATATACTTTCCTCGTCTTCCTCTACCGCTCCATCCTCGGCCACCCTACCTCAGGGCCGAAGCCTGATAGGTGCAGACATAGAGGCTGAGAGATAGCTCCCCCTAGTATAAAAGGAGCACGCCATCGATGATACACCGGAAAGGAGGCCATGGACACATCCGTCTCTAATAAAGAAAAGGAAGGAGAAAACAGCTGGTCCTTCGTATGGATCTCACTCAGGCATCCTTACCTGTTATTTACTATAACCGCTAGGCCGGTATTATGGTGCCGGAGGAGGACGCCATGCCGCCGCTGGTGTTCGCCGCGACCCACCTTTCACACGGGTGGACGCGCACCACGGCCTTGAGGAGCAATTTGACTTCACTTCACTGAGAGAACCAAGTTGTCAGGACACAGTATTCATTGCCTAGCTCTGGGATAACAGTCCACCCGCTGCCATGGCGATCCTTTTCTGAGTGATGTTTGACCCTGCAGTCATCGCTTAGCACCTCCTGTAGGTGGTAGCGCCCATGGGGCCGTGGCAGGTGATCCAGCCATTGACGCAGCGGGAGCAGCTCCACTGGCGGGCCTCGAGGTCGCGGACCTCGAGGGTGTCGTAGTCGACGACCTCGGCGGGGGCGGCGAGGGCAAGGGCGGCGAAGGCGCCGAGGGCGAGGATGGAGAACTTCATGGTGATGGTTGGGTTTGGGTTGACGAGGTCTGGTCTGTTAGCCGGAGCTCTCTGCGGACTGTTCGTGTGGAACCCACCAGATGTTTGGAGAAGTGCGAAGAAGATGATGTTGCTGGTGATGATCCAGAAGACCTGTGAGGGCCGAGCACGTCTCTACTTATACTTTTTGACAGCCAGCGCCGCAGCTCGTCTCGCAATTCCCATGACACCCATCGCACGACACCCGGAATGGTATTCCGCAGAGCATCACAGCCTAAAGAAACTGATCACCAAAGTCCCTGGTGACCCGGCCGAGACCCCGGGCTGCGCCGCGCAACGACCGACCGAACACGCGTATTGAGTGCATATTGGGGGTGACCGAATCTCATTGCACTTTGTCGCATAGGGAACGGCAACTCTTGGTCCGCCGACGTACTTTCAGAGCATCAAGTGGACGACTGGCTCGCTAAGCGCTTACAACATAGTATTGGCTCAGCTGAGGGGCCGAGACCTGCGCGTGTGCGGCAAAGCAGCGCTTTACGCGCTCAACACTCGTGTTCTGCGGACATAATGGAACGACTCAGTGCCCTCTTGGGCTATGTGCATAATTGACTTGCAGGCTTGGGTGCGTTTCCGGAAAGATTCAATGTTGCGATCAGCGGGTCCTGCAGGGCCTCGACCGACTTCGGCTAGAAACTCAGCTGACAGAGTTCAAGAGCGTCCTATGATCGCCGCGCAAAGGCTGCACTGAGGTCTCCACTCGCCTTCAGGCTCAGAGGTCCTCGGGGGATTCAAGAGATCCGACATCAGTTTAATGAAGGGTGGAGCAACAAGGCCCCCGGCCAGGTGCAGTAGGCATAGGAGACTGCGGGGAGGGGGGATATCTCCCGCCTTGCCTTCAACGAACACACTTCCGCCATGATGCTCTGGTCAGCTTGAGTCACACTGTCAGGGGGTTCGCGTATGCCAGCAGATCGATAGATATAAGCCAGCAATTGGCTACAACTCCTGGGTCTCGCGCAGGAGGAGAACTGAGCTCCGAGCCCTTTTCCATCTCGACCAGCACGTATATAGATCCCTCCAGCAGCAGAACCCCCTCCAGAACGCAGTTACCTCGGTCTATCTCCGTACCATTCATGACCGCGCCGCTGCATCTATCTGCCAAAACACTTCCCAATCGGGAGCCCTGGTCTCTTCTTGGAATTGCGGTCCGCGTTCAGTCCCTTGCAGACTTCTGACATATGATCTGATGCGCTCAACACTGATTTCGTGGCCAATGGCCAGCAGAAGATGTTCCTCCTCCTCCTCATTGGGATGCGCATGCCCCAAGCGAACCCCGCAGCCCCGAATGCGCCTCGTACGTCCGACCAATCCAGGCGTCTGACATCATCAGGACTCTCAACAAATGTCGAGTCCCGGGCCGAGCTAGAGACATAGCAGAGGCCTTTCGGCCCTCTGGCCAGGTGAATCATAACCAGGCTCATGGTCCTGCAGCCGAGGATTACAACGCATGATGGCAAATAGACCAGGACTGCCCATACCTTGTCAATGACGATAAGCTCCTCGGACCTCACCTCCAATAAAATAGGGAGATCACCCCACGCCTTTGGTCGGTTAGTCTCTGGTACATAAGTGGCAAACAATTTCATTCAGATTCGGAAGTTGATGTCATCTAAGTGTTTTTATTCATTGTGCTAGGCTCGAGCTGATCCGGTCAGTCCCGTCCCGTCTATCCGATAACAGCCTTGATGTTCTCCAGAACAAAGTCATCTCCCTTGGGCGTCAGGCCCAGCAGTTCGTTGTCGTTCTGCTCAAAGACGCCTCCGTAGGTAGGGTCCAGCAGTCCGCGGTACAGGAACGCCACAACCGTCTCGCCGTCAAAGATTCCCTTGGCGACGTTGGCCTCGGCAGCCGCGGTCAGCTTGTCGAGGGACACCGACTCGGGCTCCCACTTCTTCGCCGGGTATGCCTTGCGCGCAAGCTCCAGCAGCTTGTTCTGGGTGATGACCAGGTCGTGGACGTGCACGGAGCGGTTCTTGGTCTCCTCGGGGTGCAGCAGCACGCCGGCGACGGCGTCTCCGATGGTCGCCAGGGATGTGGTGCTGAAGGGACGGTCGCCGCCGTCGAGCAGGCGGGGCTTCTCGCTGGAGAGGTTGATGGTGAAGTTGTTCTGCAGGCCCCAGTCAAGGAATGCACCCGTGTAGACGAAGGTGTACGACAGGTCGGACGTCTCAGCCTTGGTCTTGAGATACTCCTCGATCTGGATCTTGGCGCCGAAAATGGGGATCTTGCGGGTGTTGGGGTTGTCAAGCTTGCAGCCGAACTCGGAGGGGAGGAAGCGCTTGACACCAGCGTCGACAGCAGCGTCGATCAAGGGGATCTGAGTCTCAGCGGCCAGTGTGGCAAGAGTAGAGACAACGGCATCCTGGCCAGCCAGGGCAGCCTTCAGGGACTCGCGGGAGGAGTAGTCAACCTCGACGATCTTGGCGGTGTCGGGGTAGACCGATGTTGAGCCAGCGCGCTTCAGAATTGTGATGTTGAACTTGCCCGAGGCGATGAGCTGCTTTGCCACAACGGAGCCGAGGCTGCCGGTGGCACCAGCGAGAGCGACGTTCTTGATGGAAGACATGGCTTTGGGGTGTGTGGTAGAGATGAGTTGAATAGTTTAGGGTATGTGGATGTAAGAGAAAGCAGATGCAATTGGGCGGTGATGGTTGTTCAGAGTTAAGACGAGCAGCAAAAGTCCGGAAGCCCATCCTGATATATATATATAAATGAGAGGTGACGCGATTCAGTCATGGAAAGGCGATTCTATCGAAGCCCTGAGAAGTTGCCGTGACGAGGCATGATATCGGCGTTTGTGTGGGATGGCTTACAAGTTCCGCACCAGAATGGCGTGCTCGGCCATCCCATCCCACTTGTTGCCGACACCAGTCCACATGCGGTGTCGTACGCATCCCGCCCCATGCCGATGTGGTCAGCCCCGGACCCGATTTCAGGGGCTAAAGCGGTGCTTATTAACCAGCGGACCCCCGTTTTCTTCATCCCGCCCGAGATCTCATCCCGCTCATCCCGCCCCATCCGATTTCTCCCTTCGCTCATCATCCCAGCCTCAGACCCTCTCTGTCGCACACGCACTCGGACACCAGCACATCATGGCGTCCCCACCGCCGCGGCCCGCGCAAGTGACCCCATCGGCGTCTCCTGGAGAAGTTACCTCAACCTCTGCCAGGCATAGGCACAGTTGCTTCTGTGGGAAGAGCTACATCCGAAAGGAGCACCTACGCCGGCATCAAGCTGTCCACGACCGGCCGAAATATGTCTGCAGCAAATGCAGTGCCGCCTTCACCCGCAAGTACGACTCCCGGAATGCCAGCGGGCACATTTCCTCCCCTGCCCCGGTAGTACTAACAGCACGGCAGGGACATGCTGCGGCGGCACATGAACGAGCATTCTTCGTCTGGCAGGAGAACGAAAGCGTGCGATATTTGTCACGCCAACAAAACAAAGTGCGATGGCGGCAATCCCTGTTCATTGTGCCGCAGAAGACGCACTGCATGCCAATACTCTCCTGACAAATCCCGAGCGGGACCACCGCCTGAACAAGACCGAAGCATCACCGTAGCGCCGGAGGTGCCCACGCCAGAGCATGCAGAAGGGGAGCCGATTGAGCCTCGCCCTACCTCGCCAATTCATCTCTCCAATGATGAAGGAGAGGAAGGTCATAGCCCTAGGAGCGACATCTCGGAGGAGCTGAGATGGGGCCTGAAAAGGGTTCTCGACGACCTTGACAACGACGTTTTCCAGAAACATGGACTCCCCCAAGAAGGACACCACACAGGTCTGGCCGACGAGTCTTTGAAACGATACATCGACCATTTTCACCACCATTGGTACATCATACACGCGCCCACGTATGAGTTTCACGAGCAGCCGTTTGGCAATGCTGTCATCATCTACCTTATCGGCGCTTTCTGCTGGAATCAGGGGGACAAGGCCCTGGAGATCGAGTCTTCTTTGTTTTCTGAGATCCATACGAAGCTCGTCAATCTCATGTTTCGATGGCTGGTGAGTTTCAGGCCCCATCCAGCCGGTCTCCTCGGCCAGAGCACAGAACTCACTGTCTCAGTGCCAATGTCCGAACCTGGATCCCGAAGAGGAGCCATGGCCTTTTGCGAGATATCAGACTGCCCTGCTAGCCATCGTATTCGCGACCTATCTATCCGTGAGCGAGGCCTTTCCGCTGCTTCCCGGGTCCGAACTAACCTACTATCCGCATAGGATGAAGAGGCGACACACAGGGCCAAGAAGCTGCTTGATATGCTAGTTACCTCCCTGCGCACAGCCGACTTCTTTTGCAGCAAGACGGCACGGAAACAGAGGGAACTGCATTTTCCCGGAGACTTCCTGCCTTGGAAATTCTCGATTGAGCAGCAGCGAAATAGGTACGCTCAAAGACGTCTGTACCTGTGTTGACCGCCATGGCGCATGATTTAACAAGTGACAGCATCATCGCACATCTGTTCAAGATCGACGGTCACCTGGCCGTGCTGACGCAGCAACCACCACAGCTCCGCTCCTTCGAGCTGGACGTCTCACTTCCGGCGACATTTTCCCAACTCAACGGGTATGGCATCGACGTCTTCTGGAAGAGACACAGCTCACTCCACGGGGCGCGACCAAACACGTCCATGTCTGCCTTCTTGGAAGATCCAACCCCCACCTTCCAAGGGTCTCACATGCTCATTGAAGATGTTCACGTGGGCTTATGCGGGCTGACTTCCCGGGCTTGGCAGCTCACTCAGTTGGTGAGAATTGGCAGCAGACCTGAGACAGCAAACAACATCCACTCAAGCCTGGTGGCCAGCCTCTCCTTCTGGCGAGGACAGCTCCGGGCCTGTCAGCACGACCTGTCGAGCGGCGAGAATGGACCGCTGGGGTCCGCGTACCTCGGGGAGTCCGAGAAGCCCGAAGCCATCATGCAGAGTCTCCTGGACGAGACTCTGGCCTGGTACCACCTTCTGTCGCTGGTCATCGCCATCCATGGCCCTAATGACCTCTCTGATAAGACGAACTTGTCAGATCTGGACCTCTCCAGGTCTGATTTGCTGCCGCCCTTTGCCATGAAGAGCGTCTATCATTCCCTTCGCATCGGGGTTCTGTGCTCGGCTCGTCCGGACTGCCGCCCGCCCATCCTCCAACATGCGCAGATGTTTGCCCGGGAGGGTCTCGAGACCATGCTTGAGGACTCCTGTTGGTGCACGTTCTCCAACAGCCGGCTCGAGCTGACCTCGGGCGACATCCAGCTGGAGGGAGAAGAAAGCATCTGCCGCATCCCTCTGGGCAAGTTCTGGCTCTTTGTCGACGGCAACCCTCTGTGCACCTGTGACAAGAGCACTTTCTTGGACAAGGTTGGCCTTGCAGACGCAGAGGGCTAGAGCGAGTCGTTACTATCGAATCATCGAGACTAGACTCATCGCGTGAGCGGGACAACCATGTGGTGGTCTGCCACACCAGGAGACTTATTGAGTGCCGAGCATCGCCAACCGCTGCAGGCATATCCCGTGTCTTACCGATGCTTCGAGCCCTGAATCGCGTTCGTGGGAGCTAGCGCATCGTGATCACAGACATACCTCCCTGCAGATGCTGTCTCAGGCGTTCAGAACCATGCGTGGCCATACAACGGCTTTCTTCGAGAAGGCGGGCTGAAGGATTCCTGCAAGCCGAGGGCATCCATCGTTTCCATCCAACCGGTAACCTATCGCGGCTCGTGCCGACGCACACCGAGATCGCCCCACGCTCGCCTCCCAAGCTGAAGCGGCTTAAGGCGGCGGCGGTGTGATGCCACGCCTTTCCCGACTGGTCCCGGCAGAAGCCATTCCAACCGTTTTCGCAACCACGTTTGCCTGTCAAAATGCAGAAGAAATATGGCGCGCCCCCATCGCTGCCCCCCAAGAAACGGCATCGGGCCCTCACGAAGCTCCAGGCCCGTCGCCGCGGCCGACATCGAGGCAACGGCAGCATGGCGGCGGCGCAGCCAGCCAGTCGATTGCGATTCTGGCACACCATCGCCTATCGTCCTGCAGCAGAACAATGCCAAGGCAGTGAGACACGACATCGGCCTGGACGCTTTCCCAACTAACTCCTGCAGGATGGCCATGCGGAGTTCCAACCACCCTCAGCCTGGATTCAGCTGCCATGGCCTCGCCGAAGGGAATGCCTTCACATGTCACGTTTGGTGGCGAAATTCGCGCGCGCGGTTGACCATTTGCCTCTGATACTGACGAGTTTTGGGGGCCATGGAGAGGTTGATGCACGTCGTATACTAGGAAAAAGCCACACTTCCTGCTGGAGTGTCGGCCATCATGGCCTCCTCCCTCCGATATAAAGTACGTGGTGTCTGGTCTTTCAGTCCAACAGTCGGCTCTTCAGATTTCTCTCCAAGTCCTTGATTTCGGGTTGCTGATCACCATGGAGCTCTCCTTCTTCCTTCCCAAGTATATTTGGCTTGCCCTGCCCGTGAGCCTTCTCTTCCTCGTTGTCAAGTTTGTCTACCGCCTGACCCTCCACCCTTTGGCAAGATTCCCTGGCCCAAAGCTTGGGGCCTTCACCAGACTCTATGAGGCATACCACCAGATCAGGGGCAGCTGGATCGACAATCTGAAAGCTCTCCACGCAGAGCATGGTATGCTTTTGCTGCCACCCCTGTACACAATGATTGCCGTGACTGACAGGGGATGGGATCATAAAAGGCCCGGTAGTCCGCATCGGCCCGAACGAGCTGCACTTCGTCGACCACAAATGGTGCCTGGAGCACCATCGGCGCCCAGACCTGAAGAAGTGCTCCAACTACTACGGCCTGCTCGACATCCTCCTCGGAGGCCTTCATGAGCCCCAGCACCACGCCGCCAGGAAGTCCATGATCCAGCCCCTCTTCACCGGACAGACTCTGGCGCAGTTCTCGCCGGTGCTGAACTCCCATCTCGACACGCTCCATGACCAGCTGGCTCGTGCTGCGGGGTCCAGTGACAAGGTGAATGCCACGTACTACCTGTGGGCTTTCACCAACGATGTCATGATATCTTACCTCTCGGGGAGCGACCCGGGGTACCAAAGAGCACAGGACCTAGTCGCTGTGCATGACGAGACCAGAGCCTTCAGCGCCATCGACCTGGCCACGATCCTGAGGGCCGTGCCTCCGGTGAAGATCGCCTTTGCCGTGCTGCCTTTCCTTCGACGCTTCTCCCCCCTCGGCTGGCTCGACCAGGTGAGTGATCGAAATCTCCCCCGAGCCCATTGATGTCAGCATCGACGTGCTAATCCATGTCGAAAACAGAAAATGGCCGACCATCTCCACATCGTCCAGACCGAAGAGGAAAAGAAACAGCAGACTGTCCTGGCGCATCTGTGGCACCAGCTCGGCGACGAGAAACTCGTGATCCAGGAGGCGGCGCAGGCAATCTTCATCGGCAACGAGTCGCTTCTCAGCAACCTCACATTCCTGCTTCATCACCTGATGCAGAACCCCGAATGCGTCGCCAAGCTCCGCGCCGAGATGGACAGTCTCAGTCTCGGCCTGGTTGGCCATCGAGTTTGGCACGATCCCCGGGTCTTACAACTCCCGTATCTCGTACGTATCTTTCCGGACTTTATCTCCGGCGCGACGCTGACACGCCTCGACCAAGGATGCCCTCTGCAGAGAGTCAACACGGCTTAGCTCGCCCGCTTGGCACAGGCAGCCAAGGCAAGTTGCCGAACCGGTCACGTACGGAGGCGATAGCATTCCCCCCATGGTGAGTCGTTCCATCTCCAGTGGCCAGAACCATTGGGCGTGCTGACCCGGATTGCACAGACAAGCCTGAGCTTCACCCTGCAGCTCCTCGAACGAGACCCCGTCCTGTACCCCGAGCCCGAGAGATTCAACCCCGACAGATGGCTGGGCCACAGCCCGGCCGCGCAGCAGGCCAGACGGAGCTCCGCAGGCTTTGGCACCGGCACGAGGACGTGCCTCGGGCAGTTGTGAGTCGCCATCCCAATCGCGCAAGGTGTGATCCGGACGCTGACTGTCGCCACCAGCATCGCGCGCCAGGTCCTCCGCAAGACGGTCGCCGGCATCATCTACAATTTCAACATTTGCCACTGGGACCAGGTGCAGGACAAGATGGAGGGATACCGGTATCTGGACACATATCCCCAGAGGGGCAAGGAGGGGTACCTCAACGTCCGCCTCGTGCCCCGATTCGGCGGGGTGGACGGCACCATCGCCACTGCGCAGAAGATGTGAGGCGTGATGAGAAGTCGCCCACACCTCGAGGGCCAGACCTGGGACTGGACCCCGAGACGAGCGCGCCGCTGATCGGGGACCACGTTTGCCGAGGGCCTTTGAAGACGGATCGGGGATACGGACCTGGCAGGAGGGGAAGGTGGTTGACCATCTGGTCGCCGACTCTCGGTGTGGCTGACTGAGTGCAGATGCATTCCACGTCACAATGCAGCCGGTTGGGGTCGAGTAGCCAGCTCTGAATCTTCAGCGATGAACTGCACCTGCGGTTCGTCCCATCTGCGAACCGAGCCTCGCAGGGGTGCCATGGTCCTTGAGGTGGTGTGGAGGGCCCCGATTGGGGTGTCAGTCAGGGGTCAGGGGCCAGGTCTTCCAATCATGGCTGTTAGCCCCCATCGTGCAGCCCGAAAGCTGCAGAGTTATATCACTACATACTATTATCAATTAGGAGCAGCTACCTATGTATTCTTTCAGCTCGCCTCGATTTCATGTGCATGGGCCGCTGCTTTAACGGCGATAATGCGCGCGCAAGTGACATCGCTTCCAGCCTCTGACCTCGACACCTCAATGCGGTCCAGAACGAGATCCAAAGACAGCGTTTTCCCCTTGCCGCCGAAGCCCTCTTTGACGTTCTCTTTGTTGAGCTTCATCTAGGTGGTTTCGCTTTCAAGGCCTGCGATTGGCATGTAAGAAGTGAAAGAGGGGAGTCGTGGGACTGCACACTCACCTGTGCCGCTGTAGATGAGATCGATTCTTCCAGGGCCAGTCGGATTCGATGCCGAAGGTCACATAGGCAGTCCAGGTTCCAACAACCAGACAGATGAAGATGCTTCAAGTTTTTTTTTGTACAATACTATGAGAGCGATTCGGCCTCTGGGGTACGCAGACTCCGCGCCGGGGTAGGGGCAACATGTACCGACCGGTATATTCGGTTGAATACTCATGACTTGTCGGCAGCGCGGGGTTTGGGGTCAAGGCCTTTCCCCGGAGTTTCTCCAGGCCCAGCACCGGCTCGGGAACGTTGCAGGCATCCATGGATCTTGGAATACCTTGTCCTAGGAGGTATGTCATGTCATGATTGGTTCTAGTAGGTCCAGCGTGGTTTCTCCCCGCACCGGAGCTTGATCTGGGCAGACGTCGGGAGAGCTCGGTCAACTTCGTATGCCTCGTAATAATGGAGCACGACATGGTCGGTGAGCGAAGGGAACCACCAACAAAAACAAAGCATACTAACTACTCCCGCGCCAGGAGGCTTCCAAGAGAAGATGGCCGCCCTCGAAACGACAGTAGGCCAAGTCTCAATCCAAGTCGGGGGAGATGAGCAGGTCGAGACGACATGGGCAGTGTGACGGTGGGATGGAACTCAGTTTTATTATCCGCTAGGAGAAGCTCCTCGACAACGGGAGTTGAATCCGCGGCTGAGCGGTCAAGTCAACAACAAGAAGCTACGGCCTAATTACATTCATGACATTACCAGACACTGGGACAATCTGGCGTCTAGGGAGGTCCTGCCAACCTGAAGTCCATGGTGTTTGTGGTCGACGGCATATGTTGATCCGACGCTAGCCATATGCAGGAAGAGTACATGTAGTATAGCGACGAGGCTCAAGTGACGTTGCGAAGATGCAGGCTTGTTGTTGAAGGGCCTATTCGGCTTCCGCGACAGAGCCTGCCGAGGATTAGCATGAATCTTCAACTCGGGGTGGGTGATCACGCTGGCTTGGTGCAACGCAGGCCATCCATGTCAGGGACAGGATGCAGCTTGTAGCTTGCAATGAAGGCCTGCTGGTCTGAGCGTAGTCGGGGGCTTTCAGGTAGTTGAAAGTAGCTCCCTAACTGGGGCCACCCACTTGATCAATGGCGAACCTGGGCAGCCATTGGGGACGGAGTAGGGCCGATGTGGATGCAAGAGTTGGCCGAGGTGCAACCCAAGGGCCAGAACGTCAACCACGCAACGCGGAGAAGTGCGGGGAGGCGAGGGGGCCCACGAACACTGGGGTAGTGGTGTTTCTTTAGAGCCCGAGAGATATTACCAGCACTGGTCCATCTTCTATCTACCTAGGTAGTATATGGACCTACCTACCACACAAAAGGGGTACACCAGGGAGCCATCGCATATGTACTCCTGATACTAGCCCATTAAACCAGTCAACCAATTTGAGCGAGTATTCAAACGGGGCATGAGGCGAGCCACAAAGCGTTAATGTCATGTCCAAGCGGGGTGCAACTTCTGGTGCTATCCGCATCAAAGTAGACCGAGCTGCTCCAGCAAAGTGCACTAGATGCACTCGTCACGCCGCCTCCGCAGGGACTCTCCCCGGACTCTACCCTGAGTACGGGGTACCTCGGCTGAAGAATACTGCGGTTGTCGAGATCTCAGACCATCAGATGACGAGACATGAGATTCGCGGGGTCAAGGCCTCAGATATAAATACGTCGACATCACGGCTTGGAAAGTCTATCATCCCCATCCTTCCTCCATCACGCCGCGGCTCCGATTTTCACCACCAGGACTCGGGACCCCATCAACATGGCCGTGTCCATCTCTCATGTCTCGTTTGAGCACTACCGGTCTGCTTTCGGCATCGCAGAGACAAGGCCTCGGATCTCATGGAGGTTCAATGGCTCCGTGCCTGACTGGGAGCAGCAAACCTACGATGTCGAGGTCACCCGACACGGCTCGGGCGGCCTAAATTCCTTCACCATTGATTCATCAGAGTCTGTCTACGTCCCATGGCCCGACACCGCCCTCGATGAAGCCGAGTCTGCCGCCGTCAGGGTCCGAGCACACGGTCGTTCCGAGCAACAGTCGACCCCGTGGTCCGACTGGGTCACGGTCGAGACCGGCATTCTGGAATCGACGTGGAAGGGGATCCCGCCCATTACCGCGGGCGTCTGCGAGAGCAGCGTGGACGATTCATTACCCAAGCGACCTCTGTACTTTCGCAAAGTGTTCGACGTTCCATCCAAGGTGGCCTCGGCTCGTCTGTATATCACTTCCCTTGGTATCTACGAGGCTGAGATCAACGGAAAGATTGTCGGCGACCACGTCCTATCCCCAGGCTGGCAATCTTACCACTTCCGCCATGCCTACGACACCTACGACGTTACAGACCTGCTACTGAATGGATCTAGCAACGCCATTGGTGTCACGGTTGCTGAAGGGTGGTACGCGGGTCGACTGGGCTTCGAAGAAGGCAATCGGAATGTCTTCGGCAACAGGATTGGCGTGCTATCTCTCCTTGTTGTCACGCTCGAGAGCGGAGAGCAGATCAAGATCCCCACGGACAATTCCTGGCAGGCCAGCAAAGGCCCCACGGTGAGCGCTGAGATCTACGACGGCGAAATATATGATGCCAGGATCGCGGCAGACATGGAGGGATGGTCGACGGCACAGTTCAACGGCAGTTCCTGGCACTTCACCAAGGAGCTGCCCGAGCCAAAAGGAAAACTCGTGCCTCCTTCTCAGCCCCCCATGCGCCGCATTCAAGAAGTGAAGCCTCAGCGGATTTTCAAGTCGCCGTCTGGAAAGACACTCATCGACTTCGGGCAGAACCTAGTCGGCCGGCTTCGAGTACGGGTCGACGGTCCAAGCGGGACCAACATCACCCTTCGCCACGCCGAGGTTTTGGAAGAGGGCGAGCTCGCTCTCAGGCCTCTTCGAAGAGCCATGGCCAGGGACACCATTTTGTTGAATGGTTCTCCTCTGACCTGGGAGCCCAAGTTCACGTTCCACGGCTTCCGCTATGCGCAGATCGACGGGTGGCCAGAGGCGCACACACCTTTGAGCAGGGATTCTGTCGTTGCCATCGTCGTCCACACTGACATGGAGCAGACCGGCTGGTTTGAGTCTTCCCATGAGTTGTTGAACCAATTCCACTCCAACGTGCGATGGTCAATGAAGGGGAACTTCCTATCTATCCCGATGGATTGCCCCCAGCGCGACGAGCGGCTCGGATGGACCGGGGATGCGCACGCCTTTGGCCCTACCTCGAACTATCTTTACAATACTGCCGGGTTCTGGAAGGACTGGCACAAGGACGTCTTCTCGGAAATGTCTCGCAACGGGAGCATGGTCCCGCCCAACTACGTGCCCATCTTGCCGAAGGATGACTGGAACCGCGGAACCTCCGTCTGGAGCGACGTCGTCGTGGGCAACCCCTGGAACATCTACCAGTCTTTCGGAGACCTCGAGTTACTGCAGGAGCATCTCCCCCAGGCGCGGGGGTGGATCGACGTCGGGCTTCTGCGGAACGAGGTCGGTCTCTGGGATCGTCGAACCTTTCAGTGGGGAGACTGGCTCGACCCAAAGGCACCGAGTGCGAATCCTCACGGCGCCACCACGCACCCACACCTTGTCTCCGACGCCTACCTCGTCCGCATGACTGAGATTCTTTCGCACATCTTCGGCGCCCTCGGGGAGGACTCCCTCGCAGACAAGTACGCCGCCGACCACGCTCGGCTCAGGACAGAGTTCCAGAAGGCATGGGTGACGGCGGACGGAGGCGCGTTGGCAAATCGAACGCAGACGGCCTATGCGCTTGCCCTCGCGTTTGATCTTCTCACCGAACAGGACCATCGTGAGAACGCCGGGCACAACCTGACCGACATTATCGAGAAGAACGACTACCTGGTCGGAACTGGATTTGCCGGGACACCCGTTCTCGGCACTGCTCTACGTCAGATCAACGAGTCTGAGGCCTTCTATCGAATGCTCCTACAGACCAAGGTGCCATCCTGGCTGTACCAGGTTATTCAGGGCGGCACGACGACGTGGGAGCGCTGGGACAGCCTCTTGCCCGACGGGAGCGTCAACCCCGGCGAGATGACCAGCTTCAATCACTACGCGTTCGGATCAGTGGCAGACTGGATCCACCGCACCATCGGCGGTCTCTCCCCTGCCACGCCTGGATGGAAGCGGATCAGTGTCAAGCCCATTCCGGGTGGGGGATTGACGCATGCCAGTGCCAGGTACATCAGTCCCTACGGCGAGGTGTCCTCGAAGTGGTGGATCGACGAGAGCGTTTTCCATCTGGAAGTCAGTGTGCCCCCTAATTCCCAGGCCGAGGTGACTCTGCCGGGAGAGGATGTTGCTACGATCGTCGGCTCCGGCACTCACAGCTTTCAGCAAGTCATCTAGGTAGTGTAAGTGGGCAGTAGCCTGTAGCTTCAGCACGACATTGCAATTCTTCCATTACATTGCCCCGCCGAGAATATGACTTTGATGTACGGTTTGAACTTATGAACTGGAGGAACTTCGAGGTATCCGGCAAGGGCAACATATTATGCAGAGAATGGGGCCCATTAATATTACTTCCGACATATCAAGTCCCTACGGACAGAAAAGCGCTCGCCACGGCCGAGTTGCCTTTGCATAACTGAATTATCTGTGGAGAGGGTTCCAAACGTCATGTCCAGGATTCTTATAGCTCTCTGGAGCTGCATTCTGGATTTGCTCGGCGGTGAATTCCGAGATGCAGCGGAACTTGCGACGTCCTCGTCCACCATGAAGACGGCCGCAGTCAAAGTCGCCGTCGGGCCCAGGGAATGGCGTGCACTGGCCGTATGATTTGTTGTCAACTGTGTTGAAGATTGCCAGGTCAGCAGGTGGTTGTCAAGCTCTGAGGGGAAGAGATCACTTACGACCCCACATATAGTATCCATGGTTAGGGTAGATAGCTAGAGACGAGTCGTTAGTATACGGCTGTTGAGGAAAGAGACTCTTCAACTTACTCCAGTGCAGTAGTGGGTCGTTGGCAAAGTGCATCTCGAGCGCGCGGATCTCATGAACGGGGTCATACTCGTCGATACAGCCGATGCCTCTATGGCCACCCCTGCACCGCACACCGAGTTTCCTGCCGCTGACGTCAAACCATGCATCCCAAAACTTGGCCGAGCGGACTGCGTCGCAGTTTGCGGGTGCGCCGTCGAAAACTTGATAACCCTCGTACGGGATACCAGTATTTGTTTCGCCCAGAACCATATAGATGTCAAAGTCGGCATGGACAACTGGCGCAAGCGATGCTGCCAATAAGGCGATGGCTGGGAATGAGAAGTGCATGGTTTCGCTGGTGGTGGTGGTGGTGGTGGTGGTGGTGGTGGTGGCGGTGGCGTGCTGATGTGAGAGTCTTGCTGATTGTAACAATTTCTCGATGGACCCTTGGTTGCTTTATATATGAGTAGGTATTTTGACCCAGCAGACCGCGCAAGAGGCGTGGAGACGGTGGTTTGCCTTGTCAACTCACGTTGCTTCTATATTTGTCTATGAATCATCTGTGATAGAGGCTTGGCGTACTCCATGTTGGCTGTGCAGCAACAGCTGAACCCTGCCTTCATAAGCCCGTTCGAGTAATGGACCCATATCACGTGCCGCTACCATACCCTTCCTGGTCTCTCATCCGTGGTTCTGCAAGGGGCCGCCGTGGCTGAGGTCCCCGATGTCCCGGCTTACCCACCTGCTCGTACGGCGGGCCAACTACAGCGAGCGCTGCTCACGCCCGGACCACGATGGGGCAGCGACATCTTCCAACGCTTGAAAGAGGCAATCTCCTACTCGCGACAGCGGGAGTAGCACTGTGGACGATACGTAGTGGTGACGGCTGGGACCTGGCTAGGTGGCGAGCCAAATACACATAACTTTGGGTGATCACCCGCCATCGGAGAAACGACTCCTTAACGTCCTTACCAACTATGCCTACAGATGGATGCTCCCCATGCGACCAGCACCTATCATTGGAACGGGACGCCGACCTCCCTGAAAGAAACCCAGAACAATCCTTGCTGCCATCGCCATCGAAGTGATACTCCCGAAGCACTGCGACTCATGGACTACGCCTTCAGCTGATGCGCTGCGCTCACCGACGGAGAATCCGCGCTCCACTAGAGCAAGTCCAGATCTCGTCATGTTCTGGGTCGTCTTCAACATGAACATTTCCGTCTCCTTACTTATGGGCCGCCCGCCGATAATCAGGCCGGCAGAGATCGAGATGTCCCGCTTCCCGACGACACACAACATGAAAGATTGTGCACCTCGACCTTTGACGATGATTCCGCTCGACTGAGGCACACCATCTGTCCCCCCGAAACGGCGCGCTCCATTCTGGCCTTCTCGAAAGCAGTGAAGATGAAGGTAAGTTAGGAAATGAAGACTAGAGCAGGTTTCCGTGTTCATCCCAGTACTCGAGCGCACTTAGTTGTTCAACTTGTCAAACTTGATCAGGCAAGTATGTTCCTGGAAGACATCAGCGTTGAAAACAAGCCGGCTGACGGAATAAGAACCAACCTGTATCTTGGAAAACCGATCATCGTAAAAGACTTCGACGCGAGCAGTGATCCCTGGCGTGATACCTTCAAACCCGGGGGCTATCGATGTCTGGTACTCTCGGTAGAGGGCGGCGCAAACCGTGGTCATCTCGGCCATGGCCAGACTGCTTACAATTAGATCAAGGTTTCAATGTACAAGATATGTGAACTCACTGCATGCCGATGCACATTCGACCGCCGCTCGAAAAGGCCCAGAAGTACCGGTTCAGCTCCGTGGCATCCGGCCCCAGCCATCGTTCGGGGTCAAACCTCTGAGGGTCCTTAAAAACTTGCGGATCGCGGTGGATGATGTACGGCGACATTCCCACGACCGTGTCGGCTGGGAGCTGATAACCGTCCACCACTGATTCAGCTTCCACGGATCGCGGCTCGGTGCTCGGCAGGGGAGCGTAGAGCCTCAGTGTCTCTTTGATGACGGCGTTGAGGAATTCGCAGCGATCGGCAGCTTCGGCAACGGGGTAGCCGTGTTGATTCAGCGCATCGGCTGGTAGACTCTGAACCTCCTTTCTCAGCTTGGCCTGGAAGCCTCTGTTCTCGGGCAAGGAGAGCGCCCAGACCAGGAACATGAGTGTGTCGCTCGTGGTGTCGATCCCGGCAAGAAAGTGATCCGCGCACTCGGACGCCATCTGCATATCACTCAGTCCGTCAGACTTTTCCGACTGTTGATGGCGCCAGAGCTGGGCAACGATGGAGGTGTCTTCCTCCCCGCCCTTCTCGTCAGACTGTTCAGTCTTTGCGCGTTCTGAGCGGAAATTCTGGAAGCCTTGCAGCGCAAACCTCCGGATCGCAGTGTAAGTAGTCGGTTGCTGCATCGGGAGGGCCGGCCTCACCAGCTGTCCCATGAATGATGTTCGCGAGTACAGCCACTTTGTGAGGGTCGGGAGGTGCACCCAGAACCAGGACAACCGACGGCGAGACGGGTGGAGGATGTCGTCGATCAGAGCCCGATCCTTCTCCGATCCCAAAAGGGCAGATGTCGATCCGTGCTTCCCGTAGACAAAACTGGTGATGCTGTCGAGAGAGTAGTAGTGCATCGTGAGGAAGACGTCGCTGATGCCCCGCGGCTCGGCCCCGATCAGGGCCATGTACTGCCGGGTCTTTTCCTCCACCATGCGGGCCGCGGGCTCCTTGATCACGACCGATTTCGCGTAGGCATGCGACAGGAGCTTTTTCCTGTCCGCATGCTCCTTGGTGGAGTGGAAGGTGAACAAGTTCTGCTCGCCGTAGACGTCGAACATCCGGTAGAATCGGGTCCGGCCAAACCGGCTGCCAGGTCCGTAAATCGTCCTCAGTGCGGTCAGGCTGTTGAAGGAAACCTCGTTTGGCCCGATGCGGACTACCGGGCCATACTGCGAGTGTAAGCGCAGGATTGCCCTCGTACGGGTGCCTTTCCAGTCCTCGTAGGCGAGTCGCCACCGTGTGAAGGCGAATGCCTTGGGTCCTGGGATGCGACTCAATGGACTGGAAACAAGGGGCTCCCACAAGAACGAATAGATGAGATATAGGAGAGCCGCGAACACCGCAGCTGTAACCAATGGAGAAGCCATTCGAGAAATGGACGCCCTCTCGTGGTTTGGTTTCTGAGTTGTCGTCGGATTCATTCTAACCCAGCGACCGAAGGCTGGGGTATTAATAGGACGGACCGAAGTATAATTATATGGATGCCCCTCGTTCCAGGACAAAGCGATTGACGAGTAGGAGGCGAGCCTTTGTCAACCTTCAGAGGGTCGCGTCCTATCTGCGGGGTAAGATATCGGTACATCTCTACCGCCAGGTCGGCAGACTGGTCACCAGAGGGCGGATGGGTCATTGAAGGGCGTGACCCTTGATGTTATCGCGGTCGTCCCTGTAGAAGCCCCAGAAGGTCCTCATTATCAGTGAGCTGGTTGGCTGGGTGGCTCACTTTCAGCGAAGAAACCCCCAGAGCATGTTTGAAAAGGGCGCTTGCCCGGCTGCCCTTCTGGCTTTTTGTTGAGGGTATGACTGCATATGGGTTATGTGTGCTAGAATGCGTTACACCAGCACCATGCTCGTCTCCCATTCCCCAAACCCCCATTACCTCAGCCTCGCGGCGTGGCCGAACGACGACACCAGTGCGCTGGAATGCCCGGGGGATATGGCGGGGAGATTCAGCAGGAGACGGAGGTAAAGTTCATGGGGTTAGCGCTGAAGACGTCATGTGGGTACGGCCGGCTGTCCCATAATAGTATCGCTTCCTCCGAGATCCGACTCGGTCGCCGGCCTCCCCTCAACTCCAACGTCGCTATTCACGACCACACACCACGGCTAACAATAGCGTATCTATTTACAACCGAGGGCGAGAAAGTAGCACATAACCGGCTTATAACTCGTAACATCACCAACATCAGAGTCTATAAAGCAGCACTCATTTCGTCTCATTCTATTTCATCTCATCGCCTCAGCAACCTCCCTCTCACCCATGTCGTACCTCGCGAGGCCCTCCCTTCGATCCGCCATCGCGAGCTCCGTCCCACGGCAGTTTCATCTAAGCACCCCTAGATACCTCTCTTCCCCAAGAGCCATGTCGACCACGGCCTCACGGGCAGCCGGCGCAGACTGGTCCGCCGACCAGTACGCCAAGTTTCTGGACGAGCGCACACGGCCGTCCCGCGACCTCCTGGCGCGCGTGCCCGCCACCACACCCAAACGGATCATCGACCTCGGCTGCGGCCCCGGTAACTCGACGGCCGTGCTGGCGGAGCGGTACCCGGAAGCCGACCTCTCCGGCATCGACTCGTCGCCCGACATGATCCGCAAGGCCAAGGAGACACTCCCCGGCATCCCTTTCAGCATTGCCGACCTGACGACCTACCACCCCGATGGGCCCGTCGACCTCCTCTTTTCCAATGCCGTCTTCCAGTGGCTGCCGGGCGACAGTAGGGTGAGCATCATCAAGAACCTCGTCTCGAGCCTCTCGTCCGGCGGGTCGCTGGCCTTCCAGGTCCCGAACAACCTGTCCGAGCCGTCGCACGTGGCGATACGCGAGGCGGCCTTCGCACCCGGCACGCTCTGGGAGGAGACGATGCGCCGCGCCAATCCCGGACGCGACGAGTTCCAGACACCCGTGGAGCTGTACGACGCGCTCAGCCCGCTGTGCTCGAGCATCGACATCTGGGAGACCAAGTACCAGCATGTCCTGGAGAACCACGAGGCCATCGTCGAATGGGTCAAGGGTACAGGCCTGCGACCCTTCATCGACCCTCTGTCAGACGCTGAGCGGGAGGCCTACTTGAAGGAGTATCTGGCAAGACTGAAGAAGGCGTACCCATCGCAGCATGACGGGAAGGTGCTGCTGCCGTATCCACGGCTCTTTGTGGTGGCCACAAAGGCCTGAGCTGGGACGTCACATGTTCTCTGTTTTCTGAATAAAGCTTGAAACCCACCGAACCTGGAGGGGATATTGTTTCTGCTTGACAAGAGGGTCTCTCGGGGGCCAAGGCGAAGTCCCTCCGGGCTTCGAGCTGTGTCTCGATGCGGTGAACTGCGAGGTCTTCAAGCTAGAAGACGATATTTGGCCGTACCGCTTCGTTCCGGGCAAGGAGCCTGGCATGGACTGATACAATGAAAACGCCAACAAGACCGAGATCGGTCCTCGGCAGGAGGCGCAGAATCTGGTGAAGACCGAGGGCCTTGAGAAGCGCCAGGAACATTGCGACAGCGTCAACGGCCATGACTGCACGCACATCCAGGTTCAACCAGGCCGGCGCCTCTGGGGCACGACCCTGCCCCGGGACGCTATCAACACGTACGTAATCAGCCGTCGAGGAACGTCCTCTCTGACGTGAAGCTAATCGGATGACGGGTTGTTAAGTCTCTGGAATCGCTACTACTCCTTTGGCTGCGAGATTGGTGCCTATGAGGTGGACACTCGTGTGGGCTGGAACGGGGGATCGCAATCTGAGGATTTCGCCCGGAGGCGGGTTTGACCCCGCGTTCCGCTGGCCGATGATCTTCGACATGACCATGACCGAGATCGTGGGCCAGGCGCAAACCAGCTACAGAGTCAGCGGCGGCGTTCCTCGTCACGGCATAACATGGTCTGCCACCATGTGGGATGGAGCTCTTCTGCTCGAGATGCTGCTGGATCTCTCGCGCTGGCCCCCCGATCGGGCTTGGCTGGATATACGGCTGTTTGAGTGGGAGAGGTTCTTCACAGCCTGCTTTCGGTAGACTTGGTTCACTTCCAGACATCGAAATCAAACACCATCTACCATATGTATGCACCTGCAAAACGTGTTGACCTTGACGTTCGAATAAAATCGCCAGGGCCGCAGGGATGGGCTGGCGTCAAGATGTGATATCTGCCGTCCTGGACCTGATGCAGCTTGGTGGGCCTTGGCGCCTCTGTGGAGATTCGGTGCCTCACGGCTCGGAGCCGGCGAGTGGTGACTCGGTGAGGAGGAAATTTCACCAAGTCCGGTGAAAATAAGGTCTGAGGATGCCAAATTTTCGACTGGGTTCAGAGGCCCATATTTCCCTCATGCACCCCGATATCGTCTCGGCCGACACATCCCCTCGCTCGCTCGCCAATGGCTGTTGTGTGGTTGGGTTCGGTGCATCGACGGGCGAAAGCTCAGACCACTATGTGGATATGTTGGCGACTTCGTCCGGACAGAGCACAAGTTCGATGTCCGCTGAGAAACCAGATTCCTTGGGGCCTCTCCAGTGGAGCGCCGAGACGAAGTATGACATGTGCCGCGAGCGAGCATCGGCTTTGTCGGCAGAACATGGGATTTCCGGCGCGACAACCTGTCTCGCAGATTCTTTTCCCAGGCTTGGCGTGGAGCAGCCGAGCAGCGCCCAGCGCGAAGAGACGAGATTCGATTCTCCGAGGCGACCTTGCGACGGCATGATGCAGACGATACGCACTCGAGTCGCCAGCCAGTGCCATCGCAACTTCTGCACGACGTCAGATGCCGCCGTGTTTCATCGACATGAGACGCGCGCAGGACGAAACGCCAGAGGGTTGGCGATGTGCGCGAGGTCTCATCAATCAGAGACCGGGGTTCTGATTGCTACCCTCCGTCACCAGAGAATCATGCCCCGGCAACCACCACGCCCCCATGTCATCGGTGCACCCAGGTGGCTGGAGCTCCTCGATCGAGTCTAGCGCGGGGCAAGGGACCGGGATCGTCTGATTGGATCGTGAGCGTCACTTGACATCTCGCGAAGAGAAGACCTGGAGGAGCGAAATGAGACCCAATTCCCCAAGCGACTGGGTGACACGGTTGTCTCTGGTCGTCATTTGTGTCGGTCGACACGGCCGGGGCCGGCGATGTGCGCACAAGAAGTGCATGGAATGCTGGCGGTCGGGTGCGCTCCGCTCGCTTCTGCCGCCACATGGCGTCGTCGTCATCCATCGTCTGGTCTTGGGCCTGAAGCTGGGGCGCACGTTGGAATGCTGTTGGGCTGGGAGCGGCCTCGTGGGACAGACCGGGACGCCGGGACGAGCTGCAGTGGCCCGGCCGGACGCATGTCGGTCGCGGGCAGCCTTGAAGAGGGCTCGAGTCGCACTGGGGAAGAGAGGAAGCCGAGCAGGGGCAAGCAAGATGGAGCGACGATGGTTTAGCTTGGAGATAACAGCTGGACAGGCACTGAAATGAAAATTACAGCGGCGTTGCAGCTTGATGAAGACAACCTGCAGCAACCCCTGTCGCCTATCCGCCACGCCCATCCCCGGATAGGCCTAGCGGGCGATTGGGTGCAAGAGAAGTGTGGATCCCAGCCACACCCGTCGACCGCGTTCCTGCCGTTTGGATGCAGCTGCGAGCGGTGGTCTTTCTTTTTGGGGAAGGGCCAGAGAGAAATGCCCCTCATGCTCAGAAGGCCGCGTCGAAAGTTCAGCGAGCGGAGGCAAGACTCTTCCAGCGCCTCGGAGGCCTAACGCACTAGCTCGTACTCTGGGTGCGGTTGTGCATACGAGGTCGGCGCATCGAGGGCATCCAGAGGAGTAAAACGGCCGCCGAGGCAGTTGCCAACGCTGCCAAGAGCGCACTAAGACCCTGGCGCTCGACTCGTCCCGACCTTGCCATGCCCAGGCTTAGCCCAATTCGGGGCCAGTGGTTGAGGCCAAGAGGAAAGAGCAGCAGGTGTGTGCGGGTACCTTTCCGGAGCTGTTCCTGCCTGCACCTGCTTGCTTGCCCACCGCATCTGCCCGCCCACCCCGTCGCCCGTTCGTGGTTGCCTCATAAACAGCCATCGTCACCCCCAACTCGGCCCTCGGCCTTTTCGCCCTCTTCCTCCTCTTCCTCTCTCCCTGTCTCGATCCAATTCTCTCGCCTTGACACCAATTCTCCCGCAGAACATCGTCATCCCTCCGCGCGACACAAAGCTTAGAAGATCAGCTCATATCTCCGGCTCATTCTTCGCGAGTAGCTTATCGTTTGCGCCCCATCATATCCCAACCTCCCCCACAACCACCCAACCTCACCTCACAATGCGCGCCGCCGCCGTCCTCACCGTGGCCTACGCCACCCTGGCCTTTGCCCAGAGCAACAACTCCTCCAGGACCTACACCGCCGAGGACCTCGGCCCTTGGTTCGGCGACGTCTCTGAGAGCCAGAAGCGTATGTGCTGACCCCGGCACCGTGCCACCGACTCGGGATTGTCCAATTGCATTTCTGACCTCACTCACCTTCACAGGAAACTGGTGCCTTGGCCAGACGAACACCTGCGGCGAACTCTGCAAGCCCGACACGAGCGTCAACACCTGCGATCCCGTAAGTTGAACCGGATTCACATCTCATCTCAAGCCGCTGACACCTCCGCAGACCACCCTTCAGTACGAGTGTGTGTGCGCCGACGATACCACCCCCGAGCTGAAGGACTACGCCGCGACGCTTCCCACCCACATCTGCCAGTACGTCTACGACCGCTGCACCGAGGCTCACCCCAACGACCTTGCCGGCAAGCAGGCTTGCGAGGACGCCTGGAACGCCAGCTGCCACCCCGACAACCTCCTCAACGCTAGTGACGCCAACGGCTCTGACTCCGGCGAGACCACCTCCGTCGGCACCACTACCACTACGTCCGAGTCCTCGGAGTCCACCGGCGATGCCTCCAGCACCTCCAGCGCGGACGGCTCTGACGCTACTCCCGATGGATCCGATGACGGCGACGACGGCAGCTTCGCTGCTCCCACCGCCGTCCCCGTCGCCGGTGCTGCCGCCTTCGCCATGGGCCTGGTGGCCTACCTCATCTAAGTTGATCAACCCGACTCGGGAAACAGACTGTGACGGCGGCCTGGAACCTGCCCGATTTCACTTCCTTGTATCGAGTTGATCGACTACCCGCCCACATCCTGGGCCCTTCTCACACACAGACACACACAAACACGCCTAATGAACAGACGAAGAATCGAGGAACACGCTGATGGAACAACGGAATGGATATCCCCCGATGACGAATAGGAACCGGGGCTTGGCGGTTGTGTGGTTTCGCAGCAAACATGGTTTGAGAGCAGTGTCGTAGATGACCGCCCGGTTGGGCGGCGCGCATTGCATTGCGCTCACGAATGAATTGAGTTTAGCCTTTTGCCCTTCATGCTCATTGTTCCATCCCCCCAGTCTGCGCAGTTGTTCATGCCATTCATCCGCTGTCGCTGACTCGTGGCAGTTGTTCTCTCGCACAAAAGAGTGCTGCTTCAAGACTCGACCCCTGCTTCTTCTCTGTTCAGATCTTACTTGTTGTGACACTGACACACGGTAGTCGCACATCACTCGTATGATGGCACATAAAACCATGGCCACCTCGTGGGGAGTTTGGGTAGATCTCACCAGAAGACCGACAGACATCTACTACTTACAGCGCCAACACCACCAACAACAGCACCAACAACAATCAGCAACAACGAACAGCTCAACCGAGCTATGGACGCACCGAGAAGAAATTCCATGAGCTTCTTCCACAAATACCGCGAGTCGTTGCCTGCGGGCTCCGACAAACCTTCTCCTGCAAATGAGACAGCGCAGGGTGAGTCTTCGTCCCCCAAGCGTGGCGAGAAGCCCAGAATCAGCAAGCGCCAGATCTCGTTCGGCTTCGAGCTCGAGTTTCTTGTTCCCTATGTTCGCGGAGACGCAGCTGACCCTGACAAGGACTTGGCCGGTGAGCTTGCTCCACTCCTCCGGGTGCCCGCTGCATTCGGCAAGGAGCGTAACCCCTCCTGGTGGATCCGCGATGCCCTCCGCAAGGTCTTGATCAAGGCAGGCATTCCTACGGAAATCCACTCTACTGCAGAGGAGGCCTTCTGGGGGGATGGATCTGCCGCCCCCGAGGAGGAGGAGGTAGCCCCCCCGGTGGATTACTCCAAGCCCGCTGCGGTACACGGCAAAATGTACGACAAACACTGCACCTCCTTTCGCATCGTCTACGACATCTCCGTCAAAGAGGTTGCCGACTTGGGTGGCTACGAGTGGGAAGGCGTGGAGGTTGTTTCTCCAGCCATGTGGAACAACAGAGACAATCGTGCCTTGCTAGAGCTGGCCGTCAGTGAGCTGACCACGGCGTATCGTCTTCGGGTCAACCCGACGTGTGGCTTCCACGTCCATGTCGGCTTCGGCATGCGTGGCTTCATCGACTCTCGCACCATGAGGCGATATGTCGCCCTTCTCTGGGCGTCCTTGCCACTGCTGAGCACCCTCCACACCCCGGAGCGGGCAACGCTGTTCTACAGCCAGAGTTGCCACGTACACAATCACACTGAGCTTGGCCAGTCGAAGGGAACGGGACTGGCAGCCAGCCTGTGGGAGTATGAGGGCTACCTCATGCACGCCCTGGCTCGTCAAATTGGCCGTGATCGATGGCTCGGTGAGCCGTATGACCTCGACCAAGATCATTTTGTCTCGGGCCTCATCAGGAAGAAGGGAACTAAGAAGCAGGACACCGGCGACCAGCAGGACGCCAATGACCAGCAGGAGGCCGTTAGCTGGCTGCCGTATGTCGACCAGCAAGACGCTGATGACCAGCAGGATGCCGGTGACCAGCAAGACGCTGATGGCCGGCAGGACAACGATGACCGTCAGGACGCCGTTAGCTGGATGCCGTATGTCGACGACCAGCAGCACGCTGATGACCAGAAGCACGCCGATGACCAGAAGCATGCCGATGGCTGGCAGAACGCCAATGATCGTCAGGTGGACGATAACTGGCAGGGCAACTGGGTGACGGAACAGTGTGGCCTCAATGATCCCGACCACAGGGAGCTGTTTGACTGGTTCGGCCAGCCTGGGCGGTTGGTCCAGGACAAGCAGTTCATGCGCCCCCAGCAGCACTCATCAGATGCACCTCCAAGCCCCAAGTGGAAGCCGCCACAGGTCACTTCCAACCCTCCCGCGGGTTCCCTGCGGGACCTCAACGCCACCATCCCTCGCGTCACCCCGTCGGATCAGCCCCCTCGACGCAAAACGGCTATCCAGCGTCGGATAGGACATGTCCCGTTCATGCTCGAGCCTCGCGTCAACCAGATCGTCCAAGACCGCTTGGCTTTCTATCTCCACGCGGGCATTTGCGATCTCGCTGCAAGTGAGTCTAGTCCGGTTCCCGGCATCATGGACGGCGTCAGAGAGGTCCTGGCAGGCAGCTTTTCCGCTTATGTTCCCGCACAGATGCTCGGAAACAACAGAAACATCAAGGCCGCGGGGCTCAACTTCACTGCATACAATATCGACAAGTTGACGACCTACGATCCGCTCCTGGGCCGGTCGACTGTCGAGATCCGCATGGGCTCGCCGACGCTCGACCCGGAATGGGTCGTGGCCTGGAGCTCCATCTGTGCGCGGCTGCTGGAGTGGAGCCGCGACACCTCCGACGCCGAGTACATGAGGGTGATCCGCCTGCTGGCGTGGGCTCTGGAGGAGGGCGGGAAGTACGACGTGCTGGACCTGCTGATCGACGTCGGCGCTCTCTGGGAGATGCGCGTGGCGGAGGACCGGCTCGCCCGCGACATGGGCAACGGCCAGAGAGGCTGGGCGGAGTGCCCCCTGAACCCGCAGGAACTCCGTGGGGAGCTGGTCCCGATGCCGGGGCATGAACGGGAGGATCTGTACTACGAGACCGTCGGGCAGGAGGCTCCTCCTCGCCAGTGCTACAAGGGCTTCAAGTCCGCTCCGCCGTCGCCGCAGTCGGATGCGGGCTCAAAGGACCTTCTCACCACTCGCTTCGTGCTCATCGACTCTGACGAGGAGGAGATGTACAACAAGGAGGACAAGCAGGACGACTCGGAGCGCAGGGTCGATAAGGAGGACCTGTACAAGTATTCGGATATGGCGTAATCCTTGGCACTGCCTTGCTGGACATGGCAGCATAGACTATGTAAATTGTATTGTTCATCCAGCTTTGATATCTGACGCATGATGTGCATGTAGTGAATGTTGCAGAGGCCGGGGTGGTTTGGGGGTCTGCTGCTGGGAGGCGAGTGCTGCGTGTGAAACATGTCCTCTGAGCAGGTAGGATTAAAGGTTGTTGTTGTCAGGTTTGTTTTCAATACGGCGTGATGGCTTAGCAGTTATAGCAACCGCTTGATACCGTTCACGTCCCTGTGAGAGCCAGAGGGGAGTAGGCTAGGACTGATGCTATCAGCCTGTCGAACCCTTTTGCCACTGAGTTCAAATCCGGCTCCGGGCATTTTCTTATTTTGGTCCTGGGGTTGAGATGGGCCCTGTTGTCGATGCAGCTTCGGGGTGACAACCTCATTCACTTTTGAGGCCCGCCATTCCCCGAAGCAACTCGCAACCACGCCTGCAAGGTCAAATTCTCGCAACAATAACAGTCCGCCGCCATCTGCCATATTACAGATTGAAGCTCCACAATTGTTGTATGCAGATGGAAAGACGTAGTCACCTCTTCTTCTCTTTTTGATAATGACTGGAGTGTTAGTGTTCATGTTCAACGATGGTGCTACAGGATAAAATCCATACGCACTTCTGATGGTTATCGTTGACCCTCGGTGCATTTCAGATCCATTCAATAGGATAACGGCTCCCAAGAACTACAAGGAATAATATCGAAAGAAGGTATGAAAGATTAAGCAGTCCGAAGCCTCGCCCCGGATCCGACGCCGTCAAGGTCCGTCCGTCGGATACGCGGACAGTCCACCAGAATGCCGGAAGTGGAGACGACTAAGTCCGCGAGAGTCCCGGGCTCCAGATCGGCCCCGATCCCCGATGGGGCGCTGTACTGAATGTGGAAATGAGTGGTGAACCCCGCTTCAGCTTCAGGGGTGGTGAGACGGGGATACAAAGTTCTGACAGTAAACAGGGTCGTCCTTGCAAGGACCACATTCATTCTTCGAACTGAACTCGCCCTTCTCCGTTTCAAGTCCGCCATATACGTCCACTGTCCAGGCCGTACGCATCAGTCGGTCATGGCTGGAGAGCTCGACCTCGTCGCCTCCTGGGCGCGCCAGCACCCAGTGCTCACTGCCGTGCTTGGCGTCGGCTCTTTCACCTTCCTGTGGCTATTCAAGCTCAATCTCGCCCTGGTACAGACTCCCCCGGAGGCCCGGAAGCATGCGACCGGGAGCCCGTGGACCGAGGATGTCCTCCGGAAGACTTATGAGCGGCTGGCCGCAAACCCCCTGGACACGAAGCCTCACATGCCGCCCAAGCTCGACAGGCGGTACATCATCGTGGGAGCATCGGGCCTCGTCGGCGGGAGCCTTGTGACGCAGCTTCTCGAGCGCGGCCACCCGCCTTCGGCCATACGGATGATCGACTTCAACCATCCCACGCGCCAGGACCTCGTCACTGGCCCGGCCGCCCAGGTCTCGTTTGTACAGGGCGACATGACCTCCTCGGCCTCCATGGATGCTGCTTTCTCGCACCCATGGGACCCCTCCGTCGCCTCTCTGCCCCTGACCGTCCTCCACACCGCCGCCGTCCTACGCGCTGCTGACCGCTCGCCGCTCATTTACGACCGGTGCCGCATCCCCAACGTCGTCGGCACCGCCAACGTCCTCTCCGCGAGCAAAGCCGCCGGCGCCTCCGTCTTCATCTTCACGTCCAGCTCCGGCGTCACCATGCGCCCCGTCACCTGGTTCACCAACGCCCCCTGGCGCTTCTGGCCGCACAACTTCGTCCAGGTCATGGACGACCACGACTTCTTCGAACCCCCGGTCCCGAACTCCCAGTACTTCTCCAACTACGCCCGCAGCAAGGCCGAGGCCGAGCGCCTCGTCTGCGCCGCGGACTCCAAGACCGAGGGCTTCCGCGCGGGCGCCATCCGCCCCGGCAACGGCGTCTACGGCCACCCCGTGGACCTCCTCCTCGGCTACCTCCTCCGCTCCGAGAACCTCCCGACCTACACCGCCCCCTGGATCCAGTCCTGGGTCAACGTCCGCAACCTCGCCCTCGCCCAGCTGCAGCTCGAGGCCGCCCTCCTCGGCCCGCACGCCGATGCCGCCGGCGTCGCGGGGCGCCCCTTCGTCGTCTCGGACCCGGGCCCCCCGCCGCTCTTCGCGGATCTCTACGCCGCCGCGGAGCTCCTTTCCGCGACCCCCGTCACGGTCCCCAAGCCGCCGCCTGTCGTTCTGCTGCTCGTCGCCACGGCCATCGAGGCGTGGTGCAACCTGCTCCGGAACATCCCGGCGCTGACGAGGCTCGGGCTCAAGGAACCGGGGATGCCTATGTACTTCCTCCAGCCGGGGATCTTCGACGCGTCGGTCAACTACATCGTCGACGACAGGGATGCGCGGAGGAGCCCGGAGGAGGGCGGGATCGGGTACAAGGGTATGTGTACGTCGATGGAGGGGGCTTGCATGCAGATCGTGGAGTGGAACAAGGCGGTCGAGCAGAATGGCGGCAAGAAGATTGGTACCGGGGCGGCGAAGATTGGTATCAGCGCGGCTTGATGATAGATCCTGTTGAATGTCTGTGCACGAGTTGATATATTTGGATTGTTCATTGCAAAGTGAGATCATGAGTGTGGTTGGTGTTGCCAGACCGGGTTGGAGACTCTGGTCCGAGACTCAGCTACAGTCCAGTGTCTTGGTTGGTATCTTCCAAGGCCATGCAGACAAAACAAAAAGAGTACATCCAGAGATGCAATCGGCAAAAGGCATCTGCCCCTCCCAAGCGCAAGTTGCGAAGAGAAAGGCAGCCACCAGTGCGGGAGTCGAACCCGCCCCGGTCCCGCGCCGCGAAGAGCTCAGTTGGGCTACTAGTCTGAGACTTTTACCCCTTGGCCACCGGCGCCGGACCCCTATAACATATTCCGTAAAACACGGGGTTATAAGGGTTTCTGCCTCAGGGGTTGCCAACATGCGGCATGCCACTGTCAACCACTTTCAACTGAGTCGCATAGTAGCCACATGGTTGTGCTCCTATTTCTTCGCTATAGACCGTCCAGTGCTAGGGAATATTCTTAATACCCTTTACTGATACTGTATATCCAAGCTGGATAAGACTGGATGTCTTTCAGTGTTTGAATGGGGATATCTTTTTCGTCTCTTTGTTACTGAGCCTCTTGTCTTCCTTGGATTACTCTGAACAACCTGCTTTCTGTGCAATCTTTTGACAAGACTGTAAAATAAAGCCACATTGATGGAGTCTACTCGTGAACATGAGGCTTTTTACAAAATACAGAGTCCTTGTCTTGCATCGAAACGATTATCCGGAGGTGTGGCTCTGCACTGCTGAGAGAGAGATGCACCCGCCACAGTGGCTGACCAGTGGCGCAGCAGACCCTCCCCCACTTTCCCACTTTGGCCGAAGCGGCACATCACATCGCACACGACTCGTCGTCGTCGTTCCCATCGTGATCCCGTCTTTCATCCCGCCACCAACGTTCGCGCGCATTTCCCGTCCGCATCCGACGCCTTCCTCGCCACCACCACCGACACGAAAAACAGTTGTATAAGAACAACACACTCCCAGACAACTACTCATCCATCCTTCCCCGCCTCACCGCACCCCGCACGCTCTCATGACGACCATCGAGAACCTCAAGTCCATCGACCCCTTCGCTGACGCCGAAGAGGGCGAGACCGCTGGCGTCGACCACAAGAAGGCCCAGGAGTACATCCACATCCGCATCCAGCAGCGCAATGGCCGCAAGACCCTCACCACCATCCAGGGCCTCCCCAAGCGCTTCGACCAGAAGAAGATCCTGAAGGTCATCAAGAAGAAGTTCGCCTGCAACGGAACCATCGTCGAGGACTCGGACCTCGGCGACGTCATCCAGCTGCAGGGCGACCAGCGCAAGAACATCCACGAGTTCCTCATCGACAAGACCGAGGGCCTCGAGATGGACGCCAAGGTGAGACCCCTCCCTCCTCCCCCTCCTTCCCCAGCCTCAGAGCAGGCTCTGCCTCTCCCCCGCGCCCGCAGCCCGCTAACCCCTCTGTGCCCCCAGCTCGTCAAGGTCCACGGTTTCTGAGGAACCCGTCGCCCTCCCCCCAACAGACGCAGCGACGCGATCTCGCCCCGCCTGGCGATGCGCCGATCGGATCCCTCCCAGCGAGACGGAAGGAAAGCACCAGGCCCCTCGGGTCGTCCCCTTTGGGTGTCGCATATTTTTCTGCAAGGCACTTGACGTGCGGTCGTACACCACCCACGGCTGAGGCGGCTTGATGAGGTTGTGAGGTTGAGACAGAGAGAGGAGCAGGAGGGGAACGATTCGGAGCAGGCAGTGCGGCGGTTGTGATACCCTTTTTTGATGTTATGGTGTTTGCGGCCGGCGGTGGCTCTTCTGGCACGTGAGGGTCCCAGGTGCCCACGTGGACAGTACAGATTGCCCGTTAGCTTTGAGATCATAATGATACCAACGATGGATGCGTGCCCAAAGTCCCGAATCTCGTCGTGATGTGCATGTGGATGTACGCATGCTGGCCGTGGCGGCCGGGTATATTCGACTCTAATCAGACACGGAATCTATCCCCCGACCTGTACTCTACAGTTCCTCCTTCGGCAGGGCCTTGAGCTGCTTCTGGTGCAGCTTCTCTAGCCTGCCGAGGACATCAACGCTCCAGTGGGACTTCTTCCCCGGATTCCGATCCCGCACGCCCCTGACGGCCTCGAGCCACCGCTCGTCCGCCTCCCTCGCCGCCCTCCTCGCGACGGCGTCCTTCTCCCCGGCCCTGAAGAAGGGCCACTCCCCCGTGACGGCGCCCAGCTCCTCGTCCAGGAAGTTGTCCAGCAGCAAGTGCCCGACCTTGCGCTGCACCGCATCCCACTCCGCCACCGTCGGCGCCAGCGTCTCGGCGAGCTTCTCCATGCCGCCGTGGGCGAGGAAATCCCGCCGCACGTCCGCGTTCCGCAGCAGGCTGTTGAACGCGGCGACGTGCGCCTTGGCCCGGGCCGCGGAGGCAGGGACGGCGGCGACGTCCAGCGCGCCCCGCGGCATGAACGAGTCGTACAGCGCCTCGCGGAGCTTCCCAGATACCTTAGGGCACGTCGAGTCCATGATGCCCGCCCACGCGGCGCCCACGTCCGCGGCGGCGGTGGGGTTGTTCTGCAGCGCCGCCGCGATGATGGACGCCGCCTGGTTCCCGCGCGGCTTGACGCCCTCGGCGGCCGGGCCCTGCCCCTCGACCATCAGACAGAGGAGCGACTGGACGGTGGCGGGGTTTTCCGCGATCTTCCCGCCGTAGAAGATGTCGTGGGAGATGTCCTCGAGGAACTCGAGGGCCTCGTCGAAGGGCAGGTCCGTGCCGCCGGGGCCCTTGCGGATGAAGTCGAGGTTGGAGAAGAACTCGCCCGACTCGTGCGCGGGGGGCGGCTTGATCTTGCCGAAGGACTCGTAGACCGGGGCGCCGTTGAGGAAGAGCGGCTCGTCGTCGGCCTCCTCGCCCTCGACGATCACGATATCCCTCTCGACGGGGAGGCCTTCGAGGGCGGGGTTCTGCTCATCCGGGTTGTTGAGCTTCGCCTCCCGCTTGCCGGTCGAGATGTCCAGGCGGACGTGGAGGCCGTGGGGGATTTCCTGGTCTTCGTGGACGATCTGGAATTCTTCTGTGGGTTGGAATATCCTCGGGTAACAGTCTGCCTGGTTGTCTGTGTGGCAGATGAGGTCGGCGCCTTGGGATGGTGAGGCGACGGCCTCGGGCGGCGATGCTGATGAGCTGGGGACGAGGGAGAAGAGGCCGATGAGGGCGAGGAGGAGTATTACGGGAGAATAATTCCCTGATCTCCGTATTCTCGACATGATGATTTGTGTATTGGCCTCTCACTCAGTTGGACAGACTCTTGCAGATGTTGGAGTTGGAGATGAGATAGGTTGAGTCGAGTCGAGTTGAGTTGAGGACTGTGGCAATTCTCTGGGTTCAACGTGTTGCAGAAAAATGTGAAGCCACAATCACCGTCCAACAAATCCAACGTCTAGACCTTATATCACCAAAAGCCGAATGACTCAAAAGAAAAGGCCAGCTCACCGCCCAAAATAATAGAACTCGATAGAACACGGCCTCAGGTTCGTGACAGCTTGTCACTTTCCATGTCTCCATCTTGGGGGCAAAACCACTGATTCGAATTCGGCAATACCTCATTGGCCCCCACAGCCGCAACAGGCGCGCCAAGCTAAGCGCGGGACATCTTCGGCAATCAACGCCCGCCAACTTCGGATCCAATCCAAAGCTTCAACTCAATTCCTCCTCCCATCCCCGACGACGACCTCCCACCTCGACGCCCCTCACGCCCTCCTCCCGCGACACCCCCAGCGTCAATCGCGCCCGTCCACGACCCCCCTCCCGACCGAAGAAGCAGACGCCCTCTTCCGAGATGCAGGCCATCCGCCACCGAGGCGCCTGCATCGCCCGCCAGGCCGCCCGCTCCTCCGGCCTGCGCACGGCACCGCGACGACACGCCTCCGACCACCACCACCACGCCGAGCCCGTCAACGAGTCTATCGGAGTGCGTTCCCCTTCCTTCCACGCCCTCCCCGTCCCCTACCGCGGCCAATTGGCCCCCCGCCGCGCCTCGCGACCCGAGGAGGCACCCTTGGAGGCAACCTCCGGCTAACACCTCCCAGCTCGGCTTCTGGCTCGCCGCCGCCGCCGTCCCCTTCTCCGTCGTCGTCTACAACCTCGCCCAGCCCGGCAAGGACGGCGAGGCCCCCTGGCTCACCCAAAAGATCCACTCCTACCACGCCGCCCTGCAGTCCGACTGGGCTGAGCGCTCCGCCCTGCACACAAAGGCCATCGAGCAGGCCGGCTTCGACCGCGCCCTCTTCCTCCACGCCGAGACCAACCGCGACGTCGACGTGCGGTTCCCTGAGTGCGTACCGCCCTTGCAATGCCCTCCTTCCCAGATCGCAACGCCTCCCTGAGAAAATGTCGCTAACACCTCCCAGGGCCATCCAAGCCCACGCCGCCAGGAACATCCAGGCCGGCAGCATCGCCAACGTCGACCACGTCGTCGCCCACTACAGGCAGCAGCACCTCGACGCGGAGGCCCGCAAGGCCAACAAGGCATAGACGGAGAGCCGGAAGGGCAGGATGCGAGTTTGAGCAGAGCGAGGGCCGGCGAGGCCGCGGGGTGGCAGTTTTATGCCCCCCGAGTACATATTCACGCGGGAGGCGATGGGTCCCCCGCGATGTAGAGACAGAGGAAGAAAGAGAATTTCATTTGTGAATCTTGACCAGACATGCTGCGCTTTTCATCTGAGAATATTGAAGTGAGCCTTGGGTGGTCATCTGACATTAAGGAGAAACCACTTCCCTCGACAGCAGCATCAGCAGCGCTCCGATATCTTATCTCCCATCATTAAGGCATGGGCTGGATGAATCTCACGCGCGACAGAAACGTCAACGAACAGGCGAGTAGGCAATGGATTCAATATCAACGCTGTCAAATCCTGCTGCATAAAACAAAAGCCCTCAGAAACGCTACAATATAGAATGTCATCCGCGCCACAAGTCAGTCTGCCCATGTCACTCCCTGGAGATTGCCGAACTTCGAGGCTGCTTTGGACGCAGTGAGGTGAGATTGTTCCCCATGGCACAATCAGATGGATCGCCGTCTCCGGGCAAGGCCGAAGATCATCGACTCGATTCCCGTTGCCCAGTACAAATCCTCTGGCACCCGGCGCTTCTTCACCTCCTTGTTCTTGTGCGTGTCGCTGGTGCGGGCGCGTCGCAGGGTGCCGATCCATCGCGGCGGTTCGGGATCCTTCTTGGCGGGCTCGTCTAAGGACGAGTCGTCGGTATCGTCTTCGGACTCGTCTTCGGACTCTTCCTCGGGCACGTCTTCGCTCACATCCTCCCCGACAAATCTCCGCAAGAGAATCCCTGCCTGGCGGCGGCGCCTCCTGAGGCGCCTCTTGGCCTTCTTGCTGCGCTTCCTGAACCTCTTTTTGGCCCTTTTGATGCGCTTCTTGGCCACCTTCATGCGCTTGGCCCGCTTCTCGACGGCATGCCTCTTGAGGAAGTTCCCGACCCTGTCGACACCCCGCCAAAACGCCGACCTGGCCTTGACCCAAGGCTTCCTGAAGGGCCCGTACGGCCAGGAGCCGTAGCAGACCGGGCAGAGGCACCTCGATTTGTCCCAGCCGAAGTCGTTGCATCCCATCCACCCCCAGCACTAGCAGACGAAGATCTCTTCTCCTTTGCGGATGAGTCTTGTCGTCGTCAACGCTGCGGACAGGGTCTCCAGGTTGACCTCGAGGTTCGTGTTCAAGGCCGACTTGGGCCCGTTCTCGGGCTCTTCCCACCCCTCGTCCGACGATACGTCTGACTCGACTGGATCGCTTGTGTAGAATCGTTTTGGCTGTGAAGGTATCAGATCAGCCGGTGGACACGCGTGGTTGAACTTGTTGACTGTCGGCCATATGACGCCCACATTGTAGCCCATTTCGCCATCTTTGTAGGTCGGATGAAATCGGAAGGCGTGCTTGTACATGAACTTCTCTATGCGGTAGCCCTCTCTCCTGCTGGCTCGTTGACGGTGGCGCAGGCCCAGTCTCGACGTCGGGAGGACTTCTCCTTCACGGAACCGGACTTTCGAAAGAAAACGGGGGTAGCTACAGCGCACAGCGAGGCGCATCCGTTCCGAGAGCCTCATCCAGTGGCGGAGAGGAACGGTCCAGTTGTCGTGCGCCCAGTTTGCGTAGCGGAACGACCACATGGGCCACTCGTGGACGATCCTCGTGCCCCTGGGGATGTCTTTCGTTGCGAAGACGCCCATCGTGGTCCGGCCGAACACGCCGGTCTTCATCAAGGGGCTCTCGCGGAACTCGAGGTTGGGGTTGGGTTTCCACCACCAGTCTCTCATTTCCTCGAAGCACCGCACGCCTTTGACGTCCTCCTGGCGTCTGGGCGACCATCTCCGCTGGTTGGGAAACCTGGAGTCCCGCGGTGGGAACCAGGGCACGAATT
Organism: Furcasterigmium furcatum; assembly: GCA_001599815.1. Classification (NCBI taxonomy): domain Eukaryota; kingdom Fungi; phylum Ascomycota; class Sordariomycetes; order Glomerellales; family Plectosphaerellaceae; genus Furcasterigmium; species Furcasterigmium furcatum. The sequence continues at coordinate 798,248 of BCIA01000004.1, forward strand.
CCTGAGGGCAGGCGTAGAGCCGGAGGTCAACCATGGGGTTTTCTGTGCGAGTCTCGATCAAAGAAGCCTCCGCCTTGGGACATTTATGGACGTGTCCATCCTGTCGCTCCTTCTCGAGTTCTCTCTCTTCTATCTCTCGCTCTCTCTTTTTTATTCGTATTCTCTCTCGCTCACTCAGTATCCAATTTTGCTGGGCGTATTTGTCGATTGGCAGCCGGATTTCTCTGAAGTAATCAGGCAAAGGAGGGGTCTTGTCGGTGTCAGGGGTGCTTGGCGGAGGTCCCTCCGGGTCTTTGTGCTGCGATGTTGGTCTCGGGCACGACCGGGCCGTCAAGTCAGAGAACGAGAGCTTGTCCATGGCACGGCGGCGAGCTTGCATGCGTTGAAGTCCGAGGGTTGGACGTCACGGAAGTGAGTGTGCGTATAAAAGGGAGAGAATGTCTTAAACGGATGTGTGGTAAGTAGAACGTAAGCTGATGTACTTCTAGTTGTTGCGTAAGAGGGAATATAGAATATAGATGGAGGTTTTGGAGAGAAGAGCTGGCCGGGTGTCCTTCTTCATTGTTGAGATGGAGGTTGCTGGAGCGCGGACTGGCCTTTCCTCCATGTTCAAGCTGACAGCCGCTTTCTCCTTCCGCCGGAGTGGCACGCCAGTCTCCATGGCAGGAGGATCACAGAAAAGATGGCCGGTCCAGGCATGCTGCTATCCAGATACGTTGCGCTTGAGTTATCTCTGTTTTAGCAAGAGGCCATCTCGATTTCTTGTAATCAAGATAGAGGCCATGCCAATTCCTTGGAGTTGAGTGAGAGGTCATCTCGATTTTCTATCGCTCGATCTGAAGTCTGCTGGTCGACATGGCCATTCCGGGGGCGGCCATCCTTTCTGCAACCCGCTTGCATGGGAAGGACGGGACCTGATCGGCTGGAGCGCAATCACCTTCATGGAGTTCCAGGTTGCTCTGCAAAACCCAACTTGAGCAGCTCCCTCCCTTGCCTCCTCAAAGTTACCGCTGCTCGATTCGGTCACTGTTCAGTCAGTTCAGCATCCGCCTCCAACCCGGATATCACAACGCCGTCCACCTCATCACAGCCCTAGCCACGAACACCCATTTGAATGGCAACGATGTGTATTGCACTATCCTTGCCGAATCAAGACGACAGCGGCTGCTGGGCTGCTCAGCCCCCACGCGCTATCAAATGATGACCATTCCCGTTTCGCCCTTGTTTGATGATCCGTGAATGCAGAAAACCCTCGCCACTTTTCTTCCCTTAATCGTGACGCGAACCGACAGGACACATGAAATCCACGCTTTCCCTTTTCTCTTCCGCCGCTTACTTCAGGGGGATGAAACGGGAAGAGTGCGTGGCACCGATACCGGGACGGCCGTGCTTGACGGGCTTGCTGGGGGGTTGTTAGCGGGTGGCCAGGGAGAGGGACTGCTTCCGGCGCCGGCACGTACTATGAGATAGAGAACTCGGCGAGGTAGTGGCCGACCATCTCGGGCTTGATCTCGACCTGGTTGAACTCCTTGCCGGAGTAGATGCCGATGACGGAGCCGATCATCTCGGGGACGACGAGCATGTTGCGGAGGTGAGTCTTGACGAGGTCGGGCTTCTCGTTGGGCTTGGCCTCCTGCTTGGCCTTGCGGAGCTTCTTGATGAGGCCCATGGGGCGGCGCTTCAGGCCGCGGTTGATGCGCCTGCGGGCACGGGCGTGGACGACATCGCGGAGCTGCTCGGAGTCCAGGTCCAGGAGGCTGCGGGCGGTACTGTTAGTTTGTCTCTTCGGATGATTTCGGTCGTGTTCTCGATGGCGCGCGGGTGCCAAAACTTTCTATCGATCGCGGGGAGGAGGAACAGGAGGATGCACGTACGCCTCAAGGTCAATACCGCGGTAAGAGAACTTGCGGAAGGCTCTTCTCTTCTTGATCTCGGCGGCCTCCTCAGCGTTCTGCGGTGTCCCAACGTTAGCCCTCGTGTCCATCATCAAATCTTCGTCGTCGACGTCGTCCTGGTCCGGGCGCGGCGACCGCATCATCGCACGAGACGCTGCGCCGGCAGGAGTCGCTCGAACCGGGAGTGAAACGTACGTATTCGTCGTCAGCCATGGTTGCGGTTGTTGGTGCAGGGAACTCGCTTTCCGATGTCGTGGATCGAAGAGCGAATTGCTGGATTGTCGTGGCGTGGAGGTTGACTGGGTTTCTCACGAGATGGTAGCGGAGCGCTTTGGTAGGCGAGGACAATCGAGAGGGCCCGCAGCACAGTTTTTCGCCGTAGGGTAAGCGAACCCTCCACACGCGAATTTTTGGTTGGCGGGGTCACGTGAATGAGGTCCACCTCTCACCGCTCACCGAGTTCTGCCGTCCGCCCTCACCGACTTCACCGACCGGACCTGACTTCGGGACCTACATCCGCAAACCAGATCATGGGAGGGCCCATCTTGTCAACGCGTAGCACTTGTGGGGAAATCTCACCCCCCGTCATTTGAAGTCACCGCGTGTTTTGAATGAAGCTCCTCTTCCTGTTTGCCTAACTAAAAAGAAGAGGCATCCGCCATCCATTAATCCATCGTCCGGCCTGGAAATCCGCCCAATGCAATGCCTCGTATATTCAATTCCATCCTGATCCATGTCCCAGCAACGCCATTAAGGAGGACTGTCCAGTCCTGGTTGTCTACATCATTCCAGATAATGCAAAATAGAAACCAAAGTTGCTCGTCCCATGCCCCGGCCCATCCGTCCCAAAACTCCATCATATCCAGAGATCACGCCCCGTCTCGCTCTACCCGCTCATCACGTCCGTGGGAAACGCCATCGGCGGCATCGACTGCGACTCCGACAGCATGCCGGCCAGGATCTCAATGTGGTTCACGAACGTCTCGTTCAGCATCGACGGGGTCTTGTCCGCCTTGCTCTCCTCCGTGATCCAGTCCGAGCCCCAGACGTCCGGCGGGATGACCGCGCCGTCGTACAGGGCGATGCGGACGGGCCACTCAAGGTGCGACCACCACGGGCTGGCGGCCTCGAACTGCGACACGATGCCCATGACCTCGCGCCGCGCCGCGCCCTGCAGCCACCAGACCGACTCCATGCTCTTGAGGAGCGCGAAGAAGCAGGCCAGCGTCGCGAGGGCGCGCGGCCGGCGCTCCTCGAGCAGCGTCAGGAAGCGCTTGGACACGGTCGCGGGGAAGGCGAGCGCCGCGCCCCGGTGGGGCAGCTTGTGCGCCCAGTTGAGGACGGCGACGGCGTGCTCGTAGGAGATCCTCGTGGACTGCGCGGTGAGCGGGTCCTCTTTCAGGAGCTCCTCGTCCAGGTTCTCCAGGAGGTGCCCAAAGAACGATGCGGGCGTGCCGCCCTTCATGTCCAGCTGCAGCACGGGCTGGGACTCGATGACGGAGAGGACCGCGCCGCTGTTGCGGATCCACGGCCACGAGGACGCGACGACAGTCTTGACGCCCTGGAAGGCGTGGAACCACGCCAGGGGCAGGGTGTACATGCTGCTCGGGTCCTTCGGGTCTGCGTCATCGCGGATGAAGATACGCGAGGCGCTCGACTGGAAGGAGATGAGGGCGGATGTGAGGAACAGGGGCTCGGCGTTCTGCTCGTTGATGCCCTGGTTCAGGGAGGCGCAGTACTCGGACAGGGACGACGCCATGTAGCTGTGGGAAGCCCTGATCAGCTCCTTGTCGTCGGGGTTGAAGGAGCGCAGATGTAGCGCCGCGACGGCCAGCATGGCATCGGCAAGGTAGTTTGCGCCTCCAAAGGCCAGCCTCGGGACTATGTTCTGCCAGATGTCGTCCGTGATGGAGGAGTTGAGCACCAGTGTCCGCGATGTCATCGAGGTGTATTGGTGCATCAGGCGCAGCTCGAGCAGCCTGTTTGAGGGCGCCCGCGTGCCGATGGTGGCCACCGAGGGCGTCTTATAGAGGGGGGTGGAGGGGGTGGCGGAGGACAGGGCCGGCGACGACGCTGTCCGGGTGGGAGAGGCGATGGTGATTGTGGGCGCCGCCAGGGTATTGAAGTCCGGTATCGACGGTGGTGTTGAATCCGTTTCTGAAGCGGTTGATGGAGGCGCCGGCTGTGGCAGGGGTGCGGTTGCTACGACCAGGTCGTCGGCAATCTCTGGGTTTTCAAAGTCGCAGGGCACGCCATGCTTGACGCAGTTCCCGCACCGCGGGTGAACCTCGTCGCACTGGGGACACTGCCGTTAGTGGCTTGAAAAATCCCCGAGAACAAGGGGGCCGAATCGTACCTTGATCTTCCGCGACTTGCACCTGCGACATCCCGCTCGGGATTTCTTGTGAGACCGTCTTGGCGGCATGTTGATGGAGTGTGTCCTCGGCAGGCGGTATAAGCTATTCCCAAGGTTGAGCTAGGAAAGCAGAGGCCCAAAGAGGCAAGCCGACGGTATGGAATCACGCTGGCTGCTTCGCGATAGGGGGAGGCGAATCGGCGGTGGTCCGAATTCGAAGACGCAGGCGGAAGAGGCCGGATAGCATGGCCAGCGGGCAGAAGCTGGGCTCGGATTCGGGACCGGATGTGTTGTTCCTTTTAAGCCGCGACCCTGAACGACGCCGGTGTGTGAGCTGCCGGATCTGACGGGACGTTGACTGACGTTACAGGCGGACAGACATTGGAGCGGTGGGAGGTCGCGATGCACGCGGCGGAGAGGGACGGCGTCGACGTTGACAGCGGCGGGGCTGTGCATAGCCACGTTCCCGATTTGTCCAGGGGTCCTGGCTTGTGATTGCTCGGTGCGCCACATTGATGACAACATCCCGTGCAGTCATTGGATGGGAAAGGCGCATTTGAGATCGGGCGCGTGGCTAGTGTCCGTCGCCATCTCCGCGTGGATGGTCACCTGTCGGCCTGATTTCCGTCCCGGAGCCGAACACTGTCAGCAGCCGACCCTCGAGCGACGGACCATTTCCACGCCGAGTCCTCGAACGGCCGCGTACGAATAGACTCTAGTTCGTCCCTCCTCCCGACGGGTCATCTGATCCCGCTCGTCGTCGTAAGGGACACGGGTCGATTGAACTTTAAGAGGCAGCCCTTCCTCCGCAAAATACCATTGTCTGAGCCGGAAGGCCTCGCTTCCGGGCCATGGCGCAGATGGTGACAGCAGCCGGCGAGGACTCATAGGCCAGACGACAATCATCACTGAGGCTTAGACATAGGAGAATGTCCAACTCAGCCGTTTCTCGGTGTTTTGTGGATCACGGCCTCGACAGTGTCGCCGGGCGGCTGCACTGATAGGAGCATCATCCCGCCGACTGATGCAGTTTCTCACCGTCCGCTCTCCGAGCTTTGTTTGATTCTTGGTCATCAAAACCGTGAATCCCCTTTGGCAGGGTGTTTTCCAGGTGATTCTTCAGTTTTTGTAGTCTGTCAAGCTGTCCTTCGGCCTTCCCATGCGGGTGAACCCAAATCTCGAACGGCTCCCAGCCCGCCGCCGACGTGAAGGCTCAGTATCGGTCGTGGACTGAGTTGTGTAAGTAGAACGTACCGCTTCCTGGAAGAGAGAGAAAATGCATCGCTATACTGGAATAACTCGACATGACTTTGACTTTCTTTTCTCGATGACAACAGGGTCACATAAATAGAGCAAGAGACGAGAGGCCGACTACGAGTAGGGTGGTTAGCCCTGCCTCAACAACCGGTGATCCGGAACCGTCATCGTCATCTTCGTCTCCATCACCACCTTCAGGGTCATCCCCAGGGGCAGGGCCCCAAGGACCAGAGCGCGCACAAGCAAAGCTCACAAAGTCATCCGAGTGTCTGCGTATGTGGTCTCCATTCCTGTCGCCGAACAAAACTGATGGACGTCTCAGCCGCATCAACCTCTCGCAACAAATTGTCCCGAGGAAAAAAGCTGAACCGCGAGCTCGTATCAAAGTAATAGGGATGCTGGACTTGTTTGTCAGGCGCCTGCCAATGTTCGCATCGTCATCTGAAAACTGAGGTCAATCATGTGTGTCATCACAAGCCGTCGGCGACGCCATATTGTACCGCGAGCCCGAGCTCACAGACTATCCGGCGTATCCGCCACCTCGTCCTCGGAACAGATTCAGGAACCATGCCAAGTCTCCAATGGTAAGCCCTGTCCAATCCTGAGGCTGCACACTGCAGTATTCTCGCCAGGCTCGACAGCCAATGGCTTTGTCATCCACTCGCCCGGGCCGAAGCCGCGCGCGCCACGTGCCAGGGAGACAGTCGTCGGTCGCACATTACCGAGCTCGCAGCCTCAGAATATCGAACGTCACCTGCCGAGCCGGGAGGCTATGGGCTAATGCAGCATTGGCATGGTGTTCCCAATAACGCGGTAACGTGGTCTTCAACGGGCAGTACTCTGCCGAAACAAGAAGAGCAAATGAAGAGACGAGTCCAGCTCGGTCGTCAATGTCCCGGAGGGTAGTATAAGGGCTGATTCTCGGAGATCACGGGAGCAAGCGCCCCAATATAAGTGGTGCGAAAACAATCTTATGTTTAAGGGGCACAACCGTCATCCCTCACTGGGGGACAAGGGGATTCGTGGGGAAGGGTGGGCTACCCCGGGCGCAGAGTGTTACCCGGGGGAAGTACAACACCGAGATGGCCGAGATGGTCCCGGACAGGCTTAGTTAAATCCGAGTCGAGTCAGTTCATCTGCCCTTTCATCAATTTAGGGACTCAAGTTGCGCAACACGAGAGAACGTGAAACACTTGGTGATGCAGCGGCCTTGGTCCTCGAGGATCTCCTTGAGATGATTACTAGTATTCTGGGGATGACTGTTGTTAGGGTTGGTAGCACAATTTGGACAACTTGCGCATGCAAAACAGTGTCTCGACAGAGCCTCAACTTTGTCTGCCCGAGGCGAACCCGAAGAACTCACTGTCGCTGCCCTGTCTGCATCCTTGTCCGGTTGGCAGGAGACCATCTTGGCTCCTCGGCTGTTCCCTTTTCATCACTAGTCGGCGGCCTAGCTCCAGCGGGCCTGAGTCGTGGGGAGAACTGCTGATACTTGTACACGAACTTTAGGTTGATTTGCCCCCATGGGGGAAGTCTTCCCCGCCCAGACCCATCTCGGTCCGTTCGGTGTTCTGCCCCCGACAACCCCTGCATGGTGGCCAAAAAGGGCCTCGCCCGCCTGATATCCATCGGCCTCGGGACAGTGTCAACCGAAGGTGTCGGGGCCAACGTGATGTGATTGGGCAGGGTCGCGGGGTATGCATCGGAGATCTGCCAACTACCCCGTCTGGGGCAGCGGACTCCCTGGCAGACACCACAAACTACCTGGCAGACAGCGCGCGTGAGGCCGGACCTCCTAACCGCTTCCTGGGAAACCGCCGCCGTCCAGGTGGGAGGTCGTCCAGGATGAGCGAGGAGTATCCACAACGGCCAGGCCATCCATCCTCGGTCGCCAGCTAGGTCTCCCAGCGTAAATAAGTATCATGCGCGCATCCCCCCATGCCTGTCCTCTCTTCCTCCCTCAAGTCATCGACTCGCTGCTCAGTGTCGCCAGTCTTCATCAAGCCCCTTCATTTCTTCTCCGGTGACGTTCGCCAACAACCACAATGGCCACCGTGCAGGACCCCGGCAAGGCGGAGAGCGGCCCTCGCCCCGAGCCCGTAGACGGCGGCATTTACATGTCGCAGCGCGAGCTCGTCGAGGCCGCCGCCGCGGCCTCCGACACTGAGGCCCAGCTTCCGCGTATGGAGCTCTTCAAGCGCTACAAGCCCGCCGCCATCTACTCGGCGCTTCTGTCCGTGGCCCTGGTCATGGAGGGCATGGACGTCGGCCTCATCAACAACTTCTTCGCCCACCCGGCCTACCGTGTGAGGTTCGGCAACAGCTGGAACGACAAGGGCGAGTGGGTCGTCTCAACCCAGTGGCAGACGATCATCGGTGCCGGAAACAACGTCGGCTCCATCATCGGTCTTCTGCTCAACGGCTGGCTCCAGTCTCGCTACGGTTCTCGCAGGGTGTACTTGGTGAGTTTCTTCCTCATGATGAGAGCACAGTCTGCGGAGACGACCTGACTAACCACTTTCTCTCCATCCAGGGCGCGATGGTTCTCATGGCCGGCACGATCTTCATCCTCTTCTTCTCGCAGAACGTCGAGATGCTTCTCATCGGTAACATCTTCTGCGGTATCCCCTGGGGTATCTTCCAGACCCTGACCACCGCCTACGCCGCCGAGATCTGCCCCGCCGCCATGCGTGGCTACCTGACCGCCTGGGTGTCCATGTGCTGGGGTGCCGGCTCCTTCCTGGCCGCCGGTGTGCTCCGCGGCACCATCGACATCCAGGGCAACCGCGGCTGGCAGATCCCCTACGGTCTCCAGTGGATGTGGATTCCCCCTCTGTTCGCCGTCGCCTGGTTCGCCCCCGAGTCGCCCTGGTACCTGATCCGCCGCGGCAAGGTCGAGGAGGCCGAGAAGAACCTGTACCGCCTGGCCCGCCCGGGACACTACACTGAGCAGTCGATGCGCGAGACCATCGCCCTCATGAAGCACACCGACGAGATGGAGAAGATGGAGGCCAAGAACGCCAGTTACATTGACTGCTTCCGCGGCGAGAACAAGCGCCGTACGCTTATCGTCTGCATGGCGTGGGGTAAGCCACCATATCCCGGAGCTCACTTTCCTGCAATGCAAACTAACTTGTCTATCAGTCATTCAGATCTTCAACGGCCAGTCCATCACCAACTACGCCGCCCAGATGCTCCGCGCCATCGGCATGAGCCCCACCAACGCCTTCAACTACACCATGGGTATCCAGTCGGTCAACATCCTCGCCACCGGTATCGCCATCGCCTACATGGGCTCAGTTGGCCGCCGCACCTTCTACCTTTACGGCTCGGCAGGTATCGGTCTCTGCATGCTTGTCATCGGTATCATGGGCTTTGCCTCCCCAAGTGCCCAGGCCGTTGCCATCCCCGTCGCCGTCTTCCTCATCTTCGTCCAGATCGCCTTCAAGGTCTCTCTCGGCCCTACCACGTACGTCATCGTCGGCGAGATGGCCTCGTCCCGCGTCCGCGCCCAGACCATCGTCATCGGCCGCGCCCTCTACGTCTGCGGCCAGATCGCCGTCCAGCAGCTCAACCCCCGCATGCTCAACGACGATCCCACCGCGTGGAACTGGGGCGCCAAGACGGGCATGTTCTACTTCGGCTTCTGTCTTCTCTGGGTCATCTGGATCTTCTTCTACCTCCCCGAGACCAAGGAGCGCACCTTTGCCGAGATCGACTACCTCTTCAAGAAGAAGACGCCCGCCCGCAAGTTCCGCGGCGCTCCCGTCGACCGTGAGTTTCCCCCTCTGATTCGACCGGTTTCTTTACTGACTCCCCTTCTCAGTCTTCGAGTTCGTGCACGACGACCACACCAAGGAAAAGCTCGGCGCCCTCGACGAGCAGGTCGAGCAGGTCCCTGCTGGCGTCGACGAGAAGCGCGTCCAGTAGACTTGTCATTGCTAGGCGGTTCATGTATTTCTCGCACTGCTGTGACTGATGCGAGCAGATGGGAGGAGGATTACAGGGACAGAAGGGACAGGCTCTGCGGGGCCTATAACTCGGAATTGAACCAACTCCTCGGACTCAACGAACTCAATGACAGTGATGAATCGGTGCAAGTGACATTTGCCTGTTGCCAGACTCGATGACTAAGCGTTCCCGGGCAATCCCGCTCCGACACAATTGCGCCGCACCTCCGCCCGGCTCCTGGACTTTGGCTTCCAACCCTCGAGCCTCTCGGTAATCATTCCATCCCCCTGGAATTTCGTAGATGACCCTAGAGGCGCCGTGACCACAATTCCGCGATCCAACCCTAATTCAACTTCGTTTAGCAGCGAGTTGGCACAAGGATATCCGGCAGTAAGGTGGGTTTGTCATCCACTCGTACCCGAAGCTGGCCGCCGCGTGGCAGGGATCGCCGAGGCACGATATGTCAGCATGGAAGAATGCGGGGCGTTCTAGAAGGATGGCTCCTCGGCCAAGCCCCCAGGTCTGACGTCCATTGTCCAAGTACCGCCGGGGAGGTTCGTACGTTCCGGCAAAGTACCATGAGGACGGGCAGGGCCAAGTTGCGCCAGCGAGTCGCTGTTCCTGTTCAGGTAGGTGTCGAGGACGGAGATTGCGCACGCGTAGGCTCCGTGCATGTCGCCATGAGATATGCATGCCTCGCAATTGAGTCTTATCTCCATGTAGAGTTGTTGTCACGTCGGGGGAGGTACATGCATGGCCAAGATGGCGCGCGAAATGGCGCCGCCGTGGTTGCTTCAGCCGGGCGGATTTCGAATGCGGAACGACGCCGAAGAGACGGGAATGGGGAATCTGATTGACAAATGCAGGCGTTTGTCATCGCGCCCTTGCTTCTTGCTGTCCCGCCCTGCTGACCAGCGCAGCGGCGGTGACGTCCGATATCTCCATTCCACGGCCAGGGTGTTCGCGAGTATAAATCGCTGGAGATGCCGTGATCGAGTCGCCGTGTCCTGCTGACCGCCAGTTGATGCCAAACATAGGCATTCGAGAAGAAGGAGGCTGAAACAAGGGCGAAAGCCAAAAGCAGACACACCAGAATCACGACATCCCGAGAGTGGAAGACGACAGACCGTTGTCTGATTGAGTCATCATCGAATCGCCGGGTTGGACACGGGATTGCGTGCTCGAGCTTGTTTGCCCTCCGGCCGCACCACCCCCGAAGCGACCGAAAAGGGGCCCAGTGACGGTCCAGTGACAGCAGGGAGCGGGAGCAAGAAAAAAAAAAGTCGGTCGGCCGGCATCAGGCGGGGCTGCACTTGGAGCTTGGAAGTACTTGCACTGCAGTAGGCGCGGGGCAGCACCCCTCGTACCTCCCCCATCGGTACCTGCGCCCGCCTTGGTGGTACCTTCCTCGCATCCCAACACCACCCGACCGGCACTACAAGCTGGAAGTCACCACCAGTCCACCACCACCACCAGCAGGCGCTCCAAGCCCTTTTACCATATAATTACCCAACAGCCTACCCGTCTCCTCTTCTTTCAACAATCTCCACCACCACCAGCAGTTGTCGCATTCTTACCAGCAACCAGGCCGCCTCTCCCTTGCTCTCCCCTTCATCTCCTCGAGCGACTTATACCCTGGGAAGTCCTCGCTCGCCGCCGAATTGCCCGTCTCCCACCGAGACAGCGTCACCACCTACAAACTCCGCGCCGGGACCTCCGAACTACCACAAGACATCATGACCGTCCCTGGCGACCACCCCATTGAGACGCCCCCTCGGGCCCCCTCGCCCGTTCACAGCTTCGGCACCCTTGCGGTCCACGCCGGAAGCCCCAAGGACCCTGTGACGGGCGCTGTCATTGAGCCCATCTCCCTTTCGACCACCTTCGCTCAGTCCTCTGTCGGCGTCCCGGTCGGCGAGTACGAGTACTCCCGCGCCGCCAACCCGAACCGCGACAACTTCGAAAAGGCCATCGCTGCGCTGGAGCACGCCAAGCACGCTCTCGCCTTCTCCTCCGGCTCTGCCACCACTGCAGTCGTCCTCCAGTCCCTCGCGGCCGGGTCGCACGTCATTTCCGTCTCCGACGTCTATGGCGGCACCCACCGTTACTTTACAAAGGTCGCGAAGGCTCACGGTGTCAAGGTGACCTTCACCCCTGAGATTGAGGTTGATATCTCGGCCCATATTACCCCCGCCACCAAGCTCGTCTGGATCGAGTCTCCCTCCAACCCCACGCTGCGTCTCGTCGACGTCCGCGCGGTCGCGACCCAGGCCCACCAGCATGGCATCATGGTCGTTGTTGACAACACCTTCCTCTCGCCCTACATCCAGAACCCTCTCGACCTGGGCGCCGACATCGTCGTTCACTCCGTCACCAAGTACATCAACGGCCACTCTGACGTCGTCATGGGTGTCGCTGCTTTCAACTCGGATGATCTGCGCGAGCGTCTTGGTTTCCTGCAGAACGCCATCGGCGCCGTTCCCTCGCCATTCGACTGTTGGCTCGCCCACCGTGGTCTGAAGACCCTCCATCTCCGTGCTCGCGAGGCCACTCGCAATGCTACTGCCGTGGCCACCGCTCTCGAGGCTTCCGAGAACATCATTGCTGTTAACTACCCCGGTCTCGACTCGCACCCCCATCGCTCCATCGCTATCAAGCAGCACCGTGATGCCATGGGCGGCGGCATGCTCTCCTTCCGGGTCCGCGGTGGCCACGCCGCCGCTGAGCGTTTCTGCCAGCTTACCACCATCGCCACTCTTGCCGAGTCCCTGGGCGGAATCGAGTCCCTTGTCGAGGTGCCTTCCAGCATGACGCACGCCGGCATTCCCAAGGACCAGCGCGAGGCCGTCGGAGTCTTTGACGACCTGGTCCGCATGAGCTGCGGTGTCGAGGACGCCGACGACCTGACGCGCGACGTGCTGCAGGCCCTCAACAGGGCCGTGGCAGAGCAGGACGGCGCCAATGGCGTGGTCAACGGCAACGGCCTCAAGAATGGACATTGAACGATCCGACAGGGCGCTGGAACCTACCAGGCGGGCGGGAGGCAGTCTTGATTTCTCACTCTCACGGCGCGCGAGCCGCGTGAGCATTGCATTCATCGGCGTTTGGTTCTTTTTTCAACACGTGCTTAATACTTCTCGTCCTCAGGGTTATCACCCGCAGATGATGAATTTTTTGGATGATGGGCGGCAGGATAGGATCACGCGCCTCGGTTTTCAGGGGTTGTTGTTGGGTGGTTGAGCCAAGCATAGGTAGAGAAAAGGGACAACAGTGTCCCGGAAAGTCGAACCCCAATTCACGATTACCACGCCAGAGGATCCCCGTTTCAACGTCTTCCGTGATGTGAACTTTTTGTTGGTGCAAAACGGCAGGTGTCCCTTGCGTACCCAAGTGGTTTGGTGTCATATCTCGTGATATTGAATACCGACATCGGCGGACGAGGCAAATGCCGTGAAAATATCTAGTCAAAAAAGGGGTATTACGTCTCTATATCCTGCCACAGACATCCGTGAGGCATCCACGGAGTCTGCCAGCGGCTCGAAACGCTAATGCGTATCAAACATACTGCCAGAACGGCCCCGTCTGGCGCCCCGTCTGGCCCCCGCCGGGGTCCAGCTTCACGATGCTGAAGAGCTGGACGATCTTGTCGAGCGCGCGCTTGTCGGAGGACAGCTGCGGGGGGAAGACGGTGTCGATGGCGTTGTGCCACGGGCTGGTGTTGTTCTCGACGGAGTCCTGGTACGCGTAGATGGAGTAGTCGGCGAGCCGGAGGGAGCCGGCGGGGCGGGGGCGGAGGGCGGCGGCGCCGAGGAAGCGGGCGTCGTCGGCGGGGTCGTAGGGGAGGTGCTGGATTACCCTGCCGGAGGGCGTTTCGCCGGACGGGGTGGGGGAGAGGTCTGGGGCCGCGTCGGGCTGGGCGTAGCCGAGGACGACCTCGACGAAGCGCTGGGCGACGGAGCGGGCGAGGCCGCTTGGGTCGGGGAGGTCGAGGAGGGGGGTTTCTTTCTCGAGGTCCGGGATGACTTCGTAGCCGAGGAACGCGGCGCGGCAGATCTTGAGGCGCGGGCAGTTGTCGCGGATGAGGATGGCGACCCAGGTGTCTGATTCTTCGGGGCGCTGGTTGGGCCGTCCGACCCAGAGGCGGTCGGTGCGGTCAGGCTCGTCGAGGATCTGGAGGCGGATGTAGAGCTCGCTGAGGTAGAGCTCTTGGAGGGTCGGGCCGAGGTACCTGGCGATGAAGCGGAACGTCTTTGGCGAGACCTCGAGCTTGTTCAGCTCCAGGCGGGTCAGGTTCGTGGGAATGTCGAGCATGAGGAGGCCGCCAAGGTCGGTCTCGTCCGCCAGGTCGTTCCAGTCGGGGTCCATCTGAAGGATAAGGCTTTGGGGCGGCTCAAAGGGGCTGTCCCTGCCGCGCATGCAGAGCGACTCGAGCTTGCTGGCGGCACTGATCATATGGCGGAAGAAGTTGAGGGCCGTCTCCGGGTGCTCGAAGTACTGGGGGCGGACACGAAATACTATGACGAGGTTCCGCAGATGGGACATGACTCTGGCGGCGTAGTCAATGTCCATGGGGTTCAGCCAGATGCTTTGGAGGATCTGGTCGTCGAGATTCTCGAGGACGAGCGTGCGCAGCGGCCGGGCGCCCTCGTCGTTGAGGCGGGAGGCGAAGGCGGCGATGGTGTTCGCGAAGGCCCGGATGGGATCCTCATACGGGCCGCCGTTGACGATGGTCATTGGCAGGGAGAGCTGGAGGGCCTCGATGCGATCGCATGTCAGGAGCATGCTGTCAAGGAGGCTGCGGTACTCGGGCCATGTCAAAGTCCCGTCGTGGGTAGCGAAGCTCCGCAACAGAGGGTACAGTTCCGCTGTTTCGGGAGTCTCCTGTGTGGCATCCTCGATCATCATCACCTCGACTGCAGTTGTGACGGTCAGAATAGTGTCTCGGGGGGGCTTGGGGGCATATTGCACATACTATCGTCTCGGATAGGGGTGAGGTCGATGTTGAGGGCCTTGCAGTGCTTGCCGATCGTCTGGAGGTCGTCAAGGTGAGGGCGGCGGCGGATTTCCTGTTTATTCAGGCGGCTGAAGTTCAATGACACCGTACGGCAGGCATAGCTCTTGAGGAACCTGTCGAACATCCTGCAGACGAGGCGGGCTTGGAGGGCTTCATTGCGGTTCCCGGTCCAGACCAAGTACCGGAGGATGTGGTCGACGAGCTCGCGGGGGAGCTTGTCCATGATGGGCAGAGGTTCGAGGCTCGGGCCCGGTGTAGGGTGGAAGTAGGGCCGGTCAATTGCTCGATGATTGAGGCCGGTGAGGCCGGTGATGGGGGGGAGGAGGTTCGCTGGCATAACACGGAGACGCGTGGAAAGAGGTAAAGATGGGCTGAAGTCGCGAATCCCATTGAGCCCACTAGTAATGCACACTGGCTTGGATTTGCTGGTGGGGGCGGGGTAGCGACCCGACAGCCACTGAACCCCTGTCAGAGCCCCTGAGACTCGCTGAAGCCCCCCAAACTTTCAATCTCTACAATCCAACCCCAGACCAAATCTACGATAATAACGATGCTAAATCCTCTCCAGATGACCTCCAGATTACCTCCAGCAGTGCCCAACGGCAATGGCCCAATGGCCTACGTCTCCCACCCGCTCCTCCTCGCGTACCACTTGACAAAGTACACCAGCCCGATCAGCACGGGCACCTCGATCAGAGGCCCGACGGTCGTGGCCAGCGCCTCATCAGAATCAGGACCGAAGGACGCCACCGCAATGGCAATGGCCAGCTCGAAGTTGTTGCTCGCCGCCGTGAACGCCTGCGTGCTGGCCAGACCGTACCGGAACCCCATCCGCCTCGCCACCACGAGCGTCGCGAAGAAGATGACCGTGAAGTAGACCACCAGTGGCGCCGCCACGCGCACCACGGACACGATCTGGTGCACCACCTGCGCGCCCTGGGACCCGAAGAGCACGACGATCGTGTACAGCAGACCGATCAGGGACCACGGCGCCAGGAACGGGATGACCTTGTGGTTGTACGCGTCGAGCCCGATGGTCCAGACCAGCAGGAGGCGGGTGATGATGGCCGCGCCGAGGGGGACACCGAGGAAGACGCCCACGGCGGAGGCGACGGTCGAGTATGACACGGAGAAGTCGCCGTCGTTGCCGCCGATGACCTGGACGAAGAGGAGGGCGACGGGGGCGAAGAGGACGATTTGGAGGAACGAGTTGACGGCCACGAGGATGGCGCAGTAGTCGTTGTCTCCGCCGGCCTGGAGATACCAATCAGTACATGAAATTATGTTCGTAGTGACCATGCTCTGCAACTCACCAGGTTCGTCCAGATGAGGACCATGGCGATACAACGGGCGATGCCGACCAGGATGAGACCGTTGCGAAGGCCCTCTTGGTCAGGGAGGAATGCCCACGACAGGCCGAGCTAGAGATTCGGTGTAAGCTTTGGGTGCAATCTCGAGTGACCATAGGCCCAGCTCACCATGAAAAGAGGTGCAACGATCCAGTTGACGACCAGGCTGAACCCAAGCTGGATCCAGATCTCCCTCGTCCTGAAGATCTCGTGAAGCTTTTCGTACTGCACCTTGCACAATATGGGATACATCATGACCAGCAGGCCGACAGCTGTGTGAAATCAGCACATTGCTCCCTGCGCGGACTGGGTGGTCTTACCGATGGGCACCGAAACTCCCACAAACTTGCCCCTTTGCAGGGCCGGTCCGACGCTGGGGACGAAATTGCCCAACAGGATGCCGATGAGCATGGCCAGAAAGATCCATACGGCCAGATATCGGTCGAGTAGACCTAGCGATTTGAAAGTAGAGACTTCTTTCGCGGCACAGGGCGGGAGTTGATGTTGCTGGTTCTCAACATCGACCGACGGTGGCGTTGAATTGTTGGCATTATCCGGAGGAGATACCGGTACTTTTTCAGACGACATGATGCTGGCGACGGATATGCGGTGGAATTTACGGTAGAAACAAAATATAGACCAGGTGAAAAACGCTTTCAGATATGAAATGAGCTGGACAGAACGAGGATGTGGTCTCTGCCTCCTCTTTTCCCTCCCAGATGGTCATCATTTTCATCCTGCGCAATTCGTTGCTCCGGCTCTCAGCCAATCACATTCGACCAGTGACATTCACGCTCTCTCCTCAGTTTTCAGGTTGGATTACATAAGCCCATTGGCTGTGGAGCCCTCCGCATCCTAAAACTCGCAGCGAAAAATTCCATCTCAGTTTTCTCTCCTTCTCACCCACATCTTCTTTTCTCCCATCTCCAGCCTCCCCCTTCCCACGAGACATGTCTCGCGAGTTTCGCGCCGATTACTTGGTTCAGCCGCCTGAAGCGCCGTTTGGAATTTGACCGCCATCGATGAATGACGGCATTTGTCGATCTCATTTCGTCGCATGACCTGTTCTCCGAGCTCGAGCCTCCAGATCTCGACGACGAGCGGCGCATCATCGGGCGGCATCAGGGACCTGGAACGGACGGAGGACGACGACCAGGAAGCAAGTGCAACCCACGCGTGACGTGACTAGCATCCGACGGCCTTTACCGGTCCGCGGTGCAACCAAAACCCTCGACGGCATATGTGTGTACAGCAATGGGCTCTCTCTGTGCTCTTCCTTGCTGAAGGATTTATTCAACGTGCCAAGACGAAAACACCCGCCCAATCATTACCAAACACCTAGTCGCTCTCTCTGGAAGCTCTGGTGCATGAAGATTGGGCGACATACCGTGCAGTGATCTGTTGTCGACTGTTCAGTGTTGTGTGAGGACTCGCGACTCGGCCATCGGAGCCGGCAGATTCGGCGACAAGTGACGCCATATTCGAGTTGCGAAAGGGAGCTTTGTCGGACCTAGACGAGCCCGCGTCCTGGCATCCGAATGGAGCCACGTCTCATTTCCGTCGTTCGCTACTTTTTCTACACTCGTTGACTCGACACGCCGGGTCTTTGCACTGGACTGCGCCTGGCTCGAGCGGCGAACAGCCTCGACCTCAGGTTCTCAATGCCCTCAATGCAGTGCAGTTCGCGGGGACGGGCTCCAGCTCGAGCATCATCTGAGCGGCAGCAAGGTCGACGGGCCCGGGTGTAACCTCATCAGACGATCGGTGCCATCTCATCACCAAGCCATGCGGCGGCTGAGGCCAATATTGACCAGCTCATGCATGCGAGGCCTCGCGAGACCGCGCCTCTTTTGTGTCGTCGCATGACAACCTCGTCCCAAAACGGCACACGCCTGAGAATATGAGGCACGCGCTGGGCAGGCGGACCCTGTCGAGCCTGCGATCGCAGCAGACCTTTCAAGAACGGTGGAGGCGCGGCCATGATTGACGCCCGGCTTATTATATTACTTGTATTATTACAGCACGCTCTCGAGCCCATCCCTGGACCCTGCAGATGACGCCTTCGCTTCCTCGGCTCGTTGCGAGAGCCAGCCCTTGCCTGACCGCTCATTCATTTTTCTTCCGCTCGCGCACTTGCACGCATGCATCAGGGCATCAGTGCGCGCGCGCGCATATCGAGGCGGTTTCGAGGCCCCGGATATGGGCCCCTCGTTAACAGCTGAGCGGGTCGCGCTCAGCAGGACAAGGGCAGACAGCGGTGGGCGCGCGTGCTGGCATGCGTCCCTGCTGCGTCGTCACCCAATGGCCGGGGCGCAGGTCGTGCCACAAGCGACAGCGCTGGACCCTGAGCATCCTCGGCCGAGTCATGACCCCGGGAACCCGAAGCCGGGCGAGGCCACCAGCGAGGGCCTGGCGCGCCCGTGTCGCGTCGAGAGCATGCCGTCCAACCGATCGATGGTGCCCCGGAGTGCGGCTGTCAGTCTGTCACGACGAGGGCGCGTTCCCAAACCGGGATGTCGGATTTCCCGTCACTGTCCAGATCCGTCGGCGCCACCACAGGAACGGTCATTAGGGGAACCCCTAAAGCCTCACCGACCAAGCCGCTGTCAGCGCCGTCGAGGGAACTAGCGATGGCGCGGCGCCGACCCCGTAAATTGGACGGCGAGACATGCATATGACGCGAGGGGACGATGGTTTTTTCTTTCTTTCTTCTGGGCCACATGCAGCATGTAAAAGCAACAGGCACCTCTCAGCAAAGTAAGGGGGCAGACATGCGCGGAGCTGGGCGCATCATGCAGCGGCAGCTTCAGGTCGGGCCTTGTCCAGTCCATTGTACAGAGCCAAAGAGCCAACGGCCGCGGCGGCGGTGGCGGCAGCAGACCGCATCAAGATCGCCATGCGTGCAGATGTCCTGAAATTACGACTCGAGGCCTATTGGGAGAGCACCGCCCGGCCGGCATCTCTGGGAGGGACCCCTCTGTCGACCACCGCCCTTCTCTCTGCCATTTCTCCTCGAGTTACTGGATGTGGCGTCGCAGGCTGCTTATATGAAGCCCGTACTCGAGGAGCGAGCGAGCGAGCCTGGGCCACGCTGCGTCATGCCATTTCCAGATTCCGCCCCTCCATCGTGCTGCGCGCTGTTGTTCATGCTCATGTTCCACGCGAAGAAGTATTGACATATGCATGTCGACACGATACGACGTGGTCTTGCTGGCATCGTGTCTTGGCCCTCGATCTCAGATGAGTAGTGGCATCCACAGTGAAAAACCCTTGAACACCCCCGTTCGCATTCTCCCGTTCGGCCGCTCTCGCGAACGCTGTCTTGCCCTCACGTCCCAAGTCCCAAGTCCCAACCCACACTGGACTCCGACGGATCGATCGCCGGCCCGCCCTCTGACCTCATCAGCTGCTGTCTTGAAATGAGTGGGAGCGGCGGTGATTAATCTGCAACAGCCGCCGGCCGAGGACACCCAGGCCACAGCGATCACCGGTGTTGATCCCCCAGGGCATCGAGATTCACACACCGAATAGGGGCATATCCTTTACGACTGCGAGCCTTCTACGTACTGCTTGTCTGCGGACATCGACACCAACAAGACTCGAGCTGTCGAGCCATCACCGCGCCGTCACACTCTGGCAGAGCTGATCTGAGCACCGGACAGGGGGAACCAGGGGGCCCTGCTCTGCCCGCTCTGCCCGCTCCACAGCCAAGACACCACCCGAAAGAGGACCCAGGATCCAGGGGCGACGAGTCCAGGGGACAAAGACTCCATTCCGTCTCCGCTCATCGACTCCACGGTTCGCAAATGCAGCTTTCTCTGCCATCCCATTCCCATCCCGAGCTCTGAAACGGCCCCAGAAGATCGCGGGCCAGGGAATGCAGGAGGACGACCCTTTTCCTTGACCAGATCCCCCCTCCTTTCGTTCTCAAGTAATACCCTCTATCCCTCCCATCCCCTCCACTCGTACGGGACACCTTCGCCTTACCCGGACGTTCCGCTGCCTGCCCACTCAAATCGGGGCTGTACGAGTAAGAGGAACAACGCCGCGCCGAGTCCTTGGGGGTAGTAATATCGACACACACGGACCAGCCGAATCCGCCTTGGGACGACCGGCACAACCTCAGCTCTCTCGGTCGGACACATTTTCGCCCTCACTCCCTTCTACACACTCGAGACAGGCAGAAGAAGCTTTCCTGGGATGATGCTCAACGCTTGCGAGGGCTCATCTTGAACGACAGCTCCCTTCCCCTGCGGGTCCTGTGCACCCTCGGCCGGTCACACCGAGCACGCACGTAACGCTCGACCCAGCTCAGGGCTGCCTGCTGTATTTGAATTTGCAAACGGTAGACCTTGTGCTCCTCCCCTCGCCTCTGGTGTACCCGTCTGCGCAGCACAGCCGTAGCACACCCGAGACGAAACGCCCTCCTCTCCCGCCATCCCGTCGACCTGCCATGCGATGAACGGCCCGACGCTGACGATGGCCCCGGCCCTCGGACTCGACCACTCCTCCTCGGGAGCCTTTTCCCGATCACACTCGTCCCCGGACATCCTGGACCAGGCCTCCCCGCTGGATACGTCGACGACGAGAGATCCCAGGAGCCGCCCGAACCTGTCGTCCTTCGAGGTCCCCTCGTTCGACTTCTCCCATAGCTTCGACACGACACTCTTCCTCGACGGCAAAGATGCGGCGCTGGCGGTCATGGAAAAGGAGCCCCCGGTGGTGCTGGCGAGACCGGTGGCGGCGGTAGAAGAGACGGCCGAGAAGACGAAGAGCGCGAAGAGGTATTCCCTGGTGGAGAGGCCCAAGTCATGGCTGGTCAACTCCAAGTCGGCGACCAACATCAGGGACTTCCTCGCGGACCGCCCGTCCATGGACACCTGGGACAAGGAGAACAGCGACCCGAGCCTGGCCGGCAGAGCTAGCCAGAGGGACAAGGGCGACGCCACAAAGAGCATGACGGAGAGCTTTGCCAGTTTCAGGAGGAAGTCCTGGATCTCTTTGTCGCTGCCCTCATCGCCCCACGATGTCCAGGACGCTGTTTCGCCGGCCGGCGCCGCACCGGCACCGAACAAGCTGCGGAAGGCCGGGGGTGATGCGGTCAGGAGCCCGGCCTCTGCCCCGTCCCCGGGCATGCTATCGACCCGGAAACGGTCCATGTCGGCCCTGGAGCTCAGCACTATGGCCCAGGCAGATGTCCCCAGGGAACGGTCGCAGACCATGACCACAAAGGCATCCGCGTATCTCACAAAAATCAGGCCAAAGCAGCACGGCGTGTTCAGCAAGCTCTCCCACGACTCGGACACCAGCCGCTCCTCTTCCGCAACATCCCTTGCACTACCCGGAACAACGACGTTCACGGTCGAGCACCAGGGCAACTTCAAGACCGCATCCTTTGCCGACAGCAGCGCGACGTCCCTCGACTCGGAAGACATGGCGCCCCAGCGAGACCCCCTGTGGAATATCTTCAAGAACCTCGAGCTCGAGGGCAAGAGGCTCTACGACCTGAGCACCGCCCAGCGTGTCCATCTGGTCAGGGCCCATCTGATGAGCTTCCTCCGCGCCTCTGCCAGCCAGGCCTCCTCGACCAAGAACCTCCACCCCGACGACCTCGACCGCCGAGCCTCGATCCTCGACATGTGGTGGAAGACGCTCATCGAGATGATCGACGGCCGCGTCTCCCAGCCCCTCGCGGGCACCGAGCGCCCCGTGGTTCTCGACGCCGCGACGCTGATCATGGAGCGCCCCGAGTGGCGACAGGCGACGACCTGCTTCCTCCCCCTCAACGAGCGCTCGCCAACAGAGCGCGTCCGCTCCTGGAGGTCCTCCAGCTCGTCCTCCTCCCTCTCCTCCGAGCAGGCCGACTTCCTCGTCGACTCGGCCGAGCACAACGTCCGCAACATGTTCGTTGCCAACCTCACCGCCCAGATGCAGCTCGTCATCGGCAAGCTGAGCATGAACCACGCGCCCCTCAACCTCGTCAGCTTCTGCGCAAAGGCGTGCGCGTACGCCTTCTTCTTCGCGCCCGGCGTGGCAGACGTCCTCGTCAGGCTCTGGAACGTCGCCCCAGACTACATCGCCCGCGCCGCCGACGAGCTCGGCCTCCCGCGCCGCGACGGCGGCGAGAGCGAGGACATCGTCGCCCTGTTCCCGCCGAACCTCGCCTCCGTCGGCTGGTCGAGCGCAAAGGACGTTAGCGGGCGCCTGCGCATCGTCCCACGGCTGCCCATGGCCGTCGCGCGCATCCAGTGGTACTTCGGCCGCTGGCTGACGCGCTGGCGCGGCCTCGACACGGACCTGTTCTACATCTTCACCAAGTACTTCTTCATCCTGGCCGAGGAGTTCATGCCCCCCGGGCTGCCGCTGGTCGAGAAGGCGCGGAGCCCGGCGTTCGTCCTCGTGCAGGCGCAGATGCTCGCGGTCCTCGAGTCGAACATCCGCCAGCCCGGCCTCGGCGCCGCGAACAACCTGTCCATGTACGACTCGGCGTACGGCCCGGACGCGGCGGCCATGTCCCCCGGCGTCGCGAGGGCGGGCCTGGCGCGGGCCATGCCCGAGAACCTGCTCATGGTCCTGTTGAAGAACTTCCTGGCCGACTCGACGTACCGCTCGCGCCCGGCGAGGCACACCTTTGCCGAGTCGTTCCAGGCCGTCCTCCGGGCGTGCGTCAAGCGGACGTCGCTGTTCGCGGCGACGACCTGCCACGCGCTGTGCGACGTGCTCGAGGAGGTCCTCTGTGCGTACGGGCAGTACGACGACGAGGACCGCCCCGGCAGCGCGTACATCGACTGGGACATGATGCTCGACGTGGCGAGGAAGATGTCGGGCTCGCTGAACGTCAACACGGACATCCGGCTGCTGTCGTTCGTGTACATGGCCTGGGACACGATCACGGCGGACCCTCGGCGCAAGGAGGCGCTCGTTCTGGGGTGGCTGCTGTCGGAGGAGGTGTTCGACAAGTACTTCAACAACTGGAGCCCGATGGTGAGGGCGTATTTCATGCGGCTGCTGTGCTGGAGGATCTCCTGGGACCTTGGGCGGGCGAACGAGCTCGATACGTGAGTTATCCCGTGCGATGTTTGGCGAGAGAGACACTGACATTTCAACAGTAAGATCTTCATGACGGTTGCGGCGCGTCTCAAGACGAACTGGTCTCACTACACGTATCAAAAACAGAGCGCCGAGCGCGCCGGCCGTCTCCCGCCCACGACGGCCGCGTGCCCCCCTGCGCCGGGCAAGATCTTCGCCATCCGGGCCGTGGAGCTCAACACACCGCAGCCGGGGCTCTTCCTGACCTTCGACGCGCTCAACAAGCCGTCCAACGCCCCCGAGCCCCCCGTCGACACCAGCCCCAGCAAGTCCGGCAGCAACAGCAGCAAGAAGCAGCGCTGGTCCCTCCTCGGCAAGGTCCTCAGCATGAATACCCCTGACTCTCCCAGGCTCTCGTCCGGGGACGCCCTCGAGGAAGCCCGCCGCGAGACGGCCATGACCCGGACGACACCAAGGCCGTCCACCGCGCGCCCCCCGCCGCCACCGCCGAAGCCGTCCGCGTCCTCCCACGCCTCCGACGACAACTCCTCCACCGGCTCGGCCCCCGTCTACACCGATCCCCAGCGCATCTGGCGCTTCGAGCTCGAGAACTTCTTCTACCCGCCCCCCCACGCACGCGAGCGCCCGATCGCCCGCCCTCGCCTCCCGGCCCCTGCCCAGGCCCGCGTCTCGGCCCGGTCACGGAGCGGCAGCACCCCTCCCCCGCCGGCGGCGCGCATGCCCGCCCCGACCCGGCGCGTCTCCGGCCTCAAGGAGGGCGGCCTCATCAACAACGCCCGCAACGCCGGCCCCGGCTCCCCCGCCAGCCCGCGCATGAGCACCGAGACGGCGCCGCAGCTCTCCTTCTCCCCCAGCTTCGTGCGGACTCTCAGCGAGCCGCTCGACGGGCTCTCGCCCAGCGCCAGCGAGGGGAGCATCATGACCAGCTCCTCGGGGGGGAGCACCACGGACGCTGTGCAGCCGCGGGGCGTGTGGGCCGCGAACTCGCGGTACGCCGGCCGCGCGCTGGCGGAGTGGGCGTTCGTCGTGGCCGAGTGCAACGGCTTCGTCGAGCGGCGGCGCGAGGAGGGCGTGCTAGGGCTCGCGGAGCTCGAGGTGCCGAGGCTGGTGACCCAGGGGCCGCCGCCTCCGGCGCGGGGATGAACGACTTGCCCCTATATTTGCCCCTTGCTCCTTACCCCTGAACACTGATACCCTGACTTGATCCTACTACTACACACTATTCTTCGCCCGTTTACCGGGCCGGACACGGCGTCCGTTTCTTCGAACGGAGAAGGCGTTCAACGCACTGCATACGCGGAAGAGCCGCGCTTACGAAGACGATTATCATGGCGTTTCCTTTTACAGTTTTATAACTATCATCATCATCATCATGCACGCAGCATCCGCGACACAGCGCGGCGGAAACGGGGGGCGAGGGCTACGCGAGGCGGCGATCCTCGGACATTCATTTGTTGCTCAAGGCATTATTGTTATAGCATGAGACGTTCTCTGGGACGCACAGATATACCCTGCGAGGGTCGGGATGACCCGGAGTGAGACGGCACGGTGCTTGACTGTACGGCACTGCGACGAGGGGGAGGCAGTGTTTGGACCGTATAGGGGGTGTATGATTACCGTGTATATATGGATGAATAATGACCCGGTGTTGGAACATACCCTTGCGTTTATACTCGTGACTTACTGCAGAGAAGACTACATTCCGTTCCTTCGAGTAATCTGATCTGTCCCTCCAACGCCCAACCCCTATCTTGCATCTACCTGCCCACCACATCTACAGCTTCAGCTTCCCAAGCACAAGAGCCAGCCTGTCCAGCGACTCAGCCCGATACTCCGCCCTCGGGTCGTACAGCTCGTCAAACACGGGCTTCCCATCCGCAAGTTGCACAAAGTCCCGCTTGGACTTGACATAGATGTGCACGTCGGGCTCAACCTCCCACGCGCGGTCGAGGGTCCCGGCGCGGACGTAGCGGACCCTCTCCTCCTCGGCGCGGGGGCCGTAGTACGACCACAGCGCCGTCGCGCACCGCGGACAGCGGTGGATAATCTGCGGGCTGCTGGACTCCTGGGGGATGGGGACGGGGATGGTGGCGGGCGTCTCCGGCCTGGGGTCCTCCTCGGGCTTGGATTCGGCCTCTGCTTCAGCTCCCTTGTCCGGATTTGCGCTCGAGGAGAGGCCCTTCGACTCGGCCTCGGACACGGCGTCGACGAACGACCCCTCCAGCGGCGGGCCGGCGGGCTTCCCCTCCGGCGCGTCCCTCGTCCCGGGGACGCTGGGGGCGGCGGACGGCAGCAGCTCCATGTGCTCCGACTCGATGAGGGCGTTGATGGCGAAGGCGCCGCCGGTCTCGCGCTGGCAGGCGGTGCAGTGGCAGCAGTGGACGATGAGTGGCGGGAGGCGCAGGCGGTAGCGGATGTGGCCGCAGCTGCAGCCGCCCTCGAGGGGGAAGAGGTCCGGCTTGGTGGCGTAGGAAGGGGGAGACATGGTGGCGGAGACGCGTTCCCTGGATGCGGAGGTGGAATGTTGGTGAGAGGTCAGGGGTTCAATGTCTTGGTGGTGTCTTGATTCAGCGTGGGGGTTTCTGGGTTGTGAGAAAGGGAGGAAATGGATCAGAGGCCTCACAGATGACGTCCACGTGAAGATCCCGGCCTCGTCAGTCGTAGGGCGCAGAAGAGGAGAGGTGAAAGAAAAAGGGACCGGCGCATTCCGTCGAGAGGCGGAGCGTGTGAGGGGTCGCGAGGCGAGTTTAGCTTGGCCTATCACCACTCATGCGCTGTCCGAATGGGGAAAGGGATTGCCTGGGAGTCGAGACACCGCTGAGGCGAAGACGGGCGCCTTTCAGCATCTCTGGGGGCCTCGGTTGTTATTGTCGTGGTCCGCTGAGGCCATCGCGAGTTTCCAAGGGGCTGGGGAGAGACACTTGGGCACTGGTGGTTCAGGGGCTGACTATGAGCTGCGCTGATGTCCCTGGTCTCACTCTGTCTCAGTCGCCACGGTCAGCTCCGTGACTTGGATTGTGAACGACGGCTGGACTGGGGGTTCTCAGACGATGGGAGGATATAAAGCACAGGTCATCCCGCTCTCCAGGTTTGCGGTGGCCTCCTCAGAGCATCAGCCAAACTCCTGCCATCGCATACAGTCAACCAGGCACATCACCTCACAACCCAGAGACTCACAGCAGAGCACAGTCAACAGCAAAGCAAACCCTGCCTCATCACACTTCAGCTTCTCGCCCGTCATGCCCTCGCCGCTCCCTCGACCGTACACGACCACGTGGGCCACTGGCACCACCCGCACGACATCGATGTTGCCGCCGTGAGTGAAGGAGCTGCAACGGCTGTAGCCCTCGGTCCAGTGAGCTCGGATACCGGAGTGGAGGACCAGCACAACCACTGTGACGCTGGCGAGGCGCTTTCTGTCCGGCCACACGTCGACTGGCACAAGGCCGGGTTTGCAGGCGAACGGCTGGTCTCCCTGTTCGGCGGAAAGATTGCAGGCGACATGACTACAGGACGCACCCATGTCTGTAGGTCGGCGGGGACGACCTTGGATCGCGGGACGACGGGACTTTACGACAGATATGAACGACTGGACGGGAGAGTGGACATGTTTAAGAATATGTTTTGATATTTGATCTTCTCTTCCATCACGACTTGACGAAACGTTCGGCGGGATGAAGCAGGGAGCAGGACTCCGACGACGACAGCCATGTGCAGACACTTGCCTACGCTGGGCCAACGAGACCGGCTCTCGTCAGCTGACTGGCTCGTGGCGCTTCTGTCCTCGACGCTCGCCCTAGATAGTACTTGAATGAAGCACTCTCCCCAATCCCAGCAAGAGACGACGCGACGTGATCAAGGTGAACCCGAAGGAAACTAGATAGCTTCACGACTGTTAGCTGAGCTCTCGAAGAGACTGCAAGTAAAACGTCGTGGAAAGGATCGGGATCAGAGGTGCTAAAAGCTGGTTGCTTCTACAGGGAGCAGGTCTTGAGGCTGCTTCGGAAACACGGACCAATGTTTCTCATCAGGGAACCGGAGATGGGGGCAGAGATTGCGAAAGTGAAAGCAGAAGCGACTTACCAATTGGACGCGTGCGGCGTCGCGAGGCGGACTGCAAATCGCAGTCCTGTTCGCAACCAGGCGAATGGTGAAGATGGACGGAGAAAGAAAAAAAAGCAGAATCTTGGTGAGGGAAGAAATAGGTGGCCGTACTGTGCGCGAGGGACCCACAACCTGCAGAAATCGAGTGCAGAATTGGAGAGCCCCACATCAGATAACACTGTCCTAATCAAAAACCCCGACTGGCGCAGAAGCAGAGGAGCTTGGGCCAAGACCGACGGAAACTCGGCCCCAAGCGCTTCCGTCGCGACTTCTCCTTTTGCCTTGCATTGGTGGTGGTGTCACGGGACAGCCCAGCTCTTGCCGTCGGAGTGGAATTGCGCCCGATGCAGACCGAGAAAGGCTGCTGATGAAATTGGAAAGTCCTACAACACTTTCCCCCAAAACACCACCAACCTGTACATTGGACCGCTCGGTGTCCCCCGTTGCACCACCCCATTGTGACCATCTCCGACGGTGCCCATTGACCACCCGACACGAACCGCGAACCCCACACCAAGCGTTTCTCGTTTCTCGTTTCTCCTCGCGCGACACCCAGTCTGTCCCTGATCGCCAGGGGTCAGCTCTTCCTCGAGCTTGGCGAGCTTCCCGGACCTCCTGTTCCCCTTGACGATATCCTTACCAGGTCATTGTTGAGCGGCGGGGAACAAAGGATCCATTGTGTGCGCGAGTCTATGACCAGCCCCTGCTTCCCATAGCCCGTCCCATCCGCCCCGACTCTCCTCTTTGTCCCGGCACGCGAGCACACACATACAACACACAATGCCTTCCGCACGACAGCTGCGCACCCTTGTGGTCGGCGTCCTCATCGGCGTCGTCTTCGTCCTCTTCTACACCTCGCGACTGCGCCATAACGAGGTCGCCCACTCGTCCTCCATACAGGACTTCTACCACCGCACCGTCCAGGGCCTCGAGAAGAAACCAGCAGAGCCAGTCAATATCGTCAAAGACAAGGACGGGGATGGCAACATCGATGCGGACGACGAGAAGCTGGCAATGGAGATGCGGGAAAGGCTGACCGCGGCCGAGGAGAAGGCGAAGGAGGCTGCCAACAAGAAGGCGCCGCGCCCGGATGCGCCCAAGGACATCGTCGGCAAGGGCAACTCGGCGGCGCATCAGGACCCGAACGAGAAAGACGTCGAGGAGATCAAGGCCGACGACGCCGCGACCGTGGAGAGGCAGGCCGTCGAGGCGGAGCTGAACGTAATCTTGAAGAAGTCGCCAGGTTTGTTTCCACCCCGGCTCCTCCCCCAGGGTTACCGAGCCCCGAGAACTAACTCTTCCAGTCATCATCTTCTCCAAGACATACTGCGGCTTCTCTAAGCGAGCCAAGGGCATCCTCCTCGAAAAGTACTCCATCGAACCCGCGCCGTTTGTCGTCGAGCTTAACGAGCACAAGCTGGGCGCTGCGCTGCAGAAGTACCTGGGCGAGAAGACGGACCGAGAGACGGTGCCGAACATTCTGATCAATAGCGTGAGCATTGGCGGCGCGGACGACCTTACCGAGCTCGACAGCGACCACGAGTTGGTGGACAAGATTGTCAAGCTTGGCGCGGGCAAGGTGACGATGAAGGAGCGCTTCCCTCAAGGGTCTTGATTGACTGCCAGAGGAGTCAATCGCGACGTGGGAAAACACTCATAATTATCCGGAAAACGAAACTGCATGAGAACGGCGTTTGGGGGTTTGTTGGATGCGCCGCCAAACAGACGAGCGCAGAGCTTGGGGCCGGACGAGGAGACATGAGAGCATGCCCGCCGGCCGAGCGATGTATTATAAGGCATGGCTACTGCAGGCATTGCCAGGCATACCAACCAACGGTCTTGGATAGCATGGAATAATGGATGTATGGTTCTTTTCTTCCATCTACTGCCGCCTTGGCACAGGCGGCGAGGGGCCCCAGCTTCACTCCTGAAGAGGTTGGTGATCCCCTCTTTGAATGATGGAGAGACTTGCAGATCTGCAGCAGAAACCCTGATGATGTGCATGGCAGACTCTTCCATTTTAGTCGCTAGACTTCTTCTTACTAGCTCTTTGGAGGCTGCAAAGGCCGTTTCTTTACCCACTAATTCAAAGGCGCAAGCGATGCTGTGGTTTGGGTGAATCAGAGGCCGGGGACCTTGATGGCCGCGCGTGTGGATGTCATCCCGTCACTCTCTTGAGATGGCATCGATTCACAGCCCACATAGGGATTCCGATCTTTTTGTCTGTGAATTGGAGAGGCCTTTTTCGGTTTATTTAACGGTTCCCTGTGCAGACAGATCTCTTCTCTAACATTCTCACAACCAACATCAAACTACAACGCCTCAAGTCAACTCTTCAAGCCACATCGTCCTCCATCTCAGCCATCTTACAAGCCAAGCCCAACCTTCAAGCCATCCAGCAAGGTGCATCCACCAAGAAAGTGAGGAGGAAGTCGAGATCCCCCCGCCTCGTCCGTCCTGCTTTCCCTCCAGCACATACCATACGTTCAGCCAGGTGCGTCCCTCCAGCGGACTCCGGTCTTCATCCCCGGTGTCATTCTCCGTCCGCAAGGGCAGACAAGACTGACTTCGACACAGCATCTTCGCGGCATCTTCTTTATTCTGTGTTTGGGTTTTCTCTTCAGCATCATTCAGTCACCCAACGCCACAGCCACCATGAAGGACAAGCAGAGGCATCCAGCCGGACTCCAACCCGGTCGTCCTCACCCCCTCGAGGGATTCCTCGTCCTGTCCGTCGCGCCGCTGCTGGACTTTAAGAGCATCCAAGCGCTGCGACTCACAAGCAGAGTGAGCCCATCATGACAGCCCGGGAACACACACTCAGTCCACTGACATCATCACCAGGCAACCAAGGAGACACTCGACCTCTACGAGCGCTCCACGGTCGCAGAGAACCTGTCTTACAAGACCTTCCCCGTTCAGCCCCAGGAGACCCTCCTGTGCTCATCGTACCCGGACAGACCCCACATCCATATCGAGTCGTACGCCGCCATTAAGGAGCTCGAGGACAGGCAACGCAAGATCGACTGGCTCGTCCAGTGCTCCAGGTATCTCCGCAGAGGCTATCTCAGGTGTGGTATCGAGCGCAGCGTGACTTCAGCTCAGAGGAAGAATATCACCGCGGCATTGAAGCGCGGCCTGTGGATTTGCACCGATCTCGCTGATCTCGAAGCCCGAGAGTGGACTCGTCGGGCCAACGAGATGAAGGAGAAGACCCGGACCCAGAAGCTGGAGTGCCAACATGAGCTGCAACGCTCGGTGAGCGGGTCACTGGACGTCGTCAACCCCTATGACGTTCCGGAAACGGAGTCTAGCATGCTCGCCACGGTCATTGCCCATGGCCACCGCACGCCCCATGTGCACCAAGACGGTACAGTCCACGACCCGGCGTCGGACGCAGCGCCAGATGCCCCGGCACGGGATGACCTACCTCCATCACGAGCCATCCGCCAAGCACAGCTGGATTACATCGAGAAGCTGTCAACAAAGGACCTGGCAGCGGTCTTCGTCATCATGAACCTGTCCACACGCGGCTTTGAGGACTACCTCGGCAGCAACCGTCTCGCGTCGTATCCCCGCGACATCATCATCGAATGGACAGTCGCCGTGTCCGAGAACACCGTCCGTCATGGGGTCTTCTTCCTCTACCCCCAAGCGCTGAGAGGCAACCCGAGTCCCGAAGGGGACTGCTTTACCAGCGACACGAGCGTCTGTCTCGGGCCCCCACCTCCAGGGCTGCCCCCATCGACACCTCGAGGACCCAAGAGCACCACTTCAAAGGGTTCCCAGGTCAACCGCCACCGTTGCCGAAGCGCGACCACGGGCAGGGCCCCCACTAGGGAGCAGAACTCAAGCACGGGCGAGAATCTCCCCTGCTGCAAGTCCTGCAGCCGCCACATGGCCGCAACTGCCGCCGCGATGGTGTGCCAGGTCGTTGACGAGCTGCAGGCGTGGGAGGCCGGCGAGGACCAGGACATGCTCCCGGGCCTTGGGATGACGGTTCGGGGGATGCTGAGAAAGCGGCTCGGCTGCCTCAATGAAGACCTCACACACAACTGTGCGATGATTGTCAGGGGAAAACGGCCGACGTATGGCAACCCGAATGAGGTGTGGTGATGATGGATACCGATGATTGATGAGGACTGGATGATGGCGTTGGCTGAACGGGAGCTGGGTGGCGCAGTAGTAGGCTTTTTTGAGTGGCGAAGACTTGCATATCTGATATTCATACTGATGCGGACGCGTGACAACCGTGACGGTGCCCGAGGTTTGCCTTGGGAAGGTGTGCCGCACGAAATAGGACACACCGGTGCATCTTCACCGATTGCCAAGACCCCGCTCCGGCCAGGACGCCGAAGCGGGGCGCCGATCTCCCGGTGGAGCTCCGGACCCAACGCCGTCACGAAGGTATATCCCCGGAAGACCTTTTTGCCTACTCTCCGAGTGTGTTTCCTGAACAGCTGCGATTTGTGGCATTCTGGAGGTTCGCTGTAAGGTCCTTGAGGGCCACGAATATGAACCGGAGAGGTACATTACCCCGCATTCTCGAGGTGGTGGTGCTTCAATATGGGATATGTAGTGATACGGCTGGGTGCGTCTGGGTGGTGTACATGAATCTTTTTTTACCGTATTGCCGAGTGTCCGCGCCGCATTACAGCAGGGACATGGACGCCACTCCGGGAAAGGCAAGCTGGCATCTCGGAGGTTTCTCTTTGGGTTTTGAGGGAAACTGGGGTGCCAGACGCATGTTCCTCTGACGTCTTTATTGATGGGATCTTCCTGCAGGATCTCCTCCTTACCCAAGACACCAGGGTCAAAACCCGTCCACCTCTCCCGTCTTAGCCATCCTACAACAGCCCCATCTTCAGCCCAGACCCCCCGCGGCGTATCTCTGATAGCGACTCAGCGCCCTGTCGCTCATGTTCGTGATGACCAGGACGCCGTCCTCGCTCGTGTCGAGCGTGCCCTCGGTCTCGGTCCACCCCCAGACCTTCCTTCCGTCCAGCTCACGGGCGTGCTCCTCGGCGATGAGGCCGGCGCAGTGCGCGGAGAGCGGGGTGATGACGGCGCTGCGGCCCTCGACGTCCAGCACGAGGGTGGTGCTCGAGGGGATGTACGTGGCGCAGTTCGGGATGATGGCCAGCCAGCAGGGGGTGCGGTAGTAGCCGCCGTAGTACTCGGGATTCGGGACGGGGGAGCACCGCTTCTCGAGGGCGGCGGCCGAGACGGCGGCGGCGAAGGATAGGGTGAGGAGACGCATGGTGAAGATGGCGGCGGGATGTCGAGGTTGACGAAGAACTTAGTTGATATGGGCACAGATGGGGAGGCGATCTTCTATTTATACCCGCGATGTGAACACAATGACGCTGGCCTCAAACCTCAAACTTGGATTCTTCCGCATATTGCCATGTCTTGTCACGTTTGGTGATGCAACATTGGCCACGGGGTACCACCCCAGCATTCGTCGTCAAGGTCTTGGAAATCACATGATGCTGCCTTTGGGACACGAACGTCCGCTTCGGCGACGGAGGGCCGCTTCCTTCAGACCCAATGCGACGCCTTACAGCGCGTGGGGTTGCACCCAGCCCAACTGGGCTCTGGCTGCACCAGGCCTGGCGGGCCTAAGCATTCTATTCGTGGTGTTTTAGAGCCTAAAGCCATGACAATCCATGGCACTTAATCTATATTGTGTGAGCCGCAGGCAAAGAAGCCATATCTAAACCGTGTTCCTATCACCCAGTAGACTCTTTCTCCCCGCTCTCCACACCGGTATTCCCACGCCCAGAAATTTGTCTCGGCCACGAAGGCTCATGAAAACCTACCTGGCCTTGACAAAAAAGACATTTCTTGACATTGAAGCAAAAGAGACAAAAGATAAATGACAAGGACGAGATTCGAACTCGCGCGGTTTCCCACTAGTAGGGGAGTTGTAGCTAAGCTACATAGCCTGAAACTAGCGCCTTAGACCACTCGGCCACCTTGCCTTGTTGATGAGTGGAACTTTGCGAACATTGCACTGCAATACCCCCGAAAGGGGGGATATTTTAGAAAACGAAAGAATTTGAGGATTTTCTTCCCTGAAATCGAATTCAAGATACTAGATCCAAGCACCAAGCACACCCGTCATAACTCCCCTCTCACTTCGTCATTCTCGCCCCTCCTGGTGGATCATAGAAAAGATGGACGTCTCCTGAATGACCACCCCCGGAATTCAGACCGACTTCCAAACAATTTAGAAAGTGACATCAAAGGCCTCCTCCGTGACGGGCTTCATCTTGTACACCTCGGCGGGGATCTCGATGACGGGAACCTCGGAGACGGTGATGTTGGGCTTGGGACCGGGCTGCGCGACCACTCCGCGGCGCTTCAGGATGGGCACGGGCAGCAGCTGGGAGCTCGGGACCTTTCCGTTGCAGACGGGCTGGATGAGCTCGGGGTACAGGACGTTGAACAGCGTCAGCTGGTTCCGGATCTGGTTCTGGTCCTGCTGGAGCTGGGCGAGGCCGCCGGGGACGACCAGGTCGTACTTCTTGATGCGGCCGATCTCGGCGAAGGACTCGATGTAGTTGGTGCGGGCGTAGTCGGTCGCCACGTAGCCGTCCTGGGGTAGGCGGTCCATCCAGACCTGCGAGTTGCTCCAGTAGTCCCAGCCGCCCTGGAGGCCGGAGCCGAGCTTCAGGAGGTCCATGGCGTGGACCATCTCGTGGACCATCAGGCCGGGGGAGGCCCAGTATGTGTCCTGGACGACGATCGTCGGGCCGGACTGCCAGGCGGAGTACTGCGGCATGACGGTGGGAATGGCGAGGAAGTTGCCCGCCCACTGGCGCATGCGGCCGTTCATCAAGGCGAGAGACTGGTGCCGTCAGTACATGTCTTTACTCTGATGCACGTGGTGTCCCAGAGAACCAAAAAAATTGGTGCTGACAACTTTACTGCCAGCCATGCAGTTGTGTTCCCTTCATGGTGCGGTAAGTACATGTAATGGAATGTGGTGGCACTTACCGAGAAAATCATCTCAGTGGAAGCCTGGGTGTTCCTGTGACGGCACACAATGAAGGGCTCAGGGCAGTCATTGAAGGTGACGGTATAGACGTCGATATCCTTGCCGTCGATGTTCTCCATGTACCAGCCGTTGAAGCAGGACTCGGGAACCCAGCCAGGCGCCATGAGCACGGCCGTGTAGGGGGTCGAGACCATGTTGTTCCTCAACTGCGTGTCCATGTGGCCCCAGACGTCGTAATGGGGCTGGACGTAGGGGATGTTGAGCTGGGCCTGAGCAAGGGAGGCGAAGGCCCCGACGGTAGCAAAACGGCTGAAGAACATGGCTGCGGTGGAAGATATGGTGTTCGATGGTAGAGCGAGGGCTTCTGAGTGCTTGATGGCTCCAACACTCCATGATCAGCGAGCTCTCACGGCTTTTATATCTTTCATCCTCGCGTCGCCGAGAGTGCTGAGAGTCTCTTCCCCTCCCGAAGGAGGCCATCTTGCTGCTGTCGTGAGGCGCAGACCTCGCTTGATGGAGGACCGGGGACGACGGATGCCTGGCTCGTCCTTCGCTTCCGTGGGGAGAAGGCCTCGAAAGTCGGAGCAAGGTCATGAACATGCCGCAAACTTGCAGACTATTCTAAGCTCGTCGCCAACGAGGCCCGAAGGACCGTCTTTGCGAAGGCCCTTGCAACCAGGCCATGAGATAAGGTGAGGGCGTGCCAGGCTCTGCGCCGTTCAAAACTCGTCGATGCCCATGTGTCGAACAAGGTCACATCGTGCCCAAGCCTCATTCATGTCGCCAAGGGGAAGCGCTGTGCCTCACATGGGCTGAGCAGTACTCGAACTTGGACCAAGGATGCTTCCCAATACCAAGGACGCAGGTGCGGTTCTAGACTCTGACATCCTGCCAGTAAGATGGTCAGCTTCGTGTTGCAGGTATGAGAGGGGCCAGGATACGAGTGATTCCGTTTGGGACTTTGAAGTCCTAGTCCGCGAAAAGAGCTGAAAACCACTGATACCCTGACCCGATTGTTTTCCAGGGATGGTACCGGAAGTAAAAGCGGTGACAAAAAGGTGAGTGATAGAGGGAGCCCAAGCGTACAACTATCAGAAGTGGACAGCTATGGAAGAACCAAGTCAATATTATTCGCCAGTCTTCAGATCGAGACTCAAAGCATGGATATATCACTGATTTCGTGAGAGAAAATTGAGCTGGCCCCGAGCTGTCTGTAGTTCTAAAGACTGCTAATTCGACTTCTTCGAAAGAGGAACCACCTGGAACGTAAAGTGACTGGGTCTGCCATGTACTTTCCAACCCTGTTGGGGTCTTTGTGCAAGTGAAGACGAAGATCAGTCTTGTCGGAACGTCGGAATGATCTGCCATAATACTTAGATCGCAACATCCCACGTTGTCAGGGTGAAGCTGGATGCCTGGTTCGCCGACTTGCAAGGATTGTTGTCACATTCACGTACGCGGAACAGGACGCAGTGAGCCGGCCTCCCTGGTCACCCGGAAGCCAGGAAGAAGACGGAGATGTGCTGGACCAGAACTTTTGATGTGACGAAAGTGCCACGGAGGCACAGGCAGCTGGCCAGGTAACGTGGGTGCAGGCAGTATCGATGCGCCCAGAAAGGGCTGGTCAGAGAGGGTGCCAGGGCCATGATCCACGTGGACTTCTCTTTGGTCAACATTCTGACGGATGATGAGAAGGGCCGTATCTGTAGTCCTGAAGGGGTTCATTCTTGAGTCCCACGTGTTGTCACAAGGATATTAACTTCCTAAAATCCAGGCCTTCGGAACATTCTTGACTTACAGCGCTGATCTCTGACCCGTAAGACCCTGCCTAGACCCAGACTGTTCCTGAGATATCTTCCGAGACGCCAGAATGTCGTGGCAGTATGCGAAGCTCGCCCACAGCCAGACACATGCCGCTGAACCCCCACGCTCGCTATCTTCAGCGCCAGAGTCGGTGTGCCGTGGCTGCGGCGCATTCCGCGTCCCAGGCCCCGGGACCACGGTCGCCTCCAACATCCCGGTCCCCGCGAGCCTATTGCATGGAAGGGAACGGCCCGGGGCCTCGCCAGGGCCTCTCGCGCTCTGTCATTGGGGAATAACCATGCAGGCTTCTCTCGGGTGTGATCCCCGGGAGCTTTCCATTGGCCTTCTGCTCCCCGGTGACAGGGCTTGGGGAGCCGCGCCCGCCGGAAGCGCTCCGAGCTGGGGACCTTGTCTATCACATAGATCCCGGCATAGCATGACACATGTGTATTTTGAAGACCCTTGGTGTCCTTGAATTTCAATAGATGCACCAAAGAAGCGGGAGAGCATTCGGAAGATGCGTCTTGGTATCCAAAAGCGTCTTCCTACATGTTGGCACTGAAGTTTGGACTACAGCAACCTGGTGAAAGGCTCATTGCACAGTGGAATATCAGCAGGATTGGAATTTTGATCCTTGTCTCCCTGCTGTGAGACCAAAGAAAGGTGAGTCGTCCATCCGAGTTTGCCAAGGTGAAATATTACAGGCGAGAAGTGCGTACACCAACGACTGGACCTGCCCTTTGGAGATGACAGAACCAACCGCCAAGACAACCTCTCAGGACCCTTGCCACACCGAGAGGCAGCTGACCGAGTCTGACCCTGGTCTGACACTGACCGGTCATCTTCTGGCTCGTCCATCACTCATGGGGCCGCAGTTCCGGACTTTCTGGATGATTCAGACCACACAAGATGCTGCTCCGGCTGTGTTTCTCTTGATAAACAAGGGGATGTCAGCGATAATAATCTGACTGAGATACAACAGCAGTAATCTCCACAAGGCTGATGCCACACTGGTGCATCTACGGTCGTATCGGGTTCCACAAGACCGAATGCCGCCTCAGCACTTTGATGTCTTGAGACCCCCAAACGCCCTGTCCTAGCACATACGACCATACCCGTCAGAGAACTCGGCATCCCGTCCGCTCTGCCCTAGATAAACTGGCGAGGGCTGGATTAGTAGTTGGGTCGGTGACGACCAGCGAATACCCGGTGTTGTATGTTTTTTTACATCCGAGTGTTTTGGTCCCCCAAGCTCCCGGAACCGGATCTCGGTGACAGCGTCTATGATCGATGTACCCCTGTGAGACCGAAAAGCTCACCCAGGCAGCTCGCGTAGCAGCGCGCGTGTTGAGGCCACCTTTGTCAGACGATGAGGCGCGGCAGGGTTACATCGACTTGCAACCAGCCCGCTGTTTCTGTATCTTGGCATTCTTGACCGTTTGCTTTCCGGCCTTCGGGGCGAGGGAGGCTGAGAGCTTGCTTGAGCTAGGTATGCAAGGTATATTCCAGGCAGTTGAACCGAAGAATGAAACTGCTGGTTCCAATCAGCCATCACAGATGATGTATGACTGGGGGCTCCGAGTTGTTGGACAACTGGCGGTGACGACGAAGGCATGGACGGCACGGAGAACGGGCCGGGTCTCCAACTTGCGAACCCCCGGGGATCGACTCGGGGTATGGAATCGTTTTTGGAACCCGCGAGGAAAGCCGTGGAGGTATCGCGGTATCTGGTACTTGTTGGGGACTGATTCGGCTGGTGAGTTGTCGTAAACGAGGATGGTCTGAATGGAGCAATACAACCAGCAACTCGTGTGTAGTCATTGAGATAGTGACGGCGAGGAGAGTGGCTCGACCTTCACCGCTGCACAGTTTGCGCTTTCAAAACCGAAGATGGACTGGAGATATGACGGCTGAAAGAGTGGCATCTCGGGACAGCTCAACTGGAGTCTTCAGGCATTCACGTCCGACCTCTGGCCAGAAGAACCCAGCATACAGCAGGACCCGGGCTACTGGTAGGACGACGCTTGACACCTTGTACGACAGCAGAAGTACTGTCAAATTTGCAAGAATCTGGTCAGGCGCTGGAGACATTTAACCTGAAGGACAGGCGATGTCTTTAGCCCTTCGAACAGGCAAACCCAGCAGCATATCTCGAACGTTGGTGCGGACAGTACTACTAGTGGAATTCAGCAAGGCATCCTCGTCTACAGAATACAAGACCGACGCCAAAGTAGCACCTGGAAAATCCCACGGTGCCATGCCAGAACGCCATGAACAAAGCCTCGATACCCTTTTAGACCCCCTCATCTCGAACAGCCAGGCCCCTCCCTCGGCGGCGCGGCTCACGCCCTCTTCTTCTTCGGCTCCTCCGCGATAATCTCCTCCTCCCCGTCGCTCGCCTGGTCCCGACTCCTCTTGAGACCCTTGAGCTTCCTCGTCTGCAGCTTCCCCAGGTCCTGCCGTCCCAGATGCACCCTTCCGATCTTGTCTCCCATCAGGTCCGTCTTGATGTTCTTCTTCGTCCGCTCCTCCGCCGGCGCGCGGGGGCGCTTCAGCGCCTCCTTGGCCATGCCCTCCTCCGCGTGCCTCGCCCGCGCGGGGCGCAGGTCCAGCCTCGGGCCGACCTCGTCGACCTCCACCCGCGGCATGCGCGAGCCCGACCGCAGCGTGCGCAGGGTGTACACGCGCATGTGGATGGGCGGCTTGCTGCCGGCGGCGGCGGTCTCCTCCTCGACGGCGAAGGACACGATGTACGTGAGGCCCTCGACGTCGATGGCGTCGGGGGACGAGTCGCCGCGGAAGTAGTCGGTGAGCATCGACTTGGCGAGGGTGTACTCGTTCTCGACGGGGGAGTCGAAGGGCGTGCCGCTGAAGTTGAGGAGGGGGCGGGTGCCGACCGCGGGCTTCTTGCCCTTGAACTGCGCCATGGAGCGGTACGTGGAGGCGTCGATGGAGAGCTCGAGCATGTCGTAGATCTTGTGGGCGAAGGTGCGGATGAAGGTGAGGGTGTCGCCGCGCTTTTTGGACTTTGAGCCGAAGCAGAGGAAGGAGGCGTCGTTCTTCTCGGAGAAGACTGTAAGAGACTAAGTCAGTGGTGGGCCGCGGGGAGGAGTGGCGGAACGCGGGACGTACACTCGAGGGACGCGGGGTCCTCGAAGGGGAAGACGCTGTTCTTCTTGGTGAAGCGCTTGACGTGCGGGGCGCGCAGGGCGACGAGGCCGTTCTGTGCGTCCTGGGTGACCTGGGAGCACGAGGTGCCGCGGAGGAAGAGGGCCGTCTTGGTGTTCTCGACGACCTTGGGCTCGCGCTCGGCAAGGGCACGCTTCGAGCGAGCGTTCTTGGGTTTTCTGGGATTGTCAGCAGGCCGTACACTGAGAGAAATTCCTCAACAATCGGCTTGCGGACGTACATTTGCCGCAACATGTTGACTGTTGGCTGGGGCTGATCTGTCTGATGGAGGTTGGTTCGACGGTATCGCGAGACGACTGGAGGTCTCGGTTACTAGTAGCTTCGGAGGCTACAGATGCCGTATCGTATCAATTGACTCCTGGTGGAAGATGTCAAACAATTGCGCAGTTCGGCCTGCGTCTCGAGTGTGAATGTGTCGTCGTCGAAAAGGCCCTCCACCACGGTGAAGTTCCTCACTTTGCGACCGAACTTTTTTTCTGGGGACAGACGATAAGATAAGGAGCTTCGTCGATACCCCGCCCCACCCCTGCTTACCTAAGTCGTGATCTGGAGCTCAGCCATGCTCACCAAAAGGCAAATGCTCCTCATCCAGTTCCAGGTTCCTAAAAGTGGAATGCATTCCATTCATGCCTAACTGTCCTAAGTTGGTCATCATCAGCCGGCCAGCCCCGGCCAGCTCGGCTAGAAAACTCCAGATCCCATGAACGCCCTGTAGAGTTACATTTCTCGTTACGCCTCACAGACCGGCCTGCCTCTCCGTCCGCCTCTGTCCATCGATGCAAAATGGTGCCGCCTCTCGTACGCCCCGTACATCGCGCAGTCCACGCTGCATGCAACCCCTGAAACACATCTATCCATCCAGCGAGGCCTACCTACGGCCTGGGTATCATCAAGAGCAGCTGCTGGCTCCGCAAAAAGAACAAGAGATAACGCCCGCTCAGCGACGCGCCGCCTGGCCGTGCCTCTAGCTGACCGCCACGGCGGACTCGGCCTTGGGCGCCGTGTCCTGAGCTGCCTTTGACCCCCGGCCGACGAGGCTGCCGTTGCGCTTGCGGTTCACCACGCCCTGGCTAAGCATCGTGGCGGTCCGCAGCGTCTCTGGTGAGGCGTCCGCTATCGTGGGCGAGTGCTGTGGCATCGACTGCCCGTTTGTTCGTGACGGGCCGGCGACTGGCTTGGCAGGGGCGATTGCGGCGCTGGGGCCCGAGTCTGACTGCAGCGGGACGTGCTGCAGCTTGTGCGCGGCGTGGTTGGGGTTGGCCCACGGCGTGTTCTTGATAAACTGCTCGCCAGCCGGTCCGAGGCTGGTGTTGTACCCGACGACGGATTGGATATCTTCCGCCGGGTGCGTGGCGCTGCGATGCGCAGGTTTCGAATCCCGCTGTGGATATATGTCAGCCGTGTCCCGCTCGCTGGGTTACCAAGATTCACCCACCTTGAATGCTGCAAAATCGTCCTCCATCTCTGCGAAGCTGGCGCCGCGCATGGCCGGGACCGCGGGGAATCCCTCGTGCTTCGCCAGGCCCGCGAGGTGAGAAACCTCGATGTTGTAGGCGACGGCATTCCGCGTGCGCTGCGCGGGGTTCGCCGGGAACTGGAGGCCATAATCTGGAACGCTGTGGGCGCTACGTCGTGCGTTCTGCGTGTCGTACCAGTCCGAGTTGAGCCTCTCGAGGAAGTGCTCCCGCTTCTCGCGGATACCCTGGAAGAACTGGCCCCAGATCTGCGAGCGCTTGGCGACGGCGACCCGGTTGAGCGCCTCTATGGTCAGCTCGTTCTCCTTGTTGATCTCGGCGAGCTTCTTCTCGAGTCTCTCGTCGAGGCATGCTTTCATGAGCAGGTACTCGGCGTGGGTTGGCGAGTCGGCTTGCAGGGACTGCTCCTCGGTCTCCAGCTTCTCCAATCGATCTTTGTAGAGTCTGCAGAGCTTTGATCAGACCTAGCAAAACACATCTTGTCGTCGGGTGTACTAACCGTTCTCGGAAGAGCCCAAACTTTGCCTCCAGTTCATTCCACTCCTCGAGAGCGGCTTGCTTGCGCTCGACTGGCGTATGGTCAGCGCTGATACCGACTGTGCTATCGAAATACTCACGTTCTTCGGCGTTCCGCGCCGCAGCCTCGGCGTCGTCTTCAGGCTCGGCAGGCTCGTCGTCGGCAGCCTGGTCGGCCTCCTCGTCAGCCGTGGCCTCTCCGTGTGTGTCGAGGTCCAGGTCCCCGGTCTCTTCTCCGTCGTCGCTCCTGTTCTTGCTGCCGTTCCTTGTGAGCTTCTTTGATATGTGCGCGTCCTTGACGGGACTCTCGCTGTCGCGCAAGGGCTCGAGGGACGGAATGTCGGCGCCCAGGTCTTCTGGGCCCGAATGGTCGCCGCTATGGGGATGTGTCGAGAGAGCATCGTCGTCGTCGTCGTCATCGTCGTCGACGGTCGGGGTGGCTTGACCGCTGGTGGCTTCCTTCGGCGCAGCCACCGAGCCGGTCCGCTTTCGGAGAGGCTGTTCAGAGTCGGATTGTTCTGCGGCGGGCGACCGCTTGCGCTTCTTGCTGTCTATGGAGTCTTGCGAGTCGTCCATGGAAGATATTTCGGTGGTTTTGGCGATCTTGATGGGGGAGGGACCGTCGTCTTCGTCGTCGCCGCCGTGACTCGAGGCCATTGAGACGTCGTCATTGTCGGAGAGCGACTCGTTGTCGCCGTCCGCGCCGTCGTCCTCGATGGAGTAGGTCTTGTTGAGCTTGCTCGGAGTGTGCTCGTAGATTTCGTTGTCGTTGTACTGGCTGACCACGACGTCCTTTTGGCGCTGGGCCTGGGGTGTGTCGTAGAGGCGCTCCGTCTCGGCCTCGGTGTCGTTGGCGTCCGACAGGTTGCTGTCCGAGTCGGAGTCGTCGCCGGGCTGGGGCTGCGGAGAGCTGCGATTGAGCTGCATGCCGTCGAGAGAGGCGTCGTCGGCGTCGGCGTCCTCGACATCGCTTAGAGGGCTCGACACATTGCTGTCGTCGTTGTCCAGCGACGCCTGGCCCGTAGGGAGGGCGGGCGACGCCGTCCCAGCAGCCGCCATTGCTGCGCTGGGTAGGCACGGGGAGGTGTGAGTCGGATTGCGAGGGGCGAGGGGGTGTCGGGGGCTGGGCTTTGTGGCCGTGGAAAGGTCTTCTTCGCGCCGGCGGCGATCGCTGGGAGGAGGAGAGAAGAGGGACGAAAGCGGGTGCGAAGCGGGCGCTGGGCTGTGGGAAGCGCCAGAAACGAAGAAAACAAGCTCGAGGGGCGTTCAGGAGTTCGCTGAGGAGTCCTCATGCACAAAATGGGAGGAGCCGATCGTCGGAAAGGTGGTGTTGTGGAGGAAGTCGGTGGGAAGCGGTGGTGCAGCTGGCCTCCATCGGATGCGCTCATGTGCTGTTGCTCCTCTCGCTTCCTCTCTCTCTCTCTTCGGGCCTTGTTGTGCATCATTCGGACGGCAGAATTCAAAACCCGGCCATTAGTCGGGGAAAGGCGGTCTGGATGGGCACAAAAGCGGGTCCGGCTTATCTGAGTTCGTCGGCAAAATTGTAGCCAATGAGAGAGCCTTTGCAGCTGGCAGATGGTCTCCACTAAAAAGTTCGGCGGATGCGGTGCAACAGCGGGAAGAAAGTTGTTGCTACTGATTGCACTTGGAGAAAGCCTCGACTTTTTTCGGTGAAGATTCCCACAACATCCAGTTTCGATCCTGTCGCAAACCACAGACACCGGACCGTGGGCTCAGACAAGATGGCCAAGGGGTAATTGCTCTCCATTCTACTGCCATGCAGACCATTGTGCTAATCCAGGCACCAGATCTTTCAAGCTTGGGGCGTCCTCCAAGGCGGTCGACCCCACACTGAGCGCCCTCTTCTCAACAAGTGTACGTATTCTTCGCCAGTCTTGGGATTGTTCATGGCTCATGTGCTGACTGAATGTAGTCCGGACCGGTCAAGCCAAACGCCAAGTCGAAGTACTCCGAGCTGCTGCCCCCACAACCGGAAGAAGATGACGAGGAGGAGGGCGTCGACGAGGACGAGGATGAGGACATGGAGGATGCCGACGGGCCAGATGCTGCCTCTGACAGCGACGCCGAAGACGAGGTCGCAGAGAAGCCCCTCCCGCCCCCCAAGAAGTCCAAGGACCGCAAGCGCAAGCGGGAGGAGGCCGACGATCTGGAGAGCAGGTACCTGAACAAGCTCGCCGACGAGGAAGTGAAGGAGGGAGAGAAGATGAAGAAGCAGAAGAAGGAGCAGAAGAAAGAGCAAAAGCTGAAGGAGGCCGAGGAAAAGAAGCAAGAAGACGACGACACATCATCAGAGGAAGACGAGGACGCCGAGGCCGAGAGCGACGACGAGAAAGCTGCCGAGGTTGGCGGTGATGACGAGGATACCCCCGAGGAGGACGAAGACGCCAGCTCGGACGAGATCCCCGTGCACGAGTCCATCCTCGCCGCCAAGTCCAAAGAAGCCCCCGCGAAAGACGACGAGGTCGAAAAGGCCAACCGCACCGTCTTCCTCTCCAACGTCGCCGCCGAGGCCACCACCTCCAAGACGGCCAAGAAGACCCTCATGGACCACCTCTCCACCGTCCTCGCCGACGACGAGAAGATCGAGTCCATCCGCTTCCGCTCCCTCGCCTTCTCCACCGGCGCCCTCCCCAAGCGCGCCGCCTACATCACGCAGTCCATCATGGAGTCCACCACAAAGTCCGCCAACGCCTACGTCGTCTACTCCAGCCAATCCGCCGCGCGCAAGGCCTTCGCCGAGCTCAACGGCACCGTCGTCCTCGACCGCCACCTGCGCGTCGACAGCGTCGCCCACCCGAGCCCCGTCGACCACCGCCGCTGCGTCTTCGTCGGCAACCTGGGCTTCGTCGACGACGAGACCGTCATCAACACCAACTCCGCCGGCGAGACCTCCACGCGCAAGCGCACCAAGATCCCCTCCGACACGGAGGAGGGCCTCTGGCAGACCTTTGGCAAGCAC
The DNA here is from genome assembly GCA_001599815.1 of Furcasterigmium furcatum. NCBI lineage: Eukaryota > Fungi > Ascomycota > Sordariomycetes > Glomerellales > Plectosphaerellaceae > Furcasterigmium > Furcasterigmium furcatum. Next base: position 842,190 of record BCIA01000004.1, read on the forward strand.
GCCGGCAAGGTCGAGAACGTCCGCGTCGTGCGCGACCCCAAGACCCGCGTCGGCAAGGGCTTCGCCTATGTGCAGTTCTACGTGAGTACTCCCCTCTATCCAGCTATTACCACACTCCCCCACGCATATTAGCGACCCCTACCAATGGCATGAGACATAGCTAATACCACGCCCAGGACGAAAATGACGTCGAGGCCGCGCTCCTCCTCAACGGCAAGAAATACCCCCCCATGCTCCCGCGCATCCTCCGCGTCGTCCGCGCCAAGGCCCCGCACAAGACGGCCCTGGCCCAAGAGCAGCGCAAGGCCAAGGCCGCCGCCCTGGCCGGCGTCGCGGACAAGGCCAAGAAGAGCACAAAGTACAAGCACAAGGCGACGCCGGAGCAGCAGTCGTCTGCCGGGCGCGCGGCGAAGCTCCTCGGCCGCGCGGGCGGGTTCCGCGAGGTGCTGAGGGCGAGCGGGAAGGACGACCGGCGCCCCGGGAAGAAGGGCGCGCCCGCCCCGCACGGCAACGGGTCGGGGGTCGTGCCGAAGACGCCGGAGCAGTTCATCTTCGAGGGGCGGAGGGCGAGCGCGAACGATGGGAGGCCGAATGATGTGAAGATTGGCGGGAAGAAGAAGGGGCGGGTTGGGAAGAAGGGGAGGGTGGAGAAGCCGGGCGGACGGGGGACGGCCAGGGCGGAGGCGTGGAAGAAGCAGCAGAAGAAGAAGGATTGAGGTGGTGGTATTGACATTATGTGAATATCCATTGGCGTTGAGAACATGGAATCCGTCTTTGCTCGTGCCCCTTTTCGCCTGGCTCTGTCTGCCTGGACTCGGCTCTGAAGTGTTGTATCGCCAGTCTGGGTTGCTGCCTCTTGCCTGAGTTGTTCAACCTTGAAGTCTCGACAGGATGAATGGATGGCTTGAGTCCCTCTTGATGCATCTTACTAGCAACGGTGACATGCACAGAGACTCCTTGAGTCGCATCCCACTATAGCGTTTCCTCTACACGCTATAGAACCTCCATCACACCTCTGCCAAAAGTATTACTGAATCCGGAGTCCAGGTAGTTTCTGTCAGAAACATCACACTCAACCCGGGAGGGAGAACGCCGCCACGCAGACACAGTCCCCCATAGCCACCCACACACTTCACAAGAGAAGAGGTCTGATCTAGGGCCCTGCAGTAGCAAGAAGCAAAACTAAAAGGCAGCAGCATCTAAAATGCAAAAGTGTTCCCCCGCGATCTCCGAGTCTTTATCTTGCTCGAAAATCGGGGGTTGTCACTAACCATGTGATTCGAACCCACACCGGTCCCGCACCGTGAGAGCTCAGTTGGGCTACTAATCCGAGATTTTTACCCCTTGGCCACAGGCGCCGGACCCCTATAACATATGTTGGAAACCCCAAGCCCATGAGGGTTGCTGCCTCAGGGGGTTGGTTGCCATGGCACTCAACATGGCTATGCCCGCCCCTGGCTGCAGCGTGCACTCACACTCAAGCCTTGCTGCCATCCAAGCGCCGCGCCTCCTCTCTACGCCCCATATCTGTGAGATGGTTCCTGCACCGTTGCCTGCAACCTTGACAGGGACGCTGGTCCGATCTCTGCAATTCAGACTGAAGACCACCAGACCATACAACCTCTATAGTAGAGCACCCCCTGCCTTCACCAGAACCATATCAGCAACAGGCTCAGCTGATATCTCTTCGCGAATCCCTCCGCATTCACCAGTCACAGCCTCAAAGCATCACTCGCACCCATTGAAAAGTAAACCTTGACCTGCATTCACCGCCCGCGTGGAGCGTCCACCAGACAGAAGAGGGAATCTACCGACTCGACAGCCACCAATCAGAAGCAAAACAAACAAGGCAGGCGGAATGACGGCTCAGAACAAAAACAGCAGCAAGCTCGAGAGGGGGGGAGGTCAGGGCGCGAATCCAGGCTTTTCTGCTTCTCCCTCAAAATATCAACCCACCCCCCGACTCGGACCCCGCACCCGCGTCTAGTACTCGATATCGCCCTCCTCGGCCTCGAAGGAGTCGGCGGCGACCTCCTCGTAGTCCTTCTCGAGCGCGGCCAGGTCCTCGCGGGCCTCGCTGAACTCGCCCTCCTCCATGCCCTCGCCGACGTACCAGTGCACGAAGGCGCGCTTGCTGTACATGAGGTCGAACTTGTGGTCAAGGCGGGACCAGGCCTCGGCGATGGCGGTGGTGTTGGACAGCATGGAGACGGAGCGGTCGACGGAGGCGAGGCCGCCGTCGCCGGGGGCGGCGGGGACGGCGACGGGCTTCTGGTAGTTGATGCCGAGCTTGAAGCCGGTGGGGCACCACTCGACGAGGTTGAAGGAGGCCTTGGCCTTGAGGGCGGCGATGGCGGCGTTGCAGTCGCGGGGGACGACGTCGCCGCGGTACAGGAGGGCGACGGCCATGTACTTGCCGTTGCGGGGGTCGCAGACGACCATCTGGTTGTTGGGCTCGAAGCCTGAGAGGTGCCGTCAGAATGTGGCAGTACGCGGGTTTGGGTGGAATGAAGGGACTTACACTGGAAGGTCAGGTCGTGGACCTTGAAGCTCTCGTGCTGGCTCTTGTTGGCCGAGATGACGGGGGCGTAGGAGATGAGGGGGTAGTGGATGCGGGGGTAGGGGACCAGGTTGGTCTGGAACTCGTTGAGGTCGACGTTGAGGGCACCGTCGAAGCGCAGGGACGAGGTGATGGAGGAGACGACCTGGGCGATCAGGCGGTTGAGATGCTCGTAGGAGGGGCGCGGGATGTCGAGGCTACGGCGGCAGATGTCGTAGACGGCCTCGTTGTCAACGAGGAAGGTGCAGTCCGAGTTCTCGATGGTGCTGTGGGTGGACAGGACCGCGTTGTACGGCTCGACGACGGCGGTCGAGACGCGGGGGGCGGGATAGACGGCGAACTCGAGCTTGGACTTCTTGCCGTACTCGGTGGACAGGCGCTCGAGGAGGAGGGCGCCGAAGCCGGAGCCGGTACCACCGCCGAAGGAGTGGAAGATGAGGAAGCCCTGGAGGGAGTGGCAGTTGTCTTTGGGGTGCCTGTCAGTTCATCTGCTCCCAGAGCGGTGTGGCGGGTCACCAGGAAACTCACCGGCGACGCGGCGGATGCGGTCGATTACGTTGTCGACCATCTCCTTGCCGATGGTGTAGTGGCCACGGGCGTAGTTGTTGGCAGCATCCTCCTTGCCGCTGATCAACAGCTCGGGGTGGAAGAGCTGGCGGTAGCCGCCGGTGCGGATCTCGTCGATGGGCGAGGGGTCGAGATCGACGAAGATGGAGCGGGGGACGTACTTGCCGCCGCTGGTCTCGGTGAAGAAGGTCTCGAACGAGCCAGGGTCGCCAATGTCCTGGGCATTAGGGTCGGGACGGCCATCGAGGCCGAGGCCGTGCTCGAGGAGGTAGCTGTCGTGAGATTCGAGGTCAGCGGGAGTCGGTGAAGATAGGGGCCGGCGAGATGCGGGGAGAGACTAACAGCTCCCAAGCGGAGTTACCCAGCTGGGTACCGGCCTGGCCAAGGTGAAGGTGAAGAATCTGTGTGACGAGGCATCAGTCTAACGGTGTCCAGCTCGAAGTCGGCCTCGGAATTCGAGGTTGGCGGTCCGGGAGGACGCGGGGAGCGACCCGGAGGTGAGATGAGGTGTCGATGTCGGGGTCGAGGGGGAGATGGGATCGTACCTCGCCCTTCATGATGTATGTTGAGGATATCTACGACGAAAGAGACTGCAAGGATGGCAAAGGCAGCTTTTTGACGCGCGCAGCGCAGACTGGGTCGGAAGACAGAGGCGGTAGCGGAGGATCAAGTCGAGGAGGTTGAGGGTTGGATTTCTGAAGTTCAAGGTCTTTCCCAGGTACTGGTCGAGGTCCGGTTGGTGGTCCAGGGGGAATTCAGGCCTGTGGGCTCCAAAAGGCGGGGCACGTCAACAAACTGGTGGCGCGATAGGAGGGTGCGAGCCTTGGAAGGGAGCCAGGGGAACTCCCGCTGGGGCTAGCGCGGGAGGGGTAAGGTCACGGTACCTGGCTTTTGCCTTTGTCGGTGCCTCAGGGAAAGTACCGCGACCTCTCACCGCTAGATGGCCCGTGCGAGCACTGGGTCCCCTCTTCCCGAAATTGGGGGTTGACTTCAGGGGTACATCCCAAAGAAGCACCACGACGCTCCAGCCACGAGAAGCTCACTGCAACATCATCACATCAGCCACGCTGCAGACTGCAGACTGCCACAAGGGTCCGACTCTTTTGAGGTGCACACTTGGAATTGAACGTCCTGCAGTCGCAGACTCGGATGTGTCCGCGAAGCCCAAGAAATGTAACGTCGGCAACCATGCCAACATCTCTCAACTCTGCCATGCATGCACACCCAAACATCCCCGAGGTACCTGGCATTTTATCCCATCGCACTCTCTCTGCTTGTTGTGGCATTTCTAGATCACGCCGGCAACAGCAAGTGAACTCCCTTGGTGAAGCTCCAGTAGCTAGCCACCAGGGCCTCAGGCATCCTACGCCTGGAGGGAGGTCCTGAGCCGGTTGCCAGATCTCGCGGCTGTTCTCCGGGCTCGAGTAGTGGCTGTAGAAGGTGTTGCGGTAGCGGCCTTGCTCGGGGAACACGGCCGTACCCCCCTCGTTAATAGTGTCCCCTGAATCCGTTCCTATGGTCCTGGGTGTTGGCCATCAACGGGATGAAGTAACGGATCTTGATGGGATGCGCGGCGTGGTTGTCGTACCGTTGCCAGAACCTGACCCTGCCACGCGTGACGCGGAAAGACTGCGCCGTGTGGATCTGGTCACGACAGTCCGAGGGACCATCACGGCCAACGTTGCTGAAGTAACTGCACCGCTGAACCTGAGGGGCCCATCTGTCGTCCATGAACCCGCTGCAGATGTCCATTCGGCCCTGGCCCTCGATGACATACTGTACAGATGTCAGCAACAAGTCCCCTTCATGGCATTGAGACGGAGGCAACTTCAGGTCGAGACTCAGAGCATGGAGTGTTCATAGGACCTCAAAGGATTCAAGCCCGGTTCGTCTTGAGATCCACGGGTCGCAATCCCCGCGTTGGAGACTTACATACAGCAGTGTGTTGCACTGCATTCATGGAGGGAATCCACTAATATTGAAGTTATCTTCTTCCTTGAATCAGCCCAGAGACGCTAATGGTGGCACAGATTACCCACGAATATCCGGCCTTCTGGTTTAGGACGCAAAGCCCGCTTAGCTCGGATCCGATGGGTATCATGATGTTTTAGTTGACTGACGATCGAAAGAACTTGATTAAGACCGCTTGGAAGTTGACTACGTCTCGGGACTACTCGTAGCGGCAACTTCGTGGTCCGTATTCCACCTAAGCGCCATGGTTCAGGTTCCCGATGGTGATGCTCTTGATGTTCTGGTACTCCGCCAGGCCGTACAAGCTGCCCTCCTTGCCGTACCCGCTCTCCTTGACACCGCCGAACGGCGCCTCCGCCGCGCTGATCTTGCCCGTGTTGGCGCCCACCATGCCGACCTTGAGCTTGTGCGCGACCCGCATCACGCGGCCGATGTCCCTGGAGAAGAAGTACCCGGCCAGGCCGAACTCGGTGTCGTTCGCGAGGCGGATCGCGTCCGCCTCGGTGTCGAACTCGAACACGGGCGCCAGGGGCCCGAAGGTCTCGTCCTTGCTGACCAGCATGTCCTCGGTCATGCCCGACAGCACCGTCGGCTGGAAGAAGAAGCCGGCCTTGTCGGCGGGGGGCTTGCCGCCCGTCTCGACGCGGGCGCCCTTGGCCGTCGCGTCCGCCACGTGCTCGGTGATCTTGGCCACGGCGGCCTTGTTGACGAGGGGGCCCTGGGTCGTGGACGTCTCGAGGCCGCTGCCCATCTGGAGGGCGTTGACCTTCTCGACAAGCTTGGCGGTGAACTCCTTGGCGATGCCCTTCTGGACGTAGAGGCGGTTGGCGCTGGGAGGCGTTAGCATTCGGGAAGCTTGTCAGAGATCAAGGGGGTGGCCGGGGACGTACCACACGCAGGTCTGGCCCGAGCAGCGGAACTTGCAGAACATGGCGCCCTCGACGGCGAGGTCGACGTCCGCGTCGTCGAAGACGATGAAGGGCGCGTTGCCGCCCAGCTCCATGCTGACCTTCTTCAGCGTGCCGGCGGCGAGCTTGGTGAGCATCTTGCCCACTCCCGTCGATCCGGTGAAGGAGATCTTGGCGACGAGGGGGTTGGTGGCGAGCTCTGTCGCGGCCTCGCGGTTCTTGGTGGGGCACACCTGAATCGTGGCGGCGGGGATGCCGGCCTCGACGGCCAGCTTGGTGAGGGCGAGGCAGGAGTAGGGGGTCTCGCTGGGGGGCTTGATGACGACGGAGCAGCCGGCGGCGAGGGCGGGGGCGATCTTGCGCGTGATCATGGCGGCGGGGAAGTTCCACGGGGTGATGATGCCGCAGACGCCGACGGGCTCGCGGACGGTGATCAGGGAGGTGTGCGGCGTGGAGGAGGGGATGGTGACGCCGTAGGAGCGGGTGGCCTCCTCGGCGAACCAGGAGATGAAGCTGGCGGCGTAGACGACCTCGCCCTTGGCTTCGGAGATGGTCTTTCCGTTTTCGAGGCTGAGGATGACGGCGACTGGGGGTTTGTTAGTTTTCTGGATTCATGTTTGCGGATGCGGGCGAAGCGTACGGTCATCAGCGTTGGCCACCATCAGGTCGTGCCATTTTCTCAGGAGGGCACCTCGGCTGGCGCCTGTTGTGCTCTCCCAGAACTTGGACTGGGCCTTGTCGGCGCTCTGGATGGCATTCTGGAAGTCCTCGAGGGAGCAGTTGGAGACCTGGCCGAGGACGGTGGCCGTCGAGGGCTCTATTGGGGATGTGTTAGTCTCAGACGGTTTTGCGACAGCGCTGAAGGGGAATCATACCATAGACGTCGAACTTGGCCTCCTTGGACACCCACTTGCCGTCGATGAAGGCGTCAGAGATGAAGAGGCTGCTGTCCTTGAGCTGCGTGAAGGGTATCAGCACATGTGTCGCGGATGGTGGGGTAATAATGGTCAGTGAGACTCACGTTCTTGATCGCCTCGGCGTGGTAGTTGGCGCTTGTGGAGCCCATGATGTGAAATTGAACTGTTGTTCTGGCGTCCAAGGCGTGCTGAAGTGAAGGTAAAGCAGCAGTGTAAGTCTATGATCATCTATGGGTGAGAAATCGCCAGTTACAGAAGAACAGAATGCAAGAGGACACCCGAGATCGGTCCGCGACACGCCAGAAGACGTCCATTAATATGACCGCGTCGCGGGGCAGATAACCGGCGAGATAACCGCGGTTCTTCCAAAGGGGGTTTAGCTGGTCTCCATCTTGCACGACCATTGCTTATCCCCGAGGAACTGTAGTGTAATGTAACGAGAAGCTCAGGATCCTTCTGCTGCTGCGCCGGGCCGGAGCTCGTTGCGCTGGCGGGCTCTTGGGACCGTGACGAATCAAGGAATTGCATGGCCGAGGCGATTGGGGCGCCGTCGGGCTTGAAACCCGGCCCGGGACTCAGTCCCGCTGTGGGGCCGGGCCGGTGTCTTCAATTTCTTGCCGTTTTGGGGATGGACCCGAGGGGGAGCTTTGGGGTATTTTCGGGTTGGTGAGGCGGGGGCGGGGTTGAAACTGAGGCCAGACTCTGCTCTGGAATCCTCAGATCGATACCAAGTATATTGAACACTCCGTCTATTCCGAGTTTCTTCCGGTTGGCTCCTGAAGGTGCCAGGCGGCGATCTGGCTCACCTCCGCCTCTTCGCTCAGAGTCCGCAGTCCACGCACAGGTTCGGTTTTCCTGCTGTGGCGGACTTTGCAGAGAAGTTGCCCAAAGCTTGCATATCTTCCCGAGACTGTCACTACGAGTGGCCATGGGCCGTCCCCATTTCGTCAAGATGCCGCACCCTCGAGCCTGTGCCATGGCTTAGCAAGTTGCTTGTAATACGGCAAAACCACCAGATTGAGGCTCATCAAGCCATGCATTCCTAACGCCATCATGCAACCATCGTGTACCCCATGCAAGGTAACGTAAAAATGAAAAACTCCGGCTAATAAACGACAGATCAATGGTCCGTAGAGCCCGCTTCGCTGAAGTCCATACTCAAGGACCCCCGGGCTTCCGGCCATACACCAGGGTACTATTCGGGGTCAGTGCCACACGTCCAGCCAGCGGAACAAACCCGGGCGCCAGGGAATGTGTGCCCGTGGCGAACTCACAACTCATAGTAAGGATGTAGCCTCCTATTCCTTACGGCCTGTCGCATCTCTGCAATGAATACTTGGCTCCTCTCGTAGGTCCAGTTCATGACCTGCGTCAGGAGGAACAGGCCGAACCCCTCCAGCCCGCCGTCGACGAACATCTGCACGTACGTCCCGATCTCCTTCATCTTGCGGTCGGAGGCCCACGCGTTCATCGGTAGCCGGAACTTGCGCTCGACGACGTCGACGAAGCCCGCCTCGTCCATGAGGTCGTGCATGCGCGAACCGATGGCGATCTTGAACGTCTTGCCGAGCCTCTCGCCGGCCTCCTGGAAGACGGCGTTCCAGCGGTTCAGGATGTGCCTGGGATCCTCTCCGACGACGTCCGAGTGTGCGCGGATGTCGAGCTCGAGGTCCTCGAACCAGCCGCCGGGCTTGAGGTGCCTGAAGACCTTCTTGTAGAGGACGGACCAGTCGTCGATGCTGCCGTAGAGGTCGCGGATGTGGATGTAGTCGAAGTGGTCTTCGGGCCATGTCCACTCGAGCTGGGCGTCGTCGATATGGAACTCGCAGTTCGGCGGTACCCATGAGGGCTGGATGGGGGAGATGTCGGTTCCGATGGCGTGGGCGCCCGGAAACTGATCGGCGAAGTCTCTGGTGGGTTGGATGGTCAGCGCGGACGGCTCCAGGGTGGGAACTCTGGGAGCTAACTCACAATAACCAGATACCGGTGCCGGTTCCCAGGTCCAACACTCTCTGTCGGAAGAAACGAGATGTTAGGCAGATGCATTCGGCGCAAGGTGGCGGCAGTAGGAACAGCCTAAGCGGTGGCGCACCTGGACATTGTCTTCAATCGGCGCTTGGAACAGCTGGTTGTCGAAGTAAAGAAGCATGTAGTGGTGCCTGTCAAGATCGTTGAGCGGAGAGTCCTATGCTGGCCGATCACTGGCAGTGAAGAAACTCACGTTATGTCCAGGCCTTCATTCTGTTGCTCATCGTTGGGAGCCCTGCCGTGCGCCGCATGTCAGTCTCAGTCCTCGGAGCCGACCCAGGCGATCACCGGAAGTCCCACCAGTATGCCGTCGTCTTCGAAGCCCCGTAGGTTCGGCCGTGGATGTTGCGATAGTCTCGTATGCTGTCGGTCAGGGACCACGTCGACTGGAGAGTGCCCCCGGAGACCGAGATTCCGTCGTCGTCGTCGTCGCCGTTCTCATCTTCTTCGTCGAATTGGGGATCCTGGCGGAGCGCGAGCGCATAGCGTCAGCAGACACTCGAACAGAGGCTGCGTCGCGAACGGGCAAGTTTCGGGAGAGCCGTGCTTCGGGTCGCGGCGCCCAGCGTGTGAGACGTACGGCCACAATAGGAGCTGAAATCGCGGGCTCAGCCGGTCGGGGGCTGGACGACAGAAGTTCGCCCGTCGGCGAGCGCGCGGGTGAGGGGCTACCCATGGGTTATGTCGTCAAGCGGTCTCACCCTCGGACTGAGGATGCCTGTCGTGAGTTGCGAGGAAGCCTGGACCCATGGAAACGAGAATCCTGGGGACTCAAGGGCACTCTCAACCCGTGCGCGTTCGATGTCGGAAGCGGAGAGCCCGGCCGCCCCTCCGCCTCGCTTCCGTGTGCCGTTGGCACTAATTAATGCCAGACCAGGGCTGTAGTGTAAGCATGACATCGTGGTCCTGTCGAGCTTCGGCTTCGCTTCGACTTCACGGACATAGATGTGGCTAGAGCAGTAGAGCCCCAGCTGCACTAGAGAGTCGGTAGGAGAGAGTTTGTCACGGCTTCGAGTGCTTGAGCAACAAAAGTCGCTTCCTTGACGAACGTCTCCCAGCAGAGCGATGATGGTTGATGTGGACATTCTAAGCGCTAATCTGCTGCCGATTCGGGGGTTTAATCCGCCGTTGCGTGGGATGAAGAACTGATGCGACCAACCACAGGGGCCTCGGCCCAGCGGTGAGCCCTTATCCCTGCTGCCGAGAATATGTGCCATCACACGTGGACTGAGGGAGAATCCCCCGAGCCCAGGACGGGAACGCCCGCTGCTACGATATCGCCCTCGGCACTTGCAAAGTCCCACGCAGTATGATGAATAACTGGGGGCCATCATGAGATGTTGACGGCTCTGTCAGCGTCGATTTGGGGGTTGTCGCTCTGCCGAGATCTCGTGTTCGTGTGCGTGCGGGTTCTCGGACTCCAACGATCTTCCAAGCGACGACCCCGGTCGATGTCACCCCCACGTTGAAGACACATCCCAGCAGACGAAGACTCAACGTGGCATTCGGAACAGTGCGTTTGTCACCTGTCGCTGAAGGGACTCGAAAGAATGATATTGATCAAGCATCGTACACTAGGAGACCTGACCTCCGGCGCGAATATCCGCGTGACTCAACTTCAATGAAAAACACAGGTTCACCGTACTGTCCTTGTAATCCTAACCCTCAGCCGGTCGTCTTGGCAATGGTGTACGTCTGGTGGTCCGCATCGTACTCATCCTCGTCCTCCTTCACAGGCACCACATCGACAATCTTGCCCTTGTGCTTGAGGCACGGCGGGAGCCAACCTCCATGGTTGTTGGGCGGCGAGTAGCTCTCGTCGTTCTTCAGACGCCAGAGCAGAGACTCGTGAAGCACGGCGTCCCGGGGGATGTCGCGCGTAGCTCCCTTGTTGAGCGGGAAGCGGACATTCTTCCAGATGCCCGTGTCGCTGAGCTCCCAGCGCTTGATGATCGGGAGGAATTCTGCACGGTAGTCAGTCATTGTGCGTCTCGGGTACACAGGGGAAGGGGGGCATACCCATGAACTTCCAAAGAAGAACGGTAAAGAAGCTGGTGCCGTAGCCGAACCGCAGCGAGTCGTGGATGAATCCGCTGCGTGCCTGCGTCTTGACTTCTTCCTTCCGGATGCGCTTCTTGAACCCGTGGACGCTGTCGCACCACTTGACCGCGGCGTCCGGGTCCTTCTCCCCGATGAGCTCGAGCTCCCGGATCATCCACGCCAGCGGCACGTCGCTCAGCTGGAACGGATCGAGACTGACATTCTTGGTGGCCTCCTTGGCCCTGCGCGTCGAGAACAAGTTCTTGATCCGCGAGAAGAAGCCCATCTCCTTCCCGGCGTCGAGGGCGTTGCGGTCGTCAGCGGGCCACCCGCCGCCGATGTCGCCGTGGCACCCGGGGAACCAGACCTCCTTGATGTCCTCGTCCGTCTGGGTCGTGCACTTGACGTCCTGGTTGATGAGAGCGGCCTTGAACTTGACGCGGCGCTCGTCCACGGCGACGGCGTGCCGGACGAAGTGCGCCGTGCCCTTGACGGGCTTGGGGATGGGCGCGTTGCGCTCCAGGACGGCGACCGAGTTGACGCAGTCCCAGATGCCGAGGAAGTAGACCTTGATGTTCTGCTCGCGCCTGTGCCCGTTGGTGAAGACCTCCTCCTTGCGGCAGAATGTGTGGCTGAATGCCGTGATCTCGTTGTGGGCCAGCTCGAAAGCGAGACCGTGCTCCTCCTCGGATTCATCGACCAGGTTGCCGTTCATGCTGCCGTTCATGTTGCCGTTGCCGTTGGCGAAGGGGGCGGTGTCGCCCTCATCAGCGACCTTGGCCTCCTTGCCGGGCTGCGCCTTGACGAAGTCCTCTGTCTCGCCGGCGAGGTACCGCTGGTAGAGCCGGTAGGCGAAGGGGACCATCTCCTCGTTGCCCTTGCAGAGGAGGCCGACAGTGTGGATCATGCGGGCCAGGAACTTGGCCGTGAAGGCCCCGCGGCTGAAGCCGAACATGTAGATCTTGTCGCCCTGTCATGGTGTGAGTTGATGGCGGACGGACTTGGCACATGATGTTCTTACTGAGTCATAGTATCGCATGAGGAAACGATAGCCAGCCATGACATGGGCATCGAAGGTGATGCCGATGGCCTGGTCAATCGTCTGACTGATCGAGCTCCGGAACTCGCCGAGCGTGGTCTTGTTGACAGACTTCTCATTGATGTCGTATGTCCCGATACCCGCTGGACGAATGTCAGTCTCGTGCACTGCATGTCTCGAACCCGGCATACATACTCTGATAGTAGTGGTACTGGTTCGGATTGTTCCGATCCAGCTTGTTCAGGATCTTGACGACATTGGTGTCTGCATTGGATCCGGTGAAGGTGTTGCCCGTCCCGTCGAAGCAGAGAATGAGCTTCTTTGGGCCATTCCCATCACCGCTCTTTACACTGCTGAATGCGGGCATCTTGAGAACAGGGGGTGATCAATGAGTACAGGTAGAGCAGTCACCGCCTTTTCGGGTGAAATTACAGACGAATGAGGGTTGTATTAACAATGTAACAGCTCAGAACGGGGGTCCCAAGATATATCACTATGGCTCCCCAGCTTTCCTGCTGCCCACCTCCAGATGGAACGTCAGTTGTCTTTCACTCGGAGGTCTGCATCATGACTGGAGAGATGCCATGCAGTTGCCACCTGATAGCCTCCTAACTCAGCTGTGAAACGTAGCCGTGAGCAGCTTGCCGTGTGTAGATCTTTCCCATGCAAGACATTGGCCTGCTAGTTGAGAGCTAAGGCAGTCTGCCCGTCTCGTCACATGCAAGCTTCCGAGTCTAATTGGCTTCCCCGCGTCTGCGCTGTCTCAACAGAGTTGCACTGAGGGGTCGCGGCACAGCCTCGCCGTTGTCGTGCTACACAGTACCACAACCAGAATGCTACAAACCATCAACCTTCGCAGATAGTGCAGAGGTCGAGAAGAACACGGCAGTGGTGTGCCGCTCAGAGCATGAGCTCCGCCATCATTGTCGTATGATGCTCGCGTTTTGTTAAGACAGATCGCCGCGAATCACTCCAACGAAAGCATGGAAGTCTCACATCAGCTTCGCACTTGGACAAAGCTTAGCCCATCGGGGCATGCCGAGAAACATAAAACACGACGCCCGCGTAGAAAGCTTGACGCCCCAAGGCATGTTGTTTGCGGGATGACGAAAAGAAAAGACATGGACAGCCAGTTGCTGGCCATTCGGACTTGCTTCCGGGGATGCCCCTGTACTTCTGCCGTGACGACCCGAGTACGACTCAGCCCTACCCCGGATGCACGATCGCAGAGTACAGCCGGTCCAGCTATGTCGCCGGCCAGATAGTTATCCCTAAGACCTCCCAGAAGCCCATCAGGCAGTCATTAGAATCATTTCCAGCTCAGAAAGTGGCTTTCTCGATCCCCTGAATTCAAGAGAAGGGCGTCTCAATTCTCTGGGGCTTCATCTCATGTCCATTGGCCGACGTGGTCGTTCCGAGGGCGGTCATGTTTTCTGCGGCCGTCTGGCCACACTCACCTATGGTCTCACTCAGTCTGAGACACGGCACAACCTTGCGTCGGCAGTTGAAAGCTTAGACCAATAGCGGGCGCTGGATTAGGAACTCGAAGGTTCAGATTACAAGCTGACTTGACGCACGTCCTCGTCGGGCCGTGTGCCACCATTCCCCGGCGTCCACTCGATCAGCGCCATGTCATGAGCTGCATCGGCCCGCGCCTATGTCTTACGCACTGATGGAGAAAAGATCTCAGCCGCTGGCATGTCAGTGGCAGTAAGGTAGGAGTAGCATGGCCTGGCCATGTGAGCTCTTGCTAAATCATTACACTAGGCTGTTAAGTGTAGAGCAGACAGACATCATCCTCTCCGGAGTTTGGATGTGGCTATGTAGGCTTTGGCTTGACTCGGCGTCACTTTAACCAACCAACAATAGCACACTCCACACTCAATATTGAGCTGAATCTTTATTAGGCGGGGCAAAGTTGGTTTCGTCACCTCTGGAGCGGCATTGGAGCACCGATCGTGTGCCGTGTGACACCCATCTGCCCACCAGAATCCTGTGTCTCCGATTCGAGAGTGCATGATTGGTGCTCATCGCCCACCGGTGGCTGGAAACAGCCATCAGCGGGTGATCTCTGCGCTGGCCCGTGTTACAAGGGCGGGGAGATCTCGGTGCACCTCCCGGGTGCGGGGTTCGACAAAGACACGGCCTGTACTGCTCTGGCAACCAGGCCTGCCGGTAGCATGGCGAGCGCCTGGGCGACATGGTCGACACGGAGGTGCTTGCAGAAGTCATATATGGAACAGGATCAGGCACTTGACAGGGAGGAGAAGGGCAGACTCTTCCTGATACTCTGCTACCTATCTCTCTCTTTTCCTCAGCTACTCCATCATGGCAAGCAACGCAAAGTTTCAAGCTGGTGAGGAGTACGGTGAGGCCCGCAAGGGACCAACCAACTTCCTCTCGGACCCCGTCGCCATTGCTACAGACCTGCTCAAAGATTACGCCGGCGTTCGTAGTGAGGCATCTCTTCCTGAGATCGTCGGCATTATCAAGGAGCTGTTGGCTGAGGGCCAGCCCCTCGACGACAAAAAGGGGTAAGCAGAGGACCCGCAAAAGGGGCAACCCCAACGTTCACCATCGCTAGTCACTCCACTAACCTCACGTTGCTGGCAGAACCACTGAGCTCCTCATCGGCATCCTCACTGCCCTCCCATACACATCGAACACGAGGAAGAACCTGACGCACAAGCTCATCGACAAGCTATGGGGCTCTCTCCAACACCCACCGCTGACCTACGTCGGCGGGGATGTGCAGTATGAGGTGGTGGGGTCGTCGGCCGACAAGGCCAAGGACAAGCAAGACTCCGATGTCTACAACAGCATTGAGTTCAAGGACCCGGACAGCGGCATCACGCTCCGTGAAAAGGTTCCCCAGGCGCCTGACGGGATCCACCATTACCGTACCCCCGACGGCAGCTTCAACAACATTCTCGAGCCCAATCTCGGCAAGGCCGGAACGCCGTACGCAAAGTCGGTCAGGTCCGCTACCCGCCTGCACGGCGTCCGCCCAGACCCAGGCCTGCTCTTCGATCTCCTCATGGCTCGTGATGACGAAAAGTTCCAGGAGAACCCGGCTGGCATCTCATCCATGCTCTTCTACCATGCCTCCATCATCATCCATGACGTATTCCGCACCCGTCGCACCGACATGAACAAGTCGGACACGTCGTCGTATCTTGACCTGGCCCCCCTCTACGGCTCGTCTCTCCGGGACCAGCTCGAGATCAGGACCATGAAGGAGGGCAAGCTCAAGCCGGACACGTTCCACGAGAAGCGTCTCCTCGGTCAGCCGGGAGGTGTCAACGTCATGCTGGTCCTCTACAGCCGCTTCCACAACTACGTCTGCGACATCTTGCTCAAGATCAACGAGAACGGCCGGTTCACGCTCGCCTGCACCGCTGCGTCTGGTGCAAGTGCCGAAGACCAAGCCAAGGCCAGGGCCAAGCAGGACCACGACCTCTTCAACACGGCCCGCCTGATCGTCGGCGGCCTGTACGTCAACATCTGTCTCCACGACTACCTGCGTGCCATCACGAACACGCATCACACGAAGAGCGACTGGACCCTGGACCCTCGCGTTGATATCGGTGTGCAGTACGACGGCGAGGGCGTCCCCCGCGGCGTCGGCAACCAGGTCAGCGTCGAGTTCAACCTCCTCTACCGCTTCCATTCATGTATCTCCCGCAAGGATGAGCGCTGGATCAACGACTTCTTCCTCAAGCTGTTCCCCAACCGCAAGGTCGACGACCTCGCCAATGTCAGCCTCCCCGAGCTCGGCGCCGCCCTTGTCAACTTCGAACAGAGCATCCCGGCCGACCCGAGCCAGCGCACATTTGACGGCCTCAAGCGTCAGGCCGACGGCACCTTCAAGGACGAAGATCTCGTCCGCATCCTCAAGGAGGCCATGGACGACCCGGCCGGCACGTTCGGCGCGCGCATGGTGCCCAAGGCTCTCAAGATCGTCGAGCGCCTCGGCATCGTCCAGGCCCGCAAGTGGCAGTGCGCCTCCCTCAACGAGTTCCGCGAGTTCTTCGGCCTCAAGCGCTACGACACGTTCAAGGACATCAACTCGGACCCCGAGATTGCCAACATCCTCGAGAAGCTGTACACCGACCCCGACATGGTTGAGCTGTACCCGGGCCTCATGATCGAGGACACCAAGCCTATGCGCAGCGCCGGGAGCGGCATCTGCCCGAACTACACCGTCGGCCGTGCTGTCCTCTCGGACGCCGTTACTCTGGTGCGGTCTGACAGGTTCAACACGCTCGACTACAACGTCGCGACGCTCACGAACTGGGGCTTCAACGAGGTCCAGCAGGACTACAAGACCCTCGGCGGCTCCATGATGTACAAGCTCATCCAGCGCGGCCTCCCCGGCTGGTTCCCCTTCAACTCGGTCGCGGTCATGCAGCCCATGTACACCAAGAAGGCCAATGAGGCCATTGCCCGCAAGCTCGGCACCATCGACAGCTTCACCATGGACGACCCCAAGCCGCCCACGAAGATGGTCGTTCTGACCACCCCCGCCGCCGTCAAGCAGGTCCTCGAGAAGCCCGCCCAGTTCGTCGTGCCCTGGCTGGTCCCCCTCAACCAGCTCCTCATCGGGCAGCACCGGGACCTCAGCTGGTTCATGCTCGCGGGCGACGAGCCCAAGAACCTTGCCCACCGCGCCAGCTTCCTGAAGGCCATGGGCAAGGTCAAGGGCCTACAGGGCGCCGTGCACGACTTTGTCGACCGCGTCGGCAAGGAGCTCATCAACAAGGAGAGCTTCGAGCTGTCGAAGGGCCTGCACCAGCTCGACATCATCCGCGACGTCGCCATCCCCCTGAACGCCCGGCTCCTCGCTGACATGTTCTACTTCGACATGCGCCACGACGAGAACCCCGACGGCTCGCTGGGATCCACGGAGCTCTACAAGGCGCTCCTCAACATCCGCGTCTTCTGCGTCAACAACAACGACCCCGCTCAGGCGTGGAACCGCCGTCGCCGTGGCCAGGAGGGCCTCAAGGTCATCACGGAGACGACCCGCAAACTCGTGGGCGAGGTCGTCAAGGCCCGTGGCCTCGGCCTCGGTCTCGCGAACGCCCTGTCCCACGTCACCTCGCGCAGGGGCTATCTCCAGAAGGGCTCGCTCCGGTCCTGCGGCTACCAGCTCGTCGAGGAGCTGCTGGCTTCAGGCAACTCTCCCGACAAGGTGACGGACGAGCTGTGGCTCTCGGCCTTCGGAGGCATCGGCGTCCCGGTCACAGCTGTAAGTGCCCATCCACCCGCCCGCTTTCACCGCGATACTGACATTCGTGCGCAGTTCTACGAGATAATGGAGTTCTTCCTCAAGCCCGAGAACGCGAAGATCTGGGCCGAGGTGCAGGCCCTCGCCAAGAAGAACGACGAGAAGCAGCTGCAGGCCTACGTCGCCGAGGCGCAGCGCCTGACGAGCTCGCAGCGCAACGCCCGCGTGGCTACAAAGCCCGCCGAGCTCGAGGGCAAGCAGATCAGCCCTGGCAACATGGTCATCCTGATGCTGGTGAGTCCAACTTCCCCGCGACTCAAGTCATGATCGAGACGCTGACAACACCTCTCCTAGGGTATGGCTGGCCGCAACGCCAAGGAGGTGCCTAATGCGGACAAGTTCGACCCGAGCCGCAAGACGGATGGTGTCTCGGCCTTCAGCTACGGCCAGCACGAGTGCATGGGCCGAGAGGTTGGCCTCGCCTTCGTCACCGGCCTCGTCAAGCTCGTGGCGGACCTCAAGCAGCTCCGTCCCGCGCCGGGCCAGATGGGACAGGTCAAGGCCATTCAGGTCGGCACTGAGAAGGCTTACTTGAACGACAGCTGGTCGTATCTTGCTTTTGATGCCAGCAGTAAGCTCTCTCCCCTCGTATATGTTTGAAGCACAGCAGCTAATGTCAACTCTGCAGCCTGGAAGATTCATTTCGATGGGCACGGCCAGGGCGGGTTTAACGGCAAGGATGAGTCCGGGGGACAGATGGACATGCAGCAGTACTATTTCCTGGTTCAGAAGCGCAAGGCAGAGGCCGCCAAGAAGTAAGGGCTGGCTTCTAAAGCACAGAAGCCGTCAAGTCAGGGTCTATCGTTCTACCGCCCGAGAGTTGGGCTCTCGGCTCCCATTCATTACCGAGTCTAAATAGCAGTTAGAAACGTATGACCGATAAAGTCTTTTTTTCTGGCATAGCAGAAGGTGTCCTCACGGACACGCCCCTTGACTGGTCGAGTAAGACGCTCATCGTCGATCACTTGACGGATGATTCCGTCCACTGTGACATCTCTGAAGCTTTCGGGTTTCCTAGGCACTCGGACGAATAGACGATGAGATGTGACATGGTTTATTCCTCCGAGCTTGTTGCTATTGGCATGGCCAGGGCAAAGATGGGGCTGAGAGGTAGAGAGCAGGGGAGCTCACGATCCGTGAGCGGGGGAGGCTTGGGCATCCTTGCCTGCCCCTTGCCTCTGTGGCCCGTGAGCTTCGGAGAATGGAAAGGGTATTCCGGTCCTCGGGGTAACGGCGCGTCTTGTTTCCTGATATGGTTTTTCTGGGGCTGAGTGAAACCTGACGATATGGATAGTAGGGATATGGCCGCATTTTTGGCCCCCAAAGGGCCGGCCCGGGCTGCATGTGAAATGAGCGCTTTACACCCACTCGCGCTTGGATTGAAGGCTCCTTGACAATGTGACAATGAAGGCAGCCTATCAGCTTGTCAAGTTAATCTGTGACGAGCGTTGTGCAGGGGTGATGCGAGGGTTACGATGATCGCGGCAACCCGCTGGGTCCTGGCAAGGTCTGTTGTTCATGCCAGGGTGGTTTATCTCGGCCTGGCCCCCAGCACGTTCTGTACATAAGAGCTCATGGCCCCGGCAGCCTCTCGTTTGTTGCTGTTGGCACATCCCGTCCCGCCGCCTGATCCAGCCCAGCTGCGTCCTCCACCAGCGCCCGCGAGAGTCTCATTTACCTACCAGCATCGCCCCAAACGATGTCCGAGGCCGTGTCTTCACGTCCGTGGCGGCCAGGTTCCATTCGACAAGCGCCCTTGGGGTCGTTCCTCTATCTCGTGGCATCCATCACCCTCTCGGCGCTCGCCCTGTATGTCGTCCATTCCGCCGACGGCAAGCCTGTCGAAACATGGCCGATCGCACCCAGCGTCTATCTCTCCATCCTCGCCACGATCTCCAACACGCTGCTTCGCTCGGCATTCCAGGCTGGCGCTGAAACGTATTGGTGGTCGCTTCTGCTGTCAAAAACTGCCGGCGTCAAGCTGCGGACTCTCCAGGACACGTGGGAGCTCGGCCACGACACCTCGTCTCGGTTCACGATGACCACGTCCTTCGCGCCCGTCATACGATCGGCTGGAATCTTCGTACTGTTCCTCGCAGCGAACGGCCCCCTGCTTCAGAGGGCCGTGACGGTCGACCTCATCACCGCGGAGACGTCCTCCGAGATGAACCTCGACATCAGGCGCGAACCCATGTGGAACTTGACGACCAGGGCCCTGAGTAGTGCTGGGTGGATTTGGTCGCCATCAGCCTACCAGGACGAATTCGCTGAGGTCGTCGCGGATCTGAATCAGAGACGTCCTATTCGACTCGAGTCCACTCGGTGTCCTGCCGATTCGACTTGTTCCACGACAGTCACCGTTGCAGGCTTCAGCAGCACCTGCGGCAAGTTGGAGCACGTCTCCGACGACGAGGTCACTCTTCTTCCAGGATACAGCCCGGTGGTAGTCGGCACATCAGTGCTCCAGTGTCCTGACGTCGGAAGAGAGACTACCGACGGCTGCGAAAGGCTGGTATTGGACTACCAGCTCGGCGTGCGCCTGGTTCAACATGACAAGAGAGGGGCGGATGAGCTCCCCTGGCTGGGCCCGGACTTGCAACCCAGTGCGCTTCAGTATACCAGCTATTTGAGAGAGGACGCCCACGAGGCTCGGTTGGCGTACCGGCAGTGCACTTTCACCTCGGCCTTCATCGAGATACCGATCGAGATCACGCAAGGGAACGAGGTAAGGATGAAGGAGCTCCGCGGAGAACAGTTGGCCCGCCGGAATAAGGGGGTGGAATCCATCCCGTCCCCTGCCGTCGCTTCACCGAACGACGCCGTTTACCGCACCTACTGGCTGCAGGGGATCGAGCAGACCATGGCTGATTTATATGCCGGGTATATCATCTTTGATACCGCGTATGATTCGCCCAAGATGCAGGGCATGGGGCCCCGGCAGTTCATCAACCAGAGCAGCATCACGGCTCGGACCGACACAGGCAGTAACAAAGGCCACTCATACTCCTTTGACGATCCCCTGGAGGCGTTCTCCGACACCCTCCACGAGCTGTCTCTCCGCTATGCGCTGAAGAGAATCACCTCGACGCCGGAGAGGACCGATGAGCTTGACAACTACTTTGCGGGATTCACTGATCGGGCGGAAAGGTCGCAGCAGGCTCAAGAGCGCATGAAGACCAAAGCAAGCCCGGAACAACAGGTGCCGGTACAGATAACGAAGCCGGTGTCGGTCTACGAGGCGCACCTGCTCTTCGCCGCCATCTCTGTCGGCATATCTCTCATGACGACGCTCCTGATTACCCTGCTCTTCACGGGCTGGAGACGTCTGGGACGGCGGTTCACCTCTTCTCCGCTCGAGATTGCAAAGGCTTTCGATGCTCCCCTGCTTCGTCAAGCTGCAAGCAATGTGAGTGGGGGCGGTATTGCGAGCGACCTTGGCGGTGTGACCGTCAGGTATGGCGAGAGCGACGAGCTGCAAGGCAGGGGTGACGCGAGGCTCCTTGATGCCCAGCCTGAGGCTGATGCGGGCTCTCGCGACCAAAGTGAGAAACAGGGTGGCGACACCAGCGTCGGGGAGGGTAGCACAAGACCTGACGAGGAGCCGACTGTCGAGGCTGGTGGGACAAAACTGGTCATTGACGTGGCGGAGAAGGTCTCTGGCCCCATCAAGGGCAAGCGATATACTTGATCCCCGATGACTATGTCACGTTGAGATTTAGAAGACCATGGCAAACAACAAGATTCTTATCTGCATCATGGCTTGTCCGCTGAATGCCACATGCACTTTACACGCGTCACTGCTGGTCGAAAAACTATGGCGATAACGCGAGTTCCAGCACAGGGTTGCTGGTGCTGTTCCAGTCAGCACCCAACCGCTTGACACGGAATCACCTGCAGGAGGGTTTCGTCTCTGCCAACTGCCCTCTTCAACGGTCTTGCGAACTTCTCCAAAGAATTTCTTGAGCTCCCAGCTCTCCAGTTCCGTCTGCTCGAGCAGCGTTTGCCGACCACAGCCTCGAAACCAATTCAAGGCCAGATTGCTGCTCATACCATCGGCATCAGCTCTGGGCATGTTGTCTGACATGGCCACGGCTCATACAAACGCAACGCGCTGGGACTTGTCTGATTAACATGTCCGAATCAAGACTCGACAGATCCTTGCATCGATCAGGCTCCCTGAAGAGGAGAAAACGGCCAACGAATGTCGAGGCAGCCGTGGCTGCGCGATGTCGACGGCGGAAATAGCCATTATGATACTCACACCTTGCTCTGATTATCATGGGGATTCGTGCTTGCATCAAATGCCACTAATACCATTTCTGAGTGACCCGTTCGGTGGGATGAGCATCAAAGAAATCGCACCGTCCCGTCTGAATACCTACTGACCGGATCTATCACGTCTCCATTCTCGTAACTGTCGTAACTGCGCCACTCATTGGTCGCCATGCCCCTACCACACTCAAGAGGTTCACCTATCAACTGACTGGGAGCTTCCTCCGCGATCCAGCTTCTTGCCTCAACCTCAAGAAGCTATTGTGGCAAGAATCCAGAGATTCCACATGTGCCAGCCACCGGGACCAAGTCACGCCTTAGTTGTCGGACAGGGTGGCCCTGGCACTGGTCGAGGGCTTCGGGCTCCCGGCCGTCTGGCCGATGATGCGGACGACCTCGGGCTGGCTGCTGGCGTACTGCTCAGCCTGCTCCTCGTCCCGGTACCGGGCCTCCTCCTCGCCGTCATCGCCCGCGATAAGCCTGGCGATGTCGTCGCTGGTGCGCGGCAGCCAGGCCACGTCGGGCCGGATCTGGTGCGAGCAGTGCGGGCAGGTGGGAGGGGTTCTCTTGCTCATGATGCCCAGGAAGATGGCTCTTCCGGCCAGATAGGTGTGGATGCCGCTGTTTGTGAGGAATGGTCAGTTGCAGGCTCAACAAGACTAGATAATAAGAGAGGAAGTGTCCTACAAGCTGATCAGGACCGGCATCGTGGCATACCCAGCCAACATGAGGAGGGCATTCTCGTCGTGCCGCCAACGATACCAGGACATGGAGCACAAGATCCATGTGAAGATATAGGTGACGAGCAGTGATGCTGCCAGGATGGCATCCGAGAAGAAGATGAACAAGGGGGAGTGCTTCTTCTTCGTTCTCCTCAGGAGCAGCAGCGAGAAGACGGTCGACCCGAACAGCGGAACCAGGCCCAGGGCGGGCAGCTCCCTCTGCAGGAAGACGCTGGCTGGGATGGCGAGGGGGAAGGAAATGAGGAAGCAAGGGATGATTGCCAGTCTGAGCGACCTCGGGCCAACCCAGTCGATTTCCTGAGCCATGTTGGGTTCGTGGGGTTTGGTTTGGGTTGAGTGTTGTGGAGGTGGTGACGACTTCGAAGACAGTCAACTGCGAGTCTTCCACAGAATGTCTCCTCACAAACGCCACGACATGGAGGGGTACTTATTCCAGGGGAGGCTCGTGCATATCAGACAGGCAACAGCATTTGGGACTCCTTAAAGTGCTGCCTGTTGTCCGTGCCGCACCGCCAAGGGCCGCGAGCCACCAGTCAGCGATGATCAGTCTTCCACATCGGGAC
Source organism: Furcasterigmium furcatum (assembly GCA_001599815.1). Lineage (NCBI taxonomy): Eukaryota > Fungi > Ascomycota > Sordariomycetes > Glomerellales > Plectosphaerellaceae > Furcasterigmium > Furcasterigmium furcatum. The sequence continues at coordinate 865,088 of BCIA01000004.1, forward strand.
ATGGGGAGGGCGTTCAGGTTTGGCGCTGACTTTCCCCGCCAGTGATTGGCGTGGCTTGATCCTATTTCGATACACCTGTTTCGGCGCCCGGTAAAAGGTCCAAATACGCGGACTCACTGTCGAGTCGAGACGCAGAAGCAACCCGTGCTACATGCACTTATGACTTGTTGTTTTTGGCTCCTCACCAGGTTCAATGGCCCGGCGATCGTTCCAGGCCGCGCGGTTAATGCAGCGATCACAGTGATGTGGCCTGGATTGGGCGAAGTTGGACCCCAGATTGGGACGAACACCTACCAACACATGAATATCGATTCCCATTCTGGAAGATACAGCCAATTCGTCGCGGGCGCAGCAGCAACGATCCCAGTGGCAGTGCCTGCGCGCGACCAGCATTATATCTATTCTAGGACTCTCCGAAATGTCGGCCAGGCCAACGCTGGGTTGAAGGCGTGTCTCGCCCCAATGCCAACGACAAGGCTTGAAGGCCGCACCAGTAAACGATACTCTCTAACGTTCATTGCCTTTCCTCGAGGCAGCTTTAAAAATACATGTAGTCTATGTAATGCATGCAGTCTATGTAAGAGGGGTCCCGTAGTACATTTCTGTCGGCGCAGGAGTCGGCCTGCTCTCCGTCCCGTCTGCCATCGTGTCATGTCCCTCTCTATCTGCGGATATCACGTACAGCGGCCATGCCAGCGCCTCCTCCCAGAAAGGCCCAACATGGCCTGCGATCAATTCGATCAAGACGTGGCCAGTGTCACCGAACACCCAAAAGTCTCGGTACAGGTGCATCACGGCCGCGAAGCAGGCGAGGACGACCAATGCCTCGGGGCGGTGCTGGTAAAGATTGTCGACGAACTCCTCCGTGATGACGATCGGCCAGGCAAAGACGAATTGCGCCCCGTATCGACCACTTGCCAAATCTTGTTCACCGACGTCGATGATCAACTGTATGCACTTCAACGCCTCGAGAGATGCCTCAACAGACGGTGCGGACAGGCTTGTCTGCGCCTCGAGAAAGGCGCGGAGCCCGGCAGTCTCGGTCCCCGGAGTGGCATTTAAGACTTGCTCCCATTTTTCAATGTGGATAAGAGGCTTCATCTCCGACTCGAGGATTAATGGCCACGACCTGGCCATGACTGCCCGGACGCCGCGGTGGATGCGGACGTACTTGACGAAACCACCGACAAAGATCCCCAGGGATTGGGTGTGGTCTGACAGGGTGTTTCGAAGAACGTGGATGCCGAGAAGAGTTGCGAACAGGAAGTCGGCCATGGAGTCGCGTTCTGGACGACCCTGGGCGTCGTTGAAGGAGGTCACGGCTCGCGTCTGTAGTTCCGTGGCGTGGTGCTGGTAGAAGCCTGCACTGTCCGGGTGCAGGAAGGACAGGTGCAGGGCAGAGAGGGCAAGCAGCTGATCGAGAAGATACGGAGCGGTGTGTGAGGCCTCGATGGCGCTCTTGGTGATGAGTTCAACCTGCTCGTCGAGGCCCACGAACATGCTCATGTGATTGACGGCGTGGTAGAGGAGGCTCATGTGTACTGCCGTAAAGCAGCCTCCAGACGCAGCGCTGCCAGTGCCGTCCCCGAGCAGCGAACTGAGCAGTGGTGTACTGGTGGGGGGAGTCCGCGCCTCAACACCGGCATCAGCGGGAGGGTCGCCGGCATACTTGCAAGGGCGGTTGCCAACAGTGCATCTGCTGCACCTTGGACGGACCTCATCGCATTTGACGCGCCTTTGCTTGCAGATGACACAGCCGGTTCTCGATTTCTTGTGAGTACGGCGGTTGTCGTTCGCTTTCCCTTGTGGCGGCATGTTGCAGTGCTGTGTGCGGTGTGGTGTGTGAAACCGAACTTGGTCGTATGAGAGGGCAGGGTCGTAAAGAGGGAGGAGTAACTCGGGACCAGTCGAGACTTGTGAGTCGTATAGCTTCGTTTAGTAGTACCACCAGTCCCTACGCTAGGACATTCCGGTCGGGCTGTGCTATCGCATAGTGGCCCGGAGACACGTAACGTCCGGGATGTGGGGAGTTCTGAACCCGAAGTAATACGAGCCAGACACTGTAGGAGGACGAGGCACGGCCCATCAACCGCTCTGTGGGTACAACTGAATCCGAAGTGGTCCGAAGTCTCACTTAACAATCCAATGTCATTGGCGCAGGCACCTCCAGGTTTATCACCACAGAGGTTTTCATAGATAACTATAAGTGGCCAAGACTTTCCCGTATTATTGCGGGAGAAGAACAATGCTCTTAGGCCTCTTGGACTCTCCGGCTATCCTTTCCGTCCTCCTCGACTCTTGTCCCGCCTGAACGAATCACCATGGCGGAATTGAAGCCATATTCGGGGGACTATTACCTATGGCTCTATCTCCCAAACACCATCGCCGCGGCGCTGTTCACCGCCCTGTTCGCCTTGGGTACGGCGGCGGTTTCCTGGCGCATGTTCAAGACAAAAGCCTGGTTCTGCACAGTCTTCGTCCTCGGCGGTCTTTGTGAGTTCTGCCCTCTACGCTGAAGATCCGGCACCACAGTCGCACTAACGTCTCGTCCCCCTTCTAGTTGAAGTTGTTGGCTACGCCGCCCGCGCTGTGTCCAGAGACAAGACGGACCAGCTCATGCCGTTCGTCATCCAGAGCGTCTTCATCCTCGTGGCCCCGGCCCTATTCGCCGCATCCGTCTACATGACCCTCGGCCGCGTCATCCGAAGCATCCAAGCTGAATCACTCTCGATTATACCCGTCAAATGGCTCACCACTATATTCGTCGTTGGCGACATCGTCTCCTTTGTCGTCCAGTCATCCGGTGCTGGCGTGATGGTCATGGCAGATTCGATGAAGTTGGGCGAGAACATTATTCTCGGCGGCCTGTTTGTCCAAATCATCATCTTTGGCGTGTTCGCCGTCACTGCGGCCTTGTTCCACTCCAAAGCTGTCAAATATCATCCGCCAGGATCGCGCCAGCGCCAGGAGAATTGGCAGCAGATCATGGTGATGCTCTACGTTGTGAGCGCTCTCATCATGGTCAGGTCAATCTTCCGTGTCGTGGAGTACATCATGGGGTACGAAGGATACCTTTTGAAGAACGAGTGGACATTATACGTCTTCGACGCGCTGTTGATGTTCGGAGTTGTGCTCATGTTTGCGTGGAGATTCCCTGGTACTCTGCGCAGCAAAGCATCTGACATCGAATTAAATGGGGGAGAGCAACGAAGGCGATTCCGCTGGCGTAGATAGAGTCGCGAGGACAAGCATCGTTTTCGTTCACACAAATAGACACAAAGTAATCGACATGGAGAAAGCCTCTCTGATAGCTGGGAATCTTGTAGAAAATTCATGAAGGGAGGGGCCTTTAATGAGAGGGCCTGGACTTTATGTGAGACGGTGCTGGGTGTTCAATTCATATCAACAAAGGGTTAAGCTATTCCAATAGAGACAAACTTGCCTCAACCCGCAGATTACGAGAACTAAACCCACTTGCAAAGGTGAAGACGCCACCTGGAATCACCCACTCCCTAACGGCCTCATCCCAGAAACTCAGGTCTCTCCGCCGGAGGTCAAAGGTCACGGATCTGGTTTCTCCAACTTCAAGATGCACTTTCTCAAACCCCCTCAGAACTCTGACTGGAGTGCCCCTGGGTGTCGTGTCCTGGGGGAAGGAGACGTAGAGCTGAGGGACGGCCGAGCCAGGAACGCTCCCAGTGTTGCTGACCTTGACGGAAGCCACTGCCACAGGCTGCCATAGGTCATTCCACCCTCCAGGCGCCTTGCCTTTGGATTCGTCCACATGAGCAGACAGATTGGCGTCGACATTGACGCTTAGTTCACCAACCATTTCGAAAGTGGTGTATGACAGGCCGAAACCGAACTCATAGAGAGGCTCGATACCATTCGCGTCAAAGTGTCGGTAGTCGATCATCTGCCCCTCGCTAAACTCGACCTGCCACGCATCACGATCTGCGGCTGGCTGAGAAAGATTGAAAATCGGCGGCCCATAGTCGGACAGGCTTTTCGGGACTGTGTACGGCAAGCGGCCAGCGGGCTCCGTGGCGCCCCAAAGGACATCTACGATGGAATTGCCCGTCTGCTCTCCGGGGTAGTGCGCCGAGAGCACAGCCGTGACGTTCTCGTTGTCTGCCCATGCCATGGCGACGACACCGGGGCCGTGGACGATGACGACCGTGTTCGGGCAGAAGGATGCCGTGCTCTCCACGACGGCCGTGGCGTTCCAGTCGAGGTCGAGGGACTGCCTGTCCTGGCCTTCCGTGGAAAATGCCTTTAAGAACACAAGACACACCTCGGGGATGGGATAGATGGTTCTGAAGCGGCCATCCGCAACCTCCTGGTTGTCTAGGAGAATCTGAACCCGGCCCCCTTGCTGACGAACATGGTTTTGTACCGCTTCCAAGGGCGTTACTAGGTCCGTGTGCCGAACGGTCCCAGAGCCGCCGCCAATGTCGAGGGTGCCCATTTCGAAAGAGACTGCATTATCGCCGTACTGCCGGTAGACAGATCCAACGGAAGGATAAGGCGCCCCGTTTCCGAAGACAGCGATCTGAGTTTGGTTCTTGAGGGGGAGTATTCCGTTCGTGTTCTTGAGAAGCACCGTGGCAGAGGCTCCAAGCTCCCTGATGAGCTTCGCATGATCTCCCCTGACGTCGCGGGCGGAGACCGGGGCGAAGGGACCCGAAGCGAGAGCAATGTGACCGAACTGATATGCGAAGAAGGCCGGTCCGGCTGAGGGGTCTACAGAAGGGAAGTCCGCGCCCTGACCCAGCAGGAAGTAAGGTCTCAGAACCCTCTCTGCCATGTCATCAAGGCGCGAATTTGCGACAGTGCCATTGCTGTTGGCCTCGATAAGCAAATCACCAAAATAAGAGGCCCCGTACTCTTCGCCGACGTTGCCGGGCATCTCAAGATCAAGTCCCGCGTTTGCGAAGCTCGCGGTATCGTGCGTGGCGAACCAGTCTGAGACCACGTAGCCCAGGAATGCCAGTTCATCTTTGAGGATCGAGAACAGGTCCGGGTTGGCGCAAGAGTAGCTGCCATTGACACGGTTGTAGGAGCACATGATGCCCGCCGTTCCGGCCTTGACAGCTTCGGCAAAGGGCCAAACATACAACTCATGCAGCGTACGCTCGTCAATGTTGGCGCTCAAGGCGTCGATGATGGTACCGTCCGCTTCGACCGTCATGGTCCGCTGGGTCTCCTGTTCGTTGCCGACAAAGTGCTTGGAGCATGCCTGGACGCCGGTAGATTGAATTCCGGACACCGAGATATTCATCGCGATTCCGGCCAGATACGGATCAGCGCCGAAGCTCTCCCAGTTACGCCCTCCGAGCGCATTCCGGCCCAGGGGCCCTGAAGAGGGCCTATTGCGTGTTTAGCATAGATTTGGTGCTTGTTTGGGAATTTCCCCCTATGCATGATGAACAAGACGACTTACCCAAGGTGGACGTGTGCCCCTTTGTCCCTGAACTCCTGTCCGATGGCTACGGCACGCTCGTACATGAGACGCCGATCCCAACTCGCAGCTGCGGTAATGCCGGAGGCAAAGACACTGACACCATCCGCCCGTGCGAGGCCGGCCGGTCCGTCCGAGAAGCACAGGCCGTCGAACCCGAGGCGTCGGATAGGGCCGATGCTGCCAACACAGGGCAATCCTGGCTGACTATACCCTCCGGTGACCAGCCCGATCTTCTCACCCGTGGTAAGCTGCGCCACGAAATCGTGAGCCTGCCTGGATGCTTCATCCCATGCTAAGCAAGAGCAGTCAGAGGATGTGTGACAAGCGTGTGCGCCTGGTATCAAGGACTTACAGGAACCTGATTGAGGATTAGGAGCCGGGCCCAAGATAACTTGGGCTGGCGTGCTGCCTGCAAGAAGCAGTGCCGATAGGCTTGGTGGATGCATTGTCTGGTGGTGTTGACAGTTTCTGAAAGGAAGTGTTCAAGTGATGGTGATGCAGCAAGTTGCGAGATGTCGAGACGTCCTTGTCACCGAGCTGCAGCCCGTGTCGTCATATGCAGGGGGTGATGATTGATCGAGGAAAGTGACGACTGGTCCTCGGCAGCCGACCCGAATCTGTTGACCGTTGTTCTAGATCCTAGGCCGGAGAAGGGGCATGTTGCTGAGAAAGGGATGACCTCCGCTGATACACGGCGTTCCGCTTGTTGCCTGCTTCACCCCAATCACAGTTTGGTCCGATCGAACTCGGGAAGGATGGGGCCTCAACCTCGGGAGACGTCGCGTTGGAGTTCTCCCGAAGTCTTAAACGAGACTAAACGAGCAGGTCTCCGAGCTCGTATCCAACCCGAGGTGCTCCGCCTCAATTCACACACGCGACTGTCCACCACGACAACGCCAGTGGCCATGTTGTCCGTGAAACAAGAAAGCCTTACGGTATTCAGGTGAGATGAAATTTATGCTTCCATGCGCCTCTGTTTATCTTTAGGATCCCCTGAACGCGACCCGCAGTGAGTGCCGTGAGCCGCAAAGGGGCTGATGCGGGAAGTGCCGTCGACGCGACTCAACTCCTGAAGTGGTATACAATAAAAGCAATAGTGCATCTTTAAGTTTAGAATTCAAGAGTCTCTCGTCATATCATCCTCTCTCTTTTCGTCTATTCTCGCACTGGGTTGGCCGCAACGTCTCTTCGACTCCAAAATGTCAACCAATTCCACCTCCGACGAGTCTGCCCTCGAAGGCTTCAAACTGTACCACTACGACCCTTCACTACCGGCAGCCATCATTTTCGCCATTCTATTCCTGGCAGTGACAATCCGTCATTGCCAAATTTTGTTTCGAGAAAAGACATGGGCCTTCATTCCCTTCGTGGTGGGATGCGTCTGTAAGAAATCTCCCGAGTTTCCCAGTCTCGCGATGCGGTAACAATTTGGTTTTGACACGAAATAGTCGAATGCGTCGGTTACGGAACTCGAGCATACTCGGCCACAGAGTCGCCCGACTGGGAGCTCATGCCCTTCATCATGCAAAACTTCTTCATTCTGCTTGGTCCGGCCTTCTACGCGGCCTCGATTTACATGATACTCGGCCGACTCATACGATTCCTTGAAGGGCAGGAGTACTCGCTGATCAGCGTCAAGTGGCTCACTAAAATCTTCCTGCTGGGTGATATTCTTTCAATCATGAGCCAGGGAGGAGGTACGTGATCACGGGGCTCAGCCACATATCTGCTTAAGATCTGTGTTCTGGTCCTCGAGGCGTTTCTTTGACTGGGAGGACCTACATGGACTGACTCGAATGCGCCAGGTGGTGGCTTGCTTGCAAGTGGCAGCGACAAGTCGACCCAGGATCTCGGCAACACTATCATCATTGTCGGCCTCGGGATCCAGGTCGTCTTCTTCAGCGGGTTCATGATCGTGACCGGCGTCTTTCACATTCGCATCTCAATGCGCCCGACACTCAAGTCCAAGACCACAGCTGCCCCTTGGCAGGCCTTCATATGGGTGCTGTATCTCACGAGTGCGCTCATTATGGTCCGGTCGGTGTTCCGCATGGTGGAATATGCGCAAGGTCACGACGGCCATCTGATTTCGAACGAGGCATATCTCTACGTCCTGGACGCGTTGTTGATGTTCGTGGTTGCGGTTATCTTCACAGTTCGACATCCAAGTGCGGTGTTCGCACATGAGGCGCTCTGCGACCCCCTGGAGGCTTCGGCGGGGAGCTCAGACAATATCCCGATGGTTTCCGGGAGGAGATGGGACCGACTTGATTGAACGGAGAATCGATTCATGTACCACTAGGCTTAAGTGAGGTTGCTGGGAAATCTCACATCGAGTCACGCAACTTTAAATCGGTGCTGCCACGACGGGCAAAGTAGAAGCTTGAATAGACTAGAGTTATTGTTCGGGGGAACATATAGTCCAAAGCCAAGAATACACAAGCATTTCTGAATGATCTGGGTAACATAACGAATAGTCAACAGACGATGATGACTTGGTGCCCGATGCCTCCCCTTACAGACTGCTGTGAGCCGTCCCTCACTCGACGCAACCCCTGGCGGCGCCGAGAAATGTTATGCCTCGTGTACTTCTTCGATCCTCACTAATAATGCCAAGCAATTAGGCAACCCTTTAGATACTCTCCCGAGAAGCCGTTTCCCGCAGGCGTTCGCAGTGATGCCAAGCCATCGAGGCATTCTCCACAGCCGGTCGCGGGTCTCGAACCGGCGGCGTATTTCTGATACGAATTACGAAGTGCTCGGGTTCACCTCGGTTTCCATTCTTGTCCCGATCTTACGCGATTCATGAACCGGCAGGGTTGCTTGATAAAGCCATCGTCGCGGCCCGGCATGAAACAATCTTGGCCAAGGCGTGGCTGACGCGTGCTCGAAACTTTGGACAAAATGAATGGCACTGCGACTACAGCCAATATTCGGAAAGCCGATACAAAAGAGAAGAGTCATCGCTTGGAATGCAGTTTGATGGCTTTCCCTTGACAGCAGCCTGCCTTTCTTTCTCAAACATTTCGACCGCTGACTGCCACCCACCAAGACACCATGGGAAATTTCGGCAATGGATCAACCCAGGATGAGCCGCCAAGGTACACGCGAACGCTGTCCGGCCAGTTCATGAGTCGACAGCCAACACTGAGAGGTAACACGATGAATGCATGCTCAGGATAACTGTCGATTTTGGCTGACCAGACGATGCAGATGATGGCCGACTGGACATAGACATTGATTCCCACATTGCGAAACTTCTGCCCTCTCTTCCGAACCCAAGCAAGGGAAGATCAAGCCAAATCCCTCCGCCTGCATATACACCTCAGACACCACAAACCCCGGCGCTGGATGCCGGCTCTTTTCCTGTCAAGCTCAACATCGTCATACAGGTTGTTGGCAGTCGAGGCGACGTCCAGCCCTTCGTGGCACTTGGAAATGAATTACAGAAACACGGCCACAGGGTGCGACTGGCAACACACAACATCTTCGACAATTTTGTCCGCGATGCCGGTCTCGAATTCTACCCGATCGGCGGCGATCCGGCCGAGCTGATGGCGTACATGGTTCGGAATCCCGGCCTCATCCCCAGCATGCAGAGTCTCCGAGCTGGCGACATCAAGAAGAAGCGCATCATGGTGTCGGAGATGCTGCGCGGCTGCTGGCTTTCTTGCATCAACCCTGATCCGGTATCATTCGACCCCTTCGTCGCCGACGCCATCATTGCCAACCCACCAAGCTTCGCCCATGTTCACTGCGCCCAGGCGCTCGGCATCCCCCTGCACATGATGTTTACCATGCCTTGGACTAGCACGGCCGCTTTTCCCCATCCGTTGGTTAACATCAGGTACAATAAGAGCACGGAAAGCGAGATGACCATGGCCAACTACTTTTCCTATGGAGTTGTTGAGTTCTTGACATGGCAAGGGTGGGTTACCTCTTTGGTCCACGGACTTCCCCTGTCTTGGTGTACTTGAAGCTGACCCGCACTGGTTCTAGTCTCGGAGATGTGATCAACGAGTGGAGGGCCAGCCTCGATCTGGAAGCCATCCCATTTTCTGAAGGCCCGCGTCTTGTCGAGAAGCTCGACATTCCCTTTACCTACTGCTGGTCACCGGCATTGGTCCCTAAGCCGGAAGACTGGAGTTCCAATATTGGTAGGTATTCACTGGAAGAGCCGAAGGCGAAGAAGAATACTGCTAACTCTGCGAGTACAGATGTTTGCGGGTTCTTCTTCCGAGAACCATCGCCGTACACGCCGCCCCAAGACCTGGCCGATTTTCTTCGGGCTGGTACACCACCCATCTACATCGGGTTCGGCAGCATTGTCATTGATGATCCGGAGGGCTTGTCCAGCAAGCTGCTCGAAGCTGTACGAATTACTGGCACCCGTGCCCTTATATCCAGAGGGTGGAGCAAGCTGGATGGGCCAGAAGACAGCCAGGTCATGTTTCTCGGCGACTGTCCCCATGAGTGGCTGTTCCAACAAGTGACCGCCGTGATACACCACGGCGGCGCCGGTACGACGGCTTGCGGTCTTGTCAACGGGCGACCGACGACAATTGTCCCATTTTTCGGAGAGTGCGTTCTACCTTCTCATTCCTTTCCAGCTTGGGGGATCATCAGCTGACGGGCTCTAATCCTCAACAGCCAGCCATTTTGGGGCAACATGGTTGCCGCCGCCGGTGCAGGCCCAGCCCCGATCCCACAGAAATTGCTGACAGTCGAGAAGCTCGTCGAAGCCATCCGGTATTGTCTGACGCCTGAGGCCGCCAGAGCGGCTCAAGTCATCGCGGAGAAGATGCGATCTGAACGTGGCGTGGAACAAGCTGTCGCGAGCTTTCATGCCAACCTCCCCCGGCATCTGATGGAGTGTGAGATCATCAAGGGCCAGCCAGCGGTCTGGTCCTACTCAAGAAGGGGAGCGAAGATCCGATTGTCCAAGATCGCGACGGAAATCTTATTGTCTCATCTCAAAGTCGACATCCGGAAACTTCAGCCGCTCGAGACGCGAAGAACGGTCATCGAAACCCGCCGATGGGACCCCTTCAGCGGAACAATCGCCGTCGCCTTTGGAGTTGCTTCTGACTTGGCAAAAGCAGCCACAGACACGGTTGTTAAACCGATTAAAATCGCGAATGGACGCAGATACAGAGGCAGCGACACAGATGTCGAACTCGCACAGCCGAACACCCTCCAAAGGGGGTCCTCGACCATCCACAAGCCAGAGAGATCGCGGGGATGTCTCGATACAACAAAGTCTGTCACCCTCGCAACAGCGGCCGGCATGGGCTCGTGTCTTGCCGTAATTGCAACCAGCGCCGCCACCATCCCGTTCGCATTCACAGAAGGCCTGAGACGCGTGCCTAGATTCTGGGGTCAAGAAGTCAGAGACTATGGGGAAATTCGAGACTGGAAGTCCGGCGTCTTGGCCGGGGGCCAGGTTTTCTGCCTCGGGTTGTACGACGGAGTCACTGGTTTGGTGATGCAGCCGTATCAGGGCGCCAAAGAAGATGGATGGGTCGGGGGTATCAAGGGCGTTGGGAAGGGCCTTGGCAATCTCTATTTCATGGTCTTCACAGGTATGTTTCTGTTTTCGTATCCGGCGGCTGCCTGCCAGATGAGAGTCACACTGACACGGCGATATCACAATAGCGGCCATGGGAATTGGATCCTACCCGCTTATGGGAATTTACAAAAGTGTTTGGTTCGGTATTCATTGGAAGACACGACACTCTGTTCAGTTGGCCCGCCTCCTGGAGGGAAGGTATCTCGCGGACAGAGGGCGCGCAAAGGGTGCCGGCGACCAGGTTGTCATGGAAGCTTGGGAAGCATGGATGTTGGAAAGTCGTCATCGCCAAGGAGGAACCCTTGGAAACTCGTTCTGCTGATGCCCGGGGCGATGTCATTTTCCATCACAAAGGTCACAACTCAACCCTGCCAGGATACAAAGTCCCGACGATCACCCCCAGCGTCATGCGATCCGATGGAGTCTCCCTTTTCTCGAACCGCCCATCTTTACTATCCTTGGATACCAAATGATTTATTGCGTAGACATTGACTGGAGAAATACAAGGACCAAGCTACAGAAGTCCACTGGGCATTCATTGGAAGCTGTATCTGGCTGCCGCAAGTCAAGCCCCAGAATGATACCTATCAAGTATAAGAGGGATGCTGTTTTATACAGCCACTGACTCATTTGTTCATCACCCTCTCCAGCATAGACAGAAGTCTGCGTTCATTATGCAACCTCACCGACCGTGTCTCTGAAGTTCCTACTCTCTGACTTCCATCATGTGGTCTATCACTTCACTCTTTATGGTCGCTTCCACGGCTGCTCTCGCAGTCATGGCCGCTCCTTCTGAGCCCAGATCGTGAGTCTCCCGCTCGGCTTCTTCAACTCACGGCAGTAGAGATGAGTTGGTCTGACTACGATCCAGCCACATTACTAAACGCCAGGCGCACCCTGTCGACTACGAAGAGGCCTGCCGTGGCATCATGCCCGCCCACAACGAATGCGTCCTCGTCGCCGCCACCGGCATCAGGACCGTTTGGGACGGCACAGGTCCCGGGCTCGGCAGCGATGATACAATGGCCGTTCTCCTCGACAACGCGTGCAGCGTCATCCAGGCGAAGGAGTGGGATCGTAACACCCCTGGATTTTCTACCGTCTTCGAAGGCAATCTGCCCAACGAGGAAGCGGCCACCTGGTTCAAGGTCGAGGCTTCGGTTCCCACCATCGGAGAGGTCCCCGGCATCGGCAATTTCGATATCGCCGTGGACGGCGAGGAGGTCCCTTATCAGACGTGCGGAGACACGGAAATCGGCATGGGAGACGCTATCAGCTCGGGGGTCTGGAAGCAATGCAACTTCCCCTGCCCGTACAGGCCTGTCTGAGTCCGAAAGCATCGAGTCGTGCAGGCAATAGTATGTTCTTCTATTTGATCCTGTCGTTCCTGGCAATGCTTGAGCAGACTCTGCGTATGGTGATGCGGTACCGATAAAGGTGACCGACCCGCCGTTGGCCCTGTCCTCGGCATAGACGTCAAAGAAGCCCACCTCCGGAGCCTGCCTGCCGCCGAGAATATCTACGCCCTTCTGAACACGGCCATATTTAAATAGCTAATGTGATTTTACTACAGCGATGCCGCTTTCAGCATCATTCGTGGTGATGCCAACAGCTCGAGCAGCTTTGGCTCGCCAACCCAGGCTTTCCCAAGATACTCACAGATGGCTAAGCCTTCAGTCCAAGACTGTTTCCACATCCACCAGAGCCGGCGATCGCAAATCTTCGCGTACCAATACAGTAACAGGAGCAAGGCTCTCTCGTCCTTTTGGCGGAGTAACGCGCGGAACTCGGGACCGAGGACACTGAGAAAATAGAGGTGCGGCAAGAAGTCGCCGGGGTCGAGCTCCAGTCGAAAGAGTTCCGAAAGGGCAGTCACCGCGCTCAGGTATGGGTTTCTCCCCTCCGAGAGTTCCGCTGGCGGGCAGAAATCGAACAAGCCGAGGACGTCCGGTGGAAGGCCAGCTGCTGCTTCGTGAACGGGACTGGCGGATGCCAGTGCTTGGACATAGACCATGGCCCGACGAAGGTCCAGCGCAGCGCATCGGAACTCGCCACCGCGGCGAAGGGGGTTCGTTAAATCCCACACGAGCTTCTCTCCGTCGCAGATGCTCAGCCATGATAAGTCTGCCGCTGACGCCGGGCGGAGGGGCCAGGCTTGCTCTGGCGCGGCTGCTTCGCTGCTGGCAAACGATATGATACTGACGAGAGAGGATGACATCCACAGGGCATCTCGCTCTGCAGATATTATTTTCCCGGACAACTTTCGTCTCAAAAGTCCGATAGCGTGAGACCAATGATCCGCAAAAATAGCGGTTCTCCGGCGTCTGACAGAGCATGAGGTTGTCTCAAGCACAGAGTCATGGGCCTGAGTGAGTGCCAAGATAGAATGCATAAGTATTGGGCTCTAGATACGCGTTAATCTTTGTTTGCCGAGGGCTGGGTGGGCGGAGTGGACGAACGGAGAACGCGATGGGCATGATGATTTGCCTGTATACATCGCGACTTGCTTCGGAGCCGAGTGTCAGGCTCGTGCGGTTTAGAAACTTCTCCATGATCTGCATGTCTTTTGTGCAAAGTTGATATGCCTCTACATTAGGTAAAAGAAGAGGGGCGGGACTTGGAGTTGGAGCGTGAACATTGAGGTTGACGCAGACACTCGCCTCGGCAGCCAGTGTGTTTGGGCTGAATTTGGAGCCAACATGGCACCGAACCCCATATGACTTGCATTGACCGCAGCCGGGCTTAGTCTCGTCGCACTGGAATAGTAGTAGCTAAGTTCTTCGTTGCCGAGTTGTTGGGCGGTGCATCATACCTTGACTCGCCTCAGCTTGCAATTTGCGCACCCGAACCTAGACCTTCGATGTGCCTTGCGTCGTTGGGGACCTCGATCTGTGTGAGCACCACTGATTTCACCCATCGCCTTAATTTTTGATTGAATACAGATAGTGATAGAATGGACCAACATGCGCGGCTCTCGGGAGATATGTATGAACTTGAAGGGTGACAAATCGGACGCTTCCCTTTGATGACGTGGCGCAGTTTGTGGAAAGTCTGGGGATAGTTTGCATGCTGCCAAGATCCCCGTGTCAGAGCTAACCTAGATTCGCATACATGGCAGCTTGATACGCTGTCCGATGACAGGGATCCCAATGCTAAGCTACTACTCACATGGCAGCTTGTGTTCGGAGTTCGCTCAAGTACTTGGGTATAAAATGGCGAAGAGCTCTTGATTTCCAGGAGCAATTTCTTCAGACAAACACAAACAAACAAGCAATCGACATCATCCTACTCGTTATGGCTGGACTCCCGAGCACGATGCGTGCTATTTTGCTCAAAGGACCAGGTCAGCTATCAGTCCAGGAAGTTCCTGTGCCCAACATCCAGCCTGGCTCCGTGCTCGTCAAGGTAGAGGCTGCCCTCGTTCATTCTAACTCCCGAAACATCATCAACGCTGCTCTGCCCCATTTCAAGCAGCCCTATCAAGTCATCCCGGGTTCCAACTTCGTCGGCCGTGTGGCTGTGCCCGGGCCAGACGCAGTCACGCTCAAGCAAGACAAGCTCGTCTTTGTCCACTCCTTCCTCCGCGCGCGGGATGACCCGTCTGTTCAAGTTCTCTGGGGAATCTCTCCGGGGTTCACTGCGGAATCTGCCTCCCTCTACAACTCTACCGCCCGGAATGGCGCCTATGCCGAATACGTCCTCGCCCCCCTGGAGAATACCTTCGCGCTTGACGAGGCCCGGCTCCTAGGCCACCCAGCAGCCGGCGGGCTCGGATACCAGATTCCGGATCTTCTCTACCTGGCGACCGGCACGATCGCCTACGGTAGCCTGCGGAACATTAGCTTGCAAGCTGGGGAGCGCATCATCGTCACGCCCGCGACGGGTTTCTTCAGCGCTGCCGCGGTGGACGTCGCCACAGCCATGGGTGCCAATGTCATCGCTGCGAGCCGAAACGCGCAGGCCCTCGCCCGGCTCAAAGGAATCCACCCCCGTCTCGAGACGGCGCAGTTGACGGGCAATCTAGAAGCGGACAGTGATGCTCTTTCCGCCTTCGGGCCGGTTGATGCGGTTATTGATGTCTCGCCCCCGGCTGCAACCGGGTCGAACTCTCTCGCAGCAGCGGTTTTCACACTGCGGCCGTATGGGCGCGTTTCTCTGAGCGGCGGGCGCATGGATGAGACACTTCCCATCCCCTACCTGACCGCGATGGTCAAGAGCCTCAGGATCCAGGGAACATTCATGTTTCAGCGGGAAGATCAGCTAGGCGTGATTCGACTGATCGAGTCTGGGCAGCTGAAACTCGGTAGTGATGGTGGACATGCCATTATTGCGACATACTCGCTCGAGGAATTGGAAGAGGCGCTCGAGAAAGCTGCCGAGGAGTCAGGTCCAGGGCAGATGGTATGTCTAAGGCCCTAAATGAAGCTGATCTGTACCATCTAGGTCAGACAGGAAGAGGCAAAGGAAGATATTCGTCCGCATCAGTACGACTTCTTCGTCCGAAGCATCTCTCTCATGCAGCATGGGACCCGTGAT
Organism: Furcasterigmium furcatum; assembly: GCA_001599815.1. NCBI lineage: Eukaryota > Fungi > Ascomycota > Sordariomycetes > Glomerellales > Plectosphaerellaceae > Furcasterigmium > Furcasterigmium furcatum. Next base: position 880,657 of record BCIA01000004.1, read on the forward strand.
TTTCGTCCACACCGTGTAAAGTCTAATAACGAGAATACTCTCAAGGAATTGAAGAAGCTGACAAGTTGCCATGTTCGTCCACCAAGCGAGTACCTATTCTGAACCCCTGAGTGAAGGTCTTGAGACGACCCGGAATAGCCGAAGCCAAGGCCGAGTCGACAAACATTCGTTCTGTAGACCGGGATTTCAGCTGGATCGAGCGTGATCCACGAGGTTAGTGGCCAATAACCTCAAGCCTCGAGCCCGCGTATAATGGCAGCGGGAAATATTGAAGAGCATCAGCCAGCCTTGTGGGGGCCTCTCTGGCCTCAGCCCAGGATGTCTGCTACACCCCGTCCACCATCACGGCTTGCTTCGACCACGGCTCTGGCTTCCCCATCCCTGCCCCTGAATCCCCTCCTCCCGGACGTGCGTGCTTCGTCAGGTTCCCGGGCTGCGGCGCCTGCGACTGCCACTCCCGCGTCCACACCAAGACCTACACCACCAAGTACCCGGCCTTCTGCCCAACCAGCGTCGTTGATGTCACCTACACCATCGAGGAAACCCACTGGGGCATGGCGTCGCCTCGGATTACCCAACGCCCGTCTGTTCCCCACGGCTTCAGCACCGCCGTCGAGGTCTGCACCGTCGGCGGAGACGATCCCCTGACCAAGACCATGACCTACCCCGTGGGCGGCGCCCCGTACGTCCCCGTCAGAAACTCCGTGGCCATGCGCCTCGACGGAGCCGCGTCGCAAAGGCAATACCCAGGCCCGGACTGTGAATGGAAGGAAGGCTCTGACCACGGACGCCCTAGAAAGGACAGCGGCGAGGAGCATGACCACGTCGCGGCTGCGGGGTCTTCCGCTCGTTTCGTGCGCGATATTGTCCTCGCCGTCGTCCCATTCGTGCTTGCATTCTAAGGGCCTGTGGTATATTCCCGGACTCTGGGTAGAATAATACTCTTCACGGCATCTACGCCGCCTTTCCCAGGTAGATCCCTCCAATAAAACTCGAGAGGAGGAGTACTGTACCTCGAGAGACCTGACACGGTAAGCCTGCATGCCCCCTTCGGACCCGTGATCGAGCCCTTCGCCCCGGTACCCCTCGCATCACCCAAAGACGATCCTGTCTGACGAGAAATTATCCGTGAGCATTGCCGGGCACAGCACGATGTGCAAATTCACCTAAACCCCACGCAGCTGGACCCTTTCCATGCATGGTGGATGCTGGGCGGTATCATTAGCTTTTCGTACAATGTCCCCCATGAGCACCCGATGCCCCGCGCCAATAACCCGTTGCCACCTGGACGCCGCGGCACACTCTGCTCTCCTCGCGGATCTGCGGATCACGTCCCTGCCGAGGGAACGTGTCTCGGCGGGAGGCGGGTGTTCCTGGAGGGCCTCCAGTCCGTGGGGGTATGTGCTCTGGCACAACTCTATGCCATGCCCATACTCTGTATCATGGCATAGTCTGGCTGCTGCCGCATGGGTCTATCACTTGCGACCATACCCCATCAGTGAGAGAGCGACAAGAAATACTCTATTCCAATAGCTGCCACGTTGCCCGCCAGAGCCGCGATATCGATCTCATAGGCTCTCAGCCGTACCGTGTCCACCCACGGCCTCAACATCCAGCCACTTCCGTTCAGCAGTTCATGCCGTGGCCAGTGAGCACGCTGCGGCAAAGTGACATCGAATCGCGGAGAAGCCGCCACCTTCTTCGCCTCGGCTGCATCCACAGTCTCTGAAGGCGGGTGCCGTGCTCCGACGCCGATGCCGCTGGCCTATGAGGGAGGGCCAGGCGGGCGTCGTGCTGATCCATTGTCTGAGAACAGAGCAGCCCGGCCGCTGGAGCACCATGGAGGCGGCCATGGCAGGCGCAACAGCCTATCACTACCCTCGAGGGAACGTTGGACGGCAGCGTGGGGTGCATGGTTCCCCGGACGAAATCTGATGGAGCAGCGGCCGGCGGCGGGGGATTGGCCGGTCTGCAGCTGCACAACTACCAGACGGGTGGACGGCGAGAGCAGGTGGCGCTCAGAAGTCCTACCAAACACGGTAACCTGAAGCCGTTGTGCCCTCCATCACAGATGCTGGGACTGCTTGGAGGTAGGCCGGACTGTGAGGGCCAGCCAATGCCTGTGAGCCTCTCCACGGTCAAGAGACGCGTATGACCCCGGGGGGTAGGGCACGTCCAACCTCGCGTAGATCTCCTCACCACTCTGGACTCTGGGACGATGGGGAGACCGTCGTGCGCAAATGGAACGGCAGTGGGGGGCTTCCAGAGAAACTTGACAGCGCAATGCACCGAGGCATACCCTGCCGCGTTGGGCCCAGGCTAGTGGGTGAAGTGATGCTGACATGAAATGCAAGATGGTGCCGTAGTCATTGTCGCACTTGCGTGACGCGAGGCTCCTTGCAGACGCACAACCGCGGCACCACGCCCTGGCTCAGAAATTTCTCCCAGCAACCCGTCACGAGAAGCCTGGGGAGGCAGCGAGATCCCATCTAGTTGCCTTGGGGAGAGGCAGCAGGTGCCTGACAGGTCGTCACCGGAGGCTGTTGGGCTGCCATGGGGCACCAGCTTGGCGGGTAATGAAAGGGTTTCGTCCAATCGAGCCATGCGCGATATTGCGCGCCTCGTCTGGAGAAGCTGCAGGGTCGTCCTGAAGTGAAGCAATGCCCACTGAGTGAGGTGCAAGAATGAGCTGTCGCAAGAGCGAATGAGGGCGTGACACACGGCTCCGATCTAGGTCCGAAGGGACCTCGTCGCACATGCAGGCAGCGCTCTGGAGGCTGTTCATTGCTTCACACAACCGATTTCAGGGGCCCAGGACGCGGAGTCAAGTAGGTGATGCTGTGACTGACGGATCAGCCCAGGATCCCAAAGACGGGGCAATAGCCGCCATGAGTTGTCTCGAACAGAGGAGATATTTGCGGTTGTCTCTTGGTGGTCGACACAAGAAACCAAGACTGGTGGGCGTTGGGCATGAAGGGCAAAGAGCCGATGGCCGGTTGGAGAGCTGATTGGGACGGATTTAACGGCCAGCCAAGGATGACGGATGACACGGAGACCTGTGATCAATGTGAGCATCTTCTTACTGAGCGCGCGCAGGCGGCTTCACTTGTTGTCGGAGTGACGACATGAGGGCCATGGTCTCGAGATGCTGGAGACGAAAGCGACTCCCACGTCATCTACCTATTCGTCCATGAGCTTTGAGGGCCAGCATGTTTGAACAAGCGGCCCGGTGGTGTAACGCCGACAAGCCAGTCAACGGTGACGTTGATTGATGGGATCGCCGAAAGACAGTGTCTCGTCTCGGGAGGGGGATAGGCTTGCGTTGCGGCGGCTGCGTGACCGTCGATCATGGAAGACAGACAAAAGGGAGAGTTGGGTTGTACGAGGAGAGCTGCATGTAGCCAGCACGATCCTGTGCCTGTCGAGAGGCCGGGTCAGGGTCACAAGGACAGGACGAGTTTTTCTTCTCGAAGGTCTGGACCGGACCCCCTGTGCCCCCCCGTAGATCGGACTGCTCGGCCGATGAGAGAGACGCGCGCGGGCGAAGGGGGAGCGGCGCGGGATGTGTCGTGGGGAGTGGGAGAGGAGCGGAAAAAACTTGGGACGTGGGCGGGTTGGGAAAGAGATTTTGGTAAGCTGGAGCTGCCTATCCATCGCACCTTCCGAGAGTGATGACATCCAAGGATGTTTCTGGCGGAAGGAACTTGCCACAGGCCCGCCGGCGTGGTGCCACACTCTCCCCACCTGTGCCGTTCCTTCCCGCACTGGGTCCCGCATGTCCGCCCCCCACGTGCACCCAGAGCGGCTTAGAGCCAGTGGACGAGCCCGCTAGAGAGAATCGCCCCGGGCCTGTCCGCCTGCTAACAACGGCAGTCCACAGTGGCCGGGGAGGTCTCCCGCACGGCAATGCATGCCTCTTCTGGCACCATCCAGTTGGGTCTGGTCAGCGCCGTCAGTGGGCGCAGCAGGGAGTGACCAAGCCGACGACTCGCCAGGACCCGGCCGCCGGCGGCATGGGACATTGGGTTGATTCTCTGCCACCCACACTTCGCCGCCGCCTCGCTTCCACTCGACTCACTTCATCCACCCAATTCAAACCGCCAACCCTCAGCCATCCATGCCGTGAAGCGATGCCCGGGCCATGCCCCATCCCGTCCCCGGGCAAGGCAGCGCCGCCCATCTTTAACCTTAAGATGCCACGCTCCCTGTCCGGCCAGTCCATCATCGGGCCACACCTCACCACCACAAGTCTTAAACCATCCCATCCACCCATCCACCCTTCAATGACTTAAGACCCGGGTCCTCACACGTCCTACCTGACCTGTATCATCAACTTCAACACCTTCAACGGCATCCACACACATTCACACACAACGACAGCTGCGAGCCTACAATGCACAATTCCTCGGCAAGCCACCGTCCAGATCCAAATCCGACCTCACTTAGACGACCCTCCCGCGGAAGTCACGAATCATGTGATTCCTACGAGACATACGAGTCTCAAAGCACAGCGCCCACTTCGGCCTATACGAGCACACAGGCTTCCGTCAAGGAGGCACTGCTCCTCTCCAAGTTCCGGCCTGTCTACGAAGACGACATCTCCCCGTCGACGAGCTGCTGTCCCCGGTCGTCGGTTGATACGTTCGACTCGACCCTCGCATCAGATGACGAGCTTTCCAAAGATGTCGACATGGACAGCTCCCCAGACTGCTCCGAGATCCCGCCTCTACCCATCTACACTCACCAGGTCGTCGACCCCAACGTCCGCCCATCCACACCCCAGGACTTTGCCAAACTCTTCCCTTCAAGGGACCGACTGTCCATCCGTCACGACGACTTCACCCCCGACGGAAACCTGAACTTGCGAGTTGACACTGTAGTCCCTGGCCGACGCCGGCAGACCATGCAGCTCTTCCACCTGCGCATGTACGACCTGGCCAAGAGGGAGTTCTCTCTGCGTAGATACTGTCGCGACTCCGGACGCGAAGTATGCAACTCCAAGCGCAAGTACGCCGAGGCGCCCCAGGAGCATCGCCCCGGAGTCACCCGCTCCATGACCAGCGCGCTCAAGTCGTTCGGCGCCCGCAAGCCCCTGACCCGCACCAACTCGGGCGGCTCGGCCCTCAGCGCAGGCAGCAAGATCAGCGGCAGGCGTCCGGCGTCGAGCTACTCCTACGAAGGCGATGACGAGCTTGCCAGCCAGTTCAGCCGTAGCCTCTCGCTCGAGCCAGCTTCGCGGCCGAAGCCCCGGCCGCAGGCCACCAACGTGGTCAAGCTCGAGTTTTCCAACTACGCCCGCGTGGATGTCGCTCGCCACGGCGGCAAGAACTCCAAGCGCTATCAGTTCGAGTGGTGGGGACACAACTACCACTGGAAGCGCATCACGGACAAGAACCTGGGGTCGGTCTCCTTCCATCTCATCCAGGACGGCTCGAGCACTCCTATCGCGCACATTGTCCCCGAGACGCGCTCGCCCACGCAGGTCCTGGCCGATGAGGAGGCCGGAGGCTGGGTGCCGCCCTGCCACATGTGGATCAGCGATCAGAGCATCGTGGACGCCGTCACCGACGTGGCCGATGTCATCGTGGCCACCGGTCTCATGGCGCTCGTGGACGACTGCATCAAGCAGCGGTGGCAGACGAAAAGCGGCAAGAAGATCCACCGGATCGGAGTCCCCCTCACCAGCAAGACGGTCGACTTTGAGTACGTCGGGGCGCGATCTCTCATGCACAACCTCTTCCAGCGCCGGGCGTCGGACGCTCACGCGCACTCGCCGCGAGGCGGACGGGCGATTCCTTCCTACTAGCCCGAGAGGCCAATTTCGACAGACGGCCTTTCGGTCTGTTTTCAACTGCAGTATTATTATACCTGACGACATCATGACTGGCGTTCTGGCGTTTTTCGAATGGTTTGCCTCTGCTTTTCTATGATTTTGAGAGTTTCTAGCGCGGCGCATGGAGCGATGCTATTGAGGGCATCGGCAGAGGACCAGCATCTGGGAACATATCGACAGGGGTAGCCCGAGGGCCGGCGAAAACAATCTGTAGGAGTATAGCATTCCATCATCGAGCGGTCGGGGGCCGACAGAGCAATAACAAAACGTCATGGGCCGGCGCTGGATGATTTTCAATGTACGCTGATCATTGATTTTGACTTTTCTCCTGCGTGATTCTTGGCCATGGCTGGGCGATTCGGTCAATCAGCGTCGAGGGCGGTCGAGTGGTGTGACGACTGACGATGATGGAGACGGGTGGTGGCTTTTTGGCAGCGTCGTACCATTCGGCGCTCTGCCGTTGCCGCAGTCGTGAGACCACCGTGATGAGGAGGTGGCCGTTGCCTGCCGAGACAAGTCGAGGGCGTGTGTGCCCAATGTGACCTCACCCTGCCTGACGGCTGGTCCGATCGGCGGGGATTGGATTTGCGGAGTTGCTTGGTTGGGTGTCTGCCAGCTTCGCCATTCCGGTGTGGCTCATGGCAACGGCTGTACTGAGTAGCCAAGCCCAAGAGCTCGGATATCCCTGTCAGGCATCGATCACGCGTCCTCCCTTTTCTTCGAAGTACGGGGCTATCATCCGAAGCATAGCTACCGCCCAACGATGGTAATCCGGGACCACACCAGTGCTTGTTACTATATCAGCACTTAGTTAACCGGTGCAAGTTATATATCTGCTGTGGCTCTAGACAATAGGCATCTGCCAAACACCCCACCACCCCTCAATGACTCCCGCTACTCGTGAATCCTAGCATTTGTCGCAATTTCGACGTGTCCCTGACGTTCCTCCATTGATGGTCTAGGATCCTCGACCTCCCGCAACACCGGCATTGTGAAAATCATACTTGTAACTAGTAGATGTACCGGAAGCCCTTCTTCTCGTAATCGGTCTTGTCTTCGAGCATCTCCTCCTGCGTCAGACAGACATCGGTACCCTCCCGGGCATCCCGACGTCGGTTCTCGATTTTGCATCCGATGGCATAGGCCGCTAGAAGGCAAATTGCGGCGACCTCAAAGCCAATCAAGCTGGTGTATCCGGTGGTGTAGTGAGGTGCCTCCCTCTCCAAGAAGACCTGGGGCCCAATGATCATAGCACAGCAGTATGCCACGAAGATGCTGGCCGTGACGGTGAGTTTCTTGGTGTGACCGGCGACGTTGGCCATGGGGAGAGACAGGACTGGCTTTTGATTAGCAATTGAGCGGGCCGCTTCGACTGGTAAAAGAACTCACTCGTAGCGTAAGGGCCCCAGAAAAAGTAGAAGAAGTAGTATGAGAGAAGACGTCCCGTCTTGTTCTCCTCGGGAAGTCCTTTCCAATGCTGTTAGTGTCCCAGACCTCTCGCTAAGGGGATGGCATTTGACCTACTTTGAATGAGGATGGAGCAGGTCAATGGGATCAAACAGCAGAGTGCACTTGTCAGGCAACGCTTGTTGGTCAACCAAAGCTGAGGGATGGCAACAGCCAAGCTGGCCACCGTCTGGAAGGGGGAACAAGGCATGGTGAGCAGTACGGTGTCCAAAGGAGAGTTGCCAATGCCAGAGATGATTTGTGCGGCGAACGCGGAGAGACCGCCGGTCGGGACATTCATGCAAAGGTAGAAGAAGAACAGGAGGTAGGTCTTGTAGTCGGAGAAAGCCTCCTTGACCTGATACCACTTGAACTCCTGGAAGAAACTGGTCAGCTGCTATGGAATCCTGGCATTTCGATTCCGTGGTCACTTACTCGGTTTTCAATGCCGGTCATGTTGGCCTGGACCCTCGACAAGGCAATGTACTTCTCCTTGCCCTTCATGAAGTTCTCTTGCAGGGGTGAGTCTGGGATGAGCAATGCCAAGATGATACCCCAGAGTATCGTGATGCCGCCGAGAGTGATGAAAAGCAATCTCCAGGGGGCGATTGCAACATTGGCATTTCCGATGCCGTAGGACACGGTTCCAGATACGAGCTGAAGAGCGATCCGTCAGTTGCATTCGTTCATCAAGGGATCGCTTCAACGGTGCTCAACCTACCGTAGAGAAGGACGTGAAGGTGATGGCGCTCCTGATAGGTTGCTCTCGCTTTGTGTACCACATCGAAATCAAGATGGTAAAGCATGGGAAGACAAAAGCCTCGCTCGCGCCCATGACGAAACGGAGGACCATCAAGACGGCGAAGTTGGGCGAGGCGGCGATGAGCGTCACTGACGCGCCCCACGCGACACACGCAAACGCAAGGCACCTACCAACTCGGAACTTCTGTAGAATGGCGTTGGCAGGATAGGCGAAGAACATGTAACCAAAGTAGAAGACGGACGCAGCTAGATGACTTGTCAGTCTTTGGCTCTCGGCGTCTGATTTTTTAGGCGGACCGGCGTACCCCAGCTGTATTGCTGACCTACAAGGCCAAGGTCCACGTTCATTCCGTAGATTGCAGCGTTGGAAATGATGATTTTCTGTCAAAGACAATGTCAGCTCTATGATCCATCAGAGAAGAGAGAAAGGAACACCCACATCCACCCCGGCAATGGTGAGGGTCATCATGAAGAGAGGCATCATGCGCCAGTCAATCCTTCTCAAGACCGCCTTGGCTTCAGCCTCAGTGTAGTCACCGTACTCATCTACATGAGCGACCAGGTATTGCTCGGCATCTTCGATGACTGTCTCCGTTTTCTTCTTGGATCGGAAGGCGAAGACGCGGCTGACGGTCCCAGGCGCAGAAGAGACTGTTGGCTGAATGTCATCCTTTGACGGGTCTGTCTTTTCAGATTGAGACATGGTCGGTCCTTTGAAAAGAGATTGAGGAAGAACGATGTATAAGTACGAACTGTCGCCGATGGAGTGGTGTGGTTGGGAGATATGTGTTATGCTGTGTGGTTGCTGGGGGAGGTTGACTTTATAGTCTAGACAGCGTTCGGGTTCCTGGCGAGGGAGCACCTGCGTTCAACATAAGGGGACAATCTGTGGTGTGGGTGCTGGAGATCAAAGGCATCGAGTCGTTATCTTCACCTCTGCCCGTATCTCTGCCATCATGCATGGATGACAGGGAGTACAGATGATATCTGGCGATGAACCAAACTAACCTGGAACCCCAGATACCCACGCTGGGCCTTTTGCGGGGTAAACTTCCACGTTGATCCTGGGTCCTGGATGCTTCGGGTCGTAATCTACAAGCCGACAGGTCGGCCTGGACGCCCCGATTTCTCCCCCAACAGATAACGGTGGACTCCTACTGGGCTTCAGTGATGTTGTCGGACTTTGAGTCCGCCGCTAAGATGGCTCGGCTTTTCGGTCATCCGACTAGTGCTGGCTGACGAGTCAGGGGCAGGAGATGTATGATATTGAGAGATCAAGGCAACTGGAAGCACGGCATTCTTTATCAGCATCAATCTCGAGGTTCTTTATCAAGACTAAGAGGGAATCACGGAATGGTCTGACTGCGCATCCAATCTATGCTTGCTCTTCAGTCCACCTAAATCTATCACCATGATCGCAAGAACCTCCCCTCTTCGTGTTGCGATTCTTCGCAACTACGACACTCCAGCACAATGGGGCGAGGACATGGTAGGCTCGTGGCGCGACATCATTCACGCCAATGTGCCTGATGCAGAAATCCTCGTCTTCACTCCGATCACTGGTGGCCAACTCCCAGACGCATCCAAGTTCGACCTTATCGTCTTGACGGGAGGAGTCTTCAACCTTACTCTTCCTAAGGTTGACCCATGGGTCGAGCGTACTCTCCAGTTCATCAGGGAGACTGCCCGGGATTGCCCTGAAACCAAGATCATCGGGGTTTGCTGGGGCCACCAAGTTATTTGCCGGGCTTTCGAAGGCAAGATTGCCTTCAACCCTGATGGTGACCGCGTATGACCCATGTTTCCTCTTACCCCTGGCCTGATCTACTGACATCTCGTCCAGGTCGGTGTTCGTCCTCTCGAGTTCACCAAAGAAGGATCCGAGTTTTTCGGCACGGCGAAGGGCGGGAATAATACGACGTCTTTTGTAGGTGATATCCAGACTCCAGGGCAAAGCCCAGGCTTACCTGCCTTCCACAGGCTCTCCCAGAGTTTCACAAGCGTCAAGTTGCTCAGGCACCCCCTCGATTCATTGCTTTGGCTCAGGACAACGAAATCCTGCTGCACGAAGAGGGTAATGTTTTGTCCTTCCAAGGCCATGTCGAGATGACAGAAGCCGTCGGTAAAGGCATCCTGGATGCCGATACCGGACCATACACAGGGCACCTGGATGATGCACAGCTTGCTCAGTTGTATGCCAGTTTCAAGAAGTCGCACGACGGTCCTCGCCTGTTCAGGAAGGTCATCGATTGGATCTCAGCTTAGAGTTAGATCTTTTGCTACTTCGCACATAAATCTGGTGCTGCAATAGACCTTCATTATGAATTCATCACGTGTGCTCGTCGTTTACTTTGGCTCTGTCATGAACATGATGTATTTGCTTATGATACTGAATAAGAGTGTTTCAAAATGCTTCAAAGAGTGGCTTTGAAAGTTGAACCCGTAAGTTCAGAGTCTGCAGGCATTTTCCTCCTGTCTGAAGGGGGTATGAAACTGGAACCATTGACTTTGACCTATCTAAAGCTCGGCCCATTGAGTCCCTGTTGATAGGCAGACAACCAGACCGAGAGATAGGGACCAACAAGATGATAGGAATCCGTACCCGTCCGGAGGAGCGGCATTGTGATAAGACTCGGATCGGGTCGGTGTCAGTCGTTATCTAGGACCGGGCCACATAATCCCTTCATCAGGTGACGATCACGGGTGACGGACTCTGCCTCCGCCGATATTTAACCCTTCGGACTGAAAGTCCGCCTGCAGCGATTGTGGCGAGATTAGTGGGAGACTTTACCCATTTCCACCCCAGACCCAATGGAGAATAATAAGGATATGCCAAATGCATACATATGAGTAACAGTCCGGACGCCCGTTGATGTCGTTCAGTCAGCTTGCCAAGTTCGCAATCCCACCCGCTTGTAACCATGGTTGTTCTCACGTATCAGTACCAGGCCGACCTGGTCCCCGAGCGTGTCCGTCAGCTACTTGACGCACTTTTCACTCATGCAGATGATAAGACTGCCGCCAAGGAGTGGTTATCCTACTTCTCTGATGATGCCCGTATATGGAGGAACGGAAAGGCATCCAACGGTCGCGCAGGTGAGTGTGCCGAATCCCGACTTAGCAGTGGTGGCTACACCGGTGTCTGATACAGGCCGCTCTAGAAATTGAAGAAATGATCGCAAACTCGTGGGTCAATGTTGCCTCTCGCGACCACCGACCAGCCAAAGTCTTTGCATTCGGACCAGGCGCCCTCGATTTCATGGTGGACGGCACCACTGTGTATAACTGGGCGGATGGCTCATCCAAAACGGGCGTATGGGCTTGCAGGTTCAGGATCAAGGAAGTTGATGGGGTCCTAAAGATTGCGGACTACCATGTCGTCTTCGTAAGTTGAGCGGGCGCTGTTCCAAACTTCCGACTCCGAAACAATTGACTTACGATCCGATGCACAGTTTTGAGAAACCATGACCCCAGAGAGCGGGGGGGGGTAGAATCTGAATAACACCGTTAAACTTATCAAAAGACCACTAGTACACCTTTATGATAGCAAGAACGCTCCTTCGCCATATTTTATGGCGCTGTGCGGGTGGAACGTTCTCAGTCCACATGCTCCCATCCCGGCGCATTGGCGGTGGCGCTCGGGACGAATTGATTTTCCGCTCCATCGCTGTCCGGCACTTGTGAATTCCGCTGCAATATTCTCGTAATAAGCGTCAAGACATTGGGATGGACGGCGTGGCTTTCGAGCCGGCCAAGTAATGCCTGCATCTTGTGGTGCTGCTCCGTCGGGAAGATCGTCAGTTCGTCGAACATTGGTGGCGCTACTGGTGTGTATAAAAGCAGCAGTCGAAACGTATCCAGGTAGACGCCCGCAGCGTTCCATTTCCTGGTAAACTGCAAGAGTGTGTTTTCGGAATCTTCCAGCGCCTGGAGGGCCTCTGGAGCCTGGAATGCAATCGTGCGACTGGTGACGGGCGTTTCCCAAAAGCATGCAAGGAGAATAATGCCAATCTCGAACTGCTCGTGCAGCTGAAATGCCACGGAAAGGTTCTGGTCAGTGCCAGTAGATAAAGCATATTGGGGGGCTGGACTCACCGCTCCCCAAGTCGAATACACACGGGGCCAATGCTTCTGGATTCTTCGGAAACACCTGGAGCACTCACTTGCGGCCGATAGAAGCTCCGCAAAGTCCTCGACGGCGGGAACGAAAGCTTCGTTCTGATACAGGCAGCACACGCCGTAGTTTACCATCTTGAGCATCGCTAGGGGATGGTAACCCATGGACTTGTCGAATGTGCCCGACAGGAGCGGAACCAGCGCCTTCCATTGATCCAATTGACTTTTGATCTCCGCTGTCTGCTCTCTCCGGTACTCCTCAGACCCCGGAAAGGCCTTGTATGCTGCCCAGAACATTCGTATACGGGATTGAATGCGACGCAAGCCGAACATGTGCTCCAGGTCAGCGCGCAATGAGCCTCCGCCGAAGGCTAGCAAGCCGCTTCGCTCCACAATCTGAACGCTCAAAGGTCAGCACCATTTGACAACATGAATGTAGGGCTGACTCCTGACCTTGTGGTCCAAAGATCCGACAGGTTGCCGGGACGATCCGGCCCAAAGCGTCGCAACAATCTCGAACGAGGTGTAACAAAAGACCAGCAGAGACCTCTCGTCCCCTCGAGCTTCGGTAGCAAGAGTGTCGGTGGTGTCGCAGGGGTACGCAGCGTCCAGCATCGCAGAGTCCAGCATCGAAGAGATATCGAATGATGCTAGGAGGGTTGTGATCTCGCGAATGGCCTCGTTTGCGGCGCTCTGAAGGTTGAAAGGCGTGGAGGAGTGAAACCCGAATATTACCAACAGCAAATATGCCTGCGTTCTTACTGACTGGGACAGGGATAAGGCGCTGGGTAAATACTGCTGCACCGCTTTGGAATGTAGAGCCTGGGACCTGATACTGTGCGGGCAAGATGTTCCATCCGAAATACTGAAGCAGCATGCACCGATGGCGCACACGAGATGGAGCAAGCAGAGCAAGTGGTGATCCGCGTCAAAACTCTGCTGCTCGGCGGAGAGCTCGAAGAGCCAGGTTAGACGATCTGCATCGAGAAATGGCCAGCTCGGATGCACATGAAGCATGTAGCTGTCAAAGTCAGACCGGAGCAGTATCGCCTCAGTCAATGTTGGGGTAGATTCTTGCGACGAAGTCGGCGGTGTTTGCGCGCTGTCGGGTGAAGGTCGTGGCGGCGGCGTGGATGTCCACGATCCGGACTGATCAGTGGTAAAAGGGCCTGCCTCGGGCCGGAGGGCCTGGAGACACAGCCTCAGGCCCTTCTCAGCCTGTGCGAGGCGTGTCTCAAGGCCCTTGATATATGCCCACGGGACACCTTGTGCGTCCCTCCTCTTGCGGTCCTGGAACCGTACGCAATCGGCGCCGGACTTTTCACACTCTCCGCAGGAGGGGAGACGGTGGTCACACTTCTTCTTGCGGTGCCGGCAGCGTACACAGGCAATCGGGGCGGGAGACCGGCTGTGGTCGCGAGATTTTGGAGGCATCGAGGGAACGGAGCTGGCGTCAAGTTGATGTCTGGTCTCTGTCAGTGAGGCATGCACAGACGGAACAGGCTCAACAGAGCATGCCGCTGAAAAGGATATTTCCCTGTTTGACCGACCCCGGATTCTGCCCCAACTGGCCCCGGAGCCACGGTACTCCAGCCGAGCATGAATCGCGGCGCCATGATTTCTACCCCAACGCCAGTGTTGGAATGTCCTCGGCCTGGGATCGAGGAAGCCGAGTGCTGCGCCAATGCGCGGAGACTAAATGGCAGCATAGTGGGTTTTCTCGCCCACCTGGCCATGTCCTTTCAGGGGTTTCAACGTTCCCTGACTTGGCTCATTTCGTCGGCTTGGTTCAAGTATCAACTACCGATCATACCAGACTCGATATCAACCCCACAGCGACGACAACACTGAACCAGTCTTTGCCCGCTCTGTGATTTTTAACCCCAACACTGGTCTACTCATGGGCCTCAGCAGCGAAACACGCAGGCCTGCGTAATAAGATATAGTCTACCTAGCCTAAAATCTAAGAGCCAAGATTTTAGGTACGGGACATGCGAATCCATTTACCTGGGCAAAAGCCACCCTCAGGCTGGGGTGCAGATGGCCGACCACCAGCGCTGATGAGTAAGACTCCTAGTACGCTGGCGGGGTATGGCTGAGGTAATCAAGTCGACGACTCACCCCTGACCGGAGGGAACAAAAAACATCCATTCAGGGGCAAGCAGCCACCCAGCTTTCATGTTGACAGCAACCAGGGCCGTGACAAGGTCTTGTGGTCTCGGTCTCGGAGACTCCTTTGATCACATGGAACCCGGATAGAGCCTTGTAGTCGTAAGTGCTTACCAGAAGGCACCAACCACAGCTCCCGAGTACTAATATCCATGTCAGAGAGAGTCCACGTCAAGTCGTGAGTGTTCATAGACGCACGATGCCTCGCCTCCAGATCCTCTCGGACCTACACCTCGAGACGCCCAAGCAGTATGACATCTTCGAGATCACTCCAAAGGCCCCGTTTCTCGCCCTGCTTGGCGACATAGGCAACGTCGGCGCCCCGTCGCACCGCCAGGAAATGCTCGCCTTCCTGCGCCGCCAGCTCCGCGCCTTTCAAGCCGTCCTCTTCGTCCCCGGGAACCACGAGCCCTATCACTCCACCTGGCCCGAGACCCTCCAGGTCCTCCGCGACTTCGAGTCGGAAATCGCCACGGAGCGCGCATCGGACACGGCCCTCGGCCAGTTCGTCCTCCTTGAGCGCGCCGCCTTCCGCATCCCCGCCACGGACGGCACCACCCTCGTCCTTGGCTGCAGCCTGTTCTCCCACATCCCCGCGGAGCGCATGTCCCTCGTCGAGGCGGGCCTCAACGACTTCTTCCACACCGGCCCCGCCTGGACGGCCGCCGCGCACAGCGAGGCCCACGCGCGGGACGTCGCCTGGCTCAACGACCAGGTCGCCCTGGCCGAGTCCGACGCGGGCGTGTCCTCCGTCGCGGTGCTCACGCACTGGAGCCCCTCGGTCGACGAGCGCGCCTGCGACCCCGTGCACAGCGGGAGCGCCATCTCGAGCGGCTTCGCGACGGACCTGAGCGGCGAGCCGTGCTGGGGCGGCGGCAAAGTGAGGCTGTGGGCGAGCGGGCACACGCACTACAACTTTGACTTTCTCGCCGCGCGCGAGGGGAGGGCCCCCCTGAGGGCGTTCGCGAACCAGAGGGGGTACTATTTCAGGCAGGCGGACGCGTTTGACGGCGAGGCGACGGTCGAGCTGTAGACCTGCGCATCTGGACCTGTGGTGGGAGACACGCGATGCCGGGGTGAGAGATATGCCGCCACCGGCACGCAATGGTTGTTGCAAAAGATGGGCTCAATTCGACATTCTGAACAATCAATCATCCCTCCCCACCAACGCCCAACGACACACTCAGTACCCCTCGCATCAGCCAGCAACCTGGAGTCGTTCCTCCCACCACGCTTCGTCAGTACCGGTGAGTTCCGCGGCTGACCTGACCCATCGTCCCACGAGTTGTCTCTCGTCTGCATCCAAGTTGAGAGCAGAAACGGACGACTCGGTGAGTGACTTCAGAAATCCCAGGGCGTCAAAGGCGCCCTCCCACCTCTGCTTCTCCGTCTGCCCCATCCCGCATGCGTCCAGCTTGAACAAGAACATTTCTCGCTTCGATGGGTAGGGCACTTTGTCTCGATAAAGGCCAATTTTGATAGAGCTGGCGGGCATGTAGGGAAGCTTCGTGTTTTGATCGCTGTCAGCCTCACTCTTGACTTTGGCGCGCTGAGAGGAGGGCACCAGGTGTAAAGGGGGGAGGGGCTCACGTCCGTTGCCGGGCAGAAGTGGATGGCGGCTGATTTCCCGGATGACGGGTGGTTGTAGACGAGTGTGCCTCCAAGATCCTGGAATGCCGATCCTCCCAGAGCGAGCAATGCGCTCTTCAGAGTGCGGCTGGGGTCGGCTTCTTCGACAACGAAGTCGATGCGCTGAAGGTGGACGCGGCCAGTCAGTATGCGTGTCCAGTTCTCAGCCGCCGGCGCAGCACAGCTAACCTCTGTGGGCTTTTGCAGACCATGATTCCAGCAAGCCAGCCCTCCGAAGACGGAGATAAGACGGTCGTCGAATCTCCCTGTTCGCCGCAAGTCGCCGAGCACTGCTGAGGCGGCTTCGTGGAGTTGCTGTCGGTCATTCTCCGCTCTTCTATCCTCGATGGCGTCGGTAAAGCGCTGGAATGGCTGGCGAATCGCATTCCCGGCTGTTTCGGGGACAACCACGAGTGCGGCGTCGGGGGAGCCTTCGTGTCGTGCTGGTTGTTCTATGCGCCTCGGCTCGTCGTCGACGACGAGCGTGATCCTTTGGAGGGCGTCCCCGGGAGAAGCCATGGCTCCCTAGCCGCTAGCGGACGACAAAGGGACGCAAGGGAGTGGTGGTGGCAAGGAAAGAAGAGGATGCTTATTCGAATAACTTTGAAGATCAAGAGCTGGGCGCAGGAGGGTGCGTGTAGGACGATGACCAACCAGGCTGCTGCTCCCGCAGACGGCGGGCGACACGGTCAGAATATATACGTCGAACGGAACATACGACCTCCAAGGCGCGGTGGTGGCCCTGGCGGCGTGGGATATGGACGGCACACTGGTTCCATGATCCAGAAGCGACAGGAAACAGGGGGAATCATCAGCAACCATTCGGCATCTGTGTCGTCACGAACAAAGGGGAGAATACCAGGCGGCACGGCAACCCAGCCAGCCAGCTCGCTCAAATGTTTCTCCCCACAAAGGGTCACAAACAAAGAGGAGAGTGAACAACCGCACAACAACCTAGCCAGCTCAAAGGCCTGTCACTTCAAGGTGCCACGGGCAGCTGGCCCGTGACCTGCAGCCAGGTCTACTTAAGCTGGAGCGCTCTCGAGTCTTCCTGTGCCCTTACTCGAGTCCCGTCGAAGCCATCCGAGCATCCGAGTCACAAAAACAACCGAGCAGACATGTCGTTGTCAAATCTCTGGAGCCACATCCGGCGACCCGCAAACCCTTCGAATAATATCCAGGAGGGTTTCGTGGTCGAAGTCGCAAAGTATCTGAACGAGAAGGGCATCCCCTGCATTCTGATTTCCGAGACGGCCATTGCGCTCCATGGACGAGCTTCCGGTATACACGTGAGTACCTTTCTACGCAGGCAGCAGATTGTCATGACAGCATGACGTCCAGGAGGCACTCGGCTGACGCGAAGGACTCCCCGTGCCACAGTCTGTGGACTTTGTTATCAGAGACGATGACGAGTTCCGCATGGCTGAAGTTCTTCACATGAACCCCAACGAGGTCATCGACAAAGAGTACCGGCGGCTCGGCAACTCCAGCGCCCGCTCCCTACCCAAGCCGGCCTTTCACATCATCCTCCTCACGGCCGGCCTCGCCGCGGCCAGTATCTGGAAGCAGTCGCAGGTCTGGTGGAGAATGCCGCCGATCCCCAGGCAGTTCGTTAACCCGCGGGAGGCGGCTCTCGATCCCGAGGACTATATTCTCGCCGACGACGAGACGGCCATCCGGCCAACCTTGAGTACCGACCCTTTTGCCAAGGGTCATCATGCGGTTATCCTTCCGACCGCGGCTCGCCTGTTTGAGGCCACCATGAGCTTGAAAGCTCGCCATGCCTGGACCGTGCTGGCCTGTGACTCTCGAGGAGCATGCGAGACCAACGATCTGTGGTGGTTGTTTTCAGAGGGGCTCCAGGACATCAACAAGGTCCGCTCGCCGTTCAAGGAGTACTACGAGACCCTGGAGGCGGACCGAGACCTGTCGGCCCCCCGCAGAACCATGATCAGAGACCTCAGACGCTACCTGGGCGAGCCCGTCACCCTGGAGGATGAGCAGGCGGCGGAGAAGGACGCCGCATGGCTGGAGGAACGGCGTAAGCTGCCCCCGCATGGGGTTCGAGGCTGGTGATGATTTGTGTTTCTAGCTAAGTAGCTGTCGTTATACCCTTGATTTGTGAGTATTCAGGGGCGGTCCAACTCCCTTTGATACGGGGCATGATGGGCAGGACTTCCAAGCGAAACCCGCAGTCAGTGATGAGTGCGGCTGCAAAGTTCTGACACCTAAAAGTGACAGGAAACGGGTGGACGGCCGGGGTGAAGGGACCGGCAGATTCATTCACGATGGGCGTCACCCTGGCTATGCGTATCATGGACAAAGGGGCGAGAATCCGGCGGCTCAGAAGCGCCACGCGAAGTCAAAGGAACCTCCAAGGCGGCGGCTCCCGTATGAAGGATAACAAAGAGGTGCTGGCGACTGATTAGCAGTCATGGTATCTCATAATATGACGAGCTCAGGCGCGTGGCGGTCTCACTCTTTATTGAAGGAGCCTTGGCAGCGCTGCCTTTGTCGGTCTCATGGACAAAGACGCGCCGACGGTCACCAAAAAGGCCTGGCTTATTTTACTCCAGTGGCCCCCACCCGCCCCCCCCCCCCCCTCCGAGTCCTCCTTAGGCTTCGGTCGAGTCTCACCAAAGCGCATCGAGTCCCAGGGGAAAAAGAATTGCCCACTTGGACCCAAGCACCTCCCACAGCTCAGCCGGACAACTGCCGCCCAAGATGTCAGGATTCGATTCTCTTCTTGCTCATAGGCGACCCAGCATCTCCGAGCTCCTCGCCGTCAGAGTTGCGCAGCTTCTCGACGAGAACGGTATCCCCTGAATCCTGTGCTCCTGGAGCGCCCTCGTACTTCATGGATTCGAAGCACGAGGGAGAGGCGGGATATCACCGGCGCGTAATCAATCCATGCTGGGATAGGGTTGTGGCTGTCGTGCGGAAGAAGCAGAGTACTGCTGACAGCACGCGCAAGCATGATGTGAGGCCCTTTATGGTGACAGTGGTTCCGATGGCGCTGGTATTTGGTTCTGAGGTAAGGTATGGAGAGTGGCCCAGAGCACGAGGATATCAGAATCCAGGCGGTGTGAAATATGTTACCCGATCGGGCGAAGGGCAGCCATCAATTCTGCCGCCCCACCTTTACATCATTCCCGATAACTGAATGTGCCCCTCCATCTGATCCATCACGAAGCTCTTCTGCTGCAGTCAACTTCCACTCGAGACTGAACTCCAGGCATCCACACCACGTTCCCGACTCTCTGCAGAATAATCCTGCACCTCGGACGCATATCGCACTGGACACGACCCTCCATGCCGTTTGCGCAGCTCGTGCTCGGCAGCCCCGGCGCGGGCAAGAGCACGTACTGCGATGGAAGTACGCTGACAAACTCAAACTCCCGTCTCTCCCTCTGTCAGAGCTTCTCTAAACCTGTGTGTGTGTGCAGTGCACCAGTTCCTGGGCGCCATCGGCAGGGCGTGCTCCGTCGTCAACCTCGATCCCGCGAACGACCACACAAACTACCCGAAAGCCATGGACATCCGAGACCTGACAACGCTCGAGGAAATCATGAAGAGGGACAGGCTAGGGCCCAACGGCGGGATCCTGTATGCCCTGGAAGAGCTGGAACACAACATGGAGTGGTTCGAGGAGGGGCTGAAGGAGCTGGGCGACGACTACATTCTCTTCGACTGTCCCGGGCAGGTCGAGCTGTACACCCACCACAACTCGTTGCGCAACATCTTCATGAGGTTACAAAAGCTCGGATTCAGGGTGTGTGCTTTCCGCCCGACACCGGCTCCGCGCTACAGCTAACGACCTACAGCTGGTGGTTGTCCACCTTTCCGACTCCTTCTGCCTCACACAGCCGTCGCTGTACATCGCGAACCTGCTCTTGTCGCTACGCGCCATGCTCCAGATGGACCTCCCCCACATCAACGTGCTGACCAAGATCGACAAGGTCGCTTCATACGACCCCCTGCCGATGAATCTGGAATTTTACACGGACGTGCAGGACCTGTCGTATCTGATGCCCCATCTCGAGGACGAGTCGCCGGCGTTGCGAAGCGAGAAATTCAGCAGGCTGAACGAGGCAATCTCCAACATGATCGAGAGTTACGGCCTGGTCAGGTTCGAGGTGTTGGCGGTCGAGAACAAGAAGAGCATGATGCAGCTCCTGAGGGTGATAGACCGAGCTGGCGGCTACGTCTTTGGCGGAGCCGAGGGTGCCAACGACACGGTCTGGCAGGTGGCCATGCGGAACGAGTCCTCCATGATGGAGGTCCAGGATATCCAGGAGCGCTGGGTGGACAACAAAGACGCGTACGACGAGTTGGAGCGCAAGGAGGACGAGGAGCAGGCCAAGCTCCGAGGGGAGGAAGGGGCGCCGGGCGAGGCGAGCCCCCAGGATACGGATATGTACGACCCTGACTTTGGAGATGTGTCGATGCCCAAGGATAGCGGCATCAAGGTGGTGCGGAAGGACAAATGATACCCCGGATTTCAGCTGTTTTCAGATGCCTCGCCGTCGTCTTCCGAGGCGTTGTCGATGTCGAGCATGTCGGCGTCGCTAGTGTCGCGTGAGACTGCTGTAGAACCCGCAGCTGGCGCAGTCAGGAGCGATACTGCGCCTGATCTCGGACCACTCTGTGCTGATTTCGCGGCGAGCACAAGTTTCCTTGCCTGGCGGATGGCCTCCTCCTCTGCCTTGCGGATGGTCCCGCTCACCCTGACGACTTTGAAGACACATGCCTTGCCCTGCCCAGACTTGACAGGGACAGCGTCCATGGAGGTCAAGGCTGCCCAGATGAGCCGGTAGTGTTCTCTCTTGATTTTCAGAATGAACGTGGAGGTGGCGTTTGACAAATATTTGACTGCATAGCGATTAGCATTGATGAGGCGCAGTCGTTGTGCCGCATGGGCGGTGCTCACTCGAAAGGTTGGCTCCCGCTATGGCTCCGGAGCCATAGTCTCCGAACAAGGCGGCGATCTCGGACTGCAGGGCCCTAACGAGACTCCCGGCCGTCAGTCTGTCCGTCGTCGGCTGGTGTAACAGGACAAAGTCAGGCACATCTGAAGCATCCTCCCTGGGTGTCGTTGGCGGGTAGAGGATGTTGACCAGCAGATACCTCTCCTTGATGCGCACCATGGCTGCGACCACCCCGGAGTCAAAGCGCAAGAAGGCCTCGTCAGCCCCGGAAACTGTGGTTTTGAGATTGTCTGAAGGGATGCGACGAATGCTGGCTCAGGATCGGACGTAGTTAAGCAGTCTTGGAAACGGCTTGTGACAGAAGAATTGAGATGACTGAGATGGCCCCAAAAAAAGACACAGCCCAGAATGAAGGTACCTAAGTACCGGGGTACGTACCTTCGATCCTTCCATCTGTCAACACGAGGTCGCATGCAGTAAAACACCCCGTCGAAAGCTAAGATAGCGACCCGCTTTTACTTGCAGACAACGATTGTACGACCAGTGATTGGCTGAGCAGCCCAACATCCCACGTCTGCCCAGCCCAGGCCCGTCGATACGGGAAAGGAGAGTGACCTTGATTTCCCCTTGGAGCATCTCATTCCATCCATCCCTCCTCCGTCTTCAGCCTCGATCTCCTCTCCGTCCACGTAATCTGGCCACGGACTCGACCTCGCCGGTGGCATGACATTCACTCGTTTCCCTCCGACACAATCACCACCACGTTACTGATTCAGGCCCGTTGTTTCGATAATTATCCTGTACACTACCCTGTTGTTCTTGTTCATCATCATCAGTACGACCATTGCCAATCGCCACCACGAACCCGTTGTTGACGACATTCGACGCAAGACAAGCCAAGCCTCGCGACACGCCCAAGTCCCCGCTTGGCCTGCTCCGACGAAGAATAATTAGAGACAGCTCGGCATCCGAAAGAACACCCACGACGACATAGACTCGGACACGCTGCCAGCGCTTGGTCGCTGCTGACGCGCCCATGGGCAAGAAATGTACACACCCCGTATCCCGAGCGTCTCAACCCGTCCAGGCTCTAACCGTGCTCCTCCCCCAACAGCTCGCTACGGAATCGTCTTCGACGCGGGTTCCTCGGGAACCAGGATCTACGTGTACAAATGGAAGGACCACGCAAAGGCGATCAAGAATGCCTCTGCCGAAGAGCTGCGCCGCCTGCCCAAGATTAAACTCGAGAAGAACGAAAAGATACACCCCGGCGTGTCGTCCTTCGCCGACAAGCCCGAAGATGTCGGCCCCGAACACCTCAAGTCCCTCATTGAGGTCGCATTAGACGAGGTTCCCGAGTCCAAGATCCCTGACACCCCGATCTACCTGATGGCAACCGCCGGCATGCGCCTGCTGCCCAAGCACAAGCAAGAAGAGCTCCTCCGGAACATGTGCTCGTACCTCCAGGAAAACACCAAGTTCTCGCTCCCCGACTGCGCTGCCAACATCCAGGTCATCTCTGGCGAAACGGAGGGTTTGTACGGCTGGTTGGCTACGAACTACTTGCTCGGAGGATTCGACGAACCCGCGGAGCACAACCATGGCGACGACCATCACACCTATGGCTTCCTGGATATGGGCGGCGCCTCCGCACAAATCGCATTTGCTCCCAACAGCACCGAGGCCAAGAAGCACGCCGAAGACCTCAAGCTCGTGCGCCTCCGGACGATGGACGGCAACGTCGCGGAGTACAAGGTCTTCACTGCGACTTGGCTGGGATATGGCGCGAACCAGGCCCGCGAGAGATACATCGAACGCCTGCAAGACACGTACGGAGCCTCCGGCGACCACGAGCTTCCCGACCCCTGCCTCCCCAAGGGCCTCCGCACGTCGACCGATGGAGATGCCCTGACAGGAGACGCTGCTGCGAAGGAGCTTTCTCTGCTTGGAACGGGCAACTTCAAGGAGTGTTTGGCGCGGACTGAGCCACTTCTCGGGAAGGACGCACCGTGTCTGGACGACCCCTGTCTCCTGAATGGACAACATGTGCCCCTGATCGACTACAGCGTCAACCACTTTGTCGGCGTTTCGGAATACTGGCACACAACACACGGCGTTTTCGGCGGAAAGCACAAGGCCTACGATCTCGACTCATACCAGAAGGCCGTGGTAGACTTTTGCACGCGCGACTGGTCCGACATTGCTGCCGAGATTGAACCAAGGAAGAAGACACCGGAAGAGAAGACAAAGGCCGCACAGGAGGCGTGTTTCAAGGCGTCGTGGCTCATCAACGTCCTCTACGAGGGCATCGGCATCCCCAGGCCCGGCTTGGAGCACGAGCCTCACTCGGGACTCAACGTCACGGACGAAGCTTTGGAGGAGGCCAAGGAGAAGGGGTTTGTCGATCCCTTCAAGCCCGTGGACGAGATCGACGGCATCGAAGTCAGCTGGACTCTGGGCAAGATGGTGCTCTACGCCGCTGGCCAGGTCCCTCCCCAGGGCGATACTCTTCCAGTGGGATTCGGCAGCAACGTTGCTGGCGCTACCGACTTTGAATTGGCCGGGTCGACGTACCGCCCCATCAAGGATCTCGGTGATGATGACGACGATGACGATTGGGATGACAAGGCAGAGGATCTGTTGGACAAGGCCAAGACCAAAACTGGCAGCGGATTCCTCCTGTTCGTTCTGATCCTCTTCATCCTTGCCTTCCTCCTCCGCAAGAAGGAGACGCGGAATCGCTGGTTCGGCCGTATGGGTTCCATGCTTCGGCGGAACAAGCGGCCGGGCAGCCCCAGGAAGGGCGGCCGCGGGTTTTCTTTTACAAGCAAGCTCTTTGGCCGGCAGGGCACACACTATGAGCGGGTCATGGAGGAAGGCGACGCGGACCAATTCGAGCTGGGTGATCTTGATTCGGACGACTACAGCTCGTCGGAGAGCAGCGAGGCTTCGCGAGCCGGGCGGTCTTCGGGTCTGGCGACGCCGAAGCTGCATGTTGAGCGGTATGAAGACCACGTCGGGTCCTCATTGGACCGAGGCGGCCTCGCCGTGAGGACAGAGAGTAGGGAAAGGCTGGTACCGACGGTTGTCAACGCGGGACGACGGAGCCGGAACGGCAGCCCTACGCGGCTCAAGAGCCCGTTAATGAAGCCCCTCGAAGATTGAGGCTCGTGTTGAGGGTTTGATAGATTCATTCGGGCGTTGCTCTTTTCATCGGGGTTCAAGGCCGAGAACTGGCCCAGGCGTTTTCTTGGCTTCAAGATACCGACACGCAGGACGGAGTTCATGGGGCGTTTTTTTATCTGGGAGCTCACCAAGGGTATACTTTTTATTACACGCCGCAGAATTGCGGATGCCTTCGACATGAGAACAATATTCCAACATGATACCCCGTCGGCCATGAACACTCGCCGTGACAATGCCCGTGTTTTCCAGTCGCAGCCCGATGGTTCCCTAGAGGCGGCCGGTGGCCTACTCCTGCTGCCTTTCCAGGAAACTCGGGTCCGACCTCACCCTGCCCTCGAACTTCTTCCACCACTCCTCGAACGCCTTGAGCGGGACGACCTCGACGCCCCCCGGGCCGGCGGCCCCGCTGAACCCGGAGAGGAAGTTGAACGCGTTCTGGATGATGCGCTGCGCCAGCACCGCCGTGCTCGGCTGGCCCTGCCTCGGCGCCGCGGCGCCGGTTCCCTGGGCGCTCTTCTCCTGGATCCGGGCGGCGACGGACGACGCGTCCTCGACGCTGATGCCGATCATGACATCCGCGCCCGCGGAGGCCGCCTCGTTCTCCGTCGGGGCGGCGTTGATCTTGAAGATGGCGGACTCCTTGCCCGGGCCGACGCCGCCGAGGAACTGGAAGTCGGGGTTCTGGCCGCGGGCTGTCGCGGCGGCGACGGCGGAGGCGGTGGCGAAGTAGATTGCGGCGGCGGTGTTTTCCGGGAGGGTGATGCCGGGGAGGAGGAAGACGGTCATGTGGGAGAAGGGGCGGGCGGCGGAGATTGTGTAGATGAAGGAGGTTTGGGAGGGGGCGTTGGTTGGCTCTGTCACCAGCGGCTGGCCGGCCGGGACGATGCCGAAGAGGGGGCCTGATGCCATGCTGGTGGTGATTTAGTCTTATGGACAGGATTGAGCCGTGTGGAGGGACCTAGTGTGGTCAGGGGTCAGGAGTGTAAGTCCATCGGCGGTCGTGTGAGTGATGCTGGATGGTCAGTGAGAGCTCAAAAGACGGACGAATTGTGAGGTGATGTCGAGTAGAGGGGCACATTGAGTGACGTCGGCGGGGTAGCTTGAATGCATTTAACCGGTCAGTATATGGTAGATGCATGTAAGAGGAGCTGTGTATGTTGTGGCAAAGGGAAAGATAATAGTTTACGAAGACTATGTGAGTGCGTTCTCTGTGTTATCTTAATTTTGTCGGTGTATTTAGCAGAGTCTGAGTAAGTCTGCTCTGAGTTACAATTTTGCTGTGAGAGTGAAGAGACATTGTAGGACGTCCAAGTTCAACTTTGTGGAGAGCATGCACTTAGAGAAAACAAGGCTTCGGGTGAGAGCGACAGTCCGTCCTCACGACAAAAGTCACACTCCTCCGATGTGCCTTGCCAAACATAATTATTCGGCCATTGTTTGATAATTGATGCGGAGCCTTTCTTCTTACAACCTCATACGAACGCTTAGGATATCAAGTGCTCGCAGTTCATCATCAACTTATTCGGTCTGGACGGGAAAACCTCTCAGCCCTCTCTCACCAAGACGACTGGACATACATGAACTCAGTCAGCTCGGCTCTTCAAACAAAAGCGAACCACTATTCCAGACCACACCCTTTGCCAAGATGGCAGCAAAGCGTAGCAACCTCGATCTCGTCCGTGACCTTGACTCGTAGGTATGGGTTTTCCAGGCAACGGGCCCTGTGCTAATGCAACCCAGGTTCCCATACGACTCCAGCGCGGAGTATGCGACAGCAAAGGAGGGACTGTACACCCTCATGTGGGAAGATGAAAAAGGCCAGTATCCCCTGGGCTACCTGCCTCAGAGAGTGCTCGACAAGCTTCTCGAAACACCAGAGGACATCAGGGGTCAGATCAAGGTCGACACCGCCAGGCGAACCGTATTCGCCTTCCAGCTGCCTACCGAAGAGGAGCGGAACGCATCGTTCGCCAGGCTGGCCGAGCACTGGAGGAAAACGGACGCCTTTCCCGTCCTCCGCGGCTGGAGGAACGAGCTGTGGCCGGTCTACGACAGGCACGGCGACCTTCTCTTCAGCATGGAGCGTGCCGCCAGTGGCCTGTTCGGCGTCATGCGCTACGGCGTGCACCTGAGCGCCTACGTGCGCTGCCCGGAGGCCAGCCACGGCATCAACGTCTGGGTCGCCCGGCGGTCGCCCACAAAGTCCACGTTCCCCGGCATGCTGGACAACGCGGCGGCGGGCGGGCTGATGACGGGCGAGGACCCCCTCGAGTGCATCATCCGCGAGGCCAACGAGGAGGCGGACCTGCCGGAGGACCTCGCGCGGGCGCGCATCAGGCCGGTCGGGGGCGTCACATACGTCTACATCACGCACAGGGAAGCGGGCGAGGCGGGCCTGATCTACCCCGAAGTCCAGTGGATTTACGATCTCGAGCTACCTGGGGGCGTGACGCCGACGCCCAAGGACGGCGAGGTCGCCGCGTTCCAGCTCTGCACCGTCGAGGAGGTCATGGGGCAGCTGGCCGCGGGCGAGTACAAGCCCAACTGCGCCGTGGTCACCATCGATTTCTTCATCCGCCACGGCATCCTGACCCGCGACAACGAGCCCGACTTTGACGAGATCAACCGCAGGATCCACAGGAGGCTCCCGTTCCCCGGGCCGCGGAACCTGGACCCGGCCTTGACGACGAGTTCCTGGGAGGAGAAGTAGATATGAATCCGCACACGGGGGCGATAGCCAGCGCAATGTCATTTCGGTCGTAATGCGTAGCGAACTCGAACTGGAGTTCTTCACGTTCGGAGAGGTGTGTGAAATGTCATCGCGTACCCTCGAGGCGGAGCTCGAAGCCGAGAGGAGCACGCGCTCCAAGTGTTGTGCGCGGGTTGCTCAGCCCTTCTTGACGAGGAGGTAGGTGTAGTCGACCCGCAGCGGCGTCAGCTTCTTGTAGGGGCCCTCGAGCGACATGAGGAGACCTCCAAAGGAGACGAATGCCTTGCTGCAACGGTTGTTAGCACGCGGTTGCGCCGCTGTAGCCTCCCGGCGCGGACTCACATGATCTGGCCGTCGTCTGCGTCCTCGAACTTGTAGATCTTGCCGTGGCACACGTAGTCGAACATGTCGGCCAGCGTGGGCTCGCCGCCGCCTCCGGAGCCCTTGGCCACGTCCCTCCAGCCCTTGTCCTCGTCTTTGCTGCCGTCGTGGGCGAGCGAGGTCGCCAGGACGACCTGCAGGTTGTCGCCCGTCTGGCAGGGGAAGAGCTCGATGTTGATGTCGAGCGTCATGATCGTCTGGTTGTCGGGGGAGGTTGCGGAGATGCGCGCGACGCGGTCATACTTGGACTGGTCGTAGTTGGTGACCGTGAAGGTCTCCTCGAAGAGGGTCACGTCGCCGCTGGAAGTCATTTTGACGGGGTATGGAGCTCGGGGGCGGGCGTTTAATCGTCGAGTCTTTTTGTCTCGCGATGGGGGTATCGATTGGTGCTGCTGAAGAGAGAAATTGCGAGTCGCAAAGCAGTTGTGCTCTCGTCTCGAGAGCTTCCTTTGATTTTTCTTTGACTGGGTGGAGTTCAGGTTGGGGCCTTACCGGGGCAGGGGCAATTATGCGAGGTCACTTCAGCTGAGGGCAGCTGTGTGACGTATGCGCCTATCGGGGGCCGCAGCATCCATCACGAACCCTTCAGTTTGGGGACCTGAGAATGGATTCGATTCTACTCAACCAACCACCAGCTTGCGATCAGATCCATGATTTTTGCGGGTGAACCTCCTTTTAATTCTTGTAGCCCAACTCCTCGACCCTCGAAATTCCGCACTTCAACAAGAGTTTGTCACTTTAGGGGCTAGTGGGCTCTCACTTAGCACCAATCCAATCGAACACAGCAGCAGCCAGCTCATGTCCTTTCGCAAGAAGAACGTCGTCCTGGGGCCAGCCGCGGGCTCTCCCGCATCCCAACGAGTTGTCCCACAGCAGGAAAAGTCCCTGCCGCCAGGGGTGAGGCCATCTCCTCTTGACGGGCGCCCAACAACTTCAACGGGCACTGCATCCCTCGACCAGTACCTCGCCGGCCATGCCGGACTGCCAGCGGGGACCTTCATTCTAGTTGAAGAGGCCGGCACGACAGATTTCTCGGGAGTCTTGTTAAAGTACTACGCCGCGGAAGGCCTGGTACAGGGCCACCATGTCCACCTGCTCGGCTTCGGAGAAGGATGGCGAGCTGAGCTTCCGGGCCTGGGAAAGGATGCCGGCTCGAGCCGCTCAAAGCAGCAGCAGCCGACGCCGCCACCGGCATCTGCGGACAGGATGAAGATTGCGTGGAGATACGAGACGCTGAACCGGAGCGATGGCAGGTCTGAGGCCGGTGAGTCACCTCCCAGGTTCATCAGCCAGGCATCAGCAGCAGACTGACGGTATGCAGACGCCTCGCCGCTCAACATGAGCCCTACTGGTGGCACTTTCTGCCACTCCTTTGATCTTTCATCAAAGCTGGACCCGAAGGATATCAAGGGCCAGCTGCACGCTTCCCCGTCGGTGTCTATGCCGGGCCGGCCTGGAACGACCTCCAAAACCCTGTCTCCCCTGCAGTCGTTCATCGTGACTCTGTCAGAGAGGCTGAAGACACTGCCGCCAAACACTATGCACCGCGTCGTGGTGCCCAATATCCTTTCCCCTACCCTCTACGAACCAACAGCCTGCAGACCCTCCGAAATCCTGCCGTTCTTCCATGGCCTGCGAGGTCTGCTCAGGCAGTACCCCGGCCAACTGACGGCCATAATGACGCTGTCTACCACCCTCTTTCCGCGGTCATCGGGCCTCACAAGGTGGATGGAAACGTTGAGCGACGGGGTCCTGGAGCTGGTCCCCCTGTCACAGCCGGTACACACCCAGCCCAACGCCAAGCCCGAAGACGCCGCACAAGGCATGGTACAGGTCCACAGATTGCCCGTACATAACGAGCGGGGCGGCGGCAAGGAGGGCAAGGCAGTGCAGGAGGATTTGTCGTTCAAACTCAGCTCGTCAAGCGGCCTGGTGATACGGCCGTTCAGCCTGCCGCCGGTGGGTGAGGTCGAGGGCGAGCAGGACAAGAAGAATGAGAAGAAGGCCGAAGGCCTGTCATTTTGATCCAGATCTAGACACAACAAGAAGCAATTCTCCCATCTGACGTTTCTCCTGGGACAGAACAGGACATTGAAAGTGCATGCATATATCCGGGCGAAAGGTTATGCAGATATCGGCCACCTTCAAAGCACGCCCGGCCCCACCTTGGAGCTTTTCCTATTTTTTCGAGCTCCCCTCCACTGCATCTCAACTCTTCCTCCTCAACAACCTCACCAGACGACCAGGTCAGTACACTTCACTCCCCATTCCCAGTTCCTATTCCCTCGAAGCCTCGAATGATTATAACCCTAAACATTTCCAATCAATCTGTCAATCCACTGATTCCCAGTGACGAAAAAATGTTACCTATATGACACCCCAAGCTTCGTCTCTTCTCTTGCACACAGCATCTTTCTCTAGCTTTCAAGCCAGCTAACGCAAGAATCCCCCAGGCCATGGCGCAGACCCCGGCGCCTCCGCAGCAGGTCCGCATCTCCAAGATCGCGGACCGGTACCTCGTCTTCGACGCGGACCACGTCTCCATCCTCCGCCGCGTCCACGGCATCTCCTCCGCCCTCGTCGGCTCGACCCCCCAGAACCCGACCCAGAACGTCTTCCTCAGCCTGCCCCTCGAGCTCCTCCCCGAGGAAGCCGCCGGCCTCGTGGCTACCAACGCCGCCATCCTCGTCGACGAGGCCGCCTTCCACCTCGACGCCCTGCGCTCCCGCGACCCCGCCGCTCGCGAGGCCTATATCGCCTACCTGCGGGACAGCAAGCAGCAGGCCCGGCGCCACATCGCCGAGTCCCTTGCGCAGAAGAAGGCCCATAGCAAGGCCCTCGAGGCAAAGGCGCGGACCAAGAAGGCCAAGAAGCAGTCCCCGGCGGCGCCAGCAGCTGACGCTGGCGACGCGCCCTCCCCCCTCTTCGCGCAGGACCAGGTCCCAACCCCCCAGCCCGCGGACGAGGCCGCCGCCATCCCCCTCGCCATCACACCCAACACGAGCCACGGCCTCGTCCCCGTCGGCGGCGAGGCGTCCCACCCCGCGGACCCGCCCCCCGCCGGCCCGCTGCAGCGCCACCTCCTCGCCAACGGCTACTTCATCACCCCCGGCCTGCGCTTCGGCGCAAAGTACAGCGTCTACCCCGGCGACTCGCTGCGGTACCACGCCCACTTCCTCGCCACCGACTACGCCTGGGACGAGGAGATCCCCATGCTCGACATCGTCGGCAGCGGCCGCCTCGGCACGTCGGTCAAGAAGGCCTTCCTCATGGGCGGCGCGCCCGCGGTGGGCGAGGGCGAGGGCGAGGGCGTCCGCGCCTTCTGCGTCGAGTGGGCCGCAATGTAGACGGACGCTGTGTTTCTTACCACTGTACCTTTTTATGAGACCATGACATGATACCCCCCCACCATAGACTACGAGCACAATGAATTCAAGAGTTTCAGAACAACAACACGCATGACGTGTTTGTCAATTCAGGAAGATATTAGAAGAAAGGAAAAGAACCGCCCCAGACGCCCATTCCCGTGCTAATGTAATAATCCCGTGTTATGTACCGCAAGAGCAAAGTCATTCACGAAAAAAACGTCGTCTGTCAGGCTATGGTACAAAAATCCGGCTGAAGCTGATGACCTCCCTCCGGCAGCAGACGCACTTGTCGAAGTTGTTCATTGCCAGGGAGACGCGGCAGTCGTCGCACAGGCTGAGGCAGCGGCAGGGCCAGACGATGATGGTCCTCGGCGAGCTGTGGCACACCACGCACTGCGGTCCGTTGTCGCCGAGGCCGGCGGCGCCGTCGGCCCAGGAGCTCGATGCGTGGACCCCGTGAGCCTGATGGCGCCGGGAGAGGATCAGCTGCTCCAGGAGCTCGGCCTCCTCCTCTGGCGTGAGCCTGGTTGGCGCGTGGCGGAGGCTCGCGGCGCCTGTGGCCGGGTGAAGGATTTCCGTCCGTTGCTGGTGCTGTATGGTCCTGTACTGCGACCGCGTCACGATGCCGGGGCTTCGGAGATGGGCAGCAAGCGCGTGAGCTTCCGCCCGCTCTTCTGGGTTCGAGGGTGCCAGCAGCCGGGCGAGATCGGACATTTGTAGCCCATTATCCGGGAAGGGAGTAGCTTCCCGTGACATGATCGGCGATCTCTGCGTGGGCGTGCGCTGGCCTTCGTCCTCCTCGTCCGATTCCCACTCATTCCCGTCAGCTTCAGAGTCTGTGGCGAAGGAGATGACGCTCGTCGTATCGTCGTCGAGGTCCTCCTCAGCAGGTGAGAAGTCGCCGCTGGTGTCGGTTGATCCCCACCATCCGCCCTTGAGCCACCAGCGATACAGTCTCGTGTCGAGTTCGTCTTCGGTCAGGCCCGTAATGTTAGCCTGGTTTGCCCAGCGGCGTCGTCTGAACTCGGCCTCGACATCCACGGCCTCTACCTCCGGAATCCGAACACCATCATGGCCCGAGGCCTGGCCGCTGCTCGAGGCCGCCCGTGATTCGTCCGCCCGCCCGTTCCGGCTGTCTCCCGCCTGCTTAGGGCGTCGGATGACCCAGAGAAGCCATCGTGGCGTGCGAATACCCAGCTTTCCCAGAACCTTGATGGTAGCCGCAACCCAGGCCCTGAACACCAGCCTGTGAGTGTTGATTAAAAAGTCGAGAGACAACAGCCACCGCCCGCTCCTATCAGCGGCACCCACACCATCTCGCAGTCTCCTCTCGCCAGCGCGGGCCTTGGACAGCTTCTGCGCAGCCCGTTCCCGAGCATAGCCGCTCGACGCGGACGCCTGGCCGTCCTTCACGGGGATGAGCCCGACTGTGCCGATAGAATCGAGGCGGGCGTCATTCGCGTTGGCGCCAATCCATTGCATCCGCAGCTCTTCCAGCTCGCGGAAGCGCTCATCTTCCAGCCAGGTGTTCAACTTGAGGTTGACGTCTCGGTCTTCGTTGAGATAAACGGCCTCGCTGGCCATGGTAATGGCACCGAAACCGGTGCGCAGCAGGGCCGTATAAAAGTCCATCTCCCTTGTGACCCTAATGTCGGAGAGAGAAATATTCGCCTGCATGTTTTCGTGGGCGACAGCCAGCCTCTGGCGGAACGCGAGGTTCCCTCCACGGTGAGACAACGCTGCAAGCATGAGGGCAAACCCATAGATGACGAGGCAGACCAAAATACCACACAGGACAAGAACGTGCGGGACGAAGCCAATGATACAAACGGTGGGATATCGCAGGAGCCCCTGTGCTCCCGGATCATCCAAGCTGAATGTCCAGGCACTGGAGACAATGCTGGCCATGAAACAAAGACCCCAAAAGCCGGTACTAAAAAGGCGGTACCGGGCCTGCAGGTTGAATACTCCCAAGACATGGCTCGTCAGGTGGCTCATGACAGAGAAGAAGGCCATCAAGAGGACCTCGGGAGGCGTATTCACCCGCTTCAGCACCATGGATCGGCTGATGGCGATGGCGCTCCCGACCGAGGAGCCGGCATCGGGGTCTTGGGTTCGGGCAAATGTCGTCCATCCCAGCTGGTTGCTAATGGCGGCATCGGCTTCGGCAAAGGCAAGCGAGTGCTCGAAAAGGGTCATACCCGTCTCCGCGGCCACGGGCCGGCCTTGTACGGCACACGATATGGTCTCGAGGAACTGGCTGAGGCAAAAGGAGCCGAACAAGGGCCAGAGGAGAGACAGGGAGCCCCTCAGGTGCTGGTTGGACTCTACTGTGTCATCGGGGATCATGCGCACGGCGAGACAGGACGCCTCGTCTTTCGCTCCGAACAGCAGGGCTGAGCTGAAGCTGTGTAGGAAGCCGCCGCTTTGCGTGAAGAGGAGATCGGAAGACTTATTCGGGTCTCCCCAGCGCAGTTCGGCAAAGTCGGGGGAGGTCTGGCACTGGATAGACTGGAGCAGCCAGCGGGCTTGGAGGAGGAAGAGGACGACGGGGATGATGCGAATGAGGAGGCGTACAGGCCATGCCAGGCGAAGCCTCCGTCGAGTGGCGGCAAAGATGTATGTTCGGTTCAGGACCACGGCCATGGCGATGCACGACAGCGCCCACTTGCTCGTAGCGTAGCTGAAGACGCTCCCCAGGCCTCTGGCGCTCTCCATGGAGAATGCGGAGCTGGAGGCTGCCGCGTTGGAACCGCCGGCAGCGGCGTGCGCGGCGGCCCCGGCGGCGGCGGTTGCGTCCATTCCGAGGGGGGAGGCGGCGGCAACCGCTGCAACCGAAGTATCCGGATTGTAGAAGACGCCCTGGCCGGTGGCTTCGGGGATGGTCCTCTGGCCAAACCCCTCGAATGTGTCATGGAACGGGATGAAGGAGCCCAGCTTCTTCACCATGCGGGGACCGGCCAGAACCAGGTCTTCCAGAGAGGGCGCGAGCCTGCTGACGTTGACAGCGCTCTGGAGCTTATGGGTCCACCCCGTGAGATTGTGCCAAACACCGGGATCGTCGATGGGCGGCGGGAGCGGGGAGCCCGCCATTTCCGGGGGGACGGAGTGTCGGGCAGGGAGGAGTTGCGGAGGTAAACGATGCGGCCTAGGTGGAGGAGGTAGAACTCATGGCGTAGATGTCGGAGTTGGGCCTTGAAGCCACGAATGCACAGGCGGAGTTGAAGGTCGATGAACCGATCGGCGGACCACGGTGACGTGACGGACAACGGCGGTGATAGATGGGATTCTCGACGGGCGCGGGGGATTGAGTGAGGACAGAGAGCTCAGATGTCCGGGTGTCTGGTGAGGATGTGGTCAGCGTTGCCAATGCCAGAGACAGGGTGAGGGGCACAACACACAGCGGACGGGGTGGTTCGTGAGGGTGTCGGAGGGATGCAGGATGCCGGATGGTTTGGCTTGGAGGACGCGGAGTTTAGGCGGGCGACGGTTGACTTCCAGCCCAGCCGGAATGGCCCTCAAACGGTGCTAGCGTGCGCGCAGGCGGGGAGCTCCTGCTGCAACTGTGGATGGCAGCTTCCCCCACGTTTCCACCTCGGCCAACGTCAATCCGCCGAGCCCCGCCGGAGCTCGCGTGCTCACTCGCCGGCGCTGAACCACACTGCACTGATTGCATCGGAGGGGCAACGCTATCTCGGACCAGACTCCAGCTCCTAAACTGGATGCAAGTATCATCATGCCCCTATCTGAAGTAGCAGTCTTTCCAAGCTCCTCTCTAGGACGAGAACCGTTTGTAAAGGTTAATAACATCTTTTATATCTCATTAAGCCAGATCCCACCAATGCTGATACTAATGGCAAGCTATCCTCTCTACTCCTGACGTGAATGCAACCTCGATTACACCCCCCAAACAGGCATCATGAAGCCGACATCCCCGTCTAACCGAAAAGAACCGTCCCTGAGCGCCGGCCCACCATCCTACGAGAACACAAACGCCACGCCGGACCGGTCCACGGAAACCGTCATGCAGTACGGCATCTCCAGCAGCGCCACGTCCATGATCGAGTCCAGGTGCTCCCGCAACAGCTGCTGCTGCTGGATGGAAATCACGGACGACCGCGACGACCTCCCTCCGCCGCTGCCGCCGTTGGGAGTCTTTCCCCTCCCGCCGCTGGAGGCTCCCGCGCCCTGCCCCGCCGCCGCCGCCGCCGGCCTCGGTATCCTCTCCGTGTTGAGCGTCATGGTCGTCGTCGGATGCGACGCCGTAAACGACGGCCGCGGATCCTCCGGCCCCAGCCCGCTATAAACGACCGAGTTCTCGATGCGCGACAGGTCCCAGAACCGGAGCTTCTTGTCCGATCCGCCCGTGACGATGAACGCGTGGCGGATATCCCTAGTATCGTCCGTCGCGCCCGTCCCGGTCACCATCGCCCGAACGCCGCGGTCCGTGCTGGCCGTGCCGCTGGGCTCGATGTTCGTGGCGTACCGCCCCAGCATCCCCTCGGGCTTGTCCTCGTCCACCTCCCACGCTTCGTAGCCCTTGGGCCCTTCCTTGTTCCCGCCGACGCGGTATATCTCCCTGCAGATCGTCCGCTCCAGGTCCCAGACTGTCACCTCGCCCTGACCCGTGCCGCCCGCGACGCAGACGTACTTGCCCCGCCCCTTCGTGGGATGGACGCTGAGCCGGTAGATCGAGCTCTTCCCGGGCACTCCCCAGCCCTTGAGCCTGAGCTTGAAGCGCAGGTCCCACAGGTCGAGCACGCCGTGAGACGTGCCCAGGCAGAGCCAGTTCCGCTTCCGATCGATGCAGAAACACGTCGGCGTGCCGTGATGCACCGGGTTCTCCAGATCGAACAGAACCGACATCGTTCGAAGGTCGATGCCCAGAATCCTCGAGCGGTTCGTGGCCAGGACCAACGTCGAGTTGGACTCTTGCTTGAAGTGCTCGCACCAGACGGCGTACTCGCCGTCGGGCAGTTGATACTCCCGCATCGTCCTGAGCTTTCCGTACCGCATGACGCCGCTCGCTGAGACGGTCTCGACCTTGACGACCTGGACACTTCCGTCCGTCGCACAGCTGACGAAAGTATGCGTATTCTCCACGAAGCAGAGCGCGACCACTCTCGCCCCCTGCGCGTGTCTATGCGTCTGTCTCGAGCGGTTTGTGATGTTCTTCTCCAGCCGAGCACTGTCCCACACTCTGACCGTGCCATCGTCTCCGCCGGTGATGAAGAAGACGTGGTCGGGGGATACGACAAGGCGGTTGATGGCCCCCGTGTGCTCCGCAAACGTCGCCACAAGCCGGCCGTTGGGCCTCCAGGGCTCCTCGCTGCCGACGCTCGTAGCACGGTTCGCCTTCCGCCGGCTGACGGGAGTCACGAGGGGCCCGAACTCGGCAATATCCCGAGGGTAGTTGTCCACGAACATGGTGTTGAGCAGCTTCAGGATGCTGGGGTCGTTTCCCTCGTACGAGTGATTGGGCTTCACCTTGGTGCCGATGCTCGCGCTGCCGCTTTGGCCATCCGCGGCGCCGCCGGTCGGGTGCGGAGACTGGGAGAACGGCCCCTCAACCTCGCCAAAGGCATTCGTCCCGGACATGGCCGTTTCGGGGACGCTCTTGTTGCTGTCCTTGCGGTCAAGGAGGTTGAGGGCGCTGACCTGGTGGCGGATGGCGCGTCTCGAGGCATACGGCTGGTCGCGGGCGGAAGAGTCATCATCAACCGGGCTGCCCGCCGTCAGCAGCCCCTGTGAAGCGCCGCTGCGCTTCCTGGTATCGATCGGCCGAGTCCTGGACACTTCGCGCGACCGGCCCTCGACAACCTTGGTCCTAAGCGAGTTGAGAGCGGCCAGGCGGCGTTTGCCTGAAGAATCATCTATCGTCATAGAGGCGTCCAGCAGCGCGTCAGCAATGGTATAGGGGCCCTGGGCATCGGCCTGCGAGTCCAACGGTGGAGGATTCCCGGCTTCGTCCTCGAAGAAGAAGATGGTCTGGGGTGTGATCCCGAGACTCTTGAGGGAGACGACCTCGTTCGGGTTCGTGATCTCGCCCGTTGCGGCATCGCGGCCCTTCATCCTGGAAAGGCGCCAGATAAACTCGCGAAGCGCCGCCAGCTTGAACTCGTCCTCGGGGCCGAGGCCCAGGTTCCGGAGCCGGGAAAGCCATTGTTCATCCTCATCATTGCGGGGAATCTGCTTCAGCGATAGCGAGCTGTGCTCCCGAGATGCTCGCGATCCGGGCAGCGTGGCAGCCGGCATGGTGCGGTGCTGTTGGACGTATTTCCAGAACACGCCCTTTTCCGTCTTCTGGGCCCAGTTCATGGCTTGGTCAAATACAGATCTCGAAAGGGGGCGTTTGAGCGTGTCTAGCAGCTCCAGCTCTCCAAAATCGGGTATTCTGCTCTCCTTCAGATAGGGCTGCACCAGTGGCAGAACGACACCGATAATGTCTGCTGTCGACAGATACTTTGCGGAACTAGAGAGGAATTCTGCCGCGGCCTCTCGGATCCAAAGGTTGGGGTGCATGGTGAACCGGCTGACGAGGTCGATGAGCTCCCACAGCTTGGGGCGGGAAAAGAGTCCCAGGGCGGCGAGCTGGGCCAAGCAGTGCAAGGCAGTCTGGACCACAAACTCCTCCCCGTCTGTCAGTGCGGGTATCATCAAAGGGAAGATGAACTCCTCGAGGCTGACGCTGCCGACAAGCGCGCCGATGGCCACGATGGTATCGAAGAAGGCACACTTGAGCATCCAGTCCTTGTCGTTCAGATATGTGTTCAGATGCGTCAACAGGATATCGTTGGCGGCCACCGGGCCGAAAAAGACGCAGAGTTCCGGAACAGAGGTGAGAAAGGCCCTCCGAACGGAGGCATCCGCATCCTCGACCAATGCTTTCGTATGGAACTCCATCATGGAATAGAGCTCCCGTTGCGCATCGTCGAAGAGCCCCTCCGCTAGGACCTCGGCACTTTTGCCCGATTCGACCTCGGGGTCTGCGACTGTGAGAGCGCCGTTCGCCTTCAGAGTCGCCGCCATCTCGAGATATCGGGTTGCGGAAGTGGCCAAGCTGCCCAAGCACGATGCATAGGTGGCGCGCACCAGCGGGCTCCGCTGACGCGTTGTGCTGAGGAACGCCGACTGGAACCGCGGCAGGACATACTCGATGAAGATGTGTGCGTTCACGGGGGTAACAGCATCAACTATCTGAAGAAGCTGCGTGACGGATCGCACGGCGGCGATGGCCACGAGATCTGACTTGTCTGTCAGAAGAAGCATGAGATATGGCAGGACACGGTCCAGCTTTGCCGCGTCGGGCAGCCTCTCGGAGAAGGCCAGAAGAATGTCGCAAGCGCGTATCCGAGAGGAGGCGCGCGCCGTGCTTCTGATGGAGGAAACGACAAGCGTCAAGAAGAGCAGGTTCCCATCATTCTTCGGGGGCACCGTAGCTCCGATGATGTAGCGCTCGTGATTTGGGATGTTCAGGTTTATCGGGAAATGGCCGAGCCCCAGGTGCGGCGACACGGGATCTATCCGCGAAGGCTGAATGTCGCTCTGGTTGCCGAGGAAATATGAAATCTTGTCAAAGTCCAAGAAGACACGGTCTATCCGGTCGTCCGCCTCCCCCAGGTTCCGCGACGACCCGGAGACGGGCTTGTTCCCCGACGAGGGGTCCGTCACAAGTTCCATGTATTGGTGGAGGAAGTTGTAGAAATACTCCGGGAAGACCTTCTTCTTCCAAAAGTCCAGGTATTGCTCAGCAGAGTATCTTCGCTCGGGGTCGAGCTGGACCATGTGAGAGATCATCTCCCGAACATCCTTATCCGGGATGCGGCTGATCTGGGAAATGGCCGGGTCGAACTCCCCCTTGCGGTACTTATACAGCTGGCTGAGGGTAAAGATGGGAGATTCCAGGAACATCTCAGCAATAACACATCCGGCGCTGAAGACATCCATCGCCCACGTGAGCGACGCATCCTTTCCTCGTCTATTAAGCTCTTCGGCGGGAACGAATCGCTCGGGTGCGATGTAGCAGGTGCGGCGGCCGGAGGTGTCGAAGTAGAAGGAGAAGTCGCCCGGGTTGTCGTCGGGAAGCAGGACGGGCTTGATGGGGGAGGAGAAGTCGGTCAGGTACAGCCAGTTCCAGGACGTGACCAGGGTGTTTTCGGACTTGATGTCGCCGTGGTAGACATCGCGGGCGTGGCAGTCGCGCAGGGCGCTGAGGAGCTGGAAGGCCAACCACTTCTTCTCGATCTCCTCGAGGAACGGGCGGGTGCTCATGCGATCATACAGGGAGTTGTAGAGGAACTGTCGGACGAGGTAGCCGTTCGTCTCGGTCTCGATGATGCGCTGGAAGGAGAGGGCGTTCGGCACGTCGGCCAAGGCCTTGCGCTGCTCTGCGCGCGGTCAGCATCACCCTCGACTATGTCGTAGTAGGGGTCCATACCTATAAGTTGTTGCTTGTACCGGTCGAGGGACAGCGGGGTGTACGGTTTGACGAGGACCTTGACCAGGACAACGCCGTCATGGTGTCGCGCGCGGATGCTTTTCATGAAGCGCGCGTTGCCCAGGCCCTTCTCGTACAGAAGATCCGAGAGCTCGGGCACATCGATGCCAGCAGCACCCGCGTAGGGCGTCGCAAGAGAGAATCCCTGGCCCATGATGTATATGGTAACGTCGCTCGCTGCTGGCAGCCGTTGCCTACCTGACAGCTTCCGGAGCTCGGATGGGGCTCTGTGACATGGCTGTGTGGGCGGGTATCGTCGTCGGAAGCGACCGGGGGTTCAGGCTGTGGAGGTTCAACCTGCTGCGGCCGCTGGAAGGTCTATCGGTCGATGTTCAATCAAGTTGTTGAGCAGTTGGTAGAGATGCAGAGCTCCAGGAGCTCAGGTAATCGGTACTCGCCTGACGTCGTGTGTGGGTCCCGGCCAGGCTGACTCATTGGCTGACAGGCGGTAGCTTTCCCAGCCTTAGTAGGTCTGGGTGGGGTTTTGGCCCCTGGGGTGATACTATTTAGGGGGGCATAGTACTAGAATATATTAGTATATAGGTGTAATACTATTATTTAGGGACTATACCTAAATAGCGGGTAGGGTACTATAGGGTGAGTATTATACTAAATTTTAAGGTATAGTACTAAATAGTCAGGCTATACTAAAATTCTTAGGTATACTAGAAAATATAGGCCTAATATTAGTTAGTGCCAGGAGACTAACGACGGAATCTCCTTGTCTGAAATATAAGGCTCAGCGCCCTCATTAAACGAAAAGAAGCTGTCCAGTTGACCGTCCATTGTCAGCGGTAGCCACGACCACAACCATGGCCAGACTAGCATCGGGAACATTGATTTCGCCAAACTCGGAAGTTCCCTGGAAAGGCGAGGAAATATCCGCCACCACTTCCCATTCGCTTCCATTCAAGGTCACAGGGCCGACAGGGATTCCGTCAAGGTGTACCTCGATCTTGACATCGACCCCGCCGCAGGTGCTGCTCGAAACCTCGCCAGAGATCCTGACGGTCGTCGACCCCGTCCGTTCAGCCTCAGCAGTCAACACGGGAACCTCCTTGCTCCAGCGCTGCTTCGGCTTGCACTTGAACACGATCTTGTCCGTCTCAATCTCGGGAGCGCGGGGAGGCACGAAACGTCCCTTTGAATGCTCCTGCTCAAAGGCATACGCGTAGGACATGAGCGCCGCATCATCGTAGGCCCTGCCGGCGATGGTCAGGCCCACGGGCATGCGCTTGTCGCTCATGGCGCCCATGGGGACGGTCACGGTCGGCACTCCGAGCTGGCGGATGGCAAAGTTGCCGAAAGACCGGGCCACGCCGTTCCACCAAGT
This sequence comes from Furcasterigmium furcatum, assembly GCA_001599815.1. Taxonomy (NCBI): domain Eukaryota; kingdom Fungi; phylum Ascomycota; class Sordariomycetes; order Glomerellales; family Plectosphaerellaceae; genus Furcasterigmium; species Furcasterigmium furcatum. The sequence goes on from BCIA01000004.1 coordinate 921,015, forward strand.
CGGGATGGCGGCCTCGACTTCAACCTCGGCTGCCTCGGGACCGACATCGCCGTTCGCGGGCCACACGACCGCGTCGAGGCCTTTCTCATCCATCCAATCCTCGAGATCTCTCTTGCGGCGATCCTCGAGACTCTGGGCCCAGGGGCCGAGCCCTTCAATCTCCAGAATGGGGCCTGTGCGTCTCCTGATGGCTTCGACGGCATAGCTGTAGTTGCGGCTATTGAAGGTGTTTCCATAGCGGTCAGGGAGCGTTCCAGGGATCTGCGGGAAGATCAGATCGGGATCCACGTCCAGCAAGGTAGTCACGCTTGACGTATCGTTGACGAGCTCCAGGAAGTCGTCCCACGCATACGTGTCCATGCTGCCGGGGCTGCCACTGCCGTTGAAGTAGCTGGGCAGGGGATACTCGCTCTCCACTTCATTGACACGAGGCGGAACCTCGTGGTTGGTGACCAGGGGAAACTCGACCTCCTCAACAGTGGCGCCGAGTGCCTCGAGGGTCACGCGGGCTTCCTTCCACAAGTCAAGGACCGAGTCGCGAAGGAAGACTGGTTGGGCGGCGGGGTCATGTTCACCGATGTACATGCGTGGGACGCCGATGCGCTTGCCCGTCAGCGAAGATGCGTTTGCAACGGACAAGAAGGTCTCTGGGCGCACGGTCGCGACAGGAGGAAGGCTGACAAAGCTCTGCAGCCTCCAGAAGTCTCCGCGGGTGTCCTCGTCAGTGACCGCGATCACATCGAGAATAGCGAGCAGGTCCTCCACGGTCCTGGCATGGGGAACCACGACGTCGGCCGAGTATGTCAGGGGCCAGTTGCCTCGGATGGACAGCATGCCGCGCGACGGGGTGTAGGCGACGAGTCCGTTGTTCGAAGCAGGCGAGCGGCCCGAAGACACGGTCTCCTCAGCCAAGCCAAATACGGCCATGCTAGAGGCAGTGGACACACCGCATCCGTTGGAAGATCCAGAGCCCATCGCACCGGCCAGGTACTCGGCGTTATATGGGCTCTCTGCCCTCCCGTACACGCCACGCTGCATTCCGCCGTTCGCCATGGGGGGCATGTTTGTTTTCCCCATTGGAATAGCTCCACCAGCACGCAGGGCTCCGACGGTAAAGGCATCATCGTGGGCAGTCAGATTCTGGAAGGCGGGGGACCCAGAGGCCACAGTAAGGCCTTTCACCATGAAGCTGTCCTTAGCAGTGAAAGGGATTCCCTCGACCAACGAACGGATATCGCCATTATGAGTATGTCTGTATTGGTCGGAGGCCTCGGCGGTCTCGAACACGCGCGTGTTAAGGACGGGAATAGCGTTCAGACGAGGACCGCGGCGATCATAGCGGGCGATTCGGTGGAGGTGCTTTGCAAGTAGCTGAACCGCGTTGATGTGGCCACCGCTCAGAGCTCGCTGGAGGTCTTGGATGCTTGCTTCAGAGACACTGAGTACCTGTCAACGAGATACCTGTTAGCACATCATCCAGTCGCACCACCTCGCAGCCGGCCTGCTGACTCCGCAGCATGACTTGAACATACCACGCCATTGGCGCCTAAAAGGAACCATGCAGCTAGAAGGAGACCGAGATCGAGTCGGAAGTGCATTTTTGCTGAGTTGCGTCGCGTGAAGGCCCTCGAAGATGTCTGTTGGTTGGCCCTGGCGTGAAGAACCGTCCATCTTTGGGTTCCTGAACACTCGGTCTATATAGCCATATTTCTTCCAAGACGGCCAGTCCTTCTTGCGTGTAGTGTCAGCCAAGAAGTTCAACCCTCAATCTTCAATCTCTGCGTTCGGTTTTCGCGTGTCATGACATCTACGAGATAGCGGAATCCCGAGATAGAGGACAGCTGAGCCGGGTTCGTCGTTGTTGGCCTAGAAACGACCGTCATATCGCCAAGCTATCGATACAGCCGAGCTGAAGCTTTTCATGACATCGAGAAACTTAGCCTCCTTCTGGCCGGCGCGGGTGTTTCTGGTTGTTCCACCCAGAATGACCCTGGAGGTTAATCATTGTCCCTTGCTCCGGCTTTATTGCCCCAACCCTTACGTCTAGGGCCCTAGCCGGAAAAGATGGAAAAGATGGAAGCCCGACCAATGGAACCTCACCATCTCCTATCTCGATCTCCATTCCTTAGTCTTGATATCCATCCTCTTTGCCCCCACAAAAGCCGACCTGAACAGCCGGAGGGGGGTATCCCCCTTAGGATTAATATCTGCGATTGAGTTTGCAATTTAAGATCTTTGTATTTCAGATGAATTTAATACACTCCTGTATGAAATACAGTCATTTTAAGTCTACATTCTCATCTGATTAGTCCTATGAGCAACAAGCAGCTGGAACATCTGTCATGATTTTTCCTCCCAAGTCCGGTGTCAGTCAGCCTCTATCTCCGTCATGCTTTGGCTTTGTGCCCTGTACTTGCATATCTCTGCTCCATATCTCGGCTTTAACGCCGTAGCTCCCCAAAGTTCCAATCAAATCGGCCCAGATCCCCATAAACCCCACGTCAGCCACATGCATGAAGCTAACTGCTGGACTGCTATGACGAAACTGGGGTGATGAGTGGAGGAATTGCGGTGTAGGTAGGCAATGATGAGCCCTGTCTGCGTGCCGATACGGACTGTATCCGTCTTGGCATGGAATCACTTCGGGACATTCTTATCGTGCCAGGGGCATCGTCAGTTCCTTCGCGAGGTAAAAGGCTGAAAGTGAAGTTGGAGCCGAGGGTGTGTTCCGCCTTTTGGTCACGCTTCCATAGATCTTAGCAGAGCCACATCTCGGAGGCATGGGCCGACTGACGTCCACGCATAATAAGGATAATAATCTTCTCCACCTTCTAATCTTTGAATATTGCCTGAAGTGAACGATTGCTGACTGTTGGCTAAGCTTGCACTCCGATGTCGCCCCCAGCCGACAGGGACAGGCTCCATGGGTTGATCATCGGCCATGGGCACCTGTATGCAGCTGTATGTACCAACGTAAATGATGCATCAGTTCAAGAAAACTGGGACAGATCAGTGTCATCCAATACCAGATGCTTACTTTATCTTGAGACAAATGACTAAAATCGTCCTCTATTCCACTTGGTCCTCGAGGCAGCTTGACGCTATCTCGAATCGACTCGACTTCGACATGCTTTAGTAGCGAATCAACCAGATAAGAACGGTATCTTATGAATGATAAGATGAGTTTGTCAAAGTTTTCTCTGTGTTGACATCTTCAACAAGTCATTGGAAACGGGGGTCAGTCTTCATATCGCTTCCACGGGCCGAGGGACATGCTATCGCGGTGCTTGTGCTTTGTTGGAAATGGGGCTTTGCATACCGGTGCGGAAGTAGGAAAGATTTGCAAATGCGTTGGGGGGTATAAATGTTTGGTGTGAGCCTTGAGGTTGACGACCTATTTCGTATGGAGTGCTGTCCGTCTCACGATCATCTTGTCTCTCCTCGTCGCTGCACATCACCAAGCCGCCGACATGCGTGGATCCGTTCTCCTGGGAGCAGTGGTTCTCTCACTGCAGTATGCCTATGGATATTGCCTCAAGCCAGACATCCGCGCGGACACGAACCGTGACGGTGTGGTTGACCTCGATGGTGAGTCAGATGTGACCGGCAAGGCCATCTGGTCGGACAAGAGAGGTGCCATCTTTCTCCCCAATGTTGGCGACAAGTATCACAGGTGTGTTCTCATCCGTTGTTGAGATGATCAGAACGTTAATCGATACATCCATCGCAGATGTGCCAATGTCGACCGCAACGACAACCCTCTCAGCAACAAGGAACTCGCCTTTTGCAACGACGCATCTGGCCATCTCCTGATCGCTCCGGAATTCGCTGCGCCCCTGAGGACCATGCCTATGGGCAACATCTCGACTGGTGTCACTGCCCATGTGTACGCCACTCCTCGCGCAGCCTACGAGAGAGTCAGAATCTTTGTCCTCGAAGACCTGGCCAACCCGAACGCAACCGAGTCCTGGCGCCTTGTTGACAAACAGCTGAATTTCAACTCGACACAGCTCGGTGCAGGGCTTGTTCTTGCGATTGACGGCCGTGAATTTGTTACTGAGACTGACGTCTGGGACGGTCATGTGACTGTCAGTTTCGACGTTTACAGCACGCCTGGCTCGGATACTCATGTCAGCGATGCTGTGGCCCTGAAGGTTGCACCTGTCTTGACACACCATCACCTCCAGCGGGTTGAGACTCTTGTTTCGACCGCAGCCAACGACACGAACCCGGTCCAACAATACTTCGTTGAGCAGTTGGATGCGGCTCGGGACGTTGTAGGCATCGAGAGCCCTATGTTTCTGTTCAACCAGTCATCCGACATCTGGGCCCAGGATATCCTGGAACCTGCGTACGCCAGTATGCCCGGTCCCGACGGTCCTATTGCGATCCGCATCATGCTCCGGTCTGCACAGTCAACCAGAACAGGTGGCCGACAGATCTTCGAGCAAATGCGCGGTCCTGGGTTTGGCGGTTTCCAGCCTGGCGATTCGTCCGGTACCGGGTTCCCGGGGTCAGGGTTCGGATATCACACCATGAACAGCTATGGCAACCTCGAGACCATTCCTCCCCATCGATCCAAGCGCGGTGTCCTGTACAAGGCCGGCCGTGTTATCCAGGGGAAGCACTATGACAGCCTCCCAGCGCAGGCTGTCCGTGACCTGATTATTAGCAACGGCGTCCAGACGACCCTCTTCCTCGAGACTGGCTGGCTACGCGTCGGCCACGTTGACGAGTTCGTCCAGTTCCTGCCTTATGATAATGAGCTCGGCTTTACCATTGCCGTTGCGAGCCCCGACACTGCTCTCGCTTTGCTAGAGGAGGCACAGGCCGCCGGCAATGGCGCTAGCAACGCTATAAGCTTCGACGCCCAGGCACAGGTGGAGAGATTCAATGTGAATCCCGGACGGGTTCCCGCGAGGATCAACATGACCATCGATGACGCCCTCAGCAACTCTACTTTCCTCGAGGTCAACGCCTACGCCCAGAAGTGGATCGACATCAATGTCGAGATCCTGCTCTCCGAGATCCCCCTGGCCAGAGCGGATATCATCCAGGTGCCCGGCCTGTTCCGCGACGCCTCAGGTGGCGGCGTGTACGTCAACTCGGACGGCCTCGACTTCTACTGGCCCCCGACGCTGGAGAACGAGTTCCAGGTGGGCGCTTTCCTGCCATCTGCGATCAACGGAATCGTCGTCGGAAACCACTACATCAGCCCCAACCCCTTCGGCCCAATCGTCGACGGTGAGGACATCATCGCTGCGGGCGTCATCGAGGCGTACGCGCGCGCCGGAATGAACGTGACCTTTGTCGATGACTTTTTCAGCCATCATGTGAGCTCAGGCGAGGTTCACTGTGGCTCCAATACAATTCGCCAGACGGACATGATCTGGTGGCAGTGATTGGGTGGGGTGTGCTGCTTGGAAGGGTTCCCAGGGGCTTATCAAATCGAGTGGAGAACGAAAACAACTGTCGTACTCCTAGATGATGTTCGTAGCGTTCAGAAGGGTAGATTGTAATCAAAGTCAACTCCATCCTGGGACTAAATCCTCCGCAACAGCCTTGCCAAAAGAAACCAAACGTGATCGTTTCCGCACCAGAGGAACGAAGATGAGTCGACCTAATGTACCGAGGTTCGCCCCCCTGGATGCCAGCTGTTAGCAGTCCGTCCAACACCCGCCACGGTTCACTTCACTTAGTTCAGACACTTACGTCTCCTGTCCCAGCAGTGTTGCAGAGGCAAAGTAAGTTAAATTCGGTCTTGTAAAAGACTTCTGTACGTAATGAAGATGCCAAGTCTTCAAGATCTGCCTCCTAATCTCATGCCTGAATCGCACAATGCTCTCTTCCATACACCAACTTCGTCCAAAGTATGCCGTACCGAATGTCTCACACACAATTACGTCCCCTTCCATGCAGGTTCGGCTCTCCCCGACCTCTTCCATGCCAAACCGTCTATCGCACCAGGGTATATAACTCAACAGTCGAATCGAAAGGGGAGAGTGCCATGCACGTTTCGTCGTGTTATTAGCGGGACGGCATCGACGGGTCGTTGCTTGCCACGCCCGTCTCGCCGACTCAATGTGCAGTGCGGCCGGAGAACATACTCGTCGTGCGCGAGGCGACCCTGGCCTGGTCGCGCGGTGAGCGCCATCGCGGCGTTCCGGGGGAATGCGAATGCGAACCGTAAAAAGCCCCAACGCCGTAGCCAAATGCCTCAAAAATCAAGCAGCTGCTTTCATCATCAAGACGTATCCCAAAGAAGTCATCAGGTCTTCGCAAGCGACTCTCAAGGCGGGCCGAAGTTGTTACCAGACCCGGACTCCGTGGAGCCGTCGCCCTCGATTGTCTTGCGCCAGTGCTCGGGGAGACAGACGCAGACAAGGGGGAACGCCTTGATCTCCCCGCTGACGGGAGGTGATGTATCGCGTGGCCGTCCGGATGTGCTGGAAACGCCGCTGTCGCGCTGTGCACGGCGCGTCTCCCACTCCTCAGCGCGCTCATCCACCATAATTCCAGTCGCCCAGCCATCGTCCCAGATACCGACGACCTTGACCATGTCGCCCCGCTCGAGCGAGAACTCGTCAGGGGCGCGCGGCTGGTACGCCCAGAGGACGGAGACCCTATCGCCAGGGTGGATGTCGTCGGACGAGTAGTAGTCCTTGAAGAACGGCAGCTGCTCGGACTGCTGGCTTGCAATGCCTTGAGGCGAAGACATGCCGCCACTGGTCGGCGACTGCGGATCCTCGCCAGCAAGCACGGAGCTGCTAGAGAGCGAGCCGTTCCTACGGATGTTGGTCGGGGGTGGTCGCAAGACGCCCATGCCGGCTCTCGACTCGGACTCGGGACTGCTTCCAAAGTCGGACGAAGATTGATCCCTGCTCCTGCCAGCCATGTATCCGGCGCCGGCTCCGAGCGCCGCCGCACCGACAGCTGCCCCGTGACCGTTGGACCCGCTGTTGGAGTTATCTTCCAAGGCTGACATGCGTGCAATGCGGCCGCCCGGCAAGACATCATAGCCCGCACCGCCCTTGGGAGCGTCTGCCTGCTCCATTGCAATAGGTCCCCTCCTGGACGGGGAGGGCTGGTTGAAAATACTGCCGTTCTGGCTGCCCTCGCTTCCTCTCCTCCGACGGAGACAGAAAAAGACGAGGGCGGCAATAATCGCAACTGCAGCAAGGGCACCAATGACAATGCCGGCGATAGCTCCACCGGACAGTCCGCCGCCGCCGCCGCCCTCGTCTTCGTCATCCGAGCCTGGAGCGGCTGTCGAACTTGAGGTCGGTGAGGATGTCGGGACACTGAAGGTCATAGAGGGAATGACGGAGGGCAGGGTCACATCTTCGCATCTCTCGTCGATGTTGGAGTTGTAGCAGCACGTGTCGGTCGAGTTGATTCCCCCAGAAGCACAGTACGAGCAAAGACCGACGGTGCTGTTGCCGTAGCCGCAGTTTTCAGGCTCGTTGGAGATGCCCTGGATGCAGTCCGTGGATGTCAAGGAGTCCGGGGGCAGAGCACAGTTAGTGAAGTCGGCGCGGATTAGTGAGATGAGGTCACCGCCGGGGTTGGCACAGAGACTGTCGTCCGCTGTCAAAAGAGCCTCACTCTGCGCGTAATGGGCCTATTGGGGGTCAGAAAGAACTTGGGGAAGCGAGATGTGAGGATAATACTTACACACGAGTCTGCGCAGACGGGACGCGAGTTTTCCTCGGACAGATTGCAGGCGTCGATCGAATTCTGAACGATGGCATTGCAGATAACAGTTGTCGTGAACCGGGCATAAAGCTCATCGGTGTTGGTGAGATCGATGCCTCCACATCGAAAGTTGTTCTCGAACCTGGGGAAAGTCAGACACGACAATGACGTTTCAAGGTTCCGCAGTAAGGCACTCACTTGTCACGCACGTATGTGGTGCGGACGTAGGAGAGCATCTGGTTGTCGAAGGACTCCCGGCTGGAGACGAATTGCAAGAAGGGGAAGAGGCCCGCCACATGGCCTGTTGTCGAAACGGACGCCGACTCGAAAGCTGGGCATGTCGTGGATCCCCTGAGGGAGATGCAATTGGATTGCGCGGACACCATGGGCGCCGCGAGGAGCGACAAGAGCGCGAGTTTTGCCGTGGATGCGGACCGTTGTGTGGAATAACGCCTCGACGAGGCCAGCGGACCTCGTGAGTTGGCCATGGCGGCGAATGTGGGCAAGAAAGAGGATGCTGTTGCGTAATGGAGTCGTTTGTTTTTGTTGTAATGTTGGAGAAAAAGGTGCGTAGCCAAATAGTCGAAACCGAAATCTCCCGCGGGACGTAGGTAGACACCGATTGAGGAGGGTTGGGAGCTCGTTGTGAGGTCGAATGTCGTCCTGGGAGGAGTGGTGATGCTGTTGCCAGTCCACCCAGTTCCAACTTTGGGCCAGACCGTAGCCGTGGGGAAAGTGCCCTGCGCACGAGTCGTGGAAGGCGAAGAAAGGCGACCTAAATCGGCCGAACGAATGACATGAGCGGGAAAGAAGGAGGCCGGTGAAAAGTCGGTTGGGCGTAAGGAAAGAGGCGCCGGCGGGTTTGGCGCTGGGCGGCCTTGGGAAACAATGGTCGAGGGCCGGAAGGTTCGACGGATTGATTAAAACACAAGTGACAGTAAGGCTCTGGTGCTAACTGGTCACGCGTCGAGTAAGTCGATGAGAGAATTAAGAGTCGAAGTCCTGAGTCGAAATCGAGGTCGGAACGGGGAAAGAGCGTCTCGAAGGAGGTGGTGCGGTATTAGGTAGGTGATCAGAGATAGTCGTCGCGGCCTACGGTACGCTTCGGGGCGAACGAGTCCTTGGTGTTGGCCGGTGCGGAATTCGGACGGCGTCGAGGAGGAGATGGGGTTTTGTCAATCGAGAGAGCGGATTCTCTTGGGCGAGAGCTCTCTTGTGCTCCAGCCTCGCGGGCGAGGTTTTGGCAGACACGCGCTCTGTGGACGGGGTTGACGGGAGGACAGAGCAGAGGCACGGCGAGGAAAGGAGGAGGAGAGTGAAATTGGGAGTGAGAGGAGCGGAAGTGATGCGACTGGCGAATGGGGCAGGTGCGGTCGTGGGTTGCCTGTGAGGTGAGGGAAGGGGCTGCCGGGGGACCTGGCAGGCTGGCTTGGCTGGCTTCCACCAGACGCTCGACTGAACAGGGGGGCATCCTGCGCCGACCGGGTCTGTGATTCGCTGCTGAGGCCGTTAGCGGCTGCGAGTCCCGGCCACCTCGTTTCTCGTGCAGCTCTGTTCCTGACTACTAGCCGCAGAGGGAAAGTCCATGTTGTGCAGGCGCAGCCAATGTCGCGGTGTTTTCTTCAACATACAAGTCCAGGACTTGTGCCAAACCTGAGGTGATCTTGGGTTTGCTCGATCGTCCAGAGTGAAAGCTCACCAACTCACAAATACTCCATCTCCATTGTTCATCCTCGGCCAAGAGTCGCATGGCTATACAAGTGTATAACATGAAGGGCCGTCCTGGCGACCGCTCAACAGCGCATGACAGGTATCCATGGCCCATGAAGTGGGAGCTGATACCGAAGGACACGCGCTATAACAGACCTCGTTCTCCGGGCTCAACCCCCTATCTTGCTCCCTTGCCTGGCCAGGTTTCCGCCGTGTCTCGAGCGGATCCGAAACAGAATCCCACCGCCGTCGTCGTGTTCCCCGCAGCTGTCAGCGGATCGTATGGGAGAAACATCACCAATCTTTGTTTCCGGTGCTCGAAAAGGTCGACCGACCGGCCGGCCGTCCGTCCGTCTCAGGACCGTGGAAGGGCACCCCGTGGACGCGGTGTCAATGACTGACGACCAGCAACAACAAACGCCAGACTGACGGCTCCCCATCTCGGGCAATTCACCATTCAGACAGTCCAAGTCCCACCTGAGGGCCGATCAAACGTCCCCGAGGCTAGCAGCCCGCTCGGATGGGCCAAGGCGATATTTAAGATTTGTTTCGCACGGACTGGCCACTCAGCATCGTGTCTTGCGCCATGGTTGCAGGGGTCGGCAGCGCACGCGAAATGACGCTGCCAGGCTGCGTCTGGGCCTTGATCCCGGTCCGTCCACCACTGCGGCAGTGCGGTGCCGTGCCTGTTGTGACTTTGTATCGGACGAACAGCCGCTGCTGTTGACGGGACGGACGAGCCAGGCGGCGGCGATGAATCTGGCGCCTCTTGATGGCGTTTGCCGATCCTCCTATCAGTGTTCAGGGCGTCACCGCTTCAGCTCATCCAGGTGAGTCGCAAGCGCTCAGGGCTCAGGTGGCCGCATCGCGAGATGACCAGGTCTCGTCGAGGAAGGTTATTGGTTCAGGTTGAACAGGTAGGTTATGTCACATAGGCACCTATCTTTAAGCTACCAAGCTACCTAGGTTCAAGACAGGCACAGTCCACCCTCTTCAACCTGATATCTGTGCAACACTCGAGCAAAGGCTTGGTCGTTCTGGCTTCCCCCACAGTCGCATTCCAGATCCAAGTCAAACATTTGCCACCACATGGCATTGCCGGGTTGCTGGGATGGGGCAACCATCTCGGGGGCTTTTGCCCACTCCAACCACACTTGGGGGTTGGCAGGTCGCTGCCGGATTCAGCCGCCTCAGCCCAGAGTCTCCTCGCATGATCACCGAAGACCCGACTTGAGGGCGCGCCGGCTTCATCCGTGATCTCGTCGACATCCAAGTATCTCACAGTCTGGCTGTTGAATATCGGGCCTTCCACAAGCTGCCACCCCCGCCCCGAAGCTGCAGGAGCCTCGACCAGGTGGCTGCAATGCTGACAGGTGTGGTATGAAGCTGGTGTTTTGAGTCACGCCGCTGCCACACACAACGCCCTATGGGGGACGGCCCGCGATGCCCCTCAGCTCAAACGTGTCATGGAATCGAAAGGATCAAGATGAGGATCCATGAGTCAAGCTTAACATCTAAGCTAATCGCAACATCGCCCAGAGACAGGACGGAGGAAAGCGGCCCTCGCTGCATCGACCACTAATGATCCCCCCAAGACGGCGCTACGGGGAACACAAGCTCCGTCCTCCGACCGCCCAGCCGGGGCCTCACCCACCAGAGACAGCTCGCGATTCACCGAAGCGCCGACCTCCGACGGCATATGTCATCCAGAACTCTCCGTCCGGCGGGTTTTCCATGCACATCCCTCCCATGACCCAGACCACCCAGGCATTGGCGCGGCCATTTTGCGGTACCTACGGCCAACCGGCTCTCTGGTGTGTGCCGTATGGAACGGGATGATCAAGCAATGAGGCACCACTACGTATGCCTTATCACCGAGCTCCGGCTTGAAGTGCACGAGTCCAGGACGGGGAGAAAAATGTGGTGGCCGTCGACTGAGGGTTGGTTGTATATAGCCCAGGCAATGACTTCACTTCTCAACTCACGTTGCTTGTTGCACTGCTACTCGTCGCTGTCTTTTCACTGCGTTCCCTATACCCATACCTACTATGACATAGTACTCTTTCGACAACTCTTAACAACGGGAACACCGACGACAGACCCTCTACACGGGTGAAATACAAAATCACATCCTACAAGCGCACCACGTCGCAATGTCGACTCAGCCTCAAACTCCCGGAGGCTCACCCATGGCCATAGTATGTTCAGACAAATACGCCGTTCAAACAGGTCTCTTCTAACTCCCCCAGTCGGGCCCTCCCTACCTCGCCCCCGTGGCCATGCCGGGCCTCGTACCAACCAAGGGCACCGACATCCCCATCGCTTCAGTCCTGATGGTGATTTTCCTTGCCCTCTTCGTCTCCAACGTTCTCATCATCCGTCAAAATAAGCGCGCCGGCAACCCCGTCGCTTATACCGTCATCCTCACCATCTACTCCGTCCTCCGAACAGTCGCCATGGTCATGCGCATAGCCTACGCCACCACAACGGACAATGTCAACCTCACCATCGTCTCCAACGTCCTCGCCAACGCCGGTGTCATCCTCATCATCATCCTCGACCTCCTGCTGGTCCCAAACCTCCTCCGCGCTTATTTCGGGGGCGACAAAATCGACGCCCGCCCCGGCCTCAAGAAGCTCACCACGGTGCCGTTCCTCGCGCCCATCCCCCTCGTCCCGATCTTCCTGCTCGTCACCGTAAACGTCGTCATCCTCAGCTTCTTCACCACCGACCCCCAGGTCCGACAGAACTGCCTCACCGCCCAAAAGGTCGCCCTCACGACCTTCGCCGTCATCGCCTTCATCCCCGTCCTGCCCTCCCTCGCCATCGCCCTCCTCGGCTCCGGCACATCCCCCGGCGGCCATTCCAGCCTCGCCTCCAGGGTCCTCAACCCCCCGCGTGGGTTCGGGAGCACCCGCACAAAGGCCCTCCTCATCCTCTTCGGCTCCGCGGTCCTAACGCTGGGATCAGCCATCCGGACGGCCGGGTTGCTGTTGCCGCCGCGCATGCGGGATGACCCAGCATGGTACCACGAGCGCCCCGCGTACTACATCTTCACCTTCGTCACGGAGATCCTCGTCGTGTCGGCGTACGTGCTGTTCAGGGTAGACAGGCGGTTCCTGCCCGCGGCACAGGACGGCGAGAAGCAGCCTCAGGCGGCGCGTGCCAGCTCAGAAGAGCGGGGCCACGAGGAGTCTGTCTCGACCGACGCCGTCGACGGATACAAGGATCGAAGGGGCGATGCTGCCGAGAGCGTGTGACTGCCAAGGTCTTGGAAGGTGTTAGAAGAGCGAGCTGACGAGAGCGTCGGGCCACGCCACTCCCCCATTGCATAATGTCCTTGTAGCGCTGGGCATCTGGAGGTTCCCACGAGTCCGCCCAGCATGTACCTAGACTTTAGAATTAATATCCGCTTCACGCCCCTTGAATTGGCTTCTTCACATGTGTCTGTCGTGTGGGCCACATGATCCGCCTCGCGGGATGTAGCTGCGCAAGGAAAATCACCGGGCAGACGGTCACATTGAGCATCAACATCTCTCTCTTCCGCTGCCTGTCGTCTATCACCTGGTGAGTATCTACAGCCGACTAGGAGACGGCACACGCCAGGATCAAGCCTCGCTTGAGTGTGGCCATGACGCCCCTTCAGGTCGCCCCGACGGCCTCTTCTAACATGCTGGACGCCAAAATGCCTCTCATGACGACAGATACAGGACTCGTGGTTTATTCCTACAGAATTAGCGGCTGGGTCTCCCCTGCGCTCCAGCATGCGGCGGCATATCGGGTAGCACGACGTCGAAGCAAGTCGTCCCGGTGTAGGATCCATCGTAGCCAGATGATCGATTAGAGGAAGTAGTCGGGCGTGCGTCTCGAGACCATCGGCTCTCCCGCGCGAGGGCATGGGTCGAATTGCAGGCTGGCAAGATGTTAGCTTCGGGGAGGCGCTGGCAGATTTGGAAAGGCCAACATACAATGTGTACTTCAGGTGCTCGTCAATCTCCATGATCGCTGCTTGGTTGCCGCATCGGTAGCAGTAATTAGGCGCTGTCCAGAGTTAGTCACGAAGTTCAGGACACGTCGCGGACGCGGGCGGTGCATACCGGAGAAGATGGTGACGACGTTCCGGTCTTGCGACCAGTTGTAACCCTCCATAACGAGCTGATGCGCGCGGGCAATCAGCGTCAAGCCGTTGTTGTGGTTAAAGGCCTCGGAGATATCCTGGCCGAAGGTGTACCCAGCACCGCGAGGAGAGATTCCCCAGCCGCAGCGGTCATCGGGATCGGACCACAGCAGGTCGCACATGGGACCCTCGTGCGGCACCTCTTGGATTCTGTCGAGCGCCCGAATGTTATCCAGGGTGTCGATACTCGGGGACAGACCGCCGTGGAGGCAGAAGATCTGGTTATCGATGAGGGCCGTGAGGGGAAGATAGTCGAAAAGGTCGGTGAAGTACTTCCACACGTTGGCGTTGCCGTACTTGCGCAGGCACTCGTCGTAGAAGCCGTAGACTTGGGTGATCTGGCGCGACTCGTGGTTGCCGCGCAGAATGGTGATGCGCTGAGGGTATCTGATCTTGAGAGCGACGAGCAGAGTGACGGTCTCGACGGAGTAGTATCCACGGTCGACGTAGTCGCCTACGTCTGTCAGTACATGCGGGATATGGGCCACCGGCTTGGGCACAACAGGTTGGAAGCATACCCATGAAGAGGTAGTTGGTGTCCGGGTTGGGGCCACCGATCTTGAACAGCTCCATAAGGTCGTGGAACTGGCCGTGGATGTCGCCACAGACTGTCACAGGGCATTTCTGGGAAGGGGCGCGTTAGAAGGCATCGAGCGTGGGCACGCAATCGCAGAAAATACGTACAACGGGCTGCACGTTCGACTCGTCTTGCAGGACTTCCCGCGCCTGTAGGAGCAAGTTAGCAAGGCTGGGTCACGCGAGGCGGCGGAGGGTCGATGATCCGGCGAGCGGGGGTATCATCACCACGGAGCGACCGACCTTCTCGCAGAGCCTCTGAACATCCGACTCGGCGAGCTGCTTGCAGCTCATCAAGCTCTCGATCCATCCGTCGAGGGTGGGAATGGTCGCCGGCTCAAAGTTGATGGGCGACACGTCGGCGGGGGCGCGACCAACATCCTCCATGTTGGTGTCCATTCTTCCGGTGTCGAAGGGAGGTCGGTCCAAGGGCGAGACGAGAGGGGTGGAAACGCGGTGAGGAGGGAGGTAGGGGGATAAAGAGACTGTCGCTGGGTATCGCTGCGGTGGTCTCCGGTGCTGATCGGAGCCTTGGGAGGGAAGTCGGGGAGTAGTAGGGATGGAAGGGGAGGATGACGTTGATGTTCAGAGTCGGAGCCGGTATCGTCGTGTGCGTGTGGCGGCGGCGGGAAGAATCACAAACGTTGGTGCGTGGGGCAACAGCCTCGTCAAATGAGCTCTCCTGAGCGACGGGATGAATCAGGAGGGCCGAGCGCGAGAGTGCGAGTCGCTGGTAACAGATGCAGGGCGGGTTAGAAGTAGCAGCAAAGACGGTCGTGGGCGATGGATGCTCGAGTTTTCGGGGTTGTGGTGTGTGATGAGACGCAGGTTGGGCCTCTTTTCGATTTGGATTGGCAGGATGGAACAACAGGAATGGGATGGGGGGAGGTGACGACCTGGGTGCGCCTGCCCAGTGCCCGCTGATTGATGTGAGAGATTGGTGGCTCCTGCTCGGGGCAAATCCCGCTAGTGAGGTACTCAAGGTCCGAGTGTGGCTCCGGTCTACGTCCGAGGTACCCCGATAAGCTGCAGCTAATACTACAGCTCGTCATGCTAGGGACGATCTAGCGCTGCACCTCTTTGGAGGCTCGGTGCAACCAAAGGACAGCTTCCATCACCAAAGACACGATCCGATATCTCCTTGATTTCCGACCCAATAGATCAACTCAGACCCCTTTCACACACGCACCCCGTCTTCTCCAGTGCGCTGCATCGCGCTCCGAACATGATATCTCCCTCCAGGCCATGAGTTCCCGAGCAAGCTCCCATTCCCGCCCTCCGAACCCCGATCGTCGCCCATCCATCAGTTCGAGGCTGTCCTTTGCCGTCTCTTCGGCCGAGGAGGGCGGGGATGCAACCGAGAGGCGCCCGGCGCAGCAGCAGATCGAGGAAGAGATTGCAGAAATAAAGCGATATGAGGACTTCACCACAATAGACTGGGTGCAGGATGCCGCTCGCGAGCAGGCACGGCGCAAGTCCAGGCGCAGACGGAGGGCTGGCCTCTTCGACAACGGCCGGCCCAACTGGAGATACCGGCTGTGGGAGTCCTACGATGCGGCACAGGGATGGCTCGTCGTGACCTTGATTGGCATTGCCATTGGCCTCAACGCCGCCTTCCTCAGCATCGTCACCGAATGGACCTCCGACCTCAAGATGGGCTACTGCACGACGGGCTTCTACCTGAACGAGAACTTTTGCTGCTGGGGCGAGGATAACGGATGTGACGAGTGGCACCGGTGGACTGGCTTCGAGCCGGCCAACTATGTCATCTACATCATCTTCGCGACCACCTTCGCCTTCACCGCGGCCTTCCTTGTCAAGTCGTTTGCGCCGTATGCCGCGGGTTCCGGCATCTCGGAGATCAAGTGCATCATCGCAGGCTTCGTCATGAAGGGATTCCTCGGGTTCTGGACCCTTCTCATCAAGTCCGTGGCCCTGCCCCTCACTATTGCGTCGGGCCTCTCCGTCGGAAAGGAGGGCCCCAGCGTCCATTACGCCGTGTGTACCGGGAATGTCATCTCGAGACTGTTCGACAAGTACAAGCGCAATGCATCAAAGACGCGCGAGATCCTGAGCGCCTGTGCGGCGGCGGGTGTAGCGGTGGCCTTCGGCAGCCCTATTGGCGGCGTCATCTTCTCTCTCGAGGAGATGTCCAGCCATTTCCCCCTGAAGACCCTGTGGCGGAGCTATTTCTGTGCTCTTGTTGCCACGGCAGTTCTGGCCGCCATGAACCCGTTCAGGACCGGCCAGCTCGTCATGTTCCAGGTCAGCTACGACCGTGACTGGCACTTCTTCGAGTCCTTCTTCTACATCATCGTCGGCATCTTCGGTGGTATCTACGGCGCCTTCGTCATCAAGTGGAACCTCCGCTACCAGGCCTTCAGAAAGGGATACCTGTCGCAGTGGCCCGTGCTAGAGTCAACTCTACTGGCTTTCTTGACGGCCATCATCTGCTACCCCAACGTCTTTTTGAGGATCGACATGACCGAGAGCATGGAGATCCTCTTCCTCGAGTGCGAGGGAGGCGAGGACTATCAGGGGCTGTGCGAAGCAGACAAGCGCTGGCGTAACGTCGCCCTGCTGCTCATCGGAACGGCCATCAGGATCTTCCTTGTCATCATTTCGTACGGCTGCAAGGTTCCTGCCGGTATTTTCGTGCCGTCGATGGCCATCGGTGCCTCCTTCGGCCGCGCCCTCGGCATGGTCGTGCAGGCCCTCCAGGAGGCGAACCCAGACAGTTTCTTCTTCTCAGCCTGTAAACCGGATGAGACGTGTATCACGCCTGGCACATATGCCTTCCTCGGAGCAGCCGCTGCCCTCAGCGGCATCATGCACATCACGGTGTCTGTGGTGGTCATCATGTTCGAGCTTACCGGCGCACTCACGTACATTCTCCCCACCATGATCGTCGTGGGTGTAACCAAGATCGTCGGTGACAGCCTCGGAAAGGGCGGCATCGCAGACCGCATGATCTGGTTCAATGGCATGCCCTTCTTAGACAATAAGGAGGAGCACAAC
This sequence comes from Furcasterigmium furcatum, assembly GCA_001599815.1. Taxonomy (NCBI): domain Eukaryota; kingdom Fungi; phylum Ascomycota; class Sordariomycetes; order Glomerellales; family Plectosphaerellaceae; genus Furcasterigmium; species Furcasterigmium furcatum. The sequence goes on from BCIA01000004.1 coordinate 938,191, forward strand.
TTTGGAGTCCCTGTCTCGCAGGCCATGACAAGCGATGTCGTCTGCCTTCCCGTGTCAGGTGTTTCGCTCGAGGAGGTTGAGCGCCTGCTCGCGGAGCAGAAGTGTCAAGGTTTCCCCATCGTTGAGAGCCGACAGCACAAAGTACTCGTCGGCTACATTGGTCGTACCGAGCTCCAGTACGGCATCGACCGAGCCAAGCGGGAGAGGAGCGTTGACGCGCAGGTTCGGTGCACATTCTCTCCACCCACGTCGGGGAGTGGTACCCCTGCTGGCGCCACCTCGGAATCGCCTTCGTCAGCAGCACTGGACTTCGGCCGCTATATCGACCCGACGCCAGTCACGGTGCATCCCCGCTTGCCACTGGATACGACAATGGAGCTGTTCCGCAAGATCGGCCCACGTGTCGTCTTAGTAGAGTACCATGGCAAGCTTGCCGGCATCATCACACCCAAAGACTGCCTCAAGTACCAATTCAAGCACGAGGCTGCCGAGAACCCCCGCGAAGACCCCCGGCTTGCCGAGAGCCAGGAGAAGCTGTGGAGCATCATACGGCGGGTCAGCGGGTGGGTGTCCGGCAAGGTATCCAGCGCTTCGGGCGGCAGGATACGGCTGGACAGCTCATCCGACGAGTTTCGGAGACCTGGCGGCCCGAGCAGCGGCCGGCAAGGGACTCAGATCATGGACGGGGATGAGGATGTGACGGAGGATGTGGGAGTAGAGCTGGAGAACCGGTGATGGTGTACGATTTGCCGTGCTCGACTAATGAATCTCGGCTCGGCGTTGAGGGGACATGGGGGCACTTGCATGTGTCGGGGTCATATATAGGAGACGAGGCTTCTCCATGCAGACCATATACTTTATTCGGCGGATCTTGCTTCTATACAGATAAATGAACATGATACATGTCTATGAAACTCGAACAGAACCCATGCAGGAGAGGTCTAGCGGAAAATGAGCGCGCGTTACGCTGAGAGCTCTATCGGCCGCCTCTGCGCATCATCCGCCGTGAGGTCCCCCAGGTCGATGATGTCCTCATCCTCGTACCTCCCGCCCCTCTTGTTCGAGGAGCCGTCTTCCAGGTCATCGTCGCCCATTAGCCCGGACTGCTGCGGCACGGGGGCATAGGCGCCGTCGGCAGCGGCGTCGCCGGCGGCGGTCTCGTCCTTGCGGCCGACGATGACGTTGCCGGCGACCAGCATGGCGGCGCCGAGCCACCACAGCGGGGGCAGGTCCTCGGCGAAGATCATGAAGCCGAGGATGGCGGTGAGGACGAAGTTGGACCCGGTGTTGATGATGGAGACCTGGGTGGTGGAGTTGCCGCTGGCGAGGGCCTTTGTGAAGAGGGTCCACATGATGCCGTTGAAGATGAGGTTGCAGGCGAAGAAGGCCTGGGAGGGGGTCAGTCAGCGTTGATCGATGGAGTTAGTGAGGGGGTGAGAAGGGGGCTTACGGCGCGGAGGACGTATTCGAAGCCAGCCTCGATAGATTGCAGCCCGAGGAAGGAGGTGATGGATTTGGAGATTGTGGAAGTGAGGTCGGTTGTTGTCCTTGGGTCCGGTGTTAGATTAGAGGTCGTCGCGACGATGATCGGATGAGATATCACTCACAACTTTGCGAAGACGCCGTTGAAAGCAGCGCAGGCGCCGCTCGCGATGGCGAGCACCACCCACTTGTTCTGCGTGACCCAGGTCATGGTTCCCACGGCAGGCAGCGGAGTGGTCTTGGTGTCAGGCTGTTCGGGGGCCTGATCCGGGCCGCCCTGCTGGTCGTGATGAGAAGCTTGCTTTCGTTGCCGGAGCATTGGTCACTGTGAGAGGCGGGACGGGATTCTCGGGCTGGGTCCTGGTGTTCTCGTCAGAATTGATGTCTGGCGAACGAAAGTGGCGTGTAGAGCTTGGTAGGAGTTCTCAGGGATGAGGAAGTCCACACACCTTAGACTCAGGTCCTGGACGCAGCGGAATTTTGATGGATGGCGAGGGAGCGGGTGAGGCGCCGTGTCTCAATTCAGAGTTGAGGCGGCCTGCCGGTTCAAGGTTGTCGTTGGTCGAGGCTCGTGTGGGTCCAACGGAAATCAGGAGGGACGAATGATACCACGTGGTGGTCCCTGGCCCCCCTTATTAATACGCGTTCAGTTCCACACTGTAAGTAAGTAGCCGTGCATGTACATAAGAGTGAGGCCTTCGTCATCGCGTCAAGTTGGATGCTGAGCATCCCCGCAGACAAGGACACCTCAATCGTACCCTAACTAGCTTGTGTGGATGACAATTTGTTTGTTTTTACTAGGTGGCCCGGTTGGCAGCCACCAATATGTACTGAGAAATGAATAATGTGATGTGATGTAGCGAACGAATGTAAAACATAAGGCCTCCTCCCTGGCTGTTGCTTCTTTCGCCGCTCACAGGCACTGGTGATACCACTCATTGGCGATGGTGCACGTGTAAGGTGAAACACAAGTCTTTGGACCAGTCCAGCCATTGCCACCGCACTGCTCCCATCGGTTGGCACCGCCGCTGGTGGGTGGCGGCGTGGTAGGGGGCGTGGTAGGGGGAGTGGTAGGTGGGGAGCCTCCCGTGGACACCTTGCCGATACCAGCATTGCCCGTGACGTAGCTTACGACTTGGTTTGCGGGCCGGGGCGTGCCCAGGTTGCTCCTGTAAACCTGCGCACGGGAGAGGGCGTTGTTGTTGGTGAACGAAGGGATCGAGCCACTGCTGCTGGCGCTGGAGGTAAGGCACTGTCGTCCGATATAGGACTGGCAGGTTCCCTGAGCACCAGAGTTGGGGACATTGAAAATCCGTGCTCCGTTGGAGCTGCTGCCAGAACTAAACGGGGTAGAGACCCTCTCGTAGACGTTGGCCTCGATGAGGAGGCTGGACGCGCTGCTCGTGATGTCCCAGGCGTGGCCCTGGATATCGCGGAAGATGTTGTTGTAGCCGTGCAAGAAGAGCTCCTGGGCATTGCTGTCGCCGACCTTGGGCGAACGGCTGGCCATGTCGTGGAAGAAGTTGTTTGCCAGGGTGACGCGCTCATTCCCGCCGCTGAACATCACGCCCCAGTTATGCTTCCCGTTGCAGGCAGATGACCAGCTGGTCCGACCGTCGAACTCGTTGTTTGAAATGGTGACACGGTTTGACGGGTTGAAGCCGGTCGAGATGAACTGGCGGCCGGTCAAGCTGAACTTGTTATGATCGATCCAGAGCCTGTCACCACCGTCGATGCCGAGAATATCGCCGCCCCAGACAAACTGCGGGTTGAGATCCTGAGAAGAATGTCAGCTTCCCTTCTCCATCTGACAAAATAACAGAGACATTATGTACTTACCGTAAAGTGGATGTTCTGGATGATGATGTTACTGTCACCACCAGTAATTCTCAGCCCCTTTCCGCGAATAACACCCCTATCGCCAACTCCGACCAGAGACTTGTTGCTCCGGATGCGAATGCCTCTACGGCCAGCATTGTCCCAAGTGGCCGTGATGGGGTTCTCGTTGGCATCACAGTTGTCCTTGATGGTATCCTGGCCACCGTTGTTGGCGCCGCAACGGTCCTTGGAGCGACATGCGCGCCCAGTCGTGGTGCCCTCGGAGCCTTTGAAGTTGAACTCGCGATCAATCAAGATAACACGGGCGGTCGTGTCCTCAAGCCACTGCGCCAATCTTGTCTCGTCAGCAGGTCGCAGAATGGCACTGAAGCACTCTGAAGATGGCAGAACTTACTGCTGGATGTTGGCAGGCCTCGCCGGCGTGGCACTGCCCCCTCCAGTGACTCCCTGAGCGAATCCGAAAGCCTGCCCACTAACCTGGCCTAGAGCGGCCTGGGGCAGGAGGGAGGCCACAGCCAACAGAAGACTAAGAGGTGAGGCCCTCATGATGGTAAAAAGTAAGAAAAGTGAATGGGTAGCGGTAGCGAGGTAGAAATGATACTCCCCCGGACGGCCGAAACGAGCATATAAATAGTGAGTAACTGTTGATTGACTGACTCCAAGGCCACGGATCCATCAATCCGAGAATGCCTGTTTGAGCCAGGGATCTCTCTCTCCAGTTCGCACTTTTACAGATGGATGTGGAAGAGGCACGCAACCCCTTTACCCATCATCCCGGCCCGCCAGGCCGTACCCCAGGTCTTTACCAGCCTAGTGTAGACTTCTGCGGGGAGATTTTCCGGTGAGCCCAGCTCATTGCAGCGGACATGAGGAGCAGCACGCTGTAGGTGCGGCTGATAATTAAGGGGCTTGAAGCCTCAAGCACTGGTTGCTGGAAGAGGCAGCTACCCCGATGCCTCCACATGGATCTGGTAACGCCACAGACTGAAACGGCACACTCCTAGTGTAAGTACCCTGTCTGTCAGTGGTCTTAAATCTCTCGGAGCCCTACGCCATCAACGTCAAAGCTGAGTGGAGCGGGCTTTTGCGGAAGCCGGGGTAAGGACCTGACACCTTTCCATCACTTCCCGGAGTAAGCTCGGGGAAGCTCGGCACTGAGATGCAATACCAAGTACCCCGGGTGTTAAGAAGTATTTGCCCCCTCTGAGGCAGCTACGCTACCCAGCAGGGGGCATGGACAAATGCTTCTCCCCCCTGGAAGGCTGAGCCTGGCGGGCACTACACTGGAGGTAGGTACCTGGAACAAGATTGTGAATATTGCGGGACCAGGCAAGGTGAAGTAAGGTACCTTACCTAGAGCTCATAGTCTTCAAATGCCAAGGACATTCACGGCTGGCTGTGTGTTGATCACGAAGGTTGATCCTCCTGAACCATGGTATACTGCAATGTGGTCCGATCCGGAGAGCCTTTCCACGAGCGGATGCAACCGTCGCGACCAAGCCTCTCTGAACTTGCACGCGCCTGATGATGGATTGGACGCCTTACCCCGTGAGAAAGATCGGCTGATTTGAATGACTATGCAAGCACTCTATGAAACACGAGGCAGCCGCTGTGGCGCTTGGAAATCATCCTGGGGTGACCTCGCGGATTTATGGTGACGGAACACGGTCCGGGCTCTGCATACAAATTCACAACTCACCGGTCACTCTGGGCTATACTGTATGGAGTACTATGTGCATAAGTAGTACTCACCTCTGCCTTTTCCCGTCGGGTCGGTCGGTTCGGACCAATTCGTTGGAAAGCCCGAGAGAGTTAGACCGGCCGCCGCATCGACAGCTTGAAAAGCCGTCGCTTTAATTCGCTGTGGAGCCGGCCGGTGATCCAGATTCAGAATGGAATGGGTGGATAGAGTCAATGCGCCGTGTACTTATTGCACCGAGATTCGGTGCTTGGCGCCGGGTGTCTGTAGGACTGGAGAGGAGAGGAGCAGGTCGATATGTTTTCCTTGAGATGGCAAGAATTGCCCGACGATTGTTCGAGCGGGCAAAGGGGCACGAACCCACCAACTGTTCTGTTTCTCGAGCTCACTAATCAGTTCTAATGCTCCCGGACACTGATGAGCTCCCCGGCGACTGATCGGCGGCATGTGACTGGTAGGTGGTTGAGCTGACCTAGGGACAGGGCGTTTTGCACTTCTTCGCCGGCTTCCTAATACTCTACGACACAATCTTGTTCCATACGCTGAACTTGGCCGCTACCTCATGTCCACTGTCCTCTCCGTCTCAGGGGGCATCTCTGGACTGTCCGCGTCTGCTAGAGTTGTACTCAACTTTGTCCGCCGCCGACCAAGCAAAGACACGGCCTCCGCCCAAACTCCGGAATACCGACACCTCTGCCACCTGGCGTTTCCGATCCTCCCATATGATATGTCCCGTCGAGAAGCGTTCAAGATGTTGGATTAGAGGACCGGGGCGTGAACCGGTTCCCTACTATATTCTCTGCCCACTACTTCATCCTCCTTTACACCGGCCGTCCAGTGACGGGAGTTTGAACCTTAGGACTTACTACTTACTACCTACAACTCCCCTACTTACCTAGGTAATAATCAGTAAGGTAGGTACAGTCACGGAAAGGACCGACGTGTCCGCCTCTCCCACTCCGGTGCCCACGCCGAAGACGTACTCGCTCTGCTCGATAACCCATTCTCCAGTCGCCCAGCGAGCCGCGTCCCGTTTCTTGACTTTCAGGTCCACCAACACCGTCTCGCCAGGCTGAAGAGTCGCCGTCTTCTCGAGTGCCACAAGGACCACGTCCTCCCTCCTACCCCGGGGCCAAAAGTAGACTTGGACCACCTCCTCGCCGGCCAGTCTGCCGATGTTGGTGACCGAGACAGATACCTTCCAATGCCCTTCGTCGAGATCCGCCGCCTCCACGAGCCTGGATTCAAACTGCGAGAAGCTCTGGCCGTAGCCAAACCACCACTGAGGCTGGGTGTCGTGGTGGCTATACCAACGGTAGCCCACCTGGGTCTCCTCCTTATATACCACTTTGCCGTCCACGCCCGGCCAGGCCTCCAAGTCGCCGGCGAAGGGTAGGTCATCGTATCACTTCGGCCACGTAATAGGAAGCCTGCCGGACGGGTTGACCAACCCAAGGAGCACATCCGCCAACGCATTGCCAGCCTCCTGCCCGCCATACCAGGCCTGCAGAAACGTGGTGGCATTCGCTATCCAGGGCAATTCAACAGGTGAACCGGACTGGTTGACGAAGATGAGCCTGTCCGGCCGCTTCACCCCTGCTTTCCTCCGCTTGCCAGCCACTATTCTCGTTCCTCCCTCTGCTTCGACTCAAAGTTCTTCCTCCGCTGTAATACATACCTCGCCTACACGTTCCACGGCCACACCATGACTTCCTCGACCCCAGCGGAGGCCCTCGCCCCCGTGGCTATGTCTACCGCTCTCGATAACCCTCAACCGCAGCACGGGAGAGGGCGTTCTGCCTTCCTCTTGGTTGCCTGCTGCTTCGTCGCAACCGCCAACGCGGCCACCATCGGCTATGATTCCTCCATGATGGTATATTCTCGACATCCATAGCCATTAAAGAGGGATTCAACAGTACACCTTTGACTAACTACTGTTACTACATCCAGAATGGGCTTCAGATCCTGCCATCCTATACGGAGTATTTCAATCTCACAACAACCCTCACTGCGCTCAACGTCGCCGTCGTCTTCCTCGGGTCTGTTATTGCCATGCCTTTCGCGGGTCCCATCAGCGATAAGCTTGGCCGTAAATGGGGAATGGCCATCACGGCTATCATCTCCATAGTCGGCGCTGTCATCCAGGGCGCGGCTGTCCATGTGTCCATGTTTTGCATCGGCAGGATTCTCGTGGGCTTCTCCATTACCACAACCGCCACCGCCGCTCCCGCGTATGTTCCGCCTCGTCCATCATCCTTTCACCTGCCGGGTTCTGACCTGGCTGACCATCTTTGTGAAGCTACATCTCCGAGGTTGCTCACCCGAAGCACCGTGTCATCCTGACTGGCTTGTACGCAACGTGCTGGTATGTCGGCAGTCTGATCGCCGCCGGCGTCACCTACGGCACGCAGAACATCCAGTCCACCTGGTCGTGGCGCCTGCCCTCCCTGGTATGCTGTCATCCCGGCCACGTACTAATTCGTCAGAGCCCATTCTTTGATCGCTGACAAGCCTTCCCCAGCTTCAACTCATCCCGTCCGTGCTCTGTATCATCCGGCTATTCTTCATACCCGAGAGTCCCCGCTGGCTCATCTACCAGGATCGTCTCGACGAGGCCAGGGCTATTCTTGTGAAGTACCATGGAGACGGTGATGAGCACTCTACTGTTGTCGCCCTAGAGTACGAGGAAATCCTGCGGACCCTCCAGCACGAGAAGACCGTGCAGAAGACAGACCTGAAAACCCTCGTCAGCACACGCCCTAACAGGTGGAGGCTGGGAATCACCGCTGCTGTTGCTGGTATGTGTTCCCTTAACCCACTTGAATCCCCTGGTGTCCGGCGGTCCGCCGCCTCATTTGCAACCGCTGACCCCGTGACTCTCCATCAACAGTGTTCTCTCAGGCCAGCGGAAACAATATCATGACTTATTACCTTGGCGATGTCCTCACTGCCGTGGGTATCACGGGGGTGCAGACTCAGCTTGGTATCAACATCGGCCTGAGCGCCTTCAACCTCATGTGTGCCGGTATTGGTTCAGCACTGGCCGACCCCATTGGGCGAAGGAAGAGCTTCCGTAAGTTCCTCTGAGATCTTTTGTCTTCCGAAACGCTGCTTATCAAAATCTACCTAGTAACTGTCACCAGCATCATGGGCTTTATGCTTATTATCGTCGTGGCCCTCACAAAGGTCTTCGGTACCAACCCGACTCTCAGCTCTTCGGCTGCTACAGTGTCTATGATCTACCTCTTCTACGGTACTTACTCTTTCGTGTGGACCCCGCTCGCGACGCTGTACCCCGTTGAGGTCCTCTCGTACTCGATGCGCGGTAACGGCCTGGGTTTCTGTAACGGACTCGTCTACCTGACGGCCTTTTTCAACACCCTCACCACTCCTTACGCCATGGAATGGTCTAGCTGGGGCTTTTATCTTATTACTGCTCTGTGGAACCTGGTCTTCGAGGTGCCTATTATGTACTTTTACTTCCCGGCCACTGAGCGTAAGACTCTGGAGGAGATTGACCTCATCTTCGAAGGCATCAGGCACTCGGATCTGGATGTATCCGTTCACGATGTTTTGCGCGGGAAGCCAGACGCCGAGAAGTTAGTCGTCGGACAGGGACTCTAGATCAGCTTAGATTAAATCCCAATTCCTTGGGCGCTGCTCCAGGCGGTCCCGGTACCATATTTGGTGTTTCGATGCCCGGGACGGTAATATGCTATTGGACGGGTAGTTTCTAAAGGACCGGTAACCAACAGAAGGGAAAGTCCGAATTCATTTGGATTTCCCAGCATCAGATCATGAGGAAGGAAGCTTGAGTGGATCTGGCGGGGGTGGGTCCTGCCGCCCCACTACACCCTGACATGCCGTGGCGCAGGCTCCAGCGTCCCGAGTCCCGGTCATCTGAACCCGGCATCCTCTGGAATTCCATCTGGCAGACTTGATCTACCGCATCCGTCCTCGGCCCCGGCCCTGTCTTCTAGCATGCCGCAGGCCGCTTGGACTCGGCGTGATCGTTGACCTTCCAGCTTCATAACGCACTCTCGCAACGCCCGTCAAGAGGCCCTTCACCATAGCACTCGCCTCTGATCGGGGCGAAGGCCATCACCATGGAGGAGTCACCGCTCACAAAGGCTCGTGCCCTCCAAACCACAAAGATTGCTTGGGAATGGATTGTCTAACTTGTCTGTCTGGCCAGGCCCACGAACACGCTCGCGCCGCCTCGAATGCGACCCGACAATCCGAGAGCACTGTCGCCATCAATGAACATGCCCTCGCCGCCGGCGAGTTCGCGAACGCCGCGAAGAACACCACCAGCATCGATGCCCTCCGAACGCTGAAACTCCTCGAGAACTACCACCGCCGACTCTCAGAGCTTCTCAACACCCCACAAGAGCGCAGGCTCACAGCCGATGCGACCGAATCAGACGAGAAAGATGCCACCGAGACGACCACCGACGATGCGACCAAATCGGCAGGCGGTGCCCCAAAGGCAGGACATGGCCCGGCCCCCGCCCAGCAGAAGAGGATTGCATCGCGGCCCATGACATCGTCGATCGCGAGCAACCTTGCCTCGGCCCGCGGCATCAGGTCCAGGAACAGAGGCGACCCGGTCCCCCCGAGCGTTAGCAACGACCAGGCACCGGGCAACCTTGAAGTCTCCCCGCGCAAAGAAGTCTCTGGATCAAGGTCCAAGATGCAAAATGTGCTAGAGCATTCCAACAGGCCAGGCTGGGTCCCGCCCGATAGCCACAAGAAGAAGGAGCTCGAGGCGCTGAACGAGGAGGATGAGACCGTTCCGCCTGCAGCAGCAGCTGCTGCTACCACTACGGCGAGCGACGACAACTACTCTCGTTTCTACAACACATTTGGAGGATTGTTTAATAGGCTATCCGCCCCGTTGGCTTTCGCTGGTCTCCCCCTCATCGCAGAAGAATCCTCAACGGCCCAGGAACCGCCTCCCCGAGAACCACCGCCGCCACCTCTGTCCCCTGCCGCCAAACGCACCAAGCACAAGTCCACGCCGTCCGCCGCAGAGCCCGACCTATCCAAGATCTACTCCCGCGCTACCATGCGTGCCATTTCCGGCCAGAACCCGAACGAGTCCTTCTACGTCGTCCCCACGAGCGGCCACACCATGTCTTACGCCAACATCCTGAACTACGCCGACAAAGAGAAGCGCCGGCTCGAGGCGTCCCTCCACGTCGGCGGTGACGCGAGCATGATAGAGGAAGACGACGACGACTTCGTCGACGCCCGCGAGTCCCACTCCAACCCGCCATCTCCCACCTTCCGCCGACGCCCTGGAGCAGCGAGCGGCAGCGGCAGCAGGCCCCGCAGCGCGGCTGGATCTAAGACCGTCGAGGAACTGGCAATGGAGAATAAAAGCCTCAAGGAAGTCCTCGACAAGCTTAGCAAGCGACTGCACACCTTCGAGGCCAGCGCCCAGAACTCGCACCTCGCCCTCGCGGAGAGCATGCGCCTCCGCCGCCCGGGCTCGCCGCTGCACTCCTCCACCGGCAGCGGCGGGGGGCCGGAGGCGGCGCTCGCGCTGCAGGCCAAGAACAAGGCCCTGGAGGACGAGATGGCCGCGGCGCTGCGGCGGATGGAACAGCTCGAGGAGGAGAACCAGAAGAACCAGCGCGCGCTGGAGAAGTATCGCGAGAAGTGGGACAAGCTCAAGGCCAACGCGAAGGCGAGACGGTCTGCGCAAGGAGGCGGCGGCGGCGCGGACAGTCCGGCGCCTCCTGAGGCGGATGACGGAACCAAGTAGTCGAGTCCGTTGCGGTTTAGTTAGTCACATGCTGATGAATCTGAGTATCGTGCCTCTTTTCCAGTCTACTCCGCCTCTGGGGTCTTCTCGCCATGGGCCCCGTTCCACCAGAAACTCACACTGAAGCTCACGCTCAGGCTCCTGACGTAGTGCCACCACCCGATCGGCACGTAGAGGACATCGCCCTCTTCCAGTACGGCCTCCCAGCACCGCAGCCCCCGGAACTCCTCCAGCTCAATGTCGTCCTGGGGCTCCTCGCCGGCGGGCGGCTTGTCCCAGCCCTCGATGACGCCGACGTCGAATGCGCTCGTGTTGTGCATGTCGATGCCGTGCTCGTCCTCGCCGCGCGGGCAGAGGGCGTCCGAGTCGAGGGGCGAGTAGAGGCGGACGTACTTGGCGCCGACCACCTGCGCCAGGAGGTTGTGATAGCCGTCGGTATGGAGGGGGGTGATCGTGCCAGCCGGACCGAGCCAGGCGTTGATGAGGGGCAGGGGGAGCTCCGGCTTGTTGAACGATGGAGATAGGAGGTGAGGCGGCGGAGAGGTGTAGCATAGGTCGGGGGTGGGAATGTCGTTGCGGAGGGATGGGAGTTGGGTGAAGAGCTCGTGTTGCGCGAGGTAGCTGAGGGGTTTGTCCTGGGGAGCCCCCTTTTCTTCGGCGGACTCAAGGGAAGGGGTCTCGATGCGTTCGAGAAGCTCGCGGAATGTGATGAGTTCTTGGCCCCAGCCGTCATCGACGTAGCTGCGGCCAACCTCGACGGGAACCAGTCTCCGACCTCCGAAGGTCTTGGAAAGGAGGTATGCCGGCTTCCTCCACGGGCGGGTGGTCATGGCCGGCCACTCATCCGTGACGCCCCTGACGACGAACGGGAGAGGCCCGTCGCCGCCCGCAGCCTGGCCATCATCCATGTACTTCTGGAACTCATCCATCGACAAGTGGTCGAATCGCTTTACAAGATGCTTGGTAGGAGGCCTAAATATCCGTGCCGCAGAAAATGATCGTTCTCCTGAGAAAGTGTTGGATGTTTTCTGCCTCTTGGCCGGGGGCTGATCCTCGATCTGAGGGCGCTCAGCATCGTCTGGCCGAGAAGAATCCTCAAGCAATCCAAGGATCCTCTCGACTGTCTTCCTTCCACGACTGATCCCAGCACCGCCAGCGAGGATCAGGGCTTTGTCGAGGACTGACACCATCGAGTCCAGAAGCTCTCTGTGTCTCGGCGAGGTTTCTTGGTCAGCCCCGCCAGAAGCTGAGGCCATGTTGAGGAGAACAATGAATTTGAGGATGCTCAAGTCAGTGTAGAGCTGCCTCCAGCAATATGGCAGGTCTTGGTACACAAAGTCGTAGAATCGCTTGTACGTGGACTCGATCTCCTTGTCAAGCGTCCGGGACAATTCCTCGAGAGGCGCATCCTCTGTGCTCCCTGGATTTTCAGGGCCCTGTGTGAATAACTTGGTAACGGCTTGAGCATGCGCCAGGAGATCGCACAGCGTACTCGCAGGCAGTGCATCCAAAGCTGCGACCCTTGGTGATGGTGGTGCAGCCGATTCTTGTTTTGACCTGGCATCTTGGGCATCTTCAAATACTCCCGCTGCTGCTTTTTCACTCAGCTTCCACAGAACTTCTCGGCTCGCGTATGGAGTCATCTCCAAGGCCCGGCTGGGCGTGGGCAATGAATCGTCAGGTAAGGTACTGTATAAGTTGGGAATGTGAAGTGGTGAGAGATGTCTCGGGTGATATTCAAGGGCAAGTCGAATCCTGGTCTGGTGCTGGCCGCTTTACCAGGATCAGCCGAACCCCGACGTCATTGGGCGGTGGGCAGCCAATGCGACAATAGCGGCGACAGTCAGCTCGCTGCCCCCCGCCAAATGCGGCTGCCCCGCCATCGGAGCTCGATCGGCGGCCGTCGCGGTGGATCATCGTCGGTTCTTGCGCCCCGTCACCAACGACCAAGACTCCCCGTTCCGTGACTCAGGAGCCTCCAACATCTTTCCGTTCCACAAGGGAGCTTAAAAGACCCCTGTACGACGTATATGCATATCCCCTGGGCACTTCAGCAGTCAATTGATCACATCATGGACTCCCTCGTCGACCTCAACGACGCCTCCAAGGCTCTTGACCTGGACCGGATCCGGTACCAGCTCATGTGAGTAACCGGCACCTCCCGGCTTCCATTGGCCCCTGCCGTGGCACAAGACGCTGACCTGGCACCTATCTGTGTCTCCCCAGACGTCTCGAGGATACCATCACCTTCCACCTGATCGAACGAGGGCAGTTTGCGTTGAACAAGAACATATACGTCCCCGGCGCCGTCTCCATTCCCAACTCGGAGCTCAGCTTCATGGACTGGTACCTCCGCGAGCAGGAGAAGATCCAGTCCACCATCCGCCGCTACGAATCCCCCGACGAGTACCCCTTCTTCCCCGACGCCCTTCAGCCGGCCATCCTCAAGCCCCTCGACTATCCCAAGATCCTTCACGAAAACGACGTCGACGTCAACGACGAGATCCGCGACTTCTACGTCAAGTCCCTGCTCCCCGCCATGTGCCCGGACTTCGGCCGCAGCGAGGACCGCGGCGAGAGCCAGGAGAACTACGGCTCCAGCGCCACGTGCGACATTGCCTGCCTCCAGGCCCTGTCGCGCAGGATACACTTTGGCAAGTTCGTGGCCGAGAGCAAGTTCCTGTCCGAACGCGCGAGGTTCGTCGCGCTCATCAAGGCCGAGGACCGCGAGGGCATCGACGCGGCCATCACCAACGCCGCCGTCGAGAAGAAGGTGCTCGAGAGGCTGCGGCTGAAGGTCATGACCTACGGCACGGACCCGTCCATCGGGCCCGAGGGCGTGCCGGACGGGCAGCCCAAGATCGACGCGGACGCCGTCGTCGCCATGTACAAGGACTTTGTGATACCCCTGACGAAGAAGGTGGAGGTCGAGTACCTGATGCAGAGGCTCGAGGCGTCTGATTTATGAGCAGCGGCCACAGCAGCGAAGCAGACTATAAGAAAAATAGACATAAAAGCACCGGTACCAGGCATTATTCATCATTCAATTCAGCGCCGCCCCTTCTATTGCGGCTTGACATACTGCTCCACCGCCTCCACGGCGCCCTTGAACTTGCTCGCCTCGATCAGGATCAGATACCCTTGCGACCTGATGCCCATCTCCTGGAAGGCGCGCTTGCTCTGCTCCGCGCCCTCCTCCTCGTGCGTGTAGGAGTACCCGCCGTGCGCCAGGGCGTGGCGGGCGAGCACCTCGTCCTCGGGGTGGAAGTAGAACATGGACGCGGCCTCGTTGCCCCTCTGCTTCTTGCCCCTGCGCTCCGTGCGCAGCTCGGCGTCCGGCTCGACCTCGTTGTACGTCTTGGACAGGATGAGGTAGTGCGTGAACTCGTACGGCTCCTTGTCCTCGACGGCGTCGGCGATCTCCTCGACGAGCATCTTGTACATGGGCGGGACGATCTCGGTGGGCATGTTGATCAGGCGCTCGGAGAGGACGAGGCCGACCTGCGCGCCGGCGGCGCCGAGGACCTGGGCGACGGGGGCGAGGGCGTCGTTGGTCCGGGACTTGTCGGCGATGTAACTGGTCAGGTCGGCGATCGCGGGCTTCTCGCGGTGCTCGTGGAGATTGAGCGCGGTCATGAGGGCGTAGGCGTCGTTGGCCTTATCGTCGACCTTTACGGTGGAGCCGATGGAGTTCTGGGCGGTGATGAGGTCTGCGAGGGCGGAGATGTTGAGCTTCACGGCGTCGACGTCGAAGAGCTGGCGGAGGAGGGTCTTGGTGCCGTGGAAGTCGATCTCGGCGTCGAAGTTGAACCACTCAAAGTCGACATTGACGACATCGAACTGCGGCACTGCGGATCAGCACGGGGGCTCCATGGACCGTCCATGGGGCATTGCAGGGGGCGCGCTCACGTCTTCGTCGGAGCTGTCCTCGTCCATCCTGTCGCCATCGTGGGCGGGGTTCTGCTCGTCTCTCTCCCTCTTCTTGCCCATTGTAGATTCTGAAAGGGGTTCTGAGGAAGGGAACGGTTATAGGAGTGAGCCTAGCACAATTGGCCAAAGTGAGTCGATCTGGATCTCGAGAATCAGTGCGCAGTGGTTGGTTGTTGGAGTTGTCGGTGTCGTCAGACCTGGCGCGAGCTCCGACGGGCAATGAATTTTTGATGCCCCGCACTAATCCCCTTTGGGACTGATAAGATCTGTCACTCAACCACCGCCGCTGCACCCTTTTGCCCCTGAAATCGCCAGCCCCTGACTACCTCCATCCCATCGACCATTCATGATATTGAGCTGTGGTTTGGTACCCTGTTCATGCGCGCCCACCTTGCGTCCAGACACACCGTGAATCCAGAGGATTTTGTTCTGATAAAAGAACTTGGGGACCGAAAACATATTAAATCGGCCAGTCAAATGATTTCTCACCCAAGCCTCCGATCAACGCCACTCGCCAGCATGGCGCGGATTAGACCATGGGAAGAACGAAGACTTGGCTTGAGACTGCACAATAATGAGGACAATTTTCAGATCAATGATTCTCCAAACATAGCCATCAGGCAGTGACAAGGCCAACCCGGCCCGCTAGACAAACAAAGCAAGACAAAGGTCTTGTTCAATTCAAGGAAACAACACTGACACTCCGGTCTATTCTTGATAGAATAGATTCGACCCCAAATAGCAGCAACATCATCTGTCTTTCATTTCTCGTCCTTCTCTTGCCCAACCGCCGTAACACCCAGAAGAACGTTCTCACTCAACCAGAATGTGCACAGAAACTAACACGGAAATGTCCTGCGGCCACACCCTCAGGTCCCTCGCCAAGTGCAATCAGAGCCCAAACTGCGCTGGCAAGGCCACCCAGACATGTCACCTCGACGACACCTGCGCGCGGTGCGATCGCGAGGCGCACTTCCACAAGAGCAGGCTCGTGTACGAGGCGGAACACGAGAAGCTCATGGAGAGGTACATCCGGGCCAAGACCGATGACAGGCATGATGAGATGAAGCGCCTCGAGCGGAAGATGACGGAGCTTCACCGGGCCCTGAGAGACAGGAACGCGAAGGTCGGCATGTCCAAGAGCGACCCCGACGTACTCTGGGGCGGGGACCAGGATGAACATTCGATGGGACGGACTTGAGCGCTTGGTTGTGGGAGCAGGTAACTTCTATGATGGTACTCTGAGTCTTCGTTTCTAATGCTAATACATTTTCTCTCGACAAGATCTCTCTCCAGTACAACACACTCAGTACGAACCAGTGATCACCACAGCGGCCCCGAGAATGCCAAGTGACCCGGAACCTGCGCATCGGACGGCCCCATGAACTGGGCAACCTCCCAAGAAGATGGCTGCTGCTGCTGGCCAGATGCAGCCTGTCTTCCCTGTCCGCCGCCCTCCCAGCCGCCCATCCCGCCGCCCATCTGCGCCTGCAACTCCCTCCTCGCCTGCATGTACTCCTTGACCCTGGCCGTGGCCTGCTTCCCCGCCCTGCGCTTGTCGGTCGGGCACCGCATGAGAGGCATCTGGATGATGGCTTCGAAGATTTCCCGCACCTTCTTGGGGGTCTGGTTGTGGCGCTGGGCGACCTCTTCGAAGGGGAAGACCTCGACGCACGTCTCGGCGATGTCGACGATGATATGTTTGCCGTTGAACTGCGTCTGGGGCTGGCGGACGGGGGGCTGCTTCGCATGATGCGGGCCGGGACCGTGGGGGTACCAGGAGGGCAGGTAAAACGAGGGGCCAGTGGCCGTGGACATGGGAGCGACGGGTGCCTGGGGTGTTGTCGTTCCCCCCTGATGAGATTGGGGGCCTTGCTGATTCCCCTGAGGATAGGTAATGTGCTGGGGAAGTACTTGACCCAGAGGACTAAATAATTGACCTGAGAAGGGGCCCATGTTGGCTTGCTGTGGCCAAGCTTGAGGGAATCTGCCTGCGAAGTGCTGGGCCTGAGCATTGAGGCCGTACTGGGCACCGGGGTTGGGGGCTAACGGAGCCAGTGATGCAGCACCCGAGATCATAGCAGCTTGTCTGAGTCTCTTCTGTAGGCAGTGAACGCAAAGACCTTTCCCAGACGGCATGGAGGCGTCGGTGCAGGCGGTGGTGCCTCCGTCGCTGGCATGGTGAGCGTCAGGGAGTACATGTGTGCCTATATGGTTGGCAGGCTGTGGTGCCTGTCCGGCCAAGTTTGCTGAAGTGTTGGCCGAGTCGTTGCTGGCCGCAAGCGGTGACCCGAGCGTTCCGTGAGGCTGCTGACCGTTGACAACGCTGGAGGTTTGGCCCTGCGAAGGATTTGAGTTCGAACCTGGGCGGTCAGGGCTCGCAGAAGGGTCGTTGGTGGACAGAGATACTTTGCGAAGACTTGTCGAAAGAGCAGGCGCAGGTGCCTCTAGAGGCGTCTGCGATTTGTCGAGGGCAGCACTTTCAGGCTCGGCCGTTTGGTGTTCTTCATGTGGACGCACCGAAGAAGCGTCCTTCGGTGCCACGGGTGCTGTGTCTGCCGATGGAACAGTAGTGTCTTTGGGCAGCGTGGCCATCACGGCAGGGTTGGGCTGCGGAAGGGCTGTATCCCGCTGAGAACATGCCGCGGCGGTCGCCGGAAGGTCTGGGTTGCGAAAACTGGTCTGCCTCTCAACCAGCAGCAGAGCGGGCGAAATGTGCTGAGGAAGCTGCTTCGGGGACAATGCCACAGAGCTCCGAGGGCCGGTGGATGGTGCCGTCCATAGGTTCTCGAACATGTCGGAGTTTCCGAGGGCTGGTGCGGAACAACCCCTCAATGGGTCAGATTCAGGGGCTGGCTGGATAGGAGGTTGTTTGCAGCTCGCCGCGCTCAGTGTCCGTCCGGGCCGGTCAGCCATTCCCGTCTCATGGCATGGCTTCGGAGCCGCAACGGCAGGGAGGACTGGATGTGTGGTTGGTGCATCGTAGTGGTCGACCTTCCGCTTCTTCACGGGGTTGGCCGACACAAACTGAACCTCGTCGCTGTCCCGCTTGGCCGGGACGGCGGCAGCAGGGGAGTGTGCGAGATGATGAGGAGACGGCAGATGTGTCCCTGCCGGGGGCACGATGATCCCGTGAGGAGTGAAGGAGTAGTACGGGAAGCGCCCTGCCATGGCTGGTATGCAACGGGCTGAGAACTTCAAACGGTTGCTGAGAGTTGAGAGAATTGTCGCTCCTGTATATTTGAGCCACCCGAGTTCAGGGCCTGATCCGCCAGCCCAAGCGCAGTGATAGGATTTTACGAGATGAAAAGGATGCATCTAGCATCTCAAAGATGTGTTGAGAAAGCTCCCACTGCAGACAAGAGGCGTTTGTGATGGGAGGTGAGCTGCAGCAAAGAGCGCTTCATTGTTTGCTCCATCTTGACTTTCACTCCTGTTTGACTGTGAGTTGAGGATATCTTGCAGCACGGCGATCAGCCATTTCCTCACTCACATCGTTCACAGGCATGGTTTCCCCCATTCATGGCTTGGAGGAGGTATCCGAGTCTGCTTCACACACTGGAAGTACGCAGATGTGACATGTTAAGACGAGACGGTTCGGGGAGACTCGGGCACGTCAAAACCGATACGATTACAGTCTGAAAGAATCCGGGAACCCTCAAGGAAACCAATCCATACACCCGGCTCCTCAAGTGTTCTGCCTGTTGTTGTTCTGCTCGCCCACCCCGTTCCTGACATCAAGTTCCTGACTGGACTGCAAGCCGTCATTCTTTCCCAGCTCGTGCGCCGCTACCTGCCCCGTCGGCAGTTCGCTGTCTTGACGGGCTATACCTCCCGGGTCCTGGCCTGGCGGATAAAAGTATTCGCCCTGCTGTTGTTGTGGTGGCGGCGATCCCTGCCATCCATACGGTATTTGGTATTGCGGTTGTTGTGGGTGGTGCTGGTACTGCCCTTGGTACTGCTGCTGTGGCATGCCGCCTTGGGGATATGCCCCCTGCTGGAAGGCCATGGGCTGTTGCATGTGCGGCTGACCGTACATGGGGCGCGGTTGTACGATCAGTGTCGGGATGACGCCGCCCATCCACGGCTGAAGGGTAGTCCAGACGCCTCGTCTCTTGTGGACGCCGATGCTGAACAGCATGACCAGGATGACGCCGTAGAGGATGATGCCCAGGAAGACGTCGCCCCCGTACTCGGCGCGGGCAGTGGGTATGACGACGGGGCCGTTTTCGGGGAGGATCCAGAGGGCGGAGACGATGAGGAACCAGATCCATCGGCCCAGGTTGAGGAGAGCCGCGAACAGGTAGTTGATGGCCGACTGCAATTGTGCGTTAGATACAGCTACCAGAACCTCTTCCAGGGATGATTCACCGTGCGAGGCTTTACTCTGCTGTAGTAGTGCATGACGATGGACGCGTATATCAGAACTCCAAGGCTGAGGCAGAAGCTGATGACATTGTATGAGCCGCTAATCCGGCGGAACGCGGTGACCCTGTCCGCGTAGGACTCGATGGCATGGATGACCTGAGCCTGGGTGTGCGAGTCTCTGTCCCTCCAACGAAGGACTGCGTACCACTGGCTTCGGACTGGACCGTTGTGAAGCGCGGCTTGGGTTATCGCGAGGATGACGAGGATCATTCCGATCGACATGGCGCTCCAGCGGAGGGCTCGCTGGGAAGTCCGTCGTTCCTTCGCCAGGGCGAACATGAGGCCGTTGCCGAGCTCGACCAAGGTCATCGCCAGGCAAACCTCGCTGACCCGCGTGAAGAGGAGCCCAGCAGAGCCTGCTCGCACCCTGACATCGTAGGCGAGAGTGATGGTGTTGTACGAGGCGATATCCGAGGCGGTCCACGGTCGACCCCGCCACTGCTGTACCCGGACATCGGCAAAGTCGGCTGCCGTCAGAAGCGGCAAGCCTCTGTCAGATGGCTGTGTTAGCTGATAGACGAGGAGCAGCGCAGACTATCGACATACATGATCTGCGCGATGAAAGCCAACTTGAGCCACCATACGAACGCGACGCGGGCGGGATCACTGCGTGCGCGGACCGTGCAGAGGGAGGTGAAGAAGAAGACGGCAAGCACGAATGCAGTGCCGGCTGTTGTAAAGCCGCGGACAAATGTCCAGATCTCGAGCTCATCCCAGAGGGCGTCGGCGTCATAGTCCATGGCGACTCGATTCACTCTACCTCAGCGCAGGGAAGAAACAATACTGCCCCGGGACCGTCCCATTTCCCAAGTCTTGGGCCAGGCCGTTTGACTATATAGGGGCAGGCCATGGCGGGCGGCAGAGAATCAGGCTGAGCGAGAGTCGAGTGAGCGCCGGGTCCGCACATGGGCTCGACTGCTCGGTCTAGGAATTATTGACAACAAGTCGCCATAGGTCCTGCTGCTGCGCCGCAGAATTAAGTGATCAGTTCATAAGACGGCGCGTAGATAGACCGGCTCGCAGCCTTGCCATGCATTGCGCAGCCAGAGCCAAGAACACCATGTTGACATATCAAAATGCAGCACGGCGAACGGACGTTGATGGAGGTTGGCGGCGGTTGGAGCACTGAGGCGCTGTGGCTGGTGCCAGCTCCGTCAGCCACAACGCGGGGCGGCACCTCCAGGTCTCCACTGTTGTGGAGCTTCGACCATCCATCTCTCATCAGGCTTCCTCACCTCTACAACACAACTTCCTTCCCACTAACAGCGTGCCAAACTTTCAGACCTCTCAAATTTGACCATACTCGCACTCTGCACAATCGCCACAAAAGTCAACCGCCACCATGTCGACCGAGGCGGGCTCCGTGCCCAGCAACCCCCTCCTCTCGAACCAGTCGTCCGAGCTCCAGGCCGTCCTCCACCCTCTCGTCCTCCTCAGCATCTCCGACTACATCACGCGGCACACACTCAGAGAGCAGACGGGCCCCATCGTAGGCGGCTTGATGGGGCAGCACAATGGCAGGGAAGTGACCATCGAACACGCCTTCGACCTCCGTGTCGAGCACGACGCCGAGTCGCCCTACCAGTATCGTCTGCACATGGAAGGGACCCTGGAGCGGATAGAGCAGAGTGAGTGGCCCGAGGAAACCAGCCAGAGACACCCGTGCTGACGATGATTGCAGTGCGCCTCGTGCACAAGGACCGAAATCTCGACTTCGTCGGCTGGTACACCCTCCTCCCCAGATCCGGCCCCTCCTCCGAGCTGGTCCATCTGCAGACAGAGATCCTCAACCACGTCAACGAGTCCGCCATCCTCCTCGGCTTCCACACCGAGGAGCTCCTCGTTCACTCCGTCGGCGGAAAGCTGCCCCTCACCGTCTACGAGAGCAACTACGAGGTCGACGACACCGCGGCCAAGCCCGATACCGAGGGCGACAAGAAGATGCACGAGGACGGCGAGCCCCCGGTCGCCCTGAGACTGCGCTTCCGCGAGATCGGGTGCACCGTCGAGACGGGCGAGGCCGAGATGATCAGCATGGACTTTGTCGCGCGGGGAAGCGGCAACGCCACGGCCGTCGAGCCCCCCAAGGAGAAGAAGGCCGCCCAGAAGCCCAAGACGGCAAAGGACAAGGGCAAGGGCCGGGAGGAGGCCAAGCCCGCCCCGGACGCCGAAAACGTCGTCCTCTCCCCCGAAGAGGAGGAGATGATGTCCGCCCTCACCGCAAAGGCAAACGCCACCAAGATGCTCCATTCCCGCATCCGCCTCATCTCCGCCTACCTCGACCGCCTCCCCGCGGGCTACATCACGGGCACCGAGCCGGCGGCCCTGCCCGGGTCCCCGGAGCAGACGGCCCCTTCCCACACCATCCTCCGCCAGATCCAGGCCCTCGTCGGCCGCCTCGACCTCATCGAACCCTCCAACACCGCCGCCTTCCGCCACGAGCTCCTCTGCGAGAAGAACGACGTCGACCTCGTCTCCCTCCTCACAGACGCCATGCAGAGCCTCCAGCAGATCCGCGAGGTCGGCCGCAAATTCGACATCGTCGACAGCGCAAAGGCCCGAGACCAGCGCGCGAGGAACCCCGGCTGGGACTTGCCCCAGGTCGGCAAGCCCGGCGGCTATGTCCCAGGCGCGGAGAATATGATGCTTTGATCGGGGGCATAGCGCGGGTATAATATGAGTTCGACCAAGAAATACTGCTTCCGGAATGGATGGGTAACGAATGCATGGCGTTTGAGGAGTTTCGTGCTTTGAGGTGGTGGGCAATTCATATCGGCCGACGAGGTCACCGCGGCCGCGGACACTTGCATGCTGAGCTGCCACGCGAGGGTAGGCTAGACGGACAGATAGACTCCGCCATAGATCTCTCCCCCACAAGTCATCCTTTGAAGCGATCCATCCCCCTTGGACTGAGCGGTCGGTGTCACGTCGACTTTGCCTCCCCGAAGAATTCTCGTATTGCACGTCCGCAACACCTTCAGTCTAACATGTCTATCCATATTCTGGGGTGGGTGTCCTTCCAGAAAGCAGTCTACCCGCCCTTTCCCACCACCATCGGTGAAAATGTGACGCGAGAGAAGAAAGCAATAGGCCGCCAGAACGCAAAACCAAACGTGCCTCCCCCCTGCAATGTAACCACAGCCACGCAAGAAAAAACATGATCGACTGGCCAGAAAAAGCCCGCACTGCACCAATATCAGGCCGACCGGCCAAGGATGACAAGTCCAACCGCTGCAGGCTGTGCCTCGTCTATCTCCCATCTTGCCAAAACGAGAGGTGGCTGCAGGATAGGGGGCCGGGCCCGACAGTGTGGTCGAAGGACCACCACAACCATGCAGCCAGCAATGCCGCGTTTTAAGCCTCAATGACCACCTTCAACACCAGGTTTCCCTCATCATCGACCGTTCGGCTGGCTAGTTCAAAAGCCTTCGACGCGTTGTGAAGGCCCTTGAAGCGGTGAGTGACCATGTCGTCCAAGCTGGGGATGCCCGCTCGGCCCTTGGCGCAGAGGAGCTGGATACCTGTCGGGTAAGTATTGGCATAGCGGAAGATTCCCAGAATGTCAATCTCCCGAAGGTGTGCGACAGAGAGAGGCAGGGTCTGCACGGGTGTGCCCATGCCAACCATGATCACTTTGCCACCAGGTTTGGTTGCGTACAAACTAGTGTGCATGCAAACCTCCTTGCCAGTGCACTCAAACGCGATATCAACACCTTCGTGCTCGTCTTCATCCTCGAGCTCCTCGGCCGGCCTTGTGACGGCGAGCAGCTCGGCAGCCAGAGACTTTGCGCCATCAAACTTGCCCTGGATGCTCTGGACAGAGAATATGCTGGCGGGCGTCATCATGCCTGGGTCTGCGGGCGTTGAGGCACCAGAGCTTGCGGAAGAATGATGCAGATTGTTAGGAACAACGTAGCCGTGGGTCGCAAATCCTTTCTTGATGGCATAGTTGACACGCCCGGCGTCAACATCCGTAATGGTGACATCCGAGCAGCCTGCCTGTCGTGCCATGGCCGCAGTGAGCAGCCCGACGGTTCCGGCGCCGATAACCAGGGCCGTCGAGCCTGGCTCAGGTTTTGCCCTGTTGACGGCATGTATCGCAACGGACAGAGGCTCAAGAAGAGCGGCGGCGTCAAAAGACACGTGTTCGGGAATCTTGTGACACCAGTAGGCGGGGTGGTTGATCTTGTCTTGCAAGGTGCCTTGGTAGTGAGGGAACGTCTTTGCACTACTCCGAAACCTCAGCTTCTTGCAGAGGTTGTATCTTCCTTTCCGGCAGGTGCTGCATTGACTGCAGGGGACGCCGACCTCGAGGGCGACACGGTCGCCAATCCTGAAGCCCTTAACCTCCGGTCCGATGGCAATCACCACTCCAGAAGATTCATGACCCAGAGAGAGAGGCTGGCAAGCACAAAGATCGCCATTGGCAAACTTCTTGTAGTAGCTCACATCAGAACCGCAGATGCCCGTCTTTTTGATGGCGATCTGAAGCTGGCCAACGCCTGGGTCCTCGATGGTCCTTGTTTCCTGGGTATCCAAGTCAGCTCTACCCCAGAGACGATTTCGAGGATGGGCGGGAATAGGCGAGAATAGGCGAGGCAACCACCTGCAGACGGCGCGGGATATTTGTGTAACGCAAGCCAAACCCCACGGGGCAGGCCTGGGATGGAGTGATGTGAGAAGAGCTTACCATGCGAAGGTCTCTTGGGCCATGCAAAACCGATGCATTGATCTTGGAAGGCTTGGAGCCGTAAACGGGGAGCTGCATTGGGGCAGGCTCCTCACCCATGGCGACTGGAGCCATAGTGACGTAGAAAGTCTGGGTTGGCGTGGGATGGGAGTGGGATATTGAGCTGTGACGGAGCCAGACGAGAAAGATGCCAGGGACCGACTGCCTATTGGGGGAGGTATCGATCAGGGGATTGGCTTAGATGAGAGGTGAGTGAGGCAACGGGAGCTGACAAGCGCGGGGGTCGTCTGCGAGCAATAAATAGCACGGCCTATAGAGGTGTGAAAGATTCAGACTCAAAGACGGGTAGGATATGTAGAAGGGCAAGCTTGGGTGGACAAGAGGTGGCGGGACGTCCTCAGATGTAGAGACATTTATCCTCCAGAAGACGACATATCAAGGGGTGAGATCATGGCACATCACAGTCCGTCTTCGCAAGCAGCTCGCACCCCACCGGCACGGCTCTGCCCCGTAGGTAAGGTAGGTGACGGATGTCGTTCTTCGTGTGTCAATCATCTCATTTTCCCAGCAGCGTCCAGGGGTGGCCGTCCGTCGAGGAACGAAGGGGAGCTGCAGGGCTCTGCGCGTGTCGAGGGGACAGCACCAGACGGGCTGACGAGACACAGCCAGTCAAAGGTGAAAGGGTTATCGCGGGCCAAGGGGTCATGTCCTCATCCAGGCAATCTCGGGAAATCGTCCTGCGAGAGAGTGATGCTAGCCCCATATGTTCGAGGAAGGGAAAGCTTGGAGCGGCGACGATGGGCGGCGGCGATAGTCGGAGGCAAGTGGAGGACGAGGGGGAAGAGAGGCCGAGCAGCCTGCAGGACGGCGCGAGGTGGGCAGGGATGGGATGGCGATGACACCCTGTTAAAATGGCGCCTGCATTTGATCGCGCGAGGCAGAAGTAAGTAGTGAGGCCGACCGCCGCGATGTCCCTGTCACCGCCGTCCGTCCTCGTCCGTATGTAGTTCAGAGTTGACGTGCTCGTCCCGGGCCGGTCCCTGTTGACAGCGACATGACATGGGCCATGCAGGATGGCCCGAGCGACGGGAGAGGATGGATGGCAACCGAGAACTTGGAAGCCCAGACCCTTGCGAGCGGGCGTTCATCCCATGAGCGGCGAGCGGCGGAGCGACTGGATGTCCAAAAATTCCTTCATAGTGCGCACACTTGACATTGGGATCTTCACACTGGAGGACCATCCAAGCAACCAAGTACATGTTGAGAGCGAGGTGGTGAGGGCTGCGGCGGGATATGTATTGCAAGGAGGAGCACCGCGGATGCTGGCGTGACTCGAGAATCGTATAACCGGGCGTCTTGGACGGGAGCTGGACCGAATCCGATTCGTCCAAATGAGCCGTTGGTGGGTGGTGTTGGCGGTGGTGCTTCAGACTGGGATGAGCTGTCACTTGAGGCATCTCGATCCTCCGGCCTGATATTCGGTCTGCCATGAGTGCATGGTACAGACTGGCAACCAGCGCTTCCACTGGATGAGCTGCCTGGTGCTGTGGCAAAGAACGACAAGGTTGCTGTGCTCGAGGTTGAAGGGAGTGGAGGCGAGAAAAAGTCGAGACAAGGATATGACAGAAAACCCGGCCTGGGATCTGCCTCGGCCGGAAGCTACGACTGGAGTATCTTGCCTTCCCACCCAAAACTCAGTGAGCAGGAGCCTCCCGATGGCGGCTGCCGTTGTTTGCTCCAGGCGGGGCCCCACACGAGCTTTGGGTGAGGTGCCCGAGGTGTGATGGAAGGTGCAGCTGGGAACTGGAATCCTGCTCAAATATCCCGTCGCGTGGCAGGTGCTGTTCGAGTTCAGTTGGAGGTTTCGATCAGCTACCCCAACCTCCATCCTCCTCCTCCACTTCATCTCCCCCAACCGTCCGTCATCTTCGAGGGCGTTCATCTGTCTCCCGGGTTCTAGACTTCATCTGCAAGGTCCAGATAGAACGAGGCTCGCAACACCTTGATGGTGACACCGCACTTGCTGTCCATCCATCTCCAACGACACCCTGCCGACGGGTGCATGGAGGCAGGCGGCGTGCGTGCATCGACCAGGGAACATCCTGTCTCGGCGCCTGCAGCCATTTACCCGCCGTTGCCTCAGAAAGCTCCTTGTCGGCTGTCTGAGCAAGCTGTGCCTGCATCTGCCGTTTCTGTACCGGTGTCGCCATTTTCGGCTCAGTTTGTTCGGACAACGATCCGGCACATTTCGCGAGGTCCGAATCGCCGCACCTGGCGACTGATCCATGTTTGGCGCGAATACGATCTCCAACCTATCTGTGTCCTTGGCGTCACTGCGGAATTCACCCTTCTGTCATCAACCATGTTGAACCTCGTTGACGACAGTAGATACCGGCAGCTTTGTTCTCTCCCGGTACTACAGCACCTTGTCTCTACCGAGAGTGTCCTGCAAGATCCTGCAAATGAGCAACGACATGGCTGTGCGCCATCAGTCTCGCCAATCTCACCCCAGCCTTGATCAGTCAGATGGATATTTATTTGATGGCCGACTCACTTCCATCGGAGCACCTGCTCCCACCGAAAATTTGGCTCCCAGCCGGCTTGCTCGGGTGATCCTGGCCGCAGGGATTTTTCTCGCTTTCTCCACGCGCCATAATTACGGCACCAACAGTTCTCGACGTCAACCACTTGATGGGTCGTGAAGGCCGGCGTCACAATTACCCCGCGAATCATGTCGTGCAGGCACCTCCAAGCCAGGGAGCATGGCATGCGGGAGTCCGAAGGGTCCATGCTCTCTCATGCCGTCTGATTTGATGGTCACAATTGGCACGGAACAGCAGGTGCCCTAGGCATCCCCATCGTTTTCTCAGAAAGACGACGTGTTACCGATTCCAGCTTCGGCATTTCGGTGCGTGAGCCTTGGGTTTGGAAGCCCCGGGGGCCGCCGGCTCTGAGCCCGCGACAATTGCGTTTCCTATTCCACACCCTTTCAACGCCAGAGCCACAGGGTCCAGGCCATATTCTGTGAAGATTTTCCGCTGACACGGCAAGCCCAGAGAAGCCTCCTGCCATCTTCTCGGTTAAACCCCAATACAGGCCCTCTACCGGGTCTCTGGAATCGGTAAAGATTGCTAAAAACTTGCATGCTTGCTTCAGATTGATTGTTTGGGTCATCTGCTAGTCCACATTTCGCCACGCCGGAAGGCTGGAACCAGTGCCACCGCAGACTACAGAAGAAGCTGCCCCTCGACGGACCGCTTGGACACCCTGCCACACTGCCTTGTTGCAGCTCCAAGCAAGCAGAGCCTGGGCTCGAAAGTCTCACTGCACTGCCGAGCCGATACACATGTCAAGAGCGGGCAGATATCCGAACCACTACATGCAGGGTAGGTGGCTGGGCAGTCCAATGTCCATTTTGGGTGCTGTAATTATTCGGGCCACCTGTGAGAATCATGTAGCATCGACGAACTGATACCCCGTCATAGATGTTCAGTACTCCTACCCACCATGGGCGATCCTGAGATTCGAGCCTCCTAGCCATTCACGAAGTGGCCCTCTTCGCCAGCCTGGGTATTCCCATACCAGGAAACTGATATTCGTAGACCTCTGCATCGATAAAGTGCGTACAAGCAGTCATGAAAGCCAACCAGCACGGTCAAGAAGATGTCATTCTTTTCGGCGGTTGCTCAAGGGCATCTCCGCAGCTTCCTGACTGCCAGGAGCTCGGAATCTAGGAAAATGGCCGAGAAGGAACAGTCCCTCGGAGCACGACAAGAGCGGAACGCACCAACGACGGCCTTATTTTGGTGAAGATAACCAGTACTGACGATGCGGGGAGTCTACGTCCGTCTACACCGGAGCCAGGCGGTGTGGTGGTGGTGGGCCGAAATCCGTCCATCGATGTGCAAGGCCCTGCAATGCAATGCAGGCGGCGAGGAGATGCTCGCACCGTTGACATGCTGTCCTCGCCTCATGTTCGTCTTTGGCGTGGTTCCCTCATTCGTAAATGCGGGATCCAAGCTTGACGCCTCGCTCGCGATATTCACGGGCCATGCTTCCCATTCACCGCCAGTATCGGAGAGACCTCCCTCTCCCCGTCGAGAGTGATCTTCCTCATGCTTCCTCTATCGCAGGCCCGCATTGCCTTGTCAAGCACCCACATAGCCTCAGCTACAAACATCATCGACCTAGGTACATCACAGCATGCAGCATTGCCGATCCTCGTCCCATGTCACAACCTCCTCCCTTAGATAACATGCAGCTCCTTCAAACTTTGCATACCTGCCTCGATGCTGACTCCCGGAGACCGATAAGGCATGAACACGCCTCGCGCGGCGTGGAGCCACTGACGTTTCTCCAAGACACGTCCGACAGTGAGCTGCACTATCAAGCCGCTGTATGCGGAGGCGATATGACAGATTGGACGCACCTCGACTCGCCGCACATATCCGACGCTCCCCCCTCTGCCGGGAACGGGCGGCACTCGGACCCGGTGCCGGAGTGAGCACGTCTTGCGGAGGGGATGGAGACCCTGCTCGAGCTCGCAATTCGCGTGCCAGCTTACGACTGCTGGCCTTTGCGGTGCGCGTGCCACGTGGCAGCAGGACCTATGGCGAAGCTCGGGGTTGTGGTGTTGCAATGGGCAGAAGCTTTATGTTATCGCGGCGTCACCATGAGGTGGTGTGCTTATCATGGTGTTGGTCGCACGGCATGTATGTCATTATTGTAACCACAATAGTGCAACGGCAACGGCAGGGAGACAACTTCGCAACGTGAAATGGATGCATTTACTTTCTACGCCACACCTACCCAAAGACGAAAAAAGGGGGGATGGAGTGGTAAGGTAGCGGTACCTAGCTAGGTGAAAAGGAGACAACGCCGCTGCTGCAACTGCTCAAGACTTCGTACTAAAGTTGGGATGCCCACCCGTTTGTTTGCCAGCCTGCCTGCCCGGCGCTCGCTCTTTGCCTGCCGCCGGTCAGAGTCTGTCCTAGAAGGTGCTCGTGGCCAGTCGGCTCGCCGCATTCCGCGCGTCGATGCGGTCCTCGTCCTCGTCCAGGCCGGGAAGGCCGGCGCTGCCGCTCGCGGGGTTGGATCCCTGCGCCTGGGTGTTTTCGTTTTCGCCGTCCTCCGGGACGCCGGGCATTATGCTGCTGGAGACGCTGCGGTTCAGGGCGTCCGAGCGGCGCGGGACGCCGCTCCATGCGTCGCCCTTGGGGCCCTGGCTGGCCGGGAGGCTGACGCGGCGAGTGTTCGGGTGGGCTTCGCGTCCAAGCCGGCTCAGGCCGCCCGAGGCATCGATGGTGCGGATATCCGGGCGGACGCTCTCCAGGAGGGCGAGCGTGCGGCGTTCGGCCTCGATTTCGCGGAGGACGTACTCGCGGATGCTGAGACGGAGGTCGGCGGCGGTGCGGGCGAACCACTTGCGGCGCTCATGGACTAGGTTCTGCGTGACGCGAGTCGTCTTGTGGTGCAGGGACATCTCCGTGTGGCGTGCCTCGTCAAGAGCCGTGATGGCCTCGTCGACCTTTTCGCGACGCACGTTGGAGGATGCCTTGAGGCGGTCGGCGGCGTTGAGCTTGCTGCGCGTGTTTTCCTGCGCCTGCAAGAACTCGCGCGTGAGGATTTGCCGGTTTGTCAGGGTTTCCTTAACAATGAAGGCGTCGGATGAGTGATACTGGAAGGGGTCGCCGACGGTCGTGGCCTGGGCCGTCGCCTGTGCGGCGTGGTAGTCGCCCATTGTCTGTACGACCTTGCCGAGCTTGCGGTAGGCGTTTGCCAGTCCCTGATGAGGTTCCTGGACGTTCATGGCGCCAAGCTTGACGCCAAAGTCAGACTCAGCAAGCCCAAGGCCTGTTCTGATATCAGCACGCGGTATGAGTAGTGCGGAAGAGGGCATAGGAGTTTCATACCTCGTCGAGACTTGACCATCTTGTCCACCTTGTGGCCCGCATCCATGGAGCCGAGGTAGAACAGCTTGACAACAGGGCGAGCCTCCTGTAGCTCGGGCGTGTCGTCAGGGGGAGGAGCGAATTGCTTGAGGATCTTCCTGCGCACGCCGGTGGCGGGTTGTTTCCTCTTGACCACAGGGCTGTAGCCAAAGTCGCTCTCCACGAACAGAACCATCTCCTCGTCCCGCATCAGCACCTCGTTGGAACAGACGTAGTTGAACCACCGCTGAATCAATGCCTTGACCCGAGCCTCGTCCTCATCCGTTCCGGCACCCGCAGAGGTCAGCGCGGGGGGCACCGCAGGTACCAGTGACTCGGGGTTTGCCGAGATGAGGTGCTCACCGAGCTTGACGAACTCGGAGTGTAATCGGCGGACATCGCGGTATTGTGTCGTACGGAACCTGGGAATATTGGTCTACGATTGAGTTAGCGCCTTGTCCGTAGAGCAGTGTAATTGCACACACATGAACATCGAAGCGCAGGATTGGGTCTTTCTTTCCAGTCCTCTCGAGACCAGTCACCTTCGCCACAAGCCTGAACTGGGGTTGCTGCGGCTGTTGAGGTCTCTGGTCTTGCTGGCCCTGAGGGCCTGCAGAGGAATCCACGTCAGCGACATGAGCTTGTTGAGCCGCGTGAGGTGCGTTTGGATCTTGGGCGTATGATGGGCCTTCGGGTTGGTCTTCTGCGACGACGGTCTCAGGCCTCGAGTCCTCGGATTCGGGTATCGCGCCAGATGTGGTGCTCGCGGTATCGGGTCTTCTAAACGAATCCTGTCCCTCAAAGACACCCTCTTGTTGCTGGCTGAAGCCATTGTCCGAGTTGTAGCGGAAGGGAGGCGTCGGGGGTTCGCTGCCGAGTACAGACCCGAACCCGGTCCTGTTCTGGCGCGGCGAGGAGGTCGGCGAGTTGCCCCACGGCGATGCGCCGGCAGGATTGTCGTCTTGCATAGAAGCACTATAGTCCATTGCGTCGGCCGATGTTAGGACGGCGTGCTCGAGTGGTGGTGAGTTGTTGCGTGGATTGTCCGGTCTTGCGCCGCTGAGGCCGGATGATGCGGGGATATCAGCAACGGCTAGCTGGTTGGAGAAATATCTCAGTGCCCTGGGACCATGAGAAGCCAATGTAGAGCTTTCGAAGACTTGCGGTAGAGTCGGAGGCGCCCAGCCGAGGAGGAAAAGCAAGCAATGGGGAGTGGTGTCTCGATTCCGCAGACGCTTGATGCGATGGCATCACTGGCAGGACCGACAAGGAGCTGCTGCCTCGTCATCAATGGCGGACGTAGCGAGAGAAAGTGGGTCCGAGCTCTCAACTTCAGTCGCGCGGCAGTTGCGGCTCATCGCGGCTGCCGTCTCAACTCTGGGATAGCTTCAGCCAATGACAGGCATTGTGTCGACCATTAAACCCATCTTTCCTTTTTCCTCGTCGCAACATTCAACTTCAAGATACACAGACCAGACTGTTCTCACATCCGAAAGACTCAGTCATGGCGCACTTGACGAATCCTCTTGCGGCGCCGGCACAGCTGCACCTGCGATCCAATCGCAGCCCCATTCCTTCCGACCTCCTCGACGTCATCCTCTACAGGTCGCAATGCCTCACACAAGCCGCCGGCATGCTGCTAGACCTTCCCCAGTCGGCAACGGCCCAGGCCAATGTCATCCTGGCCCGCTACTGGCTTGTCGAGTCCCCGATGGACCATGAATTCAGCGTATGTTTCCTTCAGCATTCCGTTCCTGGCCTGCCACTGACACCGGCAGGATGCCTCAGCCGCTGCGCTCTTCCTAGTCGCCAAGATGGGTGCCTCGCCCAGATCAACTCGAGACTTCTCCAACGTCTACGGTTACCTCCTCTCCGCAAATTGCCAGTTCTTCCGCAATAACGAGCCCCCGCCGTCGAAAGACCCACCCTCGTACCACCAGCACGAAGACGAATACCTCGCCTTCCAAACCCGTATGTTGGCGCTGGAGGCACGGATCCTGTGGGCGCTGTCCTTTGATACACACGTGTCACTGCCACACCCACTGGCCGTGACATATCTACAGACCTTGGACTTTCTCGGCCAGCCGAAGGAAAAGATCGGCAGGCGGACAGTGGAATACTTGAACACATCGCTGCTCTCCCCTCAGATGCTGTACCTCACCCACCAGCCACATGCGTTGGCCACCGCTGCCATCTACAACGCAGCGAAAGATCTTGGAGCCAAAGCACCTGAATGTGCGTGGTGGGAGGTGTTCGACGTGGACCGTGAGGAGCTCGGCTTTCTTGTAGTCGGTATGCGCAGCTTGGAAGGCTGGGCCAAAGCCCAGCGAGATGATGTTCCCTCCCTCATGGGAGAGCGCATGATCACGAGAGATCTGGTGGCGGCTCAACTTGATCAACGCGGCTTGCACTTCAGTAACGGCAACGACGGTGGTGATGAAGAGGATGAGCTGATGCGAAAGATGGATGCCAAGATGGCCGGCACATAGGCTGTGAATTGCCTTCAAGATGCAACGCTATCAACACGACCCTGAGCTTTTTTCGAATCGACCAATACCCATATACTCCTCCTCACTTGAGGCATCATCCACGCAAGGGGTCGGTCAGAACGACCTGATTTTATTGGAACCAGACACGCGAGGAGCACGACTTTTCGACGTCGGTCACTGCAGTCCTCAGAGGACGTGGTATCCTGTCCTCGGCGTGGAGACCATCTGCTTCCCTTGTATCTCTTATCGAGCAGCTCCAACGTGTTTTTGGCTGGGAGCGTCATCCGAAGTGGATTCGTCCTGCCATGCGACTTGAATCTGTCACATGGTCGTTAGCGCCGGGTCAAGGAATATTTGGCCAAGGGAACTTACATCAGTCTTCTTGAGAATGTCTCCGTATCGGACAATCTCGACTTCGCTGCCGCTTGGCGAGTGTTCCGCTGCCTCAGACTCACGCCCTCTGAGCGTCTTCATCCCGATAGCACCGGCCTGGTGGTTCACCGACTCGGGCCGCCATCGCGAACCGTTCAGTTGGCTTGGGTGGGTTCCGAGCTGGCCACTCCGGCCCTCGCTGAAATACCCTGGCTTGCTGGCGCCTGTGGAGAAGAAGCCTGGCAGCATCTTGCGGAACAGGGGCTTGAGCGCAGGCCCACAGGCAGAGATGATGGCCACATTGACCTCAACCGTGTTCAGTGTAACACCGAGGGTGTGACGGGAGTCCACTCTGCCATAGAACATCTGATAGAGCTGGTGGACTCTCATAATGCCGACGATCGCAACTCTGTCATTCCGTCAGTCCATACGTCCAGGACAACCGAAGAGGCTGGGATACTACATACACACCACCCAGAAGGAAGACGAAGATCAGGCCGATCTTTGCGGCGAGCCGCATCTTGAGTCCAACGAAGATCCAGATTGGGATGGCCAGCACCAGGAAGTCGGTCAGGATTGTGATCGCGGCGGTGCTGATGTAGAACGCGGGACCATCGATTTTCCCGGTAGGCGTGATGGACCAGTCCCAGTAGGAGTTGACTGGGAGGGACTGGAAGATGACGACGAGGAAGATGGCAATCATCTGGGCAATATTGAAGGCATTGAGTCCATGGATGATCCATTTCACCTTCTGGTCGTTTCTTCCGAAGCCCAGCCTCAAGAGAAACATGAGGACCGAGCTCTTGACGAGGGCAAGGATCGGGTTGTACAAGACTTGCATGATCCAATTCCAGAACATCGAGGGCTGGGGATCATACAACTCCATGGGGACGTCCTCTGTCCTGAAGCCGATGAACTCGTATCGGAAAACTGCAGAAGGATTGGTATCAGCCTGCCTGTGGCCCACGAAGAAATGGCAGTACTTACACATGTACGTCGGAGCTACCATGGCGATGGACAGGAGCTGGGATTCGGAAAGTCAGCGGGCACTCGAAGTCTTGCTTGGTTAGCCATGGATGGTGCTCACCATTGCCACGGCAATGAGGTAGTCGTCTACGAGGCGCTGTCAGCTTCGATGCTTCTGGGTTGGGGGCTTCCGCTTGACTCTGCGGTACAGAGACCCGACATACCGATACCGAATTGCTTCGTTTGAAATCTCGAAACTATACGAAGACACCAGGATACGAATGCCAAAGCCGTGAACAGTACGACAATGGCGACGGCGGCTTGTTGGGTTCCGTTGGTAGGGAGGCTGCCGACTTCCTCCCACCGCCGCACGATAGAAGAGCTGGCACCGGCAAGCTGGTCATCAGTCTCCATGATGCCGATCGTGGTTATCGGGGAAGTGGAGTGTCGCGAGGACGATCTGGAGGAGGCCGAAGGAGCGGAGAGGAGACAGACACAAGGAGCAATGAACGACAGGTGCATCAGCCACACGCCCAACCCACCGAGTTGACAGACGACGAAGACGATCCATTCTTTATTATCACCTCAGGATCTGCGAGATTTACAGCGCCAACAGCCAGCCCTTGCTTTGACATGTGTGGCATCAGGGATGAGGGCAAGGATTTGCACAGAAAAAGGGGTCGATGGCCACCACTACAACTGGGCAGGTGGGAGTTCTAGGTCTTCGGCGCGGTCTTCCACAGACACGGACGAAATTCTTGCCACTTGGAAGAGCGGCGCAGACGAAGCGAGCGGAACATCTTCCGTTATTGTCTCTTTCCCCCGACTCGAAGCCCAAGCAGCGCAACACTCCCTCGGTCTCGTCGCCCCTTGGCCACCCTTTCGAGTCTCAGCCCCTGCCTGGTTCTCGATTCATTTGCCAGCTTTATCTTTGCGGACGACCAAGTCGACAGGCCCCACGAGTCCAAGACATCATGTTGGGGCTTCGTCGGTGCTGTCGCCAACACTACCCACATCTGCAATCCCTGACTCAGGAGCATGTGGTCATGTCCGAGGTGTCAGAGTGGTATGCGGCACAGCAAGTCAGCCAGGGGCCGTTGGCCAGAGCCGTTACGGTTGCATTGAAGAATTCCCCGGGATCCCGTTCAAGTCTAGAAGCCAACGGCCGCGCCGTCCGGTCCTTGGAGACTTCCGCGGAAGCCTCGCCTGGGCCCCAATACATACAAGTACATACATACAGTATCACCGAGAACAACATCCGAGCTACGCACGTGTCCAGCCGGTTTCTCCGTAAGCCCGAGCATTATTGAACATGGGTTCGCTGCAGAATTGATGCCACGCAACACCCATGCCGATAAATATACGACATTCTTGGCCGCAGTAGTTCCTGGAGCCCCTGATATGATTGAAACCCAACCGTTGGCTGTTGTGGCTTACGGGTTGCGTTGGAGTTTGCTGTGCCACATCGGCGCAGGCCGAGACTCAGGGGCACGTCCACTCAGGCACGCTTAAATGGGCAGGGATGTCCCATTACCGGGGACTTGACCCATCAGCATCTTGGCAATATCAGAGCGGCTTCCATGACCGGTAAAAGTGATCCTGTCCTCCAGGACGAGATTCTGGTACGATAGCCAGGCCCGAGCGTGGCCGGCCAGGTCCGGTCAGGGTTACTGGTTACGACAGGATACATACAAGTATCCCTCGTCTAGGATTGCACGTTCCAGTTGCCTCTGTGGGATAGAGACCCGTTGCTAGCATGTCGAATATTGTGAGGCAATCTCTCGTGGCATGATGGCCATGGGGCCAAACCCTCGGCATAACGCCCTCAATGAGAGCTTGACTCGGGGTAACGTGGCCGGGCGTGGATCTTTCTGAACGCCGAGCTTCGGGGTCCCAAGGAGGGAGAGTCTGGCCTAGCATGCAAGTATAATTAAGACGAGTCCTACCTGTGGCTGTCCAACATCTTCTTTCCCGCAGCGATCGGCAGTCCCACGACCCAGTCCATAGCTATTCGCCATGTTGGGTTCACACACTCTTTTTTACGCCGCATTGCTGTCGGTGAACAGCCTCGCCTCGGCTCAGACCATCATCGATGGCGGCGCCACCGTCGGTAGGTTTCTTGTTGTCCGGGATCCAGAAAGCCCATCGTATCTGACCTGAGCCTTCACACAGAGGCCAACAGCGACAATGTCCTGCCCGCGGCTGAACCCGTCTCTGGTCATGACTGGCTGCCGGAGGAGTCCGTCCAGCTGACGAGCGCCGTGCTCAGCAACCTCACCGACCTCGACCTGACGAACATCACCTACTTCGACTTTGATGATTCGGACTCGGCCGAGGCGAAGCGTTCGATCCTGTGGCCTCGGTGCAAGTCGTACCCCGGTGACCTGCTGTACCCCATCGACATCGCCTGGAACGTCTTCAATCTCCTGCTCGGAGGCCGCCTCATCAAGACCGTTCCTGTCGGTGCTCCTTGCTACGACCAGTTCGGCAGGCGTGACGAGGCAAAGTGTGCCACCGTCGCGGCAAACTGGGGTGATGCCTTGTTCCAGTAAGATTACCGTCGTCAATGGTTGGACTTGTTGCAGTACTAACAATGAGTAGCATCGCCGACCCGACCTCCGTCATGCGTCCCATCTGGCAGGGCTTGACGTGCCTTCACACGGGCAACTTCACCGACAGATGCGAGCTGGGCGGTTTCCCCTCGTATGTCGTCCAGGCCACCAACGTTGCCCACATCCAGCTGGCCGTCAACTTTGCGCGCACCCTCAACCTGCGCCTGGTTGTCAAGAACACCGGCCACGACTTCAATGGTCGGTCCCTCGGCGCCGGTGCCCTGTCCATCTGGACCAACAAGCTCAAGTCCATCAAGTTCCACAAGGAGTACAAGACGAGCGACTACACCGGCCCGGCCCTGCAAGTCAGCGCAGGCGTCCTGAGCCACGAGCTGTACGAGGCCGCCGATAAGTACGGCGTCACCGCCGTCGGCGGCGAGGGCTACTCTGTCGGATGGGCCGGAGGCTACCTCGCGGGCGGCGGGCACTCTCCCATGTCGTCCATGTACGGCCTGGGAGCGGACCAGATCCTCAACGTCGAGGTCGTCACGCCCGACGGCCGGTTCGTGACGGCTAACGAGAAGCAGAATACGGAGCTCTTCTGGGCGCTGAGGGGCGGAGGCGGCAGCACCTTCGGCGTCGTGACCTCGTACACGGTCAAGGCGCACCCTAAGATCCCCGTCACGGTGGCCAACTTCAGCTTCGGCATCAGCGCGACGCTCAGCCGCGAGACGTTCTGGGAGGGCGTCCGCGCGTTCTGGGAGATGCTGCCCGTGTTCAACGACGCCGGCAACTACCAGTACTGGAACGTCTTCAACTTCGGCCCCGAGTTCCTCCAGTTCGGCATGGCACCCTGGTTCGCGCCCGGCATGACCGTCGAAGAGGTCAAGAACCTCACGGCGCCGCTCTTCGCCAAGTGGGCGGCCCTCGGCATCGAGGTCGACGCGCAGTGGACCGAGCACGCCCGCTTCCTGCCCGCGTACAGGGCCGGGTTCCACGCCGAGGCCATCGGCGGGTGGAACGTCAAGACCGCCTCGCGCATCTTCCCGCGCGAGAACTTCGTGGACCCCGTCAAGTTCAACGAGACCTTCAATGTGCTCAAGACCACCAACGACCAGGGCGGCCAGCTCATCGGGTTCGGAATCACGGGCGGACCCGGACCGCACCCCGACAACGCGGTCAACGACGCGTGGAGGGACGCCGCCATGTTCTGCATCACGGGTATGGGCTGGGACGACAACGCGCCGCTGGAGGAGATGGCGCGCCTGAGCAAGAAGCTGACGGAGGAGTGGATGGAGCCATGGAGGCAGGTGGCGCCCAACTCCGGATCGTACGCCAGCGAGGGCGACGTTTCGGAGCCCGACTGGCAGAAGTCGTTCTACGGCCAGAAGAAGTACGACAGGCTGTACGCGCTTAAGCAGAAGATCGACCCCAAGGGCCTGTTCTACGCGCACATGGCTGTGGGCAGCGAGGACTGGTACGTGACGGATCAGTTGCCGGGCCTTCCTACGCAGAATGGGCGTCTCTGCAGGGTGCAGAAGCGTTGCGCTGAGTGACGGCGGTGGTGCTGATGTTTTGATATCTTGCTGCAATGGGAGGCTAGCGGTCGATTTAGAGGAGGCTTGATGTACGTTAGTTGTTGAAGAGAGGCCTGGGCGACCTACAACTCGTCTCAGCGAGAAGCAAATAGTATAATTCTCTTGCTCATCACCGTTGTCCCGTCACCGAACCTCTTGGTGTTGAGCGAGTGAGAGTGAATATCCCAAGTCATGGGGTTGGTCGAGGTGGGTGCGTGTTGCAGGAACTCTGAGAGGCGTGAATGTCAAGGAAACCGCCGTCCTGTCCACACATCGATTGTGTTCTTCGAAATTGATGTCTCTGGTACTTCATGCTGCCCTCGGATAATACTCGTAGGTCGAGGTCTATTATGTTCTGGAGACGAGACTGAGTGATGATTCGACGGCGGTCGATTCGAGGTCAGGGCAGGAGATTACGTAATCAAGCCAGGGCATAAAGCCGAGCTCTAACGTAGGTGATGCAGGTGCTAGCGCCACCCCCAGTGGAAGGAAGCGCCTGTGGCCGGCCTTTACCGATCGCCTGGGATCCATTCCCAGCGACCGCGCAGCAAGTGGATTTCGGTCTCCGTCGTCGATGCAAAAGACAACAAATGCCCCCCCTTCAAACACAACAACACCAACACCAGCTGTCGCCTTCTCCCCGTCCAGCCGCCTCCGGACGCAGAAACTTTCCTTCTACACTAATACTTCATTTTGTTTCTCTCCGGTCCGCATGGCCGACTCCGACCAACAGTATGGGTTCTACGACGAAACGTCCCCGGAGGACGAGCAGTCATTCGTATCCGTGAGTGCCTTTGCCTCTGCGCGCGCGCATGTTGATGCAGCCTCTAGCACAATGCCTGTGTGGTTTCTGGCAATGCTGACGCCAATCCCCCAATCCAGACCCGCGGCATCGAGGCCTTCAGTCGCAAGGTGACAACAACCGCGAGCCATTTGATGGAAGGGAAGCACGCGCCCCAGTACCAGTCCGCCATGGTCGAGGTCCAGAAACAGCTCAAGCGCCCGACGATGCAGCGCAGCATGTTCTCCATGGCGAAGACGACCCCGACCGACATGGTGCGCTCGAAGCTCTCCAAGACCGAGATCCAGCACCGCGCCCTGAACTACGTGTCCGACGACATGCTGGCCAACATCCCCGAGGATGAGAACACATACTCCCTCTTCCAGGGATTCCAGGCCAGCTTCCCAGAGCTGACCGATGAGGGACGTAAGCACAAGCGCCGCGTCTCGCGCGGCAGGAAGATGATCGATGACGGCACGCAGAGCCCCGAGAGCCCGCAGGCATTGCACAAACTAAAACGGGAGAAGAGCGCCATGATGCACGAGCTCGAGATGCTGAGCGTGCGGAAGAACATGGCGAGCTGCGAGATACGCGAGGTCGATAACAAGATCGCCAACTTGGCAGGGATGAGGCGGATTATCCTCGAGAGGCTAGCTGGCCTCGAACAGGAAGAGGCCCTGCTAGAGCATGACAGTAGGTTACCACCCAGCTACTTCCGTTGTCGAATCTTCCTGACACGTGACCAGTCGTGGACATTGAAGGCCGGTTAGAGGAGGCGCAGGAGCTCGTCGATGAGGCCGAGTCGATCGCCGCCCTGAAGACTCCTACAAAAACAGACGAGGACGACCTCATCGGAGACCATGACGACGAAGGTTTCATGTCGCAGTCCGTATACGAAAAGATCCCCTCAGCGCAGAGCACGCCCTCAAAGTCGAGGAAGCCGCGGAACATCCGGAGGAAGTCGATGCCTATTCTGCACGAGCACTTCGAGGCTGGCAGCCCTATCCGAGAACTACGGGCCCATCGGGACACGATTACCGCGATAGACTTTGATGCGCCGTTCGGGACGCTCGTCAGCGCAGCAATGGACGACAGCGTCAAAGTATGGGATCTCAATGCCGGGCGGTGCATGGGCGTGCTTGAGGGCCACACGGCCTCGGTGCGCGCCTTGCAAGTCGAGGATAATATCCTAGCAACGGGATCCAGGGATGCCACTATCCGGCTATGGGACCTGAGCAAGGCGCACTACGATCCCTACGGAAACGAAATCAACGACGACGACGACGCGATCGCCTTTGAGAACTCTAATGACCACTTCGTTGAGCCGCCCGAGGGCAGCATGGCGGACTGCCACCTTTTCACGCTGCAGTCGCACGTGGACGAGATCACGGCGCTGCACTTCAGCGGCGACGTGCTCGTCTCCGGATCTGCGGACAAGACGATACGGCACTGGGATCTCGACAAGGGCCGCTGCATCCAGACGCTGGATGTCATGTGGGCTGCGGCGCAGGCATCGGCGAGTCTCGGAAGCGACAGCTCATGGAGGCAGACGGGCCGAGCGCCCTCTTCCTCGGCGGACTTTGTCGGCGCGCTGCAGGTATTCGAGTCTGCGCTCGCATGCGGCACTGCGGACGGGATGGTCAGGCTGTGGGATCTGAGGAGCGGGCAGGTGCACCGCAGCCTGGTCGGGCACACAGGACCCGTGACCTGTCTGCAGTTCGACGACGTCTATCTCGTAACGGGCAGCATGGACAGGAGTGTCAGGGTGAGTCACCACGGGATGCCATCGTGTTTGAACAGCAGATACTAACGCCAGACAGATATGGGACCTCCGAACAGGGTCCATCTCGGACGCGTACGCATACGAAAACGCGGTAACGAGCATGATGTTCGACTCGAGGCGGATTGTCAGCGCAGCAGGCGAGGATGTGGTTAAGGTGTACGACAAGGTGGAGGGCCGGCAGTGGGACTGCGGCGCGGGCATCACGCAGGCTGAGGAGAACAAGACGCCGGCGATCGTGGAGCAGGTGCGCGTGCGGGATGGGTATCTCGTCGAGGGCCGGCAGGACGGCATCGTCGGCGTGTGGACATGTTGAGTGCTCTCGCCAGGGCGTGAACAAGACACATATGTATAAATGTACACTATTGTATCGATGGACCGTTGTTGAGCTTTGGCTAGGTAGTGACTGGTGCGGAGTCTTGCTGCTTGGCAATTTTGAAATGGTCGTCCACTGGTTCGCACGCATTCGGAGGATCGTGGCATCCCACATCGGCTATCTTATCGCCCGAGTCTAGATCTTACCCCAGACTTGGATCGTCTTGCTGTGTGGAGGAAGGAGGGGTTGGGGATGGACCCCGTGCACTCTGCGTGAGGGGTAGTGAGTGACGACTACGTCGTAGGTCGTGGCCGTTGAGGATGTCCAGACACCGGAAGGAGGAAATGGAGATACCTGGATGATGATGAGTTGATAAAACAGCCAATCTAGAAGCTTCAACGGAAAAGATGGAAGGGGTTGATCTGGTACGTACCGTCTCTGCCTGCCCACTTCCCTACCTTACCTCATGCGAGGTTGTTTGTTCTTTCCCTGTTGGGCCCATTATTAGCCCGCCCGCCCGACTACTGCACCTTCCTCCAACCGCCGCGTGTCACTGGCCGACAAGTGCGGTGGGTGGCGCTGTTGCCGCTTTCAGCTCCAAGTGTATTAAGCCATCTTCAACTTGAACTCCTCCAACTTCCCACCATCCGCCACCAACAATCCATCTTATCCCCCAGGCTGCCAGTCCTTCCGAACCGACGCTTTTTCAGCTTCATCCCTCCCGCTCCTTGGTACTTTGCTGGGGCATTACCACGCTCTGAATACTTCTACTGGGTATATCTTCAACGTTTCCCTACCCGCTCCACGCTCGTATTCAGGCACCACAGATAAGCGCCGGCCGAAAGTCCAACTCCAAATGGACCCAGCCGAGTCGCAAGGCAAGGCTGCAGAGCTATCGCCGCCCCCTCCTAAGACGTTCGACGACCTGCCGACAGAGACGAAATCGCTCGTCTTTGGACATGTGCGTCGCCTGGCCTCCCTTTTGCTGTTGTCGCCGGCTGACTGATTCCTTCGTCTTCCCAGTGCTCCCAGCCCGACCTCATCTGCCTCTCCCTCGTTTCTAAGCATTTCCGCGACCTGGCGGCCGCTCACCTCTATCGCAACTTCCACATCGTCTTCCCCGACGACGACGACCCAACCTTCGATTCGCCCATCGATAGTCTCGCTGGTGGTCTGGACACATTCGTCACCAGCGATTACGATTATGGCCGCCACCTCCGCGAGCTCTTTCTCGACACCCTCAGCACGGGCGATAAGGCTGAGGTCGCGTACAAGCCCTATCTGTATAGCCAGAGCTGCGGCAAGTTTCTGAATACGCTGCTGCTGCTTACCCTCCGCAAGACCCCAGCCCTCGAGACGTTTAGGTGGAATATCCGCGTCGAGCTGAGCCGGCAAGTCTACAAGGCCCTGCACCAGATTCCCTCTCTCAAGAATCTTCATCTCCGCATGCAGTCTGGGCCGTCCCTGTTCGAGCCTCCGCCACCTCTGCCGTTGACCTCGACTGTCCCGGCTCACCACACCGTACCCACTAATCACTTCTGGCATTCGAGCTCCGATCTCCCCCTTCCGTCCGGCTCCTCCGTCAACTACCCGTCATCGCTGCCTCCCCCGATCCCTTCCATTGCCAAGGCGTTCGGCTCCAAGGCCAAGCGGAAGATCACCAGCGATATCGAACCTCCGACTATTTCTGGCTTCAGTAAGCTCAAGAGCCTCGCCATCCTGGACATTGACAACCTTGACCTCGTTACCGAAGTCAAGGCCGCTCTCCGGAACTCGTCGCTGTCCCTCACCAAGTTGAAGCTTTCCTTCTCCGCCCGCCTGGCTCTACAGGCCAGAAAGCCAAAGACGGACATCGACCCGGAGGACGAGGACCCTGAAGACGACTTTGCGGTGGTCCCTCTGCCTGCCTCGACCTCAGTCTGGGATGACGCCGCGGCCCCCGTCAAAGCTTTCCGCGCCCAAGAGGAACGAAAGGTGCAGGAGGCCGTACTGGGTCGCATCTTCGATCTCGAGCCCTATGTCGTCAGAAAAGCCCCGTCCCCCGCGAGACCTACCCAGAACAAGACCCAGACCTCTGACTCCGACAATGCCAACTCGACACCCGCCAAGCAGTTCGTGGACAGCCTTAAGGCGCTGTCCGACGGGCTGCTGCAGGACGGCGATGTAGCTCAGGCTCTTGACCCCGATACCAAGGCGGAGACATTGGATTTGATTCGGCGCGCCGCTGATAAGTTCTTGCAGTCTGACGAGGCCAAGACGATCCTCAACAAGTCTGACAAGGCGAATGGCAGCGAGAGTGACACGACCAAGGCCGCAGCCGAAACAGATGCCCCGGAGGCCGCGACAACAGCCAAGACGCCTGTGACCTCCCTGAAGAGCGGCGAGAAGGGCGCTGATCCCGACGACATCGATGTTGAGGAGCCCATCGCCACTGAAGAAAGCGACGACGCCGAGATCCAGACGTCGGCCGAACAGGAGACAGCGTCATCCATAGTCGCGTCCCCCGCGAAGCCAACACTCGTGGAAACTGTTCGAACTCTTTCACCTGATATGATCAAGGCGTCTGCGACCCTGGAGGTGCAGAAAGAGAATTTCGCTAAGGTCTTGACTCGTCTTAAGCAGCTGGAGCAGGAGGCCACGGCACTGCAGAATACACTTTTCGACATGCAGGACAGCGGCGCTGGCTCCGGCGACATATCTGGCGTCGAAAAGAAGGTCCGCGACTACGCCCATCAGATCAAGTCGACGCAGGCTGAACTCGACACGGTGCGCAGAGAGATCCACGACGCTGCTAAACAGGCCGGCGTCAACATTTCCAAAGAGGAGGAGGAATATTCGAGGATCTGCGACTACATCAGGACCACAAGGGGTCTGCCCCTCAGAACGTTCAGCGTCCACCTCATCCCCGTCAAAGCCTCGGTGCTCAGGAATGCGGTTGACCTCCGGGTCCTACGGAGACTTGTCTTGCTTAACGTGGGAAGTCAAACCGGCATTTGGTCCATGATTTCTAAGGAGAACAAGAAGTCCCCACTTCCCTTGCGCAAGGTTTCCACCGATCATGCGTCCATGGCCTTCCTTACCTGCCTGGCGCAGCTCCAAGCGCTCGAGGAGCTGTTCATGATTGAGCGATCCGACGGGTATAAACCTGAAAGTTTCGCGCCGAGGACGAGTACGTCAATGGAGCAGATTCGTCGCATGGTGC
Organism: Furcasterigmium furcatum; assembly: GCA_001599815.1. NCBI lineage: Eukaryota > Fungi > Ascomycota > Sordariomycetes > Glomerellales > Plectosphaerellaceae > Furcasterigmium > Furcasterigmium furcatum. The sequence goes on from BCIA01000004.1 coordinate 981,994, forward strand.
TCAAGAGACACTTGCCCACGATGAAGAAGCTTATGATCAAAAACGACGCCGACGTGTCGTGGGACGCGGACGAGAAGACCGTACTGATGCTGTGTCTCCGCGGACAGCAACTGGAGGAGCTTGCCATATCCATGGGCATTCGGGGGATGGTGAGTTTTTGTCTTGATGTTCTCCAAGCATGGTATATGCTGACTGGCCTGTAGCACGTCTTCATGCAGCATGTCCCCCGCCTGACGAACCTCTACGCGCTCAACGTGGTGCATTTCCGCAGCAACGACACTTGCCCCTGGGTCATGCGGGAAACGCGTCGCTTCCTCGTCGACACACTAACGCATCACCTGGAACTCAAGCTCGAGTGGCTCGCGATCGACGACGACTCCGTGGTGCGCATCCTCCGCGACTCGCCGGGCGAGGACAAGAGCAATGACGAGGAGGCGAAGAAAGAGAAGAAGAAGAAGAGCAAAAAGGGGAAGGAGAAGGCCTCGGCAGCGAACTGGGCTGGCTCCGGGTATCCTTTCATGTCCGCGAACAACGCTTGGGATAGTGGCAGCGACAGCGACGACGAGATGGACCTCTCGGCGCACTCAAAGTTGGAGACTATTGAGGGCATCCACTTCTATGATGTCTGGGGAGTTCGGATCTTCAAGAAGGAGGTAATGGCAGGCAGGCTGTGAGTCTTCTGGTTCAGTGAGGACAGAAAGTCGATATTTCCTTTGTTTCTCAGGCGACGGCTTTCCTTCTGGGGAGCAGGCCCGCCGATGACTTGATTTTCAGTCTTGGGAGCTGGGAATGCGACATGGTATGGATTGGAAGCGGGCTGCTGTCCTGGGTCAAGGACGCATCGGCGTTTAGGTCTCTTTTCCGGGCATATGCATCCCCGGGTACGAAGCTATGCTGGGGCATGACCAAAGCGGTCTTTTCCGGGTGTCACGTGTGACGATAGCGAGGATGATTATGATGATATCGAGAGCGATTCTGTTCTGTTCTGAATGGATTATTGGGCATGTTTGAGGCTGGGGAGTGAAGTTGTAAGTGCATGGTGATGCTTGGGGATGCCCCTGAATGTCTCTGTGGCCCGGCACTTTACCTGGACGCCCTGCTAGTGCCCGCTTGGCGGGGGCCTTAGCGTGACGCGGTACTGACGGCGGGGTCCATCCCGCCTAACGCGACCCAAGTGCAATCATCAACTTCCCTTCATGCCCCTTCGACGACTTCACCCAAACCTTGCCAACCTCAACTCACTCCAGCACCCGCGCCCACTTGCCTCCGCCAACAGGACCCTCCTATTCGGGAATTCTTGCACTTGACGCCGGCCACAGCTCCGATCGATCTCCATGAACACCGATCCCTGTTCCGCGCCCCCTCGATGTGCCGCTTCGAGATAGTCGGCAGCTTCATCCTCGTGCTCCACGACCTGGCCGCGTACTTCCGGGCCAGGAAAGCAAAAGCAACGGTGAAGCCCGCTGAGGACCACCAAGGATGCTCCACGAAATCCTCCTCTCCCTCTCGGGCCACCCGAGCCCCCTCCTCCGAACAGACGCCACCCATCCCCTCCCAGCATCCGTCTCTCCGCCCGAGCGCGAGCTCCTCGCCACAGCCGCACACATTAGCGATCTGAACATCAAGCTCTCTGCCCGTGCCGCACAAATATCCGCCGACCATCCCTCGACGATATGCCGCGCCGTCGCAACAGCCGTCGAGGCGAAGCACCTCGCCGCCTTTCAGCAGAAGGTCCTCGACGTCGAGGCAAGCATCCTCTCGCAGGATGCCTCCCTTGTGGGGGCGTATAATATCGTGCCCCTGACAGCTGTCGTGGGGGAGTTTTCGGAATGGACGAGGCGGCTCGAGTGGCTCTGGGTAATACTGCAATTCGTCTCATCGAAGCAGGGCGACGTGCTATGCACGGGCGCGCGGCTGATCGACAGGCTACGGACAGAGCTGCAAAGCGGGTATGCCGACATCGAGAACGCCGCCGGCACGCTGGTTGCCGTTGCGGAGACGGCATGGCTGAAACAAGTGTCTGCGTGGATTCTCTATGGGCGACTGCCGAGTTTCGGCGGACGGGACTTCTTCGTCCAGCACGACGCAGACGATGGCGAGTTCCGAATAGAAGAATCATTGCTGCCCGGGTTCGTGGCTGAGGCGACGGCGGCCTCGATGCTGTTCATCGGCAAGTCGCTGAACCACGTCCGCGTCAAGAGCAGCGTCGACGCGGGCCTGCAGGGGCTGGATCACCTGTCGTCGCAGCTTCGGGAGCTGTCGTCGCTGACGTACCCCCTCGACCTGGCTAGTTTCGCGCGAGCTATTGCGGCGATACGACTCAGTTTGTCGAGGAACACACTACAGAAACTTCTGCCGCTGTCCAGGGTGGTCGAGGTCCTGCAGCTGCTGCGCGACTTCTTCCTGTTGGGACGCGGGGAGTTTGCTCTGGCGCTGACGCAACAGGCCGACGAGAAGCTGCACAGTAGATGGAAACGAGCCGATAATCTGGCGTATGAGAAGCGCGAGGGCCTGGGCGCATTCGCCGTCAAAGAGGGCGAGGTCGTGACGGTTCTCGGGAAGACGTGGGCCGCCATGGGCCTCATGCAGGGCCAGGACGCCGACGAGGATGAAGGGCTTGAGCTTGCGCGCGATCTGCTACGGTTACAGCTGGCCAAGTCGAAGCAGGCAACACCGTCGAAATCGGGACTCCGGGGGCCTCAGCCGGGCCATCGGGCGCTCGCATCGACGCCTTTCCGGAACCTTCTCCTGTCGGTGCCTGCTGTCTTGACGATGCAGATCCCGTCCCCGCTGGATATGTTTCTGTCGCCTTCCGACCTGCAGATCTACTCGACTATAAACGCTTATCTGCTCTCGGTGCGCCGGGCACACCTTCATCTCACGGATTTGTGGAAGATCACAAGCCTGAGGAGGCATCACCCGGCACCTCCTGGGCCCCCGGCTGGAAGCACGCGCGGAGGGCGGTCGAAGGTGCAGCTGCTCCGAGAGCGGTACAGCACGCGATCCAACGTCATGCGCAGCGCATGGGTCACGGCCAGCGCGGCCATTTTCTTCTTGGCCGAGACGGAGGCGTATCTGCAGACCGAGGTCGTCGCTGGTCTCTGGGACGGATTCTACGAGTGGCTCAGGGGCGGCGATGCGGAGGAGGCATCAAATACGGCACAAGCCCGGTCTTCTGAGGCGGACATCGGGGGCGGACGTCACGGGGACGATGAGGATGAGGAGGACGACGACATCTGGCTGGCCCAATCCGCTGCAAACAATGGCGCATCGACCCCCCCTACCAGACCACCGACAACAGATACCTACGAACACGACCCCCAGAGCCTGGCTATGGCGCACGCACGCTTTCTGGAGACACTAGGCCACCGGCTCCTCCTCACCCACGCAGCGTACGCGGATTCGCTGCTCGGGCTGCTCATCAATGTCGACCACCTCGTGGCCCACGTGCACCGGCTCCACGGCATCTGGACATCGATGGACCTCGAGGCCGACGCGGGCGTGGTGGATGCGTTTGTGGATCTCGAGAACGAAGAGGTCGACGTGCGGTCAGCGCTGGGCGAGGTGGAGGCTAAGGTCAAGGCGAGCGTGGAGGAGGTGATCGCGGGGCTGAGAGCAATCGAGGCCGACACCGGGTTCGCGGACGGCGTGGACGTCGGAGACACGATGACCGAGGCCGGGGAGTACGTTCCGCGGCGAGTCGGCGGGGTGGAGAGGCTTCTGATGAAGCTCGACTTTGGAGGGTGGTTCGGCGGGAAGAAGGATGAGCCCTGAGCGGCCGCAAGATGACAAGAGCGAATTCATGATTTCTCTGTCTGTCTGTCCATGAGTCTACCTGGTCGACCGCGAGTCGTCAACGGAGGGGCTGGATCCGGGGGGAAGGAGACCGTGTTGGCGCACACTATGAATGCTTTATTGAGGCACACTACCAAGACGCAGGTACAAAGAGGAGCACAGTCAAAACGGCGTACCCAATGGGCCCGTAGACCCGTGGCTCCCTAGGGACAGTCAGCTTGAAGTTCTCGACTTCCTCCGGAAGGCGCGTCTCCCCCTCCTCGAGGACAGGCTCGCCTCAACATATCGCCACCCAGACAACAAAATCCGGAGTCAAAGGCGAATACTATATGGCTGGCCTTCAAGAGGCGCGTGGATTCGAACAGACGGTTGGCGATGACCGGATATTGGGCCCATGTGGAGGTGCCGTACCGGCAGATGCCGTGCTGGGGGCTGTCAGGCGAGCTGGCAATGGAGGTCTCGTAGTCTGCGAAATCGTAGCCCCCCAGGTCGGGCATGACGGCACGAGGGTTGGCGAACTCTCTGGGAAGTGGCATCCTACATCACCAAGTCTCCGACTGCCGGCGGCAACAGTCCAGGTCGAGAGGTCTCTACCAGATCATGTTCCCTTACACCTCGCAGAAAGAGATGATCTTCTTCAAGATCGACGCGTCTGGGATGCGAGGCGACGCTGGGCAGCGCAGGTAGTGATCCACCTCGTAATTATATTCTTCCAGGTTGAATCCGAGATGATGGAGGTTTGATCGCCCACAGAGCCCAAGATGTAAGTACAGGGTGGCCCCCCTAGACGAATAGGTCATGCAATTATCGCGGAACCTGCAGCTCCAAACCCCGCCTGTGCGGCAGAGCCAATCATCCAACAAGGTCAGAGCTCCCCACCGCGTGCTGCCATATTTCTCTTCGGGCACTCTACTTTTTCACCTCTTCTCCCTCGCTCCATCCTGCAACCTCGGACTCGAACAGCGCCACGTGCAAGCAGCGCTGAGGTTAGGTAATACCTGAATTCCTTCCTGGCCAGCCTCTCGTCAGGCCTGCCAATCTTTCACTCACCACCATGTGACGTGGCTTCGTTCGTCTTGCAACGCACTATGCAGTTGTCGTCATTTCTCTCATAACCCCAGCCATGGCTTCTGCAATTTCAGACGCCGTTACGACGGCTTCGATGGACTCTGTCTCCGCCGTCGTCAAGGCGTCCAGTCCTGTGCTGCCCTCAGCTTTGGACCGCGCCGCCCACGATGTCGTGGCCGCCCATGGCACCTCTAGCTGGCTGGGCTTCTTCGCCTGGCTCGTCATCGCCATCCTGCACCTGACCTCGTCCATCCTGTACTGGGCTCTGCGTCTCGTCACAATCACGACGCCCTCGCTTCTCCTGACGCTCTTTTCCACCAGCTGGACTGTCACGATGAACGCCACGACACTGTAAGCTTCCTCACAAAGACTCCCTCTTGCTCCCGATGCTAATCTCCCCCAGCATGGTCATTCTTGTTGCCATCATTTCGGCCGTGAGTTGGGTGGTCAGGTATCGCATCCTCAACATGTACTCCCGACTGCCGCCCGAGCCCCAGCGGAAGGAACCCGATGTCGATCTGTTCCCCGATACCCACGAGGAGGGCGTCAAGTCGGGCATCTCCAACTACCTGGACGAGTTCCTGAGCGCTATCAAGATCTTCGGATACCTCGAGCGCCCGGTCTTCCATGAGTTGACCCGGAGCATGCAGACTAAGAAGCTCATCGCGGGCGAAACCTTCAATCTGGAAGACGAGAAGGGGTTTTGCATCGTCGTCGATGGCTTCGTCGAGATCTTCGTCAAGTCCGGCAGAGACAACCGGACCACCGACATCAACATGGCTTCCGACTTCGAGTCGCCATTTGGTGACGAAGACGACGTCTCGCCCCCCGGTCAGCAGTATCAGCTTCTCACTGAAGTCAGAAACGGCGCCCCAATGTCCTCGCTCTTCTCCATCATGTCTCTCTTCACCGAGGACGTCAGACTCAGGTCGACGGATGATGACATACCAGAACCCGCCCGTACGGCCAGCGATTTGCGCACCCCTCATTTTGCCAGGAGTCCTCCCATGCGCATGAATTCGCAGGACATGACTAGCTCCGTCCCCACGACACCTGGATTGTTCGACGGGGACGTAGATGGGCACCAGAGCAAGCCCGAGGACTTGATCGGATCCATGCCAAGTCCCAACGGAGACCTACACTCCAGAATACCACCAATGTCTCTTGATGGATCTGCCAATAAGCAAGGCCACTCGCGCCCACGCCTTCCGGCCCGAGAGGCGTCCGGATCTGCTCACCCAGATATTCTGGCACGAGCAACTGTCGACACCACGATTGCAATCATTCCCGCCAGTGCGTTCCGCCGCCTGATCAAGGTGTACCCCAAGGCCACCTCTCACATCGTTCATGTCATCCTGTCTCGGTTCCAGCGCGTCACCCTGGCGACGGCGTACAACTACCTGGGCCTCACTGCTGAGGTTTTGCAGACTGAGAAGAGCATGAACAAGTATACTTCTTGCCAGCTTCCCAACATGCTCCGCGGTGACGCACTCGTGCGTCTCAAAGAGAAGTTCGACCAGGAACGACAGCGGACTGTCGAGGATGAAGAAGGCAAAGGCATCGCTCTGCATAACGCCAATGCGCACCGGCGTCGGAAATCCGTCGCTGGTCTTCGCAAAGATGCTATGCTGCAGTCGCTGTCCAAGCAGGGGTCCTTCTCCGAGGTTGCGACCACCATCGCTCCGCCTCGGGAGCGGTCCTCCACGCACGCGCCGAGTCCCGGGGATCTCCTGGCAAACATCCAGCTCGCGCGATCTGGTCAGCGGCCGTCAATTGCGCTGGATGTCCATTCACCCCCGTTGCCAGACCCTCTGCGCCGAGACATATCGAGCCCTCTCGGCCAACGGGCCTTCAACCCCTTCGCGGGGCGCACCGGGCACGCTCGCATGTCGATTGACGCTCGAGATGCCGCGGACGAGGATAACCTGTTCCGAGTGTCGATACTGGAGTGCATGTTCAAGGCCATTGGCCTGGGAACTGGCGGTGCTGTTTCCCGGGAGCCAGAGTCAATGGAGGGCTCCCCCCGACTCTTCTCGTACGATCAGAGACGACAGAAGGCAGTGTTTGGCGGTAACAATGCCTTTGGGAGCATGTCCGCTTTTGACGCCTCGGTTGACGGGGATTCCGAATCTCTGACGTCTAGCAGCGTAGCTTTTGGTACGCCTCCCAACTCTCAGGCACTGGCCAACGACATGAAGAACGAGGTTGAGATTGTCTTTTTCCCCAAGGGCTCAGTCCTTGTGGAACAGGGCGAACGCAACCCCGGGCTGTATTATGTCGTTGACGGCTTCTTGGACGTCTGCTCGTCAGGCGATGAGACCACACCGGACATCCTTCAACCCACCGCCAGCGCTCGCTCCCCGATCACTGCAGACGGCACACCCGCGTTCACTCCTGCCCATAAAGACAACACGCGCAGCTCCTTTGAGAAGCGGAAGACGTCGACTCGACGTAGTGTGTGCCTGGTCAAGCCCGGTGGCCTGGCAGGCTACATTGGGACCGTTTCTTCGTATCGGTCCTTCATCGACGTGGTAGCAAAGACGGATGTCTACGTCGGGTTCCTGCCCCAAGCATCGCTAGACAGAATCGTGGACCGATATCCTATCGTGCTGCTCACCATGGCGAAGCGCCTGACAAGCCTTTTGCCCCGGCTTCTCCTGCACATCGACTTTGCGCTCGACTGGGACCAGGTCAACTCTGGCCAAGTCATCTATCACGAAGGGGACGAAAGCGAGGCCATCTACATTGTGCTCAATGGCCGTCTTCGTCTCGTCGAGGAACGCAAAGGAGGGGGCGTCGCCGTGAGAGACGAATTCGGCCAGGGGGACAGCGTTGGTGAGCTGGAAGTGCTCACCGAGTCTGCTCGCTCCGGAACCTTGCATGCGATCCGAGAGACCGAGCTTGTCAAATTTCCTCGGACGCTGTTCAACAGCCTGGCTCAGGAGCATCCCAACATCACGATCAAGATTTCCAAGATCATCGCTTCTCGCATGAGGAGCCTGGTAGACGATCCCTCTCAGTTCTTAAACCGAGACTCGGCGACGGCGTCGGCCTTTGGGAAGGGCTCTTCGGCCCTCAACTTGAGGACCGTGGCGGTTCTGCCGGTAACCTCGGGCGTCCCGGTGGTCGAGTTTGGCACCCGCCTGATGAATGCTCTGGCGCAGGTCGATCCGGCCAACGGCGCCATCTCTCTTAATCAATCGGCCATCCTGAACCATCTGGGCAAGCACGCCTTCAACAAGATGGGAAAGCTCAAGCTCTCCCAGTACCTTGCCGACCTTGAGGAGAAGTACGGGCTGGTTGTCTACGTCGCAGGTATGTTATGACACTCACTTTGTTTCTGATGCCTTCCCCAGCTCGCATGATGAAAAAGCACACCGTTTCCAAAGGCTTAGCCGCTGATGGCCAAACACTTACTCTAATTTTTTCCTGACTCTGCTTGTATCTTGATCCTCTTGTCACGCACATCCTGTCCGAAACATGGATACTGATTACCTGCATCACAGACACCAACGTCAACTCGCCATGGACTCAGACATGCATCTCCCAGGCTGATTGCATCATGCTCGTTGGACTCTCCGAGGGCTCGCCGGAGATCGGCGAGTATGAACGATTCATGCTGGGCATGAAGTCGACCGCGCGGAAGATCCTGGTGCTTCTCCACGCGGAGCGATACTCCCCATCCGGCTTGACGAGATCGTGGCTTCGGAACCGCCCCTGGATCAACGGCGGCCACTACCACGTGCAGATGGCCTTCCGAACTAATATTGTGCCCGTCCATCCGCCGTCGAAGCGGTCCAGCACCCTGAAAGAGACGGTCCAGATTCTGCAGGCCGAGATCCAGAAGTACACGTCTCGCAAGGTCCGCCGCAGCCCCTTCTACGCACCTGATGCACCGTTCAAGGGTGACTTCCATCGCCTCGCGCGTAGGCTCTGCGGCAAGTCCGTGGGTCTCGTGCTAGGGGGTGGCGGCGCCAGAGGTATCACGCAGATTGGCTTGATTCGCGCCATGGAAGAGGAAGGCATCCCGATTGACGTCGTGGGTGGCACCTCGATCGGAGCCTTTGTGGGCGCTCTGTATGCCAGGCATGCAGATGCGGTACCTATTTTTGGCCTCGCGAAGAAATTCTCGGGCCGGATGGCCAGCATGTGGCGCTTTGCGCTCGACCTGACATATCCCACATCGTCGTACACGACCGGCCACGAGTTCAACCGGGGCATATTCAAGACGTTTGGTAAGACGCAGATTGAAGATTTTTGGCTGGAGTTCTACTGCAATACGACGAACATCAGCAAGAGCCGGCCAGAATACCACACGAGCGGGTACGCGTGGCGCTACATTCGCGCATCCATGTCCTTGGCAGGTCTCCTGCCCCCGTTGTCAGACGAGGGCAGCATGCTCCTAGACGGCGGCTACATCGACAATCTGACGGTGCTGCACATGAAGAGGCTCGGCGTGGACACGATTTTCGCGGTGGATGTCGGTGCACTGGACGACGACACGCCGCAGACGTACGGCGATTCCCTCTCGGGGGTTTGGGCATTCTTCAACCGCTGGAACCCGCTCTCGACGACGCCAAATCCACCGACGCTGGCAGAGATCCAAGCCAGGTTGGCCTACGTGTCGAGCGTCGACGCGCTGGAGAGGGCCAAGACGATGCCGGGTTGTCTCTATATGCGTCCGCCGGTGGACGAGTACGGCACGCTGGACTTTGGCAAGTTCGACGAGATCCAGCAGGTCGGGTACAAGTACGGCAAGGAGTATCTGCAGAAGCTGCGGGAACAGGGGCTTCTGCCGCTGGGAGAGGAGACGGAGGAGAAGAAAGCGTTGCGACGGACGATGGCTCCGCGCAGGGCCAGCATCTGATGATGGGGGGAGCATTCGCCATGGAGCATCCAGCATCCAGCATCCAGCGTTGTACATCCCGGAAGACGGAAGACAGAGCCAGCCAGCCACATGAATACACGCTGCCCGTAGCGAGTCACTTGACCACATTTACTCTGTCATCGCCGATTCCAGTGGTGCAACCCCGGGCCGACAGTTGTACAGTAATCAGTATCGATGTGTCAGCCCGATCCCCGGATAATTAAGCGTCGAGACAAGCAGCGAAACCCCTGGCCGAGTGACGTCACATGCATGGAATGACGACAAGGCTTGTCTGTTGGCCGAATCGGGTGCTGCTGCGTTGGAATGCCCAGGACGATCTCTTGGGGCTTGTGCCCGACTCTGCGTGCCCTCTGGTTCGCTCGATCTCTCGAGATCGAGGGGTGAGAGATGAATAGGGGCAGCGGTCAATGCCACATTTGGGACTGATCATGGGAGGGAGAGGGGTTGGTTGAGGCGAGGGGAGGCGAGGGGCGTGCCAGGGAGAGACGGTGCGCTGGGTACTGATATTAATATCTGTTGCCAATACCTTCTGGCCGCTGGAGTTGCTATTCCGGTCGGCTGCCAAACGCAACATGCTTCAGGTGCCACAAACCTGGACCCAGACCAGTGAAGCCATCGTCAGGTCTCTTGGCGTCCCATCTTCCTTGGCGGCGGCGCTCCAGCCTCTGTCTTATACTCTATCATAGGTGTCTGTCACCCGCCTCTACACCTTCCAAACCACCTACCTACTTTACCTCCTCCATAGCATTTCTACACACACACGCACACCTCCGACCCATTCCCAATATACCGCCATGCCTGGCTCACGGCGCTTCAGCTTCCCCGATCCACGGCCGGGCCAAGCCGACCCCGATGCGCGGCGCGAGCGCAAGCTCAGGGAGAAAGAGGCCAGGTTCGACTGGAAGCCCATCCTCCTCATCGGCCTCGTCGGCACGACACTGCTGGGGGGCTTCAACCGGTCCCTGACCAAGTGCGAGCACAAGCACGAGGAGGAGGAGCGGCTGGAGGAGGAGAGAAAGAGGAGACAGGAAGAACACGACGGGGGCAGCAGGGACAGGGGCAGGGAGCGGTATGATCCGAGACGGGAGAGGGGGGCGTATCATGACGGGCGTGACGGCCGGGAGATGGAGCGGCGGATGAGGTCGGAGGGCCCGGCGTATCATGACCGCGAGTGGGAGGGGCGGTCGCGAAGGGGGAGCAGGCCGGTGAGCCGGGTGGAGGGGCCGCGGGAGAGGATCGGGGAAAACCACCGCGAGCACTACCAGTACTACGACGACCCGAGGTATGAGCGGGAGTACGTGTTTGAGAGGCCGAGGGGGCGGGTATACCGGGAGAGGATGCGGCGGAGGGACTCGTCGTGGTGAGAGAGGCCTAGACGGAACAAAAGTGCCATGACGGATGATGATTGAGAATGAATGAATTCTACCAGTTCTATCCTGTCCGTTCTCACATCTTGTCTTACGCAACAGCCCCCTTCTGTGCCAGCAGCTCCTCGGCTCCCTTGACCAGGATCGCGAACGCCCGCTGCACATGCCGCTCCTCCATCCTCGCGCTCACGCCCGTGCAGACCCGGATGGCGTGCAGCCCGTTCAGCACCGTGGGCGTGAGGTAGATGTCCCCGTCGGCGTTGACCCTCTCGCACAGGGCCTCGGTGAGCTCGTTCCTCCTCGCCTCAGCCTCCGCCTCGGGCGCGCCGTCCCCGAGCCCCGTCGCGACGACCCTGAAGACGACCAGGGCGAAGCGCGGCCCGGTGACGATCTCGAACAGGTCGGCCCTCGTGGCCAGCAGGCGCCCGAGGGCCTCGCACAGCGCGATGCCGCGGGCGATGTGGTCCCTGATGCCGCTGGCGCCGTAGCTGCGCAGGACGAACCACAGCTTGAGGCTGCGGAAGCGGCGGCCGAGGGGGATCTGCCAGTCGCGGTAGTCGGTGACGAGGCCGGCGTCGGAGTGCTGGTTGCGGAGGTAGGGCGGCTTGACGGAGAGGGAGGACTCGACGAGCCAGGCGCGGTCGCGGACCCAGAGGGCGGAGCAGTCGAAGGTGGTGAGGAGCCACTTGTGCGGGTTGATGTTGAAGCTGTGGAAGCGGGCGAAGGGGGCGGTCAGGGGCTGGTGGGCGGGGAGGACGAGGGCGGAGCCGGCGTAGGCGGCGTCGACGTGGACCCAGACGGGGGACGCGGCGGTGGCGGTGGTGTTGTGGGCGTCGAGGACGTCGGCGATGCCGGGGAAGTCGTCGACGGCGCAGGTGTCGGTGGTGCCGAGGGTGGCGGTGAGGTAGAAGGGGTGGAGGCCGCGGCGGCGGCAGTCGGCGAGGGTGGCGGCGAGGGCGTCGGCGGACATGGCGTAGCCGGTGTCCCGGGAGACGGGGACGCCGATGAAGCGGACGCCGAGGATCTGTGCTGCCTTCTTGGTGGAGGAGTGGCTGGCGGCGCTGCCGAGGGCGACGAGCTTCGACTTGAGGCGCCAGAGCTCGTCCTCTCTGTCGTCGTCCTCCTCCTCGCCCGCGGCAGCGGTGCTGGCCTCGGGGAAGCGCGCGGCCATGGCGTCCTGGATGTACCTATCGCGGGCGGCGACCATGACGGTCAGGATGGCCTCGCTTGCGGTGCCGTGGATGACGCCGCCGCCGCGGGTGGGAGAGGTGCTCAGGTAGCACTCGGGCAGGGCCAGGAGGCGGGCGAGCCAGTCGAGCACGATGGTCTCGAGCTCGGTGACGGCGGGCGAGCAGATCCAGTTGAAGTGGGCGCCGTTGAAGGCGTTGGAGTATAGCTCGGCAACCATGGCAGGATAGGAGCCGGAGCAGGGAAAGAAGGCCATGAAGTTGGGCGACTGCCAGTGGGTGATGCCGGGCAAGATCTTGGTGGTGACATCGCCGTGGATGGCCTCCCAGGACTCGGGCTCCTCGGGGGCGGCCTCCGGGAGGAGAGATCTCAGGTATCCCGGCTGGACATCGGGGAGGACCTTGCGGTCTTCGATGGTATCGTAGTATGTGGCGACTGGCGGGCGGTTAGTCTAGTGGCGGTGAGTTTGTTTGTCTCGCTCGGTGGTTACTTGCTATCATCGATGGAGGCCTTAGCCGCCTCCCGGAACTGGTCCGAGTTCATGTTGGGAGGAATCTTGTGAGGAGTCTTTGGACGAGGGTGGATGAAGATGATGAGGCCATCTCGACCTTCTCATTCATCCAGTCTCTGATCCACCCCTGAGTCTTATACGCCTACCAGCTTAGGGCGCGGGGGACGGTTGGCTAGCGCCGCCAAGTCCGTGGAGCAACGGACGGTCGGAACCGAAGGAATAATTACTCGGAAAGCCGGGATTATGTCATCCATCGTCTCACCGATTCAGGGGCAGACGTCCACTCTGACGTTGGACGTCTGCAAGAAGTTCCATGATGACAACCCCAAAGCAACATCCAAGACCACATGACGAACTAGGCATGCAGTCAGCGATTCCTACCCGGAAAACGCCGCGCTTCCCGGGCAGATGAAGACTACCCCTGGCTGGAGGAATGGGAGGCCTTGCGAACCTGCCCGCAGCACACGGATCTCGAAGTCGGCCTTCGCTGACCAAACTTCGACCCCCGAGGCATTTTCACTTTTGGATACGCATGCGAGCAACTTCTACCGGACGAAATCATTCTTATTGGTCTCATCATACGTGGTCATCTCCCATGTCCGCAAGCCCCTGCCTGCGGAATATGCGTACCGTTGCCCAAACAGACGTGGCTCATCGCATACCATATCCGTCCGATGCTCATACAAAGAAAGCCCAACGTCCCAACATAGATAGGAAAAAGGCTAGCTATCGGCCCGAGGCCGAGATGATGGCACAATAGCCCACATCTGGGCGCTTAGTAGGCCGAGTCGAGGGCGTCGATGCCCCAGTACTGCTCAGCGAAGAAGGTGTTCGACTCGGAGGGCTTCCAGGGGTCGTTGAAAGCCGAGAAGAGAATGAGGTCCTGGGGTTCCTGCGAAAAGGCGGCCTTGATCGAGTCGATGGCATCGTGCTGCGCGTTGCGGCCGGGATGGGCAACGCGGTTGTTGGCGCCCTGCCAGGGCCAGCCGGTCTCGGTCACGACGATGCGCTTGGACGGGTCGGAGAGCTTGGCCCTGACGGCTTCGACCATGTTGACGACAAAGTCGCCGGCGCCAGATGCTTCGACGTTACCATCGAAGAAGGGATGGATGTTCATGGCACAGTAGTCGGACTCGTTGCACAGTTCGATGTTGCTGAGGACGGCGACGAAAGTGTCGACGTTGACGACGGGGCCCTGGTATCCGGCACCACGGAGGAGCGACTTGGCCTTGTTCATGGCGCCGAGAACCTTCTGGGAAGTGGCCTGACCGTTGTTGACCAGCTCATTTCCGACGCTGATTGTGTCGATGACGTCCCAGTCATTGTTGACGCTATCGACAATGTGCTGGACCTGCTGCTCGATGCCCTCGAGCTCGAAGAGGCCGAGGAAGAGCTTGAGACCGTTCTTCTTGGCGACGGGGTGGACCTTGGAGACTTGGTCGCAGTCGGTGCCGTAGATGCGGACAAGAGAGTACTTGTTCATGAAGGTGGCGAAGTCGTCCTCGATCATGGCCTGGGTCTTGCACTGTCCACCAGCGCTGTAGGGGGCGTAGGCAATACCAGGGAGCATGCGGGAGCCAGAGCCGGAAACGGGACCAGTCGAGTTGGTCAAGGAGGTGTCAGTGATGCTGGTGTTGGCAGCGGCAGCCAGACCCTCGATGGCCGGGTTGGCGGCTTCATCAGTAGGGCTTTGGGGAGAAGCAGGCTGGGCCACAACCTCAGGGTCAGGATCGACGGGAGCCTCAGTGGCAGCAGGAACGACCTGGACGACCTCAGTGGCGCTGCGGATGGGGTCGCCGTATTTGTCGACATAGACAATGAACTGAGAGCGCTGGGTAGGCTCGGTGGCGGCAGGGTCAATAACAGTGAGCATGGGCTCAGCGCGAGCCTCGATGTTTCGCTGGTCGGTGTAGCCTTGAGGGTGTAAGTATTCATTGGGCGTCAGGAACTCGCCGAACTCCCGCGTAATGAACTGGATTCTTCGAGGCACGTTCAGGGGAGAGCGTACCAGTGGGGGTGGCCGCGCCAGGGGCGGCAAGGCCGAGGAGGGCGACAGCCGCAACAGGGAGATTGACGGTCTTCATCGTGAAGGACAGACGATGGTCGGCTTGTGAGTTGATCAAAGGAGTGGCTGCGCTTGGATTGGCTAGGCGAGGTGAGAAGTCGGCTGCGAGTGTCTGCGGCGAGGCTGTCTGAAAAGGGGCCGTCGGCTCACGATATCAAGCAGCAAAAGGCCAACCTGAACTGCAGTGTGAGGTGCGGTAAGGAGTGTAACGAAAGAGAACTCGCGGTAAGGAACGACTTGGGTACGAAAAGGTCAGAAAAAGAGGCCTGACTTGGACGAATCCGAAAAAAAGTGAAGGGGAAAAGACAGAATCCGGTGATGGTGGTGTTGGATGCGGGGGAGGGCGAGGAAAATGAAGAGAAGGCGTCGGCGCTGGAATGTTCAACACCAACACGGAGCCGGGACCGGTGTAAACAGCGGGAAGGCGCGGCAGAGGTGCCGGAAGGCACGCGTCTCAGGGCAAATGCGGCTCCTCCTTCTCCCCCAGGGCAACGGCGCACCTGGGGGAAGGAAGGAGCAATGCCCAGATCCATGGTGATGGTGGCTGGAATGCGGCAGTCGCTGGAATGCAATTCACAGCTAAGCCACACCCGAAACCGTGTAATCAGGGGCTATCAATTCTCCCCCTTTTCGTCATCAAACGCCAGGGAGAACAACTCACTCTGGGTGGTGATGATCCCTTTCCCGGCTCCCTTGCCCCGTGGTATTGGCCCTGCGCGCCACGTGTGCTATTAACTCCTCGCCAAATGACCATTCACCTGTTGCAGATCAGCCCAGAAGGACAGCACATCCAGCAGCAGGAAACCCTGAGGTTCTGTTGTGCTCCTTGAGTTAGCATGCGGATGAGATGACGATTGACCTCCGGAATACCTGACCGCAGCCAAGGAAGATCCATCCATACACAAGCAATGGACGAACTTACCCTCGCTTCATGTAACCTCTGAAAAATGCCCAGTAATTGCAACAAGAGGAAGCCTCTCAGAGCTCTGAGGTTGTGTTCTGGTCGCGATTTGGGACATCCCTATTCTGACCACCGCAAGCCAGACGGACTCGCTGCCTTTATATGTTCCCATTTATTGATCACCCCAACTCGAGCAGCTCATCTTGGTTCAGCTGCACCATCAGGCCTTGAATCATCCTCAAACACCGAGCTCTGCCCAGAGCCCCCGAGCAGCTCCCTCAGCACCCTCCCAGCCTCCTGGTGGCATTTTGTGGTGCGCCAGCAGCCTCAGCCGGGTCCTGGGCCCCCTCAAAAGGTGTTCATGAGACCTGTACAGAACCCTGAAGACAATTCGAGGCCGGAGAGGACGTCACAAGTCCCCTCTTTCCGTCACCTCATTGAGCCTTGGCCGAATCCATCAGCATCATATACTACGCAGCTGTGTCTTGGACCCTACTACCAACAGGAGCTGAGAAAAAGAGTTCGTCATTAAGATTAATAGATGTATACCAGAGCCTCCGAGGCCCTTCCATACCACATCATGCAAGCCCATGCAAGCCCAAGTAATACACGCCTCTTCGGGACGGCTGCCGTCTACCCGCAGAAGCCCAGGCCGCTTCACGCGCCCCTCGCGCTCGACTTGCGCGTCATCACCTTCGTGATCGCGTGCCGGATCGTCGTGCCCGCCTTCTCGATGTCCTTCTTCGACAGGCCCGACGTCACGCACACCTTGAGCGCCGAGTTGGGCTGCCAACCGCCGTCGCCGAACGTCTCGATGAGCGGGCTCGTCTTGAACTTGGTGATGAGAACGCCGTTGGCGAGGGACTGCCGTCGTGGTTAGCACTAACTCCCACGTGAAAGGAGAGTGGGAATCTTCTTCCGGGGCACTCACCTCGTCCACGCACTCCTGCAGCAGCCGCTCCTGTTCGGCCACTGACAGGCTCCGCGCCTTGATCACCTCGGGCTTCAGCGCGAGCAGCATGATGGGGTTCTCCGGCACGCTGGTGCACGTCACCCAGTCGCTGCGGGGGTCGAGCTGCGCGCGCATCGCGCGGATGTTGTCGCGGCACGACGTCAGGATGTCCGGGTTCGACTGCAGCATGCTCAGCGTCTCGCTCGCCGTCACCGCCAGCATGGCCGGCAGCGCCGCCGAGAAGGTGTACGATGCGGCGGAGATGCGCTGGTGGCGCGTCACGTCGATGGTGCCCGCGCAGAAACCGCCGCCGGCGCACAGCGGGCCCGCGAGCGACCCGACGATCATGTCCACCTGCGTCGGGTCCACGTTCTGCGCCTCGGTGAGTCCGCGGCCCGTCCGGCCCAGGACGCCAAATGACCACGTCTCGTCGAGGATGATGCGGAACTTGTACTTCTCCTTGAGCTCGACGAGCTTGGGAAGGTCGATGCTGTCGCCCGTCGTCTCGAAGAGGCCCTCCGCCACGATGAAGCGCCGCGTCAGCTTCTTGCCCGCCTGCTCCTTGACCACCTTGGCCATGACGCGCTCGAGGTCCTCCATGTCGCCGTGCTCATACCACCGGATGCTACTGCGGGAGATGTGCAGGCCCCTGCGGATCGAGTAGTTGACGGCGCGATCCGCGACGATGACGTCGCCGCGCTTGCAGAAGGACGGGATGACGCTGGAGATGGTGGAAAAGGCCTGCGCGTAGACGATGCAGCTCTCGGTGCCGAGGTAGGCCGCAATGTCCGCCTCGGTCTTCATGTGCACGTCCTGGGTGCCGTAGAACTGGGGCGGGCCGCAGGGGCCGACGCCGTAGCTTCGCAGGGTCTGGATGGCCTTTTCTTTGATCTGCTCGTTGGCGTTGAAGTTGTAGAAGTTGTACGATGCGAGGTTGGTCACTGTCCGTCCGTTGCCGAGCTTCGACTTGGGTCCAGAGGGTCTGCATCCCCGGCAGTTAGCACTTGTCCCGGGTACCTGCTCAAGAATACCCAACTCACCCGATGATGACTGACAGCTTCTCCGCCTCGAGCTCCTCAACTGCCGTTCGTGACCCAACCAGGGGCTCAGGCGTCCACTCGTCCACCAGCTCCTCAATTTCATCGGCGCGCAGCTTGACATAGTTCTGCTTGCTGGTCGAGTACGACGGCGACAGGAGGTATCGGATGAAGAAGATGACAAGCACCAGCTCGAGGGCGGATCGAATGGGATCGTTTTGATAGCTGGACTGGACGTATCGCACGAGTACCGCGGACCCGGGGACTCGTTGGAAAGCTGTCGTGGCATGGTTGCCCCATGACGACACCAGGGCTCGTGCTTCGTCGAATTCCATTTTCGG
Source organism: Furcasterigmium furcatum (assembly GCA_001599815.1). NCBI lineage: Eukaryota > Fungi > Ascomycota > Sordariomycetes > Glomerellales > Plectosphaerellaceae > Furcasterigmium > Furcasterigmium furcatum. The sequence continues at coordinate 1,000,107 of BCIA01000004.1, forward strand.
CGTCTTGAATTGTGCCCTGAGAGCTATACAGATGCAGTTTGGATGGGCAGTCAAGGCAGTCGCTTCTGCTGGAAATGTGATGTGTCGAGGATGAATGGAGCACACGACGTCGATTTTCTGCCGCCGGAGGTTTCGGGACTTGCGAAACGCGCCGCGTCCGACGTCACCCTTAATTTTCAGATAGCACCTCGGCTTAGTCATCCACCCCTTTTGAAATTACAGCATGTGAGAGCCCCTATTCTTTGCCAAGCAGGCAGACACTTCGGCTCCATCACTTCAGCTCAGGGCAAATGTGGTCAGCAAATTCCCCTCCATTCTGAGTGGGTTACTATATGCAGGTCTAACAGCAATGGAAAATCAATACCAGCCGGCTTATCCTCTGCGGAGAAGACGAAAAAGTCGATGAACAATCCCGACCTAAATACACTGAAGCAGAAGCGCGCATGAACAATAACACCACCTTCCTTTCGTCTCGTCGACCAATGGTGAGGTCGGCCGGAATACTAACCAGAATGTCATCCGAACATCTGATCCTCCGTTTGCTCCCAGAATCTATGATACACCTCCGATCAACCTCATTAACAAGTCCCCTATTTAGAAGAGGCGAACCCTGCCTGTGTCGCGCGCTTCGATGCCCTCCGTGCCCGTGCCCGTCCAGATGCCACTGTAGTCCGGGGCCTTGATGCCGGTTTCTGTGGTGTTCAGCGTGTTGTCATTGAGCAGGCCGGTGGGCTGCGCCAGCTTGAACAGACCAGTGCCGGTGAGGTCATTGTATAAGCTTTTAGGGAAGAGGTCATAGTCTCCGACAACGACGGGACCTGCAATCAGGCCGACAAAGACGATAAGGAGCGTGAAGTAGAGCACCGCGTAACGGACCACACGTCTCCGCCTCAGCTTGGACTGCTTCATCGAGTAGATGGGGGGGCGGATTTGGCGGCTGAGGCGCACGTGTTAGCAGGGGTCAGCGCAGGGCCGGGATGGGGACACATACCTAGGACGAAGCCAGAACAGCATCATCGAGTGAAGCATGTCGATCTTGGGAATGATGATGATCGGGAACATGAAGAAGAGCAAAACGTGTCCGAGCACGAAGTCGGCGGCGAACATGCTAAGTTCCGTGATCTTGCAGAGGAACTCACGAGCGGGCTGCGTGACTGTGCCCCAGCCCAGAGAGTACCACTTTCCGGTCCAGAAGGCAATGTTGGCCTCGTCCGTCTTGATCTCGCGAGTCAGAGCGAGCGAGATGATGAGCTTGAAGATGAATCGCTGGATGGCAACAACAGCAATCATGCCGCAGAGCGTCTTGCTGAAGCTGAACCCTTCAAGCACGAACATCGCCAAGAAGAAGACAAGCAGCATGATGACCGCGATCGCGTGCGCGATGGCGGCGAGAACGCTACCGAACTTCTTGCAGCACATGCTAAGAAGCGGGCCCATGAAACAAGCCATGAAAAAGAAGACCATGAGGGCGCCGGCATTGATGGCGACTGGGGCGAGAGCCACGATGCCGAGACGAAGTAACACGTTGCTGGGGTTGGGCGCGGGGCTGGCGTCCGGGTTATTGATATCGCTAACACCAGTCTGCGCATTGATGAACAGGAAGGGAATGGCCGTCATGCCAACCAGCAGCAGAGGCATCAGGATCTCGCCCGCGAACAGATTGGTAATCGCAGCCCTGGGCACGTCACCGGACAGCTTGCTCGAAGGGTCACCCAAAGCCTTGCGCTTGTAGCCCGTGATTCGAGTTCTGGACAGGCGGCAGAAGGAAATCCAGGAGGATCCATGGCTGCGAGAGTTGCCTCGGGAAAGCCAGCGGAGGTAATCACGGTAGTCGATGAAGAAGTCGCTCCAGGCAAACTGATGAGGGTTGTACAGGAAGGGAGAGATGCACAAGGCCATCAGCGTGATCCAGAAGTACGTCAGAGCGGCTTGCCAGATGGTGGTGGTGGCGAAGAGGAGCATCATGAGCAGACGCGCACCGAAATAAATCGAAGGACCAGCGAAGCGAGAGTAGAGGAGACCGAAGGGAATGCGCGCCGTGGCGAAACCACGACCGGTTCCGATGTAGCGAGCACCTCCGAACGACAAATCTTGTTGTACCGAATTCGCGTAAATCTGGCAAACGAAGACCTCGAAGAAGGGCGAGAGCGAGAGGATCTGCTTGGCGAGACGCTTGAGAGCGCGCCAGACACCACGCTCGAACACCTCCTGGGCAACCAGGGGAATGAACGACAGGAAGATGACGAAGATAATGGAGATGATGCTGCGGTAAACCCAGTCGTTGATAGCGTCCACATTTTGGCAGCCCGTCGGGAACAGAGCGTCGGTTACGGGGACTTGGCGGTTGTATTCGCACTTCTGGACCTGGTTGCTCAGGGCGCCGAGGTTGAGCAGGCAGATCATGAACATCTGAATGGAAAGCATGATGAACATGTTGTTGATGTGGAAACCGGCGTGAGCGTAGTAGAAGGACAGGAAGCGATCGAGAGGAAGCTGGGTGCCGAGGTAGTAGTACTCGCGCGAGAGGAACTGCTCGCCCATACCAGTGCCGATCTTGGTGACGAAGTTGAGAATGGAGCCGAAACCCAAATCACGACCCTTGCCGCACTGGTAGTACTCGCAGTGCTTGATGCGCCCACCACGGAGGATAGCGTTCATGCCGGCGTAAATATCCTCGTTGAGATGCAGACCCTTTTGCGCCTTGGACACACCACCACGAGTGGTCATGAAAATACCGTTGAGGAAATCGGGGTGACCGTAGTGAAGCTTGCCGCCAATCTGAGCCAGAGTACGAGCGAAGAGGGTACCGAACGTCTGCTCCTTTCCAGCGGCAACGTCACCGAGAATACCGATGTTCTCAGAGAAGATGTACTCGCGAGCACCGAGAATGGCGACCGGGGATTCGACCTCGTTCTTGACGCCTGGGGTGTAAGGGGAAACGTTGTCCGTCTTCATCTCTTCGAACTCGGCAAGGACACCGCGGATTTTCAGGCATTCCTCGAGATAGTTGTCCTGGTTGGCGTCGATGAGCTGGATGTACTCGCCACGGTAGAAGATGAGCGAATGATTCTGGTTGTCGGACTTTCCATCGCCGAGCACCGGGTTGCCAGACAGCTGCACGCGGAACTTGGGGCGCCTCATGCCGTTCTCCATCACCTCCGAGTGACCGTCAATGAGGGCGGAGTACAGGCGAGGCTCATCGCCCTCGTTCAGAGGTGCCTCCTCGTCCAGGTAGGCAATCTGCAGGTCGGGATAGGCGCGCAGGAGGAACTCGGCGTTCTCCATCTCCTCCTTCTTGAACTTGGCAAAACGTTGCATGGAGACGATGAGCTTGAACTTGCGGCGGGCCATCCGCTCCAGCTCGCGCTCCAGTTTATCCGAGTTGCCGCCGAACATCTGGACAACCTCTGGGTTCTCGACGCGGTAAAGCAACTTGATGGCACGGCTGTAGTTCATGAAGCCGGAAATGGTGCGGTAAAGAGTTTGGGAGCGCAGGGATGCCCAAATACGAGTACGCAGGGTGTATTCGGGAGCCGAGGACTTGAAGCCGATGCAGTAGAAGGGGAGGTCGTCGATCTTGCTCTTGGCGGCATCCTTCTCGGCCTTGACATCGAGCTCACCGTTGAACTGCGAAGTCTCGTCGGCCAGAATCTTGGTGTCCTTGACGAAGCAGTCCCACTCGTGAGGATGAAGCTGCTTGAGGTACTCGAGGAGGGTGACACGAGAGTAGGGGTCGTCCTCGCGGATGATCTCGCGGAGAGAGAGCAGGATCTTCTCGCTGTAGTGGGGAATCAAGACGGAGAAGGTGGGCATGTTGTCCACGGGAAGGGGCTCCGGAATCGGCGTCGACAGTGACTGGGCGAAGAAGGAGAGGCGGCGCTCAGCCTCACTGTCCCGGGGGAAGAACTCGGTGTTGAAGGAGTGGTCCTCTTGAGACACAAAGAAGGTTGGAGCTCTCAGCGTTCGCTTCCCTTCCTGTTCGGAGGGGACCTGGTGGTACAGCAGCTTCTGGACGTGGTCGATGGCGAGCAAATGCTCACGGTACATGGAGATGACAATCGCGTTCCAGACCTGGGAGATGAGGACCTTGGGTTTGTACTTAATTTCCATATCCGTGGTTGCCAGGACCTTGGAGTAGATGCGCTTCGGCAAGCGGGAAAAGATGTTTCTCCAGGGCGACAAGATCGATGAGCCGACATAGAACGACCGGGCGATGGAGAAAATCGTGTTGAAAATGACGTACCAGAGGTACGTATCGAGGAAGAAGAAGATGACGTCCGTGAAGAACATGAGGCCGAGGAGGATCATGGGTTGCCGCTTGCAGAGGAGATCGCCGAGGATCTCGTCGCCCTGGCACTCGAGGTTCATGATGGAGAGGTACCGGATAGGGTCACGGAACGACAGTGCCAGGTAATAGTACGAGAATCCCAGCTTGGCGCCGAAAATCGTCGCCCAAAGACCGAACGACATGAACATGGCGTTGTTCTTGAGGCGCGGCCAGCTGGCAGTGAATGTTTGGCTGGCCACATACCTCCGGGAGTTGCTGGTCAGGTAGCTGCCGAACAAGCCGCCGAGAGGCATGACGGCGAAGAAGAGGAACGTGATGATGCCAATGATGAACTGGACAACGCCGAGAATGAAAGCGATCTGGTTGTCCTCTTTGTACCCCATGGTGGCCCACGGGACGAAGCCGAGAATGTAGACGGCGGGGCCGACGTTGATGACGAAAACCAAGATGAGGAAGAGCAGGCGCTTCGTCAGATGCTGAGCGCCAGCCCACCTGCGAGGGACGTAGGCCCACTCGGCGAGGGTTGCCAGAATCTGGATGAGGGAGGCGAGAGCACCGCCGAGGGCAACAACCGAGAAGTATTTGGAGGGCGGCGGCTGGTTGTTAACCTGCTGCTCGTACCTTGAGCCCTCAATCAGACTGGGCGAGTTGTAGGCCGTGTAGAACCAGAACATTGTCAAGTGGATGATCCAGATGCGGTTAAAGTTAGTAAGCAAATGGAACCACGAACGACTCTCTTTGTAGGTCTTGAAGAAACACTTCTTCCAGTTGATCTCGGAGAACTTGAGGTACCGTTCCGCCGGGGGGAGGTCGACCAGGCGCGTCTTATCGCCGAGGACGATACGCTCGATACCCTCAGGGTACCAGAAGAGCTGATTGCAGTCATCGTATCCAATGATGGAGCTGTGGTCGCGTTCACGGCGGACGTAGACACCATCGAGAATCTCGTAGCCCTGGTCGCGGCAGAACTGGTAGAGGGGGGTGATGACGTTGTTGAGGAAGGTGAACTCCTCGATGGGCTCAACCATCTGCTGGCAGGCGGGAGAGTTGTAGAAGTCGTCGGCGCACTTGAAGATGAAGCACAGACACTCGGGCATGAAGCGAACCTGGTTGGCCTCGCCCCAGCAGAGGAGGTAGAGTGCGATCTGGCGGACGCGGTCGTGCTGGGACATGCGGTTCATGCGGGTCTTCCACCTGAACTCGGCGGCGTCGAGGCTGTTATCGCTCTCGAGCTCGGCGAGCTGCTCGTCCTCAGTCTGTCCATCCTTCTTCTTGTTCTTCTTGGCCTTGCGACGGAAGCCCTTGCCCTTCATGTTGGCGAAGCCGACGGCATCGTCAAGGTCCAGGTGAGCGGCAAAGTACCACTTGCGGTAGTTGGCGTTGTCTCCGCCGATGTAGTCGGCATGCAGAGACAGCAGCGCCTGGTTGGGGGTCATGCGAGAAGCTCTCGAGTCGAGCAGAATCATCAGATGATCGTACATGTTCCGCATGCTGTCGCGCTGGAAACCGAACTTGGCCGTCAGGTCAAGGAAGATGTCCTCGATCTCCTCCTTGGACAGGGGGATCTGGGCGTCCGAGGTCCAGGCAGGGTAAGGCTCACGAGACCGCTGGCCAGCAGGCAAGACGTTACCATAGTCCATGCCGTAGTTGGGAGTGGAGGCCCCGGAGGACCGGTTCCCACCGTACGAGATCTGGGAGGAAGGAGGCCTGTAGCCGCCTCCGCCGACGGGTTCACCGTAGCTGTTGTAGCGCTCGTCACCGCGGCCGTAGTAGTCCATGTCGGTCGCGCGGGCCATGTCCGATCTCATGGTGAAGTCACTGAAAGTCTCGGAATCATCCTCGGAGCCTTGACGACGACCGCGCTGCTGCTGCTGGTCATAGCCCTGGTCGTATCCCTGGTCGTAATAGCCACCCTGTTGTTGATTGTAGTAATCGTCCTGGTACTGGTCGTTGCCGTCGTAGTATCCGCCATCTTGCTGGTACGGGTTGTTGGGATCGGCGTTGTAGTAGCCCCTGATGCAGTCAGCACGTTAAAAAAGTCCCGGGGAGTTTATCTGCAATGTTGTGGCAAAACTCACGACTCATCATAGTAGCCATCGTTGCCCTGCTGGCCCTGCTGGCCACCATAGCCGTTGTTGCCACGGTTGTCGTAGCCGTTGTTGGCGCCTTGGGCATCGTAGCCGTTGTTGTTGTGGTTGTTGTTGTTGTCGTAGTAGTACTGGTCGTTATCCTGGTAGTACTCATCGCCCTGCTGGCCCTGCTGGCCGCGCTGACCGCGCTGGCCGTAGCCATCATCGTACTGGTCGTGGCCTCCTCCTCCGCCACCACCACCACCTCCTGGGTATCCAGACATGTTGACGGGTTATTGACTGAACGCAAGGTTAGTGCCAAGTCCACGGGCCCATCTTTGTCGCCCCTGAGGCATGTCGGGCTCGCAAACTCACTCTCAGATGGACATGGGATTTGTCAACCGCCAAAGTTCGGACTTGCGGAGGCGTCCGGAGAGATTAGGTGCAAGTCGGATCCGACAGGCGTGACCGGCACACTGAGATCAGGGGTTGAGGATGGAATTGACGCCGGGTTACCGCGAGGCTCTGCAGAACCGACGGAAGTCTCACAACGACGGGCGTGGTCGAAGTGTGGGCTGACGCGAGGTTCGTTCTTCGCGGTGAAAATGGAACGAGAGTGATGACAGGAGGTTGTCCACGGGATGGACCTGTCAAAACAAATGCCGCTGGGTCGTAGATAGGAAGTGCCGGTCGATTGGCGGGCGCGTGCTGGCTGTGTTGCGACGGTTGTTCCTGGTGAGTGACAGAAACCCGAAAGACGCGGGTCAAGGTCGCTGTTGAGGGCGCGGAAGGAGAAAAAGGAAGGCAAACGAGGGCAGGGGTTGGGAAGGATTATTGAGACTCGAAGTTGAGCGAAAGACGGACTCTCAACACGCACAGCGATGCGGAAGGAGAGGAGGAAGGGGGGTTGCAAGGGGAGGGAGAAGAGAGGTTCGCACGAGGTTGGACGAAGATGCGGTGGCTGCCCCCTGCTGCTTTGCTTGTGTCAGAGCGGACGGAGTTGGAATAGGGGAAGAGGTTAGGTGGGAGTTGGGAGGGAAGGGGGTGGTGGGCGAGCGCCGAAAAAGGGAGGCTTGGCGCTTCCCGCTGCGCCTGCCTGCGGAAGGTACATCTGACAGGTACACGGGCGCGAGGCAGGAGCAGGCTGGCATCAATGTATCACAGGCGCCAAAGGTACATCACTAGTCGTTTTTTGAACACAGGCCCGTCTCTGGCTACCATGCTGCGTGGCTGTGGTACAGCAGGCATTCCCTCTGTGTCGGACCTGTCAGGGGAACGCTACAGCCGGGAAAAGGAGAAGTCCAGATGGACAGGGGTCAATCAGGGGCAGACAAACCAGGCCAAAGCAACAAAAAGCCGGGCGGGAGGCACCAAGTGGGCATGGGAATTCAGGTTTTCGCTGGGGAGGTGCGGGTCACGTAAGCATCTGTGGACACGGCCATTGGATGGCGCTGGGCGTGGCTGGAGTGCCCGAGACCCGAAGAGCTCCAGTCGTCAGTGACGCAGGGGGTTGGCCCGGTGGCAGATGCAGCGGCTCCATTGGTCGCAGCGCCGAAAGTCCACTGTTTGAGACTCGCTGAAAGGAGCGAACCCAGTGCTGGAAGGCTCGGCCCTGAACCGGGGCGGGAACTTGGAGGATCATGGCCCCGCCCGCCAGGCACCGTCTCCACACTGTGGGTGCCGCCTGGAATTGTCGAACGCGCCAAGTGGACTTGTGAGGACGCGTTTTTTTCTTCGCCTCCAGTTCTCTCCCTGTCAGTGCCTCGAGTTGGACGTTGTCATCACAGACTTTCCGCTCTGCATGAGATCATCGTACTTGGACTGTTTGTCCGACTGGACCGCGTTGCGACCTCACCTGGCGCCACAGAGCGGTCGCCCGTCACGATTGCCATGTCGGTCGGCCGGGGCGGATGGCCAGCTCTCCGGATCATGTCCTTCACCACCAACACGAACGGGCGGGTTTTCCCACCCTAAATAGAAAGAAGAAGCCAATGATCGGGGCATGGCAACAAGGATGCTTGGATGCCCATCACGATCGATGACGATCCTGGCCCACCACCTTGAAAATTAGCATCCGGCATCCGTGGAAAACCGTCCCGCCTCGCACGGTACGAAGGTCCAGGGCCAGCCCCTGAGAGGGAGGACGGGAACAGGAACAGGCTGAGGCAAGCTTCTTATCTCCCGGCGGCCCCGGAGATTGTTCGAGATGCAAGAGGCAAGCTCTCGCAGCAACCGGCCATTGAGAGTGGGCTGCAATGCACAGAATAGGCGACGTTACGCATCTTGGCATCCCATCATCCCCCATCCAGCGCGGTCATGGTGAATACGAACCACTTTGCTGCTTGAATGTCTGCCTGCAGGTGTGCCCCCAGCTTCCCTGGAAGCCACTCAGCTTCGCCACAAAATGGTTCGTTGCTGGCAGTCTCCGGTGCGCAAATACGAGGATGATCGCCCCAACAGGACGCCGCGTCGTTTGCCACTCACACGCAGACAAGCTGGCAACTGTCCATCGACAGTTCATTGGAAGCTCGACAGCTCAAGCGATTGACCAATGCCGTGCAGTCCCCCGCAGAGGTTCCCAAGGCCAGCCATCGTCTCGACTCTAAAGCTGCTGAACCAAGAAGAATCAATCTCTGGAACAAAGAGTTCAGGCCAGGTCGCCCCTAGCATTGCGGGAGTACGCGACACGATGCGCTACCGGCAACTTTGTGTCTCTAGTGCGATGCCGACTTGAAAGGCTGAGATGTTGTTCTCGATGGAGGATGCCAATGCCGTCCCAACCCCAACTCCAGGCAATGCGCTTGTCGTCTGATACAAACCCGCGACGAGGATGATCTTGCGCCCCGGGATCTTGCTGCACCCTGAGACTCGCTTAGCCTGGCATTGGCCAGCATGAATCGGTTGACAGCACTGCCTGTTCATGTTGCATATGTATGTACAGTACATACAGCCATGTTGGTCTGATGTTGGCTCATTTTATTGAGTGGCGAGCCACGAGTCCGACAATGCAGGCAAGACAGTCTCTATTTCAGCCCTTAACCCTCGAGTGAATCCGAGGTTCTCGAGCTTCGATGTTGTCAAAAAGGGACCACTATGTTTCCCTGGGAAGCAAGAGAATTCGCCCCCAGCACATATGTTATGGAGTTTACCAACTTCCAATGTCCATGTTCAATATTCAGCATCTCAGTAAGGAGTCTTGGAAACTCGATGACCCGGAATGGGCGGGTGGAATGCATGTGGGGCCGCCCCGAGAGCCGCAAGCGGCCACTCCCGGCGGTTGCCCCGTGCAACGAACGCCGCACGGGACCTCACATGTCACTTCAATCTCCATGCCCAATTGATTGAATGAACACACATTCAACAGCAACAGCTATTATTAGCAGAGGCTTTCACAAACGTCCAGTACCTCACTGCAAGCTCGAACAGCTCGAACTCTACGCCTCTGGCCCTGACAACAACGATAAAAAGGCCATAATATTGGACGACAACAATTATGGCTATCGATTGGGCATCTAGCGACGATGAAGAGTTCCCCGACCTGGACGTGGTCATGGCACGGGTGAAAGCAAGCAAGGCCAGCGAAGCAGAGGCTGTGCCATCTCGGAGACCGCCACGATCACGGGCAATGGCATCCAGCCGAAGGAGTCCATCACCAGAGTGTTCGGGGAAATCGTCAGGCGAAGATGAGGGTGTGGCGAGAGGCCAACCAAAATCAACAGCAGTTGTCCGTCGCAGGAAACTGGGGCCAAGGACAGACAACTCCTTGCTGAAGCCAACGGAGGAAGAGGGTGGAAAGGGCGTGGACGTCGAAGTGAGCAAGGCCACCAAGCAGCCCAGCGTAAACATTCGACAAATACGGCCAACAAAGGGAAGGCCGTCAACGTCAGACGAGGAAGATGGAAATATTCACAGCCACAACGACTCACAGGACGACGGACTTTCAGATTTCATCGTGTACACAGACGACGACTCGGATCTTTCCAGCACCCCGCCGCCCCAGTCGCGGGCTTCTCGGCCCAAAAGAGAGACTCACAGGGGCGCCGACAAGCCGACTCAGAAAGTTCATGAGATAACTCCCCAAAAGAAGGCATCGAAGCATCCTGTCAAAAAGACAAAACGGATTGTCTTGAACAGAGCATTCTCGAGAGAGCTCACTGCCCCGATAGACGATGCAGTCACCGACTCTCTGGCCCGTCTGGACATTGCCGTATCGCAATCTGAGCGGATGGAAACACCACCTCTGACGCCACCAAAGCCCATCTCACAGACGAAAACCCTCGTGTCACCGCAGAAACTGCCCGGCGTCCCAAAGACACCACACCGGCCCAGCATGGACCTGTTCTGGGACCAGGAATTCTTCAACGAGTGGAATGAGGAGCATTCTCCCCGCAAGCTCTTCCTACCAAAAGTCGACAAGAGCCCGGCGAAAAGCCCAGCCAAGGGCCAAGAGGAGAAAGCAAAGATCATGTCGGACAAGGCAGCCAGGAAGCTCTTCGAAGCCCGGAAACACAAGCTCGCCGAGTCCTTCCTCCACGAGCTCGACAACACCATCACGGACGGACAGATCCACGACCTGGCAGCATCAACCGGCGGCGTCCAGATCAACTGGTCCAAGACCCTCAACACCACAGCCGGCCGGGCGAACTGGAAGCGCGAGACGATTCGCACCAAGGGGGATCCGCCCGAGACCCGGAAACAACACCACCACGCCTCTATCGAGCTCGCAGAGAAAGTCATCAGCGATGAGAACCGACTCCTCAACGTCCTGGCCCACGAGTTCTGCCATCTTGCCAACTTCATGATCACGGGGATGACGACCAACCCGCACGGCAAGGAGTTCAAGGCCTGGGCGTCCAAGGTGTCTCGTGCGTTTGCCGACCGCGACATCGAGGTCACCACCAAGCACTCCTATGAAATCGACTTCAAGTACGTCTGGACCTGTGGCGCGTGCGGGCTCGAGTACAAGCGGCACTCAAAGAGCATTAACCCGGACCGCCACCGCTGCGGCGCCTGCAAGGGATCGCTGGAGCAGACCCGGCCTGTGCCGAGGGGCACGAAAGCTGCGGGCGTGGCAAGCAAGGGGGCTGCCTCGGCACAGGGGTCAGAAGCCAAGAAGAAGGAGCCGACAGAGTATCAGCGCTTCGTGAAGGAGCAGATGCGTATCGTCAGGGAGGAGAACCCGGGCAGTCCGCAGAAGGACATGATGCGGCTGGTGGCAGAGAAGTGGACGCGCACGCGAGGCGCGAAGAAGGGGGACCGATCGAGGGAGGCGAGCGTCGAGAATGTTGCGAATCAGCTTGACAACCTGGTCTTGTAGAGGCATGAGATGGCGCAGTGTACCGATACCATCATGTACAAATACCTGCCTTTGGGTAGATTTATTGGCACCCTTGGAGAAGAAGCGCACCCATTTTGTCAATGTGATCTATTGCAAGTGAGGAGACCATGACCCGCAAGGCAGCTTCATAAGATGACCCAGGCACTTATTATTGGGCTGCTGAACAGTTTCCTGCTGCTGTTCGTGATCTTTTTTTTATTTCAACTTCACGATAGTCCTCGGAGGCGGGCAGTTAGCTACAGCGAACTGCCTAAGTAGATAGTGTTCGGCAGCTCCAAGTTGACGTCTTCACATAACAACACTGCGCCGTTCTCACACCTCACCAATACTCTAACGGGCTTGGGCGATCTATGCACCTGTGCTGATGACGGGAATCATGGGCGGCTTGCCCCGCGACATGCTGTCTTGATGTAAAGGTGCCCAGACTGACCTGCCCCTGAGTGACCGCTGTGATAATCAAGCAACAGGATGAAATGCATAACTCTCTCAGGATAAACACGACATCCCAAACGGGGCGGCACAGCCTTTACACAATTCATTTCAATTCGTCTCGTTTCCGTTTTTTTGTCTATCTTCCACTGGCGGTACATCTACCACCCTCACGCGGAAATCTTCATCTTCTCAAACTGCTCGATCGTCTTCTCGTAATTCGCCACGGCCGCCTGCGAGTCCGCCAGCTTCTTCTTCTCCGCCGCCAGCACGACCTCGCTGACCTTCTCCTCGAAGCCCTCCTTGGCCATGGCCTCCTCCTGCTTCTTCACGGCGACCTGGCTCTTCTGCAGCTTGCCCTGGACCTTCTTGATCTCGGCGTCGATGTTGGTCAGCCGCGAGCCGAGCTCGAGCAGCACGGACAGGTCCGACGTGAGCACGTAGACGGCGCAGCCGGCGGGGATGGCGCCTTCGCCTGCGTCGGGGCCGACGACCTGGAGGTCGCTGAGGCCCTTGCCAGAGAGGGTCTTGATGGACTGGAGCTGCTCGTTGATGTTGGCGAGGCTCTCCGCCGTGTTGGCGCTGATGAAGGCGCGGCCGTCGGAGCGGACGTTGTACTCGGACAGCAGCGAGCGGATGCCCTGGGCACACATCATGCCGAGCTCGTAATCCTTTGCCTCGGCATCGAACTCGAGGGCGGTGTCGTACTCGGGGTACGACGAGAGCATGATCGTCTCCGTCTTGTCTCCCGCGACCTTGGGCAGCCTCTGCCACAGCTCCTCGGTAATGAAGGGCATGATGGGGTGCATCAGGCGCAGGGCGACGTCTAGCGCGTGGTACAGGGTCTGCTGGGCGCTGGCCTGCGCCTCGGGGGTGCCATCCGAGAGGATGCTCTTGCTGTTCTCGATGAAGATGTCGCACAGCTCATCGTAGAAGAACTGGTAGGCATACTGAGAGCACCGAGAGAACTCCCTTGCGGCGAGAGCATCGTTCATGCCCTTGACGGCGGCGTTCATGCGGTGCAGAATCCACTTCTCGGGAACGGACAGCTTGGAGGTGTCCAGCTTGGCCACGGGGGCAAATCCTTCAGGGAGACGGCCGAGGACGTATTTGCTGGCCTGCCAGATCTTGTTGCAGAACCTGCGATAGGCGTGCATGACCTTGATGTCGAAGCTGATGTCGCCGCCTGATGCATGTTAGTGGGAGAGTTGACCTCGGGGCGTGCGGGGGACTTACCGCCGGTGGTGTACGAGAGCAGGGTGAAGCGGAGAGCATCAGCACCGCACTCGGGGATTCCGCCAGGGAATGCCGTCTTCTGGTACTTGGTGGCCTTGGCAATCTCGTCCTCCTTGAGGTTGCCGACGAACAGCTTGGCGTGCAGAGCGTCCAGCTCGATACCATTGATGATGTCGAGAGGGTCGATAACGTTTCCGAGCGACTTGCTCATCTTCCTGCCCTCCGAGTCGCGAATCAGACTGTGACAGTACACCTCCGTAAAGGGAACCTTGCCGGTGAGCTTCAAGCTCAGCATGATCATGCGGGCAACCCAGAAGAAGAGAATGTCCCAGCCGGTCTCGAGCAGACTTGTGGGGAAGAAGTTCTTGAAGTCGGGGTTCTCGACGTTCGGCCATCCCAGCGTCGACATGGGCCAGAGACCGGAGCTGAACCACGTATCCAGACAGTCAGGGTCGCGCTCCAGGGTGAACTTCTGGTTGGGGAACTTCGCCGCAGCCTTCTGCTGTGCCTCCTCTTCTGTCCTGCCGACGATCCAGACGGCGTCATCGGGCTCGGGACCTTCCTGGCCCTCGAGAACAACGCGGTAGGCGGGGATCTGGTGGCCCCACCACAGCTGTCGCGAGATGCACCAGTCGTTGATGGAAGACATCCAGCGACGGTACGACTTGTTGGCGCTCTCGGGGGAGATCTTAACCTCGCCGGACTCAACGACCTTCAGGGCCTCCTCGCCCATCTCCTTCATCTGGACCCACCACTGGGGCTTGATGATGGGCTCGATGACGTCCTTGGACTTCTCGCAGAGAGGGATCTTCATGGGGTTGGGCTCCTTCTTGACGAAGAGGCCGAGCTTGGTGAGCTCCTCGACGACGGTATACCTGGCATCGAATCGCCTCTGTCCCTGGAACTGGCCGGCGTTGGCGTTGAGGGTGCCGTCATCGTTGAGGATGTTGATGAAGTCGAGACCGTGGTTCTTGCCCATCTGATAATCGTTGGGATCGTGGGCGGGGGTCAGCTTGACGGCACCGGTACCGAACTCCGGGTCGACGAACTTGTCGTCGGCAACGATCCTGAGACGACGGTCGACGAAGGGGTGCTTGGCATACTTGCCGATGAGGTGCTGGTAGCGCTTGTCGTCGGGGTGAACGGCGACACCGGTATCGCCAAGCATGGTCTCGGGACGGGTGGTGGCGACCTCGATGGTCTCCTCGGAGCCCTCGATCTGGTACTTGAAGTGGGTGAGGACACCGAACTCGACCTTTCTCTCGTAGCCGGGGACGGAAAGCATGGTGCGGCCGGTGATCTCCTTGTTCTCGACCTCCAGGGTGCTGAGGGCGGTGTTGAGGGCGGTGCACCAGTTGACGAGACGGCTGGAGCGGTAGATAAGGCCCTCGTCGTGCAGGCGGCAGAAGGTCTCGGCGGTGGCGGCGCTGAGGTTCTTGTCCATGGTGAAGGCCTCGCGAGTCCAGTCCATGCTACCGCCCATGAGCTTCTGGGCATTGTTGATGCGCTGGTGGTACTCGTTCTTCCACTCCCAGACGATCTTGACGAACTCCTCACGGCCGAGGTCGATACGGGTCTTCTGCTGCTTCTTCCAGAGCATCTTCTCGACGACGGACTGGGTGGAGATACCGGCGTGGTCGCAGCCGGGGACCCAGAGGGTGGTGTAGCCCTTCATGCGATGCCATCGGATCAGGGTATCCTGGAGAGAGTTGGCCAGGGCGTGGCCGCAGTGCAGGGCGCCGGTGACGTTGGGAGGCGGCAGGGGGATGACGAAGGAGCCGGCGGCATCAGGGGCCTGCTTGGAGGCTTCGGGCTTGAAGAAGCCGCTCTTCTCCCACCATTGGTACCAGGCGGCCTCGACGGCGCTGGGGTTGTATGCGGAGAAGTGAGGGTCGTCGAAGGAGAAGATGGGCTTCTTGTCGCCCTCGGGGGTCTCGTTCTTGAAGGGAGGGAGGGCGGGGGTGGGTTCGGGCTTGGGCTTGGAGGCCTTTGCAGGCTGGTCGGGCTTGTCCTGCTTCTGCTTGTTCTGCTTCGCGGCGAACCTGGCCGCCTTCTCAGCAGCCTTCTCGGCCTTGAGCTTCTCCTTGAGCTCTGGAGGAGGGGCAGAGGTCAGCCGAGGAGTCACTTGGTGGGATGGAGGGGTCAGGGTCGGAGGAGAGGTATACCTTTGGCGGAGGAACTCGAGGGTGCCGCCATGTTGGTGGTGAGTGTGAAGGTCCTCACATGCAAAGGCGAAGACCGTGGGAGGAGGATTGAGGGGTTCAGAGGGGCTCGGCCGCGGTGCAAGTTGACGATGCGACGGAATGGTGACCACGGCATATAGTGACTCGAGGGGGGAGAAAGCGAATGGATGCCCGCTGGGTGTAGGCGAGGCGCGGGGTGAAAAACTGCAGGAGGATGGGTCACACGCTTGTGGAGGGGCAGAGGGACAGGTCAGGTAGGTACCTCCAATGGATGCCAGAACGAGTGGATGTGAGTCAACGGGCAGCAAGCGGGCGTGGAAGGTACCTCCATCGCACAGATTTCGGGGTCTCGAGGGGCACTTGTGACGGGCAGGAGCCCGGTGTGGGGGAGCCTCGATACTGCATGCCCATAGTCCTGTATGCGGTGTATTCCGATACCGCCAACACACCCAGTAGGAGACTGTACCGGCTTGCTTCATCGTCATGCGACCCGTTGCCGTTCAGAGCCTGAGCCAGCGTTGTGGAAGGAATTGGCTCTTGGCACTGGACCGCTAGTCATGGATGGATCCATTCTGAACCTGCGCATCACCTTGCGCTGCGTCACGGCCGGCGAGTTTCTTGGACCATCACATCTCTCAGCCTCTCTCTCGTATCCGGCGTGTCCTATTCGCATCCTGCACCCACCGCCTCGGGTTCCCTCCCGTCATCACATCACGGCATCCTATTGTATACTCCCTCACCATCATCATCGTACATACATAGCTGTTCAGTTGGTCCCGCCCTACGCCCGAGCGCATTCTCATCCGTCGCATCTCACCTCACGGCGTCATCCGCGACTGCGCCGCCACACCCTCTCTCCCCCTCCCTCAGCGAGGCTTACAGCATACCTACTACTGTACAGAAGGTAGTGTTTCCTCTTCTCTTCATATGCCTATTTCGACCACACTCGAAACATCCCCAACTTCCCCCCGTCTTCCTAAACAGTAAGCTCCTCGCGGTCCCCTCCCTCGACTTGTACTCCGGAGTACCCCGCAGCATCTCATTTCGTCTTCCT
Source organism: Furcasterigmium furcatum (assembly GCA_001599815.1). Lineage (NCBI taxonomy): Eukaryota > Fungi > Ascomycota > Sordariomycetes > Glomerellales > Plectosphaerellaceae > Furcasterigmium > Furcasterigmium furcatum. The sequence goes on from BCIA01000004.1 coordinate 1,016,704, forward strand.
CTGTTGGTCCTCGCCGGATGCTCAAGCCATCTGCAGGCCCCTGAACCGCCTGCAACTTGCAGCTCTGGGCACCGCTACATCCGAGTACTTCGCCTTTCCCCGTGGCACACGCTCCCCTCACTCACTCMCCCTCACCGTCGTCCCGCCGCTGCTTCGATTTCCTTACTGAGTTGTCTGCAAATGCGCAGCCGAGGAGCACACCCGTCCCTCGTGTCAATATTCGCACACCTCTGCTTTTTACTGCCCATTATATAATATCACCGGACCGCAGACTCGAGCTGTACAAAAGTAGGCTGACCAAGTCCAGGGTGCTTTGCGGTGAAGCGTCCAGCTAGACCTCGACATACTCAACATAAGGACAGTCGTTGCACAGCTCTCGTTCCATGAGATCTGCGCTCAAACGTCCCCTTCAACACACATATTGGCCTTCTCATAGACAACACAGTCATCAATCTCCGTCGCTTCCGGCCAAGCCGATCAACCATCAGCGCTGCCATCAGACCCACCGCCCGCTCAGCGCAAGGGCGAAATTCCCTGCTCCCAAGCCGCGCAACTCTCCACGCTTCCTCACGACTGCGCCTGCGCCGCTCCACATAGCCTCAACCTCGCGCTCTCATCGCATTCGTTCAGGGGTAGACCTCTACACCATCTCCGCGGTCGCCATCCTCCTCTGTCTCGGTTACGGACTCCAGAGCAGCTGGTCTCGCGACGAACCCCAGGAGCCAGAGCCCCCCAGCATCATCACGGGCGAATTCACACCCCAAGACATGGCGACCCAAGCACTCCCGGGCCGCCCCGGCAACTTGACAGTAGAGCAGGAGGCAAAGCTTCGACTGCTGTGGTCCAAGGTCCTTAACATCTGCGGCGTTGGCGATCCCACCAACTCCGACCCCGGCGCCAACGGAATCAGCCATGCCGCCAGCGGGACCTCCACGCCGTCCACACCGGCCGAGTCGGAATCAGGCCTTAAGAAGCGCATGAACTTCTGGAAGAAGTCGTCCTCGAAAACCGAGGAGGCAGCGCCTGCAGACGGCGCCGCCGCCCTCGACGAGAAGTATGGCCAGACCCAGGAGTACTTCGACGCCATCGCCACCCTCAAGCCGGAACAGCTGCACAAGGCCATCTGGAACTTGATCAAGTTTGACGACCCCGATGCCATGATGCTCCGCTTCCTGAGGGCGCGCAAGTGGGATGTCGACAGGGCGCTGGTCATGATGGTGTCTGCCATGAAGTGGAGGATCACGGAGATGCGCGTCGACGAAGACGTCATGGTGAATGGCGAAGAGTACGCCGCTGCCGAGGCCGAGAAGGACCCCAAGGGGTTCATGCGCGACTACATGATGAACTTCCGCTTGGGTAAGACGTACCTTCACGGCGTGGACAAGGGCGGCCACCCCTTGGCTATCACCCGCGTGCGGCTTCACAAGCCTGGCGAGCTCTCTAACGAGGCGCTCGAGAGGTACACCATTTTCATCCTGGAGCAGGGCAGGATGACTGTTCGGCCGCCCGTTGATACTGCTGTAGGTCACCAAAGTGAAGCCATGCTTGCGAAGAGACGTTGGCTGATTATCACGCACAGACCCTCATCTTCGACCTGACCGGGTTCTCCCTGGCCAACATGGACTATGCCCCTCTCAAGTTCGTCATCAAGGCTCTGGAGGCCAACTACCCCGAGTGTCTCGAGAGTATTCTCGTTCACAAGGCACCCTGGGTCTTCCAAGGTTTGTACTCTGCCGGACCTCTCTCTCACAACCCCATCTGACCCCCTCCAGGCATCTGGAAAGTCATCAAGGGCTGGCTCGACCCCGTCGTCGCCAGCAAGATCCACTTCACCAATAACGTCAAGGATCTCGAGGAGTACATCGACATCAAGAAAATCCCCAAGGAGCTCGAGGGCGAGGAGGACTGGGAGTACACGTACATCGAGCCGGTGCCGGGCGAGAACGACCGCATGAAGGACACGGAGACGCGCGACAGGCTGCTCAAGAAGCACGAAGGGGTCATCGCCGAGCACGAGGCGCTCACGAGGCGGTGGATCGCGGCCAAGGGCGTCGAGACGGAGGAGGGCAAGGCCATCAAGGCCGAGCGGGCGGAGGTCATGCAGAAGCTCAAGGCGAGCTACTGGGAGCACGACCCGTACACCCGCGCGCGGTCGATCATGGACCGCGAGGGGGTGATCAAGCCCGACGGTACGGTGGACTTTTACCCGCCCAAGAAGGCGGCGGCGGCGACGGCCGAGGCGAATGGGAAGGCGAACGGGCAGGGCGCGCCTGTGACGGAGACGTCGGCGGACGATGTAGACTAGATAGCGGTAGGCAACATACATACGGAACGGAGATCCTGTCGGTTTTGCGCATTTACACGCGGCCGCATTTTTGGATTGATACTCCTGCTGCTACTGCTAAATATTCCTGGGAGGCTACTTTGGTAAAGTCCTGTGCTGCTTTACATCTTGGACTTGAGCTCCTCGAACAGAGCCTTGAGCTTGTCCATGTCGGTCTGCTGCTGGGGCCAGCCGACGCCGAGACCTTCCGTCTCGTTGGGCTTGGGGATCTGAGAGAGGTTGTTAGTATGCAGGGGGCCGAAAGGCCGGGTGTACACGGGGAAATACCATGTGGAAGTGGACCTAATAAGTGGTGTAAGCTCGAGGTTACCGGAAAGGGGGGAGCGGACGGCGAGGGGGTTACCCCGTGGGGGAGAGGGCGCGGGGGGACTCACGTGCTGGACGACCTGGTGGGCGGTTGGACCGTTGTTCTGGAGGATGTTGTACTCGGTGGCGCCGGTGGCGGCCACGAGCTTCTTGACAACGGGCTGCGGGAGGAGGAGGTTAGTCGGGGGTGAATCGGGGTAGCGGGGGTGACTGGATCGGCATACCAGGATCTCGGAGAGGTGGTCGTCGGGGATGTCGAGGACCTTTTCGCCGTGGTACTTGGGGATCACAAGCTGCGAAGCGCGAGGTGGTCAGTCGTGGGCGTCCATCGGGTGCGCGGGGGCCGAGGATGTGTGCGCACAGCGTGGCCACGGCTCAGGGGGTTGATGTCGAGGAAGGCCAGGGTCTTGTCGCTCTCGAAGAGCTTGAAGCAGGGGATTTCTCCTGGGATTGGCGAAGAAGAGGGCGAGTGTTAGCCGGTTGTCTATCCGTCTGCCACCTCCGCCCGATGGGAGATACCCTTGATGATCCTGCAGAAGAGGCAGGAGGCGAGGCTGTTGCTCATCGTGGCGGTGTTGGAGGGGGTAGCCGATTGAGTGGGGATTTGCCTGGGTGGGTAAGTGGTTGGGCCCTGAACCGAGGTGAAGAGGAAGATGAGAGATCCGACTTGATCTGTGAAGCTGAATTGAATGAAGCTCTCCTTCAAGTGGTGTTTGTGTTAGGTGAGCAGTTCCAATGGCGGGGAAAGCTCGGGGCACCTGGCGTTGCCTGACGTCAGCCCGACAGGGCGGCACTGGGCGAATCAGGGTCCGTCCCATGCTCCGGTGCCCCTCGTCTGGGTGATGCTTCTTCCCTGAGGCTGTGCCTAACGACAACCTCCTCCAACAAGGATTCCGTCAGCCGTACCACAGTCAAATCCAAGCCATATCTGCCCGGTTCTAGCGCCTACTCAGACAACCTCTTCGAAGACACTCCAGTCTTCATCCCGAACCGAACCCCCCATCGATCTCTCGAAAAAGTCCATCGCAGAAACTACCCCGCCATGACGCGTTTCAAGAGCACTCCCCTCTACGGCGGCGCCATCATCAGCGACCTTCCCGAACAGTTCGCCGACGTCAGGTACGGCTCTCCCCATGGCTCTCTGGGAGATTCCCGCGAGAGAGCGCCCGCCCGCTAACACGCTCTAGCAAAATCCGCCAGGTCCCCGACAACCAGGAGGTCTACATCGACGAGGACGGCTTCACCAGCATCATCTTCGACATCACCGAGCGAGTCGGCCCCGCGGGCACCGGGCCCGAGATCGACGGCCGCGCCCTGACGACGCACCTCGAAGAGCTCGTCGGCAACGACGTCGACAGCGTCAAAGTCTGGAACACCACGCAGACCGTCTTCTCGCGGCTAGGAGAGGACACGCCCGCCTACACACTGATCGCGACCCAGACCCCGCGCACCTCCTCCGACCGCACGTCCTCCCCTGACTTCACCGCCATCATCCTCACCCTCCTCCGCCTCGAGCGCGACTCGACCGACATCCTCGTCACCATCAACGTGCCCCACATCAAGGGCGAGTACAACGAGGAGGACGTCGACCTCGAGCTCGGCAAGCAAGGAAAGCTCATCGGCGACGCCGTCGACTACGCCGCGCGCATCTGGGAGAGCTTCAAGGTCAAGGACTGGTCGTTGTTCGGGGAGGTCTAGGGGTGATGTTTCTGCTGGGAGGAAAACTAAGCGTGCAAAATGGACGGCAACAGGCGCGAGGAGGCATAGGAATATGATATAGCAGGCCGGTGGCTTGGGTTCACGAAGTGATGACCTTTGATTAATACCCGATTTTCTTTTCTCTTCTCGAGTAAAGCCTGTGATCTCTGGGTTTTTGATCAGGCTGTGCTGCTCAGAAGATGTATTCGAAGTACAGTGATGGATGTCGGGATTTCGTTGCGGGACGGGAACCCGAGAGTGACTAATGGCAGATGAATGTACTGGCACTGCGAAGAGAAAGGCTCTCCACCTACCCGGGGAGAGCGACAGGTTGGCCGGGGTCAACGAGCGGACGACTGCCCGACCCCGTCACCACAGCATCCGGATTCGCCAGGACATAGGTACATACGTCCGGCGAATCCCAGCTACTTGGCGTCGCTGCGGCATGGGCAAAATGATAATTACTACATGTGGACGCCAAGTGTCGTTTGACCTGTCTGTATTATCTGAAGGTGGTTCCACGAATACTTATGTCTCTCAAGTCCTCCACCGTACCGATCGTTGTCACTACTTTCTGTTTTTGATACCACGTAAATTGTCTTCATATCCATCACAGAAGCAGAGTCCGTCCAGTATTACGCTACGACGAATAGGCAGATCTATGTTATGCATTTTCTGAACACATTAGGAGGTACCTTGAAGTTCTTGACAGCCTCCGGCGCGGGACCTCAATAACCATGACAGAGGCGGGACACGGGATGGGCACAATGCACCTTCGCAGCACAGACTTCCACTGCGTGGTGGGCCTGTTGAACCAGTTCATTGGAAGTACCTACAGACAATAAATGCACTCACCCATGCAAGGCGGGCATCTCCAGCTGCAGCCTCTTCGCACGCCATACTGTACGAGTTGGCAGTGCAGCGAACCTGCGTCGACGGCTCACCTGAAAATCCACAGGATGTGAAGGCCAACAAACAGCCCCAGCTCGTTCCTTCTCGTCCCTTCCTTCTCCAAGCACCTAGGTATGTACTATCCTGGCAGGTGGATCGAGACTGTGCGTGCCTGATAGGGCCGCGGATCTCACCAGTGTCAGGGTCAAGGGGGGTTCGGTCCGTGCTTCGCAGGAATGTGACGATTAGGCTGTACTCACGCATGCAGATGAGTTGTGAGGGGCTCCATCGGGAAAAGCCCGGGCCGTCTGCCAGGTTATGGAGCTGGCTGAGGTGCGTTCGACTTGTTGGCCGTGGCGAGGCAACAGGGAGCACTGGCACAGGACGGTGAAGGAAGGCGACTCTTGCCTGCAGTGGCATGCATATAAGTACGCTGTACGGAGTAGATAATTGGGCTACCATCCCTGTGCCTGTGCCCGGGACTAGCCTAGCGTCTCCGCCGGATCCAAGCTGTCGGGTCCAAGTTCTAGGGAGTGCAACCCCTCACCCTCTCGGGTCCCCTTGCTCTCTAGTGTCCCCTCGCCCTCCCCTTTATCTTCCTGGCCAGTCGATGATACCTGTATTATAGTAGCTATTAGGCTCCGCCAGTATATACGTAGGAATAATAAGATCATCACCCAAATTGTACATCGCACCACATTTCGAGCCAACACACATCAGGTGACAACTCGAACATGAACCGATGCGGGAAAGGAACGCGATATGTTCGGCAAGTAAAGTGTGTATTGGGCGTCTCGAGAACTCTGCTCGCCGTGCCGGAAGGACTCGACCAACTCCTCTAGACACGCTGGGGCGTATAAACGACCTCGAAATTAACCCACTTGTCGCCGCCGCTCGAAAAGCAGACCCCCCCTCCATACATTTGCATTCGCCTGACGGTTTGCCCCCCCTGAGAATAGCTCTTTGTGAAGTGTTCGAGGCCGTACTGGACTTGATAGCGAATATCGTCGGTTCCGACCACCACATAATTTGAGTCAAGTGAGTAGACGGTGAATCGGGCATTTCCTCCAGCACCATTCGAGCCCCCGATAAGCAGAGTTCGACCCCTTCTGCGTTCGGCGGCATCGGATATGCTGAACAGACCAAAATGGCCAGGGTTGCGGGTCGCCCACGAGACCATCGCATGCGACCCTCCCGTGGTTGGAGACGATGGCGTGGTGTGGTCATACCAGGTTCTGGATAGGCACTGGTCGGTATATTGTTTGTCGTCGGGGGTACGTCCGTACCCGGCCTGGCCGGCGCTGCTGACCTCTCTAGCACTTTGGCGCTTGGCTAGGTTGCCGCTGTCGACGGGGAGAGTGTCTCTGCGGACCCAGATGGTGTAGTCATCTCCATCAGCGCGCTTGATCAGAGTGTGCTTCACCACTATGCGGTAGCATCAGTATGAGTCCGGCCGACCCAAAGGAAATCAGTACGACAGATAGAGGACATACTCTCGGTGGTATTCACTCCGTGAAGGTCAGCCAATTCCAAGTCTCGAGCGCTGAGAGTGGTCTCGCGCTCGAAGAGGACGTGCTCGAGCACCCCAGCTTCAAAGTCTTCCTGTGTTGGTGCTCTTTCCTCCACGGTCGTCGGCAGAGCCGCGGCCAGACCGACCGCGGCCTGGAAGGCGAGGATGAGGGTAGGTAGGAGCATGTTTCAGGGACGGGGGTGTACTTGACGAGGTGGCCGAGAGAATCGGACGAGAGAGGTGATTTTTCGAGGTGGCCGAGAGAGCGGGAAAAGAGGGGGGACTTGTCGAGGAGGCCAGTATTTATACTTGATGAGACCGTCTTTACTCCTAACACCCGCACAGAGGACTGGACCGGACCCCCTCATCGTCTTTCACCACAACGATCACGTTTGGGGGCCATTGGCTTAGTAGGTATGTGGCTGTTGGTCCTCGTGCAGAAGGGTTGGGCTCTCGAGCCTTGGCTGCAGTGATTTATGCGAGGTTGTCAGATATGTTGGAGCTGGGAGGTTGAATCTCGAATGGTTTGCAGCACAGCTGCAGTGACCTGCAGGTGCTTATGGACCGTTGGTGGAGGAAACCAGTGTCGGTGTAGACTAACAAGGAAGCTCGTCGTGTCCTGAGGGTTGAGACGTGGGCTGCTGGACCCATTGTGTGTTGGTGTGGTATCCATGAGGTGTCCAAATAAACATATCTCCTTGAAGTCTAAAAGGCATCCAAAAGTAGCCTCAGCAAAACATAACTTGGGCGGAAAAGTAATCCTTAAAGGCGTGGTAACATATCGTCGATATGAATTTATCTAGATTTTACCTTGAGCCATCAGATGTCATTCCTCCCTCTAATCCAACTCGCGCCTGTGCCTCAACATCATACAAGTCATCGGAACTTCTCTCCAAGAGGCCGATCCTTTCATCCTGGGGTTCATCCGAAGCGCGAAGAGTGTCAGAATGGCCACCTGGACCACCATAGTAACCATGGCCTGAGAACAGAAGCTGGTGTACTTCTTTGCCACGAATGCGCTCGTCAAGGAGTCGACGTCGGCGTGACACACAGAGAGAGGAATAGTCGGCGCAGAGCTCATCCCAGGCCTGCCTCATCGGTGTGCGGGACTTCTTGTAAACACCAGACTTCCAGTACCCTCGCCCGTCTACCAATGCGATGAAGCACAACAGCATGGGATGCAACAGCCGTCGCCAGTGTGGGACTGCGAATAGATGGACTTTGTGAGGGTTGTAACCACTCAAGACGGCTGCCAGTCCAATCACTGTACATATTCGACAGAAGCTGGGACAGACACGCCAGGTCAGCAATCACTCTTGCCCGGGACGTAGTTATATCCGACTGAGGAGACTCACATTGACAGTAGCAGGACGCTCAACGTTGCTTGCAGCCACGGCTTCAGCGGCATTTCCCCCGAGGCCAGGATCGCATGGGCCGGAAGAGCAAGCAGGGCGATGTTTAATGTGGCGAGCAGCCCGTGGCATATTATCCATAGGAAGATTCTCTTCGGGGCGCGTGGCCATTTCAGGACACAAAGCAGAACGATTTCCGCTATTGTCAGGAACAGAACCACCTGGAGAGCAGTCAGCCTGATGCTCAGACGCCGCAGCGCATCGCCGAGCACATACCAAAGCGGGAATCAACACCTCAGAGCTCCAGAAGAACCCGGTGCCGAAAGGATCGATGGCCGCGCCCACGCTCATCACACATGCCGCCAGCGGTAGGATTAACCGCAGGAACTTTACAGCCACGAACGCACACTCGACCACAAGGCCCTTCCGGCGGCACTCGCAGTGTTCCCTCCCGTTGGCATTGAAGACGGCCCATCCGCACCAGTGGCACACCCACAGCGTCTTCCAGTCCTCGCGCTGCGTGATCAGCGCCGATCCCGGGGCGAGGACGCCAGCGTGCGCGGCGCAGACGATGCACCACATCTGCGGCAGGTCGAGCGGGTGCGGTCTCGAGCCATAGCCGCGGGTGATGAGGTCTTTTGCGCGGTAGACGACGCGGAGGCGGGTGGCGTCCCAGTAGCCGCACTTGCTGCAGGTGAAGCGGTCCGGTTTGCTGGCGTTTGCTTCGATTAACTCGGGCGTCATCCCGTAGCGGAAGACGCGGCTGGTGCAGCGCAGGGCGCGGAGGTCACGGAAGCCGAGGTCCTTAGAGATTGTGGTGAAGAGCTCCCATGGGAGGGTGTCGAGGCTGGTCTTGACGCTGGATGGCGGCTGGTCTGAGGGTGTCATCATGACGCTCGGCTCTTCCATCCTGAAGTGTTGTTACTTTAGTATATATCCCCTATTGTGTGAAGCCGTCACAGGTCTTGGGCCAGGCGCCTTCTCCATCTTATACTATCATGCTTCGATCCTACCAGACCACGGTCGCCCGATATAGAGACATTCGTCGGCTGTGTTGTGCCCCTGCGTGTATTCAGGGACTTTAGCACTGCGGAGCATCAGCACCAAGGCTTCCGCGCCTCGCCGTGATCTTTGGTCCCCTGCAATCAGGCAGCGCCCCATCGCTCCGCCACTGGGAGGAGCCGGGCCCTTGGACAGGTATTGGGACTAAGACAACTGGTTTAATGAATGAGGTATCGTGCCATAGGTGACAAGCAAGCCGCCTTGAGTCGAAGATCTCTCTCGTCAATTCGGTTCTGTTTGCATTGCGTGGCTCAGAGCATGGAATTCGAGATGGCTCGGGAGGTGTCATCATTCAAGTTCTATGGATCAGGCCATTCTAAAGAGGAATCCGTTTCGTGGAACTTGTGTGTCATTTCTGTGCAAGATGAAGGATGATTAGAAGACGAGTTGTCTCGAGAAGTGACCTCGCTGAAGGAAATATGACTTTATGGGGGATTCAGAGCCACCCACACACTTCACAAGAGAAGAGGTCTGGTCTAGGGCCCTGCAGTAGCAAAAAGCAAAACTAAAAGGCAAAAGTGTTCCCCCGCGATCTCCGAGTCTTTGTTTTGCTCGAAAATCGGGGGTAGTCACTGTAACCATGGGATTCGAACCCACACCGGTCCCGCGCCGTGAGAGCTCAGTTGGGCTACTAATCTGAGATTTTTACCCCTTGGCCACCGGCGCCGGACCCCTATACCAGATGACGGAAAACCCAGGGTTCTATGGGTTGGTACCTGGGGCGTTGGTTGCCATGGCTTCAGCAGGTTGGAGCTCTCACCTCGGTCAGTGTCGGTCAGGCTGCAGCCCGCCCCTCGTTGAATTTTACCCCACACTGATTTGGCGGCTCACCGTGGCACTGCGGCACCGCGTCGAAAGTCAACAAAGCTGCCCGACACCACCTCATCGATCGACTGTCCCATTTTCTCGCCCATACACACCGGATTCATTGCCGCAAACCACCTCTCAGTCAAGCCACAGCTTCCGTGGCCTGCACATCATGTCAGAACAACGCGCCCGCTCGACCTCCCGGTCGCGAACATCACGTCCGACGACCCCCCTCCGCCCCTCGTCTCGATCATCCTTCCGCGAATCCGCAGCACGAGCAAGCGGCGGCGGCGCTGGCCCCGCCGGCCCGGAAGCGTTCCCCCTCAATGTCTTCGAGCCGGCGTTTGCAGAGCTGTCCGACGCCATGGCCGACCTCGAGGCCAACATGATGCACTTCCAGCTGATGCACGAGAGCTTATCGAGGTTCAGCGAGAGCTTCGCGAGCTTCCTCTACGGCCTGAACATGAACGCCTTCTGCGTCGACTTCCCCGAGGCCCCCATCCCGGAGTCTTTCCGGCGGGCGAAGGAGATGGAGGGACAACAGGGTTGGTCACACGACAGGCACTTGGGTTGGCTTATTGACGCTGACCCGGATTCACAGAGAGCGCTGGCGAGCCCGAGAAGGTGGGCAGAGAGGATTTGGACGGCGAGACGACGTTCATGTATGTATTGAGTCCCGTGTCTCAGGGGAACACCCGGACTTTCTGGGAGGCTTGCTCGCTGACACTGCCCAGGACTACGGATGTTTCCTTCGTCGACAACCCGACCGCCTCGTCCAGGCCAACTCCGAGAGGCAGAGCTGCAGCGCCACCGGCATCCAAGGTGCCCGCGCCCGCCTCCCGAGGAGGCACTTCTACAAGGGGAGCTGGTCGCGGCCGACGGGCTGCGTCCAGTACGCAACGGGGTCGGTCGAGCGGTTTGGCGAGGCCGAGAGGTCGGGGAGTGCGGTGAGGTGTCGGCGTGGAGGACTTTTGTTTCACCCTTACACCCCCAGATGGGAAGAGATCTCAGGGTCGCTGCGGGTGGAATGGACATTATCGTGTTGCAGACTGACTCCGTCTGCTCATGGGGGTATCTCATAACTCATGCCGGATGGCCCACAAGCTGGACCGACCGATACCACGGGACCTCACGTCGCCATCTCAACCTCCGCGTCGGCGGCCAGCTCGACCCTCTTGCCGTTGTCTGTCCGCAGGCCCACGGCGGCCTCGGCCACCTTCTGTGTGTAGGGTTCTTCGCGGAGCTCCTTGACCCTGGAGCGACAGTATTGTCAGCGATGGTCCAGAAACGGGAGGGGTGGCAGCAGCCGAAGCGAGGCTCTCTCAACATGATAAAATGGCAGAATAATGCGATGACAATGACATACCTGCGCTTGTGCGGCTTTCCCTTCAGATGCGAAGTCATGCTGTTCTCCGACTCGAAGTACTTGGCGCACTCGATGCAGTAGTGCTTTCCAAGGCCGGGCAGGTCCTCGGCGGCCTTCAGCTCCTGGAACTGCTTCAGGTGCTTCGGGGACTGGAGGTCGGCATGGATCTGGTCGAGGTCGCGGGTCTTCCGCCGGGTCTTGGTGATCGTGCGCTTAGCGAAGGCACCCATTGTGCTTGTGGAAGTCGGATCTGATATGGGAGGGGTATATCGCGTTTCGTTTCGATCGACACAAGTCCGGATAATCGATAGAGTCCTCTTTGGTGAGTTGGGCGGTCAGTCTCTTGCGATGGATGGTGGTTGTCGAGGGGCGGAATTTTTTAGTGGAACCGTGGAAGTCGATAAGCTAATCGCAGCCATTGAAGATCGGCTGACCGCTTTCCCAATGAGGACTTATTCCAGAACAACAATCCCCAGACAGAAGGAAATCAACCCCGGTGCAGGTTGAGCCCCGGACATTCGAGATGACTTCTCGATATGGTACCGGCATATTGAGATGACCTCCTGTTTGCTTTCAGGCCTTCAAACAAGAGGTCAAGTCGATCTCTTTGAGATGTATCCAGGGGCTTTGTATATGGGAACATCATGTCCAGCAAACGCACATGCTTCGCTTCTGCGTCCGTATTTGGTAGATACTCTCAAGCTCCGTACCGGTATACACTTGGCGTAATCATCCCCAGGAAGCTCCTCTTGGCCGGAAAAGCTTGAGAAGCTGTTGATATCCGGTTCACCAAGAGGATTTTGTGATTACATAATCCATAGGGGCCGGCAACTTGGACATGGATCGTAGATGCCATCACCAGATGCCGCGCTTTCGCCGCGCCTTCGGACTTCAACATCCACCTCGAGAGAAATAAAACTTGGCGACTCATGAAGCGGGCCCTCCGACATGATCCAGGCCGGCAGACGGACCGTTTGGTAATTATTATGGGAACGAATACGGTACGAAGAATCTTTTTCCTCGTCCGGAAGGGCGATACCCCTGGCCAGCTCGGAGGACAGCTCGGCCATCTCGGCGCAGGCGGCGTTATCGCCTATCGCAGCCGCCCATCCGCCCGAGCCCAGCGCCGGAACAGCGAAGTTTGGGCCTCGTTTCCTCCGAGGCCAAGCCAGCGGTCAAGCTACCGTGGCCATTTTTTCTCGCTCGTGCAGCAGGAAAATGGAGCTGTGGTTCCAGCCCCCTTGCGCCGCACCTCGGACGAAGCTACGGAGAACGAACGTTGCGCTGGGAGGGAAGTCGGGTCCGCCGCTGGGCACCACAAGGAAAACGAGTCCCTGACAGTGAGCCGGCCGGGGCGAAGTTTGGAGGCCGCAGCCGACTGGAGCCGAGCCGGAGCTCGAACATGCGGCCGAGCCCAAAGGTCCAGGGCGCCCACGCGCACAGCGTCGCTAGCTATCCCGCGGCTTTATACAACTGCAAGGACCTAGCGGCCAGGGGGTGTGAAGATATGGAGGAATTATGCCGCAAACGTGTTCATTTCAGCAGCAGACAGGCCACCGGCGCTGGAGATTTTCGCTCGTCCGTTTCATCACATGGGTCGCAGGTATGGAGAATGCGGGATGACTAGCGCATGTTGTCTGGTCAGCTCAGAGAGCTCCTCCACCGGCGCTGGACCTGCTGTTCAGGGAGGTGATTGTCGCAGGCAGCTCGGTGGTCTTCATCCTACAGGCTGCTGACCGAAAGGCCTGCCCAAAGGGTGTGGTGTTGGACCTGCAGCTTGTGTTGCTGCTCAGCGACGGAAGGGGATGCCGAGGATGATATGACGTGAACCTGGCAACCCCCATGGGAATGTCGCGCGTCCTCTGTGTGTCCGGGAGACCGAGGGGTGAACCGTCCACCCCTGTCGCAATGACGGAGGGGCGGCTTGACCGTCAGGCTGCGTGGGAGAATGGAAGTTCCCCTCCACCGGTTTGCGGCAGGGGTGCAGCTGCTCGGGGACCGACTTGGGCGTTCTAGGGGCGCTCTGCGCTGAAGCAGCAGGCACAAGGCCAGCTGCTGCGGACGAGTGAAAATTAATAGCCTCGTGCTTATTGGCCCGTTGGCCCGCCGTCGCCATCGTCATAGCCGAGGAGCGTCGCGGGCTCCACAAATTCTCTGGCCCTGTTTCTCCACCTCCACTTGCCTCTAGCCCCGGGCGCGGCAAGCACTGAGCTGGGCGGCGGGCCATCGCAGCCAGCCAGCCAGCCGGCGGCTTATGGTTTCTACACCTTCGGCTCTCCTCCAAAAAACCTCTCCTTCTATTTTCCCTCCCTCCTCATTCCTCCTCGTCCCTTCACCAACTCCTAAGATACCCAGAAGGCCAGGGCACTTCTTCCACTCCTCAAGAGGACTCATCGACGGCATCATCCTAACTGCCGCTCGTCTCAATTGACCCGAACAGCTGGTGCTGTCGTCACACTCCCCTCTCCTCTCTACTCACACAACCCGCCGCCATCATGCTGGCCTCCAGCAGCAGGCAGGTCCTGGGCTCCATGGCCCGGACCCGTGTCTCTGCCCTCGGCATCCGCCGCATGGCTACCGTCTCTGACTCCCCTCTCGACCGCAAGGTACGCTCTGCTCTTTGTTGTCCGGCCTACCCGTTGCGACCGCATGCCCGCGCGCATGTGACCGACGGCTCAAGAAACAATTCGCGCTGACACCTTGGACAGGTCAAGCAGAACAACTGGGAGGAGGGCAACTTCATCAACTACAAGAAGATGTCCGAGAACCTCGCCATCGTCCGCGCTCGCCTTAACAAGCCCCTGACGTACACCGAGAAGATTCTCTACTCCCATCTGGACAACCCCCACGAGCAGGAGCTCGAGCGCGGTGTTTCCTACCTGAAGCTGCGCCCTGACCGCGTTGCTTGCCAGGACGCCACCGCCCAGATGGCCATCCTCCAGTTCATGTCCGCCGGCATGCCCTCCGTCGCTAACCCTACCACCGTCCACTGTGACCATCTGATCGAGGCCCAGATCGGTGGCGCCAAGGATCTTGACCGTGCCATCAACATCAACAAGGAGGTCTACGACTTCCTTGCCTCCGCCTGCGCCAAGTACAACATCGGTTTCTGGAAGCCCGGCTCCGGTATCATCCACCAGATCCTCCTCGAGAACTACGCTTTCCCCGGTGGTCTTCTCATCGGCACTGACTCTCACACCCCCAACGGTGGTGGTCTCGGTATGGCCGCCATCGGTGTCGGCGGTGCTGACGCTGTCGATGTCATGGCCAACCTCCCCTGGGAGCTGAAGGCCCCCAAGGTCATCGGTGTCAAGCTCACTGGCAAGCTCAACGGCTGGGCCACCCCCAAGGGTAAGAACAGACCAAATTTTCACTATCTGGATACGTGACTAACGCCTCATCCCAGACGTTATCCTCAAGGTTGCCGGCATCACCACCGTCAAGGGTGGCACGGGAGCCATTGTCGAGTACCACGGACCTGGTGTCGACAGCCTCAGCGCCACTGGCATGGGCACGATTTGCAACATGGGAGCCGAGATCGGTGCCACCACCTCGCTCTTCCCCTTCAACGACAGCATGTACAACTACCTGGCCGCCACCAAGCGCAAGGACATCGGTGACTTTGCCCGTACCTACGCCAAGGACCTACGCGAGGACGAGGGCGCCGAGTACGACCAGCTCATCGAGATCGACCTGGACGAGCTCGAGCCCCATATCAACGGTCCCTTCACCCCCGATCTGGCCACCCCCATCTCCAAGTTCAGCGAGGCTGTCAAGGCCAACGGCTGGCCCGAGGAGCTCAAGGTCGGCCTCATCGGCTCTTGCACCAACTCCTCGTACGAGGACATGTCTCGCGGTGCCTCCATCGCTCGTGACGCCATGAACCACGGCATCAAGGCCAAGGCTGCCTTCACTGTCACCCCCGGTTCCGAGCAGATTCGCGCCACCATCGCGCGCGACGGTCAGCTCCAGACCTTCGAGGAGTTCGGCGGCATGGTCCTTGCCAACGCCTGCGGTCCTTGCATTGGTCAGTGGGACCGCCAGGATGTCAAGAAGGGCGAGGCCAACTCTATCATCTCCTCTTACAACCGTAACTTCACCGGCCGTAACGACGGTAACCCCGCCACTCACTCGTTCGTCGCCTCGCCCGATCTGGTCGTCGCCATGACCATTGCCGGCTCCCTGCACTTCAACCCCCTTACCGATACCCTGAAGGACAAGGATGGCAAGGACTTCAAGCTCGCTCCCCCCACCGGTGACGGTCTTCCCCAGCGTGGCTACGACCCCGGCCAGGACACCTACCAGGCCCCTCCCAAGGACCGCGCCGCTGTCCAGGTCCAGGTCTCTCCCTCCTCTGACCGTCTCCAGGTCCTTTCGCCCTTCCAGCCCTGGGATGGCAAGGACGCCAAGGATCTGCCCATCCTGATCAAGGCTCAGGGCAAGACCACCACCGATCACATCTCTATGGCCGGCCCCTGGCTGAAGTACCGTGGTCATCTCGACAACATCTCCAACAACATGCTGATCGGCGCTATCAACGAGGCCAACGGCGAGGCCAACAAGGTCAAGAACGCCACCACTGGCGAGTTCGGCGGTGTCCCTGACGTCGCCCGTGACTACAAGGCCAAGGGCATCAAGTGGGTCGTCATCGGTGACTGGAACTACGGCGAGGGCTCTTCCCGTGAGCACGCCGCTCTCGAGCCCAGGCATCTTGGTGGCCTCGCCATCATCACCCGCTCCTTCGCCCGTATCCACGAGACCAACCTGAAGAAGCAGGGCATGCTGCCCCTGACTTTCGCCGAGCCCGCCGACTACGACAAGATCAGGCCTGAGGACAAGGTGAGTTTGATTCACAATATGCACATATTTGTCGGGAGTCCTTGTTTGCTAACGTACACATTACCAGGTCGACATCCTCGCCACCGAGATCGCCGTTGGCAAGCCCATGACCATGGTCGTCCACCCCAAGGACGGCGCCTCCTTCGAGGTCAAGCTCCTGCACACCTTCAACGAGCCCCAGATTGAGTGGTTCAAGAACGGCAGCGCGCTCAACACCATGGCCAAGAGCGCCAAGAACTAGGCTACAATACGGGGAGACATGGAATTAGAGCGAGGAAGGAAGGACATGGCTTGGGTTTTTTTATTTTATTCCGGCGCACATACCTGGTTGCATGCTGCTGGGACTGTTCGGTCTGTATCAGGATCGAGATGAGGACGAGACATGGCGGATGAAAGGGCCCCTCGAGGTCGATAAGTTCATGCTGGGCCGTAGGCCGATGTTTCTAGTCTGTACAAAATGGAGCATTGTGATCTTTCTGTTCAACTGGGATTCTTTCGTGGAGTGATGTGTCTCGATTCCCGTATGTCAAGGAGATCCCCGCTCGATTTCTCTTGGATTAACAAGATGCCATTTCGATTTCCCTCGGATCAACAAGAGGCCAGCTCGATTTCCAGTGAGTCGATGAGAGGCCGTGTCAATTCCTTCCCGGTAGATCTGAAGCCATCTCGATCTCTTCCCGCCCAGCGAGAGGCCAACTCAATTCTCCATGCCTCATTTGCTGCTGACCAAGATGATGACGATTTATTCCATTGGCCTGCATGTGGTTGAAAAACGGGGCGGGGTGCAATATGCAATATGCACCGTCGGGCATGGATGCTTCCGATGTCCGACGGCAGAATCCCATTGCAGGGAGGGCGCTAGGTGACATCTGGCAAGAAGTGTCGATCTGGCAGGGGTTTCAGCGATTGGATGCAAGCTCCGGAATGGGCATGCGACACTCGGCCATTTCTCTCCCATGACGACCACGACTGGCTGGGTCAAGTACCAAGGCTTTACTTCCACGACCTCCCGAGCCTGACCGACACGCTCCTTGCTGGCATTCGAATCTTCGTCTCCTCCCATTCCTTCGAAAGGCCGAAAAGGACCGGTTAGACGTCAAGCCGTACCGGCCGAGGCCTAGAGAATCTTCGCGTCAGCATCTTCGAAGAATCGCGAACCGGGCTGTCGACAAGAGCCAGCAGCCGCCGCCATGCCTCCGTCAACAACAAGCTTCAGCACCCAGAGAGCCCGGTCATACCTCTCGCGGCTGCCGCTGTTCACGCGCGTCGTGATCGGCGTCATTGTCGTCGCCGAGGTCGCCGGGTTGTTCCAGTCAGTATGGGACATTAGGCAATGGGGCGCCCTGATCCCGGATCAGCTCTCCATCTTGAACGGTAGGAGTCCCTTTCCCGTTCAACCTCTGCCTGGCGTGTGCTGACTTGAAGATACCCAGCGTACCGCATCAACACGTTCCCCTTCATCCACCTGAACATCCTGCACGCCCTGGTCAACGTCGTCTCCCTTACGCCGCTGATGGAGCGGTTCGAGTCCGAGTACGGGACACTGACGACCATTGCGCTGTTCATCGGGCGTGAGTTGCGGCCGGACACATCAACGGGGAGGGGAGATAGCTGACAGGGCCTACACAGCGTTGACGTCGATACCCGCAGTCCTGTACACGATCATCGAGCTGGGCATTCTGCGGTCCAACACGGCTATCATGGGGTCCAGGTGTGTTCCGTCGCTGGCTGTGCGCATACGAGATGCTAATGGAGGTGGCACAGTCTTTGGGTCTTCTTGCTGCTAGCCAAGGAGTCTATCCGGACGTACCGGGCGAACCCGCACCTGGTCATCGGCTCGTGGTCCGTCCCGACGTGGACCATGCCGCTTGCTCTGGTTGTCACGGTTGCGGTGCTGATTCCCGGGACTAGCTTCCTCGGGCATCTGCTTGCTGTCGGTGTTGGATATCTCTGTAAGTTTGCTCTACTGCGACGCCCGACGGAGAACAGACGGTGACTGACTATACCTAGTTGGCCTGGGATACCTTCGGTTCCTCGCGCCTCCGGAGGGGCCTCTGCGCTGGGTCGAGGGGAAGCTCAACCTTCTCTCTATCCTGCCTCACTTTGTCAGCGTCGACCAGAAGACGTATGGCCGGTTTGGCGTGCTGCCGACGAGCGGCCCCGCGGGGACCGCGCCCATTGCCCTGGTCGGCTCGACGCAGAGGCTGGGGCCGTAGATGCCTGATGAGCCAGTCAGTTATGAGCACTGAAGACATGTAATTTCTTTGGTCGTACATCCGGCGGATGATCGGGTAATACTATCTCTAGACGGCACGGCATTTCAGGGGTGTTCCGGAGTTGGTGGCAATTTAAACCACATAAACACTTGGGCGCATATACCAGCCAGTTCAGCGGCCAGCCCGCACAGGCAAACTGGAAGTTCACTTTTCGGTTCCATGTTGTGATATCGCGGTTGCCTCCTGACCGGGGCAGCATAGTTCAAGACATTCACTTTCAAGAAGAGGGCGGCCTACAGAGTCCAGCTCTCCTCACCTTCGTTCTCATCTGATCTGAGCCCATCCCGGTCCATCCTAACCTCGAAACACACCACCAACACCACATCCCTTCTGCTCCCCCAACTTCGTACGGGAAGTCCTCGATTCACCCCGTGTACCCTTCCATCGAGCTTTCAACATGGCGTCTCCGGGCCCTACGGACCCCCTAGGCGCAACCCGAACTCTGGAAGTCACACTCGCATAACTTGTCTCACAGAAACAGCCCGGCATCATGGGAGTCCCTGCGCTTAACCCAAGAATACCTGGCCCCCGAGTCGACAGGCCCGCATATGCGGAAGATGGCCTCACGCGCCAGAGGCACATTCGCCTTCTCGAATGTGTTGAGCAGAACCCTTTCAGCTCCCAGCTCATCCCCACGAGCATCATCCAGGATGCGCGCAGATATCTAAGCTCGGAGATTTCCTTCATAGCCGCTCGAACACGCGGCTGGCAACTCAGCAATATGCCTTCTGGAAGAGATGTAAAGACACGAGAGGTCTCGATGACAATGCAAGGGGTCCAAGGGCGTCGAGTGGAGGGGTTGCAAGGATCAGCTAGGCGTCCGCATAGGGGAGTCTTGAAATACCGGCATCAGGCCCAGGGTGGACGCGAAGGTTGGGCTCGATAAGAACGTCGACTTCTCACGCAGGTAGCGAGAAGACACAATACACTCCAACATTGCCACACTCGGGAGCTATGAAAAACCTGTGAACCTTCTCTGTGCTGTGTCAAGTAAACACGGCAGCCCAATGGAGAGTTTACAAACCAGGACTACAACGGCGAGACCGTCAGTTAGATCCAGTTTGGCAAAGAGAGGCCTTGTAACTGTTCTTCAGCCATGATCGAGCAAGTCGAGATCCCACAGCAATGAATGCCGCCCATCTCCCGGGACAAGTGCTAGCCGCTGCCTAAGTCGTAGGGTTTTGACTCGGTAGTTACTATGAACCACTACAGGCCCGACAAGCCCCCATATCGATCATCCGAAACTCAATTTACCTAGTCGACGTAGTTCTGTTAGGCTAAGACGCTGGCTAGTTCAAGGGTGTCAACATAGGGAAGGATTTGGCACCTTCTGCCCATGCTCGTGGCATGGTCACGAGATGGGAGTGGGCTTCTGTACACGATAGCCTTGTGTATACTAAGTAGTGAAGCTTTCTTTCCTGCAAGATAAACCTACAGCTAGGTAAATCTACTCACTGGCGCATATCATCAGCAGCTGGCAGCCTCGCAGAACGTGGCTACGTCGAACATCGAACGACATTGACCTGGGTAAGTAGATTTGGCAACTAAGATGATCTCTCTAGTTATCTCAGAGAATCAAGTTGAAGTCTCCCTAGAAGTTGGGTAGGTCTTAACAATCATCGAGCCAGTTCCCTGGTAGTCAGCCAAAGGCCGTTGGGATTTGGGGGCATCTCGGACTGATGTCCCCCTGGCCCCTGAAAAGCCCCTGAAAGCCCCTGAATGAACGCCAGCGGGGACCCCTGGCGGCCCCACTATTTCAATCAACCGGGAGCTTCGACGTGTCGTGTCGTGCACCCAGGAAGAGCTTCATCGTGTTCCCCCCGTGCAACAAACTCCCCATTGCGCCAACTCGTCCTCTCGCATCCATGAGCAAGACGACGCCCCGATAGACCATCGAAAGCCTAGCCGAGAAGTACGCTTTGCCTCCACCGCAAAGCTGTGGGAAGCTCGGCCATGTCGCGCCTCATTTGTACGTCTCCCGAAGCCTCCTCCAATTCCCATCGCATCTGTCCGTCTTCGTCGTGCTGACTGACACGTCTGACAGCTACCGCCCTCTCCTTGAGGCGCGATCCTCGCATCCTCAAGGCACCGCCATACCTCTCCCTGCTCTGCATCATCGCCGGAATCTCATGGCTCTTTTTCCTGCCCATCAAGGACTACAACCGAAGGACGTACATCTCCGAGAACGCACTGCTCCCCGGCCAGGTCCATGCCTACTTCTCCGGCAGCGACCAGCACATATTCCGCGGATACAGGCACGAGACGAACGCATTGGAGAACAGCACCAATGCAGAGTGAGACATCCCCCAAACCTGATGGCCACGAGGCGGGAACCTTCACCTGGCTAACACTGCGCGCGCAGGATCAACGACTACCTCGAGAACATCTTCGGCTCCTTCGGCCTCAAGGTCGGCCGCCAGAACTACACCTACGAGTCTGCCGGCAACGAATACGCGGGTGAGAACGTCTACGCCATCCTCCAGGCCCCCCGCGGCGATGCCACCGAGGCCATTGTTCTGGTCGCCCCTTGGCGCAACGTCAAGGGCGAGTTCAACCGCATGGGCCTGCCCCTCGCCCTGACCCTCGCCCGCTACTTCAAGCGCTGGTCCCTCTGGTCCAAGGACATCGTCTTCGTCGTGCCCCCCGACGCCAAGACCGGCACACAGGCCTGGGTCGACGCCTACCACGACGCCCACGACCCCTCCCGCGTCACCAGCCTGCCCCTCAAGAGCGGCGCCCTCCAGGGCGCCATCGCCATCGACTACGTCCAGGAGAACCGCTTTAAGAACCTCCACATCGTCTACGACGGCGTCAACGGCCAGCTCCCCAACCTCGACCTCATCAACGCCATCGGCAACATCGCCCAGGGCCAGATGGGCATCCCCGTCGGCTTCCAGGAGATGTGGGACGTCAAGAGCAAGGACAAGTATGAGGCCCGCCTGCAGACCATGCTGCGCGGCATGCTCAAGCAGGGCCTCGGCTACGCCTCCGGTCCCCATAGCAGCTTCATTCCGTACCACGTCGACGCCGTCACCCTCCAGCCCTTCGGCGACGGCTGGCAGGACGAGATGGCCATGGGCCGCGTCATCGAGGGCTCGTTCCGCAGCCTGAACAACCTGCTCGAGAAGCTCCACCAGAGCTTCTTCTTCTACCTGCTCATGAACAAGGAGCGCTTCGTCAGCATCGGGACGTATCTGCCCTCGGCTATGATCCTTGCGGCGAACTTCTCCATCATGGCCATCTTCTACTGGGTCAAGAGTGGCTACAAGGAGCAGGATGCTGGCAACCCCGTTGGCCCCAAGGACAGCAAGACCTTCCCGCCGGCCGCGGCCGAGAGGGCACTCGCCCTGCCCCTGGGCGTTGTCGTCGTCTGCCACTTCCTCGGCGCCCTGCCCCTCTTCGTCTTCAACAACGCCCCAGAAGCAGTACGTGATCTCCCCCCAAATCGACCTTGATGACCCCCTCTTACTGACGACCTTTCAGCTCCTCGCCCCCCTCTTCGCAGCCTTCTCAACGCTCAACGCCGCCCTTCCCTTCGTCCTCTCCACCCTCCTCTCCACCTACCGCCCGACGACCCAGCAGTACCACCTCGTTAAGTCCTTCTCTCTCCTCATTCTTGGCATGTTCCTCTCCGCCCTCGCCACCCTCAACTTCTCCCTCTCCCTCATCGTCGGCGTCTTCGCCGCCCCCCTCTCTTTCATGCGCCCCTGGCCCTGCAGCGCCGCCGCCCGCTACGCCTCCCTCGGCCTCCTCCAGCTCGTCAGCCCACCCGCCGTCCTCTACTCCGCCAGCGCCTACTTCGGCCTCGACGTCGCCTTCGTCCTCAAGGAGGCCGCCTTCGGCTGGGACGTCTGGGGCATGTACACCCCCGTCGTGCTGTGCTGCGTCTGGTGGCCCGCGTGGCTGGCCGGCTCGGTGCTGGTGCTGGGCCAGCCCGCGTGATGGGATCGGTGGAATAATAGTAATAATTATCAGGGGAATAGCGCTCCCCGTTGGTTTAGGGTAAACGGGTAGCATACACACATCACGGGAGGGAAAGCTAGCGGCCATATTGATTTCTGTTTTTGTCTTCAGAACCGCCCATAGGTGCTCTGCGATGTGAGACTCTGCGGCTCTACGTAGTCGGACCCCCCCTTTTTGGGCCTTTCTAGCGCCAATCCCCCCCGCGGCTCCGTCTACTATGTTGGTACACGTGTGTTCTGTCTCGCAAAATCCCTCCTTCACCTCCTCTGGTGATGATGGTGCCCCTGCACCGCTTTAGGCGGCCCAGACGTCCCCGCCCGACTTCTCGATCCAGTTGCCCAGATTGTTGACGCTCGAGTTCCAGTCGAGCAGCCGCTGGCGCATGTTGCCGATCTGCTTGAGGTCGAGGACCTTGGGCTGGACCCAGGTGATGTGGGCGACCTCGTCGACCTGGTCGATGGTGCCGCGGAGGAGGCCGAGGGAGAGGGCCTTCATGATGAGATGCTCGATCTCGTCGGGCCGGACCTTTGTCTCGGCGGCGATGTCGGCGAAGGTCATGGCGCGGTCGTGGGGCGGGCGGCGGAAGATGGCCTCGGTGAGGGAGGCGAGGTAGATCTTCTGGCGGAGGTGGTCGCGGTGCTTGTTGAGGAGGGAGGTGGCGGTGATGTTGCCGTAGAGGGAGTCGAAGGCGGCGAGGTCGCCGCGGTTGAACGCGTAGAGGAGGTCGTGCAGCCAGGCCGTCTTCTGGCTGTCCTTGACCGCGTCTAGGATCGGGTGCAGCAGGAGCTCGCCGAAGTTGTAGATGCTGTTGGAGAGGAGGGCTGCGATGCTGAGGTGGTGCGCGCGCGCGTGCCGGTCCTGCGCGGACAGCGACTTGATGTCGATGCAGGCGAGGTAGAGCAGGGCGTTGCGGTAGTAGGCGGCGAAGTCCATCTTTTGCTGGTATGTGTTAGCTCGAGCGGCGGGCAACCGGGGGGTTGGTTTGTGGAGGGGAGCGGACCTGGTAGTAGCTGGCATTTGCGTCGTAGAAGGCGGCGTGGATGACCGTCTCGACCGAGTCGAACGTGTCCAATATCCTCTCTGCCGCGTCCAGGTCCTGGCGGGCGCCGTCCAGATCCTCCATCTCCAGCTTCACCCTTGCGACAGCTACTGATGCGTACACGAAAGCGTCTTGAGAGCCCTCCTTGTCGACCCTCTTCGCGACGCTCTTCAGGAAGGCCAGCTTATCAGGCTCGTCATCTGTAGTCCCGTTTGTCAGCGGTGGTGGTCGTGTGTCATGTTCGGGTTGGGAAGCTCCCCACCATCGAATGCATCTGACGCCTTCAGGGCCAACTCCACAAACTTCAGCTGGTTGATCTTATCGGCGAACTTGACGATGAAGACCCTGTAGAAGTCGAGCCGTTGGGGTTCGCTGTCATCGTTGTTGAAGAATTCGAGGAGGGCGGTGGTGAGCTGGTGCCAGAGCTTCCGCTCCCAGAAGTTCTCAAAGTCGAGGACGAGGTGCTGCAGCGCCTCGGGGGTCTTTTCCTGCTGCTGGGCGAGGAATTCCGGGATCACGTCGTTGCTCATCTTGGCTGGGATGAAGCTGCAGCTCCGAGCTCGTTGGCGGGATGTGTGTTGCTGAGCTCCAGAAGCTCTCGGTCGCCGGGGAGATGTGTTGAGAGGGAAATGACCGTTTCCTTCAGGGTCGCAATGTGAGGTTTGTGCTGCTCCTTCGCCGTGGGGAGTGATCGGGGTCGTCGAAGGTTGAGGCCGTGGAAAGTTGTAGAAGTGGAAGCTCTGGAAGGTGGAGGAAGCATCACAGCAGCATCAAGTCAAGTCAACGCGGCTGGCTGGCAGCCTGCCCCTTGCGCAGTCGGCCGCACGCCCAGCATTAGGTAACCCACCCCACTGCAGCGGGCTCTCTCGCGTCTCCAACGTTTTGCCGTTCCGAAGCAGGCTGACTCAGCCGTAAACCCGCTTGACCAACACGTGACGCCCTATTGGCCCGGCCGGCTAGCGACTCCAAGGTGCGAGGTGCAAAGGCTCGGACCAGCGAACCGCGAGCTTGATTGACTGAGGACATTCGAATTCCGGCACTGCTGCCAGTCAATTGGGATCCCACGCCCCCCTCAGCCATCTATTGAGCATTCAAAGATGGCTTCCTTCCAGGCCGCCGTGCGGTCGTCCAAGACCTTCGCCCCTCAAGTGCTGAGGAGGCAACCGATTTCCGACGTCGCCATCACCAGGACCGGCAAGCCCATTCTGCGAACCCAGGGCGGCAGGTGAGTCTAGACGGCCAATTGACCGCTCCTACTCGGTGTGCTGACTGTCCGGTCATACAGATCCTCCCTCGGCGGTATGTTCGACCTCGCGCGCAACGATTGACCACCTCTAAACATCAGCAACAGGACACACTGCTACCGTTTTCGGTGCCACTGGCCAGGTTGGACGCTACATTGTCAACAGACTGGGTATGGGCTGGATCCCCGCTGTCGAATGAGCTTGGTGGAATTGACACGAGGAACAGCGCGCCAGGGATGCACCGTCGTCGTCCCCTTCCGCGAGGAGATGGCCAAGCGCCATCTCAAGGTCACCGGTGATCTTGGCCGAGTCGTCTTCATCGAGTACGATCTGCGAAACACCGAGTCGATCGAGCAGAGCGTCAGGCACTCCGACGTCGTCTACAACCTCGTCGGACGCAACTACCCCACCAAGTATGCCATGACTCGACAGAGACCGAAAGGACGCATTGCTAAGACCCGCGCAGGAACTTCACCCTGGAGGACGTCCACGTCGAGGGAACCGAGCGGATAGCCGAGGCCGTTGCCAAGTACGATGTCGACAGGTTCATCCACATGTCCAGCCACAGCGCCAGTCTCGACTCGCCCTCGGAGTTCTACCGCACCAAGGTACGTGGTCAAGGGGGACATTCTAAGCGGAAATACTGACTAGGAACCAGGCGAGGGGTGAGCAAGTTGCCCGCGAGATCTTCCCCGAGACCACCATCGTCAGGCCCGCCCCCATCTTCGGCTTCGAGGACAACCTTCTGCTGAGGCTCGCGTCCGTCCTCAACCTCTTCACCGCGAACAACATGCAGGAGAGGTTCTCCCCCGTTCACGTAGGTCTCCCGATGTATGTGTGACAATACCCGTGTTCTAATGCCTCATCAGTCTATCGACGTCGGCCACGCCCTGGAGCTCATGCTCTACGACGACAACACCGCCGGCCAGACCTACGAGCTGAACGGCCCCAAGGAGTACGCCCTGTACGAGATCGCCGAGATGGTGGACCGCGAGATCTTCAAGAAGCGCACGCACTTCAACGTCCCCAAGGCCATCCTCAAGCCCGTTGCCGGCCTCATCAACAAGCTGCTCTGGTGGGACGTCATGTCCGCCGACGAGATCGAGCGCGAGTTCCTGGACCAGCAGTACGACGAGACGGCCAAGACCTTCAAGGACCTCGGCATCGAGCCCGGCGACATTAGCAAGTTCACATACCACTACCTGGTGAGTGCCCCATGCCTGTCTATATATTTGCTCCCAGCAGCGCTGACACCCCCCACAGCAAGGATTCCGCAGCAGCAACTTCTACGACCTCCCGCCGGCGACGGAGAAGGAGAAGAGGGAAGAGAAGAAGTTCCTGCACGTCGGCGATGAGCTCTAAGCCATTTTTTCCTTTGTTGCGGACGGGCCCGAAGTCTGGGGTTGTTGGTTGACTACCTAAAGGTAGACAGACGGCGAGATGTAAATAGCAGGAATAGACAGAGGAGGGTGCTGCCGGCTGTAGTCCGTGTACAACTGTAGGGCATTGGCAATTAAAAACGTTCAAACTGATTTGTTGGCGAGGAGTCAGGCGGTTGTACCTTGCCTTGATACGCTTCTGGCTCATCCTGATCCCAATCCAATTCCTCTGCGAGTGCAATCCTTTCGGCCTTGGAGGGCGCGCGGAAATCTTGCTATCGAAGTCAGTCCCGAAGCTGATTCTTTTCTCGCAGCGAGGTCGCATGATGGTGATGTTTGAGTGGGAAATAATATCCTGCTGGATCTCTGTCCACTTCAGCCAGGTGAGACCAATGGTCAGGCTCAACAGTCATTGAGATCAATTCCCCCCTAGATGGCCTGGCTGGTTAGAACCATTGAATCGAAGTAGGCGAGTATTTACGGGGGATTGCAGACAATACAATGATTGCTTCGGTGCTGTTCAGAGGAAATCTCAAAAAGTTGGGTCTGTGTAAGATGCTGGGCGAGTCGACCCGGTGGGATATAATGCTAAATTTACCGAAATATTTCGCCTTCGGGCATTTGGTCAATTGAAACGATACAGGTGCGTTTTGCTTTGTCATTCCTGGTGGACTCCCCCAGTCCACAGGTTCGACCCGGCCTCCCGTCACTAACTTTCATTCCAGAGAAGATTAGCATGGCCCCTGCACTAAGGATGACACGCTCAATCAAAGAGAAGCTACCAATTTTTTTTTTCTTTCGTTTTCTTCTTTTTTATCCCTTTTGCTTTCTACCTGGTGGAATCTTCTGTCTGAAGGCAGGTAGGTCGGGTCGTGCCTGGGGGAGCAAGGGAGGTTCTAAAGTGAGAGTTTGGCTGTGGAACTTTCGACCCACCTTTTACTAATAGGATGAATAGCGCCCCTCTATCTAGGTATAGTGCCTATAGGCAGTGACCGTGTTTCTGATAGTGGGCGCGCCGGCGAAAAAGTGTACATTGGGCCTATTATAGTATGATGTATTATGTATCTACCGAGGTCGATTCAGGGCAACCTCCACTGCCGAGGAATCCTGGCGTCTGTGAATGGCGGCCCAGCAGTGTGACATGCGCCGATGGCGGTGGAGTTTTGGGTGCAAAACTTGAAATCAAGGCAATCCGATGGAATTTCACTTTGTTCTCACTCTTCGGAAGACATAAGGTAGTAGCCCAACCAGAATGCCAGGCGCAGACATCGACGACGAGCCGCTGTAAGTCGACGGAGAAAAAAATGGCGGTTCGTTCGCCCAATTCGGCACAGAAGTGTTGATCGCAGCCCCAGCACCCTCTCATCCCACGCCCTCGCGGCGCTGGCCGAGTTCACCGCCGAAAAGGACGCACACGCGAAGCAGTTCGAGAAGCTCAGGGTCGAGGCCGAGCAGGCAGCCGGCGCCGAAGATGCCGTGATCCCGACCAGCATGGCCGCCTTCGAGGAGGACTGGAACGAGTCGCAGTTCTGGGTAAGTAGGCCGCTGTTCATTCCTTTGACGGATCATCATGAGGCTGATCGGATGTGCTGCTGTAGTACTCGGACGAGACGGCCACGCTGTACGCCGCTCAGCTCCTCGAGGGCGCCGGCGGGGACGAGACCATCGCCGTCATCTCGACGCCGAGCGTCTTCGTCGCCATCAAGAAGCTGCTCGTGAGTATCCTCTCACACAGGAACATGGCGAGATTTGTAGCCCTGACAAGACTCCAGAGCACGTATGAGCCCGGCAGGCCAAAGCCCAAGGTCGTCCTGCTTGAGCACGACAAGCGCTTCGAGGTCTTCCCCGAGTTTCTCTTCTACGACTTCCTGCACCCCTTCAAGCTTCCGGGTGAGTATACCGTCACGGAACCAAGTCCGCATCGCGTGCTAACCCATAGCCCAGCGGAGCTCAAGGGCACCGTCGACCGCATTATTTGCGACCCGCCCTTCCTGAGCGAGGACTGCCAGACCAAGAGTACGTCTCTGCGCCACCCCTGACCCAGCTGTCACCGCTCTCACTAACACATTGCGCGTCGCAGCGGCTCTGACCGCTCGCTGGGTGGCCAAGGCCGACGTGGGCCGGGTCATCGTCTGCACGGGCGAGCGCGTGAAAGAGGTCGTGAACAAGGTCTACAAGGCCTTCGGCGTCAAGACCACAACCTACGAGCCCATCCACGCCCGCGGACTCAGCAACGAGTTCTACTGCTACGCCAATTTCGAGTGCGAGCACTGGACATGGCTGGCGGAGGAGCCATGATGTGGTTCGCCTTCCATGTTCCCCTCTAGAGATAGATAGATGGCACGGGCTCCAGAAAGTAGCAATCCACGAATGATGAACCGATCATATTGAAGTCACCTTGCCATAGCACATCTGTAGCAACGCCAGAAAAAGCAGCCTCGAAGCAGCACCGACAAGCGTCGGCCCGTATGCACGTCGTGTGTCCTGGGGGGGTTCTTTCCAACGCCGGGGTAAAATGCTCGTGTAAACAAACCGCGTCGCCGCCACCACCACAACCGCCGCCGCCGCCGCCGTCCCTTCCGGGGGTATCAAGTTTCACCGGACCCGTCATAACACCGCGCTATCGTCCGGGCCCCAAGCTTTTCACGAGAGAGACCGGATGATGTAGAACAGCAGGTATGGCTGGGCGTTGAGCACGTCCGACTTGGGCGCCAGCTCTACCTTGTGGTCGTTGAACTTGAACCACTGATCGCCCACGCGGCAGTGCGAAACGTAGTGGCCTGGGACATGTTAGTTGACTCTGATTCTCGCCAGGGGTCTGCGAAGGCAACCTACCGGTATCGATCTCGCCGACGTGGACGACGACGCTCAGGAGATCGTAAGTGCACGACCGCCCGAGCTCGAGCGACTCCTTGTTATCCCCCCCTCGGGCGCGGTTGGTGTAGGGCAGCATGTTCAGTTGCAGAGGGAAGTTAACCTTGTGATCAATCTTGGACGGTGCCCTGTCGTGCCGGCCCTGCTTGTACTCGAAGCGCTGGGAAGTGTTAGTTGGCGATGCTCATCTGAAGCGAAACAACTTGTACACACCTTCAGCTGAATGGCGAGGACGTTCGGGAGCCGCTTAATGCTCGTGTGCCGCTTCGCCTGCTGTATACTACTACAGTTGTGGCAGCGGTACTCGCACTTGTCCGACTTGACGTACTCCTCCTCGAGGCACTCCTGCAGGGTGAGGACGGGGTTCTTGTTGCCCGACTTCTTGATCCTCCGCTGGGCGAGGCCGTCGAGGCCGACGCTGAGGTCGAGGAACGACTGCACGGCGTTCGTGACGCCGCCACAGTTCTGGCACGTCGTGGTGCTCTGCAGCTTGCCGTAGAAGGTCTGGTGGATGATGCAGTTGCAGCTGTGCTCGCTGCCGCTCTCGGGCTTCTTGCCGTCGCCGTTGCGCTCGTGGAGCTCCTCGGCCAGGAACTGGAAGAACTCGTGCGCGTCCTGCTCCTTGGTCGTGACCAGGTTCTCGAACGCCTTGTTCTCCGAGATCCAGAACCCAGACAGGATGCTCGCAGCTGTGAAGCCGTTAGTGTTCTCGGCGGCGTAGAAGTCCTGGAACATGTCATCCATCGCGCAGCTCAGGCAGTTGGGCACGCCACAGTCGCTACTCTGGTGTCCGTCGCTGAGGTAGAAGTTGCGCAGCAGCGGGTTGTGGAGGAGGCTCTGGAGGACCACGTTCTGGTAGCAGGTCGCGCCCGCGTTGTAGATGCCGCGAAGACCGTTGGCCTTGCAGGAGGCCGTCGTGGTGTTGGTACTGATGTAGAGGGGTGTCTCCTTGAGGTTGTCGGAGAAGAGCTCGTCGTGTTTCCTCTTACGGCCTGGAGGGGGCGGTCGGTGGTCAGCGGGAGTCCGGGGGAGCAGAGGAGGAGAGGCAGGGCATGGGCCGACTTACTGGAGAATGTGCCTGTTCCGATCTTGCGCACCCTCAGCTCCTCGAGGGTAGGGTCCCAGACTATGTCGTCGCATATCTGACAGTAGAGGTAGCCGTTCCTGGACTCGACGACTGTCCGCCGACGTCAGCAGGGTCAAGCAGGAACGGGGGGGAGGGCCAGTGACATACAGAAGCGGTGGTTCTTCTTATTCCCGTGCTTCAGGCGGTCCTCCTCCTGCACGATGGTCGAGCATTGCAGGCAGAGGTAGTTGGAGGTCAGGGAGGTGCAGACGACGCCGTCCGGAGACTTTGCGGTCTGGGAGACGACGGGGGTCTGCTCGAAGATGTTCCGCAGGATCATCTTGTAGTGGTGCACGGATTTGTCCATGACCTCTTGCGATTGCTGGAACAGCCTCTGGACGTGCTCTGGTCCTATGTTAGCCCTGCATCTTGCACGTATGAATCCCGCCCGCATCGAGACGAACCGCAGCCGTAGGTGGGCATGCCCGGGGCGGGCGACTTGACCCTGGCCACCTTGGGCGACATTGGGGTCGGCGGCCGAGCAGACATGGCGGGCAGCTGGGAGCGATTGGGTGGTAGGTTGTAGGATGCCAGTGGTAAGGTGTATAGTGTAAGATCGGGTCGCCCCTGTCGGAATAGGTGGGAGAATCTGGAGGAGAGGATCTAGGAAATGTTGGACTTGGAGGATCGATCGGCGGGAGAGGAGGAAGCTCTGGTCGTCGGGGAGGATGCTGTCGGAGCAGAGAAGAAAGGTATGCCGTGGTCCGCCCTGAGCTCGGAGGTTAGCAAGAGCTTGCGCTTTGCAGAAGCAGTCCACCCATTGTCCGGGCGAGCGAGTCCTGGCAACTGAATAGAGTTGAGGGTGATGAATAGGTGGCGGGTCGTATTTACCGTTGCCCGGCACAATGCGCCAGAGAAGCCCAACAATGGCACCAACAATAGAATTCAGAAAAAAAAAAGCCAGCACTCCGGGAAACCGCAATCCCATACACCTAGCAGCCGGGTCGTTGTTATCCGTCGCGACACCACTCCTGGACCGCGCGATGGTGAGGCCGACTTGGATGTTTCTGGGGATGATGCAAGCTTAGTACGACTTGCCTGCTCGGCCGGGCTCGCTATGATCCAGATCCCCGGCTGCTAAAGTGATGGATTGGCAGGGGATGCTGGGGCTTATCGGCACCTGATCGGACCTTGAATGCTTATCGGGGTCCCTCGTCCCCTGAAACCATGGGCGCCTTCAGCACGCGTGCTCACTAATTGCCCTCCATCCATGCAGCCCGGCGGGGGCCGGCGGGAACGAAATTTTAGCGGGGCATCATGAGGCTCAACTGCGGCTTGATGCGGTGCACCGCCACTTGGGCCAAGCCAATTCCCAGGCTTCCGTCCCATTCAGTGACTCCGATGATGACTGAACCTCGGCACATCAGTCATCCCGCATCTCTGTATTTATATCAACCAGTTCCCTGTGCTTCACAGAAAAGCACGACATCTTGCGGGGTAATGGAGACTCAGGGGTATATTCTGCCATCCTGATCTGACTCCTTGCATGAGTTGGTCCCTGAAATACAGGGCACGCCCAAGTACATCTTCTTCCTCTCACATGTTCGCCCGCGTCTTACACCCCTCCCTTCGCCCAAAGAGAATACCATTCCCAAAACACACTAGAGGACACAGCAGGATGGCCGGCCAGCTCGTCCCATTGCCAGACGTGGAGAGGCTCAGTCCCGCCTGCATCCGCATCCTGGGCGGAAACCCGGGCAAGTTCACCTTGCAGGGCACGAACACCTACCTCGTCGGGACCGGCAGCCGCCGTCTCCTCATCGACTCCGGCGAGGGGAGGCAGGCGTGGATAGAGTCCGTCAAGAAGACCCTGCAAGAAGAAAAGGCCAGCGTCGACGCCCTGCTCATCTCCCACTGGCACGATGACCACGTCGGCGGCATCAAGGACCTCCTGGCCCTGTCACCGGAGACCAAGGTGTACAAGAACCGGCCCGACCCGGGCCAGCTGGATATCTCCGACGGCCAGAGGTTCGCCGTCGACGGCGCCACGCTGACGGCGTATCACACGCCCGGCCACACGAACGACCACATGGTCTTCGTCCTCGAGCAGGAGAAATCCATGTTCACGGCCGACAACGTCCTCGGCCAGGGCACGGCCGTGTTCGAGAGCCTGGGCACGTACATCGCCAGCCTCGAGCGGATGCACCCCCTCTTCACGGGGAGGGGGTACCCCGGCCACGGCCCGGTCATCGACGAGGGCCCGGCCCGGGTGCGCGAGTACATCCAGCACCGGAAGCAGCGCGAGGACCAGGTCGTGCGGACGCTGAAGAGCGCCAAGGCCGGGGCGGAGCCGGCGGCGTCGGCGGCACGGGAGTGGACGGCCATGGAGCTGGTCAAGATCATCTACGTGGACGTGCCCGTGGAGCTGCACGTGCCGGCGGCCGGGGGCGTGCTGAAGATTCTCGCCAAGCTGGCAGAGGAGGGCAGGGTGGTGAGGACGGAGGACGGGGAGAGATGGGCGTGGAAGGACCGGTCCGCCCTGTAATTCTGGAACGGGATATCCGGGCTGAGTACCGGATAGATTGCATTACCGTTTAGAGAGTGTGATTCCAGGACGACGGTAGAGGACATGGCAAGCACGATGTTTTACGCCATCTTTTGAGTGCATGGAATGCCCGATGATGCTGATATTCTCGCTGCGACTCAGGAGCTGCCGGCCGGCCTGATGGTCAACACCGAAAAACACGGCCGGCAGGGTGGCAGGTGGTTCACGAGAGCGACACTCCCAGAGGGTTGATGTTGAATCATCTATACTGAAAATGGCTAATAACACTCCTTTGGCCTGTTGGTTGATCGGCATCTCTGCATGATGGCCCAGATGACCTAACTGACACATGGCGAGGTGAGGTGAAAACCTGCAGCCTCACGGTGGTTACACGACGAGCTGCAGACTATTTCGCGCAGTCAAAGCCCTTCCGGAGGGCAGGCAGGCTGCAGCCGGGCGGTCCAACCCATGGTCACATCCGCATGTCGTGTCCAGTGGAAAGCAGGACAGTTGCCTGATCGCGGAGACACGCGCAGGCCGGACATCCGATCATCCTGTTCCCCATGATGCGATGCGTCGAGCACGATTGGCGAAGAAGCTCATACGGGCAGAGGTAGCTTATCTCATCCGTGTCTCGCGGGGCGTGTGGCATGCGATGCTGGCCTCGATTCGACTTCGCCGCACGATCAACCTGCCAGTCAGAGCGCAGTCGGCGGGCACCGAACGGATGACAGGACACGGATGCGTCTCGCATGCATGAAGCAGTGTGCATGTGCAAGCCTCCGCTCCTCACACGCGACCCTCCTTGCCTCCCTTGACCGCTCTTGTGCGACGGGCGAGGAACTTCGGCGAGGTGTGCTCGGTGTGCAACGCGATGTTGGGGATGAAGAAGCAGGGATGGTTTTTTAGTGGGCAATTCCAAGACTGGGGATCCGACGTGACGATGCGACTTGGGCGGGCAGTCACAACCCGCCGGCCATTCCTTCCCGCCCTGGGTCGTGACGGGTGGACCATACCTGCCTGCCCTGCCAGTCAACAGTGCTTCCCTGGCTATTGCCTCAACCCAGTTGAGCAGTCATTTGCGAGAGGTGACGACACTCTGGTCGGCCGTGCCTTCCAACCGAGTCGGGCTGTTGGTGGAGGTGCCCGGCCTTAGTAAGATCTTAGGGCACCTCAGTCGGGATGCCTCCATCAACCAGCACAACACCGACCATCCAGGCCACTTCTATTAGTAGAGTAGCGTCCCTCGAACGTCGCGCCGGTCCATTAATCCTGCAACATACCTACGCATACCCTTGCTCGGACCACGGCATATCCTCCCAAACCCTCGCTGATATTGCCCTCTCGATCCTGGGATGCGACCACTCTATCGATCATACCCCGCGATCTCGCCTTGATCTTCCTCACCGCCACCTCACTCACTACCCCTGCTGCCGCCGGTACTAGCCGGCCAGACTTGAGCCCGAGCCCGACCCCAGAAATAAAGGCGCATCCGAGCACGACACCATGGAATCCCAGCCGGCCGTTGACATCATCACCCTCGACAACTTCGCAGACCGTCTCCCGCCATGGGACCCCTCCGCCTCGAGTCACCTGTATGCCCTGGTTGACATGGGAAGGTTGGTCGCTCCTGTTTCGTCCTCCAACCGCGCGGTTGATGTGCGGTAAACAAGGGCTCGCTCGGCTGACACGTCTGTGCCCTCAAAAAGCAATGGCATTCGCTTCTCCATCTCCGACCTCACCCCTCCCCAGACTCGACTCCTGCGATGCGTCTACCGCGAACGCGCCGGAATTTCTCTCTTTGACGCCCTGTCCGACTCTCAGAGCAGCAATGGCGGCTCCGGCGCAGCGGACGGGCCTCTCCTGTTCCCGCCAGAGACCATAAGTGAGGTCGCTGAGACGCTCGCGCGCTTTCGCCGCATTGCCAACTCTTATGGCGTTCCCGTGGCCCATTTCTCCGTCCTCGCGACCGAGGCCATGCGCCGCGCCGCCAATGCCGGCACCATGCTGACTGCCATCCGTGACGCTGCCAACATTGGCGTTCACGTCCTTGCGCCTCCCGTCGAGACCTTGTTCGGCGCCGTCATGGGCTCTCGATCTGCCTTCGTCGACGTATCCCGTGGAGGCCTGTTCTTGGACCTCGGCGGAGGCTCCGTGCAGATGACGTGGGTCGACACAACGCTGCCTGACTACCCGATAGAGGCGGCGAGTGCCGGCGAGAGCATGCCCTTCGGCGCCGCGCGACTCATCCGTGTTCTCGAGCACCAGCCCGGGGAGGTCCAGACCCTCGAGAAGGCGAGGCTGCGGACAAGCATGCAAGCCGCTTTCGCGAAGCTGTGCGACAGGTTCCCTGCCTTGAGAGAGGCTACTCAGGCCCGCGCCACCAAGGCAGATGTCAACTCGTCCGGCCGGCAAGACGCTCACCCAGGAATCGACGTGTACATGTGTGGCGGCGGTTTCAGAGGGTACGGGTGCATGCTCATGCACAACGACCCCATCAAGCCATACCCCATTCCCTCGGTTGGCACATACACAGTGTCCGGCGACTTCTTCAAGCAAACGGACAGGATGCGGCGTACGAATGCAGAGACCGAGGGTAAGATCTACGGCATGTCCACTCGCAGACGGCAGCAGTTCCCTGCGATCATCGAGGTTGTTGAGTCCTTCATCGAAATCGTCCCCAACCTCCGCACGGTCACCTTTTGCGCCGGCTCCAATCGCGACGGGGCGTTGCTCATGAAGCTACCCAAGTCCCTGAGGGAAAGCAACCCTCTCGAGGCTCTGGCCGGCCTCTCCGATGCAGATATGCCGATTGCGCGAGCGGCACTCAAGGCATTGCATGGCGCTGTACCGTCCAGCACGGACCTTTCCACCACGCCGACCATCTTCTCTCTCGGCTTGGGGCCCTTGTTCGCCCGCCTAGTTTGGGTTCATCAGGGCGAGGACGGCGATGCGAATGCCGCGTATGCGCTTCACGAAGCGGTAGCCCGAGATCCTAGTGCCCCGGGCCTCACGCACCTTGCCCGCGCAGTACTCGGCATCACAGTCTGCGCTCGTTGGGGATCCAATCTCGGACCCATCGACACCGTCCTGCATGAGAATCTCAAGGGCCTCATCACCACGGTGAACCGCGAAGCCATCTTCTGGGCTGAGTACCTGGGTGCAGTGGCAGCCATCATGGTCGATCTCGTGCCTGTCTGGCCAAAGGCCGAGGAGAAGATAGAGAGCATTGTCAAGTACGTATTTCATTCATTCTGCAGTTCTCATCATCATCAAAATTTTGCCTCGCCACCCATTTTGGCACCGGAAAAGAAAGCCGTGTTGACCCAGCCGTACCAGATTCGAAGCCACCAAAGACAAGACAAAGGGGGGCAAAGACCGGATCAATCTGACCGTCCTCGTATCGAAAGATGCAGGAAACGGGATAAACCCGGACGACGTCATGAACCGTCTAGAAAGGATCGGAAAAGTGAAAGGAGAGAAGAGGGAAATCAAGGTAAAGGCCAAGTTGCAGAGACTCGAGACTTGATAACGACACCCATAACGCCCAATGATACCCCCACAGCATCCACCAAGGAAGGACTGGTTTCCTGAACTGCACTCATCGATCATATCTCATCCAGCTGTCGTGATCGAACTCGTGAAATCGTGAGAGTCATAACTAACCCGGAGGAACAAACAGAAAGAAATTTGACAAGGAAAGATTGTAAGTGCAACCAAATAGGCCGCTGACTCCCTGACATCCTCAGTCACAACATTTCCATCACATCAACATGGCGTCATCGTCGCTGTCATACAGGTCCGGACTCGAAGCAACAGCCATGGGCTCAGGCTGCGCGCGGCCACGGTTGCGTCGGCGGTTGAGGCGCTTGACCTCGTGGTCAACGACAAGGACCTTGACGAGATTGTCGAGATAATCGGGAGACGTCATGATATCCGCGTCTGCCGATTCATTAGCTCGTGCTCACTCGGAATCAGGTGCAGAGGGGAACCTACGGAAGGCGCCACGGTCGAGGCGAGCCCGCTGGAAAGCGTCGTTCAGCGTTTGCCGCATCCTGCTGCTGGAGATGTAGGTGGAGTTGCTGCAGTCCAGGCCGCCTTGCAGATTGCTCGCCTGGCGGTAGTGGCTCCCATAGAACGACAGCACAGCAACGAGCACCTCTTCTGTGGCCGCCCTGCACACCTCAAAGTCAGGGTGGGCTGCCATGCGGTTAGTCTTCCCGGCCATGTCTTTTTTCGAAGCTCGGATTTGTGCTTACCATAGACAGTTGTGCCAGCTTCGTGGAAAGTCATCGTCAAATCCTTCAAGATGAAGATCAATTGCCAGAGCCCAGCCCACATGGGAGCTCGCCCCTTGGTGGGGATGCCCGACGGCTTGAGGAACTTGTCGAGTTCGCTGAGAATATCCCTCTCGAGGATTTCCAGGGCTCTGCGTACGATCTGCCGCAGCTCTGCGGTGATCATGGGCGGCAGGGTGTCGGCGTGGGGGCTCTCGCTGGTGCGGCAGACCAGCTCATCCATCCTCCAGATGCGGTACATGCACCTCATGTGGTGAATCTTCTTGAGGAGACCAATCTGCGAGAAGCTACGTCAGCACCAACTCTCGGCAACGGAGGCAGGACACCGCAGGGGGATCCGCACGCACCTGGGGGAGCATGGAGCTGGCTTTCGTGTAGGTCATGACGAAGGCCTCGATGCTCGACTCGAAGCCCATGCCGAGACCGTTGCCACGCTCATACCTGATCTGGCTCTCGACCCACCCGATGAGCTGGTCGTGCGTCGGGACGCGCTCGCGGGGGAAGGCATAGACGTCTCCACCATCTCGGGAGCCGTCGAGGCTGCGGCAGTGCTGGAAGATGACGGGGAGGGAGGGTGCCAGCGGGTCGATCTCGGAGAAGCTGAGGAAGGCATGCTGGTACCCCCCGCCCACGGCACACTTTGTCCTGAGCAGGGCCTGCTCATGTGCCCAGCCGAGGCCGGTGTCTGTCATATTGTCAGCCCCGCGTGGTCTCAGAGGTGCGTCAAACAGGATGACAGCCGAACCCCCCCGGGGGGCAGAAGGACTCACATCGGACAGGGGTGGTGGGCTTGGCGGATTCCCAGAGGGTCTTGCGCAGGCAGGTGCGTTCACACAGGGGTGGGCCGAACTTGTGCTCGCAGGAATGGCAGATGCCGCCGTCGGAGCACTTGAGCTTCTCGATGCGGCACTTGATACAGGCGCCGACCTTCCTGACCTGGGCGGTCTCGGCAGGGTTCTTGACGTGCCTGGACGCCGGGCTACTGGGGCGGCGGGGCTTCTTCTTATTATTAGATGCAGGGAACTTGAGGACGACGTCGCGGGGTGGCTGGCTGGGGTCGGTCTGGGGCCAGATGATGTTCCCATCTTGCATCCGGGCGTCCTCGAGCGTCTTCCGGGTGGAGACCCTCCCGCGTGGCTCGTCCCTTTCAGGCGAGACCTCGACGCCGGAGGACGAATCCGAGAGGACAGAGGGGGAGGTCGCGTCGGTGACGAGACCAGGGGTGAGGACGGAGGATTCTGAGCGGCTGAGGTCCTCCTCGTCGGAGCCATAGTATGCATGGAGGTCGAAGTAACGTTCCACAGGGTCGTCCTCGATCACATTCAAGACATTACTCCGGGGCCTGGGCACGCCTTGCAGGAAGGTTTCGATTTCAGGAACTAGTGCCATGTTGTTATCCGTGTAAGTCGCAGCCAGGACTGTCAGGTGGTTGGTGGTAGTGGTCAGGGGGGGTGTTCTAAGACGGGGTCTTCTTCTGCTTGGTTTCTGGTCACCAGGGGTAGGAAGGACGTCTGGTTGAGCTGCTTTTCACCGAGAAATGAAGCTGGACAGGATGATGATGGGGGTGGACGAGTGCCTCCTCTCCGCAGACGGTCAGTTGCGCAACAGAATATATTCGAACCCTCCTCCTCCCCCGGCCGTCGTGAGCCTCGTCCCCCGTCGGCCATGCCCACGACATCCACCAGGGACGATTTCGGTGAGAATCACGGCTGCCATTGGCGAATGGCTCGTTGTGGAGCCGGCGCGAGGACCAATGACATGTTCTACTTTGACCGAAAAACGTCCTCAGTGTGGGAACTGACGACCCGATCGCTCGGGTCGGCGACGCCGGGGGCTGCCATTGGCCGCCTGGCAGTCCCTTGACCCCACGCGCGACCCGGGGGCCCCTGATGCTGGCACCTGGACCCAGGACGACATGGCTATCTAGTTTTCGGCGGGCTTCGGAGGCGAGCAAGCGAGCGAGGTCGCTGTGGTGTGTGATGGGGCAGGCTAGCGCATTTGCGGGATCGTTTGTCGGATCGTCCTGGAGGGATTATGGGCGGGTGAAGGGGGGCGAGTTGCGGTGAGGGCTGGACGGCGTAGCGAATCCAGGGAACATGGTGGTTAAAGGGCCGCCGGAAGTTGGAAGCCCGCCGGGGTCAGGGATGGTGCTGGACCGGGGGTTTATGGGGCGCGGAGTTTTTGTCGTTCGCGAGAGATTGCGCCGGGGCCCTGGGGATGGAGGGGAAAGCTCAAGGAGATTCCTTCTGAAGATCTCGCGGCTGCTCGAGGACGTCCTGCGCGCGCTCTGACGAGTGTTCTCAGGTGCGTTCATGCGCCGAGTGGAGCTGTCGTATTCGAGAGCGGCTGGCTGAGCAGAGGCATGTCGGCCTCATCACCAGGCGCAAGGTGCTCCCTTGGACGGCCGGCGCATGAAGCACGCTTGCATGAACACATTCCGGAGGTCAGGGAGAGCAGCCCTGAGCGGTTTGGGGGAGGGTGAGGTTTTAAATCCGAGCTACAGACGCCGCGAGGCGTGAAGGAGTCCCGTCGCATGAGGGAGGCTTGCGCGAGACGCAGGTCAACGGCGTAGCCTCCTATCAGAGCCCGTCGCGGGCACATTAACCACGTGTACGGTACTCGAGGAACCAGTCAAGCTGCTGTCGCTGTCTGTACGACCATCCGCGGCGTGGTGGTTGGGCATTGCTCCTGCCGCGGCAGCTTGGGGGCAGCTTGGGCACTTCCAACATCAGCCCGAGTTTGAATCTGTGAGGCCTGCTGGAGCCAGCTGGTGGCGTCTGGCCGAGGCCCGAGTGTCCCGTCCCGGATCCGGAGTCCTCGGGGGAGCAACCCCACCTCGATTCTGGTTCGCGACGCTCGGGCCAGGTGCATAACGTCACTCTGTTGAGCTCAACGCCTCACACCAAATCACACATCATCCGACTTTACACGGACATTGAGACATTCAAGAACCAACTTGACGTCTCAATTCTTTTCAATCGCTCTGGCAGTTGGTTGACAGCTCGTACACTGTCAAGATGGCCTCGTTTCTGTCTTACATCCCCATCGTCAATCGCTTTGTAACCGACGACGAAGTTCAGGCCATCAACATTCCCTCAGTGGCAGTTCACGATCTCGAGACGGCCCCCGGCAAGCGCGCGCGATCCCTCAAGCACCTCATCAAGGGAAACCATGCCAACCATTCCGTCCTCTACCACCACTTGCAGTTTGACAACCACACAGCCCACATCCTCTCGTCTGCATACCTCTTCGGCGCATCGGAGAAGCAGCTCCACCACATCTACGATGTTGAGGCCAAGGAGCTAGAGCCATGGACGGAGTCCCCGGCCGAAGTCACCGAGGACGACTGGAGGGACCTCTTGGGGGAGAAGGAGTATCAAAGGGGATTCTTGGACTTTTTCGAGGACCACCTGGCGAGTTTCTCGTATGATTGGAAGAAGGTCACGTCGCACTTCCTCTTCAAGGGCAAGGAGCCGCTCATCAACGCGGTCATCGGTGGGCGTACGTTTACTCTCTGAGGACTCTGGGGCTAGTTTCTAGAGGAGGGATGCTGACTTGTTGCAGTGGGACACCCTCTGATCCACCTGGGCTACGCCTACGAGATGAACTCCAAGGACATCGCCATGGAGGCTCTCACGCTCACGGCCGTGCAGTACAATTACCTGCACAAGTATCTCGACGACAAGAAGTACACGAAACCGCCCGCGTGGCACTCGAGCTCGCCGCTCGAGATCCTCGACAAGGTGGCGGGCGACAAGCGGTTCGACAAGCTCTTCAAGGAGCCGGCGTTCAGCAACGTGGAAGAGCTGTTCGAGAAGCACGAGGACCTGGTGCTCGAGTACTGGAACGCGTGGGCGCTCACGGACCCGGTGAAGCAGTTTGAGAAGTCCCAGGAGGCGGCGGTCGCGCTGCTCGTGGCCACGGTCCGGCCGGGCACGCACGCGTACAGCTTCTTCATCGTGCACCTGCTGACGACCAGCCACGCGGTGCGGATCCTGCTCCCGTTCATCCCGGCCAAGTTCCACGTGCCGCTGGTGCGGCAGTGGTGGCTGCTGACGCTGGCGGTGTACATTGCGCACCTGCGGCCGAGGGTCGACCCGGACAACGTCGAGACGGACCTCAAGGGGAGGACGTGGACGGACGTCGAGACGCAGGCTGTCAACTCGGCGTTCGCTACGGATGCTCACTACGTGAAAGGTATGTTGCCGCCGAGATGTGAGAGGGGTGGCATGGGCTAACGACGGCGCAGCTCTTCGGGCGATGAAGGAGGCGGCGATGACCTGGGGCGATGTGCATGAGAGGTATCTGGCGGCGGCGCTGACGTTTATTGACAATTTCCGTGGATGGGTGTTCAACTGAGGTTACTGTTGCCTTGAGGTTTTGGTGGCGTTGCGGGGACATTGGTTGATTTTGGGACAAGAGAATGCCGCTCGAGCTTCATGCGAAAGTACCTACTTGATGGGACAAAATAATTGAGTGGAAATACCATCCTGTCTTGAGTCTTGACTCTCTCTTCCATGTCTCGGGCCCAGCGCTGGGCGGCGTGCCAAGGCCAATCGATTGAGGTGGAACAGGGGTCTAGCGCCAAGCTTCCAGGCTGCATGGGGCAGGGGCGTATCACGGGCAAGGCTGCCGCCCGCTTGAACAAACAATAAACAGCAGCTGCTGATTCACAAACCTCGACCTCGGATCCCGACCATCTGACAATCCGACAACAACACCCAAAGCCATGTGCACCTGCACATCATCAATGCCGACGTGATTGGAGCCTGCTGTTGTTCGCAGCTCGCTCGACTTCTCAATGGCGCCCCCGGCGAAGCGCCGTCGAACCGCCACTCTCGCTGACTCCGACGATGAGGACGACAACCAGCGACCGCAGGCTAACACCCTCGCCAACTTCCTCCTCTCCTCCCCGGCTTCGAAAGCATCGTCCAGTAGAGCTCCCACAGCTTCCCCGAGTCCTGTAAAGGCCCGGAAGAAGACCACGACCCAACCCTCTCGTAGCAATGGCGCCCGACCTGCTACCGCCAGCCCCGAGAAGAAGCCTCGCGGAGGAAAGCGCGTCAAGGTGGAAGAGAAGGGCAAGACATCAGATATCTTGACGCTATTCTCGAGGCAGGCGCAGAATGCGTCAAATAAAAGCTCCCAGCCTTCCAAGGGCATCGTCGGCGACGACATTGTCAGCGATCCCATCTCCGAAGACGACGACGTCGTGGCCGATCAAAGGGCAAGCTCCTCGAGCCTTGTTGGGCAGATCGCACGAAAGAGAGCGAGAGACAATTCACAAGGCATTAATTCAGCACCAGCCAGTTCGAGCTCCAAGTTTCTTCGACCCCCGCGACCGACAGCTCCCCCGGACGATGATCTCAGGCCGTGGTCAGAACGATTCGCCCCTGTGAACCTCGAAGAGCTCGCCGTACACAAGAGGAAGGTCCAAGACGTGCGGAAATGGCTGGAGGAGGTCACCAATGGACGGATGCGGCAGCGCCTCCTGCTACTCAAGGGAGCCGCTGGCTCGGGCAAGACTACCACGATGAGGCTTCTAGCACAAGACATGGGTTGCGAGCTGCTGGAGTGGAGGAACCCCGCGGGTTCTATGGGCGGCAACATGGGATACTCCTCCGCGTCTGCGCAGTTCCAAGAGTTCCTGGGAAGAGGAGGAAAGTTTGGCCAGCTGGATACGGATTTCGTCGCGCCAGAGACACCAAAGAGCAGCTCCTCGCGGAATCAGAGCCAGTCCTCGAAGCGAATCATCTTGATCGAGGAGTTCCCAAACACGTTTATGCGCTCCTCCAGTGCACTAACGTCGTTTCGAAATGCGGTGCTGGGTTACCTGGCTTCCAACACCCCCAGCCTGGCGACCTTTTCGCGACAACAGGCGGGACAGCAGGTGACGCCTGTCGTCATGATCATCTCAGAAACCCTCCTGACGACGACGTCAGCCTCGGCGGACAGCTTCACAGCTCATCGACTCCTCGGCCCAGAGATCCTCCGCCACCCCGGGACTGCTGTCATAGAATTCAACGCAGTTGCCCCGTCATTTCTGGCCAAGGCCTTGGAGCTTGTGGTCATGAAGGAGGCACGCAAGTCTGGCCGCCGACGCACACCCGGGCCTCCCGTGCTCAAAAGGCTGGGCGAGATTGGGGACATCAGAAGCGCCATCTCGGCACTGGAGTTCCTGTGTCTCAAGGGAGACTCCGAAGGTGACTGGGGAGGCAGGGTCACGTTCGCCAAACAGAAGAAGAGTGTCAAGGATGGCATTGTCATGACGCAGGCCGAGTCGGAAAGCCTCGAGATGATCTCCCAGCGCGAAGCCAGCTTGGGGATCTTCCACGCCGTGGGCAAGGTCATGTACAACAAGCGAGACACCTTGCCACCGCCCAACGACACGGTCGAGTCTCTACCAAGCTACTTAGAAATGCACTCGCGACCGAAGCGCTCCGAAGTCTCAGTAGACACCCTCATCGACGAAACCGGCACCGACACCCACACGTTCGTCTCGGCGCTGCACGAGAACTACGCCCTCTCCTGCGACTGCT
Organism: Furcasterigmium furcatum; assembly: GCA_001599815.1. Classification (NCBI taxonomy): domain Eukaryota; kingdom Fungi; phylum Ascomycota; class Sordariomycetes; order Glomerellales; family Plectosphaerellaceae; genus Furcasterigmium; species Furcasterigmium furcatum. The sequence goes on from BCIA01000004.1 coordinate 1,060,102, forward strand.
GGAACCCGCTGAGTTGGGCTGACTCGCCAATGGACCACATCAACGGCTGCATCGAATACCTCTCGGAGAGCGATCTTCTGTGCCCTTCCTGGGACATCTTCTTTGGCGGCAAAGCATCTGGCATTGGCTTCTCCGGGAAGGACTCCGGAAGTCATATCCTACGCCAAGAAGAGATGACTTTCCAGGTCGCGGTGCGTGGGCTGCTATTCTCGCTGCCTTCGCCCGTCAAGCGAAAGCCTCCACCGGGCGGGAGACCGCAGGACGCCAACAGCATGTTCTACCCGACGAGCATCAAGCTGTGGCGGAGCAAGGAGGAGTTTGAGGGCCTCGTTGATGTCTGGTCTACCAGACTGCTCAAGGGAGAAGAATCAGCCCCGAGAAAGGATCTCATACAGGGCGCGGCGGCTTTCCGCCGCCCGAAGTCGACCACTTCCGACAACTGGATCGCCGCGCAGCAATCGAAGAACGCAGCATCACTATCTTCGTCAGGCACGCAGCGAGACGGCGACGACGCTGATGCCGCACCGCTGCTCTCCCTCGGCAGCGCGGCGCGGCGGGAGATGCTCCTCGAGCGGCTCCCGTATATGGCGCAGATCGCGCGAGGCAAGAAGGGGGGCTTCCACTCCCTCAAGCTCAAGGATATCGAGAAGGTGGTGTCGTTCCAGGGCATCGGCGGCCAGCAGGCCGGGGATGAGTCGGGCGACGAGGCGGTGGAGGAGGACGGCGGGCCGGCGCTGGGCGAGGCGTGGGCGACGGACAAGCCGTCGGAGGAGGGGGCGCCGCAGAAGAAGGCGGCGAAGATACGGACGAGGAGCGACGGGGAGGTTTCGGGACTTCCTGTGTCGGGGCTCGTGCTGAGCGACGACGATATCGAGGACGACGATTAGGGGCATGTGCTCACGGAGGGGCGTTTTGGGTCCCAGAACAGCGGACACGGCATGGCGTTTGGGGATATAAAATACCACATTCTTCGCTCGCGGACTGACTGGTGATGATCGGGTGCTTATGTGATGAGGGGGCGATGACTGCATGGTATGACGACCGAAACGATAGCACGGGTATGGACTGCAAGTCTTGCTCTGTTGTGACCTCACATTCATGAAGACTCGAGGCGCCGAGGGGGAAGAAGGCGCCAGCCCATTTAACAATAACTACAGTCTCTGCTCACGACTCCAACTGTTGTTGCCGGTATTCCGCAAGCAATACCGCCAGCCATCACGACATGTTCATCTCGGCCACAACCCTTGCTCCCGCCAGCCATTTCTTCTTCACTGCCCTAGACCAGCCAGAGCAAGCAATGAAAAAAAAGTTCGCGTCGCCTGGAGGCAGTGTAATACCAGGGACACTGTAGGCGTGGTCGTGTGCAAGCACAGAGGGCCTCGCCCGAGGGCCAAAAATAGGAATAATCACGATTGGTCTCAATAGAGACCTTTCAGAGATTAAACTGAAAAGAACAGATACTACACTTGATCTAAGCCAAAAGGCTGGAGAGGCTGTTAGCAATCCGAAGGAAAGGCGAGCAGGCAGGGTCGGGGCGACGTACCAAAGAGAGCTAAAGAAGAAAAGGAGAAAAAGTCCAAAGGCGGGTTGCGGGTTGGGATATTTGTAGGGCAGGAGGTGGGCGGTCAGGGGCTGGCTGATCTGCGGGTGGCAGAATTGGCCAATCAACATTCGGGTCCCGGATTTCCCACGTGCGCTGTCACGTGGGGCGGTGACTTTCATGGCCGGGAAACTGATTCGGTTCAACATGTAAGTCGTACCGATGAACACTGTGAATATGTGATTCAGTGTTTTGGGTACATAAATCAATAGGCAGGGGACCTCATGAGTAGCGACAGAAATGCAACTGGTTGTCGTGGTTGTTGCCCGGCGAAGGGGTTGGTGCTGTCAACGAAGAGACGACTGATCGTGAACATCGACTGGTCACTTGACCCAAGGTAGGTTGGGAAGTCAGAAGAATTCTCCTTCTCCATTGCTGGATTGAGGGGATTTTGCATCAGGTAGACAGGTCCTGGATAATGACTTGGGATACATGTTCCCACGCCCGACTCATGGCGTGCTGTGTAGTAGAGGTATCAAGCCATGTGGGTTCCCAACTTCGTGTATACATACATGGATCAACCCAATTGAGGCATCGCGAGACCTCTTGCTGGTGATACGGACCTTATGGAGAACGTATCTATCACAGGGTCACAGCGTGCGACGACGGAGAGAATATCCAGGGTCCGCTGTCGTGTGAACCATGCACCATCAACTCGCAACCATGGAAATCATTAGCCTGGTTACAGACAAACATTTTGACGTCCTGTCCTCCATCGGCAGAAACCCCATATATTACACGCCGCGCTCGTATCCGCCGGTGAAACATACTCTTTGGGTCTCGTACTCAGGCGGTCTCAACGCTCGTGTCTCGGCGGCTCGTACAGCTTGGGCCAAGCAACTAGTCAGTGCGGAAGCATTGACAGTGGCAGAGGACTTCTCCAAGACAAGCTTTGTCGCTCTCCGCCATCACGACAATTGCCAGCTCTATCTGTGGAGGTATACGATGGTCCACAGGCAAAACCGAAGCCGGACTCTGGAGAATCAAGTAAGTTGGTAAGTCAGTCAGTGGCAATGGCCTAAGCACCAAGATCGACAAAGAATACGGGTCGTCGTCACGAAGCGCGCGCGCGCGACCACGAGCCGGCCACGGCCGAGACAGGGCACACCGTTGAATCTGCAAGCCCCAAGAAGATTGGCATGTTCCGCGTGTCGGAAAGCAAGGAGCGCCCGAGAGAGATTCGGATCTGCGTTGGTCCCTGGAGGGGTCCCTTGGGCGCATCTCATGTCTCAATGTCAGCCCCATCCGACAGCCGACAGCGGAAGGCAGCAGCCCTGGTGGACCGTTCGCTGCTGGTGCCAGGCACAGCAAGCCACTCTCCTGCGATCGGGTTTGTGGCTGTCTCGGGTATCCTGCGCCGGGGCGCCATCCTCTTCAGAGGAGAACGGACATATCAGCGCGTCCGCTTCCGCCCCGTGCCATCATCAGAGAGCAGACTGGCCGGTTGACGAGACGACAGGTCGGCAGCGAACACCAAGGCCTTCCTTCAATTGCAAGGCGGAAGGGGTCTTCGCTGGCTGGACAATTTTAGCATAGGCTGTGCGACTCCGCCGCGTCGCTGGGTCCGCCCGTCTGTGGGTTGCGATCCGCACGGCTGCGTTGGGCGGGGGATCGGACAGTCGGTCGGGGGTTCCCGCAGATGCAGCGGCCAGAAGATGATGATGGATGGAACCACAACTGTGGGCTCCTTTCCATTGCTGGCTGGCGACTGGAGGACGAGCCGAGCGCGAGGTTTTGCTGCCAGCCGCATCGCATCAAGACATGTCAGAGCTGAAGAGGGTGAGCCGCGGGTGAGCCCATGATGACACGGGCGCGCGATATTACTCGAACGGCTGTCTGTCTTGTTGGAGGGGGAGAGCGCCAGTGAAATAACAACGTTTTACATCACGTCGAGGCCAGGGCGGTGAATGGCGGTCGGGGGAGGATTTGGGATTTTGGGAGAGCTGCATTCGCCACGACTGGGATGGCCCTTGGTGTTGGCAACGCTAAAAGAGCGAGCGAGACGTCAGGGCGGAGGAACAGCGAGTCGTTGCTGACCCTCGCCACGCGATGTGCCGCAGCAGAAGCAGACAGAACGGGCTCAGCAGCGAGCATCACCTGGTTTCCTCGACTCGTGCGTGCGTGGGTGTATTATTGTCAGAAAAGGCGTGACCCAGCTGAGGAGGATGCTGCTGCACGGTTTTCAGCCCCCAAGCCGAACAAGTTCACCGAGCGTCGGAGCCTGGCGACGGGATGTCTGTCGGGTGTTCAGCCTCCGAATGGCTTGTCAGACGGATTTCGGGTCTGGAGAGTCGCAAGAGGAGATGTCCAAGATGATTTCGTTGCCAGCGAAAACCGAGGGAGAAGGGATGTCTGTATAAATTTGAAGGTCAAGCAAGGCAGGCCAAGGCCAACAAACAATCGGGCGGCGTTCTCGAAGGGCACTGGACATCAGCGGTCGATCCCAACCCCTGGAACTGGAACCAGAACGCCCCCCCTGCCCCTTTTTCTCGCCCCTTCTGCCCCTCCCTCTTTTTCCTGGCCCTGGCCCCAGCACCAGTCGAGCCTAGCGCGCCATGCTCCTCCGCACTCTAGCAACGTCATCTGGCCGTTGTTGATGTGCTGCTGCAGGGTCGTCGCTGCCTTCTCAGAGAAGAACCTCCCGTCAGGCTGGGAGGAAGGAGGCACCGAGAGGCATTAATTCTTATTATCGTCACTCGTCCAACTAGGTAACAGCCGAGCCCGCTCACTTCAATTTTCCCTCCGTCAACCACCTCAGCCTCCATTGCCCGCGCCTTTTGCTTTTTTTCAGTCAATGTGTCCAGCGAACTAGTCACGTACCTTTTGGCCGTCCCGGCGCTAGTTCCACCCGCCGGTCTTCGCTCTGGGTACCCTCTCTAGTGCCAGGTTTCAGGACCTCTGGGCGCTCCTCTCGAGGCTCGCACCGCGCTTGGACAACCTCCTCCACCACCCCCAGCAGCGCGCAAGCTTTCCCGTCTGTCGTCGTACGTACGCAGACCGCGTCTCCCTCCAGACCAGACCTACCAACTTCCAGCTCCAGCTCTATTCCCGAGTGCCGAGTTCGCGCGCACCACGTACGTCCCTACTACCCTGTGTGTGCCCCCGCCGAACTCTCTTCCCGGCCGCTTCAACTGCCAAACTGGGTCTGTCTCTCCGGTCTCCAGAGTTTCCAACAGAGCCGCAGCCAACTTTCACCACGGCCTACCCACCAAGACATCAGCCACCACCACCGCATCTTGATGATCGGCCCCAAGACCAGCTAGACGGGACAGACCAGGCACGCACGGCACGGTCTCTCCCTCGGGTCCGCCGCTACTAACTTGCTCGACTGGGTACTGACACCTGCCTCTGCTCTGCTAGGCCGATCCTCATCCTAGATCCATCCGTCCCGTCCATATTGCCTCCTGGCCGCCCACTGCCACACTCGATCCGGGGCCCCTCTTCTCTTCCTTCAACCTCGACTCGGTTGCTATTCTCGTCACGTCCGTATGCATGGGTCGTAACACTGCCTGCTGCCGCTCCTCCTCGACTACTTACACCCAGAGAGGAGCCTGCCTGACAGCTTGTTGCCCAGCATGACGTCGAGTAAGTTCTCCGTCTCTCGTGCTACGAAGTCGACTCTTTATTCCCTTTCTTCACCTTTCCACAAGTCTTCTTCCAATCTTTCAGAAATATTCGACAAGTCGCACAAGCGGGACTCTGCCGCTTCTGCCTCCTCCAGCAAGAACAGCAGCGTCGACACCGGTGACACCCCGCCTCTCGACCGAGCCAAGCACCGCCCGCAAGACCTGCAACCTGCACACGCAGACCGGCAAGAGGAGGAAAGCGGCCTGGAAGACCCTGGATACTACACGACCTCCGTCGCTCCTGCGGCTGAGGTCCATACGGGGGCGGCCGCCTATCCCACTCCCGGCGCGGAGCTTGCGGCGGTGTCAAACTCGGCCGGTGGCGCTGAAGAACCGATTGCTGCTGCAGCTGAAGATCGATCACAAACGCACAAATCCCTGAAGAAGAAGCAGCGCCATCCTGCTGCTAGTAGTCAAGAGCAGGGGTCTGCGGACGAGCCAGTGCTGCGTCCTCGTCCGACCCCGAGGAAATCTAGGACCTGGGCTGGTCGTCTTTCTACTTTGTTGCCCGCGCTCATATCCCCTCCTCCTCCAGAATCCCCCTCGATTCACCGGAAGCCTCTCCCAGGCTCCAGCGACACATCCCCCACCGATTCAAGAGCTTCAGGCACCGCCGGCCTGCGCTCCTCGGCGACTTTCGACGTTTCACTGGCCCCTTCCGATGTTGACCTGAGTCTGCGCCACCACCCCGTCGCCGTTTCACCGGCCTACGCTCCGCCTTTACCACCCAACGCGGTCCGCAGACACTCGGACGTTCGATCAAATACCACCAGCTTTCCCCCTCGATCGTCCAGCACCCATCAGCCTCCGCCGAGGCTTGTCAACGACGACAACTACAACATGACCGCCCTACCCTACCGCGAGGCACCCAATGCCCCGCGAAACTACGCCGACCCCGAACCACAGCCTTCCCGCCTCACGAAGGACAGACGTCACTCGCCGCCCACCATGGCGCCCCCTCCCCCTCCCCGCGAGCAGATCACACCTCCCTCCCCCGAGAACACCCTTTCGCCAGGAAAGCTGAGGAAAGGAAACACCGCTGAGCCTAGGAGGCGAAGCAGTTCCCTTCAGCAAGGCGGTGGCCGGCGGCCGAGCTTCCCCCTGCTCGGTATCCAACCGCGCGCAACCTCGCCCGCGCCCGACGCAAGAGGCAGAAGCACATCCGCCCAGCCTCCTGGCGCACAGGTCGCAGGAAACCGAGTTGTCTCCAGTGCGAACTCGACCGCCAGCCAGAGCCCCAGCCGCGACGAGAAGCGAGGCCGCCTTCGCCGAAGCTGGCTGCCCGGAGGACGGTCGCGATCAAACTCCCAGGACATGGGACGTGGCCAGAATGCCCAGGCATGGATGCTCGGACAGGACCCCGTTGGTGACTATAAGACATCCTTCTTGGTGAATGGCGAAAAGGTATGTAGCCGTTTGAGTAACCCGGGCCACGTTTCTCCTAACCTTGTGCTCCCAGGTACCTGAGATGTGGAACGAATCCGGCAATGTGAGCGTGTATCTGTTCCCGCGGAACTCAGGGCTCGGCCCGTCCTTCAAGGTTCCCACGTACACCGTCAGCTCATCACAGGTCTTCAACGACCTGATTCAAACCGAAATGAGCCCTACCAGCAGCAACAGGAGCCGCGCCAGGAGTTTTAACGGCAGAAACAGCCTGAGCGTTGACGACGCTGCGCGGATGCCGCACTTCACGCCACCCAGCTCGCCCCCGCTCGACGGTGCCGACACCCCTGGCGATGTCAGGCTGTACATCCCTGGATCCTCCCAAGGACTCTCTGCCCCAGGCCAGCCGCCGCAACACCAACCCAACGACTTCGAGCGTCTCATCGCGATCAGGAATCTCTTCGCTTTCCTGACCGGCCAGCCCCTCGTGGCAACGAAGGCGAACCCCACGGTGTTCAGGGCCTTCTTCCAGATTTCCCTGCTGTTGCAGGAGTTCGCCTTCACCAACCTGGACGGCTCTTCGTTCGGCGAAGCTGTCGATATGAGTTTCGGCTTCTTCAGCGGCCAATTGGCTCTCTCCGACGTGAGGCACAGCCGCGAGAAGACGCTTGAAGCACTCATCCTGGGCGAGCGGATGAGGTCGATCGAGCTTTACAATGACGCCTTTGCTCATACAGTCGGAAAGTACACCGCGATTTTGGAACTGCATTCGCCGTTATTCGAGCAGATCTCCCCTCAGACTCGACAGAAGCTCGAGCGCGCTCACATTGACCTGGTCAACCGCCAGCACAACGTCAATGTGAGACTGGAGCAGTTCGACTTCCCGTCTCTGTTTTCCGGCATTGCCAACTCGTCGTCCATCGACGAGGTCAAGAGCGTCCGCTTCAACAAGTGGCGTACCTCCTTCAACAGGATGCGCCAGTTCGTGCTGAGCTATTACAAGTCCAGCTTTGGTAACTGGCCCCCCAAGGCCAGCAGCAAGAAGAATCCATTCTCGGAGAGTGGCTTGAACAGACTCGTTCTCAAGGCTCTGTACTCGGACATGTGCGCCCTGTATGACCTTCTTGTCGACCGCGACTCTCTCACCTCGCGCGTGGTGAACGGCGGCGACGATGACGATTCATCCACCGAGAAGTCGCTGGTCTCGGCTCTCAGGAAGGTCCTGACCGAGTTCGACTCTTCCACCCCGCCGGTCCTGCCACCGATTCCCTTCGATTCTCCTCAAATTCCCTCCATGCGTGCGGTGCTGGAGACGTATGATAGGATGGGCGCCAAGGACAGGGCCAAGTTCGACAAGCGCGTCAAGGAGCACGAGCTGATCCTGATCCTCCACAAGGCGTACAACTATGACACGAACACGCTCAAGATTCCCTTCCTGTCCGAGTTCAAGGACTTCGAGAACAGCGAGGCCAGGGGCAAGTCCGCGGCGGACCTTGCCGATCAGCGCATCGGCTACTGGCTGTTCCTCTACGTGGTGATTCAGTCATTGCCCATGCTGGTTATCGATGCGCCCGGCCTGTCGCACACCGAGGGTGTCGAGTACTTCTTGTGCGAACCTCCCATGGGCAACCCGCCGTGGCTCGATGACTCCCACCAGGTCCGCAAGATGTGGTATGAGGTGTCTGGCGGCGCTGGGTACGTCGAGCTATCGGCCGACAGCGTCATGTTCAGCGTGGAAGCCATTTACCACCGCAGCCACTGCTGGGCTGCTGCCAAGATCTGGGAACAGGCGAATATAGGAGACCTGCCTCCTCCTGCCGCCGAGCCGGTCATGTCCCCCCTGGCGCCGCCGCCCATGTTCACCGAACAGGACGGGCCGGTGCTCCCGAGCCCGCCGCCTGCCGACCCTTCGCCGCCACCCGGCTCGCCCAAGCTCGTCGGTCGCCCGCGTGGCAACTCTCCCGGAGGCAATCGCGCCCTGGCGGCGAGGAACTCAGCCTATCGGTCGAGCATCGCCATCGGCCTGGAGCCCGTCCCGATGCATGATATGCCAGGGGACCGGACGTCTCGCATCACCAGCGGCGGTAGCAGCATGTCCGACATGCGGCTGCCATCCCGCGGCGGGCTGCCGCGCAGCCATTCGGCGACGAACCTGATGCAGCAGCAGCCCCCGCCCCCGGAGCCTGCCTCCTCGACCATGACTTTCGACGATATCTTGGCGGGCAGCGAGCCGCCCAAGCCGAAGAAGAAGAAGACGTTGTTCTTCTAATGATGACTAAACGAAGATACCTACCATAAAAGAAGCATCATACACCTGAGATTTGTGTACAGGGGAGGAGGCATCGAATTGAGGAGTTTTTGTTGATACATGTGGCATTGCGCATCTCGCGGCTGCGGGCTTGTCTGTTTTTGTTCTTGTGCTTATTTCCCCTTCCTCTCTACCACATGCCTGGCGTCTCGAGCAGAAGAGTCATGATTCACTAAAGAGGTGGAGTCCTGTGCGGTCCGGTCTTTTGACCGTGTTCGTGTCCTGGCATAGGAGGTGACCAGGGACCGGGCTTGTGGGAGTAGATGATGAGATGGACGCATCGATGGACTATCGCAGCCATACGGCTGATGTTGACGCCCCAGCCCGGTGGAAGGGCCTGTCACGAAAGCGGTTCATGACGGGATCAGAGTTACATCTGACAAGATATGGAACTAATAGAGCTGTCTGATCGTATGGATGTTGTGTTGCTTGCAGTCATGTGATTATGCTGCTGCGAGGTTGTGATAATCGACCCTCAGTACCATGCCGTGTAAGTCAAGTCCCTGCCGAATCCTGTGAGGAGCCCTGGACTTCAACCCCAACATCAAAGATTCGGAAAACACTATCTCCTTGTAGAGAGAGTTGACCTCTGGCAAGGCGTGTAGTGAGTTGGCATCTAGTCAAGGCTTGGGCTCCAGACTGCTCTTTTTCAAGGTTGTAAGTTTGCGAACGTCTAAGGGGACCACCCTGGATGTGTCGGGGGGTGAGCTTCGCTGAAATGGGCGCTGATTCTTACATGCAGCTCTTGATACCAGCACTCAGCCAGTCTTCATCGCTACCGGGGCTTGACCCGGCCACTTCACCCGGACTCAGCTTCATCTGAAATCTCAAGCCCTCACATCAACTCAACGAGCACTAAAAGACCCCCCTCCCCGGGGTCACCTTCTCACTTTCTCGCACTTTGCACTTAAACAAACTGAGAGGAGGTCCACCCTCAGGCGCCACCAACCCGCCGTCTCGCTATCCAGCAGCTCGCTAGCATCCAATGTCGTGTCTATCACTCTCCACAGTTGCTCTCCCGTCCCGCCCCAGGACCCTCAACGGCGCAACGGAACCCAGGCCCAGGCCCAGGCCCCATCAACTGACAACGGCGAGCGCTGAAGCCGTGAAACCCCCAATGCATGATACTGACCTCCTGTAGCACGGCAAGTGGCCCTCCGCGGCTCACCGCCTCTGCGCTGTCCATCGCTGTCACTGACGTCCATCACCCATCATCCGGCGCCTCGGAACCCCGACAAAAGTCCCAGCGCTCTCGAGGTTCCAGGCCAAGCCTCAAGCAGCGATCACAGCCCACTCTCACCCGTGCTCCCCGGCCGCTCGAAGTGATAGTCAGAAGGCATGTGCATAATAGTATTCATGTATCCGGGGCAAGAACCCAACCGACGACGCCTCCTTGTATGGCTTCTCTAGGCCTGCTCCCCGCCAGGATCCGGCGTGCGTGCCACGTCTGAAGGATGGCAGATCGCCCTCAAATGCCGAGCCGTTCGCGATCGATCGCTTCCTCCTTCGCAACGAACCCACCAAGCGAGAGGGAGCACATGCAGAAAGGAAGGGTGCAGGCTACCACCACGGCATGGCTGGCTTGGGAGGCCCGGCTGCCACATGCCTCGGCGTCACCCATGTGCCTGCTGGCTTGATGGCTGGCGCCGCGCTGCCGGGCCACGGACGTGCATCCCGGGGTACATATGATTACACCACGCCGCTGCCTCGGTGCTGCGCCTCCGGGGTCAGGAGACGGACCGACAATCATTTCTGCCTGTCAACCGTAGTCTGATGACGGACATCATTGCGTAGCTGGCCTCGGTTAATAGGTAGTGCCAGCGAGGCCAGTGCCAACTCGCGAGGTTGCCCTGGGCTGTCAAGAGGCCGTGACGTGAAAGTGACAAAGGCCAGGGGATCTTCGCCAAAATTATGTATCGATTTTCATCCCCAGAGAACAGCCAGCCAACCAGGAACCATCCCCGTCCCAGAAAGGGGCCCCAGGTACTCCGCCCCTGGGGACCCGAAAGGGGATGACATCAGCCCCTCCTGCCCTTGCCCGATACAGCAATCGTCGGTACTTTTCCCAACAATTTCCCAATTTCATCGGGTCACGAGGACAGCCGCTGCGACCAATGACGTGGCAACTAATATCGGAAAGGGGGCACAGCTTCATCTCGGACAGTGTGTTGCTTATTGGCATCCATCTAAAGGCTGATATCTACATTTTGTCTCTCCTCTTCCCCTGGTCTTGACGATGAAATAATAGGCAAAAGTGTCCGTGTGTGTTGTGTGTGAAAATAGAGTGAATTGCTATTGCCGTAGCAGATAGCTTTCTTCGCGCTCCCTCGGGAAAGGAAAACCCAAAAACACCACAGAGAGGTACTGAAAAGAAGAGAGACAAGACGCCCCGGCCTCCTTCCCGCCAGTGCCCCAATATACAACAAGTCTGTACAAGGGCCCGAGCCGGTCTTGCGTCTGTTTTTGCTCTCCCTGCCCGCCCGAATTTCACTTTCCCGTTGCGCCGTTTCTCCGTGGGTTGTCCTCCCGAGTCCCTCGCCCGCCTGACACTATCGTCACACTTCTCCGTGCTTCATTCACCCTCTGTCGGCGTGATGAAAAATAAACGAGGCTCATCTTATGGAGATGAAGCCCGAGCCGCGACCCCTCTCGAGTCGCGGTCATGATGCCGCTTACGCATAATGCTGGAACGCTGCTTTGTGTTGTCCCGCAGGCCCGTCCGTGATGGGTGGGATAGATCGATGGCCTGTCGGATGCTGAATAATGCTGGTTGTTGTAGTGTTGGTTTGCTGCCGGTGAAAATAAGGGCGAGCCAAATCGAGTCGTATCGTCGTGGTCGTTCGTCGTCGTTGTTTCTTCTGTCGCCGCCCCAGGTCCGTGGTAGGTAGGATAGTGTCCAAGGTTCAAAAGACATTTCGCAGAAGCAGAAAAAACACAACTGGAAGCATGCCAAGAGTCCCCCTTTTACTGCCTCCATCCCACGTTCCAGATGACGTGAGCAATGTCCCTGGCTGTGTTTACTGTATCAACGACCCGGCCGAATACGCCTTCATTGGTGCTTGATGCCCCCTCTTCATATGGCATGAACATACCTGAGTCTGTTCGGTGCATGCCGGCCGGCTCAGCGTTCAAACCGCAGCTAAGGGAGGAGGGGTTCTGGTGCAGCGCATCAAAATCATCATCGTCCTCGTCGAGCTGGAACCTCCGCTTGGGGCTCAGCATCGCCTCCTCGGCCTCCTCATCCTCGTCGCCGAACAGGAAGTTGCCCGACGACGGGTTGCTGGAGAAGGAGCTGGAGATGGTGGACTTGGGAGGGCAGAGCGTCTCCTGCGAGGACGAGGGAGACATGATCGGCTCGGCCCGGATGACGCTGTGCTTCATGGCCGTCTCCGTGGGCTCTTCCTCGTCGGCGACGTCCTCGCGGTACTTGAGCTTCGTCGACGGGAGCTTGGCGATCGCGGGCGCCTTCCTCGCCCTCCTGCGCTTCAGCGCCGATCGCTTCTTTGTGCGGGTCCGCTTCATCATGACAGCATCGTCGTCCGAGTCGCTGTCGTCGAAGCGGTCCATGTCGAGGTCTCCCTCTTCGTCGTCGTCGTCGTCGCCCTTGACGTCAAGAGCAATGCACTGCTCAACCTGCTCGTTGAAGTGAATGTGCCTCCGCTCCATGGCCGGAGAGGTCGTGCCCGAATCGCAGCTGGACTCGGTCATGCTGCAGCTGTCTTGGCTCATGCCCTTGAACGAGAAGGGGAAGGTGGTGTAGTCCGTGGCGGCGCGGCTCAGGGCCGGGCGCACGCGCTGGGCCTGGACGGCGGCGGCGGCAGTCTTGACGAGGGCGGAGGCCGACAGAGACTTCTGCAGCATCACCTCGGACATGCTCCTCTTCTTGAGGCAAGGCTTCTTGTTGATGAAGGAGCCGTTCTTGGACATGTGCTTGCAGCTCTGCGAGTTGGAACCCAAGACGTTTCCGCCCGTCTGCAGAGGCCCGTACAGCCAGGTCACGTCGCAGTCCTTCAGCCTGGGGGGGAGGTCAGTCAGTCAGTCTTGGATCGGGGGAGCCAGTCGGCCACGTACCAGTTAAGGGCCTCGGGAGAGACGGTCTGCAGGTTGTTCTTGGCCTTGGTCCACGTCCTCCAGGAAGCGTTCTCGAGACGGGCGCTGTTGGCGACCTCGGAGCGGCGCGAGACGATGTAGCGCCACGAGGACCAGATGTCCTCCTCGCGCCACTCGTGTGAGAGGTAGTCGACATGGCGGGTGGGCTGCGACTTGACGGCGGTGTCGTCCTGAACGGGGGCATCGACGTCGAACAGGCAGGTGGGAGTGCCAGGGCGCGAGGTGTCGTTGTCGAGCTCGTCAGGGGAGACGGTGTAGGAATCGCCGGTCTTGGGGCTCGTGGGCGGCTCGAGGTCTTCGACCGAGTCGTAGAAGCCGGACTGCGCGTAGTGCGGGATGATGAAGTGGTCTTCCGGGAAGATCGGCTCCTTCATGGTCTCGTCGCTGTCGAGAGACATGTCTGTGGGAGGGGTGGAGGCGTATGACAGGTCGTCCGAATCACCCATGTGAGGCGAGGAGGCGACGGATGACGGGGCGGAATCGGGATAGATCTTGGGGTTGTTGGTGGAGGCGTAGTCGTCAGGTTTCCGGGTGGGAGGATTAGGGGCGGAGAAGCTGGAATGCCTTGCGGCAAACTTGGGTTGGGAGCGGGAGCGAGGCATTCTGGAGAAGTAGGAGTTGTCGTCCGAGGGGATCGCGACGGCTGCCATGTTGGCAAACTCGGAAGAGGCGGGTAGTTCTTCTGAGGTGGTGCGTTGAAGCAGGTGGATGTTGCTGGGGTGCAAGGCCGACACGAGCATCTAAGCCCTCGCCGACCGGATGTAGGAAACCGCGTAGACAGGTCGCAACAATCGATAGCCGATGGATTGACGTGTTCCCGGGGATCAGGGTGTCGGTGTTGGTGTGAGGAGGATCACAAGACTTGTGACGGCACCGAGGCAGAGAAAAGGGAGGTGGCGAAGGCGGTGACGATTATTTGTTGGGGAATTGGCGGATCTTTGCGGCTTTGCAGGAGGAAACCGGCAGAATCTGCGGCAGGGGTGATGTCGTTAGTTGGTGGTGATGATGGAGACGTCGATGACCATCAAGCAAGTCAAGAAGAGAGGTTTGCCGCGTCCGAGTTGAGATGTGAGGTGAGGAAGGACTGGATTGGGATGGAATATCGAAGGGGTAATTAAATGGGAGAGGGAGGGAGAAGACGGGTGGTGGACGGGGGAGTGGAAGAAGGGGGTGGGAGGGTTGATGATTTTGGCGTGGAGCGAGCAGCAAAATGGCCGAGGGGAGTGGAGTGCCAGTGGAGGGATGGATGGATGGCCAGGCCGATAAGTAGATATGCCCGTACCGTACAGTGCAGTCCGTCCCTAGCGACTGCCCTGCCTGCCCAGCAAGCAAGCTTCTGCTGTGCTGCTGCTAGGGTACCTGGAGGAGGGAGTGGAGGCTCCACTAGCAGGCTTAGGGGCAAGCGCCTCTTTCCCCCGGGGTGTAGGGGTAGGTGGGAGGAGGGGGTGGGCCCAGCGCCAAGGCCAAGCATGCACACAAGCACCCAGATGGTGTGCTTATGCGGGCGTATGCAGACAACGGTTGTTCTTCGTGTACTTGCATGCCATGCAAGCCCAGACGGGCAGACCGACAGACAGACCAGACACGCTGCAACCGCGGCAGTATCGCGGTCCCTGAGAGCCTCCGTGGGGTGATTTTCCTCAGAATGGTGCCAGGGGGGGCCTATCCTGGACGAAAGAGGAAGGCAGATGATAGCCGGCGCTGGCAGACAAGCGCGCGATGACGCCGTGAGGGGCGAGAAGGGCAGACTGAGAGATAGGCGGGCGGGTGGAGGGCAGTATGTATGTGTTTGTGGGTTTGAGAGAAAGGAAACCTGCTGTCCGCTTGACTCACCTCGAGCACGACGACTCTGGAACTGTTGGAGATGCTGGGGCTGAGCGCGCACACGAGCACAAAAAGCTGGTGGTTCGGAAGTCCGTGGAGAACTTGACAGGGCTGGCATCCGTGCTCTAAGTACTCAGGGCGACCATCGACGATGGAGGTGCGAGACGCCGTCACGAGGCCTTCTTGTGTCGTCTTCGCTGTGCGTGAGTCCCGACGGCTTGACACCCGCTGAATCCTTTGGCTTGGCCGGCTTCCAATTTGGAGGCAGCAGGATGCGGATCGACGGCGGAGCCTCCGGGGAAGATGGTGTAAGTCAGCAGCGCCCTACAGCCGCCTGCGGAAATCGGGTTTCTGAAATCGCGATCCCCAGCGCAAGGGCATTCATTTGAGTGCCGAGGGAAGGATTCGGGTCTGGAGACGTTCGATTTTTTTTTTTCCTTTCCTTCTCGGGACGCAGGATCATGAGAGCAGAGGAGAGGCAGCGATGGTGTTGATATCCGTCGATGCGGTCAAACAACAATAAGCATGGAAAGACGAGCTACTAAAGCGCCAGAGTAGATTAAAACGGACCAAAGCCTCGAGGGGTACCCAGAGACACGAAACCCAATACCACCCTAAGCGTCTTAGCAAGCGAGACACGGCTCACAAAGACCCCATCGTGACGGGGACCCAGCGGAGTTTCCCCAACACTGCCGCCGCCCTGAGCCAAAAGTGAGCAAAGTGAGGTAAGGTAAGCCCAAGCAGGGATGGGTGGATGGATGGATGGGTGACCGAGGCCGTGGTGCGTGGGAAAGACGATGGAACGTGCCCGGTCCCGAAGGCGAGAGTGAGTTGCAGCAACGCATGGAAGGGCCCAAGGCATTCTCTCCGAGCTTCTGTGCAGTTGGATGCATCGCGTGTGAGGTGGTTGATGCCCCGGGGGGTTACAGGGGGCGCGAAACTCTGCCAAAAGAAAGGCCGAAAGGGGGGTGAGGGGGCCTTCTTGGCAGACGCTGGACCCTCTTTTTCGCTGGTCTCGAGAACCCCGGGGGTCGGAGTCCGGACGGCGGCGGGACCTGTGGGTTCCATAGGTTTTCGGGGGACACCGTGCTCAGAGGCTGTCAGTGGTTGGGCGCGACGTGGCCCGCTGTGGAGGTTTCGTCTATAGGGCCCTTTAGGGGAAGTTTCTCCAAACCTACCGCTGCTGGGACTCCACTTCCAGTCAATGATCACCAGGCAGGCCAGGCACGACCGTGACCTCAGCACGACCTGACAACCACCTCAGCACTGAAGTCCTCAATGACGCGTTTCCACCCTTCTTCATACCCGGCATGATGCCTTGCCTCTCAGGCTGTCGTCGACGGGCACGCGGACGACCTCCCGGTTTCATCGAGCATCAAGCAACGATGGTTCGTTGATACTCGCCGAGTCGGCCCATCTTTCTTCTCCCACATGCAGTGCTCTCTTTCTGGGGGGCGAACCGGCCCCCAGACAAGACATGGGCTTGCTGTCTGCCCTCCCGTCCCGTGATATCGACAACGTGCACCGTTAGGCGGGCCACCCGGCGGGACAGCACTGATACCAGGACGTCCTGAGCTTTTGCGGGTTGCGGGTTCGATGTGACCTCGAGCCGCGTTTCATGCATCTCATCTCCTTTCCTGTACGAAAGACGCGACTATCCCGACGAGCATGGACCTAAACCCGCAGAAGTATGTATATTCGGTGTTTCTTGAGTATCATTCTCCCCTCAACTGGGAGACCACCTCGACCCCCTCGACCACCACAACATCGTTGCCCGTCAGACTTCACCTGTCTTCACTGCCGCTCCTCAGTGCGCTGCTCATCCAGGGTAGCGGAAAATAAGCTGCTGACCCCCTGGCATACCCTTGCCAGCGCGCGATGCGGCTCCGTCGACGCGGCTCCGTCGGGCCCCTCGGCACCCGAAAGAACCAATGCCGTCCGCCCCCAAGGGTCAACCCCCGGCGACGGCCAAGCTTCGAGACCTCTTCCATCCCCCTGGCCAGGTACCTCGCCACACTTGCCCTGGCAGCCCAGGACCTACCATCGCAGAGCATGCAGGTACTCGCTAACACTTACCGTTCGGCATCCCCGATCGACGACACATGGACGATCGCATCCCCCTTCCTTCTGCGCCTACCTCGGGCCTAAGTATACCTCTTCAGCGGGTCGTCCGTGGGGGGCCAGAGAGGCCACAACGGCTGAACCCAATCGCCTCTCCAGAAATCACTCAAATCACGTTCGTCTGCGGGGATCAGGCCCCTTCGATCAGAGATGTGCTGATTGCCCGCTGGGTGAGACGAGGGCTGCTGTCTGCTCGAACCATCGATGCCACATGTGCAATCAGTGGAGCATCATGGTGGCGGTCACGAGACTGCCCGGAGACCTGGAGCCCGGCCTCCAGCTTTTAGCCTGAGAAACACTGCAGAACACTACGTACTATACCAAGGCATCTGGGAGCGCGTGGACGATAAGGACACTCACTCACGAGCAGCGCAATGCGAAACTCAGGCACCACATGTTACATACGTCTCCCGGGGCTTCAGCCATCTTTCACCCTGACACCAATAATGGGCCCAGACAGAGTTGCGCGTGGCTGACTAGACTGCCACAATGGCCTTGGGCAGCCGCCCTTCCGCCCGCGGCCACGTTGGCTTCGCAAGCAGCAACGGGCGCGGCAGCCACGGCTGAGCTTACCTGATGCGCCGGCCACACCATGTCACCACCGACATCACACCATCCGCGCACGGCTGAGTAGTCCCGCTCCCGAGGTGGTCTTAGAGAGCGAGAGAGAAACCTGACTGATTTTCCTGCAGCACACATGAATGAATGGATGTGGACGGAAAACTCCTGCTGCGCTGTTATGTTCGCGGTGCAGCTGTCCCCCGTGCGCGGCACTGGGTGCAACCTGACATGAGATCGAGATTCATGGTCCGACTGACATGAAAACATTGTTGCATCAGACCTGAACTCTGTCTGCCAGGGCTCAGGGGCCCCTCCTTCACAGGACACACACCTCTCGCGGAAACAATAGTCCGGGCCGCGATCGATCGAGCGAGCACTCGAATGTGTGTGGTGTTGCGGCTCAACAGGCCGGCACTTCTCGTCAGCCTGGACGATTATCCCACGGGCGAATCGGTGCCTTTCGCGGGGGTCCCAGCCGCAAGTGCCGGACCCACCCCGGAAAGCCCCCACACAGACCCCCGGGTGACTTGACCCGATCGACCCTCACAGGTCCGCCCGGCGGTGCCTGGTCGAAATCCGAGTCCAGGCCCCGGGGGTCCACGGCTCAGTGCCCGGCGAGCGGCGCTAGCAGCACAGGGGTCAATCGCCCTTTCCGGCGACCCGGCGGTTTGGGCGGTGATTCATCCGGGTGCAGCTCCGATTGATGCTGTTATCTGTCTATTGTTCCAGGGGCGTGCGCACGCGTCCGAGGGGTCGATCACGAAAACGACACATTGTCCTCCACTGTCTATGGCACATGTCGTGGTCGTGGTCGTGGTCGAGGTCGAGGTGCGGTCGAGTCCATATCTCGTCCCCACATGAGGATCTCAGTGCCCCGTGGGCCAGGGCGATTTCAGCGCATATTCCCCCACAACATCGAATGGTTCGCCAAGAGGACCATGGGGTGCGGCGTCAATGGAACCTGGAACAGAAGAGACACCCGTCGTGCACCCCCTCCACAGCCCCCAAACCAACCGAACCCAACGGTGGTGTCAAGACATCATCGATGGTCTTATCTCGTCCCTTTCTCCGAGGAGGCTCTGTCGGACGTTTTCGGGTCTTGAAGTGCTGCCATGTTCATTGTCCGATTGGCATTAGAACAGGGCGGGTTGTTTAGGACGCAAGCCACGCCGAAGAACAGTCGAAAGTCTGATGAGCCGCTTCTGGTTGCGACGAGTGGCAGGCGATGGTGCAATTCGGACAGACTTCATGTCAGTGCCAGTGATCAGCGACTTCAATGGGTGTTCACTGAGTGCAGTGGCATTCAATGGCACTTCCCGGCCCACGCCCCATTTCTCCCAGTGGCATTGAGCCCCGCAAGGACCGGGCAGACCACTGCAGATATGGCACACTGGGTACGATTCCGAGTCGCTGGACGGCGGCGCTTTGGGCGCCCATCTCAGACGACGAGAGAAAGCTTCGTGTCTTCAGGGACCGAGTTGCCGGTTCTGCCCATGCGCGATAAAAACAGAAGCATCCAATTCGGTCATGGATCTCGTCATCGTGGTGGCAGGTTGCGCGGAGCCCCTGGCTTATTCCCTTGGCCCTCCCGCGGCCGCCAGCGCTTTGGTCCCGGCACAAGGTTGGCGTGGTCGAACTCTGAGGCTGCTTTTCTTATCGACGCCCGCTGGACCTCCCGTCAGGTCAGGCAAGGCCGAGCCTCGCTTCAGAGATATTCGCATTCTGAGGGCCCGCATGCCCCTCAGGATTGCATCTCACTCACCTAGGAACCTACCCCGCGTTCCTCTTCCTTGTCCCAGGGCGCCGGCATCCTATCACGCAGGTCGCGACAGCGCCCACGGCAGACCTCGAGCCACGATTCATCCCGCAGGATTCCCAACAATGACGGCTAAATGCCGGCGCATTCCCTGCGCTTACGAGTGAGGCGCTCGCTGCTGCTGCGAATACTCAATCAGGGAGCAGCAGTCGTCGATGGGAGCATACTGAAGTTCCCTGGCGGCGGCGCGGCATATGCACCAACTCGGTCGGCCTTGGAAGCTGGCCTCAACAACTGCTGCACAACCTGCTGCTGCCGCTCCTGCTCCTCGAAGCAACATCCATGGATGGCCATTCGCGGCAACGACCAGTCATCTCGAGGCACCATTCCACGCAGACTGGTCGATCTATCTACACCGCTCGACACACCCCTCCCGCCCTCGTCGTCGTCGCTGCATGTCTCACGCCCCCCTTTCGTCACCGCTGGACTCGGCAGTCTGCTTTGCTGCATAAAACACACGACCTGGGGATTCCTCTCCCTCACCGACTCCTGCACGCCAATGAAACGGGCGGCTCGCTGCGCCGCTGGCGATATGGACGATGCTGTCTCAGTGTTTCTCCCCGGTGGCTGCCCGTCACTTGACCTCTCGTCGCGGGGGCGGCGCATTCCAGGCCGTTGCCGCGAGACTCGCGATTTGATTAAGCAGCGCGGGCGTCGCGAATTTTTTTCCAGTTGCTGATCCAGGTGAAAGATGGACGGCCGCGTTGACGGCTCGCGGGGGACCCTGAGACGTGCCCGGAATGCTGCGTTTATTGGGGGTGAGGGGTTCTCAGGCAGTCAGACTGCTGTGCCTCAGGTCGCTGCAGCGATTTTCGCGACGGACGATGAGCCTCCATATGATTATGGTGAGCATCTTGGCCCAGCTTGGCCATGTCTCCCTGCCTTGAATGTGTTCCACGCCGTGCTCTCGCATAGGCTGATTGCTATACTGCTTACACCCGTATCTCACCAGTCCTGTATGTAAGTACATACACATGTACTGCAGTCCACAGCCAAGCGGCTGCTGGCACGGAGGGGAATATCGCGACACCGCCCAACCTCGCGGTGAATAAGCTCTGGACGTTCTGGGCCCTCCATCCCAAGCCGCGCGCCGTGGATCGACAGGGTGTCAATCGCTGATCGCGCCTTGGGAGGGAACGCGCGCACTGTTCCCGGCTAGCCGTATCTCGGATGGGGGCCCGGGGGCGCACCGATGGATGGGGGCGTCTCCCCGGGGGGCGGGCTAGGGAGACGGGGCGTGTCGCGGGAGGGAAGTATTAGCTACTGTAGTGTAGAGACAGGGACACGAGGTTTTCATGTCTTACGCCATGCTGCTGCGGGGCTTTGTTTCTATCGTCTTCGTCGGACCGTGTTCAGGGTCCGCAGTGAGTACAGTCATGGAAGTACGTATGAGGCAAGCCGCGCTGCGCCTGATCGACGTCGTGTCGTCGACCAACGTGCTGATTCTGATGCTGCTGCTGCTGTTGTGGCACGCCAGCTGGAAAATGGCCGATGCGGGCTTCCTGCAGCCGTGAGATGGCGGAGATCCGGCGGAGCTTTTCTCTTTTTTCGTCTTCAACCTCGTACCATATTTGATAGTAGGTAGTCATACTGTGTAGACGTCCGCTGGGGACCGAGGAGGAAGAGCCGGCGGATCTACGGAAACAGGGAGGCCGGAGAAGCGGCGGGGCCGCCCATAGCCGGGGATCGAGGGTCGTGTCGTGAATTTTTCTCTCTGCTGCTGGACTTGGCGGTGTGAGTGGACGCAACGCAAGAGGCTTGTCGCCACTCAGACAGACTGGATACCACTTATCAAACTGTTATTACATGAAACTCTGGAGAGGACGCGGTGAGAAAGCCACAAGCCTCCCAGGGGTGCCAATGAGACTCTGCCATTCGCGACGGGGCGGCCAGAGCTCTCGCGGGATAAGGTTGCGCTGGGCATCAGACTAACACGCATTTTCTCCCCTGGTATGAGAGGGAATTATCTCATCCCCAGCAGTAGCTTGTGCCAGGCGCTGCTACTCTCGGCCCTGTGGACGGCGCGTTGCGGCTGGTTGCGGGGCCGGGGATGTCGCCGCCCCCGGGAGATGCCCTCCAGTTCCCCCGAGAATAGCTCCTGCAGCTGGCAGAGCTTTCGCAGAGCTTTCGCGCGGCTTTCTTGCACGGTCTTCCTGCACGGCCCTCCAGCGGGTGAACGAACCCGGCACCCCGGATGGCCCCATCGCTTGCGGTGCCTGGGCCCTCCGCCCTCTGACCGGTGTGGGAGCCTCTTCCTATCAGACGGGACGACGGCGGCTCATGCTCGTGCCGGGGGAGATAATACGGCGCCGGCGGATTGGCCTGGGCTGGAGAGGGGGGAGGACGATAGTGTTGCTGCTCCTCCTAGTGTCATGTCAAGCACCAAGCAGGCAAGGCTGTAAACATCCAGATATACATGTCTCCATGGAGATATTGCAGGAGAGTTTCTTCCGCCGCAGCTCTGTCTCGCAACCAGCTGCGTCGTCCCCAATGGATGCTCATTATCACGTAGTATTGTGTGCTGTGCCCGTCCGGCGCGGGGCAGCAGCAGCAGCAACAGAGAAAACCCAATTGACGGGTGCGTAACACACAGGACGACGCCGTGGCTTGCCCGTGGCGCCGCCAGACGTTCGACTCGTGGGAAGCGAGATGCGCCCGTGGCAGACACGCCCTGCGGCGCTGACAGATCCCGGGGAGTTTCACATGCGACATGCAGCCCTCGGGGGACGAGGAGCAATCAGAAAAACGTGGACGTTCGTCTGCCGTGGGTGGTGGCGATATCGTCGCTGTGCTATGCTGCCCAGTGCTGTGCCGCTCCGTTGCCTGCCGGCGCCGCGGCTCCTGTAGGTCGATGCACAGCACGTCGCAGGAGTAGCCGCATTACCGGGGGGTCGGTCGGACGGTGGTCTCGACACGAGAACGGGAGATAGAGCAGCAGCCAGAGAATCATCAAACAGAGCGACCAGCATGATAAGCAGCTCGCACGCACTATCGCGCGAGATAAGACCCCGATGACGTGAAGACGGGCGCAGCGCGAGGGGAGAGAAATGCAGGCTTGCTTGCGTTATCTATCACGTTTGCTAGTCGGTCCCTGTCCCGTCGACGCGCCCTTGTCCAGCCCAGAGATAGCGAAACTAGGTCGACTTCCGACGACGCCCTCGGTCGGGTGAGGCTCCCTCGCCATCTATGAATATCCCCGTGGCCGTTGGCTTCGCCCTCCCTCCACCTTGCGCCATCTGCAGCTTGCCCGAAGCGGCGGGGATCTGGAAGGGCCGGTCGTCATCATCGTGCAGTAGGCGATGGTAAGGGACCATCAGCCACGACCCCGGCGGTCGACTCCCACTGCCACGGCCAACGACCGACTCCTCGAACGTCCGCCGCGAGAGGCCCGCTCGAAATGCGTATCAGACAAGCTTCCGCGACACTAAACCCGCTGTGGTGGCAGCCGCATCTCGAGACGGAGGGCCGGGGAATGCCGGGCCAGGAGCGACGATCGCGGGGCCGGTGAGCGACCCCCCCGCCGCCGGGAGATATCGGCCGTTTTCTTTCTTACGAGTACGCCCACTCCACGGGGAAATCTTCGCGCCGGCTGCTACGTGAGGTGAGCTGGCTGCTACGTGAGGTGAGCTACCGGGTGCGATCGACGCAGGCGGGCAGAAGACTGTGCCAGGCCAGGGCAGAACAACAAACAACGCGGCAAAAGCCACCGAGGCGTGGCGCCGTCGCAAACGTCAACGAGGGAGGGGGCTGCGCCTATGATGTCGCTGGCGCCGCGAATGCCACCTCGGGCGGGATGCGGAAGGTGGCGCAGAACATGCGTTTTCGGGGTGCGACGTCGCGCACGTTGTGGATGTAGACCTCGCCGGGCTTCTCTGCGTCGCCGGGGGTGAGGCGGACGCCGATCTCCTTGAATATCCTGTCGCAAATCTCGATGAGGGGCACCTCGTCGTCCTGCTTGACGGCGAAGCAGTGGGCGTGCACGAGCGGGAGCTTCGTGCTGGTGTGCGGCTCGAACAGCTCCTCGCGGCCATGGTACACGCCCCGGTAGTGGTGGGTGAACTCGAGCGCCGAGGCGGGCAGGTTCATGACGAAGTGGGAGATGGTGGGCGGGACGGGGATGCGCTTCGGCTCAGGTCGCGGCTGGGTCTGCGCCTGGGTGCGGGAGACCTTGGGGTGGATGACGGCCGCGTCGCCCCTTTTCGAGGCCTCGTAGACCAGCTTGGCCGACTCGTGGATGAAGTTGCGGCCGTCCATGTTGAAGGGCCGGACGTACTCGGTGACCTTGTTCTTGCGAACGGCCATGTCCAGGTAGCGGTAGCTCTCGGGGTTCATGTCATTGGCGAAGACGAACACGCCCTTCTTTCCCGCCGGGACGGCGAAAGGGCCAATGCCGGCCATCACATCACATACCACCTCACCCGGCTCGAAGGTCTTGATGAGCCTCGTGTGCTCCGACTCCAGCTTGCTGTTCCAGTAGACCTTGGAATAGTCGAACGCAAAGGTGCAGGCGTTCTCTTTCAACTCGACGTTCAGGTCATCCGGCCCCGAGAGGACCTCGTAGGCGAAGGTTCGGAACTCAGACTCGGTGCCGACATCGTTCGTCTTGTTGATGACCGTGCGCAGCTTGGGGTTCTTGTCCAGGATCACCTCGGCGATGAGTTTCTTGTAGGGGAGGTATCTGTCCCGGAGGTTGAGATGAGCTGGCGATGATGGATCAGTCTCAGGCGTCAGTGACCAAGCTGGGCAGAACAGCGCTTACCAACGTGACCGGCCGTGTTGAAGCCGACAGGAATCTCATCATGCAGGTCCTCTGGGATGATGGAGGTCATGACGTCCACTAGGCGGTGAAGAGTAGAGATGAGCAGATGTTCACGAGTTTGAGTGACCAGTCCGTCGCTCACTCACTGTAACTCCAGTACTCATAATCCACCTCGACATCGAAGGGCACCACGGAAAGCTCCTTGATACTCACGCCCTCCTGCAGTGAGGGTCCCCATGTTGACGGTACTATTTCATCGTGCATCAGTAAGAGATTGAGGCGAACACGCAACAGGGCATCATGTACTGACCATCCGCCTTGACGCCCTGCTTCAGGAGGAGGCATTTCTTCCCCTTCTCCACGGGGTCTTCACGACAAGAGTCGAGCCTCTCCCAGCCGAGTATCTCCTTGCTCTTACCCAGCTGCTTCTTATACTTTGAGATGTTCCGGGGGTCGTGGACCGTCGCGGCGGCCAGGTTCAGCGTCTTGTGGAACAGGGATCTATCGAGGGTCGTGATCCCTCTTGCGAGCGGTGCGCGTAGGGACAGCATGTTCTCAGGGGCATCGACCTATCTTGTCCGTCAATGAGACCGTCTTGCCAAGGACCGAATCCTCGGATTCATAACGCACCTCCATGTTGCACGTCCGAGCTTTTAGACGAGAGCGACAGGGAAGATTCTGGTGCGTGACTCTTCGGGATGAGCGAGGCTGACGAAATTTGGGGTGAACATGGTGGGCACGGACGATTCTTGTGGCTGGGGAGGGGCTCAGCCACACGAGGCTGGCGATTCAGGGGCATTTTCGTGATGTCACTCACTTACACCGATGCCACTCGACTTGTCTCCCTGACAAGGTCGCCAATGGCACCATTGCCTCTTCAGGGCTTGACATAAATCGCCAGGGTATTGATGTGACCCTTTTACTCGTGGTTGATATTGTAAATACGCCCGGAACAACACCCATCTACACACCGACGGCATGGCTCAGAAGAGAACATTGGATTCCTTCTTCGCCCCGGCGCCAAAAAAGACACGGCCGACGACCGAAAAAGCGGAAGAATCTGTGAGAAACTCATAAATTTTCATGAGTCGGACTAACAGAATTCAGACGGCTTTCACCACACATCCCAATTACCCCATCCCCATCCGGGAGCTGCCTCCGTCCATCGGCCAAGAGCTGGCCTCTCTCCCTGCTCGTCCTGGCAAAGAGATCAACGACGAGCCAGATCTCGATCTCCTCTACTTTGAGCCGTACATCCCGCCATACCTCGCCAAGGACCTCTTCCAGTTCCTCCGCTCCGAGCTGCCCTTCTACCGCGTTGAGTACAAGATCAGCCGCGGCGGCATCGCCACGGACATCCGAACCCCGAGGTAAACCGCCAAGGATGCCCATCTCACCAGAGCACCCGGTCAGCTGACAAGAGCCAAAGGTACACGACGGTCTTCGGGATCGACGAGACCTGTCGCTTCGATGACGACGGCGCCGTAGTCGACCCGAAATCAGGGTTCCGCGTCCGAGACAAGCAGTACGACAAGCACCCTCCCCGGCCCATCCCCAAGTGCCTCGACGGCCTCCGCAGGTCCACCGAGGCGGCCACCGGGTGCAAATTCAACTTCTGCCTGGTGAACTACTACGCCTCGGGTGCGGACAGCATCGCCTTCCACAGCGACGACGAGCGCTTCCTCGGCCCGCGCCCGGCCATCGCGTCCTTCTCCCTCGGCGCGCGGCGCGACTTTCTGCTCAAGCACAAGCCCGTACCGGCGGCCGAGGGGGGTCATTCCGCGCCGGCGAAGACGCTCAAGTTCCCCCTGGGCAGCGGGGACATGGTCCTCATGCGCGGGCCGACGCAGGCGGCGTGGCTGCACTCGGTCCCCAAGCGGAGCGGGAAGAACGTTGAGGACGGCGGCAGGATCAACATCACGTTCCGGCGGGCGATGGTCAAGGGCGGTACTGAGAATTACTACAACTACAACGTCGGCGCCGGCCCGGTCTACCGATGGGACAAGACGTCGCGGGAGATGAGGGTATCGAAGGAGTGAAACCGAGACGGAGAATAACAACAAGAAAAAGGGGGGCAGCGCCGCGTGTTTTATTTTATTTGCCCTTTCTGAACTGCGCGCTGGAAAAGTTGCGCAGCGCCCGTATGAAGACCTGGTAGCCGACCTCGTAGTTGTCCGCCAGGCAGAAGATCTCCGTCAGGCGGATGGGCCAGGGGGGGTAGCCGTCGAGCTCGACGTAGGGCCCGAAGAGGACGAGGAGGTCCGGCTCGGACATGATGCCCTCGGACAGCTCGGCGTCGATCAGGTCCAGCCCGATGTCCTTGGGCGAGAGCTTGGCGCGCTGCGACATCTCGGTGAGGGTCCTGGTGAGGTCGACCATGGACTCGCGGCCGTCCTCGGCGGAGATGAAGGCGATGTCGAGGTGGCGGGGGTTCGCGCGGGCGAAGTCGCCGAGCGCGGGGGACTCGAGGATCTCGTCGGCGTGGGGCATCGAGACGGTCATGGAGGGCTGGTGCCGGCCGAAGTAGGCGCGGAACTTCTGGTTGACCGACTGCTGTATGTGCGGGAGGTAGCGCTTCAGGATGCCTGCGGGAGTGATGGGTGTCAGTTCACGGTTCTTTCTCGCGGGGGCATTCAGGGGCGGGCCAATTCCATACCTGTCCTCTCGTACACCGTCAACCTGGGGATCTTGGCGCATGTGCACCACACGGCAATCTCGGCCGTCTCGTTGACGAGCCTCTCCAGCTCGGCGCCGTGCCTCGTCCCCTGGTCGATCTTGAGAACCACGCTCAGGTGTTTCGGCATCCTCTTGAGCCCCTCGACGTCCTTCTCGATGTAGGCCGGGGTGCGGTGGTGGTAGTAGAGGATCGAGGCGAGGCGGTACGCCACGGTGTGCCATGCCTGTCGTATCCTGATGTAGATGGAGAAGATGGAGTGCATTAAAACGAAGACGAAGAGGTAGAGCTTGTTCTTGAAGGCGCGCCTTACGCCAAAGGGGCTCGCGGCCGGTGCCTTGTGCTGCTTCCACGTCGCCGCCGTTGTCTCTGAGCCGGCGACATCGTCTTCGTCGACCTGGTCGGGGAGGTATTGCTGGCCTCGGGTTAGCTGGAGGTGCGCAGAGAGGACCGGTGCCGGGGACGCACGTTGATGAGACGCCTCTTAACCGTCTCGTTGATCACCTGGTGACCGCCCTGCTCGTCGATGCGGTACAGTTCCCGGTCCTTCTGATATAACGCCATCTTGGATCGTCGGTCGTCGTCGGTGGACTGGAGGGTTGTTGCGACGGTCTGGATCGGGATGCGCGGGGTGACGAAGGATTGCTACTTGAAGGCAAGGAAAAGGAAGAGAGAAGGAGTGGCGCGTGGACACGCTTCGGATGAGAATGAAGGGCCAGCCTCAGTGCCACGTCAGATGATTATCTGTGCTTTTCGTGGAGGGCAACTCGTGTAGTGGACTTGGCAGGATGACGACAAGCTGGAAGGGGAATCTTGCTCGCCCCGAGCGCGAGTGGAGGTTTGACTTGGACTTGCCAGCTGCTGGCTTGTGAACGCGGTCCAGGCACAACACCACATTGGTCGACGGGGCTGGGACGGAAACTGAGGTGGGCCCGGCCGACTGCGCCACGTCAACCGCCTAAGCTCGCTGTGGCTCGGGCCTGGTGGCCACGTCTGCGGGTGCCTCCAGCGGCTCAAGACGCTGAACTGCGTGCTGCGACAGTGGACGCGATGCACTGAGACGGGGAGAATCCCTGCAAGGTAGATCCCCCGGCCCGTTTCAACACCACTCGTCTCATGGGCAATTGGATTGCGGCGGCGACCTCCACCATACTTGACTCCATCCAACATTCATCCCCGAATCCGACCTCGCATTGTACCGAGCCGACCACCCACCCCTCCGCGCCACCCAAGGAGCAGACATTGACGGCACCAATAAGAGGATCAACGACATCCAAGTCGTGATCTTGCCCGCTGCGATACCAGCGAAAGCCTCGTCGGACCCAGGACTGCGTCGATACCCAACCGCACCTCACGAGACTCTCAGACCGTCGCGGAGCATTCCCACCTCCAGCGAACGAGAGGGGCCATTGTCCTCCGACACAGCCCATGTAGTCCGACAACCGGGCCTCTCGATACACCCACATTCTACACGCGACAGCCATGGAGCGGGCTGGGTCTGGGGCCAAGTCCCTCTTCCCCAAAGGACCCAGCTTCTCCTTGGATGACTTCTCTAACAAGGACTTCATCGTTCGCGACTTCATCGACTCCCTGGCCGAGACAGCCGTACCCATCAACAGAAAGTCAGGTCCCGCACAGCAGAGCTTTGACCCGAAGCCGTTGATCCGGACCTTTGAGAGTGAGCAGCCGTCCCCCCGCCGCATCGCACCCCCCAGACATGTCTCTGACCGTCCGCCCCAGGCGCTCTTTCGCAACTCGGATCCCTATCCGAAGACCTGCAGGAGAAGGAGTCAGACCTCCTCTCTAACGTGCGCCGAGCCGAGATCCAACATGACCAGACACTCGACACCCTGGGTCGGAAACTCGACCAGTCCATGCAATCGTTCGAAGCCCTCGACCTTTCCTTGAACAACCCCAGCAGCTACTCGGACCGTGGCGGAAGGCAAGACGGCGGGGGCAACGTCGCCGTGCAGATCGGAGAGAAGCTGGAAGAGCTGGACAAGAAGAGGAGGCGCGCCCAGGATGCGAACTTTCTGATTCAGTGCTGGTTCGAGGTCAGCGAGACGGGCCGCCTGGGCTCGCTCGAGGACATCCAGAGGCAGGGCGGCGCGGACAACAAGGTCAGGTGCGCCGTGATCGCCCGCCAGCTCATGCGCATCAGCCAGCGACTCGACCCGGCGTCCTGGGGCCAGACGAACGGCGCGAGGACCAACGGCGTCACCAACGGCGTCACGGGGACCAACCGCACGCACAACACCCGCGAGGTCCTCGAGAAGTTCAGCGAGGGCCTCGAGCAGGAGCTCCTCCAGCAGTTCAATAACAGCTACCGCAAGCAGAGCTTCGACGACATGATGGAGTGCGCAAAGGTGTTGAAGGACTTCAACGGCGGCGCGAGCGTCATCGCCGTCTTCGTCAACCAGCACCAGTTCTTCATCGACAGGGACCAGCTCATGTCGGACGAGGTGACCACCGACGGCGAGACCTGGGACCAGCTTGCGGATCCGGACTCGGATCCTCCCGGGGTCGAGCCCAGTCTTCAGTCTCTCGTGGACGAAGTCAAGATCGTCATGCAGGAGGAGTCCTTCATCATCAAGCGGGCATTCCCTTACTACGAGACGGTGTTGATCAAGTTTATTCAGAGGGTGTTCCAACAGTCGATCCAGCAACGCCTGGAGATGGTCCTGGACAAGGCCAACAGCGTCTCGTCACTGGCCTTCTTGCGATCACTACACTCGTCAAGAGCCTATATCAGCGCCTTGATCGAGGACCTCAAATCGCACGGTCTCACAGAGCACCCCGAACCCGCGTCGGCCCAGATTTCGCAGACCCTGGACCAGCAGATGGAAGAGCTCTTCGTGCCCTACCTGGTGGGCAACTCCTACATCGAGAGGGAGAGGAAGAGCCTGGACGAGACGTACAATTCGCTGCTGTTCAAGTTCACAGCCTACCACGCCAAGCGGAAGAAGGCCCCGACGGGCTTCATGGCGTCCCTCGCGCAGCAGAGCAACCAGCTCATGTCATCCGCGAAGGATGCTTATCTCGAGCGACTCGACTCCTCGGACCTGACGCCCACGCAGAAGACGATGATGCTGCGCGTGGCCGGCCTGTCCGCCAACAGAGACAGCAAGACGGAGATCGAGGTGTCCGAGGAGGACGGCCAGCTGAGCATACAGAACGCCAAGCGCATGATCAAGTGGCTGGCGGAGAGCGTGCGCCGAACGCTGGAGCTGGGATCCCCGAGCGAGACCCCCAAGGACGTCAACATCCTGCTCAACCTCCTCGTTACCACCATGGGCCAGGTCTACGTGCAGACGGCGCTGGACGCCGCCCTCGACCAGTCCACGTCCGTCGAGAACTCCAAGACGGAGCCCGACCTCAGCTACCTCCCGTCCATCCGGCCGGCCATCACCATCGCCGCCGTCATGGACCGCTTCATCACCACCGTCCTCATCCGCCTCGCCGAGACCAATACCACGGTCCGCCGCAACATGTCCGCCCAGACGCGCACGGCCATCGAGGCCATCGAGAAGAAGACAAACGCCGTCATGAAGAGCACGATCGACGTCCTCGCCAACTGGGTCTCCCGCTCCCTCAGCACCCAGAAGAAGCTCGACTTCCGCCCCCGCGACGGCGAGCTCGACTCCCTCCAGACGGCCACGTGCCTGCAGATCAGCACGTTCCTGGCCCGCGCGTCCCTCCCCGCCGCGCAGGCCATCGACGGCCAGAACCTCGAGGTCTTCTCCTCGGAGCTCGCCGTCGCCGTGCTGCGGCTGCTCTTCGAGCACTTCAAGAAGTTCCAGGTCAACGCCACGGGCGGCCTCATGGTCACGCAGGACATATCAAAGTACGTCGCGACGCTCAAGGCCTTCGGGCCCCTGGCGCGGGAGGTCGAGCTGTCCGTCGAGCTGCTGACGGAGGTCGGGTCCATCTTCATCGTCGGTCCCGAGGCGCTGCGCGAGAAGGCGAGGACGCTGGCTGCCGGGCCCGTTGCCGGGGCGGGCTCGTCGGGCATGGGGAGGAAGCTGAACAAAGCGGACTTCCGGGCCTTTGTGCAGAGGCGTGACGATGCGTCGTCGACGGGTATACAGAGCGTCCTGGCCGGCCTGTGAGGGAGAGAGGGGGAAGGTGGCAGCCGCGGCTTGATGTTTTGCGAAGATACCAGCTTGGGGACGATATTTATCCAAAATGCACCGGTGCGAGTATATTCGTGCTCGTCTTGAGTGTACGTACATAGGCCAGATGCATAATCTCCTGAACGCCGAGTTGACAACCTCGCTGAGTATGAGGAGACTACATGGCTCTTTTGATGATGAATCCTATCCATCCATTCTAAACGCCCATAAAACGCCTTGCTAGATGCAGACGCTCAAATATTCCGACTACTGCTGCTGCTACTGCTGCTGCTGCCGCCGGCCTCCACGCCGGAATCCCTGGGCGACGGCGGCGTCCAGGGCTTCACGGCCTCGCATCCAACGGGGGTGCGGCAGGCGTCGCGGGCGTCGCACGTCTTCCACAGCACCTCGCGGACCTCCCTGAACACCCTGTCCGGGGCGTCCATGGCCCAGATGACGTCGAGGTGCTCGTACTCCTCGAGGACGCTCTGGTGGACGACGCGGACGTGGGGCTCCCTGCCGCGCTCGAAGCGGCGCAGGAGCTTCCGGCCGTCGACGAGGTCGTCGGCGCCGGCGACCCACAGCGCGAAGGGGGGGACGTGCTCGTCGTACCACGCCGAGAAGCCGCGGGGCTTGCTGCTGCTCGCGGCGCTGTCGGCGCTGTCGCCGCCCGAGCCGGCCTCGTCGGCGGGGAGTGCGTGCTCGCGGCCGCGGTCGTCGGTGTGGTCGGCCTGCTCCTCGGCGCGGACGCTCTCGCGCGTGGCGAGGATGCACTTGTGCCTGGCGAAGCACTCGCGGCCGAGCCACCAGCGCATGGACTCTGCGCTGACGTAGACGGGGGCGAACTGGAACATGCGGTCGCGCAGGCCGCGGTCCCAGCGGGTGTCTGACCAGTCGAAGAGGAAGGAGAAGACCTTGTAGCCCATCCAGCCGTAGAGGCGGGCGGGGAGGAGGGCGTGCCAGGTCATCATCTGGCCGATGAAGGCGTGGATGCCGAAGACGACGCGGAACATGCCCGGGGTGATGACGCGCATGAACTTGAAGTACGCCTTGCCGATGAGCGGGCCGGCGTAGCAGGCGGGGGCGAGGGCGCAGAAGACGGTGAGCTTGTCGCCGAGGTCGGGTCTCTGCTCCTTGGCCAGGGCGACGAAGGTCTGGGTTGTGCCCTGCGAGTGGCAGACGAGGCCGATCTTATCGAAGCCGGTTTCGAAGAGGACCCTGGACGTCAGGGCCGGGAGGTCGAAGATGCCCATCTGGCGGATGTTCCACGCCCACATCCTGGGGTCTGAGTATTCGAGCAGGACGTGTTTTGGCTTGAAGCCGCAGCGGTTGTTGCCGAGCCAGACGTCGTAGCCGGACTTGCAGAGGTAGAAGGCGAGCGAGTCGTCGTCGTTGACGCAGTAGGCGCCGGCGCTCTGCAGTAGGCCGTGCATGAGGAGCACGGGGAACTTCTTTTTGCCGTTCGGGTCCTTGAGCCGCTTGCGGGACTGGGAAAAGAGATCCGGGCCCTGGTAGGTGCGCTCCTGATCGCTGAGCTTCGTGTACTCCTTGGGGTCGTAGACGTGCCACAGGTCGATGATGAAGCCGTCCTCGGTCTGCACCTGGAACTCCTCCACGTCGAGCCCGACCCGCCTGGCGTAGTACCCGGCGTCGCACACAACGGGATCAGGGCCGCCCTCGGTGGGGACGAAGTCCTCGGAGAGCCTCTCGGCCGACGACGACCTACCGGCCTTCCACTCGGAGTCCGTCTCTTTCCGCAGGTTCTTCCTTCTCGTCTCCTCCTCATGGAACGGGCGGTCCCTGTCTGGGTTGCGGAGAGTCAACCTTAAGTATATTCTCTTGAGCGAGGGCGGGATGCTCGTGAAGATGGCGCCGAGGACGACGATGATGAGGAAGACAAGGCTGAGGAAGAAGGACGAGATGCGCAGAATGGTGCATTGCACGTCTCGAAGGAGAGACGGCGGCCCGTACAAGGGCAATGGCGGGAACAGGGGGTTTGTGTGAGAGGGCGGCATCTGCCTGCCCAAGGAGCCACTTTGGCTCTTGTACGAGGATTTTCTCGCGTGGGAAGATGTCGTCTTGTTCTGCGACACGAGATGTTCTAGCCCGGGGCCAGGGCCGGTGTCGTCGGCTGGTAGTTTTCCATCCTGGATAGGGACTGTTTCGGTGCCATCCTCGAGGTCTTTTCTAAGGTTGTTGAGCTTATGAGCCTCGGTGAGCGGCACCCCGGGGAGCCGGTTGCCGTTGGCGGTCACGATGACGGGATCCCGGGAGGTGATGAACTGGGCCTCGACAGCAGGATCTGTTGCCTCTCCGCCAGAATCCTTGGCTCCGTGTGAGAGCTTCTCGGCCTGGCGCGAGTAGTCGACTGCCGTGTTGGAGAGCGAGGCCTTGGAAGAACGCGATGTTCCGTTGGAGGCGCGGCTCGAAGCAGGCGAGAGCGAGGATTGGGTGCCCATGATGGAGCTGGGGGTGGCGAGATACGGTGCAACAGCGTCTCTTCACCGAGGCACCGTGAGCATGATGAGTCCTGAAGTGAGGCGAAGCTGGAGGTGAAATGTTGCGATAGATAGATGAATGTGAAAGTTGTGCTTGAGAATATGACCTTTCAGGAATCCATAGAGGAAGTTGATAAGATGGATTGCATCTGTAAAATCAATCCGACAAAAAGATGATGCGAGAGGTTGTCGCGAGACCCAGGTAAGTATGTTGGTGTGGATGTGTCAAAGCTGTCAGAATGAAGTCCGCGACTCGTTGACACTGGCAGCGGAATTGGAGATGTGCAAGGATGAACCCCCTCCTACGTCATGGAAGCATGGACACTGCGCTTGGCTGGTCGCGTCGATAAGGTTGTTGGCTGGTGGCTGAAGATAAATTCTGCATTCAGGGCTCCACGTGCAATGGGCCTAAAACCTAGGTACGGGAGGTACTTACCAAGTTAAGCTTTGACATTGAAGACAACCATTCGCCTGTTGTGCCTGTCATCTTGACGAGCCCGCCCGCCTGGTGATGATGTTCATGGGATGCCACGCAACATCTGAAGTACCTATGTACTGGTATTCTCTCAGTCAGAACCAGAGTCATCGTGCACAATCACAGCTATTGCCTTTGGAGATTCTCCTTCTTCGTCTCTGCTATTATCCTGGATTGCTTCGGGAGATGGATTTGTTTTTCTTTTCTCGAACCTGAGAGATGGATGGTTTCTTGGCTCTAATTACTCCGGATGGGTTCCTGTCGCCGCCCCATGCACAACCCAGCCACCGATGCAAATAAGTGGTCAGTGCGCTCGCGTACATACACACATCCTTCCCCGGCCCGTTCCCCATCATCAAGATCGAAGTGACATGACATGACTTGGCTCGAAACAATGTCTGAATGCTGAACACCACATGCTCCGTTGGGATCCAATGCCCTCTCACCGGTCCGAAGCGATAGTGTTGGAGTTGTCGGCACACTGGAACGGGCTCCCGAAAGCCCCCGACCGGTACTGGCTGTTGATGACAACGACGGTGGCATAGCTCCCTCCGATCACCACAAACAGGCCGACGCCCAGCAGGGCGAGATGAACCCACCAGAGCACCCTCATCTTGAGGGACCCCGTCCGCGCCCCCTTGTTCATGCAGAACCAGAGGACAGGGGGCAGGCACAGACCGAGAGGCCCGAAGCCCATGGAGCCGATGACGGACAGGAGCGAGCCGAAGAAGGGGACGCTCTCGCAGATGATCCAGGCGGCGAGGCCCGTGGCGAAGGTGATGGAGAACCACGCCGTCCAGTGCTGCCAGGTGCTCTCCGTGAGGTGGCGGGAGCGGCGCAGGAGGCGCACGAAGAGGGACTTGGCGGCCACGTGGAGGCAGATGGCCGCCGTGGCGATGAGCCCCGGGAACGCGATGCCGTAGGATACGGTCTTGATCAGGGGCCCCGCGGACCCGAGCGCCGGCGTGGCCACCCACATGCCGGCGTACCAGTACATGACGAGGCCGATGGTCGCGATCGACGTGACGATCCACGCCATGCACACGTATACGCTCTTGAAGTAGTCGTCCTTGTTGCGCATCTCCGAGATGACCGGCACGTAGCCCGACGTGTTGCCCGAGGAGCAGAAGATGATCACCGCGGCCTGCCACGCGGTGGCGAAGGTCGCCTGGCCCGCCGGCCAGGGGGAGAAGCCCAGGTCGAAGTCTCCCGTCTGCGGTGCCGCGGCCGGGCGGTCTCGGAGGGCGGTGGCGACGACGACGGTCAAGATGGCGACGACCAGGGAGCCGAATCCGACCCAGGCGACCCATCCGAGCCTCTCGATCTTGCGGATGCTAGCCACGGCCGAGACGATGAGGAACGAGCAGAACCCGAAGACGACGCTGCAGGTCCCGTGTCGCGTGACGGCATTCAGGGCGATAGACATGCCCATGATGGCCAGGCCCGAGCACAAGATCCACGATGTGGTGTAGAGAACTTCCGCGACCTCCTTGAGGATGGAGGCGGCCCTTTTGGAGCCCGTCATCTCCATGGTCGCGATGTAGGTGCTGTCGACGACGGTGTGGACGGAGGGATGGGCCATCTTGAAGCGGCCCTGGAGGATCGCCATGTAGGTGTTGTTGAGGCCGAAGAAGAGGATGCAGATACCGCCCGGCACCGCGCCGAGATGGTAGAGACATGTCGGCAGGGACAGGACGCCCGTCGCGAAGGTCATCTTCAGGAAGATCATGGAGGCGCGAATCCAGCCGACGGT
Source organism: Furcasterigmium furcatum (assembly GCA_001599815.1). Lineage (NCBI taxonomy): Eukaryota > Fungi > Ascomycota > Sordariomycetes > Glomerellales > Plectosphaerellaceae > Furcasterigmium > Furcasterigmium furcatum. The sequence goes on from BCIA01000004.1 coordinate 1,095,722, forward strand.
CCTGAAGTTGATGCCTCCGGCTTCGGGATCGTTCGTGAACACTTCCACCTCGCCCTGGACCTCCTCTTTCGAGCCATCGAGCATCGAACCCGGAGGTTGAGCCGCAGCATTGTTGATACTGTCTCCTGCTTTCGAGTCCATGTTGGGTGTGTTCGGGGACAGGTGAAGATGGCTAAGTATCGAAGTGGTGCAGGCGAGTCCGTGATGCTGTAGATTCTGGTGTTCAACAACCGGGGCCTCACCGGGCTCTTATAGTGACTGACGTGCCGGTCCTCCGCCGCCATAGGAGGCCACGGTCTCCTGAGTGATGCTCGTCTAGCGTTTCCTTGAACCAGGATCCTGGCCCAGACTAGGGCAGAGAGATACCGTCCTTGCTCAGGAGAGGTTGGAAGAGAATAGCTTGAGATAGACCGAAAGATATCCAATGCCTTTTTCTGCGGGGGTGGAGTCTACTAAGGCATGGATTTGTCCAGTCAGCCCATGAGATCCACACTCTATTCATTCTTGGCTGGCCAGCCCGGTAAATCGCTATCTTCATCATTGGATCTTTGGATCTTGTAGCGGCATGTAGCGGCATCTTTTGCGTGGACTTGCGGGGGACATGTGTGGAGCGTGAGGCTTGTTGGAGACCTCGGGGACCGCCAAGACGGGGTTGGAGAGCCCCCGCAGCACCATGTTGGAGACTCTTGGAGACTCTTGGGGACTCTTGTCCGGGGACGAGATAACGACCACAGCCAGGAGCACGATATCTCGGCTTGGTAAGACGCAGGGATCACTGGGGGGCATGAGGGGCCAGCTCGGTCGTGTCTGCAGGGACTACAACGCGGGGAACATACCGGGGAGCAATATATGGCCTCGAGCTCCCCAGCGCGGGGTGAAGAGCTGGACGAAGTTGTAGTACAAGTCGCCCAAACACCACTTACCACTCGACAACACGTGCAGTATCTCAAAATGACGATCATCGGAAACCCCGAGTATGTGGCTGACTCTCATTCCGTCAAACCCATTGATGCTTTCTAACCGGTCTTCCCAGAAATGCGCCCAAGCTGACCCTGGACGCGCTGCAAGCGATCCTCACCAAGGCCAACATCAAGGTGCCCGAATCACATCTCGACGACTGGCGGACGCTGCTCGGGGGGTACGAACAAATCGCCACGAATCTCATGGCCCAGGAAGACTTCGTGCCCCTGGCAGACCTCGAAGCCTACCCTCGAAAAGACATCTCCATCCCCAAGGACGAGGTCGAGAGCGACAAGGGCGCATGGACGACCCTGTGCACCGTCACCGCGATAAACCCCACCAGCAGCCTGCTCCAGGGCCGCACTATAGCCATCAAGGACAACATTGCCCTGGCGGGCGTGCGCTGCCTCAGCGGCATCGAGCCCTCGGCCGAGGGCCCTTGGGTGCCCAAGATCGATGCCACCGTCGTCACGCGCGTCCTGGATGCCGGGGCCCGCATCATCGGAAAGTCCACCTGCGAGAACAACTGCATGGAGCCGACGTCTGACACCTCCTGCACCGGCGTTGTGCATAATGTGTACGGAGACGGGTACTCGTGTGGCGGCTCGAGCAGCGGCTCGGGTAGGGTCATCGCTTCTGGCGCGGCCGACCTGGCTCTGGGTTGCGATCAGGGCGGGTGAGTGTTTCTTCTTGGGCTTTACTGGAAACAAGCACCTGAAACTGACACACTGGCCTTAGATCCGTGAGAATCCCCGCCTCATTTTGCGGTATTGTTGGCCTGAAGCCGACCTGGGGGCTGGTTCCCTATTCCGGCATCCTCGGACTCCACGCCGAGATCGACCACTGCGGTCCGATGGCCAGGAACGTCGCCGATACCGCCCTCCTGCTGGAAGCCATCGCAGGTCCCGACGGCATGGACGACCGTCAGCCCAGCAGTATCCCCGATGCCCAGCTCGCATTCTCTTCCTCCCTGGCGTCGTTTCTGGCTTCCGCGCCGAGCGACAAGCCGCTCGCGGGATTCAAGATTGGCGTCCTGAAGGAAGGCTTCGAGATCGGTGTCATGGACCCCAACATTGAAAGCGCTGTACGTTCCGCTGCTAAAGATCTGGCCGCGCTAGGGGCCGAGGTCGTCGAGGTCTCCCTCCCCGACCACCACTCCCTCGGGGACGCCTGGACCTGCACCCTGCCGCTGGCAGGCACCCGCGACGGCCTGCTGGGCGACAAGACCGGCCGAAAGGAGCTCTATATGACCGAGCGCGCGGCCGGACCGAACAAGACCGCCTCCCAGGAGCAGTTCGATGCCTGGAGCACCGGCGGGCAAAACCTCTACCTCCGCTGCGTCCTGACCCAGGACAGGTTCGGCTCGGTCCTGCACGCCAAGGCGGGAAACCTGATCCGCAAGTACAGGCAGGCTTACGACGTGGCGCTGGCCTCGCTGGATGCCATCGTGATGCCCACCCTCCCCGTGGCCGCGCCGAGGAATTTCGTCGAGGGCGACGAGGCCGGGCCCCTGGAGAGGATGATGCGCATGGCGGGCATCCTTCACAATACGGCGCCATTTGATTCAACGGGACACCCTGCTATCAGCATACCCGTGGGATTTGTGCCTGCATCGGACGACGGGTCGGTGAAGCTGCCGGCAGGATTGCAGATTGTGTGCAAGCACTTCGACGACTTGACATGTTTGAAGATCGGGGCAGCTTTTGAGCGGGCCAAGGACTGGAAGTCTCTGTACTTTGGATGTTAGAAATATTCTTAAAACAAGTCGAGAATCCATCTGCGGGCGGTCCCCAGAGACTATCCTGGCCTACCCTACCCGTAAAATTGAACCGTCGACGTATGACTCTCGCATAGTGTCTAGTATCCGAGATAACGTAGGCATGTGATGTTCATTGTTCTCATGATAGCCCAGCGTCAACCAGTGTACCGGCCTGCGCAGCTCACAGACTGACAATGCCACATGGAGACGGAGACATGGCCGTCTATCATCCGAACCATTCCCGTACTCGAGCGCAATGTCCCTGGCTTTCGGGGCTGAAGACTTCGCTTAACCTCTTCCTCGAGACTCGGGCATGGTGGCGAGTCATGAGTGTTCAGCCTGTTCATCCAGAAGGGAGGGTCTTCCCAGGCCAGATGAGAATATCCGGCAGCGATTTGGACATTGAGAAGGGCGCTCTTCGAGTCGCCACATCGGCCATCCATGTCGGTACCTCGAGACCCGCCGTACTGGGGTGCTGTAGGGTCGTCTTGGCATGTCGGGGTACCCCAATACAGTGGGCACCCGGCTCTCCATCACGCGAGGCGATCGTGTCAGCGAATGTTCCCCCGTGTCCAGCTTGCTGATAAGCTAGCAGCATCGAGTGCGCGGCCAAGGTAAGGCTGAGTTGATTGGCGAACTCGGAAAAGTCGGGCTCGGACAGGATAGAACACCGTCCCTCCTCTCAGCCGAGGTGCTGCTCTCGGCTTGCTGCCACGGCCGTCATCGCTCAGGTGATTACCGTGTCAGCCCAAGGTACCAAGGACATCGGCATACCGGTTGAGGCTCTGGCCGATCACCCTCGTCACCGGCCACACATTGTTGGTCTTCGTGAACATGTACGCGAACAGACGGACGACGATGGCGCCGAGCTGCTTGAAAGTCTGCACTTGGACTGGCTGGGAGAAGGCCTCGGCGGAAGTGCCCCAGTCATCTGCCGCACCGTCGAGGGTCTCGAGCGCCTCTTGAGCCAACGAGGCTAGCCAGTCGACTATTTGCTGTTCAGATCCTAGGCACAGCGGTTAGCCGCCGTTGATGATGAGTGTTGAAGGACCAAGCGCAGCCTGCAGAGTGACTCACTGCTTGGTGGTTTCGCATTGCTTTCGGAAAAGGTCCTCAACCAGCTGCTCAGGAAGACTGCACATTCGAAAGCACTGAAAGCGTGCTGTAGACTCCAGAACAATGCCTGGCAGTTGGTCACATACGTTATGCCCGTCTGGATGGGGATGTTCAGGGCATGAACGGCATGGAGGAGGGCATGGAGAAGATGAGGGCCGCGTCGAGGGGCTCCTGCTTTCAATGCCTTCCCGGCAATTTGTTCGGGGTTGTCAAAATAGTCAAAGATGCCGTTGCCGACGCTGAAGTGCAGGCGGATGTGTGCCTGGCCTATTAGGGAGGTCGATGACCAGGACACCGAGGCGGTGGAATCTCTCGGGTCGATATTGGATTCGGGTGCATTGCGCCAGGCTTCGCGCCATCGGTGCAGCGACTCCTCGATTGAGACCGTTCCGGGAAGGGTGAGTGCCGAATTCGGATCGGCGGTTGACAGCTGTCGTGCGATGGTGATCCTCTGGAAGAGGGCGTGCGCGAGAGCAAAGTTTCCAAAAGGCGAGGTGACAGCCAAGGGTCCTGGGTCTTCCCGGAGAAGAGCATCCATGGCGGCCTGGAAAGTGACCGGCGCGACCCGTCCGGCTCGGGCTCGGTGCCACTCGTCCGGCCCCGGGGCGTTCCACTCCTTGGAAGAACTCGGCAACAGGAGGTTGATATCCTTGCCGAGAAGAACGGGCGGAGAATGAAACACCAGACTTTGCAGGTTCAAGAAACAAAATGCAGACAGCTTGGTCCGGCGGTCCACTTCGCCGGCCGCCCATACGTGCCAGTCATCTGGATCCGCGTCGACGCCTTCGGGCTCGGTCAGCCCGCTGTCTCGGACACATCTGGCTAGGATGGCCTGGTAGTCGAGGGAATCACGCGTCAGCCTCTCGTCGTGTTGCCAGCCCGAGAAGTCGCCCAGCATAAGAACTGCCCGGACAGAGTCCAGGTGGTAGGACTGTCCTTGTCCGGGCGAGCCAGAGGCCATCGGGGGCATCGGTGTCGCGGCGGCGGTGCCGGGCGACGTTGACTGAAGAAAGGGCTGGGCTAGTTCGCCGCATCGCAGACGGTGTAGGATGATTCCGCGGGCGGCCTGGTAGAGAGAAGTTGCCATTCGATGCTCGTATCGGAACTGGGCCCCCATTGCGAGGAGAGCAAGGACCATTTCAGGCGCACCACGAGCGTTCGTGATCAAGAAAGTAGGAATGTGCATGAATGGATGGTGACTGCTGCACCCTTCAACGTACCCAGCAATGTACCGTGTCATGGACAGCCTAGAAGGCAGCTTGAAGTCATTCACGACTTCCCGGAAAGGTTCGAGGGTTGCGGCAAACGCGCCATGCTGCTCTAGGGTAACGGCCCATGGGACTGCCACCGGCTTCAGTTCATGAAAGTCATCTGAGAAGGAAGCACTTGGATTAGCAAAGACTTTTGAGAGAGAGAGGCTTCCGTCGTTTACACTCACCATCGCCGGCTGTCATGTCAGGGATCCGAATGGGTGGACCAGCGCGAGAAGAGCCGGGCGTGGCTCCATGGCTCGACGTGGGGCGACCAGACGTAGAGGCAGAGACAGACTCTCCATCAGGAACAGGGAGATCAAAATCGAAAGGGACCTTAGGAGTGTATAAGCCGACGAGGTCGGACAGGTCCCCGAACGCTGGCTCTGGCGACCAAAATGGCCGCAGCGGCTCGTCGCCATCCACCAGGTGCCCGGGCGATTGCTGGACGAACGCGGCGCCCTCAGCCGGACCATCGTGGGCTTGAAGATGACCGGAGATTGGAGTAGCAGCTTCATTGTGAACCGGGGTCAACCGACTGGCAGAATTGATGGAGGCATGCTGCCCCGGCGGCGAGGGGGCATGATACAGGCGTTCGTGACGAGTCAGAAGGTCCTTCCTCGTGAAGCTTTGCCCGCAGTGACAGCCAAAGGGCTTCTCACGGGTGTCTACAAGTATGTCAGAGCTCCGTCCGGGCACGCCAGTATGGACTGGGATGAACTCACGAGTCCGCAGATGGCGGCGCAGGTGCTCACCCCTCTTGAATGTACGGTGGCAGTAGTGACAGGTGAGGGGCGGGACTGCCTGCCAGGTCGATGTCATGGCCAACGTTGTCGCATGCCGGACAGCCGCAGATGAATAAACGTACTGGGGCGTCGAACATTATTCTGGGCTGATTGATAAGATCCAAGACAGTTGACGGGTCCTGGCCGTGGGCGTCACGGAGAGCAAATGTGGAGTTGACGTTTTGCGCATACCGGTGTACTACTTAGGTGCTTAAGGTGGGTTCTTGTATACTGAATACGGTTATAAACGATTCATGCGATCCACGAGTCGCTGTCGAAGGCGGGTCCGACGGAGACTCGCTGCTTTTAGCCTGAGCCCTGCCTGAGTTTAGGCTAGTGATCCGCTCCACCCCCGTATCATCTATCATCCATCGGAACCTACCTACAGTAGAATGACTTCCTGGGAAGTTTGCAACCCAACTCCTGCTGCAAAAAGAATCTCCAACCACTCGAAGCCACTACTAGTACGCAGATAGCAAACAGCGCAGGGCTAATATTCTCACATACCAAAGGGTCTACCCACTTGCCACTATGGCTTCAAGTGTGTGGCAATGCGACAATCCCGTGATCATCCACCTTGAGAGAAAAGAGATCACCCGAAGACCCTAGACGATTCACTGCAATCTACACCAGCCTACCCTGGGTCGAGTTCCGAGCTAGCCACTGACAGCTTTTTGTTCTTTCTTGGTTTCTTGGCCCCTCCTCCGGTATGTGATCACGAGTTCCCCGTCTTGGGGGATGGCAAGGGTTGTCATCTCGCTTCGACAGGGGCAGGGCGGGAGAGAAAGGGGGAGGCACAGCCAGCCAAGAAACACTAAGCCAGCGGACATGGCCTTTTGTCTTTTGCCGTATGGGGCATCCTCGATGGAGACTGGGCAGCACTCCCGACAACCCCTGGCCGGTTGGCTATTCCCTGCACTGCATTCCCTGCCTGGCAATCATCCGCGACGCTTACACGTTGACACATTCACCTCCTCCGGGATTAAATAGGTGGATTCAGCGATCCTTTGCTAAATCGGTAAGATTTTCAGAGGGACTTTTGAATCCCTGATCTTTCACTGACAGAATCCTACATAGTTGGTGCGTATCGCCCTGCCCACAAACTCGACACAGATCGTGTTGTTCCTCACGTTAGAAGTTAGTATAGCGAGATAGTCGACAAGGATTCCGTGGAGAACGTCACGAGCTGACATATTTAATCCCGGAGGGGGTGTAGAGGTGTATATTCAGTAACACAATGAACACCCCTGCCATGGGGTCACATATTGTGGTTGTATCACACACCAATCCTTCCCTGGCTTGCCTCCCAACAACCCTCGCCCGCCATGCCGCCCCCAAGTCCTACAATGTAGAACCAACTGCAGAAGACAAGGGCATCACGTACGATTACCTCGAGGCTGACTAGGGCCGCGCGAGCGAGAAAAGAACCTGATAGGGAGGGCGTGGAAAATCTTGCCTGTGACCGCTGTGCACCCAAGCACCCGGGCACTTGAAAGAGTCAAAGATCGACAACATCACTTGCCTCTTGCCTTTTCTTTTTTGTGTATTCTATGTATGTACAGTAGAAAAGCCAGCCTCCCCTGCAGCTGGTGATCCGGCTTCATAACCGATCGTGAGAAGACCTGGCTGGACCTGAGTTTTGGGCAGGGAGGGGTTGTAACTCCTGTTGGTTCCGTGCCGCCCCAATGTCCCTCGACTTGCTTGTGCCTTCATCGACGCAGCGGTGCCTGGCCTCGCCGTTGGTCTTTTCCCTTTCCCTCCTTGCCTCCCCTTTTTCTATGTACCATTCTCTGATATATCTACACACGTACTATACCGTGGGCCCTTGTGCTCTGGGAGCGAGACTCGAACCTCGTGAACCTTTCAAATTTAATCGGCCAGCGGGAGCGTTCCTCGACTCGACTTTCGATCCCGTCTTCTGTGTCGACAACAAGATGTCTTCTGGTAGCCCTCCTGCGGGAGGCCCGCCGCCGTTCGACCCCGATTCCATCGATCCTGTGCGCGCAGCGGAGCACCGACTGCCCGAGATCATGGCGCCGCTGACCGTGGCGTTTGTCCTCGCCGCGACCGCCGTGGCCCTGCGTCTGTACACGCGGATCTTCCTCATCAAGGCGCCCGGGCGGGACGACTGGGTGATGCTTGCTTGCATTGTGAGTACGTACCAACCCTGGAAAGCGAGGCAGACGCTAATCATGGGCCTTTCTTTCGGCTTCGCAGATCTTCACGTTCGGAGGATACGTCATCTTCATCCTGATGGTGGTCTTGGGAGGAATGGGCTACCACTTCGACACGCTGCCGCCAGTCAAGACCAGCATGTTCTCGCAGCTCGGATTCTGGATGTCCATCATCGCGACCAACGGCGCACTGCCGCTCCTCAAGATCTCCATTGCCCTCAACCTGCTGCGGCTCAGCAACAATCGGTGGTACAAGTGGATCCTGTGGGCAACGCTGAGTATGTTGGCTTGCCCCTGAACGACGGGGGGAGACTTGTCTTTGGGGGCATGGGATGGCTGACCTTTGATCTTCTGATAGTTTTCGTGGTTCTCTACAGCTTCATGGGATGCATGACCTGGTTCCTTCGCTGCATACCCCTGGCGAGACACTGGGACAAGTCGATCCCCGGCACCTGCTACAGCGTAGACATGTTCATCACGTTCGGCATCGTCAACACAAGTAAGTCTAATTAATGTCAGGAGATGGAAGACCCTGGATGGCTAACGTGGGCGTCTGTAGCCTTCAACATCTTCACTGATGTGATCTTCGCCACAATCCCCATTCCAATCATCTGGAATCTGCAGATGAAGCGCAAGGTGAAGCTGTACCTCATCGGAGTGCTGAGTCTCGGTTACGCGTAAGTTGATAGATCCGAGATGGCTGGTGATCAAGCAAGCACTGACTCTGGGCTGCCTTTAGTGCTGTTGCCCTTGGCCTCGTCAAGGCCATCTATCAGATCGCATATGCGGCGCAGACCGACAGGACCTAGTAAGTCTATACAGACCATACCTTGTTCAAAATCGCGAGTGAGATGGAGCGCTGACTATTATCTGCTTTGAAGCCACAATTGGATTCAGTTCTGGGGATTGTGAGTTTCGCCTTTTCCCCATCTTGTTTCCCTTCTTTTACTAACACGGTAATCAAAAGCTTGCAACTCAACGTTGGCATCATGGCTGCTTGCGCCTCGTCGCTCAAGCCTCTCGTCAGCAAGGCGCTCGGCCTCAGCGACAACAACTCGCACGGATACGGCACGGGCGGGTACGGCTCTGGGGCGCAGGGCCACCTCCGGACGATCGGCGGGACGGGAGCCAGTGCGCTCCGGTCAAAGCATCGCGATCACTACGAGCTGCAAGACCTCGACGACGACCTCGGCGACAACCGAGCGCGGCAGCACTTTGAAGGGGCCACCGTCAGCGGCGGCCGGGGCCATACGGATACGTCGGCGACATTTTACAAGACCGAGGGAGAGCGGTCGGGGAGCGAGGAGATGATTCTCGGGGAGCGCCCGAACGCGCAAAAGGGGATTATGATGACGACCGAGGTGATTGTAAAATGAATCCGGCGGGCTGCGCGGGGGCCCTTGCAGCTGCAGCGGTTCAATGGGCTGATACTATATCCCTGACAGCCCCTGGTCTCCTCTGCGATACAGTAGTAGTCGTATTGTCGTAGTCTTGGGGGCGGGGCGCCGTTACCTGTAAACTTGGCCCTTGTGGGCCCCCTTGTCTTCCTCCCAGGCGCTCCAGTCCCAAGCTCCTCAGCTGTACATACGATGTCAAATGTTACTTATACACTTGATAAACACACTCTCTCCCTCCCGCCCCCCTGTCATCGCTTCCCAGTCCTACTCAACTGTAGGGGTTAGTATCCACCCCTTCTCGTGCCTTGAACGCTTGTAGGCCCTTTTGGGAGAAGAATTGCGAGCCCCCCTTTTCTCATCCCAAGGCAAAGAGATGAGCCACCGCATAGAACGTGTAAAGCTATGCCCGCTGACAGGAGACATCACCAGAATCGAACTGCCGGTCCATTTGCCTGGCATCCTGGGCATCATGGTGGCCCATCTTGCCAAGTTTCAATAGTCGGCCCTCAGGTGCTGTTGGCGGCTAGTTCCAACTCACTAGTAATTATCATATTATGCTCTTTCTCGCAAGGGCGCTCGTCTTCTTGCCGCTCGTCTAGCTGCCTTGCCACATAAATAGAGGTCAGCCTCATCCACGTGGCCTTGAACCCCCCTTCGTTTCCCTCCTCACCAAGCACTCGTTCTCCTTTCCTTCCCATCCTCCTCGTCCCCCAATCGTCGATTGGATTACCGTCTCTCAGCCATGTTCGTCAAGTCTTCCCTCGGTCTTCTGACCGCAGCCTGGACCGTCGTGGCTGCGCCCTCCAGCGTGGTCAGGAAGGATGTCCTGGTCATTGGTGGTGGAGCCTCCGGAGCCCACGCCGCCGTCCGTCTGCGCGACGACTACGGTCTGTCCGTTGCCCTGGTCGAGAAGCAGGACATTCTGGTACGTTCTGAGAACTCGATTGATTAGTATACCATGTGGCTTTGGTGAATCAGTTAGGCTTACATGGCAACCCGTTCGCGCTACACAGGGTGGTCATGTCAACTCCTTCACGGACCCTGACACTGGTGCCTACTACAACTACGGTGTCCAGACTTGGATCAACACGGGCAATGCCACCGGTTTCCTCGAGCGTTTCGGTGTTCCCTACGCGGCCCCCGGGCGTGTGGCCACCACATTCCGCTACATCGACTACGACACCGCCACCGAGCTGGACTACACGCCGCCCACCTCGGCTGCTCAGAGGGCCGCCCTGGCCAAGTTCCTCGAGCTCGAGGAGAAGTACGAGGACATCCTCTACCCGGGCTACTGGAACTTCCCCGACCCGGCCGATATCCCCGCCGAGCTGCTCATGCCCTTTGGCGAATTCGCCGTCAAGCACGGCATCGAGGACGCCGCCCCCATCATCTGGCGTGTCGGCGCCATGGGTGTCGGCGACATGACCCAGGAGCTCACCCTCTACATCATGCAGAACTTCCCGGCGCCCCTGACCCGCAACTTCCTGGGCCTCACCGACGCCTTCGTCCCCGCCTCGGGCCGCAGCCAGGACCTGTACGACGCCATCGACGAGCACCTCGGCGACGACGTATACCGTTCCAGCACCGTCATCAACGCCAAGCGCAACAAGTGCGGCGTCCACGCCACCGTTGAGAACCACAAGACGGGCGAGAAGACGGAGATCTCGGCCCGCGCCCTCGTCATCGCCATCGAGCCCGTGCCCGAGAACCTCGACGCCTTCCATCTCGACGAGGTGGAGACGGACGTCTTCAACCGCTTCATCTACACCAAGGTCTGGGCCGGCATCCTCTCCAACGAGGCCCTCCCCGTCGGCTACTCGCTGCAGAACATGGACCCCCGTGCCGAGCCCGCCAACTACCTCGCCTTCCCGGAGCTGCCCTTCAGCGTCCGCTTCGACTACATCGGCCAGGAGAAGTACTTCCGCATCATGATCCAGGGCAACGGCGACATGACCGACGCCGGCGCCAGGGAGATGCTCCAGGCCGACTTCGACCGCCTCATCGAGGGCGGCATCCTCGAGACCCCCGACAACTCGACGCTCGAGTACGTCGCCTGGGAGCCCCACGGCCCCATGCACGCGCGCGTCAAGAGCGCCGAGCTCCAGGACGGCTTCATCCAGGACCTGTACTCCCTCCACGGCCGCCGCTCCACCTGGTACACCGGCGGAGCCTTCTCCATGAACTACCAGACCTCGCTGTGGGAGTACAACGACGTTCTGCTGCCCAAGCTGGTTGCCTCTCTCGAGTAGTGTGCTGTAGAAGGGGTGGCGGGACCCGCTTGATAGATGCATGGGAGACGATTCACCCTTCTCACTGCCCGTGTACGTGATGTGTCAAAAGGCCTCCCTTCGCTGGATGGCGATCCTGGGACCCTGTCCTGATCCGTGACAAGGGCCGGGGCGGCGGGTGCGGTCCGCCCTTCCTCCTTCCGGGTCCGTGCTAAAATACGGGACCCCCCGGCCGGCTCCGGGGGTCGCGGAGGCTCCACATGTGATGCTTCCTTCGGGGCTGGGCGTCCTGAGCAAAAGCAACGGGTACGCTAGTCCCAATTAGGGCATCGCATCACTCGCGGGCAACTCATCTGATCGAATGGCTTATGTAATCACTTTTTTGGGGGTGGTTCGCTGAAGCCTCGGGACCTCCACCTCCCAGGGAGGGGAGCTCGCTACCCCAGTTCCACCGGCCCCCCAAACTCGCGTCATGGTTGGCTGTCGGCCCCGGACTGCACCCACCGGCTGAAGCCGAGGCCCTTCAGACGCCGCAACCGAGTCGAATCGAGTCAATGGATTGCAATGCCCATCACAAGCTCCGTCCGAATAGCTCCCCAGAGCCCCGACACTTATGGCGCCCCTCCATATTTCTCCCCCGTTCAGATGATCTAGACAAATTTACACTCAGAATACACCCGTCTGCACACATTGCGAGCGACCATGGCCGCCGCCGCAGCAGCAGCAGCCCTGACGAAGCGCCGGCGTCGCAGGAGGGCCGACAAGCCGCCCGTCGCGGCGACCCTCCTGCTGGACGGCAACCTCAGAGGCGACATTGGCTATCTCTCCGATGATCTATTTGCCGAGCTGTTCCCCCAGCTGAGCAGTGGTATGCCATGCCTTCTTCCTCCCGGGCGACGTCCTTGCTAACCCTCGATGCGCTCGCCAGATCCTACACCATCTCAGGATGATCCCGAAGTCCAACATGTCGCCATTGCTCCCTGGGCACCGAAAGCCTCCCCGACCGAGACCTCATGGAATATCGTCCCCGTACTCAGGGCGACCGACCTGGGCCCTTCGATCGCGCAGTTCTCCCCCAAGTCCATGGCCCTCCAAGGCTTCCGACAAGCCCTCCAGCAGGTCGCGCCGTCCAAGCTCGTGGGCAGCGCTCGCGGGGGGCTCGAGATCCTGCTCCTCGACGCCGTTGCCCTCCCCCTCGATTCCGTCTTCGTCAGCCTGGAAAAGGAATCCATAAAGCGCCTGGAGCAGGGCGAGGGAACCTTCTTCAACAGCCACCCCGCGAACGCGAGAGGCAAGGCGCAGGCCTCGGACTCGCTTGAAGATAACCTGACGGCTGCTCTCAGAGTCGCATTGGGAAGCCTGACGGTCCTGCACTCCGGCGATCAGTTCGCCTTGCCGCTTCCACCTCACCCGGTCACCCACGTCCCTCCGAACGGCGGCGAGATTGTCCTATGCGAGCCCTTCAACCAGGGCATCCTGACACCCGACACCAAGATCATCCTGATGCGTGGAAACGTCCGGCCAAAGCGCAGCCGTAGCCCCCTTGCTTCTAGCCGCCCCCTGAACGGCGTCCCCGAAGACGATGAGGACACGGCCAACGACCAGTTCTACTCTGCCGCAGAAGAGCGCTACAGGACCGACGCCCAGGTCACCGAGATGGAGTCGGTTACAGAGACGGAGGACTCCGAATTCTCGGGACTCGAGCACGACGACGAGAGCTCGGACGATTCCATGGACGACATGCTGTCGCTACAGGCGCCCATGTTGCAGCCCAGCCATGCCAGCGGCCTCTCGACAATGCAGCCGGGCTCTCCGATGACCATTGGCCGCGGCCGCAAGACCAACGGTGCTGCCACGCCGGGCTCTGTCTTCTCGTCCTTCACCGCGACAACCGCTCGCCCTGATCGGCCACGGGGCCGCCTCTTCAAGGCGCAGAGCCTCGCCGAGCCGATCCCCCAGATCCTCCTCCACCCTAAACCCACCCCCGAGGATGACGACGAGGCTAAGATCTTCGTCGATATCACATCCCTGCTCAAAATCGGCTGCTTCTCTGGCGACTGGGTCCGTGTCGAGGCGGCGGAAGAGCCTCCCGCTCACGGATTCGGCGCGTTCGGGCTGGCCGGGCTGGGCGGATTCACGGGCGGCGACGCCGAAGACACGAATTGGAGGCCTGTGAGGGTATACAGCCTGCCCGAAGGATACACGCAGAAGGCGGTCACGAGGATCCCCAGCGCCAAACATCAGGAGAGGAGGACGTCGTTCTTCGAGTCCCAGGTCCAGAAGCCGACAGGTCCCGCGGCGTACTTGTCGCCCATCCTGCTCGCGAACATGGAATCACCAGCGTATTTGCGACTTTCGCCCCTGAAACCGAGTCTGTCACGGGGCAAGCGATCCTCCAAGTTCTCGAGGACGTCGCACCCGCCTTTCGCCCGCGACATTACCATTCAGCACGTGAGATCTCCCATCTCGGCCGAAAGGGTCTACCAGACCGTTGTACTGGCCGGGCTGAAGCGGTACTTTGCCGAGAAGGTCCGGCTGGCGAAGGCGGGCGACCTGATTGCGGTCCCCGTGGACACGCTCCTCGGCAAGATGTTCCAGGATGCGGACGTGGACGAAGTCATGTCGCTGTCCGGCGATACCTCCCGGGTCGACCAAGTGGCGTGGTTCAAGGTTGGCCACGTCCATGCTCCTCGTGCGGAGAATGAGGAAGAAGAGACAGAAGACCTTTGGAGGGGCGTTGCCTGCATCGACAGTGAGACGGTAGGGATGAACCTGTCAGGCTTCGTGACGAGCCAGCTCCCCCCGACATTGTCGAGTACATGGGAGTACTACACGGGCGTGCGGAAAGCGCCGGTACGCTCGTCTCCCTTTCCCCTGGCCGCGCTGTCTGGCCAAGACTCCCGATATATCTCGCCACTGCGGCATCGTCTCCAAGCTCTCATCGCTGCAGCCACCAGCCAGGCCGCCATCCACGGCAAAATGGCACCTGTGGCAATCCTCCTCACCTCAACCCACCGTCACGTGGGCAAGGCTACCATTGCTACCTCTGCATGCGCCGACGTGGGCCTGCACACTTACACCATCGACGCCAACGATATCCTGAGTGAGGCGGAAGGCAGTGGAAGCGATGTGAAGACGGAAGGGTTTCTCAAAGCACGAGCAGACCGGGGTCTGAGCTGCGGCGCTGACTGCACTGCGCTTCTCTTCAAGCATGTTGACGCCCTGACTGCAGACCGCATGGTGTCTGCTATGCAGAGCATTTTGGACGACTCCAGGGTGCTCATTGCTACGGCGAATGACGTCGATAAGCTGCCCAAGGGGCTGCGCAGCTTGTTCACGTACGAGCTTGAGCTGGGCGCTCCGGACGAGATTGAACGAGCCGGCATCCTGAGGAGCGTCGTGGACGACATGGGCCTCAACCTCGACCCTGACGTTGACATCACGGGGATCGCCCTGAAGACTGCCGCTTTCGTTGCTGGAAGCCTGGTGGACGTTGTGGAGCGTGCTCGCGTCGCAAGGCAATTCCGGCTCGAAGACATGTCACGCAAGGCGAGCACCGAGGGCCGCGTGGTCACTATCCGCGACATCGAGCTCTCTGGGGGTCCGCAGGCGGCCGGCTGCCCCGCCGCCCGGTCTGTCACCAAGGCGGACTTTGACGCCGCCGTCGAAAAGGCCCGCAAGAACTTTGCCGGCGCCATCGGCGCGCCCAAGATCCCGAATGTCACCTGGGACGATGTCGGCGGTCTCGGCTACGTGAAGGAGGCCGTTCGGGAGACGATCCAGCTGCCGCTGGAACGACCCGAGCTATTCGCCAAGGGTATGAAGAAGAGGTCCGGTATCCTATTCTACGGACCCCCAGGCACGGGCAAAACGCTCCTGGCCAAGGCGATTGCCACGGAGTACAGCCTCAACTTCTTCAGTGTCAAGGGCCCCGAGCTGCTCAACATGTACATTGGCGAGTCCGAAGCCAACGTGCGCCGCGTCTTCCAGAAGGCCAGAGACGCGCGGCCGTGTGTCGTCTTCTTCGACGAACTGGACTCTGTCGCGCCGAAGCGTGGAAACCAGGGCGACAGCGGTGGCGTCATGGACCGCATCGTGTCCCAGCTCCTGGCCGAGCTCGATGGCATGTCTGGCGGCAGCGACGGAGGAGGCGGCGTGTTCGTCATCGGCGCGACGAACCGACCGGACCTTCTGGATCCGGCGCTCCTGCGACCCGGCCGATTCGACAAGATGCTCTACCTGGGCGTCGCCGACAACCGCGACAAGCAGCTCAAGATCCTCGAGGCTGTCACTCGCAAGTACGTGCAACCCCTGGCGGCGGCCGCCCACCCGTCCCCGAACACCGCACTGACTGATGCAGATTCACGCTCCAACCGTCGCTCTCCCTGCCCCGCGTCGCGGCGCAGCTCCCATACCACTACACGGGCGCCGACTACTACGCGCTGTGCAGCGACGCCATGCTCAAGGCCATCACGCGGCAGACGGCGTCCGTCGACGCCAAGATCGCGGCGATCAACGCCGACGGGCGGAGATACCCCATCTCCACGGCCAATTTCTTCGACCACCACGCGAGGCCCGAGGACGTCGCCGTCGTCGTGTCCGAGGAAGACTTCCTCGCGGCCAACCACGAGCTCGTGCCCAGCGTCAGCGCGGGCGAGCTGGCGCGGTACGAGATCATGCGCGCCTCTTTTGAGGGGAGCGGCAGCAGCGGCGAAGGCGCGCCGCCGCCGCCGAACGGGACTGACATGACGCGCCCGCCGAACGCCAGGGTCGTGTCCGGGGGCTCGACGGCGTCAAAGGGCAAGGGGAAGGCGGTGGCGAGGGACAAGGGGAAGGGGAAGGCGCTCGCCGTGGACAGCGAGGAGGAGTACGGGTCTGATGACGAGGGCGGGCGGGGGGCCAATGGGAGGGTGAATAAGGGGAAGGGCAAGGCCTCGTTTGAGCCGGGGACTGCGAGCGATGACGATGGGTTGTATTGAGTCGGGTTCTGGGGGTGTATATACGGGCTGTACAATATGGATGACTGCATTGGGCGGCTGAGGTCTATTGCATGTGGGTATGAATCTGCCACTCTATAGGGCTCGTTTGAATGAGTATCTGTTGGAAATGTTACCGTCGCGATGCCGGAGCTCCGACTCCCGGCCGGGAAATGTGGAGCACGGGCCGCCAGCTTCGGTCGGGTACTTACGTTTGTCTGTGTTTCTGGGCACCAAGATTGTTTGAGGCACCTAAGTGCGCCTTATTGTGTACTATGGGTTATTCCGGGATGTCGGGTGGTGTAGTGTAGTCGTCACACGCTTCGCCCCAGAGGTTCCGTGCAGTGCATCATGATATCATCAGACCTACAGACGACTTCCCCCAACGCTAGGAGCATCCAGATACAAATCAAGCTGGCAGCAGACCGTCCCGACCGACATCCTTCGCCCTGAAATGCTGAACCGCCCAACCAGACAGGCATACTCGTCGCAGACCGCTCCATCGCTCACTTCTTGACCGGCTCCGCTTTCGCAGCCGGCTTCTTGACTTCCTCCTCCTCCTCCTCCTCCTCCTCCTCCTCGTCATCGTCGTCCTCTTCCTCGCTGCTCTCCTCCTCGCTGGACTCTTCCTCCGACGACTCCTCGTCCTCCTCGGGTATCGCCTCGGCTTTCTCGACGGCCTTGATCTCCTCCTCCGACGCGGCCGCGACCACGGAGCCCCTGTGCACCGTGACGGGCGGCTCGAACGACTCGGTCGACTTCCACCGCGCGGTCGTGGGGCTCTGCACGCTCTCGGTCGCGGGCAGCGCGTCGGTCGAGGACGTCGCGGGCGCCCAGGTGCCCGTCGTCGGGGACTGGACGGAGGTCACGTTGCCGCCGATCTTGACGGTGCCGGGCGGCACGTTGCTGGCGGCGCTGGCGAGGGAAGCCGATCTCTCCGGCGTCGCGGGGGCGGCGTCGGCGTCGGCGCTCTTGGGGCTCTCTTCGGTCTCCTTCTTAGCCTCGGACTCAGCCTCGGCCGCCTTCTTCGCCTCGGCCTCCTTTCCGGCCTTGCTCCCGTGGACCTTCTCCCGCAGGGACTGCAGCCTCAGCTCCTTAGCCTTCTGGGCGGCCTCGTCCGCGATGGAGCGGATGGGGAGGGCAACCTTCTCGGCGGCCTTTTCCACGATGCCGGGCTCCTTCTTCGGCTCCGCCTTCTTCTCTGTGGACGACGACGCTTCGGCGCTGGCGTCAGCTTTCGGCAAGGGAGGCGCGGCGGGTGCTGCGGCGGGCTTGGCGGCGGCCTTCCTGATGGGCTTCGGGGGATCCTTGGGCTTGTTGTGGATGTTGGGGATGGTGAACTCGTCGTAGTAGATCTTGACGTGCTGCTTGAGCTCGCCGTACTCGTTCCAGTCCTCGATCTCGACGAGGTCCTGCGCGGGGGGGCGTTAGTCTTGGGCAGTCACTGGGGGTATTGGGGAGGTACGTACACCGAGGACGAGGCCCTCCTGGATGAGGCCGGGCAGTTTCCTCACGCGGCCGCTCTCGTCCTTGCCGGCGCGGCGGCCCCAGAGCATGCGGGCCTTCTGATCGACTGCGATATCGACGGCCTTGAAGGGGACGCGGTTCGCGCGGAGGATGGTCTCGAGGCGGGAGGTCGCGGTGACGATGTGCGAGGAGCCGGCCGTCAGGGAGGTGAAGATGTAGAGGGCCGGGTCGGTCGAGTATGTGTTGGACGCCATGGCTGTTGCTGCTGTCGGGTGGGATTTGACGTCAGAAGATGGTGGCGTCGCCGTCGTGGGAAACGCGGGGCAGGATGAGGTGCGCTCGTCGGGGGTGCGGGGTTCAACGCCTATGAGTCGAGCTGGCTGTGGGCGAAGAAGAATGTCACCTCCAGGGTGCGTGTCTGCTGGTGTATGTGGGTGGTCCAAGATGAGGACGAGGCCTGGCGGGTGCGCTTTGCTGGAGGTCAGGTCGAGTCGGGTCGGGAGTTGCGTCAGTTGCGTCAGTCAGGTCCACGTCGGTGAAACGCGGTGGCCATCGTGCGGGGGCGGGGTCGAGTGTCGCAGTGTTTCCTTCCCTCCCTCAGCAGGTGCACACGAGAGCAGCTGCCTCCCCAAGAGTTTGGATCTCCCAACCACTAAAACGAGTACTAACAGTGAACTCTTTTCATCCTCAAGTGAGGCCCATAAATGGAGTCCATCCTCTTGAGACTCAACCATCTCACCGGCGATTGCGGTTGAGCGCTCTATTGTCCTCTGCCTCCTTACCACATGAGACGAAGTATGGCCTACCGATCAGGGTCATTGACGACCCTGAGCATCTGCTCTGACAACATCATTTCGAGTCGCGGGCTTCCATCACCTCGGCGTGGAATTGCAGCCTCGCATGAGAACTCTCGAGAACCATCACATGCCGCATACGCGCCGACGATCTTCCAGCGGGCCAAGGCGCATTCAGTGTTCGCTGTCGATGCCGAGGTTGGCATGTCCTGAGAGATGGACCAGCTCGAACCAAGTCACGGTCAAATTGGGCAAGGCGAAGAAGCAGACGCCCCAGCCGGACGCTGAACGCGATCGACTCAGTCCATGCCATCTAATGTTATTCGCTCCCTGAGAGCCTCCTCCTATCCCAGGGTCTCGTCGCACCCTGATTAACCTCCTTCCTGTGTCGCCTTAGTTGCGCCGGGGAGCTTCCCCTTGGACCCAAGGACATCATCACGGGGAACGTGCCACGGCACCGCGATGCCTGCTAGCTGCCCTCCTAGCTGTCGGACAATAGATTGTGAGGACCTCCCAAGAGTATCGTGAAATTGGCTGTGCGAGGGTCTGGCGTTTCACGATCCCGACCCTGGCGCTCTGGCGGTCCTTAGTGGTTACCGTGCCGCCATTTGGCCTGGACGAGCACGCGAGCGCCAAGGATATGTCGTATCGCGAGGTCGCACAGCACGAGTTTATTGACGGAGACCTCTGCACTGCGTCTGTACGAGCAGTCGTGCAGGAACCATGACGCCTCGATTGTGCAAGTCAGTGCTCATTGCAATGGTGCTCGGACGACCGTGGGGGTGGTTGATGAGTCAGAAAGCTGACTATATAGTTTCCAGTTCAAGTAAGTTGTGTCGACCAATTGGCAGATTCGTCTAGTGGTTAGGACGCTGGATTTTGAAGAAATTCCTTCACCTTCCAGAAGCACCGGTTCGATCCCGGTATCAGCCTGCCTTTTTTTGCATTTTTTTCAGGGCGCGCCCCTGCCTCTGGGGAGCCATCAAAGTTACCCCTGGCTTTTTAGCACCACCGGCTAAATGGCGACATGGACAAACATCAAGCACGACATTATTGAGGCGGCGTACGAGTAAGTAGGGGCACTATTGCACCGCGTCGATGAATTGGGGGTGAAGGGCACCACACAGGGAACCCAAGACGCCTCTCGGGACCACGAGCATGTTGGGACAACCATCAGCTGAACTCGCCGAGGCAAGCAGACGAACCCGATCTGCTCGCTTTGCTTTTACGTGGCGACCAGGTGACAGTCCGCAGAACGAGTGCGTGGCTTTGCGACAGTTGTCCTCGCAGAGACAACCGGCCACTCGGATCCAATCCTCTTGAGTCATCCATCCATAGGCCGCTGCGCTGTTTTACAGCCACCCAGCTGCGCGAGTTAAAAAAGAACCGCCGTGAGGGAGGGCCCCGTCGCAAAACTTGAACTCTGCTTGTCTGCGCCGGTGGCGTCGACAGGGATCTGGCGGTTCTTGGGCGATCCCTCACCCATCCAGGGACGGGCATGTCAGGCACCGGCCAATCATATCCGCGCGCGACCGGGATGGCCCCGGTATTACAGGGACAACGCAGCGGGTGTCCGGATCCACCGCCGCCCCTTGGGTCCAATTGGCGCCCCTCGGGCCCCCTTTTTCTTCTTCCTGCCAACTCCATCGCCGACGCCAGCGCCAACGCCAGCACCAACCTTGGCTGCGTGATGGTGTCCGCCGGTCCGCCTGCTGCAAGGCACCAAGGGCACCATGCCACCAAGTACCGGCGGGCCAACAAACCCAACGCAGGGCCAGACCAGGCCGACGGGTACCTTTGGGAGTCGATGGAGGGGCGTCTCGCGGCCGCAGTGGACGAGTCGGGCGGCGGTCTGGGGCGACGGCGGAGGAGGAGTGGAGGGAAGCATGGCAGAGATGGCATGGCGCGAAAAGAAAGCGGCCCGCGCCCGGTCTTTGAGAAATTTTCCAAGGGGCATCCCTCAACTGTCCGGGCTGACAGACGGGGGCTAGAGGAAGAAGGATGGGAGGGGAGGGCTTGGACTGGGACTTGGACCTGGACCGGGACCGGGACCTTGGGCCTTGTGCTGTGCGCTGGTGCTGGCTGTGCTCTGTTCTGCCCTGTTCTGCCCCCAGCATCTTTGTCCCCATGCCGGCAGTGCCCCCGGGATAAATAGCCCAGAGCCCGCATCGATCGCCCACCCACACCTCCGGTTCCCTTCCCCTTTCCTCTCTCTCCCCATCACTGACTTCGTTGCGTCTTTCGTACACACACATTCCTTCTGCTTCACCAAGCTACGTGCCTCGCTGCACTTGACCTTCATTATCGGACACACTCGATACATTCATTCAACAACAACCCAACCGTCGCAGGTCGTTCATCCGTTCGCTCTTTGGAGGATCAACACCGACGTTTCAAGACAATCATCAGCATCTATCAAACGAAACAAACATCTCAAGTTTAGACTCTAAGCAACCTACCTGTCAAAATGCGTTTCACCACCATCTTCACCCTCATGGCCGCTGGCAGCGCCATCGCCTCCTACCAGCCCCCCGCCGACGAGGACACCACCACCCTCACCTCCACCACCACCCACTTCATCACCGTCACCAAGTGCGCCGACACCAACCCCGACTGCCCTCACAACCAGCCCTCCACCTCGACTCCCCCCGCCGAGCCCACCCCCGAGGTCTCCAGCTACGCGCCTATCCCCTCTCCCGAGCCTGTGCCCGAGCCCGAGACCTCCTCCGAGATCGTCATCGTCGAGACCTCCTCCGCCGTCTACGAGGAGCCCTCCTCGTCCGTCTACTACCCGGTCCCCTCCAACTCCACCTCCTACGGCGTCCCCTCCGCCTCCGAGAGCTACCCTGTCGTCACCTCCATCGAGACCGAGGTCGCCCGCCCCAGCTCGACTCCCGTCGAGTCGCCCTCCCAGGTCCCCGAGAGCGGTGCCGCCGGTGTCGCTCTCCAGGGCGGCGTCCTGGCCGGCATGCTCGCCGTCGGCATCGCCGCTCTCCTCTAAGCGGATGGCGCGAACMCCCCGCCTCTGCTCTTGAAACCATTTCTCTTCGTGTGACGGCGGCCCACCGCCGTCATTGCATTTTGCACCACTTCTTCTTACCTTCTCAGACGGATACCACATTACTTCTCCGGGGATAGGGCGATTGGGGATATTTTTTGAATTTCAGGGGACACTTGTCCCCGCAACCTTTTTGGATGTTGTTGTTTTGGGGGAGTTGAGATATCCAAACCAGGAGTTCCACAGGGGATCTGTTTCTGGATCATCAGATGCTACAGGCTGGCAGACAGAAAGGAAAGAGGGTCACGCTCACGAACATGTTGCATAGGGTACGAGGGGGTACGTACGCCTCGCGAGACGATGCACATACCTCTTTTTCCGTACCTACGTTATGACAAACAATGACAAGCCTCTCATGACAATGCTGCTCTGGACTTTGATTTTGTGATGTATCTGTGCCTTTCTTTGTTTCGTCCCTCGAGTCTTATTATAAGCGAAGGGCTCTTTGTCCCGACGTCAGGGTCGTGGCTGGAACTCGCTTTCGGGGGCGGCAGTCGTCTAGTTTATTGCTCGCTTCATAGCCCCCGAGGAATGCTAGCGAAACGTGGAGGTCATCTAACGTGCATTGCCGAATGCTAAAAAAAGGGGTCTGTCATCGCGCATTCCCATCCTCATGCACACGTGCTCTTGCTGCAGCGGGAATACTAAAAGTTACCGCGTGCTACTGCTCCTGCCGATGCTGCTGGAATGCCACTGGAAGTTTCATCGTCTTCTATCCACATTCCGCGGCGCGGGCCGCTAACGTACCTGTCAGCCTCCCGCCGTTTCAGGATTCCAATTGGGGCTAAAAGTGCTCGTCTCATGTCAGCCCGCCCGCACCAGTTTGACACGCGCGATGACCACGAGATGGTATAAGCTGTGATCGACTTGAAGAGAAGAAGACTGTTGAGCATGCCAAACTTTGGAAAAAGGGAAAATTCATAGTGATACAGAATCCTGCTGCTGCAAACTTTTGGTTCCCGCCCACGCTGGGCCCCGAGTCCACTGAAGGCGCCACATCCTCATCGTACAATTTCGCCTCGCTCTCCCTTTGGATGCGCCCAGGTGCATTGCTCGCCGAACATCGTCGTGCAACAGTCAAATTGTTAAATCCAGACGGCTCCCTCTCTCAATCTTGTCCTTCTCCCCGTTGTTAACCCGCTCTGGTCATGTTGTCAGCTCCCCATGGGCATGGCAGTGCTCGGCCCGGTACTCACCCGCACTTCCCGGATTTACACGTCGAGCAGAGACTCTCCCCCGCGGACGTCTTATTCGAGCAGTTGCACGGGTTGACATGGTGGTGATCGCATTCCTTCTCGGCCATCGTGAATGGTTTGTTGCTTGAGGTCCTCGGTCGAGTCTGTTCGTGGCATGCGCCGTGGTTCGAGCGCCGGGTAAAATCACAGGCCGTGGCCTGACTGCTGCTTTCGGTGGTGGTGTTGCTGCTGCTGCTGCTGCTCGCCCCCCGACACCTTGTTGCCCTTCCTCGTCGTCGTCTTATGTCTTGACCGAAATGCCCTCCCTGTCGGCCCGGTCCGCTATCAGGTCCGAGCAGCAGACGGAAAACGTCGTCTGGCGGCCCAACAAGGCGATGATTCTCGGTGAACCTGGAACACCCCCCGGTCTACTGGTCCTCCTGCGCAGGTTTTTCTTCTCCTCTTCTCAGTTCGGACGAACCGGTGGGCAATGGCAAGGTCCCCCCGTTGTTGTTTGGCAGGTGGTGGCGGCGGCGCGGTCTGGTCTGGTCTGTGGCTCGATGTTCGTCCGTCCAGGTGGCTGCTCGTTGGAACTTGCGACGGGCACTGTTACGGCGTGTTTTCCTCTCCCGGGCTGCCCTCCTGCAAGCAGACGGGGGGCCCTTCTTCTTAAATAACTCCCACAAAAGTGACAACTCAACTGCGTCCGTCCGGTTTTCCCCTCCAGGCCCTGCCCGGCCTGCGGCACCGCATCCAACCTTGCCCGCCCCCCATCCGACCCATGGATGGGAACCAGGCCACCCACGCATCCCAGCATACCACATGCAGGTCATCGTGGGAGCGCTAGCACTAGCTGCGTCTCTGCCGTGGCAGCAGCACGCACGCACGCACGCACAGCACGCGCAGGAAGAAGCGGGCTCGCTCGCTGGCCCCATTGATGCAAGACTCGACGTGGAGGGACGAACTTCAGGTTGGTCGGCAGGTCCTGGCGCGCGGGCGGCATCCTGCTGTTGGGTAGAGCGGGAGCGGGAGGCCGACCAAGCGCGGGACGGCCCCGGGAGCATCTCCCGCGCCCCGGCGCTTGATCTTTGCTTCTTCGATGCTGTCACCACCGGCTGCTGCCCGGCGACCGGCAGTATTACGAGAGAGCAAACGGCGCGCGAAGGAGCGCAAGCCGTGCTGTGAGACCCGGTACCTGCAGACGGGCTCGCCAGGATGACCGCAGGCCCCCTGTGCTGCTGTTGCTGCAGGATTGCTGGTCGTCATCCATGGTCCATCGCACCTTTTCTGTCGTCAGGGTTTCTCCGTTGACACACGCCACAGCCCTCCCCGATGACGGGATCACCATGCCTCGACGTCGTATCTATACGATCAGGTATAGTTCCTCGCCAGAGACATGCGATACCCTAGACCGACAGACCCCCAAGGCCTCAGGGACAGGCTGACAGCCCGGTGCCATGCCAGCCCACCAACCAGCCTAGGGCCGGTCCGGACGGACTTGGCTCCTTCTGCGAGAATGAAAAAATGAGCTGCATTAGCGGCGGCCAGGGGCCCAGGGGGGTCCCCTGGATCCCGGGCTTGGTGACGGCGAGGCGTGGGGAACCTCTGCCCATATCAGGTACGCAGCACGCAGCGCAGCCGGAGAACGAGCGGTTCTGGGCGGGGAGCCGCCCTGTAATTTCAGGCGACCGTCAGTTATCAGCTCGACTCGAGCCCTGGGTGGGTGACGGCGCAGCCAGCTCCGGGCCGTCCGGGCTCATCTTCCCCACGGCAGACGAAAGCGGACTCTCACACCGAGGCCGCCGGTGGGCGCTGATGTCACTGCTTCGACGACCCCCATGAGGCGCATCGGGCGGGTAAACGATGCAGATAAACCTGAGACATCGCCAGGGTTGTCCCGCCCGCGGCGGCGTATCCGCCCACGCACCTAGGGATCCCGCGTCGAGGGCGGCCGGCTGCCGAGTGTGACACTGCTCCGGGCTTGCATATGCCCATCATCACCAGCCCGTGGGCGTCATTGCGAGTACGTACCGGGTTCGCGGCACACGTACGGCTGTTGCTTTTTCTCCTGCAGGTAGGTAGCTGAGGAGGAACGGAGGGGATAGTATCCGAGAGCTGGAGCATTGGATATTACGCGGGACTTGGGGGTTTGAGTGATAACACATCCCGCGCCGAGAAAAGGGTGTCTCACTTCTACGGATGTGATCACGGACGGACTCTGGCCGACTGGCTTCTCCGATTCGATTTGTTCGAAGTGTGCTCGCTCCATCTTCACAGCGAGAAGCGTCGAATCATGACCACGGGGATTTGCAATGTGACTGCTCGAGCTATCGCCGTGGAGGAATACCAAATCATTTCGTGAGTGAAATTCGTCGAAAGAGCCAGGGCTGACTGCATTTATCCGCACGTGTATTCTAGAACCTGATCCGGATCTTCACCAGAATAGGAAACTTGTATGTCCAGACAAGAAATGCTATAGTCCTGCTATTTAGCTCGAAACTCTAGCACTGTTATCTTGTCGTAGTCCTGCTGTTTATGACAGTGCTAGTTCCCTCGGCCAATGTACTCAAGGCATCGTGCCCATCCCAGGGCCAACTTGCTTCCGTGGTCACCCACCCCCGATATCAGAGCTGGCAGGTTTAGTTGCCAATCGTGTTCTTGTTGCAGGGCGAAGAGTCGCCGACCCAGCCCATCAAGCGGTTCGCAATGTTGCTGGCATAGCAAGGGTTGGACCGTCCCTGGCCCAGGTTTCCAGACGCCGGCATGACGCCAGAGTTGTAGAGAACAGCGCCCTTGTAGTACTTGCTGACGTCGGTGGCCTTGCTCCTTGCGACGGTCTGCTTCAGCCCAGCGTTGGTCGTGATTCCGACGCCGTCCGTGATCATGCCTTTGCAGCAAGAAAGTCAGGGTCAGCAGATGGCCAGAATTGGAGGGCCCCGGGCCGAGCAGACTCACCGTTGATTTGAGTGGTAGGGCACGGGTTCAGCATCTTCACGCCGGCATCGGGGTCGTTGCACGTGTGCTTTCCGTTGGGGCCCTGGAGAAGTCCGGGGTTGCGGATTCCCAGGTTCGGGGAGTAGGATGTCTTGACGCGGACGCAGCCGGCGGACTCCGTGAAGACGGCAACGAGGATGAAGCGCTCATCCAGGCCAGAGTCGACACCGGCCTTCCTGATGGCGGCCTTGAGAGCAGTGTTCTCGGCGTCGGAGTTGGCGCCCACTCCCAGCCACCTACAGGCACCGGCGGATTTGGCGATGTTGGTGGTCCAGCTGAGGGCAGACAGTGTTTAGCAGACTCGTGTCGGAAGGCAAAGAAAAGCAGCTTACAGTGTCTCGAAATCCTTCCACGCAGAGACGGCCGGCCAGCCTTGGGCAACGGTTCCGTCGCCACGGTAGTCTCTGTAGGCAACTGTGCGCTCCTCGACCGGCGCGGGCAGCGGAGATGCCTGGCAGAGGCCGAAGATGCCGCTGACGGCGAGAATGAAGGGAGTGATGGCGACCATGTTGGTATTGGAATGAATGTATGTAAAAGAATGATGAACCGTGGTAATGAATGAGATGAGCCGAGGAGAAAAAGAATGGATTGGTGAGAATGAAAGCGTTGTTCGTCAAAAGCATATGGATGTGGACCAGACTCGGAGGTTTATATGTAGATCGCCCGACCTCCATCAACGGATCTTTGGTGATGGAGGAACTTGTGGTACTTGGTGTGTGCCCCTATAATCAAAGACCAGACGACAGGGTGGGGATCTGATCGCATCCTCCCGCTTGGCGAACGTGATGTGAGCCGGGCCGCATCGTGGATGAAACCTCCGGGCAGGGCTGACGGCTTGAAGATCAAGACTAGGCCGGGGTTGAAAAGGTCTTTCGGATGATCTTTTAGTTCGAGACTGCTCATGAGTACTTCTGTAGAATTCGAGCTGCGAAAGGTGGGAGAATTGTGAGGCTATCAGGATGATCCCAGCCGAGGAAGATTGTCATGGGACGACATTCGTTTCCAGCCTGGAGAGAGAGGCGTAGCCAAGAATCGCAGGAAAAGCGCTGCAGGAGGCAAGGAAGGGATCGAGAACACCGGGTTGCTCCCATGTCCTCCCATGTTCTGTTCATCGCATGATCTACATGATATGCCGATTCTTCTCGGGCTGCCTGATTACCCACGTTCTCGCCGACTTCGACCACCAATCTCTCGGGAGCAAATCTGACTGACAGGTGCTCGACGGCATTGTTGGCATCTCGGACCTCGTTTAGTATGCGTAGACCACGGCGATTACGTCCGTAAGTTCTGCCCGGTGCCCACTCATCTTGGCCACACGAGGCTCCCAAGCTCCCACCGAGTCGACATTACAAGTGCGGTCAGATCAGCTACAGGTTTAACCACTCCTCACGACTGGAAATCACCTCATGTAAATCGCCTGTGGCCGCCCCTGGGCCGTCCGAACCAATAGAACCGCCACTCGAGGGACTTCCCCAGGTTCAATCAAGCAAGGCGTCGTGGGGCGAATGTTGTGAAACACCCCGTCCCGTCCCTCCGGGTCTTTCGGGGCTACCAGCAGGGGTTCGGGGATCATAAAGCCTCCACAATGGCACTTTTGTCTCCGAGGGCACGGCGCACACTGGGGACCCTCAGTGGCAAGTCTTGAGATTTACCCAGCCTGGGTTTCTAGAAAGGAGTACTTGGTATATATGTAAGCTTGCAGCCTTCTCGTCGAATGCACTGGGTGTGGGCTCTCGGCGAGCCTTCTCACCGGCGCCACGATGCGCCGACTGCATGATGCAAGGGAGAGTGCCGACGGCTACATGCATGTTCACATCTCCCTGTGACACGCGGAGTATGCCAGGCAGTGAATGGGAGAAGCCTGAATGGAGGATAGCGTTGCCGGACTGGGCATGCTTCAGAGTAGTTTCATCGATGAGCTCTCGAATGACTCCCCGTTGCATATCCACAGCCCTGCCGTTGATATTTGTCTATGAGAAAGTCCCCCATGGCCTCTGGTTACGGTATTCGTGTGGGTATCTGATGTGGTGTCCAACCATCGGGCTGCTACCAGTGCATGACTCTAGTCACAGTGATCAAATCGCGGGTCGGTATTCCAGTGCCGTAGCGCCGTGAAGCCCTGGTCGTGATCATTAGTCTAAAGACCCAAAAATACGCTGGACATTGTAAACCTACCTTGGCTGGCCTTAGACTGTCCTTGACATGCCATTTCCCCCCTCATAGGAGCCAGCAGTGCTCGAATCACCCAGATCAGGAGCGGCTGCAGTCCATGGCAAGCGACTTTGACGGGGCGAAGATGCTCCTCAGTCGAAACGAGGGACCTCCCGCCCTCTCCTCCGCGCCTCAGCCCGTCCACTTGCTCAGCAGTCCGACCTGGAAATCCTTGAACACCCGCTCCGCCGGGGGCAGATACAAGGTGGATGTCTCGAGCGACGCGACAACAGCCTCAATGGCGTCCGCCGGAAGATTCACCTCCTGGATGTCCGTAGAGAACGACTCGAGCATCTCCTCCGCCTTGTCCTGGGCGATGTAGCGGTAGAGAAGCTTGAGGGCCGGGCGGGCGCCCCCGCGCTGTGCGGTTGACGAGTAGGCCATGTTCCCATTGAGGATCCAGATGTGGATGGCATGGGCCGTCGGGACTTGGGGCAGGAGGGTGGGCAGGACCACCGACTTGGCGGACCCCGAACGTGCCAGGGTGGCGAGCAGGTTTGCGGCCAGACAGTCGGAGGCAGTTGGCTCGAGGCGCGCCGACACCGTCTGGCAGGAGACCTGCCACTTGAAGAGCACGACTGATGAGATGGAGATGTTGAAGTATCCGTTGTGGCAGGCGCAGTTTGAGCAGCGGATGGAGAGCATGCGAGGGAGAGAGGAGGCGTCCAGGGTCTCGAGGACCTGGGCGCTGGACTGCTTGCTTCTCTGTGGGTTACTCATGGTAAACTGCTCGACGTAAGCGATGGACACCGGAGAGAGGGGGAGCGAATATCATGAAGAACGCAGGCAGATGTATATTGAACGCTAGGTATTGCATGGCATGTCCCTCTCCCGAATCTCCGAGCTCGCCACTCCTCTGACGTGTCCAGAGAAAACAAAAGGCACCGCGAGCCATGCAGCAGATGATCCACGGCCGCCAGCCCGAAGACCAACGGGGGTTCAGGTGCCGAGAGCCGCATTTTCTCGACCTCAAGGGGCCGAGGGTGATTGATTTGATCTTGGAGCTGGGTATCGGTGACCACGCCATTGAAACGGACATGGTCGCCTTCTTATAGCTCCGACAGAAGTCTGGCATGGGGGGAGGGGACGAGGAAAGGTTCAAGGCACTTACTGTCAACCCGGTACAGTCGTTCTCGGATAATAGGAACGAGGTCAGATCCACGAAGCCGACGGATGGCTGTGCAGCAATGGACGAGTTTGCACCGTACGCTCTTTGGGCCAGGTGCTCCTCTGTCTCGCCATTGCTGCCGCTCTCATGGCCATGGCCGTGATCATGCCCATGTCCGTGTCCATGGTCGTGGGGTTTGTGACAGTGCCAGAAATCCATCATTTCGGCCCAGTTCTCGCTTGGGAGATCCTTCCAGACCTGGAGCTTGCCTTCGGGGACAATGGCCTGGCTACACTGCCGACAGGTGATGGTCGATCCGGCAGCAATATCCGAAGCAGTCCAGGGAACGACAGGCACCAGTCCCTCTCGGGCACTCACGTCAGAAGCAGAGTCGAGGACTGGCAGACGCCACGTCAAGGTCGCGGGGCTTCCGGGCTTTGACTGGATGGGTAGCAGAGCTGGTGACGACACTTGTCCGGGGAGGACCAGCTCCCCTACTGCTGACCTGTGGCGCATCTGAATCCTGGAACCATCCCCGGACACTTGCGCGACAGTGGTTCCATCGTGGGGAGACGACAGCGATGCGACGACGGAGATCTGGCGGATGTAAGGGAGGTACTCTGCGTACAAGGACACAGAGTCTCTTGACGGGTGCATGTTGTTGATTGGAGAATACTAGAGCTTGGCCCGGTGTTCCGGAGAGCTAGAGCTTTTTGATGATCGACTCGGTGTTGAATGACAAAGAAAAAGAGATGTAGCTGGGAGAGGTTGAAGGTTGTGTTGGTGTGAAATGAAGCACGACCGAGTCTGACGTTGGACGGAGCTTGGTGGGGCGGGTGAGCTTGCGCACGGACCAACACCGCGGAATCGGATTTCGAGGATTTGGAAAGCACATTCGAGGAGGCAGAACCGGACCTTCCATCTGCCATTTCGAGATCAGTTCAACAAGCTTTGCCTCCTGCAACACCTCGCGCGACACAAAAAGGAACGAGTCTTCACCACCGACTCTGTTCACCGCTTCGCTCTTTGCACACCGCGCGTCCAGCAGAACTATCCCCGCAGTTATTCTTTCGAGTCCATCATCGCCATCATGGCTTCGCTCGGTTCATACCTCAACAGTGAGCCCCTCCTCGCTCCCTCCTTGAAGCTGTCCTGAGCTGACACCCGCGCGCAGAGATGGTCCTCATCGTTACCGCGGACTCGCGCATCCTCGTGGGCACCCTGGCTGCCGTCGACAACAACACAAACCTTGTTCGTTACCCATGGCCGCCTCCCTCCTCTTCAACCCCCCATGCTGACCTTCCCCGTCCCAGGCCCTCAGCAACGCATACGAGCGCGTCATCCAGACCCCCGACAGCGATGAGCCCTCCGTCGAGGTCCCCCTGGGCCTCTACCTCGTCCGCGGCGACAACGTCTGCACCGTCGGCCTAGTCGACGAGAAGCTCGACGGCGAGATCAACTGGTCCGAGGTCAAGGGAGCGGCCATTGGAGGAATCAAACACACCTGAGGCCGGGCCGAGCGAGACGAACATGCTTTTCCCACGAGATTCACGTTGACATGAGCTTTGATACCCCCGCTCCCGAGGCTCTAAGGGGCTCAGCACGCAGATAGTGCTGGATGGCGTTTGCTTTTTACTGGTTTCTTTTTTGGTAGTGAAAAATGGACTATGGATGCCGCTGGGTATGCCTGACCCTTTCTCTTCCACCATGCTTTCCCTCACTCATCTCATCTACCTACCCTATCTACAAGTGGTGCTGACATGACCCCGTCTCCCCCGTCTAAGCGAATACCCGCTTCATCAGAAACTCGGCGAAGGCCATCTCGCCAGGCGAGCCGATAATGCGGCTGATCCTGTTGCCCTTGCTGATGTTCAACCAGCCCATCGTGTCTCCCGGGACCTCGTTCAGGGCCAGGGCGTCCACGTCGCCGCTCTCGGCGACCTCGAGGGCGTTCTCGCCGGGCTTCGCGCGGGTCCTGCGGTCGATGACGTGCATGCCGCGGGTCCACTGCCCGGCCGTCTCGATGCGGATGTCCTCGAGCTGCGCCGTCCGCTTCCAT
The DNA here is from genome assembly GCA_001599815.1 of Furcasterigmium furcatum. Taxonomy (NCBI): domain Eukaryota; kingdom Fungi; phylum Ascomycota; class Sordariomycetes; order Glomerellales; family Plectosphaerellaceae; genus Furcasterigmium; species Furcasterigmium furcatum. The sequence continues at coordinate 1,127,233 of BCIA01000004.1, forward strand.
GCCGCGTCGTCGGGCGTCAGGGCGTACCACACGGTGAGCGGGTCGTGCAGCGAGAGGCCGGGCTCGGAGCCGTCGCCCAGCATCGTGTCGATCTGGTTGAAGGTGCCGGAGAGGAAGTGGTTCACCCACACGGCGAGGGGGCTGCCGGCCTCGACGAACGGCTGCACCCGCTCGTTGAAGTAGGTCTTGTTCAGGAGATGGGGCGTCGTGATGTCCAGCGGCATGAGCGTGAGCTTGAGCTGGCGGGAGAGCTTGGCCGGGTAGGCGGGGAGGGAGGACTTGGCCTCGGAGATGGGCGGCATGGTCGACTGGGGGTTCGGCGAGGTCAGGGCGAAGACGCGGGCACAGGCGACGGCATCGGCGTAGGTGTTGAACTCGGCGACGGGGGTGACGTTGCCCTCCACGTGGATGGCACCGCCCATGACGACGACCTCCTTGACCCTGAGGAAGGTCTCGGGGTCCTCGGCGGCGGCCAGCGCCACGTTCGTCATGGGCCCGACCGCGGCGATGGTGATGGTGTCCTTGGGGTTCTCCCTCAGGAGGCGGAGGATCTCCCTGTGCGCCGGCTCCTTGGAGGGTGTGAAGTACTTGGAGTACGGGGAGGGGTCGTGGTCGAGGTCGGGGGATTCCTTGTGGAACAGGCTCTGCCAGGTGTCCTCGGCGTCGAGGTGAGGGTGCTTCTCGTGGACGCCGTGGAGGCCGTCGATGCCGTGGAAGTAGTCGGCCATGAGCTCGTCATCCTCGAGGGGCTTCTCGGGGCCGACGGCGACGATGGTCTTGTGAGCCTTCATGGTCTCGAAGTTGAGGGTCTTGCCGTTGGCCTCCCGCCAGGCCTGCTCCTTCTCGAGCACATGGAACAGGGCGACCACGTTCTTGAGGCAGCTGGGCAGGCGTTAGTCAGAGGTTGGTGCAGATATACACGAGAGAAACACGCATACCTCTGCAGAGGGACGTTGCCATATGTGACAGAGATCATGACAAGCTCGAGCTCCTCAGGGGAGCTGGCCAGAGCCAGCAGCATGGCCAGGACATCGTCGACGCCTGTCGGGGTGTTAGCTGTGTTCGGGTGATGAGGCTCAGGAATACTGGTACTCACCCGGGTCAGTATCAATGATGAGACGGGTAGGAGCCATGATATGCAAGCCACGAGCAGTGCGGGGTGATTCTGGTACTATTCAGGGCGGAGCAGACAGCAAATCGAGTTGATAAGAGGGCCGCAAGACCTGACGATGCAAAGGAAAGCAAGAGATGAGTTCTGATGTGGGATGAAGGCCGTTGAAGATGACAACCTTATGTGGCAAGGCAGCACGAGGCGGAGACGGCCGAGTCCCGATAGCTTTTTCTTATCGATGTGCGGTTCACGCCCTTCACCAAGGTTTCTCCAAGGAGTGACCCCTCATCGGCCTCCATTGGGTGCTGATTCTGTGGACTCGAAGCTCTGGAACCCCGGGCGCTAAACTTGTTGTAGCAGGTCCAAGTAAGCCGGCCGACCGATGACTGTCTGCTGTCTGCTATTCAATTCAGTCTCAATTGTTGTTGTTTCCTGCTGAAAGAGTTGGCCCTTTCTTCTGCATACTTTGGATTGAAGAATGGAAATTAAGTCATCACCCACGATTGGAGTCTCTTATCAAAAGCCCCTAAGGGTCCAACGAATCATTCTCGCTGTGGGTTTCAGATTGGCTCTCAGTGAATCCAGACAGGGTGAATTTGAGAGCGCTAGAAGAGGCTCACAGAAGAGATGGCTGCCCTCGGAACGGCCATGTCGACCAGCAGGCTTCAGATCGAGCCTCAAGAAATTGAGATGGTCTCTCTCTTGATTCCTTGAGATCAAGATAGCCTCTTGCTCAATTCGAGACAGTTTAAGGGCAACGTTTCTGGGCGGTAATGTAGCCGGACCGGCCATATATGTATTCACCCACCTGCGCCCCAGTCTCCACCTATTTAGGACTAGCGGCTGTCTGAAAGGTCCTGACCACGTGACTTTATCGACCAGCCTGTCACGCCAGGCACGCCGCTGGCATCATTTTGGTGGAAAGGACGGACCTGCCAGCTGCCCTGCGTCTATCTCCGTCCTCACATCTCTCCAAAACGCTCAACTGATTTTGAACCTCTCCCAGTTCCCACCTCACCCACAGCTCCGAAAGAACGCTCTCGACCAAACAACGCATCGACAATTCACCGACAGTCATCTCCAATTGCTCCGCAGAGATCCCATCTCCACGCTCCACGAGCAAGTCAAACGTGTCCCTATCGACTTCCATCTCCACGACAGGGGCATTCAATCCCGCATCCCCTGTCCGCAGAAGCCCCCGATTCGTCTCGCGGGACCCGTCCAGCCAGTGCCAGGCCAATTACCGAAGCAATAGCACCAGAAGCACCCTGGTCCGCCCTCCCAGCTCTGGCCAACGTGCTCCACACGAGCACTCCCATCCTGGTAAGTCGTGCTCTTACCTAACTTTTTTCGCCTCCCGCCAAGCCGTCCATTTGGCCACGAAAGCATCCCCGGAGAACGGCATGTTCGAGACGTCGTCCTGACACTGCACCCATCTACCTCACATCGCATCACTCTCTCTGCCCTGTTGTTGTTCCCTTATCCGCCTTCTCCTGTGTCAGCATCTTGTCTTTTCAATTGCTCCTTTCTGACTCCCTGGGAGCTTCTACCGGATCCCTTCGCTTGCCGGCACCTGTGCCCCTTTTGTGCGTATGTGCGCCAGCTCCGCTCCGTTCGGAATATCGTCATTGACGTCGTTGCCCTCACAGAAGTATACAAACGGCAAGTACTGCGACGTTTGCTAGAACAGCAAGAGCTCCATCTGTGCGCCCGTTCAAGGTCGTCCGCCATACAGCCATCACCCGATACCCCCTATCATATCACGGCTATCATATCCGACACCATGTCCTCATCCGAATACATGACCACGTCCTTTATCGGCGGTTGGACCACGGTCCTTCTCGTGGCCGGCGCCATTGGCTACTCATACTACGGAGGCAAGAAGACCCCCGCCTCCAAGGCAAAGCCTGCCGCGGCTGCTGCGCAGGCTCCCCGCAAGGAGGACCGAAGGAAGAAGCAGCGCCAGGAGGCCTACACCACCGCCGCGCAAAAAGCCCCGGCTCAGGAGACTGCCCCTGTGGCCACCACAACCTCCGCCCAGTCTAAGAAGGAGCGAGATGAGGAGTCGGACAACAAGGCCTTTGCCGCGCAGATGGCCACCGTACAGGCGGGCAAGAAGTTCACCAACACATCCGCCAGCAACAAGCAGCAGAAGGCAAAGTCTGTGAAGCAGTCTCATGCCGCCGAGCCCGTCGCGAAGCCCGCCCCTGCCACCAAGACCGAGGATGTCGTCGTGGCTGAGGCTGAAGCTGAGCCTGAGGCCGAGGACGAGGAGCCTGCCGCCTCTCCCGAGGCCGCCCGCGCCGACCCCAGCGGTGTCAGCGACATGCTTGAGCCTGCCGCTGCCGGCCCCTCCGTCCTGCGCCTCACCAACACCGACAAGCAGCAGAAGAAGCCCAAGGCCGCCAAGGAGCCCGAGGCTGTCGAGACCAAGAAGCAGCGCCAGAACCGCAAGAAGGCCGAGGAGCGCAAGCTTGCTCGCGAGGAGGACGAGAAGGAGCGCAAGGTCCTCATGGAGAAGCAGCGCCGCACCGCGCGCGAGGCCGCCGGCATCGCCGCCAAGGACGGTTCCCAGTTCATGGCCGCTGTGAACGGCGGCAAGTCTGCCTGGAATGCCGGCACCCCCAACGGCACCAAGCAGGCGGCCAAGAAGGAGGAGCCCCTGGACGTCCAGCCTCTCGACACCTTTGACGAGGTCACCACCAACGCCCCGGCCGCCAGCATTGCCCCGGCCAAGCCCGCCGCCAGCTGGACTAACAGCCTGCCCTCTGAGGAGGAGCAGATTGAGCGCCTTAAGGACGAGGATGACTGGAACACCGTGCCTACCAAGACGACTAAGAAGGGCAAGAAGGGCCAGGCCGAAGAGGTCCCCAGTGCCCCTGCTCAGCAGGCCCGCCCCGTTCCCCAGCCCCTGGCCGTCAACGGCAAGGCGGCCAAGCCCGCTCAGTCGTACGGCTCCTTCTCTGCGTTGTCCGTTAAGGGCGGCGACGCCGACGATGAGACCAACGCGGCCTCCAGCTTCGAGGAGAAGGAGTGGGACGTCTGAGCTCGCCAGCAGGATGGCACCCACGACGCTTGCGGGACATGATCCCCGAATGTGCCCGTTGGGAGGAGCGAGCTCGTAAAAAGGGCTGGGAGGGCAGAGGCTATTTTCCACATGCATTTGCTCTGTTCTTCTATTGTACAAAAAATTGGCTTTGACCGCCAAGGTCTTGGATCGGGCGGGGGGGGGCATCAGCGAGCAGCATAGGGGCGACGGAAGCTCGACGTGACCGCCAGCTCCTGGGAGGAAACCCGCCATCCAGCCTCGGCCTCGCACGCATGGAGTTTGGACGAAAAACCAGAGCGGTACGGCTACATCTTTTTCGTCGGATGACTTTCTCCTCGGCAGCCTTTCACACGCGCCGAAACTCCCTACTAGATTGAGATGTTGCGAAATGGGCAACAATTTGGAGGGCGGCCGAGGGAGGGAGGTTCACGGGCAGACAGGACTCGGGGTCTGATACGTCCCAGGACACAGGATGAAAGCCCGGGGCCGCAATGCTAGTCGGACGCACCTTTTCTTAGTCAATTCGTCGACATTCATGAAGTTCCTCCTGTGATGCGCCCTGGCAAGCAGCTGTACGTCACTGAACTACACCACATGATGAGGCTAAATGTACGTGGCCGGCCTCGAATCACCTTGATAATTTAGTCCCGACCTTGTCAAGAGGGTCGCAGAAAACATGGCCGTTCTCGGAACGTTCATCTCGTCGACCAGACTTCAGATTGAGCCTCGGAAAATCGAGATGTCTTCTCTTTCGATGTGCGAAACTTGAGATGGCCTCTGACTGAACTAGAGGGGGTTTGCAGGACTGCCAACTCGACTGCTTGTAGTTCTGATTCACGCCTATCTGGATGGTAGTCCAGTTGGATCGGCCATGTCTTCTGTGACCCTCAACTGTGCAAGGGGGACGATGCAGCAAGGGGCGGCGGGCGATCAATGACATCCGCGAGGGATGGGCATATGCCGTGACGTCGGCAAGCCATTGGCGGGACGCACCATTGGCACCCGCCACCCTGTGGAGGGTGGGCGATGCGATGCGGCGAGGAGATTTGCTGCGCGCATCTGGGACGAGTGGGCGTCTCACGTGGAGGAAGGGGTGCTTATCGTTTCTCAGCTAGATCCTGTGGGTGGCTTTTTCGAGAAGGGACCCTTGCATATTGATGGCGACATGGTTGGTGATCGACGACGTGGCGATGGGGAGGGGGGCTTGAACTGCGGGATTCGCTGGAGGGGTCTCATCGAAGCAGCTGAGGTGCCTGTGGCGGTGGATGGTTTGTCGATATTCTGGAGAGGTCGAAGGGAGAGATTGATTTCCACGTCTTGTCTTGCGGTGGGTTTGGCAGGGACAGACACAAGCAGATGTAAGTAAGTACATAAGTAGTCAGGGGCACGGGGTCGAAAGGGGAAGGTCAGTCCGCGATAGAAGGGCGGCGGGTACGTTGAGGTGCGTGCTGCAGGCGGTCACGGTCGAGACAGTTGAGGCACGGCTGGACCTTGTTCTGGAGTGGCTAAAGTCCATGTGGGTGGTGTTTATGCGGGTGATGGATGTGTGGTTGCAGGGCTGTCCCGACTGGGTTGGGCAGGATGGGGAGCAGGAGGTGGTTGTTTTTGATTTGCTCTCGATGCTGTCACGTCGAGAACCCCCCACGTATAGTACCAAGTAGTGCATTCACAGTTGGGAGAGTGCTGTCAAGTTTCGACTACTGCTGTGCACACGAGGTCGGCAGGGTCAGATCCCAAAAGTCAAATCGCCAGCCACGGCGCGTCACGGCGACGGAAGCGGAGGGTTGGTTGGTTTAGGACGGCCGGGGGGCCAAGACGGTGATACAACCGAGGAAGCGAGGAAGCGAGCGGGGTCTGTCCGGTGATCTGTGGTTGCAACCAGCGGTGGGGGGTTTTCGGTCGATTGTTGTTGGCGGGCGACGAGGGGTCCTGGGGTTGGTTGACGGATGGAATTGACGTCCGAGTTCCAGTCCAGTGTCGATGGATAGGGGACGTGCTCGTTCTGCGGCCCTGAGTGGAAGGACTCGAATGTCCTGACATACCTACTCAACTACTGTAGGACTCTTTGGAGGGTCTGATGTCGAGGACAGACTAATCAGTCGCACGGGCCACTAGTGACGACGGCGGACCCAGAATGGGGGAATTGCGGCGATTTATCGTGGCGGAGGGGGTTTGCTCGCGGGAGGAGACCGAGGAGGGAGGTCTGCTAGCAGCCCGGCTGAGGAGATCTTCTCGATTGACTTTCCGTGACTGCTGCTAGTCGTCCAGTCGGGCAGTTCGCTGTCAGGGCAGTTTTAACTTTCGGGGGTTCCATTTCGCGGGGTCTCCGAGGTTGGGGACGGAAGAAACAAAGAATTGCTGACGGAAAACGTCCGAATTAAGAGGCAGTCAACGTCGGTCGGTCTTGTTGCCGGGTGAAGACGGATAATAATCAACGTGTCACTCAGAACCCCTTTTCTCCATCAATGATGCGTCCTGCGCGGATTGAGGGCGATCTGGAGCTAGCGCGCGCTGTAATCGGGCAGTCGAGACAGCCCTGCGTGTTAATCAGCGCAACTGGCAGCCAACTGCTCGCCCTTGTGGGAAGGTACAGACGAGCCCGGCCGGCAACCCGGCCCCTTTTCCACTGGCAGCCCAGGGCTGGCCCAAACTGGCGGGACTGGACAGATTGGTTCGTGAGGCGGTGCCGGGGTGATTGATTCGCCTGCGGACAGAGTCTGCGGACAGAGCGCCAGCGCTGTACAGAAAGTAAATGGCAGCTTCGCATTCAATGGACAAACATCGGATTGCATACTGTACATACTACGTACAGTCTGACGTTTCGCCAGATGGAAACCTTGTTTCACCACCTCCGAAAAGCCACAACCAGATGGTCAATCCCTGGGTGTGCCCCCAGATCGGGCCAAAGACGGCCACCGCCCAGGCGAAATGGACCCCTCCCAGCCTCCACTGACAGCCACTACAGAACGCCCCACCCACACCCCTATCCCATCATCGCTCTGGAGGCGCCCAGTGCTGCACCCCTCCCGCCCAGGCCGCCCGTCCCTTCCACTGGGTGCCTGGCGTGGCCGCGAATGGTCCCGCCGCTCGTTGTCATTGTCGTCGTCGTCGTCTCCTCCACAGTCGCCGTCTTCAACCACTCCCACACTACTACTTACAACAACACCTCTTGCGCCCCTTTGTCCCTCTTCTTCTCCCACCACCCCTTCAACCCCGCCCTCGCCTTGATATTCCGGAAGATGCCCGCACCCGGCCTCAATGCAATGGTCTAAGTGCATTTGCTACGGGCTGAACATCGGCTCACGCGACACAAACTGCTCGGCCACCGATACTTGAAACCCCTCCGATCGATATCCCGCACCCCGACGCCATCCAAAGAACAACACCAATTCAACTCGACCGTGGATCGGCACTCAATCAAAGGGAACACTTGACCAAAGACACCACCTACCTTCTCACCCGACCGCACCAGTATCCGTACCCGATCTCGGATTCACCCACTGCAAAATAGACTCGACCTCCCCGGTCTGGCACCTGGAAAAACACCACCTCGAAACCCGACCCCCTTTCTTCGATTCACCCACCTCCAGCATTCCAACAAGTCACCTACCACACACCCTCGCATACTTCGATTTTAAATTCCCTGCTGCCACTTACAGACAGTCTCTTCTGCCACATCACAACGACCGCGGCCTCAAATGCATCCGAACAACACCAGTCCGTATTAAAAGAGCCCACCCACCCCCAACCCACGACGACAGCACCATTACACCCCTACCCACGCAGCCATGTCGCTCCTCGTGGCAATCCAGTCGGCAATCTTCTACTATGTCGCCTGCACGCCATGCAACGAGGCAAGAGCCCGGTACCGGGCCAAGCAGCAGGCCAAGAACGACCGTGAGGAGAAACTGCGCATCCAGATGGAACAACCCGGCCTCTACAGACATCCCTCGCCCTTCCACACCAACCCCTACTGGAAAGAGGAGATCGAGATCGGGCCCAAGCCCCCCAAGAGCAAGATGACCAGCAGGAACACAAGTCAACGAGGCCTCACAAGCTCCAGCACAGGCAGGAATAGCACGTCCGCCAGCCTGACATGCACCAGCTCACACAACGAGCTGAGCTCCACGAGCCCAGGGAGCCCGACGATGATCCCAGAAGACGCCTCGTTGAGCCTACAAGGCGACGACTGGAACAAGCGAAGGTATCAGCGGGAGGACGAGGAGCTCTGGGGCCACGACCTCACCAGGATGGGCCACAAGCTGGTAGATAACATCGTCAAGGCCGGCAGTTCCGCCGGGAGGATGATCAAGGGAGAGCTGGCCTCGAAGGACAAGGAAATCACCGACGAGGACCGGACAAATTTCTACTTCACCCCGAAGAACCCCCCCGTAAACGACTACCACCCGCCCATCGTCGGCAGCGCCCCGGCGCACAAGGACGCCTTCCAGTGGATGCTGCAGCCCCCGCCCCCGGCGAAGATCATGGAAGGAAAGGTGCCCGTCAACAGGACGCAGAGCTTCCACAGCTCGGCCAGCCGGCGGAGCGCGAACCAGAAGGCCGCCGCCACGACCGCCAAGCCGGCTTCCTCGGATGAGCTGCCCCTCGACCGCGTCGTCCGGGACCGCGCCATGCCGGCCAGGCTCGTCCCCACGCAGGAAACGCCCTCGGAATCGGAGCTCATCGAGGTCCTCATCGGCAGGAGGTCGAGCCGCGCCCGCAGCATGTCCCACGAGTCGGCGAAGTGCTCTGACCCGTCCACGGACAGCGAGCTGGTGGACCGGAGGCGGCGAGCCAGAGCCAGGACGGCGGCATATGCCGAGTCGGACGATTCCGAAAGCGACGCAGACGAGGACCACCTCGCGTTGCACGCCAGCAAAGACTCGCCGAGCCGGGGAAGGGGCACGCTCCGGGCGGCGCAGCGGCCGAAGCTGGGGACGATCCGCGCCTCGAACAGCGCGGCGTCCAGGAAGGCCCTCGCGAGCATGCCGAACGGCACCAGGCCGGAGAGCGTGACGCCGCGGCCCGCGTCACCGATGACGGTCCTGAAACCCGGGCTGGCGACGGGATTCGCACCGCCGGCGTCTGCGTTCGGCCAGGCCAAGGACGAGAACACGCCGATCGTCGTCGCCTCGTAGGAAGAGGTGGCCGACGGCCTGGGGCTCTCGTATGAAGACGTCATGGGGCTCTTCCCACCCCCGGTCGTCCTTTCGACATATCACCACGCCCGTGGACACAGCGTCTAGGGCCACATTTCACTTCACTTCACTTCTCTTCTTCCCCCCTTCCTTCTTTCCTTTTCTCCTGTCACTTTTATAGCACTTTACCATGCATTCGGGCATTCGGCATCGTTTCAGCAAGCAAGCATGCAGACATTGGCGCAGGCGGGACAAGGCGTTCAGGCGGGGGCAGCATGACCGGTCCATCACTTTTTCTACTATCCTCGGTCTGGACTGGAAAAAAGGTCGCATCGTACACTTCAGGGGGATATTCATAGGCCGGCGGTCACGGCAAAGACCCCGTCGAGGAGGAGCAGTCGTAGCACAAACATAGCTTATCAGAGGGTATTTGATATCCGACTACCGGCACGCTCCCGTGTTTGTTGTTGTACAAGGTTTTTCCATCTCGTCCCGGCTCCCGGGTCTTGGCTACGTAACCTCTGATGTGTGAGGTGGACATGTGTGCCCCCCCGCGATGCCCTCCCTGCCTGAACCCGAACGCCGTGCTATGCAACCATACATCATCATGCAGGCACCGCCCGCCGCGTGTCACGCGAGGACGTTACAGGTGCATCCCGCCCTGCGCGCCGCTGTCGTCGTCGTCGTTGTCGTCCCCCAGGCCGCGCAGCTGTGCCTCCATGCGCCGCCGGAGCTCCTCGTCGGACAGGCTGCCGCCGCTTGCCGCGGCGGGGTTCTCGGGGTTGGTCTCGGGGTTCCTGGCCCCCGCGACGGAGAAGGAGGCGCCCGGGACGGAGTCGTATTGCAGCACGCCGCCGCGGATGGTGCCTGTCTGGAAGGTGCCGTCGCTCCAGGCGGGGTGCTGGACCGCTCCGCCTGCGGGGGGCTGTGTTTGGGTGGTAGTGGTGGTGGTGCTTCCGCGGGCGATGCGGTCCTCCTCGTCCCGCGCGGCCTGCAGCCCGTTGAGCCCGTTTGCGGTCGTGCCCTCTGCGGCCGGGGCGTCGTCGTCGGGGGCCTCGAACTCGCGCCAGCTGGTGCCGCGGCCCTCGACCTCTGAGCGGATGAGGGCGATGCGGTCCTGCATGCGGGCGATGACGGCCTCGTTCTCGCGGATGGCGTCTGCGCAGTCGGGGTCGGGCTCGCCGGGGGCGGCGCCGATGGCGGTCTCGGTGCCGAGGGCGAAGGGGAGGAGCTGGATGTTGGAGGTGCGCAGGTGGGAGATTGAGTTGCGGATCTCGAGGAGCTTGAGGTGGAGGGTTGGGAGGGAGAGGTCGACGAGGGCGGCGGCGAAGCGGGCGGGGGCTATTGGGGCCGTGGAGGCGGTTGTTGTCGGGCGGGAGGACATGTTGGTCGAGGAGTGGGGAGGAGGAGGATGGAGAGGATGGACTGTTGGTGGTGGCGAGCGGAGCGGGGGGGGTGAATCGGAAGCTTGACTTAGAGGTCGAAGATTGAGGTGAAGAGACTGGTGAGAGGGGCGTTGCGCATGCGAGGGCGGCGGGTTGGTCAAGTTGGTGTTTGCTTGAGGTGAAGTGTTGTCGCAATGGAGGGGTGCCTGGAATCACGAAACTGCGAGAAGGATGCGGGAAGCTCCAAAATGTAACGTGGGGCAAGGCTGGAGCTCATATGGTCCGTGCGCGGGACATCCCACCTCCTTCACGTCACCGACCCCTGAATGCACGTCTGACAAACCCCTTTTCACGATCTGGGACTATCCAATAAGTACCCAAAACACACGGCACATCAATTTTGACCTGTCTTCTAACCAGTTTTGACCCAAACCATTGCACTATCCGTTTAAACGCTCAGCTCGGCCGTGGTCGACTTCTCAAGAGCCGCCTTGTAAGGCTTGAGCTTCTCCTGGAGAACACCGCCCTCGCCACAGAACCGCTCGACGATCTCGACGCTGCGGCCGATGTAGAGCTCGGGCCTCATCATGTCATCAAGGTCGCCCCAGATGGGCTTGAAGTACTCCGTGCTCTTGATCCGTGCAACGAGGTCGTTCGGCTTGCCCTGAAGGGAGAACAGTCAGTCAGCCGGCATATCACAAGTGGAAGTGGCACGGGCAATGCAGGCGGGTGACATACCTCGTTCTTGACAACATGGCCGGCCTGGTGAGACAGAACGCGGATCTGCTCGTGAGCTCTGTTGTGTATTAGTGCCTTGTCTCGCTGAGAATCATGGGATCAATGACGTACTCTTGCCTGGACTCGCCCTTGGCGACCAGCTTCATGATGATCTGCAGACAGGTCAGCTCAGTCAGAGACGGAAGATCCAGACACGGAACGGCTTACGCTCTCGGTGATCATGAAGGGGAGCTCCTCCAGCACGCGGCTCTGGATGCGCTGGGGGTACACGGCCAGTCCGTCCGTGACATTGTCGAGGCTGAGGAGGATCGCGTCGGCGAGCAGGAAAATCTCTGAGCGGGGGTCAGTATATCCGTACAGACACAAAGAAGAAGCTGTAACCCACCAGGAATGTCGATACGGCGAATCGCACTATCATCCAGAGTGCGCTCCATCCACTGGTCGGACAGGGTGTTGGCGAAGGACGCGGGCTTGGACATCAGCTCGCGAGCCAGGCTGTAGATCCTCTCGGACCGCATGGGGTTACGCTTGTAAGCCTAGAGGGCGGAATTGGTTAGTTCCAAAACGCTGCTTGAGCTTGAGGGTGAAGTGCGATGACGGTCCGACGCTGACTCTCGCGGCTGCTACACGTACCATGGCGGAGCTTCCGATCTGGGACTTCTCGAAAGGCTCCTCGATCTCCTTCCAGTTGGCGAGGTGACGAATGTCGCCGGCGATCTTCTGGGCGGTTGCGCCGAGACCGGAGATGGCGTTGGCAACCATCAGGTCGACCTTGCGCGAGCTGTGTTGGAATCGTTTGTTAGTGCAAGCCTCCGAAGAAGAGAAAGCGCGACGGCGTACTAGGTCTGGGTTGAGACATCCTAGAAGACTCGTTGTTAGATCGACATCTCTCACCATTTGTGAGGCGACTTACGTAGCAGGACTTGAATCCGGCCTTCTCGCAGAGCAGCTCGTTGAGCTTGTCGCACTTGGCAGAGTCGCCGCCGAAGCTATAAAAAGCGTGAGCGTCGTTCCCTGTACTCCCGGACGGCCCCAACTCACATCTCGAGGAACGAGGCCTGAGTTCCGGTGGTGCCCTGGGCACCGCGGAACTTGAGGTTCTCGCGGACGTGCTCGATGCTCTCCAGGTCGAACTGGGTGCCCGAATCAGCGTCTATTTCAAAGAGTTGAGTGGAGTTCACAAACCATGAGGTCCTGGGCCCATTGCGCGGCTGCTTGGAGGTCAGTATGATGTTCTCGTCTCTCGCTCAATGTCGCGTCTATTGGAACTCACCCCTCTTGCCGACAGTGTGCAGCTGGGCAGCCTGGAGATGCGTCCAAGCGAGGGTGGGCTCGCCTGCAGCAAGTCCGAGTCAGCTCATTCCGTGTCTGTGGTCCTCCGATAGATAACTAACCCTTCCACTGGAGTGCGAAGTTGGACAGGTTCTGCAGAACCTTGGCGAGCTTGGGCAGCAGGAGATCCAGAGCGTCGCGCATGAGGATCAACTCGGCGTTGTCTGTGACGAAGCAAGACGTCGCGCCCACATGCAGGGAGCCGGCAGCAGCGGGGGCAACGACACCAAAGGCATGGACGTGCTGGTACATGTGTTAGCGGTTCACGGTGTCATTGTAAGTGTGGTGGTCTGAGTTGGGACACTCACAGCCATGACGTCCTATGGGGCGCGGGTGTTAGCAGAGATGAGCATAAATAAGAAAATTCAAATAGATCTTCAACATATCGCATTGGAATCCAAACATACATGTCTGCGAATCTTCTCCTCGACGCGCGCCGTCTCAAAGTCCTCATCCGTCAGGATGAGGTGCGCCTCCATCTCCTCCAGAGCCTGGGGGGTGATGAAGTCGAGACCGAGCTCCCTCTCACTCTGGGCAAGATAGAGCCAGAGCTTGCGCCATGTCGAGTGCCTGGACCTCTGGCTGAAGAGCTGCGACATCTCGGGGCTGCAGTACCGGCCCGTGAGGGAGGTCTGGTAGGTGTCGTACGGGGACTTGGAGGCGGCCATGGTGAGGGTTGAGTCTGCTGTTTGCTGGTTCTGGTCGTACTTCGAATTGGACTCTCGGGTGGTGTGAATTGGCCTGAAAAGAGATGTCGTCCTGGCCCGGGTGAAGACGGAAGATGGGTGTTGAATCGTACAAAATTTTGTCCGTGGTTGGCTCATACTTCAGCGAGCTCCGGCACCGCGGGGTCGATCATGGTGGGGCAACTTTTTCGCGGACGGCGGCAGCTAGTGCAGGGACCCGATAAGATAAGCCCTGAGGATCTCCGAAAATGGGTCGACGCTCTGTATCTCCAATTGCCCTGAAGGAAGAATTTCGTGATGCCGTCACCATCATCACCGTCGTCAGTCTCCCTTCCGACGCCCACCACCACCTCCCCTCCCGGCACGGACCCGCGTCGCTACTCTTCCCCGGAGTAGGGACATGCCGCTCTTGCTGCCGGAACCATGAACTCTCTTGGCTTCGTCCCGGCGCGGACCGTCCTGCAGCTCGGAATCCGCGGATCCTGCGCTCGAACAGTAACAAGTCGCGTCGCCAGTCGGTTGCTATCGACATGCGTCTTTGGGGATCGCGCAAAGATACACGACTGCGCACCGAGACGCAGCATCCAGCTTGGCCTGTCGACCTCTTCTCAATGGCTCGGGCTGCGGCAGCACGCGCGCCGCACATACTCGACCAAACCCGAGATCATCATCGACCGCTACGAAGACCTGCCCGCGAATTACACAGACAAAGAAGGCCTGGCTTTCAGAGAATCGGAGCTGAGCTCCTCGGAAATTAAGAGGGTATTTGGCCCAGGCACGAGGCATGCTGCCGCCAACCGCCTGTTGAGGATCCTCCACGGGAGGAGAGTGGCCGGCACCCTGGATGATCCCGCGTACAATGGCAACACATCATCGTATACTGCCGACGAACAGAGCAAGGCGCTGCTGTACCTCCGACGCACCGTGCCCGTGGACGAGGTCCTCAACGCCGGCCTTCGCGCGGAGGATGAGCTGCGCGAATTGGAGCGCGAGGCAGCCGGCGAGAGCGAGGACGCTGATGCCACCGGTGTTTCTGAGGCCGACAAGACGAAAGTCGAGAGGAAGATCGACCCAGTGTACGGCGAGAGTGTTTTCGACGACATCCGCGCGAGGAATATCGCGAAACGCGAGGAGATGGAGCGCCGAGAGGCCGAAGAGCGAGAAGAGCGCGAGCGGCTCAAGCCTGGCCCCCTGGCCAAATTCGACGACAAGCCAAGAGAGCTCTCGCCGCGCATGCAAAAGTGGACGGAGGAGGCGACGTCCGACCTGCAGGCCCCCCCGGAGCTGTCGCACTTTGAGCGGCTGATGCCCAGCACGGCCTTTGTCGTGCTCCTCGTCGCCGCGCTCGCGGGCTTCGCCGCGATCTACACCCCGCCCAGGGAGTACGACCGCATCTTCCCCGAGGTGCCCGCCTCCTACGCGACCGTCGGCGCCCTCATCGGCCTCAACCTCGCCGTCTGGGCGGCCTGGCGGGTCCCTCCCCTGTGGAAGTTCCTGAACCGCTACTTCGTCCTCGTCCACGGCGTCCCCCGCGCCCCGGCCGTCCTGCTCTCCACCATCAGCCACCAGACGTTCTTCACGCATCTGCTCCCCAACATGGTCGCCCTCGGCGTCTTCGGCACCCTGCTGCACGACGACGTCGGCCGCGCCGCCTTCATCGCCATCTACCTGGCCTCGGGCACGATCGGCTTCCTCGGCAGCCTGTGGTTCCTCACCCTCCGCGGCCTGCTGCACTTCTCGACCATCGGCGCGTCGGGCGGCGTCTACGGCGTCTTCGGCGCCTACTTCTGGCTGCACCGCTTCGACAGCTTCAAGATCCTCGGGTTCCCGCCCGAGCCCCTCGAGGGCCCGCAGGGGCTCGGCTTCATCGCCTTCGTCGTCGCCCTCCACGCCTATGCATTCTTCCGCAAGGGCAAGCAGACCACAGACTACATGTCCCACATGGCGGGCATGGCGGCCGGCATCCTCGGCGTGCAGCTCGCGCACCGCGGGCAAGGGCGCCTCGCAGCGGCCGCGGCCGCGAAGAGCGAGAAGACGAGCGACGTGGAGCTCGTCAAGGTCACCAAGGTGGCGAGCGGGCCTCGGCCTTCATCATAGACGGGGTTTGGAGATGTGATGCTGTACATTATTGTCGTATTACAAGGCGTTGCGTGCGCCGTTTTGCATACTTGTTGTCCAATATAGGCGGATTCCTCTTTCAGATGTTCGCAAACGTGCGCCACAGCGGTTTTGCTAGGCTGGGCCACCTGAACCCAAGATGCTGGGGAGTAGGTACAGAACCCGGCTGATCAGCTTCCCCTGGAGATTTCTGGGCAAAGCCATCTTACGACAAGCGAGAGCGAGACGTCAAGCGAGTGCGATGTCCTCCAAGCGAGTGCGACATGCTTAAGCGAATGCGATCTGACCTCACGTGTATGCCGATATATCATGTCAAGGGCTGTTGGCGAGCTCGCCGCTATCCATTCAGGTATATAACAGATGGCTTTCCACCCTGACACGAGCTCCAGCGCCACTGGATGAGACCAACGACCCGGACCAATGGAGATGAAAGAAACAGAAATATGTGACAGAAAATACGAGGCAGAGTCCTACTACCTTTGATGATATTTCAAGGAATTTGTCGGCCTTCGAATGTTCGAAGGGCATTCGCCGTGATGGTTGCCTCAGGCAAGCTGTATGTTTGCCAAAGAATTACGGTCTGGGCTTTTGGTTCTGTGCGCTAATCTCCCGGAATATGAGTCTCCGAGACGAAACTCTCGAAGTGGACTCATGATGATGATTAGCTTCTCGAGGGCACTGGCAGGGACCCTGGAAGATGAGACGAGGGCGAAGGGTATCGAATGAGAGCTTGATGCGCACGTTGATGGCGCCGCTTGAATGTGCAATCGAGACCCAACCCCACGGATGACAGCTCGACATGACAAGATCGTGTGAAAGGCTCCCCCGCGCTCACCTCTTGCTGTCGCTTTTCATGATCCCTGAAGGGTATGCACGGGGTCAGGGAGCGGGTATGAGTCGTGTGATAGGACTTGGTCTCTACCTAGTTTGAAGTGGATAGGTGGAGATCAAAGCGCTTTATCTCCGCTAACAGCGAGGCCAAGTGGGTTGATCGACTTATCTTCAGGCATAAGACCTCCGGGGTGCTGACGTGAAGCATGATAAGTATCCTATCGATTGAATTAAAGACTGATAATGCGGCCTGCAGAACTCATTACCTCTTCCCTCGACTTCAGATCTCGCTGCTCCCCTGCCTTGATTGGTCGTCAATTCACGATAAGCTCTCCTCGGTGCTACTAGAGTCAAGGTCGACTGCCTATTAGTGCCGCTATCATGAACTGGGACGAGGTTCGATGTGTCAAGGCTGATCCCAGAGATCTTATAAAGACCTACGTAATACTATCAGAGGCTCTCTTTATCTGTTCTGCTATCTTCAAGGACGAAGTCGTTCGGATCTCGGCTCAATTGGTAAATGAGCCGGGAGTGCCACATGGCGCGAGCCGGTCTGCTGGACCCAGCTAGCAGTCAAAACCTCGGGGAGAGTCCCCGATCGCTGATATTGGGTTGACAGGATGGAATGGCACCAAGAGTCCAACATGAGCTTAAAAGCAGGCCAAGTCTCGTCATCGAGAGTGAAAGGAGTTCTCACCACCTCATCGGCCTGACAATCTAACACTTCAGACGAACCTTGTCAAGATGATCGGCTCTCTCGCAGTCCTGGCTCTTCTCGCCACTACCTCCTGGGCCTCTCCTGCGCTAGTTCAGAAGCGCGAGGACCCCAACACGGGGCTAACATGGATCTATAAGGATGCGAGCTTGCCCAAGGTCATGTCAGTAACCCCTCGGTATTTTGCCTCATCTTCGAGCGCTGACCCCTGAGCCAGGCTCTACAACACCGGTGATGGCACCATCTTGTCCGGCTCGACAAATGGCCGTCTGGACACCACCAACTACGGCGGTGGCCCTGGAAGACTTACCCCTGAGACTCTCATCGGCAACGTCAGTGAAGTCCTGGACATCGCCCAGCTCGCAGTCGTGAACTTCATCGGCGGCCGAAACGGCGGTGGAAGCGCCAACGCTGACTCGGACCGCTTCCTCAACATCTCGATGGATGCCCACAAGCGCCTCTGCAGCTGCAACTCGGACATTGTTGGCGCCGTCATGATCCACGGCACCAACACCCTCGCTGACACGGTCTTCGGCGTCGATCTCACCCTGAACTGCTCCAAGCCCTTCGTTGCCACCGGCTCCATGAGGCCCAACTCTGCCTTGTCCGCTGACGGTCCGTCCAACTTCTACGATGCAGTCCGCACCGCCATTCACCCCGAGGCACGCGACCGCGGAGCCATGATCGCCTTCAGTGACCATCTCGTCTCGGCCTTCTACGCGACCAAGACGAACGGCAACACCGTCTCGACTTTCTTGTCCCCGGACCAAGGTTACCTGGCCCAGTTTCAGTCCGGCCAGCCGTACTTCTTCTACGGCGCGTCCCTGCCCAAGGCCCGTCATTACTTCAACCCGTTCAACCTGACCTCTCCCCTTCCCAAGGTTGTGGTTCTCTACGGTCATCGTATGTGTGCACCTCGTGTCATTTGGGGCGTCGACTGACAGTTTGGCAGAGGGCTTTGATGCTAGTCTCCTTTATGCCGCTGCTGATAACGGCGCCAAGTAAGCGATTCCCGATTTCTCTCCTCTGACCTGCGACTGACAGACACAGGGGTATCGTGATCATGGGTGTCGGCCCAGGAGCCCTCAGCACTGCCGCCTCGCAGGCCGCGAATGATCTCTACACAAGGGGCGTCATCACCGTGGCCTCCTTCCGCCCGTTCTTCGGCGCGACTATCCCCGGTCCCCAGCCTGGCAACATGTAAGTCTGCATTGGCACCCATTTCCTCAAGAGGTCATGTACTCACAGCCATAAAGCATCAGCTCCGGTTTCCTGCGTGGTGAAAACGCCCGTATCCAGCTGCAGCTTGCGCTTGGAGCCGGCTACGACTTTGGAGGAGTCCGTAGGCTGTTCGAGGGTGATCTTCGCAAGGCCCTGTACAATGAGGCCACCCCCTTTTACAACGGCACCGTCCTGTAGATGGCCCGTAGAAACTTTACCACATAGGGGGCCCTGGAGAGAGGTTCATCGAAGAAACCCTCGGGTTAATTGATCGCAAGTGTCTTCATGATCTGTCCAAAAAGTGTGTGTCATCGTGGCGAGCATGATGCAACTGTTTCCGTTTACTCTAAACCAACCATACACATAGTAATCGTTCAGAGAACGACATAAAATTCAACCCACACACAATAACTTTGTCGCCTGATCAACTAGACGCTGGCAGGAACAAAGAGAAAGCAGGACGACATTTCATTGTTGGTTCTTGAATGGAATAACCAGCCCTTGTGGGCGAAGAACTCTACAATACACAGGCTCTTTGATGTCCGAAAACACAAGCTACGCTCCGGGGCAATGAGAATGTTTGTATTCGGACCATCTGTACAAGTGCCGCGATTTGCCGTATAAGTATTCCGGCTTTTATCACCCCTTTCCCGTCATCCTCTCTCGTAGCACTAACAACACCTATAGCATCACGGCACCTACCACCGCACAGCAATCCTCCAGGCGAGGGTCTATACACACACACACACGAACATATCAAAACTCGACTCCGTCATCAGCCATGTGCCGTCAGGTTCCCAGGATCACCTTCGACTGCTCGGCTATGCGATGCCCTCGCGCCGGAACCCCTGAAGGCGTCGCCTACGCCCTCGAATTGGATGACACCTACGACCTCTGCGTCACCGGCATCAAGAGCGGCATTCAGTTCAACAAGGAGTTCCTTCAGGGCCTCAGCTGTTGTCTTGTCCAAGGTAACAACTATCCCCAGATCCACGACGTCCGCAAATGCAAGTCCCAAGTCGAATATTCCAGGGGTTCCATCGACGGGGCTTCCATCGACGGGGGCCTCCCCAATCATCCCTTGGCCATGTTTCTCTTCGGCGGCAGGTACGACAAGCTCTGCAACCCCTGCAAGGACCGCGAGTACCCCTGGACTGAGCTGCCGGACGAGGACCTCCCCCCTGAGCTCCTCACCTCCAGGCGCGCCAGGCCCCGCCGCTACCCCCTCGGTCAACGCGAGCCGTTCCCCCCTGCTCCCTATAACCCGATGAACTATGCCGATGAGGTCCCGAGCGCAGGCACCCACATGCCCGCTGGGCACAACCATCCCTGCGGCCAGTCGAGCGGTAGCCGCACCATCTACACTGGAAGCGAGGCCGGCAGCAGCCATGGTGGAAATCGAAGCCGCTCTGGGAGCTACTACGCCGGCAGCGATGCTGGGAGCAGCTACTATCCCGGCACTGATGCTGGCGGCAGCAGCTACGGCGGTAGCTCTGCCAGCGGTGGCTATCCCCGTGGCAGCTATCCCGGCGGTGGCGTTCACGTTCCCGGCCTTGGCGTCCCCGGCTTTGGCCCACCCGGCGGCAACATATTTGTTGGCGGTCACCCTGGGAGCCACTTTGCCCGCGACGGCGGCGGCCACAGCCGCCATGGCAGTAGCTCTGCCGCCGGTGGCTATAGCGGCGGTAGCCCCTACGTCGGTGGTCACCCTAGGAGCCACTTTGCCCGCAGCAACACGAGTGGCAGCAGCCACGGCGGCGGCCATAGGCGCTCCTCGTTCAGCTATTCCGGCAGTGCCCCTGGTGGTAGCAGCTACGGCGGACGTCGCAGCAGCGATGCTGGTAGCGGCTATGGTGGAACTTATCCTGAAAGCAGCCGAAGCCATCGTCGTGACGGCAGCCAGAGCGGTAGCTCCAGGCGTTACTAGATAACCTGAGCAAGCAGAGACGGGACAGGGCCGGTGGAACAGCCGGAGTTTCATTTGTACGGGACGCACCTGGAGCAAAAGACTGCCGATATACGTAGCAAGTTAGCTCTGCAATACCGTGGCGCAAGGCGTTTGTGTTGAAACAACAACAAAAAGCCGTATGAATATATGTCTGAATAAAAAAGTGCATCAACCATACTTATCCGTGACTAAAGCGTGATTCTGAATCTCTCAATGCACGGCATTTCATCAGCACGTAACATTGCCTTAAGTTCGGTAGCCATAGCTTGTCGTTGGTCTCTATTGGAAGGCTCCTTCGAACCTTGAAGTCTGTCAAGATCTAGTGGTGATCCGGTGGAGCGGAGCAGCGAGAGCATGGCGGGCTCTGAGGCTGCGAGCAAAATCAAAGTCACCAAGGGCGTTCATGCCCAGGCACTTGAATACGAGTCCGAACACCCGCAGATACGGGTCCCCATGCTTCCGGCTTGTCCTTACGGGAGCTCCCCCTGCAGTCTCCCGCGGTCCTGGTCGGATGATCTAGACAGTCGTCTTGCCCTCGGAAGAGCTGAAAGAACCGCTCTTGATGCGAGGCAAGACCTGGTCACGCTTAACCAGCGTGATGAAGCCTGCGAAAAGCTACCGAGAATGACGACGCCAGAAAGGGCGAAAGTCACCATGGCGCCAACAACACCGGGCTCTGTGACGGTGAGGGGGCTTTGGCTGCTGCTTCCCTCCTGCTAGGCAAGAGCCTCGGCCTCGGCTGCCTGGACGAGCTCATGAAGCTTGGGATTGGCAGCGGGTGCGCCGCGCTGCTGCGTGGTCTCGACCATGTTGGTGCAGCTTGTCTCGTAGTTGAGCCTCTCAAAGTCGCTGGGGCTGACGAGACGAAGGTCGGCGCACTGGCGGGGCGACAAATCAGCAAGATGTCTACGTAGAGCCGCGAGGGCACTGAGGGGGAGTTCTCGAGGCTCACCTCAATGAAATCCAGGTTGGTGGGCCCGGCCTAGGCAAACACCTTCGAGAGACTTGGCAAGAAGAGGAAGTGACATGAAGATGAGGCCCCCGATGGCAATGGATTCTATATGGAAACATGGCGTTGACTTCTCCTAGACGGGCCTAGTCAAGTCTCAAATGCAACTGGCGTACTGACATCAGTCACAAGCCTGATCACATGTATAGCTTCATCGAGTCAACACGAGCACAAACATACGCAACGGAAGTCGGGGACCAATGAGCCACCACGGCGGTCGAACATATATACTACACTGAAGCCGAAAAGCCGCTTGCGGACAGAAACACCGAAGCGGCGTCGCATCTGAATGTGTGCTATGTCAGCTTTTATGCCCCCGAGCCATAAGCAGCTTGTCTATATGAATTCGCACCACCAGACTTTCAAGCACATACGACCATACCCATTGGAAAACTCGGGATCCCGTCCGCTCTCCCATAGATAAGCCAATGAGGGCTGGATTAGTAGTTGGGTCGGTGACGACCAGCGAATACCCGGTGTTGTATGTTTTTGTTTTTTAGTATCTTGTTTAAAGTTATGACAGCTGGTGTGAAACGAGGGTAGGATTCGGGCAAGGGAATATGCCGTGCGGTGGACCCTAGAGGATCTCAGGAATATCAAGTGATATTCAGTCGAGTGCGCGTGATCTACAGGTCTGCCCAAGGTCCGTATTCTCCGGCGCTACTCCCTCCATCAGGCGACAAGATGTTTTTTTTGCCCCGAAACCCCACGGGAGACTGGAAGCGGGTGAAAGAAGACCAGAAACTAGCCACAAAGTAGTCGTGTTCATCATGAATTTTAGGGTGAAAACGCGGGTTCAAGAATCTGATTGGCATGCAGAATTCAGATAGCAGGTGATTCTGGTTTTCACCACCTACATGCTCGGCGGTCAAGCTGCTCTGCCCAGCATGCAGCGCCCAGCCGAAGCAATCAGAACTGGCCTTCTTAACCACTTGCCGCGGAGCTTCGTTTTCGCTTCCTAGTTACAACTTCTCCCTCAATCGAGGCTTCCTCTGATTGGCCTTCCTGTGAGATGGTAGGAATGTTGTCTGTGCTCAAACGGTCTGACGTCTCGTAGGAGTCAGTGCTCCTGGGCAATCGCTGGCTCGGTGCGACGTCGCCGGACGTAGTTTCCGAGTCGAATTCCGAATCTGAGGTATTATAATTACCGTCTGGGTCCTCGACCATCTTCCGGAGTCTGAGCCTCATGCGCCTCTCAGACCAAGGTGGCGGCGTCGCTATGTCATACTCGGGCGTTTGATGCGGTGAATCCTCTGACCCGTGGTTCTCAATGGTTTCACAGATCGCCTTCTTTATCCACGATAACCACTCGCCGTCGTAGTTGAATAAGTTATCAAGGCAATCCTCGCATAAGTGCTCTGGGAGGTCGTCGTCCGTCAGGGCGCCGCCAGTGTCCGAGTCATCATCGGGTGAAAGCTCCCCTGAAAACTCCCCTTCTCTTGCGCAGAGGACACAGCAGCCAACACCCATTCTGGCTTTTTCCAGGGCAATGCGACACCAAGAGACGGTTTCGGCCGTGATCAGTTGTTTCAGAAATCTTCGCTTCAAGGATCCGAATGGACCACCATGAATGAGACGTGGATCGTGCCAAGGAGAGTATTCTCTGCCAAAGATGCTGCGTCCCGAGTCGAAGCGGCCTCTCGGAGAACCCTGTCTGGTGGGGAGCGGCTGGACCAGGTCTTGAAGCCATTTGACGAAGCTGGATGATCCGTATGAGAAAAAGACGCCGTACGATTGACGCAAATTCCATATCTTGCGATACTGCATCTTCTCCTTAAGGTTCAGATTCCCATGGTCTCTGGTCGTATGGTAGACATCCCAATCTTCAAAGGTTCTTTTGATGATTCTTCCAAGGTTTTCGGTGCTTGGTGGCTCTAGGGCGCCGTGGACGATATACACGCAGAGAGGAGACGGGCTTCGCTCCGCGCGCGGTGAATTCAGTCCTCCGTGCACCAGAATTGCTCCTTCAGAAGAAACTCGCAACGTTCTTCTAAAGGGCGGTATCGATGCTCGATGGCGCGAACAATATCCCAGATCACCAGGATGCGCCTCACATTTGAAGCCTGTGTCTCCGGACATCTCGTGGTTGGACGTGCCTGGACTGTCGTCATCAAGATCGGTCAATCCTTCTTGATGGCTGTCTGCTCCGCTCGCAACATCCGGCGCGGCTGTTTTGCTGTCATCGTCGTTGACCATCTGCATGTCGTAAGTGCTGGAGATGTGAAGGAATGGAAGTTCAGGCTCAAAGTCTCCTCTCCTGTGGACTTTGTATGTGTTGCTCACCAGCTCCCAAATGAAAGCCTCTTCAATCTGGAACCATGCCCAGTTAGAAGGGCACAGGTCAGGCGAAGTGTTGATGTAGCCGGCAGTTCTTGTAATAACTGCCATCAAATTTTGCTTCGCAGGTGCATTGCGAAGCATAAACAGGCGATCTGTAAGAGACTTTCCCGGAAGAAAATCGGCCCCGTCCGTAACAAGAGGCGGCCTTCTGGCTTTGCCACGCTCCCGCTCTTTGTTTTTCAACTTAGACTCGGCAATAAGGATATCGAAGGCGTCCTCAGCAACGGCGATGATGCAGAGCTCACGAACCTGCTCCCAACAAGGCGAAAGTGAGTATGTTACGAGGTGAACGGTGTAATACCGTTTTTCCCTGAGACTGAAAGATGCTCCTGGTCGTGACTGGCCTGTCCATGTCTCCTCCATGGCATTCAGCTGATTCAGGCTAAGCAGGCAAGGCCGCTGAGACGATGTGTGGAACCGATCGAGAACCCGCCGTAAGAAGTGTTGCCTGATGTTACGGTTCGTAGAGCGGACAAACGTGTCGATGTTGTCTGCCGTGATGAATAAGGATAGACATCTAGACTCTATCGGCGCAATGTGGCGAACAGTCCCATGAGGGCTGTCAAGGGCCCTGAAAGCTGCCTGAAGCCCGGAGGGCACAGAGAGCAATGTCTCGTCGACACCCGAAGATGGTAGTAAGTTGCCGGAAGAATATACATCAGTATCCGTGATCACAGTCGCCCCGTCGGGGGCGACTGATGCCACTATTCTCAGCTCGGTAAGGATCGTTGGTCGGTACGCATCTCGCGCCCAATCAGCCATGTAATCAACGATCAGGAATAGCTGAAGGGCGTCGTTCCGATCGGAAATGCACCCAGTCCAAACCTGGACGACTTTCTGTGAGAGCTATCAGATACTTTGCCCAGAAGCATGGGTCCTTATGCCGACATACCGTAGTGTGATGAGAGCTTCGTGAGGATGCTCTGCTGGTCCTCGGCTCATGATACGCCAGAGAGAGCCGCCAGTCATCTCCTCTGCTCATTAAAAACCAGACCAACGGACCAGAAGTCCGTTTGGATCGATGTGAAGCTGCAGATCTCAGGCTTTCTTGAACGTTGAGGTAGGTATAGATGGGAAAGGCAGTCTGCAGGCGGATGGAGGACCAGTCATCTGGCGCGTTGCCTGCCTTTGCCTCGACGACGAGGAAGGGAAACAGTAGTGCCTCTCCCATCTTGGCTGGGTGAGGCTGTCGTTGCAAATGGTCCTCAATGAACTCGCCATTTCCAAGCTCTTTGAACATCAAATCTTCGAGATTCCGAGTCTGCCGAAGCCCATAGATCCGATCCGGCCGTTGTTCCTGGGGAAGTTCGTTGGTCAACTCTGGAGGATGCACGACCTTGTCATCGGCTCGATCTATGAACAACCGATTGAGCCCGACCCTCTCATCCCTACATGCATTCAGTCAAGGTCAGCCTCACAACAACCGGAGGGGCTTGCTTACTCGTCATTGGGCCTTGTTGACCGGGGACAGCGGCACGGATCACGGCGCTCTTGCCGCTGTTTGAGGTTGGCTGCAGCTCTAGTGTCGCCGCCCAGGCTTGCTTCGACTTCGGATCGCCATACTCGCTTGCGGCAGCGTTTGCTGCAAGAGGTCCCTAGTCAGAGCCAATCAAGCACCTTTAGTGAATTTTACTGAAGAGTACATACCATGCTATCTCGGAAGTGAGGCGACTGAAGACAAGAGGCTCACAGGCTAGTCTCCAAGTCGCCTCACTTCGAGATACGCAATCTTTGGCCTTCTCTGTGAGCTTTCTGGCGTACTCTTTGGCTTTGCCCTTGCAGTCAAACTCGTCCGTGGCTTCATGCGCCGCGGCATATGTGTTGTACTTGAACTGCTTGATCTTCTCGATGGACTCGAAAACGTCCCGATGGCTCGAAGGCCACGTTCCGCTTGGGATAGCGTCTGTGAAGACTATGTCATGTTGCCTGAGGAGTCTCTGAAAGACTGGGCGATGTTCGGATTTGATGGGCATTGCAAAGAATTCACTCAGATGAGGTGCTTGAGGTGGAAAGCAGAAGTTGAGCAATTCTCTCATTAAATATGGCCCTGGATTCTTCGAGGAGGTAAGTGGACGATATCAAGCGGGAGAATGCCTGGAGGCAGCCAGCCCCGGCGCTTCATGAAACACAACACAGCCCCTGTAGCTCTTGGCCGACGTGATGATCGTGTTGGTTCCACGTAAGCGAGCGGGGAATGGTCTGTCAATTGATTCCATTTGGCAAAAGCTGCACCAGTGCAAAAAAGGATCCACCCACCCTATCTCTTCCCCCATAAAGCGGCGATCACTCAAGGGAGCTCCTTCTTCCACTTCTTGAACCTCATCATGCCGTCCATGGAAACCTTAACTCACACATATATTATTACTGAGGGCTGGATTAGTAGTTGGGTCGGTGACGACCTGCGAATACCCGGTGTTGTATGTTTTTTTGGTCTCTATCTGTATCTTTTTATACCCGTGGAAGCTTACTTTGCTCGAGAAGGCAGTAGAGACAGCCCCCGGAGCTGCTCGTGTTCAAATTGATGGGCGAGCCAAGAGTCAAATAACTCTATAGCAACATGTAGATTTGATGTTCGCCTTCCAGGTGCTGCATCGATTTCCCTGCGATTTGCCAAGGATATCTAACGGCCAGATGGGCTTTTCCCGGGTCATATCTAGGGCAGCAAATAAACGAGAATCTGCCGCGCGCTGATGTTGCGTGATTGCGAAGGCTGCGTCTACTGCTTCCCGAGGTATGTAGGAGGGAAAAGTTGCAGCGCGTTCTGCCGCGCCGTGAGGCACACACACCGCTTGCCGCCTCAGTCCACGCACCGTCCACCATTGAAATTTTCAGTTGGGTGGGCCACGCCTCCAGATTCCGCTATAAAAGGGCAGCCAGCGCCCCAACTCTTTGGACTTTTCTTCTTCTTTTTTTCTTCATGTCGACAATACTTCAGAGAATCATTTCTATAGTATTCGACCTACTCTGGGTTCTCCAAAAGAGCCACAGATCCCACCCTGGTTGATGAGCGATATCCTCGGCTCCCTAGAGTGAATGGTTTCTGGTTGTCCTCGCACTGCCCGCAAGGGCGGCGGCTTCTGCTTTCGCAGGGGCTGTATAGAGGACGTTTGATGATCTCGTCCCCGGTTCGCGGTCTTGCCTTTGGGCGTGCGGTCGGGGTGGGTGCTGATGGACGTCTGACAGGCGGTTTTTCTCTTTTTCATTACGCGCTGGGCGTTGCCTGGTCGTGAAGAAGAAGATGTGGTGTGGCTGGGCAAGCAATACAAGCTGTCGCGATTATGGTTGGGCCTGTCTCTCGGGCTCGGTGCCCCCAAAATGGCACAGCCTGATTGCCGCCTGCGCAAGAAGTAACTGCGCCGCCTTGGTCACCAACCAGCATTTGTGATTGGAGGCCCTCAGCAACCTGAAACAAGAGCGGCTGGCGACCTCATATGACGGCCACGCAGCCTGATTATCAAGTTGGCTCTGTGCACTTCAGTTCAATTTTCTCTCTCAAGTCATCTCACCCGCCAATCTCATCTCCGCCCTGTCGATGATCACTATGAACCGCGATGCGCTGACACTCTCCGCGGAGGCTTTTAGCGTCGTCGGTCTGTCGGACGTCGTCTTTCGGTCACTCTTGTCCCTTATCGATCTGGTGTCACGCGCCGCCTCGGCCAGCAGCACAGCCAGAGGCTTGCTAGGCGTGTTGAAAAGCCTGGCCAAGGCAATTGCTGAAGTCAGGGCCTGGGCTGATAACTATGAGCAGTCGGTTCTCTCGACGGTAGACGGCCAGAATGTCCCCAGAAGCCTTGCTACGCTCTTACGCGACTGCCAAAACCAGCTGGCTATAGTGCAGCAGTCGCTACACCGCGTCGAGCCTCCAGCAGCAGGAGTCTTGTCGCGATGGATCACCGGCACGAGGTTCGCCTGGGACGAGCAGGATATTCGACAGTCCGTCGGCCTGCTCTCCTCATACACTGCGTCCATGCAGCTGCTGATGGCCAGCCGTACTGGGTAGCGTTGATACTTGCTCTTCGTCACTGATCAAGGGGCTGATTACTTCTAGGACTGATATCACCCTCATCCGTCGTGGGCAAGTCACCGCACATCAGATACTAGGCGACGTCCAGGCCAGCCTACAGGTGCAGAATGAGACGATCGAGCGCCATCACGGGGCAACAGCACAGTTGTCGGCCGCCACCATAAATCGTCTTGATGATCTCCAACGTCGACAGGAAGAAACATCTACGGCCGGACTCTCCACCCTAAAAAAAATAGATAAGACAACAACGACGTTGCAAGCGACTGTTGAGGCACTCTCAGACAGGATTTCCTCCCTGCACTTCACAGCGATGGAACAGCAACAGTTCCTAGTCGAGGGGCAGAACCTGGACGTAGCAATCGGGGCGCTCCAAGCGATGAACCACCGGGTGTCTTCTGCCCTTCAAGCCCTGTCCCCGGAAGGATCGCTTATAGTTCCTGAAAGCGCCGTCGGGTGGTTTTCATCCGAGCTGTACAGCTTGTTGAAGTACGCCTACCGCTCGGCCGCCGATGGTCGACGATGTGACCAAGTCACTGGCCTCGATTTCGGACTCACCCGTCATATACATACCGTCCCAATCCGGAATTCGGCATTCTCTAGTGACCACAACGGCTTCATGACCATCGAAGTAGTTGACGGTCAGGATGTGTCTGGAAGACGGATTCGAAGGATCCGCTTCGCCTGCTTTTCTACCGGATTCTCCCAGCTCGGATCAGGGGTCGTCGGACTTCTTGCAAAGCACTGGGAAACCACGGCTGCGGCACCTCAGATTACCAGACAAATCCGAGTCTTGAACGTCAGGCCTTCGGGCGATGTCGTCTTCAAGTATGCGCGTGAGAACAACGTTCGAGGCCTTCAAGAGCTGTTCAGCGCTGGCAAGGCCAGTGTGCTCGACTACGATCAGTATGGCCTGTCCCTTTTAGCTGTACGTGCCGGAGCGTGGTTGGTCCCTGCGTAATCACGAGATACTAACGCCATATTCTAGCTTGCAGCCAAAAACCTCTCCGTAGAGACAGCCGGATTCCTCTTAGATGCTGGGGCGGATCCTTTCGTATGCCGGCTCCAGGGGCCGTGAGTCCTATGATACCCAGAGCCCACCTATCCGATGAGAGCTAACACAACAATTAGAAAAATCAGCGGTATCCAAGACGTCTTGTGGGAGCGATTCATGCGTCGTCACCAGCCGAAGATGCTGCTACACGGCTCCGGGGCAAGGTTGAGATCTGCTGTCTGCATATCATCAATGGCATCCGCGAGAGGGGTAGACATACCCACATCGTCTCTTTTCTCCTCTCTCACGAAGGAGCTCGAAAGCCTGCTGCGGACCGTGTCTGAGAGTATTCCGAAGTATCTTGTCCACAACATGGGACACGGCAGCCTCGACCGCAGCCCTCTCGTGGACGCGATTCTCCGGGTTGCCTTGCATGGATGGCGCTTTGAGATGAGCTTAAAACTCATCAGAGAAGGTGTTCTGCGGCCAAATCCTAATGCAAGGGATACCTACGGCAAAACCGCCCTACACATTGCATGCTCGAATCATCCCTCCTCCACCTTCCTTTCTAGCACTGCACTCTGGGAGTTTCTGTGTAGTATAGAGGGGTATAGCACGGATACGTTTGACCCCTGGAGATTCGTTCATGACGCCGACTTGTTTGAGAATACCAGACCAAAGTTGGGTTGGGGATCGCTACTGCGTCTCATACTCAACCAAGGCGTCGACGTCAATGCTACAGACGACCATGGACACACGGGCCTCGACTTTTTTACGGACTATTGCAGAGAGCACCCTGAAAACTTCGAAGAGGACGCTCTACACGCTTTGGTAGAGGCCGGGGCGCCGGTTGACTCGCCTTACAGCATCTGGAAGTCGCTTCTTTTTGCGATCACGAATCGAATCCTCTCTAAGCGAGGCAGCAGCTACGCGACACGGAGATTAGCCGCGGGGCATCTGACCGTCTTCTTCAATGCGCTCCTGAAAGCGGGCGCAGACCCTAGGTTGAAGAATGCAAACGGATTGTCGGTCGTCGATATTGTGCGAGAGTCGGAAGACGAAGAGCTCTTGGCACTGCTTGATCGGCATATGATTCCAGACCTTCCCCTTGAATCTGTGAGTTAAAATCAGATGTCAAGTTGGATATCAGGCATCTTCAGCGCGGTGGAAACGTCATCACTGGACTGTGTGAGCAGCGAGGAGGTGTGATAGATATTTGGAGGCCCAAGTTGCCAACCATGTCATGGGCGCTGTAAGACGGCCAAGTAAGTTCGGCACTCTTGACATTTGGTGAAGTGGTGCCTTGCGATTTGGGTGCGGCGTCAGGGGCCATTCTCTCTCTCCACCTTCACTATCAAGACGCACCACCAAAGAATATCAGAAGATTCTCCCAAATGAGTGGAACATTGAACTCGGGGCATTGACCTGCATAATGCATGAGTATCGCGTGCATCACGGTCTGCCGGGTACCGTACCATACCCCGAGGAGGCAGCCAGCCTTAAACCCCGCCCCCTTCCCCCTGGTCAAGATGTGTGTGTCAGACGAGTCTCCCACGCCAAGGCTCGCCCCCGTGTCCGTCTTCATATCAACCTGCCGTACCTCTCCTCTCCTCACCTCACTTCTTTCTCCAACCCTCTGCACCAACTTGAACTGCCCCGGCTGGCCCTCACACCCCGACACAAGCAATCATGGCTGTCATTATCCTCCACTACGGGGAGGACTCCCTCTTGCTTGGCCGCCCCGATTCGTTCGAAGGTCTCGTGGAGCGAATCTACGCCTTCCTCGGGACGAACTTCAGGAGGGACGGGTTTTACATCTGCATGAAACCAGACTGGGCTAAGAGAGCAGTGGAACTTCACCCCAGCGCCTATGAGGAAGTCGGGCACAGATCCGAGCTCGAAATTCTAGACGCAGGGGAGGACTTCCACTTTGAACCCACCGAAGGCACTACACGCCGCAAGGCTGCCCCTACAGGCGAAGCCAACACAGGCGACGCCCCGGAGACTCCCAGCCGCACCGCCGACGGCGAGGCTGTCAACGTCTGTTCTCTGTGTGCCAGCAAGTCCACCGTCATCACCGTCAGGACTTCCACGGGAAGTATGGAGTAGCCCCGCCCTCGAAGGAGGTCCGACTTCGATGTTGACGCCTTCTCTGCTACTAGAATCAATCCCTGTCCAGGTCAAGCTCGACGCGAGGGTTCTCGAACCGATGACGATCCCATCATCAGTCTGGCTGCTTCTGGTGTGTCATGATGGTAGTGACCAGTATAGCCCTGCGGTAGTCCTTGTGGGTTCTGAAATCTACCTGCTTGTTATTTTGATGATGGGCTCGCTGTCGATAGCGTCTGCTGAAACGTGAGATTGGTTGTTGGCAGCGTTTAAGACGCTACTCTACTGCCATACATGGTCGAGGGGGAGTTACGGGTTGTTTGTAGAATGTCGTGGTGTTTTCGGCGAAATTTAATAATGGCGCAAAGCTCGCGCCTGTACGTGCTATAGTTCCTCTGCGTCTTGGATCGACTTGACTGGCTCAACTCATGAACGACCAGCACTGAAGCACCACCTGCAGTCGCTGATGTACGAGGGCTGCTCAACCAACGACTCATGTCTGAACTGGAACAGCGTCAATCAAGACTGCAACGGAAATACAGGTTGATGTCTTTTCCATCCCAATTTCCCTGAATCTTGACTCACCTAAATCCCCTGAATCCTATGCTGACTCCGTGGAATCCTGACTTCCTGGAACCCTCACTCCGTTGAATCCTGCTTCCATTGAATCCTTTCCGTAAGCGCGTATTGCCTCTTTTCGGGGCATAACGAGCGGCGCAGCCGGCGGCCGGGATCCCGACCTATTAATCGTCAGCTGTGCCGCTTCCTCTTGTCTTGCGGTTGCACACCTTCGAAGCCTACCGGGCTGCCGAGCGAATGGGAGCGCGGCGTGTGACAGTTCTCGATCTCGGCGCCCAGCGCCCACCGGACAACAACACGTCTTGGGCCGGGATATCACCCGCCGCAGGGCTGAAGGGCCTGAATTGAAAGCATAAAAGAGGCTCCCCTGGACGGCTCGTTGATGCGTAGAAAGACACGATCATCATCATCACTCGTCTCGCAGCTACAGCCCTCGCCGAAACCCGAGATACCATAATACCCATACCAATCACATCAAGAAAACAAGATGCGCATCTCGTCCCTCCTCCTCGCGGCGGCGTCCTTCACGGCGCTCGCCTTTGCATCGCCGCTCTCCGATGTTGAGAGCCGCAGCGAGCGCTGCCTCTCGTCGGCCGACGCCCACTTCCTCGTCAAGGCCTATACCAGGCTCATCTCGGCGTACACCGACAAGGAGGCCGACAAGTACCTCAGCGACAGCTTTGTCGAGTACAGCGACTCGATCGGTATCTTGAACGGCGTTCCCCTGGGCCAGCCCATCTTCCCGACCAAGGCGCATTTCAAGGCGGCGGGCGCGGCCCAGCCCCCGTTCCCGCTCGTCGTCGAGTCCGTTGTGGCGAAGGACTGCAAGGCCATCGTCCTGACCTTCACGGCCACCTTCGGCGCCGGCTTGCCGATCAGGGGCGTCGCGGCGCTGGCGACGACGTACGAGAGGCACTGGAAGATCAGCCGTATCGATGTTGAGTTGAACTCGATCGCGTACCTGATTAACATCGGCGGGTCGATCATCCCTCCGGGAGTCTAGGGGGTTAGTGACGAGGTGGTGATTCGAGGGGGGATAATCACGACTTACCCGACTTCCGGGTCCTTATCCCCCCTCCGGTGTCATCTCAGACAGCTCCACGCCGCGGACATTACAATTTACATTCTACCTACTTATGTTTATAGAAGAAAACTCTTTCCCTTATCCCTATCCTTTTATTTAGTGTGCGAACATGATGTTACGATGCCGCACGGAAAGTGAGACGACGATGCCGAACCATGTTTCCTATAACCACATGCAGCATTGATACCAGCGGCACGGCGTATATTACTGGGCAGGCAAAGAATCTATTCTACATCTGGCTGGATTCTGGGTCGAGACGAACTGCTGTTGTTCCAGGGCGTCGACCAACCGACCATGTCACTAGTATGTGAGGCAGTGAAACATCCACTTGCCCATGCTGGTCACCTGCACTGTGCTGGGCTGGAAGCCGAAGTCTACATATATGTCTCCAGTTACCCGTTCATTATCATTGCGCCGCCGAGGGCTCAGGGCAGGGTGGCCACCTTGCCGCCGCGGAGGTTGAACCAAGCAGCACGCATGCGGAAGCTATTTGACGTTAGTTCGCTGAAGAGCCACAGTTCGGGACAGGGACAACTTACGCCTGGCCGAGGGTGAACCTCTCCATGCAACGACTGTAAGTTGTTAGTTTGGTGTACTTCCGCAGCCTCGAGAAAACGCCACTCACTCATCGGTGTAGGCCATGAAGTTGTCGATGGGGTCCAGGCCTGGCCGGCCGGGGCACGAGTCCTGGCCCACGGGGCACCCGTAGTGGTCGCGGGCCTCAGCGGGCGTGTCGTGGATCAGGTCGCCGATGCAGCTGCAGCCGCCGTCGAAGGTGTGCAGCAGGTGCAGCCAGTGGCCGACCTCGTGGGTGGCGGTGCGGCCGAGGTCGTACGGGAAGAGGGCGCCGCCGGGGACGCTGGAGGAGAGGACGGCGCACCCGTCGTAGATGAAGTTGGGCGAGCCGACGACGGCACCGGCGGCGCTGGGCAGGGTGCAGTAGCCGAGGTTGCGCATGGAGCTGATGAAGTAGAGGTTGAGGGTGTCGTAGGCGCCCTGGCGCAGCTGGCCGCGCATGCCGAGGCGGTCGCCGTCGGCGGCCCAGAGGGCGTTGATGGTGCGCGTGGTGCCCTTGAGGTCGAAGGAGATGTTGTGCGGCGCGAAGTCCTCGTTGAGGACGCGGAGCTGCTCGTTCAGGGTGGCGTCGGTGAGGTAGCCCTGGGCCACGGCCGGGCCGGTGGCCAGGACGTGGAAGTAGACCGGCACGACGATGGGTTCGGGGATGTCCGACCTCGCCTGCAGGGACTCGGCGCCCTCGATGCGGGAGAGGTTGGCGGCGACGGCCATCTGCTCGACGGTGGCGGGCTCGTTGCCGCACCGGGGCAGCCTCTCCTCGAACTGGGCCGAGACGGGCGTGACGCCGACGGCCAGCAGGGCGGCGAGCGCGCAAGCAACGGGCTTTTGGAACCACATGATGGAGGATGGATGGGCGAGCTTGCGGATGGACGAAGACGACCTGTTTCCCTGGGGATCAACCAGATGCGCTGCCCGCCCGGCGACCGCATCCTTTAATACTCGTCAGGGTCCATGGAGCGTGCGTGCTGCAGACCGGTGCAGATGCTGGGCCTCAAAGCCTGCGCGTGCCGCCCTCGCGAGGTGTTCGACCTGCCGCATTTGGCGAGCTTGGTTATCTTGCTGCACGAGGAGAAGAGGAGAGGCCGGATGAGGTGGAGCGCGAGAAGAGAGCAAGACCTTGAGCATAATGCGCAGGGGTTGTCGGCTCGCGGGGGCGCGATCGGTAGTAGAACTTGGCGCTCGGTTGGCCGGCTTCGCTCGTGATTGTCGCGAGTCAGGACGATGAACGTTAATATCAGTCAGTCTGCTCTCGTAATGATCAGCGTGGGCGCATTTCAATGCATCATGGTTACTACGAGTGCTACTGTACCAACCGTGCCTGACGATCCCCCCTGCTTGATGGCTCGGGGCCTCGCCCGCAATGGGCACAACAACTCAGGTGAGGCGCCCGACACGGAGCTTGGCAACGCTCGCGACCTTCCAGAATCGGCTCGCTGACACCAACGTTGCAGTGGCTGGTCGATAGCTCCAGATCACGGGAAAGTTAGCCTTGATTATTTCGTATCTCAAGCAGACCTCCCCTCATCGTCGTTGATGCATTTCCGACGAGGAACGTCCTGGCCCAGCCATCCTCTTCTTGCGAGTCGCTTGATCGAAATCCTCTCAGCCCATGTCGCTGATATCTCCAACAGCTCGCTGGGCGCCTTCCGCCATGCTCGCGAGGACCGACCCGGACCTCCCCCGCCCCCGGCCCACTTGGCCTGCTTCCGGCTGTGGGACATCCGGCAACCTACCTTAGATCTCTGGACACTTCGATGGCGCTAGACTCGCATCTCTCATAGGGCGGAATGTATCGTGCACATGTGATGGGCCACAGCTTGGGGAGGCGGGGGATTTCTTATCGATGGCACCCCTGCATGCCTTCAATATTATGCACGTGGCGCGCGTTCTCATAGCTTATCGTGCTTCCGAATCGGGAATCTAAATATCAAAACCGAATGCGATGGCCAGCGCTGTCAATTGAGAAAGCCAGGGTGGTGGCGGGGGATCGACTACAGTACCATCGTGTTCGGCCTGCCGAGAGGTTGATCAGGGGGGCGATCGGCGGCCACAGCCCTACGACGACCTGTCTTGATTCTTCTGATGCACGCTGACAGGGCCCCTTTTTATTATTAAGATTTTTTGTCTATTGTCATTGTCTCGTTCTGGTTGATGTCTCGGCTGGCAGAGCGCCCAAGCAGGTGCAGGCTCGTCGGACCTTTCTGCCGCCGTATCTCGCGATGCCACGAGGCAGCACCGGCCCGGCGCCGTACTGGGGGTCGACCTTGTGGTAATCCCGCCGCTTGATCGCGTCGACCACCGCACTGGGTGCGCCACCCCTGGTGACACACTTTGAAAAATCGTCACCGTTACAGAACCCTTCCATCAGCCTGGCGCCTTCGGGGTGCTGCAGACGAGGTCTCACCCCCAGAGCCTCAGTGCCTCCCGGCAGGGGAAAGATTCCAGCGGACTCGAACTCGTGTGACTCTCGCTGGTTGATCGGGATCTCGACGCCGGGTTCGCGTTGGATAGAATCAGGCGTCGCGACATTGGTGGTTGGCTCAGGGGTCCTGCGGAGGTGTTACACACTGCACTACTACGGAGACGGGGCATGGCACTTACGAGGTCGGCGTGGACGTCACGTACAATGTGGTGGTCTTTCGGATCCGCCCACACAAGTAGTCCACCTTGTCGGGCGACTGGGCCAGGAGAATGTTGACAAGGTCGCTGACTTTGTCGCAGAGGCTAGTCGTGATGTCCTCAGCGGTGCTCTCTGCAGGGGTTGCTTGAGCAGACACCTTGAGTGCCGCAACGAGTAAGAGTGTTGGGAGGAGGGTGCGGGTCATGTTGACGGAAGCTTTGGCCGAAGATGGGAGAAGGATGTGCGTGCCGAAGCGCGTTTGTAGGGCCCCGGGGCGGTCTGCATGGATTTTTCGATGCTATTTATCTTGATTCATGTGTTCAGAAGCAGTCCCGTCTGGTGTTTTCAGCCTCAGCTCGAGCCGGCTTCAAGGGCGTCCAGCCTCTGCCGCCGCTAGAATCTCTGCAGCAGCTGTGAGCTACCGAGACGCTTTTCCCGCGTGTCATGCTGCCGAGGGCTCTGGGGCTGAGAAATACGCAGATGGCATGACCTGGATCAGCTTACCGCGCGCGGTAGTGTCATGCCGGACGGCCACATCTTGGAGCTCATCAGGGGCGAGATTCGATGAAGAGAACCCTGAAGTTCGAGAGGTAGGGGAAGAGGTTTCTGCCACGAAATACCTTGATGTTCCTGCTCAAGGAGAAAAACCAAACGCACATGGACTCCTGCATACTCGACTTCTGTGTATTACTCCTTCTTGGTGGCGCAAGTGGTAGTATCATGTGACAGTAGTAGGCATACAACTCATGGCCGCGTTGGGCTGTGGATCATACTGGCGGGCAGGTGCTAGAACCTGACCACGGCAAAGACCTCCTCCCTCCAGTCCGTCCACGACAAGTTCCTGCTTGTTGGTCTCCCATCCAGCCGATCCACCACATCAAGCCTCAGCCTGCTCGGGCACATGCCAATCCCAGTCCTCGGGAACTTCATCCTGCGCCCGAGGAGGCATGATGAAGCTCGGCACCAAAAAGCAGCACCTGCCAAAACGCACCTCCACTCCCTGAGCCTCTCCCGCATGTTCGAGGCCACGCCTGATCCGCTGCTCCATGGATGCTTCGCGAAGACACCCGGGCCGAAGTCGCATACGCGCAGCTTGGGGGCGTAAAGGCGGCAGCTGTTGAGGAAGTCCCTCGCGCCCCGCGCGCGCCCAAAGAGAGTCCAGAAGTGGTGCTCCTGCGTGATGAGCCGGCTGGTGTGAATACACAGGTGGCTGAGCTGCGGCGGGAAGGTTGAAGGGCGGATGCGCAAGTCCGAGCCGGGGGCGAGGCCGAAGAGGTAGGGCCAGGGGAGCGCCAGCCAGGTGACATTCGCCAGCGGCGCGAGCGACAGCTCTCCGGTGATGAAGTCCATTGGATGTGGAAGGTTGAGGAACGGCGGAGGACCGAAGATGCGAGCGGAGGCTCTGGTGGCCTCGAGGGTTAGCTGCTTCAGGGGTCGTCCCGCGGCGGCACGCAGCGTGGAGGACAAGTCCATCAGGCTGAAGCCCATGTTTTCTTCCCTTAGGAAGAGGACGGACCAGCGCAGGGCCTCGAGGGCAGAACAGACCTTGAGGATCATGTCGGCGTGTCTGTTCCCCTGCAAGAATCGGAAGGTCTCGAGGGTCAGCTCCTTCAGGTGCGTCAGGGCCGGGGGATTCGGCCGTGTCGGGGCCGGAGGGGAAGTGCGGACCAGTCAGGCCAGAAGGCTGGAAATTCAGCCGGAATGTGGATGCGGAGAGTCTCGATGCGTGGGAGGTAGAAGAAGGACAGGATGGTGAGGCCCAAGCCCATGGTGAGACCTATGCTCTCCAGCCATTGCTAATCCAGGAGGAAACTGACTCCCTTGATGGAGGCAAGGGGGGCTGTTGGAGACGCCATCTTTGTGGATGTTTCGGTTATGAAGTGGCCGAGAATGATATGTCCGAGAAACTCTTGGTGCTTCGCCATGTCGTTGTTGAGCACGATGCGCTCCAGGTTCGGGAGAAGGCTGCAGATGAGGGGGAACACGCCACTCGGGTTGCCGGCCACTGCCGCGGCCTTCCATGCTTCCCAGCCCTTCCACTCCTCGATGGTTGGCTCGACCTCGTCGACAATCTTGTTGACTGCGCCATCGCCCAGGATGCTGACGGATATGTCTGCGTCTCCGTTCACGGCGAGCCACCGACTGCCCGTCGTCATGGAAAAGCCTTTGACAAGGCTGCGGAGATGGTGGTTGTTGTTGAGGCTTCTGAGAAGCGGTGCGACTTGAAGTGGTGCCTTGCTGGTGCCCCAAGTGACATGGACCAGCCGGAAGATGAGTCGCTGCATGATTGCGTGGAAGCGTTTGTTGACGGTGGCAAGCACGAGGTGCTCCTTTCGCCCCAGCATGCCGGCGATCGACTCGAGGATCTCAGAAGGGAGCCACATCAGCGAGAGTGCCTCCATGATGGTGGTTCGTGGCGAATGGTGCTGCTGATTGTGATCAGTCAGAAATACGTCGAGGGGAGGGATGTTGATAGCTGGACTCACCGGCGAGGTTCGTGCTTTGTTTGCTGTTTGGTTTGAAGAGATGGAAGAGAGTCAAGAACGGTTGGCAGGTAGGAGAAAAGTCCAGTACTACTCGTACTGCAAAGTGAATCAGATGCGCGTTTCTGCCGGGTCCTTCCGAAGTTCAGGTCCAGTATACGTAGCTGCTTTGCGGACTCATGCGGCTGCCCGTAACTTCCAGATAGCCAACGCAGATTCCTCAAAACAAACAGAATCCTGCTACAGGCGGGGCAATCACAGGCATTGAATATGACCTGAGGCCAGATCTGATACGGGCCTCCTCGCACTCCGATTTAGCTAAGGCACATAGCACCTGGGCAGCTCAAAGTCAATGGGATGCAGATCCGCTGTTTTGACTCTTGTCTCCAAAACAGAAAGAACCTCTGAAGCACGCGGCATGTCCTCAAGGCAGTCGAGCCATGACTGCATTGTCCATGATGGGATCCCTAGGCCTTTTACATGTCGAACCCAGTAATACTGAGCTGGAGCTGGTGGTACAGTAATTCCATGCTAGCTCTGACCTCCTGTCGGGCCAGTCGAGGGGAGCCTAGTACATTCGGTGCTCAGTCGCCCCGTCCCACCACCGAGACAGTCGGGTTTTGAGGACCCTGCGGACGAGAAAGATAAAAGGAGTGGTCTCGTGTTGTGAACATAATAAGGCAGACGCAAGCCTGGATAGATGACTGTCGATGTCTGGCGATGGGTCCTTAGAGCTCACGCTCACAATATTTCTGCATATTTCTCGAATGGAAAGGGCGACCGCGGGCTCGCGAGACGACAAGTGCCGCGAGCAAGAGGTAAACCAGCAGCGGTGGATTTGGCTGTCGTGCACTCTGAGGGCGCTCCTGACTTCATTCTCATATGGGGGAGAGTTGCCGTTCGAGGACGCCAATGACACTGACGCGAAGGATGCAAAAAGGGACTCCATACCGACAGGTCGCACGGAAAAGATGGAAAGGACGTGATGCTGCTTGCTCACATCGCATTCTCCTTGGGTTGATATGCTCCTCTTAAGCAGGAAACAAACACAGCCAACGGCCATGCAGCCCCTGCAGCAATGTACGGCGGCAACGCCGTGAAACTCAGGGGCTCAGGATTCGAACTCGAATCGCAGCCCCATGATTGGTCAATTCTCTGCATCGCCCGAGGCTATAGCGCATCGAAAAGCGCAATCAAGGGGGATCGAAAGCAAAAGCTGAGGCGTCATCTCGACTTCATGATCTTATCAAGGCTGAAATTCAGGGGTTGATACCATGGATGGGGCCCTGTGGTCGCCTGCTTGAAGAACTCAGAAGCTGGGACGAGCTGCGAGATCGTGGTCCGCCCAGCCCTGGGCGGACCACATCGGCGTCGGCAAAACCAGGCTTCCGGGCATAGCTTCTGGCTTACTAATCCGGCCAGTCCGTCCCAACCGAGTCCCGAGGAAGCGAATCAAGTGATGATCACTCCAATCAGTACCTTCGACGACCAGACTGCAATCATTGCCGCAAACCAGCGCATCGAAGCGAGGCGTCGCGTCGTCCATGGAAAACATTACTGTGTCGGCTCCGCAGGCGAACCATACGCCGGCGCCGTTCTCTCCAGTGCGACTTCGCCGAAGACAGAAGTTCGCGCGCTCCAGGGACGGTTGCTTCACCTGCAAGTATGAGATTCGCCTCCGTCCTCCTCCCTGATCCGGGTCAGGCTTGTTCGTGTACACTTCTTTCACATGCTGATGACATCTCCGCAGACAGCGAAAGGTCAAATGCGATGAGCAAAGACCCAGGTGTTCGCATTGCGAGCGCTTGAATATAGAATGCAAATGGCAAGTTAGCCAGTGGACTGCGCTCCCGGCAAGACAACCTGGCGCAAGATTCTCCGATGACAGGGCTGCGACGCGAACTCCAAGATCTGCCTCGTCTGCTAGGCTGGACAATGGTTCTCGCCTGCCTTCTCATCAGCCGCAAGAGTCACAACCGCTCCCTCAGATGTTTGACTACTCAAGTTTTTTCTGGGAGGGAACAGACGTGTGGCCGCAGATGTTTATGGACGACGAGGAAGGGGCCATGGATCCGGATGACCCAATGATGGTATGCTTCTCGCAGGGACGGACTGAAGAACGGGTAGCTGATGAATTTCCCCAGCAAGCTACGTTCGATCATCAGACTCAAAACAGCCAGACGCCGCTCACGTCTCAGCCCCAGGAAGCCTCATTCAATGGTGGAGGCGTTAGAGCGACGACAGACTCAACTGGCCTATCCGTCAGGTCAGACACAAGCCCATATGCCACACGAGACACAATACCATCGGACTCCTCCGAGAATCAGGCACTGATCGACTACTTCACTCACTCGGTCACGCCCCCGATCCTTTCCGAAGTAGAGGCACAGAAGAACTGGATCACCATGCGGAAGGTCTTGATCAGGATGGCTGCAGAATCAAGAATGGTCCGGTGGGCCGTACTAGCATTCTCAAACGCAATCCTCTGCCGGCAAAATAGCGACTGGACTGGCAGTCGGCAGCATCATTATGAGAATGCTGCCGCTGAGATCGCGCAGTTGTTTCGTGAGAAGGACACCGGGCTAGTATCTCAGCACAGCCGGCAAAGGGAAAACATGTTCGCCACGCTCTTCTTCCTCAGCTACATCGACATACTCGAGGCGAGGATCGAATCCGCCCATTCACACCTGCAAAGATCCTACGACATATTTCAAAGAGGGAAGAGCGAGCGGTTCGCGCCCATGGAAAAGCAACTGCTGCTGTGGATCCGACTGCTGGATGCACGCACCGTGGCCGCCGGTGGCGAAGGCCTGTTTCTTTCAAAGGACGACGAAGAGATATTGGTCTTGCAGACCTCACCTGCCAGCTTTGGCGGCGACGTTGAAGAAATCGGCCAAGACGAATTCGACGATGGCGACGTGGAAGACATTCTTTTCCAAGCGCTGTACCAGCCCGGAATCACCTTCTTCCAGAAAGTACAGAGCTTCATGGGACATATTGCCAAGATCGACCCTTGGCACCGATCCCGCGGCACGGTTGAGGATGAGACGGAGGTCATGAGCGTCGCCGCGACGATAGCCGCTGATCTGCGAGCACTTTACGACCAACGCCCAACACTTATGGATTGTGCAGTGGCAGGGCGGCTGACAACCCAACACATCTCCGCGTCCTTGGCAGTACCACTTACTCGGGCGTTTCGGACGTATCTATCGAACTACTATGCCAGCAAGATGCATCTGCACAGAGTAGCATACAAGGCTTTCCCGCTGACAACAGAAGCTCTGGAGGCAATGGGCCACGTCAGACGCCTGGCAAAACTCATTGCCTCAAGTCTCGAGGGCGATGATCCACTACCGATCAACATGCTGTGGCCATTGTTGTTGCTTGGGACGGAGGAGCAAGATCTCGACGAAAGGGCTTGGATAAAAGACCAGATCCTCCGGATGGAGAAGATCGCGGGCAATGCCCGCATCACTGCCCGCGTTCTTGAAGAGTTACAGGCACGACAAGACTCCTCGAAGACGAGAGTTGATATCGGGACGGTCATGAGGGAGATGTTCAACATCCGATTTGCTGTCGTTTAGACCAAGATGGAGACGGAAAGGATTGAGAGTAAGACCCCTCTCTATGTCGCAGATCCCACCTTTGTCGATGCCCGGTCTCGCTACCTGCCGCACTTGTTACAGGTGGTTCTGACATCAAGGTATGAGGTCCTGGACCTCGACTCGAAAAGAAGGATGGAAGAGTCGTTGATCACGCGTACACAGAATATTAAGGGTCTGGGCTCCGGAGGTGGAGCTGGTCGCACTGCAGAAGATTGGCCCTGATGCGATCCCCTCTGCTTCCGATGAATATGCTGCCATGCGGGGAGCCCATAATCGGATCGCTTCCGACAAGGCCATGATATCTATCGAACCATGATGGCGAAGAAGTTGTCATGGCCGCGTGATGTTCCCGTGTCGGATGGGAGTCTGGCCGAGGTGGATGGGCACGCTACTATCCGATCGGATGTACGGCCGGTTCTAAGCGACAACCAATTTAGTGGATCTAAGCATTGAGCTCTTGTGAATCTTCCAGGGAGTTACTAGTAGGATCTTATACTCAGGAAGCCATGTTCCGATTGTTAGGGGTCCTCGTGAACTCGTCCCTCTGACATTAATCAGCTTTCGCTTCGATATCATGGCTTCTTCGAACTCCAAACCGTTTCCTCCAGGAATCCACGCACCGTGTTTAACATGGTTTTGTGACGACGATAGCCAAGAGATCGACTGGGAGCTTCAAACGAAGCATATCGAGTTTATTCTCAGCTCAGGCGTGCATGGAAGTAATGCTAGAGTCTTTCGCTGAACACATCCACACATTGCTGACTGACTGTGCCCGTAGTTGTTCTCGCCGGGACAAATGGAGAGGCTGTCACTCTGACCAACGCGGAGAAGCAGAAGCTCGTACACACCACGCGCGAGGTCGCCCAGCGGTTAAACCGTGGTGACGTGACGATTACAATGGGCTGTGGTGGCCAGAGCACCCGTGAAGCCATCTCTGAAACAGTCTTGGCCAAGGAGGCCGGAGCCGAGTTCGCCCTCCTCCTGGTCCCGAGTTACTTCCATTTCGCCATGAACGAGGAAGCCATCGTCGCCTTCTTCGAGGAACTGGCAGGCGCAAGCCCTATCCCCGTGGTCATCTACAACTTCCCAACGGTGGTTGCTGGTCTCGACCTCAACGCGGATGTATTGGTCAAGCTGGGCAATCACCCCAACATTGTCGGCGTCAAGCTAACCTGCGCCGGCATTGCGAAGGTCTCCAAGATCGCTGCCGCACATGACCCTTCCAAGTTCAGTGCCGTAGCGGGCCAAAGCGACTGGCTCATCCCGGCCATGACGGTTGGAGCCACTGGTGCTGTCACAGGGGTTGCCAACCTGTACCCAAAGGTGAAAAGCCCATGCATGAGCCGCCCG
This sequence comes from Furcasterigmium furcatum, assembly GCA_001599815.1. Taxonomy (NCBI): domain Eukaryota; kingdom Fungi; phylum Ascomycota; class Sordariomycetes; order Glomerellales; family Plectosphaerellaceae; genus Furcasterigmium; species Furcasterigmium furcatum. The sequence goes on from BCIA01000004.1 coordinate 1,170,275, forward strand.
TTAATATTGAACCTTATTGACGCAGTTTGTAGTTCTGTGTTCAGACATACGACCTCTATAAGTCTGGCAAAGTCGACGAGTCTGTGGCAATGCAAAAGAGGCTCGCGCAGATGGAGTGGGGGTTCGCAAAGAGTGGTATCAACGGCGTGAAATGGGTTGTTGGCCAGATTCTTGGGTACTCGTCAGAGAAGCTTCATTGCCGCCGGCCCTATCCACAGTTCACCGATGTCGAGGAGCAGGCGTGGCTCCTTGACACTGTGAAGCCGCTACTCGCACATGAGGCCTGGATGAATACCAGCGCTTTGTTGCAACAGAAATAATGCAAAAAGAAATTCTCACCTAAACATCACTGGTACCAATGGTAAGATTCGATTGCCAATCAATCGACTTGGAGTTCGCCTCTTCGTGTCCATACGCCTCTTGATCACTGCCATGGATCACATTGGTGCCAAATGTGTTTGTATAACGGTTTCATCGTGCTGCGCGAACTCTTTCCACTGCGCGAAAGACTCCAAGATGTCTAGCTACTTGGTCCTCCAAATGCCTTGTCATAGTCCACCATCGTGAAGCGGTAGCGAATGTCGTTCTTCTCCAACCGCTGAATAACAGTGGAGAGGTTTTCTGCACTGATTGGCACAGTCTCTACCCATGACTTGATGCCCTTCTTCGCAGCAAGTTCAAGCATGTCTAGCATCTCCCTCCGACTGCCCAGATGGGAAGAACCAACGAAGCAGCCGTTGAAGTTGAGCATCTGAGGCGTGATCTCAAGCTTCGACTCCTCCGGGACGCCAGTCGAAACGAACTTGCCATGAACCTTGAGGAGCGACAGGTAGGCCTTGAGGTCGAAACCGCCGCCAAAGTTGTTGGCTGTGCTGATGATGAGGTCAAACGACATCTTGTGAGCCTCGTTCCAGTCCTCATCCTGCGTGGCCAGGTAGCCGTCGGCGCCCATCTTCTTGGCGTCTGCCTCTTTGGCATGGGAGCGTGAGATGACCCAGGTCTCGGCGCCGAGGGCCTTGCCCCAGAGGACCCCGTAGTGGCCTAGGCCTCCGAGCCCGACGATGGCGACCTTCTTGCCGGGGCCGGCGCCGTTTCTTACCAGGGGGCTGTACATCGTGATTCCCGCGCAAAGCATTGGTGCTGCAAGTTCGCTGGGGATGGCATCAGGAATGGGGAAGACCCTACATGATGGCACGAGTCAGTACAGGACGATAGACCATGCCAAATGCGCAAGGATATCTCACCAGTGCTCATGTGTGCGGACATGAGAAGAGTAGCCACCCTGGGTGACGATGCCAGTGTCTGGCCAAACAGCCCCGTACGTGTCCAGCTGCTTTGGGCAGTACGTCTCATTGTCGTTGAGGCATGCGACGCACTGCATGCACGAGTAGGACTGGGCGCCCACGCCGACACGCTGGCCAGCCTTGATATTCGTGACCTTGGCTCCAACTCGAAGGGCCTTGCCAACAATCTCTGTGTCCGTGTCCAACCAGAATCAGCAGCTTGTCCATCGCTTGTATCATTTGGAAACCACGTACCGTGACCGACAGCGAGAGGGAAGTTGGTCTGGCCCCAACCGCCATTAATGGTATGGATGTCGCTGCTGCAGACACCGCAGCACTCAATCTTGATTTCGACGTCGAACTCGCCGAACGGCTTGGTATCAAACTTGTTCTTGTGGAATGTTAGGTACGTGGCTGGCGACTCGACCTGGAAACCCTCGTATTGATCATGTTTGGACTCCATAGTTTCGGGTATCGTGAGAGAACAGTCAAGGTTGAGTATGACAGTGAAGCCCGGGGTCTCACTACCTGACGACTAAACGCGCACAACTAAATATGAATCTACGCCGGCACACGCAAAGAGTTGACCGACTTCTTCTCATACCACTTGGCTCTCCACTACGACGACGGGTAGCATGCGATGGCGTTGATGATGTCGCTAGTCTCGAGTAAGTGGACGCATGACTTGGCTTCCTCGTGTCGGATCGCAAGCTTTCCCCACAAACATCTTCGGGTCGCTTAGCAGCGTCCGTCCAGGGGGGCCCGCATCACCCCCGAAGGATCCAACAGCGGCAGTTCGGTATCTTTCAAGGCCGGATATACGTAGCCAATGCTACCGCCGCTGGACTCTACGCACTCCAGGTCATTCTTTTCTCTGGTAGATGGATTTTGGTCAGGCGCAATGTCTCGAACAATGTATGTCAACTTCTGACAAGCTCGGGCGACATCTTCGGCCTGGAGCCCGTAGCATTCAGAACAAGAGTAAACTAACAACACGTCCAGAAACTACGTGCTCGTGACCGGAGCAACAGGGTTCATCGGAGCCCATGTCGTCGACCAGCTCCTCAGCCGTGGCCTCAAGGTCCGAGGCGCCACCCGCTCGATGGCCAAAGGCAACCTCATGATCCAAGCCCGTCCAGAATACGCCGACCGTCTTGACTTCGTCGAAGTTGACGACTTTGAGAAGCCCGGGCGTCTCCACGACGCTGTCAAAGATGTCGATGCCGTCATTCACGTCGCCAGTGTAGGTCTTGTCTTGCCCCTCCGTCCCCTCACAATGCTCGAGGCCATGGCACTGATCGCTCCTATTCCTTATAGCCTCTCTGCTACCAGACCGAGAACAATGAGAAGGAGCTTATCATTCCTGCCATCAACGGCGTCAAGGGTATTCTCGAAGCTGCGGCGGCCGATGGCAATGTCACCCGGGTGGTGCTCACGTCTTCCTTCGCATCCGTCCTGAACGCCCAACGGAAGCTGCCGTCATACTTCACCTATACCAGCGGCGATTGGAACCCGATGACGTACGAAGAGGCAGCCGACCCTGGCACGCCCGCCCATCTCGCCTATCGTGGCGCCAAGAAGTTTGCTGAGAAAGCAGCGTGGGACTTCATTCGGGACCAGACGCCGGGCTTCGACCTCGTTACGCTGTGTCCATCCATGACATTCGGCCCGGTGGCGCATCCTGTCTCGGACCTAGACAAGCTCAACGAGTCGAGTGCCATGTTGTGGAAGGTGGCTCAAGGCGAACCTTTGGCGATGGCTCGCGTCCCCTCATGGATCGATGTCCGTGATTTAGCCCAGGCTCATGTCGAGGCGCTTTTGCGACCAGGGGCCGGGGGCAAGCGCTACATTGCGGGCGGAGACGAGGGGTTCACGTATGACCTGGCGGCGCAGATCATCGAGGAGAAGTTTGATTGGGCGAGGGGTAAAGTCCAACGTGAGGAGCAGAAGGTGGACGATTCATACGGAATAGACGGCGAGACCATGGCAAAGGAGCTGGGGATACAGTATACGCCTTTCCGGAAGACGGTCGTGGACACGATATCGCAGCTGTCCGAGATGAGGAAGACATTGTCAACATGAGGGGTGGCATGCATTGCATGTGCGTATGGGTGAAACCTCGTCTCTGGAGAGAATCATAGACGGACGACAGATTTGGCTTTTACTAGACATGCAGAATCTACCACTCACTGCGCCGAATCTGACATGAGAACACGAGAAATGTATGCATGCCAATCGCTAAGTTTTTCCTCTGTAGCACAGCTTCTCAGTTCATGTCAATGATCGAGCAACCTGGAATCCCACAGCCACAACGCAGCACCCCGGGGGGCACAGCTTTCCCTAACTAAGTGCAAGCGTAGAGCGGTGGTACGGTTGAGACTCAGTTCTCCTACAGGTATTCCCGAGAGTACATGGTAAAGGAGTTGCAGCACGGCAAAGAATTGATAATGTTCTGCTGTAGGATGGTATTTTCGTGGAGGCTAGGTTCTCATATTCAAATTCTGCTCCAGTTCGCTAGTAACCCTTGGCAGTCTTTACATGCGCAATCTTCTCCCATACCTCGGGATGGAGTACAGAACTGAAGTTGTTGCTGAACTTGCTGTCAAGGTAGTGGAATCCCTCATCCGGCTCATACGTGGCAGCAATCTTGACGCCTCCATACTCCTCCAAAGCAGCTACATGCGATCTCAGTGACTCGGGGAAGCTGACAAGAGCTCCGTTCTTGAACCACGCTGCGTAGTAGTTGATGGTGAGGAAAATGCGGACGTTGTCGGTCGGGTTGCCCATCCCCGCGTGCCTGCATGACATAAGTTAGTCGATGCTCTCCAGCAGCTCAAGCCTCGGCGTACTTACCAGAGTCGCAGGTCGCGGATCAAGATGGAACCCTTCTTGACCCGGGGGTACAGCGGAGGGCGGATCTTCCTCCTCTCCTCGACAACCGCCTCCTGGATGAAAGGCTCCCCCAGCTGTGGTCGGATCTCGACGCCCGTGTTCTGGGTGCCGAGCCACAGCTCCGTCATGCCGTTTTCCGGGCCGCAGTCGCATAGGCACACGTTCTGAGTGATGGCAAAGGGGTGTGAAGGGTGCTCGAACCGCATGTCGGAGTGCACACGTTGGCGGTCATCGGTGTTGAGTAGAGTATTTGATCGGATGAAGTGTATCTCGGGTTGAGGACCGAGAACGCAGGAAATGATGCGGGCGGCCTGCTTGTTGGCGAAGATCTGGGGATCGAGCCATTCTTAACGACTTAGTTAGCCAATTCAGTGATGTATAGGCCTTGGTGAGCGACGTACCCTTCTCCAGCGGCGGGACCTGGGACAGGTTGCCCCCGGCCTTGGCTCCGTTCTCTGCAACTTTGTTGTTCAAGGGACTGCGAACTCGTCACGGTCAGGTAAGCTGTGCAAGATCGTGTCTCAGGACGGGACGGAGCAAAACTCACGCATAGTGCGACAAGCCTACGCCGGCCAGGAGCTTCTCCGTGTCCTGGAGCATCCTCTGATTCAGGCGATCGATCTTGTCAAGGTCTACGGCATTCTCCACCACGACGAAGCCGTCTTTGAAGAATGCCTCGACGGCATCGTAGAGGTGATGATCCGACAGGCTTCCTGAATCTCGCTCCTCATCTGAGAGGCGAATCACGATGGGAGCGTCAATCGCGGAGGGCATGTTTGCGAGAAGGTCAAGGTGCTCTTTTGGAGTTGGAGTAGTAGTTGTTGGCTATCAAAACCAGCAAGTCCAAATAAATCATGCAGAGAAGATCTAAATAAGAGAAGCGAACGTGAGGAACATCGGCCTAAGATCACCGAAGTACCGGCATCGGATGTCATCGGATACCGTAGGTGTAGGGTGACACGAGATGGAGGACATTCCCGTCGTCATGTCCGGGGAGCCTTCCCCCAAAACCCCACACCACCCCGCACTGCCGTCCGCATGACTGATGTGGGGACTACTGTAGATAACCTGGAAGGTACTTAAACACGAAGAGGCTAGAGAAAGGGTAGCCGCCCTTGGGACGGGCATGTCGAACAGTAGACTTCAGATCGAGCCTCAGAATATTAAGATGTCCTCTCTCCTAACTTCACTACATGGAGATGGCCTCTTGATCAATGAGAGATAATCCAAGGGCAACGCATCTGGACGGCAACATAGCTGGACCGGCCATGTATTCTGTGACCCTCATGCACAAGTACCTCCCCCGCATGCATGCACCCCGACTCGGCTGTATGCGACCCAACCGACCTCCTCTCGGATGTTAGTGCCCCATGGATCGGATAGCAACGACGGGCTGCCAATGAGCAGTGTCCGCTTGCGTTGGGGCCTGGATTATCATCCCGGGTGCTTGGAACCACGCCCTAGTCCAGCACTGGCACACTGCCCTGCTCCACCGCTCGGATGTCATATCGTGCTCTCGCGTCTCCCCGGATATTCTGCCAAGTGCGCAGATGTGCCCCATGGGGAAGCGGGACACAGCAGTCTCGCTCGATCTTGACGGACACAAAAGGCCAAAGGCCCCAATGCCCAAGACTTGACCAAACACACTACCTACTACTGACTTCGCAGTCATCGTCTCGCAAAGACTCTCCCGGCCTTGACCCTCGCCCTTTTCAGTTGGCTTCTCCCTCGCAGCTCCAACTCCTCCGTCATGTCGAACACGACGCCCCCCGGGACCGACGACGCGAAGGACGCAACCCCTCAGAAATGTCGAATCGCCCATTTCGAAGGCGAGGATGGCACCGTCAATGTCCTTGACAACTCCAACACCGAGTCGGCGGGTGCCGACTGGACTTTTTGGCAGACCATTCGAAACTACTGGCGTGCCATGGCTATCTGCTTCGCCTGTGGCATCTGTGCCATGGGTGACGGATACCAGTACAAGATGCCTGGCAATATTGTGGCCCTCGAGGGCTTCATCCGCCAGATGGGGTCCTTCGACGAAGAAAAGGACAAATGGGTCCTTAACTCGCAGCAAGTCGCGGCTTGGGGAGGTAAGAGAGAGCGTGGGTGACTACAAAAGCCTAGCCATGCTAACATTAATATCCAGGCGCTTATGCTGGTGCCCTCGTTGTCATTCTCCTCGTCGGCAGTTGGCCCGTTGACAAGTTCGGCCGCAAGCCTGCCCTCTGGAGCGTGCAGGTCTTCATGATGATCGCCGCCATCATCGAGATCTTCGCTACGAACTGGAAGCACTGGATCGCCGCCAAGATCCTCAACGTAAGGAAGCGCAGTACCGGACTAAAGTACGCATGCTAAAGTTATTGGTATAGGGATTCTCGGTTGGCATCAACCACATGACCGCTACCACCTATATCTCAGAGATCGCCCCTACCCGCGCTCGTGGTGCAGCCCTGGGATTGTACCAGCTCTTCGTTAGTAACCCTACATCATTCAAAGAAGCCCCTTGTCTTTGATCTCTGCTGACATCCTGCAAACTCTCAGTGGGCTCTCGGTGCCTTTACCGCTGCCATCGCCTTGCAAATTGTTTCCATGCTGCCCATCTCCCAATGGCGCCACGCCGTCTACTCCCAGTGGACCTTTGCCGGTCTTGCCACCATTTGTCTTCTCCTCATCCCGGAGACCCCTCGCTGGTATGCCTCAAAGGGGAAGCACGAGCAGGCAAAGAAGGTGATGCAGAAGATATACCGAGGCGTCCCCGGACATGACCTCGACCATGAGTACGCCATCGTTTTGAAAGAAATCGACGATGGAAAGCTCCTTGCCAAGAGCCAGCAAGGCGTGTCAGTCCTGGACTGCTTCCGCGGCAGCAACCTTGTAAGCCCTTCCGTTGCGAACTTGACACCCATGCAACATGATGGCTCACATCTGTTTTTGTCTGCAGCGTCGGACCATTGTTTCTCTGGTGCCATTCAACAACCAGCTCTGGGATGGAGCGCCAGTCCTCTTCGTTTACACCTCATACTTCTTCCAGCAGGCCGGTGTTGCGAAGCCCTTCATCGCCACTGTCGCCGTCAATACCGTTCTCATCGTCTTCGTTGCTATCAGCTTTTACACGACCGACCGCATCGGCCGACGCCCTCTGCTTGTATACGTCGGCGCATTCATGGTCCCTCTCCTGTTCATCATCGGTGGTATCCTCAAGATGCCGCTCACTACCGGCAACAGCACAGCCATGATTGCCATATCGTAAGGCACACCTCCATCCCGCTCAGACTCTTTGCTAATCTCGTCTTCGAAGATGTGTCTGGGTTGCCGCCTACTCCTCTTCAGCTGGACCCCTGGGATTCACATTCCTCGCTGACTGCTCCACCGCCGTTCTCCGAGCCAAGACCGCCAACATGGGTGCGCTCGCCTTTGCCCTGATGTCTCTGGTTACGACATACTGCACGCCTCTCATGCTGGCGGCCCCGAACTTTGGCGCCTCCAACACCATGTTCTTCTACGGAGCCACCTCGGCTGTCTTCGTCGTCATCATGTGGTTCGTCATCCCGGAGACCAAGAACCGGTCCTACGTCGAGCTCGACGAGATGTTTGAGCTCAAGGTGCCGACGAGGAAGTTCAGGACATTCGAGACGTCGGTAGATAGGGCCAGGAGGGCTGCTGAAGGAGCTGTGAGCGAGAAGGTTTAGTCTGCATGCTACTCGGACGATAAGCGGAATGGAGCACGAGACCGGCGGCGGCTGTGGATTGAGTGTACGTTAGTTTAGTCCGGGACTGAAATTCCAGGAGCAATCCCAGCAACAGCCAATGTCACCAGACAACGGAGCGCATCCTCGACCCCGGGGTTCCAATCACTTTCAAAAGCATCATGCACGGGACGTCTGTATCGGCCGGGGAAAGTACTTCCTTAATGGTATTCAAGGGGAAGTAAGGACATCTAGCTTTATCAATCCCCATATGCCTCTTTAAGGAAAGTAATTGGGTCGACAGGCAAGGAAGGTAGCGACTGGTATGGCCTTGAGATGCGGCAGAATCTGAAAACCCCTAAGCAGATGTTTCATCGGTTGCCCCAGGTCCAAGGCGCAAAGATTGGGCAGCAACCTAGGATGTGTGCTGGCTCGCAACAGGTTTAGTTCCTCCCCGTGATATCCCTAGCACTCCACCTGGTGAGGCACTCGAACTTGCGGCGCCCAGCGTTGTGAGACTCCCCGAGGCAGTCGTAGTTGTTGTGAGGGTACGGGTGGCAATCACCGTACTTCCTGCCGTCGCGACCGTACATCTGGTAGTCTCTATCTTTGTAGATGGCTGCTCGCAGTCTCTTCAGCGACTGATTCTTCCGCCTCGTCGATTCTGGTCAGGAGGGGGCGGGAGACTTACTGAAGTGGTAAATGGGGTCGTTGCTGAAGTGCATCTCGAGCTCCGTGATGTCGCTCGGACTCCCTCCCGGGCCGCAGCCACCTTCGCAGCGGACGCCGATGCTTTCGGGCCTGGTGCCGCTGAGGTCACCCTTGTTGCGGAACTGCTTTGCGTTGTTGACCTCGTCGCAGCTCGGGTCCGAATCGAAGATCTGCCATCCCTCCCCCACGTTCCCTGTGACGGCGTCCGTAAATTGGGCCCAATAGATATGGAAGTTGGCCTGAGCCACCGGCGTGAGGGCGATGAGGGGGGTGATAACGTGCGAGACCTTCATTGTGTGTGTTGAGTAGGTAGTAGGTGAAGATATGTGCAGAACGAAGTGATGAGTGTAGACTGGGCTGATGAGTTGTTTGAATCTTGGGAAGAAATGGGTCAAGTTCCGAGTTGATGTGCGACTTATGTTGTGATCAAAAGAGTTTTGGAACCAGAAGTCAACCCATGTTGTACTCTTATAGTAGTTTGCGGTGGGCATAAGGGACAGTGAACAGAAACTACGCTGCGGCCTGATGGCTGTACCACAGCAGGTCGATCTTCTGGTGTTTCTGTCGCGGCAGCAACTACGACAACGCTAACTCCCTATGTATAGAAACGCACTCTGGGCGGACGTCATGAGGATTAGGATGCCTCGGCGGGGGCTAAATGCATAGGGATCTGCAGATGAGATCGCAGCAGTCCGCGGAACATTGTCAGCCTGCGGGCCACTCCGCCCAGCTGAGCAGTTCGTCAGTGCGCGTAATGAGGATATAGCGGCGACTGTATAATACATGTTACAACGACACCTTATGCGAGGATGTTGGCATGTACACCGCGCGGTGTTGAAGTGCGTCAGACGGTCAGCTTTGGCGCGTACTGGATGGAATCAAAGAAGCATCGAGCAGTGGTTGGCTCCCGCGGCTTGGGGGCCGTTGGACTTACTGCCGGTTCCTGGCCGGCACTTCAGGGGCTCCGGATAGGGCTGACCAGTGACGGCAATCATACCTCGATCTCGATCTCAATACGATGAAGGTCAGTCAACACCGGAGGTTGATATTTCGTCAGCCTCATAAGATCTTCGACCACAAAAATATTTCAAGCCACTCCACTCCTGAATGAGACCGCGCATCCTGCGTCTATTTTGATGGTCGTGGCCTTTGTTGTACGCCTGTTTGTCTCGATCCCCGAGACTATTCAATCGTGCCGCCCACGGATCATAGAACCATCATGGATTTGCCACACCAGAGCACGCTGCCGAGAGTGAACTCCCCCTATCCGCCCATGCAAAATGATTCCTCGGCTTGAGTATCAGAGTTAGATATAATTATCAATTATCTCGTGAACATTAAAACGGTATGAGGACTGTATGCGACTCTCCTGAGCGCCAGAAACTCCTGTGACGTGATCTTCAAATTTGGGACGATGGTGAACCAAGCAAGGAACACGCTCTCAGCCAGCCGACCGCACCTTGTCCCTAAAAGTGCACCTCGTAGTCCCTCACCTCGCCATGCTCTTCGCCCGCCCGCGGCTCTAAGAGTAGCCGGAGACTGGTCTTCCTCTCTCCAAGGCTGGTCATGCCCAGGACATCGCGCACCCGCCTCGTCTCGGGCACGCGCGGCACCCCGACCCAGGACACCGTTGAGGGCGCCACGACGAAGTCCTTCCTCGACCAGGCGCGCCACGGCACAAAGTCGTCACCAGTACTACCCAGCGGCGCGGGTCTCCACGCGGGCATGCCGCTGAAGTCGATCCCCTCCTCCTCGACCTCGACCACCTTGCCCGCTGCCGCGCCCGCCGCGTCGCTCCTCCACAGGGCCTCGACCCGGCCGAGCCTTACTAGGAGCTCGACGGCCGCCCTCCGTACCGAGGGGTGCCTGCACCGGTGCGCGTGGTAGAACAGGAACGCCACCATGCCCGGCTCGAAACTGACCGACGCCGCCGCGGTGTCGGCCATCCTCGCCTCGAGCGCGAGCGCGAGCCGCACGGCGTACTCGAACTCGCCCAGGCGGTCGTCCCAAGCCGTCTCGGCGCGCGCGCCCCCCTGCTGCTGCCGCGCTGCGCCCACCATGGTGCGGAGATGGCAGTGGAACAGCCGCACCGACAGCAGCGCCTTCTCCTCCTCCGGGCTGGGCCTCGCGTGGCGCCTCGCGCGCTCGAGCCGCGTCATGGCCGCCTCCCAGTCCGCCAGGCGCCGGGTGAGGGCCTCGGACTTTGTCATGAACGGGCCGAACTCGAGAGTCTTGGCCAGGGCGCCCTCTTCGAGCAGGAAGAAGCCGTGGAACAGGCCCATCAGCTCAGCCGAGGCGTCCTCGATGCTGCCCAGCTCGAGCGGCCGCGCCGCCAGCAGTCTGTCCGCGTCGACGAGCGCGACGGCCTCGGCGTAGGGGTACGGACATCCCGAGTCGCTGTACGTCATGGAGTGGATGGCGACACGGTTGAGCACGTCGTCGAGCCTGCGCGCCAGGGGCGACGGCTCCTGCTGGTGCTCCTCCTCGTGGGATATCCGGCCCTGCAATACGCGCAGGCCGCCCAGGACGTGCTGCTGCATGTGGGACCAGTAGTTCAGAATGGCCGCCGACCCTGCCAGCGCGAGGCTCAGGGCGACGATCTTGTCAGGCGCGTCAAGCCCCTTGGCAAGGGCCATGGCCTGGCCGTAATGCGCGGTGGCGGCCGAGAGCGCAGCTTGCGCGTCCTCGCCCTCGAGGCCCTCTCGGACGTCCCTCTCGCCGCTGTGGTGGAGCGCGCCCATGGCGACCGTTGCGTGCCATATCGCCGGCTCGGAGTGCGCGAGCTGCACGACGTCGCGGTGCCAGAATGTCGAGGGCAGCAGGGAGGCAGCGCCGGATGCCGCATTCGCGCGACGGTAGAGATCGAAGTACATCATATCGGGTGGCGCGGCGGCGGGCGAGGGAGAGTCCGGGTGCCGAAGCACGGCGGCGCCGGGGGGCGTCTGGGCCAGCTGCGGCCTCGTCATGGGCCTCATGGCGAGGATCTGGCCCCGCGAGGTGCGGCCCGCGTCATCGTCCGGGAGGTAGCCGTCGCAGGTACGCTTGCTGTTCTGGCACCGCTGACAATGGGGCCTGGTCTCGTCGCACTTGACCTTTCGGATGCTGATGGTCGTCAACAAGTGGGTGACTGAGGGGTGAGGGAGTCAAGGGTGGCTTGCCGACAGGTGATGCAGCCTGACCGAGTTCGGCTACTACTCATGGTCTGTTTGGAGAGGCCGTAAGTCTTGCTGTTCGTCTCAAGTTTACGTTGTTCAAGTCCAACATGGATCCAACACTTGAGTTGTGGTCACTGGCGGGAGATGGAAGATTCAAGAATTAATAGGTCCAGGGGAGTGTCAGACCGTGACGACACCGGGGCTTCACCCCGGCCCCTAACCTGGCTCCCTGATCCCTGCTATTACGTCGCCCATCCGGGGAGATCGGCTGCAGATCACGCCGGCTTTTACTCGTACAGCACTGCGCCGAGCACTAGAACCGCCACGGTCATGCCAAAGACAGAACCGACAGCGCGGGTGCCGGCGGAACCTCCGTCGGAACCGTCACCATCACCATCTCCGCCGCTCCCCTCCCCATCAGAGCCGCCCTCGTCAAAAGCAATTCCGCGCGGCCCCCGAGTTCCCGGAGGATCAGTCACAACCCAGTCCTCAACCACCGCCGTCCCGTTGCCCAGCGCCCAGCGCTGCTCGTCAGTGCACGTCACCGGCGCCGAGTACAGGTAGCACACGCTCTCTCCCGGGCCGGGGTCCTCGTTCACCACGTCCGTAATGTCCTCCGGGCCCTCGGTCGCGTACTCTCCATTCTCAACAAGATCAATCTCGCCCGTGGCCACGTCGCGCCGGGCCGTCGCACGCTGGAAGATGCGCCAGACCGTCTCGGGCTGGTACGCCGCGACGGCGTGGCCGGCCTGGTAGACGCGGGAGAAGGACAGGTTGCCGTGCTCGCGGACCATGCCGCCCTCGTACGACGAGTTGGTCTCGATGGCGGCGTACCCGGCCCCGCGGAAGGCGTCGGACGCCGCGTGTGGGATGTGCAGCGACGCGTTCTCGCCGCCGTACCAGTTGCACCGGTAGTCGCGGTCGCCGTACACCAGGGCCACGTTGACGCCGGCGTCGAGGACCCTGCCCAGGTACGACAGGTCGTGGCGCGCCGGGTCGCCCGTCGCCATGATCAGGCGGCTGGCCACCTGGAGGCTCGAGGCGGTCCAATTGAGGGGGACGCCGAGCTCCTGCTGCACCCACGCCTGGTTCCAGAAGGCGTGCTCGTACTCGGAGTGGCCGCTCGAGGGCTTGGACTGGGCAATGTCGAACTCGTTGAGCTGTTGCAGGGGGCGTCAGGGGTCAGCCACTGAACTCGAGGGACGTGGATTCAGAAAAGGAAAACGTCCAACTCACCCCTAGTTCTCCCACGTAGAAACTATCTTGAACGCCGAGGAAGCATGCATAGGTTGCCATGGTGCAAATCTCATTGACATCGTCGTCCTCACCGGTGTTCTCGGGGTCCAGCTCGTCGACCGCCTCTCTGCACTGACGGAGCAGGTCCCAGCAGCCCTCCTCGGGGGCCGCGAGCAGCGACGACAGATTGTTGTACGTCTCCTGGTCGTAGGCTTGGATGTCGTACGTGTTATTGACCGCCATGGAAAGGTAGCTCTCGGTCATGGACTCCATGTCGACGCACCCGTTGAGCAGGCCGACGGTCTTGACGTTGAGGGACGTGGCGTTGCTGAGGTCGTGGTCACCGCTCTCGACGAGCTCGTTCTGGTCGAGGAAGTAGGACGTGTAGATGGGGGCGTAGTAGCCGCCGTACGAGTACGACCAGATGGAGATTTCGTCGTTGGACGTCTTGAGCTCGGGGAAGCTGATGTTCGATTCGTGTCAGCAACAACGCGCCTTGTCTGCCTGGGCTTGTTTCGATCAGCAGCCGACTTACTCGTTGAACCACACCTGTGTGAACCGCCACAGCGTTCTGCCGGCCGCGTTGGTGGTCTTGGCCAGGGTCTCGTTGGCGCGCGAATCGAGCGTCGTCGCGAGCATCGAGGCGTTGCCGGTAAAGGAGGCCTCCTCATCACTCTCGCCAAGCGCGGTCAGGGGAATGAAGTCCGGCTCCTGGGGGCCTACAGTCAGGTCCATGAAGCCTTCAATAGTGGTCACGTAGGAGAAGCCCGTGCCCAGGGGCTGGTCGATGTACAGCACGTTGACGTCGCTGTTCCACGAGTGCTCGTTGAGGGTGGTCGAGTTGGAGTCGGGGTTGATGAAGCAGGGGAAGTTGGACGAGCCGTCGAGAGCGCTGGAGCCGGGGCCGCCGCTCATGTAGATGGCCGTCGGGGCCGTGTCCGGATCGTTGCGGGCCTCTGGAGGAAGCAAGGCACGGCGCGTCAGTGGTCGTCCGCCATCACATCACGGGTGGCATCATGTCTCTTACCAAAGAACCAGAAGAAGACCTTGGCTGACATGCCATCCTCCCACTCGGAGGCGTCCGGGACGAATGACTTGGGCATGTGCACATACCCGGCGTAGTTGCTGACGCCGTCTGAGGTCTCGCAAAGGGACGTCTATGGACGGAGGTCTGATGTTAACAACAGAGACTCTGTCTATCACGTGGTTGGGCGTGCGAGGGAAGCGATTGGCCTTACCCTTCTGTACGTAATGTTGGTTCCGGGGAACCTCTCGGACGAAACAAGCTCGGTATCTTGCAGAGGCGTGAATGATGCCGTGGCCAATGTTGCTTGGTTAGCCATGAGGCCGGCGGCCACAACGACTGCGATTCGGCGCATCATGGCGAAGCTTGGGTGTAGGACCAGGACGAGCTGTTGGGTATCAATCGAGGAGGCACCAAAGAGATCAATTGGCAAAAAGAACGCCGAGTTGAGTTCTTGTTGAGTCGAGAAACGAAGGGCCAAGAGCCAGCGCGTCCTCAAGTCTGGTCTTTATACCTGCAGGATGTCCGTTTGTGCATCGTAGTCGTCGTCATCCATGGTCCATGAGAATGAGCCATGACGACAATATCATGCTAATCTTGGAAGCTCCAAGGTACCAGCAGGGCTGTCGGCCGCGAGCTTTCCCGTCCAGATGCCGAATGAGGTGCAGGCGACAAGCTCACGGAGCTCAAAAGGTCAACGCCGATCGGACAGGGGTGAGCTCGATCACGGCTTGGCGTGCAGATTGTAGCGACGTGACCAATGGGAGACGTTTCCTGCGCCAAAATCTCAAAAGGACCCGGGAATAGATATAGAACATCCTTGGATCCCGGGTTGCATTGGATAGTCCTTACGCGGCAGGCCCGGACTTCACTCATGTTCCCAAACGAGCAGGCCTGGGGGAAACATGGCGAGGATTGTCTGCGGCCCCTTCTCCTTCCGGAAGCGCACATGTCCCAGAAACCTGAATGAGTGCCCTGACTGCCTTGGCCGCAGACCATACCGGGCCTCGTCTTCCGCGTATCCAGAAGCCATCTACGACCCAATAATACTCGGCATCGCTCTACGGCTGGTCCTGACGCTGCATCGGCTGCAGTGTGCGGGAGCTAACTGTCGTGCCGGGGCCTACGTCACCGCACCCTCCACGCGGTCCCTGGCATCCGGCCAGGAGGCCATGGATGCCTGTGGTGTCACGTACCGAGGTTGCGATTTCGGCGCTGATTCTGAATCCGGGGGTGAAAAAGAGCTTGGGGTTCGGATATTTTTGTTGAGGATCCTCCCGGCACTTATTGCTAGGCACAGAGAGCGAAAACTTCCTTTGCTAGAGCCTACAATACTATTACTATTTTTCATAATTACAAGGGCTGATGGTCTAACCCGATAGAGGAAAGTCAGGGGAACATGACCATCGCCAAATTCACACCCTCCTCTCGATCATGTTGAATGCTCTGTGTCCAAGAATTGGAGACCCCACTGCTGACTCAATCCCTCATCATCGTCCAGAGAGCGGAGAGAGGGCTATCAGGAATAACGTCTCCTTGGGAGATTGAGGTCCAAATTCTCCCACCACCAGAGACAAAGCAGGTAAATCAGATTGACCACCAAGCTCGTTGACCTACCACCATCCTCATGCTGCCATAAACACTTAGGAACTGCTTTCAATGGTTTGGAGTAGTATGCAAGAAGAGATGAGAGATGAACAAAATATATACACCATGTATCCGGTATCCATCGCCAACCTATTTCCTGATCCAGCCCTCAAACATAGTATGTATCTTGAATGAAGATTCTATAAAGGCATGGTGACTGTCAAGCTGAGGATAACAGGCCTCCCCTTGTTCAATCCCCAGCCATTAGAGTATCACGGCAGAATGGACCGGCTGAATCCCCTTCACTCAGGATAGACATTTCGCTTTACCCCTCGGATAGCAACGACAAACAATCGCAAAACAACGTGACAGGCGCCCATGGCAATGGAAGAGTACCCATTTCACCGACTGGCAGAATGCGGAGAAACTAGCACGGAGATTCTTAAGTTCTCACATCGATGGACCGAGATCGCCCTTTAGCCTAAACGCGTTCTTCAGGAAACCCCTGGACCCAAGAAAACCCGACCACTTACCCGGCGTCGGCCCCGCGATTCTTCCCCGTGCTCGGCGCTCTTATGTTATTCCATGAATCGGCTTATACTCGTAGGAAGGGGGGTTGACAACATGGGATTCCGGAGTTCGACTTACTGCGAGGGACCGAATTCGGGCCATTGATCTGCCGCTCATGAACGCTTCTCGAGAGAACATCCCACGCTGTCTCCGCAAGAGCAAGAAAAGCATATTAAGGGACAAGCTCCAGCATGGAAGAACTATCAGAGTGTTGGTAGAGCATTCTCTGCACAAGACCTCCCACCATTCTTCTCCATGCGTCCCTCTCACTTTGTTGCCCTCATGGCTGCCGGCGCCGCTGCCGTGCCCAAGCCCTGCGATGTATCCTATGCTCGTCTGATGACAGACTCGATGATCCGATACGGCGTCAACCCGAGTTACCGATACGACCAAGCCACCCTCTACACAACGATGGAGCTCATGTACGCGCACACGGAGAACCAGACCCTCTATGACTGGTACCGCGGCCAGGTCGACTCGGTCGTCTTCGACAATGGCACGATCCGAGGCCTGAACCGCACGCACTACTCCCTCGACAGCTACCGCTTCGGCAATAATCTCCTCTGGTGGTACCGGGAGACGGGCGAGGAGAAGTACCGCATCGGCGCAGACACCATAAAGGGGATGCTTGACAACCATCCCCGAACTCCGCTCGGCGGTTTCTGGCACCGCGACACCGTGTACCCGAACCAGATGTGGCTCGATGGCATCTACATGGCCGACACGTTCTACGCCAGGTGGGTGTCTCTTTTCCAGCCTGAGAACACCACGGCTTGGGACGATGTTGCCTTGCAGTACGACCTCATCGACGTGCACACACGACGGGATACCGGCCTGCGCGTTCACGGGTACGACGAGAGCAAGGTGGCCGTCTGGGCTGATCCTGAGAATGGCGCTGCGCCACTCGTCTGGGGTCGCGCCCTGGGCTGGTACGTGATGACTCTCTTGGAGGCCATCGAGCTGTTCCCGGAGGATCATCCCGGACGGGACAGGATCTTGGGGTACTTCCAGGACACGGCACGAGGACTGAAGGCCACCCAGGATGAGGAGGGAGCCTGGTACAATATCATGGACGATAAGTATGTGGGCGTCAAGGGCAACTACCTCGAAAGCAGCGCCAGCTCCATGTTCACCTTTGCATGGCTGAAGGCGCTGAGGATGGGAGTCATCGAGAAGTCTGACTATCTTGATGCTGCACGGAAGGCCTACAAGGCCCTGATTGATCTTTTCGTAACGTACAACCAAGATGGAACAATTAATTTCGAAGAGACGGTCTTTGTCGGAAGTCTCGGCAGTAACGGCTCTTTCGAGGTATGTTGGCGCATCGTGGAGATCACCTACTAGTATGGCGATGAGACTGACAGCAAGCAGTACTACGCGAGCATTGAGAGAGGCCCCAACGACTTGCGTAGCGCCTTCATTCCTGCGTCAATTGAGTGGGAAAGCATGAACTAAGTAAGTTCTAAGAACATACAAGCAAAGGGACGGATGTCATGGTTGCGCACTTCTCAGTAAAACTCATGTCACATATCAAGTTTTTAAAAGAGCCTACCTCCGGGTTTTGCCTACTTTACCAGGAAGGCCTAGGTGGAGGCGAGATGTAGTTGTTGACGGTCGCACGACAAAATCCAGAACTGTTGATTGTAATCGAGGTTACTCTAACAAGTCAACTAATCGTTGCCAGAAAATCAGTCGTTAAAGCACTGCATCAAGCCTTCTAGCCGATTAAAAAGTTTCACTCGTCGCATCTGGCAGCATCAGGCTGTGTAGCCTGTGTAACACCCCCCATGTCGCCATCCCCATTCTTGCACTTTCATTGCACCCTCACCCCACAGCCAACCATTTTGTCCGCTCACCTGTAGCCCAGGCACATATTCTGCCTGCAACCTGACATTTCGCGAATCACCATGTCAAGAAGGGACTGCGTTAGCTCCAGTCACACGCGCTGGCCCCCAATGTGTGCGCCCGCGGCCCGCACCACCGCAGCCCGAATCTGGAACATGCAGGGTTTCTGCTCAGCTTTCCTCAAGGGGCTGATGGGCTGCATGGTTACCACCTATTTTCGGGCACTACATAAGGCCGGGGGCTCTGCCCCGGGACGCTCACAGATTCCCCCCAATGTCTTGTTCTTGTTGGGCGCCTGCTGTCCCCTCTCTGTTGGGCGAATATGGCACTTCAGGCGGCCGCGGACAGGGCAGCCGGTACCACGTCCGGCGACGCTCCAGCGAGGGCTGAAAAGCACGACACGTCTACGATCGACCAACTGGCACCGAACGGCCAATCGCGGCCCCTCCGAGCATCGTGTTAGCTTGGCTACAGCTTGTAGCCGCCCGGTGATGTGCTGTGCCGCATGGCTACATGAGTGTCGGAAGGAGAACGGGCAAAGATCGGGGTCATGAAACAGCCCCTTGAACGTGATGCGAGCGATCTGCAGCGCATGCCACGGCCAAAGAGATATGCATATACCGTGTCTCGGAGAGTGTGCTTCCCAAAAGAGAGGTATAATCATACATCACCTGGTATTCGCTGATCATCACCGACCCAGCTAGTACTAATCCAGCCCTCAGTGGTCTTTTTTATGGGAGTTCAAGGTCCTACCAACGACATGTTAAAAGTCCAAAAATGGAAGAAGAGACTCTTCCTCTCGGTTGCCCTGCTGTCGCCCGCTAAAGCATCCATGGAAATATTCGCGTGTAAGGAAGGTGACGCCTAATGCTGTCAGGCTACCTTATAATCTGGTTGGCAGCCTCCATATTTCCTGTTTCCTGTTTCCCATTCCTGACAAGCCGGCTAGGGAAGGTCTGGGGCGAGGCAGCGAGCGCGAGCAGCGCAGCATGCAGAGGACGACGCCGATGCTGGCTGTACGTACCACTTCATATAACTCTAGTATCGGTACCTGAACCCGACCGTCTTCCAGTCCGTCACGTCGTCATAGTCCTCCGGCCGCAGCTCGACCTGGTGCACCATGTCCGCCACATCCCTCGAGCCGCTGTCGTCGCCGACGACCTTGCCGCCCGCGACGGCGCCCGAGGCGCCCGCCGTGCCCTCGAACCCCTCGGCGAGCGCTCGCTTCTTGTTCATCCACTGCAGGTACGTCCTCAGCGTGAGCGCCAGCGCGACGACGAGCGAGTAGCAGATCATGATGGTCTGGAAGGCCGTGTTGTAGGTGGGCGCCTCGTGGGCGCGGAAGAAGTGCGGCCCGGCGATGTTGCCGGCGCAGTAGGCGACGAAGACGAGCGCGGACACGGTCATCTTCTTGGTGACGCCGCGGTAATTGCTCTGCACGAGCGAAAGGTTCAGGGGCATGGCGCCGGGCCCGCTGGCCAGCAGGAAGTACGCGAAGAGGTGGATGCCCGAGGGCGAGATGTCGTCGCGGCGGTAGATCATGGCGGAGCCGACGATGCAGGGCGACACGACGGCGACGATGAGGAGGCAGTTCATCTTGCGGTAGCGGCCGGCGAGCCAGCCGGTGCCGGCGATGACGGAGGCCGCGAGGAGGGAGTAGGGGATGTTGATGAGGGTGGACTGGAGGCTGGAGAACCCGAAGGAGCGGATGATGAGGTTGGCGAAGTTCTGCGTGCCGCCGTTGGGGATCTGCGTGGCGACCTCGAGGGCGAAGATGAGCCACGTCTTGGGGTCGATGAGGCACTCCTTGACCTGATCGAAGCGCCAGTGCGTCTTCTCCGTGCTGCCGGTGCCGGCGACGACCACGCGGTCGGCGGCGTACTGACGCTCCCGTTCGTTGAGGAAGCGGGCGCTGGAAATGCGATCGGGGAGGAAAAAGAAGATGGCAAAGGCCCAGACGAAGGTGCCGAGGCCGAGCACGATGTACATGGCACGCCACGGCCCGACGGCATCGTTGGGGCTGATGTGGCCGAGGCCGAAGGCCATGAGGCTGGAGACGAGGCCGCCGACCGAGTTCCCGGCAAACCAGATGCCCGTGCGGACGGGGATCTCGTCGCGGGTGTACCAAGTCGAGGTGAGGAACATGAAGGCAGGGGTCAGCGTCGCCTCGGCCACGCCCAGCAGGAAGCGAACCGTGAGGAGGCCGCCGAAGTTGGTGCAGGCTGCCGTCATGGCCACGACAATGCCCCAGAAGAGAGCGTTGCCAGTGAGGTACTTGGCGACGGGGAGACGGGCGATGAGGATGGATGTCGGATAAGTCCAGACAAAGTACCCAATGTAGAACATACTCGAGACCCAGCTGTATTGCTGGCCTTGGAGGTTCTGGTCAAGGTTAGTGTCGCTCGCTGTTAATAGGCCGCCTGATGCTCACGTTGTCTTCGCGCAGGCCAAAGACCGAGGCGCTCGACAGGATAGTTCTGTCCATAAAGTTGAACATGTACGTGACGAACAGGATGGGGATGATATTGCGGTCGATCTTGCGAAGGATGCGCTTGGCCGTGGCAGCGTCCACGTCCTGTTGCTCACTGGCAGGCTCCTCCTGGCCCGGAGGCCTGGGCGTGGTCGCGTTCATGTCGGTAGAGCCCATGGTGGATGAGTTGTGCTACCTGATGGTCTGTCTGGTGTCTCTGGAGATCCGAGGCCGTCACTCATCACGCGGGGAGCTGCATTATAAACCACATGGCACCGCGCAACCACTGCAACGTTCTTTTCTGCGGAGATCGGCGGTCTACGACAAACCCTTCCTCTCCTAGACCGGCCCAGAGAGGAAAGTTGAACTACCCGTCCAATCTCGTGGGCGACCGCGGGCCTTTTGCTATCAAGGGCCCATCTTTCCCACGTCCGATGGAGAGCCCGGTGTGGAGGGACGTTTCGTCGTCGCTGGGGCTTACAGGAACCATCTTTCGACTCCAGGGATTATCCAGTGCCGATCATGGGGCCGGTCGCGGCCTGCGATAGGTAGATCGGCAAAGATAAGTATCGGCCGAACATGTGGCTACTGGCTATGGGGGCCGTTGAACATAAGCATAGATAAGGCTCATCCAACTCGCTAGCCAGGGACATCATCACACCTATGATCAGCAACATGGACGGCCTCGCCATCTCCCCCTTCATTGCGACCCTCCCCAAGGTCGAGCTCCACGTCCACATCGAGGGCACCCTCCTCCCTTCTCTCCGCTGGACCCTGGCCCACAAGAACAACATCCCCCTCCCCTACGCCACATACGAAGACCTCGTCGCCTCCTATGCCGTCTCCCTCACCCACCGCCCCGAGCTCACGGGCCGCACCCCGGGCATCCCCACTTTTCTCGAGGCCTTCGCCGCCGGCTGCGCCGTCCTCGTCACCGAGGATGACTTTTACCAGATGGCCATGTCCTTCTTCGAGCGCTGCGCCGCCATGAATGTCCGCTACGCCGAGCCCTTCTTCGACACCCAGGGCCACACGTCCCGCGGGGTCGCCGCCGAGACCGTCATGAACGGCTACCTCCGCGCCCAGCGCGACGGGGCCAGCAAGCTCGGCGTCCGCTCCAACTGGGTCTACTGCTTCATCCGCGACCGGCCCGTCGAGGACGGCCTCGCCGCGTACGAGGCCGCGCGCCCCTGGGCCGCGGGCACCATCGACGGCAGGCCGGGCAAGGGCCTCTTCCACGCCGTCGGCCTCGCGAGCAACGCCTTTGAGCGTCCGCCCATGCTCTTCGAGGAGGGGTTCCGGAGGGCGATGTCCGACGGGCTGCACGTGACGATGCACTGCGACTTTGGGCAGAAGGACACGCACGCGCACGTGGCTGAGGCCGTGTTTGACGTGTGCGGCGGCCGGGGGGCGGAACGCATCGATCACGGGCTAGACGCCGTGGATAAGGAGAGATTGATGGACGGGCTCGTGGAGCGGGGGATCGGACTGACGCTTTGCCCTCACGCGTATCACCGACGGACGGCCACGGAGGTGCTGTTTCCAAAAATCCGAAGGCTGATTGACAGGGGGGTCAAGGTGTGCATCAACAGCGACGATCCGGTGTACATGCACGACGTGTGGGTGGACGGGAACATGCAAAAGGTGTACATGTACTGCGGGTTGAGCAAGCGGGAGATGGTGCAGTTGGCCAGGAACGGCGTCGACATGGCGTGGGCGAGTGACGAGACCAAGGAGTCGTTGTATCGGGAGTTGGATGCCATCGAGGTGGACTGAGCGGCGGCGTACGAACCAACGACGTAGCTGTGTGCTGGAGACTGTTTTTTACTAGGAAAAGAGGATTTCCAGTTAGGAGGCAGAAGTCCCGCCCGAAGTCTAATCGTAGGGTAGGTGCCTAGACCTACTAAAAGACTCCATCACCAGCCAATTTCGATACTATCTTTTCGCCCCGTCGGGACTTGGCGATGGAAGATTGAACAATGGATCACTTCCCCACACATGACAAGCATTCCAGGGGTTGAGTGCTAGGACCGGTTAGTCATCCTCATGCGCCTCAGGCCCCACCATTGATACGGGTGATCTAAATTGGTGGCCGCGTCCGCCTCACTCACTGACTTTGTCGCGTAACCTTTTCGCGACGACGCCATCACCTCAACGCCAACCGAGCTCATCCCGCCGCGACGGCCAAACGGGCCGGCCGGCGTCATGCGTCTCAAAGCTCTCATCCACGTTCTCCTCCTCTTCTCCGCCGCCGCCGCGCAGGACTTCCACTTTACCAGCCCCGACCCAAACGAAACGCTCAACGTCAGCAGGCCCGTCGAGATCGCATGGGAGGGCGTCCTGTTGCCCGACAGGCCGCCCATCGACAGGATCGCCTTGCGCTTCAACGTCACCCTCGGCGTGGATGGAAGCGGCGGCTTCAGCTGGCAGCTCGTGGGGGACCTGCCCCAGTCGGATCGCTCGTTCACTTGGTATCCGAACATGTCGAATTGGGAGATGGACATACTCGACGACCGGGTGCACCTCTTCCATGCCGTCCTCGTGAACGGCTGGACTGGCAGGACGCTGGCCGTGGCTGAGAGCGAGAGATACGCCATTGAGGGTTACCCGAATCTCGTCGGCGAGGGAGCGCGTCCTGGGCCCATGGAGAGGGCCGTGCTGGCTGTTCTTTTGGCGGGACTCGCCGTCGTCTGCACTTCCCTCTAGGGAGCGGTGACGAGACCAACTATAAACGGTATTAATGTATGCATTTCACTGGCCCCCTTCCTGGCCCCCGTGCATGAGCAGACCAGTGAGGAGAAGTAACCCATTGGCCGGAGGGACCGAGACGCGAGGATCCAGCCCGGTTACAGATTGGGAGGACGAACAGAATGAGAAGTCCTTCGCCATGGTTCTCACGAGCAACATGAGAGAGCTGAGGTCCAACGTTCCGGGATATTATTGAATAGTGCGCTCACTAGCTTCGTTTTCAACGTGGTCTAGGCTGCCCCGAGCTCAAAGTGGCTAGTCCACGAGGGCCTCGGCTGAAAGGGCGCCCATACCCCGGGTCTACCTCAACGTGCATCCCCCAGAAAACCGTGCCACCTGCGCCTGAAATGGTACCTGACCGCAGCTCAGCTGAGGTTCGGTGGGCTTGGCAAGATCCAGGCCCGTCTGGTATTGACCTTCAACCTACCGATGATCATCGTGAAAAGAAACAGTGTTTAGAAAGGCCCACCGTATAAGAATCAGCGCATCTCCTCCCTATATTCCTCCTTGTTAAAACATCTGCCAGATCAAGCTTCACGATGGTTTCCAAGGCTGCCCTTCTTGCGCTTGCAGCAGTGTCGAGCGCCTTCGCCTTCGCCCTCGTCCCTCGAGGAGTATGCAATGCGGACAACTGCCTGAGAGGTGCGTGTGTTTTTCGACATGGACCTTCTCCCTTCCGAGCGTTGACTAACAATCAGATGCAGCATTGAGAGCCGCGTCACCCAAGACGAGGTTGGCACAGGCGCAAGCAGATTGTGACGCTTTCTTGGTCGTCACCTCTACTCCTGTAGCGTATGAAGCTCCCTTGATGGTGGTCACGAACTGGGAATGTAGGGAGGCTGACACGCGGACAGGACGTCCACTGCGTACAACACCGTTGTCGAACTATCGACTACGACAGAGGAAGTTGTCACTACTCAGACAGTCTACGACACCTCTACGTCCACCATCCGCGAGACCCCCACCGAAACTGTGTACACTGCAACCGTCACGATCACCGTTGAACCCATCACCGTGGAGAAGCGCCAGGCTCAGCCCACGCTTCCGACCTATGCCACCCCGTGCTCCGGAGTCGTCCGCTACACCAGTGCTTGCTCTTGCATCGGAGTTTCGGGTGCTTCGACCGTCACCGCACCTACCAGCACAAGCTGGGTGACTCTCCCGACCACGGTTGTGGCTCCTGTGACTGCTACGTTAGTGGTATCTACTGCAGTCGAGGTTGTTTACGTTGCCACAAGCACCGTGACCGTGACTGATGCTCCGGCCACCGTCTCACTTGTCGCCACCGAGACTGTTACGAGCACGCCTGGACCCACGAACATTCTCTCCAACGAAGGATTCGAAGTCGTTGACTCTCTTTCACCCTGGCTTAAATTCGGTAACAGCAACTACAACAACGCAGCCATCAGCACATCCCTGTCTCGCACTGGCAGCCAGTCCGCCGTCATCCAAATTACCGCCGGCGGCTTCGCCGGCATGCACCAGCGCGTCACTGTGGACGTGAACCAGAGCTATCGCTTCACTATATGGGCCCGACAGAATACCCCCGCATGTAGTATCATGAACGTTGCCTGCAGCACAAACACCGGTACCAACAGCTTCACCTACTTCACTGTGGCCACGACCGCCGGAAGCCTGGCGCTTAACACCTGGAAGGAACTCAGTGTGACATGTAATTGGGGCGCCACTCGTTTCGCGAATGCTGCTGTGTCTGTATCCCTTCCGACCCAATGCACTATAGGTGGACAGATTTTTTTCGACGACGCTTCTCTGATCAAGTTGTAGAAGCTGGGTTTCAGAAGAAGCCGATCCTCTCGGGATCATGCCAGGGATGCAAACCCCGGTGGGGTGAGCGAGCAAAAAGCACAGCCAGGAAATAGAAATTATTAATTAATATACGGATACCACTCTTCGCCTCTTCGACGTTGGCTTATAGTACCGTACTGGGTAACGCTACACGAGTGGGGCGTTGAACTTGATTTGTGTCTGAGGTGTGTCTAGAAAACATCGTGGAGCTAGCAAAAAAAACATGTCAAAAACATACAACACCGGGTATTCGCTGGTCGTCACCGACCCAACTACTAATCCAGCCCTCATTGGCTTATCTATGGGAGAGCGGACGGGATCCCGAGTTTTCCAATGGGTATGGTCGTATGTGCTAGGACAACGCTCAGCGCAGGTTCATGAGGCTATTCCCACGCGTCTCCCGCAGGCCCCAACGTCGCATCATCTTCGGACACGCTCCAAGTGTTCCTAGTCAGTGTTGAGACCTCCTTCTTACATCACCTAGCCCTGGAAGCCGTCAAACGTTTCTTCTCGGTCCCGCCTCGTGCTGCTGATCCTGATGCTGACAGCCCTTGTGCCACTGCCATCCGCCCAGAAACAGCCTCGGAGCTTGTTCTGGACGAACCTGGCGAGGCAGCTCCACAGAATGGACTTGTATGCCCGCACCATTCCATCGGTGTTGCTACATATCGCCGAGCAAGTCAGACGGGTAATTTCAGATTCGACGTTTCGTGTGCGGCCTTACACTTTGACCTGACGTTGTTGTTCCGTTCAACAACAGGACTGGGGTTTTCCTCGCATCGAGAAGACATCAGGTTTCGCAGGTTGAGGCGTGACTCCCTGCCTTGACCAGCGGGCGTAGAAGTCGAAGGCATCTTGATTCCGAGAGCGTCCTGCACCTACTCTTGGTTCAAGTCTGTACCCACGTCTACACATTAGCACCCTCGAGATCCAAGACACACCTTAAAAGTTTGGCTGACGGCGATTTGGGCTTGGTGTAAAGATTTACTCGACGAACAGCATGTTTGCAAACTTTGTCCAGCTCTGCTCGGAGCGAACGGTTGACAGATCATCATCGGACACAACAAACTCAACATGGCTCTAAAATCCACTGCCTTGCTCGTGAGCATGCTCGCCTCATCGCTTGCCGCTCAAGAATGCCTGCGCATGGCCACCCTTCGCGTCCCGGACATCCTTGGTAGCGGCGAGACGTACGAGGCTAGCATCATCACGGCGGATGCCTGAGAGCCGAGAAATGGGCTTTCTCGTTTACCGCCTGAGCGAGTGTTGTGGCCTAGCTTGAAGTAAACGAAAGTAGAAGTGCCATGCCGGTCTCCCTCAATTGAAGCAAAAGACGGCTGTGTCGCTAAATATATGTACATGCGATCAAATGGCCTCCTTGATCCGCCGGGGCGAATTTTGTCCGTCGTCGACTGTGCCGCCGTCAGCCACGGCCCAACTCTTCACCGTCCCCCTGATACTTGATGACTTCCAAGATATCGCGGTTCCACCGCCAAGTGATCGTTCGCATACACGTTGGACCAGATGCAGGGGGAAGTGACAGGGTTAAAATGAAAGAGATTGCATCTCGGCCCTTCCAACCAGTCCGTACAACGGAAATACAACCTGCTGCCTTGGCTCGCGGCATCATCTTGCCGCCGATTTAGGGATATCAATGATCGAGGCTGTGTCATCATTGGCTTTGCTTACCCGCTTGACCTGTACTATTTCTACATTTGGTTTGGCAAGGGGTAGATCACACCACCATACCATCCATGGCCTGCTGTATTGCCTTGGATAGCACTACTTGAGCTAACTAATGCATATCTTTTCGGTCTCCGAGCTGCGGCCGTAAAACGTATTCACCGTATAAGATGATGCGCCAAGATGATGCAACTCCTGGCCAAGACAGGAGCCTGCTCTCGGCATCTGGCCAGGCCCGCCAGGATGCCTGACCGAACAACAGTATCTGCGGGTGTGATACATGAAGTACACGAGGGAGAATATCTCGAGAAAAGCTTGCTGCGCTGCAAAACGCATAGCATGTACAGGCCGACGAGACCCTCTCTGCGATATAGCTCCTCGAATTCCACGGCTTCTGCTCGATAAAAGTGTTTGAGGCATAGTTGAAGTAATGTCTAGTAGCTGAGAGATCTATAGCTGGTTGCTAGAGCGTTTAGTCGATATGCCTTTAGAGGTTGTTAAAATATAAATTCCGTCCTTCCTTAATCGTATAATATGCGGTGCTACGCTTTATAAAGTCTCTCTGTTAAGGAGTTTCGGAAATGTAAGGGGATGTGAGGCTTAGAGTCGAACCTGTCATGGAATAATTTGTTTGGGAGCGCCTCTCTTAATTATCTGAATATTCCTCCCTTAATTTTGCTGTATATTTCTGTAAAGATTAGATTTTATAGGTAATAAAGAGTGCCCTGAAGCTTGAAGTACTCGTATTAAGACCTCTTCTTCTTTGGTACGTAATAATAATAGCGCTAGACGTAAAGGGCTTCCTCTGTGAGTCGACTGCGGTTGAGCTTAGCGTATAAACGGAAAAGGCAGGCTGGTCTGGTAGGTAGGCGGAGAATTGGGTGCCGTATCTTCGATGTAAGCCTCACCCTCGGCCACTCTCCTGGTCTTGCATGATGATGCGGCATGAACGCGTGCATGGCCGAGTCCCTCTATTGGGCGAAGACGCCGCGAGCGGTGCTTCCATCTGATACTACGATGTCTAGTTAAATAATAGACCTGAGATAGTGCTCGTATTTTAAGACTAAGCTACATCCTTGCGAAAATCGGATGCTTGAGTCCGAGGGTAGCGCTCATAGTCTAAAGAGGTACCGACGAGCAGGGTGCCGGTCACCCTGGGATCACCCGCTCACCCTGGCGTCGCGCGACCGGGTGATAGACGGGTGATCGTAAAGCGGCAGGATCACCCAGCTCACCCGCTAGCCATCCGAGGGGTGGTCGGGGCGATCTTTTCACACAACTGTGTCGTGATGGCGAGGCCCTTCGATGTTTCCAGGATACCATCCACCCCGCCCAGCCACCGAAATTTTCGTTGGGATCCCTTTTGACAGCATGATGATTGTGAACAAGGTCAAACGCTGGGTATTGGTGTTAGCTGGTAGAATGAACGTCATAGTGAGGACTTACCGTGGGTCGGTATATGTTCATCTTCTCCAGATAGAACTTTACCAGCGGGTCTCCCAGTCGCGGACTCCGTCGGGTTCCATCTTAAACACCAGCCGGCGCGTTACTTCATTTCTAAATCCGGATTGGGGATCGGCTTCCTCCTCCGTAAAAGGGGATGTAAACATGGAGTCTCGGTGGTGAACCGTATGGCAATGTATCCTGGACTGGTTTAGCTGCGAGCTTGAGACAGATGAAACAGTGCAAGAGATGACGCACTTCAAATCCGTAATGTTATATGCCGTAAGGGCACGGCTTGGGTAGTCGGAACCATTAACCTGGAATGGGCTCCGTTTGCGATCTGGACAAATATAGTCTTGGTCATGCCTAGAGGAAGCAAAGTTGCCGAGACCAAGCATTCTTGTGTTTTGCACCTGGTGGTGGAGAAGAGATTCAGTGGGCTGATGTTCGGCAGACGAGAGGCTTGGAATGAGGGTATCCCCGATAATTGGTGCAACCCTGGATTGCGGTAGACCTGGTGGTCCACGCTCCGTCGGGCGCAGGATGGGTAGGGGAACGGCTTCCGGTCTGACTCTGAACCGGCGGTGGATTGCTTGTCGACGGCGAAGTACAAAGCCTTGTATGCTATTCAAGAGAGCGAGAATGAATGATAGAAAAGCTAGGCCTGCGAGGGGACTGATCTTTGGAAGATCCGACTCGTGCGGGATGGCTTGATCCAGATGTCGACCTTTGACATCAGGGGGGGGGGCTGGTACCAGCCTCGGGGCCTCCTCACAGGCCGGAAGCTCCCAGTTGTGCTTATCGATAGTCAGAAGTGAGCGTGAATTTGATTGCAGTCCAATTGCTTACCGCCTCACATAGCTCAAAAAAGTCCTTCAGGGCCGTCCAGCGTGCTAGAGCCAGAGATTTCTTCGAGTCGACGACAGACTGCATGCTCGGCCATAGCGCGAGGATTGCAGCGAAAAAAGTCGCAATGACGAAGAACATGGTCCATCCACCCTTCCTCTTTTGCCAGGCATATTGAACCATGGACCAGAATCGCTTCGCTGCGTCCTGTGCGAGCCGCTTAGGGGTAAAAACCCAAAGGGTCGTCCGCCGTATTACGTCCAAGCGACAATTCTGGGTCAGCCATGTGCTCGGTTCCTATGCAGTGTCCACATCATTGCTGGATGTGATGTTAAGTCCTGGGTCTTGATTGCTTGGCAGAGCGCCCGGCTGGGGATCCAGGGCTGAAATGTGTTGGGTACTAGTAGGTTCGTCGGTTGATACTACGGGCACCATGGCGATGGCATCCGAGCCACTGGGGCCTTGAGACGAAGAGTGAGAGGCCATCGTCGCGGATAAGACGGCATCTCTCAGAGTGAAATTCATTCCCAGTCTCGAAGTCAGATGCGGGGAAAATGTCGCGGTCGACCCGGAGACAGCCTGATGTGGCTGTGCACTGCATGCAGCAGAGAGTATGGGGATATGTTTGACCACCAGGTCGCGGCCCAGCCAGCCTGACGGGCTCGGGTGCGCGCTCGCCCTGACTGACTCAATGGCCGGTACTTGCGAGTCGAAAGCCTACGTCTAGATCACGCGCCGGGTCAGCATTGGAAGCCGGCGGGGCAGCGTCGTCCGACTGCGACTCTGATGCAATGGGACCTCATGGGCGGCCTCGTCGGCGAGCCAGCTTGGATTCATGCTGAGCTCCTCCGGTCCTGGGGGCGAACGAGCGATGCCGGGGCGAGCAGGCTTGGACGTCACCTCATGCGCTCATACAAAGCCAAGCTGTCCAGGTCTAGAGGCAGTGGCATGATCCGGGCTGGTTCAGCACTCCATGCGGCGCTTCTGCCTTGGGCTTGGCCTGGCGAGGAGGCTACTGCCTGTAGTCCAACACGCGACGCGACAAGCGATTGGGCATGCAGCCTCCGGCGTCAAAGTGAAGCTGAGGGATCATCTGTCCTGATCGGAGTGCTACACACCAGAACATCACGGGGTTGTTCGTCACCACCCACGCTGCTTCTCCAAGGCGAGCAGCACTTGTATAAGGCGGGACCGGCCCGGAGAGTATGGACTCTGCCCCTCCCCAACTACTTCAGAGTTCACCCACATCACGCCGAAACCATGAGCATTCGTCAACTCGCCCTGGCCGGCTACGGCGCCAACCTCCAGATCGGGGCCCAGGCCTCCTCGGGCCGCGAGGTCGTCCTAGCCGGGATCAACGGGCGACCGGGGTGGTTCACCTTTGTCGACGGCGGGTACCAGTACGAGACCAACATTGACGAGTGGGCGGAGAACGGCCCGTGGCTCATCTTCCAGACCCCCACCGGCAAGAGGTTCAACATCTCGACCACGTCGCCGAGGACCGTGAGGCTCAGCGAGACTACGCGGCAGGCCACCGTCATCAACACGGCGAGAACCACCACCCGCCCGTCCGGGTCGGCGCCGGCACCGACGCCGCCGCCGACGCACCAGGTCACGACCTGGAAGGAGGGGGCGCTCGTCTGCTTCACGAACCCGACGACCAACATGGTCACGCGGACCAACGTGAGTGATTGGCAGGTCAGTGGGAGCTGGTACTGGTACGCCAGGAGGTACTACACGGACAGCATTTGAGCCTCAGACATGACTGCGAGTCTGGGCAAGGGTCGTTCGTCGTTGGTAAGGCTGTGTGGTCTCCTGTCTGTCTGTCAGAGAAACTCATCTCAATACAACATCTCCTGCGTTTAATGACCAAAAGTGGCGGTGTACCTCGCCCAACGTGCCCGCGTACCGGACACCGGACACTTGCGGTGGCGTCTTTCAGCTCGCAGTGACGCTGCGCCGCATACCTTTGGCGGGCGGTGCTGACAGCCTCACTTATCATTTCTCGGCGTGCAGCTGGAGCCTGGACGGTCGCCTAATACGACCTCTACCCCGCTCACAGCCTGATCATTGATGCCGCCGCCGTCTGAACTCCAACTCGATAGGACGGGACGGACCGGATCCCTTCACCCGGTGCTCTGGCGATATCAGAGCTCCGTCGCCAATTCTTTTGTCCAACGCCTGAGCAAGGTAAGCCATGAACATTGGCCCTGGGACCCCATGGTCACCGGCCCTTATCATCGCAGGCCTCACTCTTCTCGTATCCATCCTGTGGCTCTGGCCGAAACACTACCAACCCCGTGTTCTGTCCGTCCTCCGCGGGAAGCGCCATCAGAAGCCGAGCCGAGATGGTCGAACGTTTCGCGTCCGAGGGGTGCCGACCGAGTGGGAGCGCCATCATCTTCGAGACGCCCTGCGCGATCGCTTCTCGGAGGTCGAGGTGGCGTCTCTCGCACCCGAAATGACCGGCCACTCGTCCACTGCCACGGTCATCTTCCGAGGAAATGCGCCATCCGTCCGCGGAGTCAACGGCTCGGTTAGTCTTCCCCTACCGGCAGAAACCTCCGGCTCGTCGTCGTCTCTCGGTCGGCCATCGGGGGAGCAGAGCCTCACGCTCGACGTAAGCCTTTTTGGCATGACGACGATCTACGCCCCGCCCGGAGATGATCACAAGGTCGAGTAAGTACTTTCCAGAAATCCTCTCGCTCAATCGTCTGACTGTGCGCGCGCCCGAAAGCGTAATCGCCATCTCAGGCCTGGGAGGCCACTCCTTGGGCTCCTTCAAGCAGCGGCACGGAGAGCACATGTGGCTGCGCGACTCCCTCCCCCAGCACATCACGGACGAAGCGACCTCGCAACCGATGGCGAGGATCATGACGTACGGCTACGAGTCGCGCCTCCAGGACAGCGAGAGCATGCAGAACATCGAGGATTTGGCGACGGCCTTCCACAGCAGCATCCTGCCTCTCGCCTCTTCCCCGCGGGTGAAGCCCATCATCGTCATCGCTCACAGCTTGGGAGGCCTGATCGTCAAACAGGTGTGTGTCTGTGTCGTTGATCGCCCGCCGGGGCTTGCTGACGTGTGCTTTCCAGGCCCTCATCACGCTGTCCAGGTCAAAAAGCGAAGATGATCAGAGGCTCCTGCAGGCCGTCTACGGCGTCGCCTTCTTCGGCGTTCCCCATGATGGTATGGATATCACCTCTCTCATCCCCATTGCCGGCGACGGGCCGAACCGCGCCCTGGTCGATTCGCTCAGCCGGGTCAACTCCCTGATCTTGAGCATGCAGCAACGGGACTTCCACCGCGCCCTGGGCCAAGAGGGCGAGACGGAGATCATCTGCTTCTACGAGACGCTGCAGTCGCCAACCGCACAAAAGGTATAGCCGCGGCCCGTTGTTTCGTCTCGCTACCTTTACATATTGAATACTCATTTGTTTCCAAGGACAAAAAAGGACAATGGGCAATGGACGGGCCTCCGGCAGTCCTCGTCACCAAGGCCTCGGCAACCCACTGCCGTCCCTGGGAGGATGGGCCCGAGCACATCTGCGCTATTGCGAGGACGCACTCGGAGATGGTCAAGTTTGGCCCCGGCGACCCC